>OY728140.1:369579261-370995037 GCA_963277665.1 Viscum album | reverse complement strand
ATGAATGTGTGCCCAATACCTATTCATCCAATCCATCTTGAAAATCACATCAAACCCACAAACCTCTAATATGAATAAATCCCATAGAATTTTGTATCAATTATTTTTTAGTGTTCACATAGTACAACTTCAAATTCCTTTTAATCACACCCCTAAGGGTGTATCAATTGACGTCCCTTTATATTGGAATTAAAATAATAAATGAAAATCACAAACCAAGTTCTCATATAAAAATGGTTTGGTCTTTACATATCAGATAATGGAGATTATATTATTGATTCCATAATAATCATAACTTAAACTACATATAGATCATATCAATTAACCCTAGGAGCCTTCTCAATGGCATGAGGCTTGATTAAACACTGTCCCTTAACTCCCACATCCTTACTCCTTTAGGGGAAATTTCCCTACTCTCATTATTATCCCTAACATTGAGTATCATACTACAAGAAATAGATAATTTAGTAGTGATTTGTTTTCAAGTGTTTCCATAACCATTAGTAAATAATTATTTTTAATTTTATCAATGGAAGTTTGAAGAAACAATTTTTAATTCAGTGTTAATTTTCTTCAAACTTCCAGTAAACTATTTTTTTTTTATTTTTGTTTAATTTTTTTATGTTTAGAAAAACATATTGAAATTATTTATAAATAATTTAATTATTTATTTTCAAATATTTCATATTTATAATTTATAATTTTTTTATTATAAATGTGAAATTTAAATTAAATATTATTTCATATTTATTAATTAATTATAATTCATTTCTATTAAATATGTATAATTATTAATTATTAATTATAAAAAGAAATTAATTTATAAATATATATTATTAATTATTTTTTAATTATTATTTATTTAATATTTTTTTGTTATTAATTAGTAACTTTTAGTTATTTCCAGGGGCTCTGTATGAAATTTTTTCCCAGCCAAAAGTCATGGATGTCCAATAAAAGTAGATTTTTATTAATGAATTTCATA
Source organism: Viscum album (assembly GCA_963277665.1). Classification (NCBI taxonomy): domain Eukaryota; kingdom Viridiplantae; phylum Streptophyta; class Magnoliopsida; order Santalales; family Viscaceae; genus Viscum; species Viscum album. The sequence goes on along the minus strand of OY728140.1, from coordinate 370,994,052 downwards.
TCATTTTATGTATTTATACATAATCTAAGAGAACCTTGAATTCATAGTAAAAGGAACATCGTGTTTATAGAACATTGATTGGGCATGGGTGTGAATCATCAATGAGGACATGGTAAGGGATGATACTTACTTAGAGGCTTATTGTTTTTATCTCTTGTTTTTTGACATAGTAAGATATGATTGGGGCTTGCAAATAGAATGAGGCTGGGATACACATGAATCTATAAAAAGTTGATATGGGATAACTTATTTTAACATGGTATTTTGGATAAATTATTTATCCAAATTAAAGGACCAGTGTGATCCACATTGCAAGGTAGGATTCTTAGGAGGAATAGTAATGTCTTACTTATGAATAAGTGTTTATGGGGATATGTCCTCTAAAATTCCTAATTTTTCTGTAAAATGGGAGGGGGTTATAGAGAATATACATCATATCTTATAAATTGGTTATACTATTTTCATGTTACAAGGTAATTCATTGTTCCTTATAATGTCATGTATCTAGTACCATCATTTCATCAAAAAAATGAAATTATTTTTTTAATTGAATATGTTTATTATTTATATAATACAAATATAAAAAACATATGTAATTCATTAGTAATATCCTATAATATTTAAAATATCAATATGTATCCTAAGAAAATGACATTATATCTATTTAATAATGATAATTATATTAGTATATATTAAGGGTTATGATAAAGTCTAAGTAACAAAGACAAAAAATAGATGGCCTCGAGCAGTAGGATCATACCTTATAAATTCCTTTTATTTGAGATTATAGGGGAGATAATATCAATTTTATTTTTCATTTATCAATCCAAATATATGATTAAAAATCAATCATGAATAAAACCATTTTTGGTATAAGTTTAACACTATCATGATAACAGGCCAAACTATGTTTGTCGAACCACCACTAAAAAATATCCTCATCACACACCTTACCCTTAGAGAATTCACTGGTGTAATAAATGGATATGTATCTTCACCATAACACATTAATTATGTAAATTTTCATTCCATTATAATAATTATTATATTTATTCCTAATATTTTTTTACATTTTTAAGTAAAAAGTAATGGTTTTAAAAAAATACATAGTAAATCAAAAAAACATGAAATGTATTTTTGGGTAATATAAAATTTAAATTAAGAAATTAATTTTAATGAAATTCTGAATATTTTGAAATAAATGATATTTTAATAAAATATTATTATTAAATATATTATATTAAATATAAGTGAAAATTTATTTTGATGAAGTGGAAATGTAATTTTTATAAGTGTTAAAAAACTATTTTTTCCAAAAACACATTATTTTTTAAAAATAGGAGTTCAATTTTAATGTTAAACTTATTATATTTTTAGAATTATTTTTATTATATAAATTTTATATTTAAAATAATCAGGATTTAATTATGTTATGGTGAATTTTTCATAATTTTATGAAACTCTTGAATTTGTGGGTAAAAATAAAATATGTTATAAATATTTTATGTGTATAATGATATATTAATTACCCGGAAGTTATGTAATATACTAAATAAAATCTATCTAATAAAATATATATATATATATTAATTTTAATATAATGTCATTTATATATTATTTTATTAATTATATAAATAATTAATGAACCTTCCAAAACAAATATTTTATGCTAATGTTTATGATAAATTCTTTATAAACATGACTAACTTCCACATCACCATGGGTAATATGTTAATGTAATAATTTCATGGTAATATAAAATTATTTATTTCACTCTTTAATGGTTGAAAATTTGGTAAAAACCCCATGGGATGTTTTTTGTTTTTTATAACATTATATCATAGGGACCAGACCTGTGTTTGTGAAATAATAATTAATTATATCACTTTTCCTATATAAACCCACCCAAGATCTCAGTACCCTTAACCAAAATTCCTTTAATAAAAAACTTACTCAACACATTATTCTCCATAGACCTCCAATGGTTCCCCTATGCTCTTAAAAATAATATCCAAATCATTTTGAATCACCCTCCCAAGGTAGGGAACCTTTCTCTCTATCTTTCTATTCATGAACCCTTATTAGGTTTAGCCTTTAGAATCACAATTAATTATATTGTATTGGATTTATAAATTAAATTTTACATTATTTTTATTCATTAAATTAGATTTAATTTATTCCGTCTCATTATAACATTTACAAAAGTTGTTACTATTCAAACATAAGTGATCCTCTCTTTATTCATTTTATTCAAGCAAGTTTTTATCTAATTCCTTTTTTTGAATTTTTGATGATGTGAAGTTCTTTTCCACATCCCTATTACTATGAATATTATTTAAATTTATGATAATCCCCTTTCACTCTCATTACTCCCTCACATTAACCATTATTTACCCGCATTTTGTCGTTGAAATCATTCTATGAGTTTTCCATGCCAAACATTTATTGTAGCACAATTTTACACGTTGTATTATGTTCATAAATTTTCCTATTACATACCTTATTTTTACCAAGTGATGAGAGGCCACTTTTAATCTCATTGAGCCTTCTCATGATTCATTATTTACCCCTGTTATTCTTCCAAAATTATCCAGCATGTTTTCCATGCCAAACCATTGTATTTTCAATACCGTAACCATTCCTATGCTAGTGTTTTCATATAGAAATACCTATATTTATTTTATTTAGTAATACCATGTATTTATTCCACAATACTTGATCATGGAATTATATATGATGTAATGTGATAATTTTTTAAGTGATCTATGTAGCATATTTATGTAGCTATATGATACAAAAGATAATGGCGCAGCCTGAATTATATAGAGAACCAATGCATTAGGTAATATTTTATCCAATTCATTATTATTTTATTGTATTAGCATGTAAACATATTACATTAATGTACTCATTCCTCTATGTTATTATGTCTTGGAAGTTATCTTTTACCTATGTTAAGGATTTCATGTTTAATGTTGTTTTGACATTCCCAGGTTTCCCTTGTTCTATAATGTTGTTTTATATGAAAATGGATACCTCCATTTGAATAAGATTTTGATGATATATAACCATACCCCACATTTATACAACATCTAATTAACCTCCAATCTGATGGTAACTCTGAACCCAATCCCCTCTCCTAGAGGATATTTTACCCAAGATAGAATACAATTAATGTTAACACCAAAAAAATAAATGTGATAAAAAAAATTAACAAATAAATTTAATATAATAACATTATTTAGAAATATATTTCAATTCAGATGAATGAAAAATCTTATGATGTGGTAACTATAATGTAATGCATAGATAAATAATCAACTAGATGAAATTTATCACAAAAATAAAACATACATAATATTCACATATAAAAAATTATAAAAATAAATATTTGAAAGGAATTAAAAAACCAAAAAAAAGCTATTCATTTTATAAAACAAGAGATATCAACATAAAAATTTCTTATTTAATTTAGTCATTAAAACCCAATTTTACATTGGATAACATGTATATGTTATAAAAAATTATAAAAAAAAAGTAAATATATCACAATGTAATTTTTTTAAATTGATTACCTATAACATATTATACATATGTGTTTTTTCATGTATCAATCATATTTTACAATAATAATTCCAATCGTATGTTATTATTCATATTAATGATTATGAAAGGTTGTATAATAAATCTATTACCATATTTTTTGATAAATTTGATATCATAAATACATTATGTGATATATTATTTATAAATCTAAGTGTAATTAAGATTTTATGATATCACATATCATATACTATGGAATAGTTCAAATAATTTTGTTTCATATATATCATAACTTAAAATTTATTTTTATCATACACTATGAATAAACTAAATAAAATAAGTAAAACATATCGTATTTAATGATACATATATAAACTCTTTATAACTAATACTTTCATTTAAAAACATAAGAATCATACATCGATCTACATGAATAAAAAGGATTTGATACAAATGATCAGTGTTGGGAGGTAATCTAATGTTCATTTGGAGTGGAAACCCCCATATAAACCAACTTTATTTTCAATGGTATCAATATAAAATAAGAATGGAGATTGAAATATGCATGGTGTACCTATAATATGGATCAATCCATATTTTATTCTTTATTATATTCCTAACCAAGAAAAACTATGAAAAATAAAAATGCCTACAACCTCCATTAATGGTACACCGATATCAAATGTATGATCATATCATGTGGATTTTTGATCACTGACGGGGTTCTATCACCTTCTAGAAGAGACTAACAATGATCAATAATTGATAGAGTTTCATATTTTCTTATATGAAAATATGGTGAAGACAAATGAAGGGAAATATTCTATTTTATTATCTATTCTCAAAGTTCTTTATAAAATTAAGAGCCTCTACTATATTAGATTCTATCTCATGTCATGTGTATGTTACAAACCATAAGATTAAATTAATAATTTCAACTCTAAAAATATTTCATGTTAAGAATGTTAATCCATAAATGAATTAATCATATTTATTTATAATTGATAAAAAAACATAGGAAATATTTGATGAATTATTTTAATAATTTTTGTTGCATTCCACCATCATACAATATGATGAAAATATTTCATAAGATATGATATAAGAATAATTATTATTATATAACTAATTACAGTACTAGTATAAAATTTAATATGCTATACATATTTTTTTACTCAAAATGGAAGAACCCTAAGAGTTTATGGAGTAACAAAAGGGGGAATATTGGTGATTAATTATATATTTAAATCTAGAGACTTTTTGTGGATTTCAATGAATCTAGGTGGAGATGATAATATAAAGGTTCATCAGTTGGATATTGTTTTATGGATTTTTATTTTCTTCAAGTGAAATTATTATACATTCCTTATTATAAAAATATCATGAATATAGAGATAATGTTAAAGATTGGACTAGGTATAGGTCAAAATACATGAATCATCTCTTTAGTAGAAAATCGTGTAGTGATGTATAATTTTGTTAAAAGAAATTCCTTATTGGGACATCATATAGTTTTAGGTGGTTGAGTGCTTAAAGTAGAGTTTCACTGTCTCTTCCTTCAAATGGTAAATATGCTATAGTATATTTTCATTATGGACATTTGATCCTTATGATAGATAATTACCATATAATGTTGAGATTGTGATATCAATATGAGAGTATGTTACAAATCTTGTGATTCTATTATTAAATATATTAGGATAAAATTTTTTATGTTTCCCCGTATTCACAATGTTCACAAGGGTACCCAAGAGGTTTTCAAGATTCGTAGTTAGGTTTTTATGGAGAGATCTAGAAATAGTGTAAAATAATGTTTCAGTAGAATATACAATTTAGATCAATTTCTAAGAATATTAAAAACCATGGGATATTTTTAGGACACCTATATTTTTTGTCTCATGCACTAATAAACACTAGAGAGAGTCCATAGACTATGAAAGTTATGATTTTGGTGACTTTAAGCATGTGTTATTTTAGTTAGTGGATAATTAAATCCATAAAACTTCTTAATTTTATATATTTTTTGTTACAATAATATTATGTGTATGAATATAATTACCCTTTTCATATAAAATTATTCTAAAATAAGTTATATTTTTTATTTATATATTCGAAAAGTGATAAATATACAATTTTTACAGAGTGAGAACTATATATTGGTCAACAATGGCTTGACAATGATAAATTAAAATTTATCATTACTTATGTGGTTGACACTATTCTAGGGTCTATAAGGGGGGAGAGAATCCTATATTTTATATTATGTTTTATAAATTTGTAGTCATATTCATATAACAATTTTTAGTGTTACTTTTAAAGAGGTATATAGGGTTTTAAACAAATTTTTGCAGTGTGTAGAGTTGATACTGATTCCACTATATCGAATGAATCATGTAGAGTTTAGGGAGATGAAGGTATAACATAATTTCCTTGATGTAAATGTACATATCTATAAAATCATGTTATAATGGGAATCCCTATTATTATTTTACAATAAGTAAAATTCATGTTATTTATTTGTTCTTGATTTCATGAAACTAAACCATGTAATGATTATGAATAGATTCTTAGTGGGTCGTATTGATAATATGATTAATTTATGGTTATTTTAAAATATTGATGAGATATTTTTTTATATTTAGATTGGTGATATGTTGAGTTTTTAAAAATCAATGTATATCATCATGATACGACTTGTTATTATTCAACAATTAGGTAGATGACAATTTATGGTTGTGTTTTAGTTTAAAAAAGATAAACTATGTGATAAAACATAATATATATCTATAATTAAAGATATATAATATGTTGATTTAGTTAGTTGAAATTAAAAAAATTTCAATGATTTATAGGATAATTTGGTATCTCACATTCAAATCATGGGATTAGAATATGATGAAAATGGTGATTAAGATGTAATATAATGTTTTTGAGTGTTTAATAATCTCTTCTAGATTAATGAGTATTCTAATAGTGTTTCTAGATTTAAATATTGAGGTATTATACCCATATAATAATTCAATTTTCATAGAATTTATTAATAATGTTCTAGTATACTCTTAGTATTTGGAGTATATAAAAAACACATACGTGCTATTCTTGTTACACGATGAGAGAATTTGTTGTATGTTAAATTTTAAATGATTAATTTTAATATTAAATAAATGATTTTTTATCACTTTTATTATCTAATGTGGATAATTTAGTGGATATTAACAAGGTGAAAGTGGTGATATTTGAATATTCTTTAGTGATTAGTTTGATGATTATTGTAAATAGAGTATCGCACGAGAAATAAATAGAAAATGTGAGAGTTGTGAGGTGGTATTAATTTAGACCAGGTTAATATAGAATTTTTTTATAATGATATTTTGATAATTATAAAAAAATAATTAAATATTATGATTCGGTGTTTGGATAACATCAATATCAGCTTAATTCTATAAATTTCTACATGGTAGAATTAATTAATGAGTTATGAATGCATTTTCATGTTTTATTTTTTACAACACACTCATGGATAAAAAATTAGTCATTTGGGAACAATCAAAAATTAATGGAATGACAAAATTTTGGGGAAAAGGGATTGTTTCATGGTTAATAATTAAGATGAAATTGTGAGTTAATAAACAAACCTTTTCAAAAAGTAAATGAAATATTTTTTTAAATGATGTAGTCTATTTCATTTATAGTGAAGAAAATCAAAAACATAAAAATAGGTACTATGGTTTTCCATTGTATCATGTATAATGTGTGAAAATTACCATTGTAAGATTTGATATGGTTCAAGAGATATCATGTGTATGTTTTTATAATTTTTTATGTCATATTGAGACACAAAAGGCATTCTAAAACCCATTGTGGTATTTGAAATCCTTATTTACCATGACATGAATGAAAATGATCATAAGAACCAACCATTCTGAGTTGAAGTATATTGGACATATTTCATGGTTATATACATTATGTTTTGGTTGATTAATTAATTATATATCCAGGAATTGAATTTCATGAGGAAACATTTGGATATTGAAATATGTCTTTCCACAAATGATGGATCTAGGAAACATCTTCATGACCATTCCCTAGTGAGTATCAATGTGTCTTTCTGATATTTAGTATAAACATTACTGGGGAGTTTTTTCCATTTTTTATGATTAAACATTGAGATAAATAGTGATACATTCTATATATCATTCCAATGAGTATTTTTATAGGATTATTGAGATAATAATAGGGTTCTAGATTGATTCAATTTTTAAGGCATATAATGATGCTACATATAACTGAATAACATGTTAACACTATTGTAGATCAACCTTGTTCATGGATATCAATACATTGTTCATACTCCTCGATGTTTTCTCTTGTTCATTATAATAATGTAATGTGGATATAAGTATTATGACTTTTCTACCATAATGGTTAGTAACATGATAAAAAAAGTTATTAAGACTCATAAAAACATGTTTCTTATGTGTTTTTATATCACATCATTGATTTATTTCTTTACGGTCCAGTACACAAAAAAAGGGATAAAAAGGTTTAGAGGTTTTGTTTTCATAACTACTAGTTTACACCCCTAGTAGTGATTTACTCTATCTCAGGCCATTCACATTACTATAGAGTTGGATTTTTATCTTTAATGTTATTATATAAGAAATGAATTCTTGTGAATTTATATCTGATGCTTTCTTCGGGGCATGCCTGCAGCATGTGTGAATGTGCGTTGGTGTTGCATTCTGTTTCCCCAAATTACCTCATTCCGAAGGCGGTAAACATTCATCAAATTCAATGGTGATTTATACTCCTTGATTTATATGGTATAATGGGATGTCAATTCCTCATTTCATAGATTATTCCATGAAACTTGTATCCTATTCTGGTCTCCCTCATAGATTTAATTTATTTTTCATATCTCATTCCCAATGGAATATTATTTTGAAAGCTGGTTAATTACACCTCTTATGTTTATAAATTCCAAAGGATTGTGAATGTGAATCATCCTTGGTTCTAGAAATTAGTCACACTGAGCATTGCTGGCATGTCTGGACGTGAGGAACAATGATTGGCAGTATTATTCTACATAATAGAGAACCTCATGGAGGCATCATTAGTCATAAAACCCAAGGCTTCCTTTGATGATTATAATGTATCTAATTCCATAAGAATATCCTCAAAATGTTTCCCCTAAGGAATATCATGTTTCCCATGAGGTAGATGATGCCATAGGTACATACCATCCATGTTTATCACCACAGGAATCTAATGTATAGAATTCGATATAATTATGGGATATTTCCCAAGTTTAGCTTCTGGAAGAGGCAGAATGAGACTGATAAGAATTCCTCATAGAGGTGGATCAAGAAAAAACATACCTTGGAGGGATCAAGAGGATGGTTTACTAGATAGATTGAATATAACACATAGTAGAGGTGGGCCTAGGTGGTGTGTCCCTCAGAGGGATCACCTGAGAGGTTTACCATATTGATGGATCAAATTTCCCTATGGAGATAGACCTAGGATGTGTGTCCCATAAAGGGAAGATTTTACACTATGAAGGCTGATTTGGATACCCCATGAAGGTGTATCAGGGCGGTGTACTCCTATGAGGGGGGGAAGGTTTACCATTGGTCAGGATTGAACCTTAAAGAGACATCCTATCTACCCATCCAAAACTACTTGCTGAGTAAAACCGAAGAGGTATCTCCCTAGGAGGGACCACTTGAGAGTTTTACAATGGATGGATCAAAACGCCCTATTGAGATGGACCCATGAGGTGTGTCTCATAAATGAAATATGCCACACCACGAAGGTTGGACTTGAAAACCGTTGAGGTGGATCGGGTATTTCCACCGCTATGATGGGAACAAAGGTACACAATTGGTCAGTATTTATGATAAAAGATTCATTATACATACACTACCAGAAGGAAGGGATCAAAACACATGTAGTTTGATTCAGCAGTTTAAGGTCATGTAGCATGACAAGTCCATGTAATTTAACATAATGCAGTATGGATGCTCACACCATTAAAGGAACATCAATGAAGGATGGTATAGGTCGTATTCATGTACATTCCCTTGATAATAGGATTTATATTGGTTGGATTTTGTGGGGATTTTTCATGGAAGCTACCCGGGTGCTTCTAGGAGTAGCAAGGATGTTGTTTGGGTTTACGCGTGGAAGATTCCTAGGTGGGTTCCATGATCTTTACAGGATATGGTGGCCCATAGAATGTTGGGATGGATGTGGATAGAGTATTTAGAGTGGATGCTATAGATGTAATGAATATAATTTTGGGTTTTTACCATGATGATGCTTCTTACATATCCCAATTATATGGGAACCAAATCCCACATAGTTCAGAAGGGGCGTTAAGGATTATACTAGAGGATTATTCATGTATGGTTGGGGATTATGCATTGAAGATTACTATTTATAGGGTAAATTATAGGGGATTATATGTAGGAGTGTCCCATGAATAGATTATGAACTGTAGTCGGTTCATACACATAGTAGGATGCCCATATAGTTGGGGATTACTCTTGGAGGGAAGTCCATTAATGGTGGAGATAGGGGCTTACTCCCAGAGCGATTCCCATGGATGGTGTTGGATATGTTTCCTGGTGAATAATAACCTCTAATCCCACATTAATCATTCTCTATGTGAGAAACAAGAGTACATAGTAGACCCAACACTCATATTGTAGAATATGTACCAAAGAGAGATGGTGTGGGGATTATGCATTGAAGCATCGAGAGGATGATCTCATACCATGTAATGAGGATCTATTTACATGTGACTCAGGCTGATTCATGGAATATTCCTGAGGATGCTGTAATTCCAAGTGGGGAGGATCAAATTCCATCTGAGAAATATCTAATTCTATTTGAGTAATATATCATTTTCTCTATGGATATGCTGTTTAAAGGTCATTACCTATCACTTATACATGTAGCACCATGTGCCTTTCACATAGGGTAAGTTTAGAGTTTAATGAAATGTGTTGAGGATGATGTTTATTGCTAGTTTTACATTATGTATCACGGATGGGGGGACTCACTCCTTACCGCTTGGGCTTATATAGCCACTGCACGTGCACCCTTGGGCGAGGAATGGATTCGGAAATTTTAATATTTAATAGTGTATAGGATCTTGCAATAAAAATTTCCACATTATCTTGCATATGTTGCAAAGAAAAAGGAATTAACATTCCTATGATGATAATAGAGAGGTAAATGGGGGTCTCGAGACACACCTGGAGTAGATTGGGCCATAAGAATGGGTGCAACATGTCACATAAGGACTTGAGGTGAAGATAAACTGATCTAGGATGGGTGTGGATGTCCTGAGCCCTCAAAACTCATTAAGAGGTGATAGGAGAATGGAAGAAACATGAAGAGACTTAGTAGGTGCATCCTGATGTATAGGACCCCAAATAGATGTTTTTCACAATGCTCAAGTGCATCGTTAGGGTCATGGGATTCACGAATGAAGGTAATGTTGAAATAGTTGGTGCCCTAAACCCAACTATTCAATTATTTTTATTACCATATCATATATATAGTTAGTTATACAAGATATCATCTTATCATTATAGTGTATACATTTTTGCCTCCACTATTGAAATGTTAATGTCCAAATATTAATTGTTGCATTTAGAGGTTATAGCAGATCTCAGGCTATAATTAGAACCTCACGATACTATGACATTAATCTTGAATATAAGTTCAATGGTTTATATACTTCTTAATGATTGGAAAATGTATATTTTTGACTATTTGGTGTTGTAGTCTCATAAGTATTGAGACTTATTGTCATGAAGTTCACACTTGGTGATCTCAAGTAGTGAAATCATGATGACTGGCCCTTTAATACGAACACCTCATGCTTTGTGTGTCATTTGATGTTTCTATCTACGATCATGTGTAATGGCCTCCTGACTTGAGATCATTACCAATGTATTTTATTTGATTGTGTACTTTGATGCAAGATGAAAACCATGGAAATGAAGTCGTGGAGAGATAGTTTGTGTTGGGATTATCATTTGTGGCATTACATTGGTTGAATGGTCAAGAAATGATTTGTCTCTTATGGGGTAAGGAAGTAATATATCTCAGGCCATGTTGATAATGATGGCAGTACCATTATAAGACCATGATCATGACTGTCAAGGGTAAATCCATGTAGTTATATCAACAAACAATAAAGTTATAAAATGGCGATGACCTGTGAGTGTGTCCTGCTTTATGAGATATTGCATATAAAAAGATTAAATTACATAGTGCCTGTTCGTAGGTTGGTTGTCACTACAATGACAACCCTTATATTTTTTGGGGCGATGATGGGTTGCTAGATCCCACTCGTGGTCTATGAATAATATTCACTTCTATCGAGACAAGGGCCTAGAGGGTCACACAAAATAGAGTATTCGAGAATCTTCCCTAATCAATTCAATAGGAGTTTTGGACATAATGGGACCCACCGTTGGGATCTTGGATTTGGATAAGAAATACGATCACCAATGAAATAAACAAATTCATATTATTCATGTTTAGAATAATGGGCATTGAATTTATTTATTAAATGTATTTACGAGTTTTAAGTAAATACATGAAAAATATTAATTGACGAATATTAAAAATATTCATGGTTCAATTAATATTTATGGGAACTATGAGTGATTTTTTGGACTCAATTATTGTCATGAAATATATTAAATATATTACATGAAAATGATAATAATATTTATGACTCTTTTTGGTAGTAATAATATGTCATGAATAGTGCGTTGATTATTTGGGGGGGGGTTGGCATTTCTAGTTAAAAACATAAGACACTATAAATAGAAGAAGAGGGACTTTCAAAAAGTACTATTCATGGTAATTCTCTCTCCTCTCTCCTCTCCCTTGTTCTATAGTGAGACGCTCTGAAAAAGAGCTCGGATTGATCTCTCTCTTAGGCATCGCAAGAAGAGTTATGTGGTGATCGTCGGAGCATTGAAGGCTTCGTCGGGATTTTGCGCTACCACCCAGACTTAGACGAACGACATTTCCACTGTTTCTCAAAGTGTGCATGGACGGTCTAGAGAAGTTCGATGTCGGATTCTTTGAGTAGCTATCGCCAATGATGAGAACACGTCATGCATGGCTTCAGATTTAAACTATGTATTTTACAGTATATTTTTATGCTTAAAACCCATCATGCATGATCCTCGACTAAAACCGGGCTTCTATTCACCAACGTCGACAAGATTACCTCGATCGCCGGTGAAAATTATTAAAAGAAGGGGCAGGGTGACATGCAAATAAGGTCCCTGATGACAAGAAAAAAAGGGAACCTGTAAAGCAGATCTAGCTAAAAAAAAGCAGGGTTTGGGGGGTCGACTGGCCCCCTAGTTTTCTTCACCGCAGAGCAGGTAGGCGCCGGGCACCCAGCAGGTGCCACCCAGCCCCGAGCTGCCTTTCCTTCAGCCACGGAGCCACACACATCCATCCACCCCGGCACCCCTTGGGCCGCCTCCACCCTAGCGCACACTGGAACCGCGCCGCCGATTCCGGCCTCCACCGTGCATGCCTCGGTCCCACCTCTTCCCTGTTGGAGGCACCCCACACCGCATTCGGCCGCCCCGACCTCTCTGTGTGGAACTGCACCTGAAAGGACCTCTTCCACCAGAGCTCTCGTGCCTTCCACCCTTCCATCACAAAGCCTCCACTCGCTGCACAACATATGCTTCGCTGGCCAGCTGCCTCACAAAGCTTTTGGTGCCCTACCCCGCCTCCCTCCATGCTCGAACTGGGATAGGATGATCCCTCTCGGAGTCCTCCTGTGCATGACGCCGGCCGATTGCATCGGGCGCCACAACCCTGTCCAAAAGCCTCCTCCGACAAGCCCCACAACGCCACACCAAGTGTCGCATCTGGTCACGACCCCCCCCCCCCCCCCCCCCCCCACCATGCAGGACATCTTCTAGGTATGTTGTGCCCCTACTGAGCAGCGTAGCCCTACCACCTCCTCGGCTGACAACCATTGGCCCAGACCCCGGACACTCGTGCCTGTGCGACCTAGACTAGATTCAAAGACCATCGCCAAGCTTTGCCTCCTCCAGCACCAGACCACAATGGCCACACCCCCAGTGTCAGATCTGGAAAGCTACAACCCACAATAGCCGCCTCGCACAGCCGTCACAAGCCACCTTCGAGCTTGTGAACCGCTTGGCCATGGTGTTTCCTCTGGTGATGTAATCGCTTACTGCTTCATATAGACCAAACCAGTCCAAAATTTGCATCTAGGGGTCTTCCCTCGAAGGGCTTGGACGGACCAGCATGACCCAGAACGCCCTTAAACTAGGTGGGTACCTCCTGGACTGGGCCTGCGCAGGTCAACCTCGACCCGCACAGGCCCTGCCCAATGTTTTATTGGCTTAGGTGATTTGATTTAGTCAAAAATTATTTAAAATAATTTATTTTATTTTAGTTGAGAATTAAATTAATTAAACATTAATTTTTGGTTATTAAAATTTAATGGTGCATAAATAATTTATTTTGGAGTTTAAAATTAAATAAATAAATTAAATAATTAATTAGTTTTAAAATTAAATTAATTAAACAGGACCGAGTGACATATTTTTATCAAATTAAAATTAGAGAGAAATTTTAATTCAATAAAATATTGCGCTAAAATTTAATGAATGAATGTTTAATTTCTATTATGCATTTATTTAATATATGCGAGTTTAATGTGAATATGATTGATCACGATCCTTAGACCAACCAATGTATGTCTTGTTCTTTTTATTTAATTAATTATTTAATTATTGCATGCGTTTTTGTAATAATTATTTTAATTAAAAAGGTTGATCTTCATGTTGTCTCAGAGACATTGCATGTATAAGGGAAAGCACACACATTCTTAGAGTTGTAATTTTATAACCCGATACCCCCTCACCTACATGCGAGTACTTTTCTATAATGACAAGACAAGGCATGAGGCACTTCGTGCCAAGTGGAGACACACCAGATATGGGTTGAATGCATTGGAGGGGCATGCGCTATAATTCGTGTCACAAGCGACGCGACTCAAGGCATTACCCATGGGGTTTAGGTTGGTCCGTTATTTACTCAACGGATCAACCATTAGTATCGTCTCATGATCATGTTGTCATTTTAATTTGAATGGTTTATTATTTTGTGAATGTGTAGTTAGAGCACGATCACATAGAATAATAATAAATAAGCATGCAAGATAAAATGAAATTGTGACGCGATGCAATTTATATTTTGTGTATGGTAAGTTGTGAGTGCAATCACATAGTACATGATTATAAAAATACAATATTATTTCATTCATTACATTAAAAATAATAAAAACCTCAAATATATATCAAGTCATTCCCACCTTCCAACAATCAAATTGGGAAAAAACCGGCTGTTTGAGGTGGCTGTCATGCCATAGATGAGGGTGCCTCTTACTACCGGGGAGTCCTTATAAGAATGATGAGTCGAATTAACTAAAGAGCTAGAAATAATTATCTATATCTCATTTTCTATCATTTTAAAGGCATGTGTGGATTAAATCATGTTCTGATTTTAGAAGCTAGGACTTCACTAAATAGATCAAGGAACCGCAAGTTAAAGTGGTCGTCCCTCCAAAAGCCTACATTGAACCCTCCAAGTAGTGGAATAGCCACAACTTGTAGGCTATGATGGGTGGTTTTGGGAACCTTGACAATAGAATACTCTAGCAACAGAGTATTCCGATTCTAGCATAGAGGGTTCCTAGAATCCAATAAAATAGTAGGAGACATTAAATGATTTAAGTAATTAATAAAAATTTCCTAAATGGTAATCATTATAAAAAATACTAATCTTCTAACGTTTAATTTTGTATAAAAAATGGCATACTATACAACAAGTTCAAAAACTGAAATATTTTATTGGACAAAGTGTCCACCTTGGCATAACATCCAAGAATATTATGGGCCCTTGGGCATAGTACTATCACATAAGAAACTCAGGGTTCCAATGTCCCCGACACTGCTAAACTACCTCAAGAAGAGAGGGTGAAATTTCTTACATGAGACTAATATACAAAGCATATGAGAGTTATATCATTATTGTTTCTTCATTGTCTGATTTCAATTACTGTTGCTACACCGGGACATGGATGATATAACATGAAGTCTCATCTCTACGAAGTCTGCAAGGAGAAATAGAAGCAAGGATTTTAATAAGGTGATGGTTACACCAACATGTGTAAATTGAAATATGGATCATGATTTTTAAATGTATCCCTTTCTCATATCATTTTCACCCATTTAATCATGTTTCGTTTTATGTTATTAAACGAACATGAATTGAGTAAATGCTTTATTAACAATTTAGGTAAAGTTATCCAAGATAATAAGTGTAGAGACCCGAAGCTTGACATACATGGACATTACATTACTTTTGCAGAATACTTAATACATAACAAAAACAGACACCAAAGGACTGTAATAGTTTAGTGCCTTTGGAAACATGGAACATAATCTTCTAATCTTGGTGAAAGATCCTCGACACCTCCCATAATGATCTTCCCATTTTTTTACCTAAAACTTTCCTTATATCCTGGGGAAAAGAAAACATAAAAAGGGTGAGCTCAAATGCTCAGTAAGGGAAAACATAGTGAACATAAAACAATCCATAAACATTTGAAAGCAAAAACTTGAACATGAAATTTAAACATCAAAATCTTGAGCAAAGACATAAATCATGGAAGTACGTAAAGCATATATCATAATGGAACACCAATCATGATTAAATATAATGGGAATAAAACATGTAATTTTGGAAACCATTCAGTACATGTTATGATTTCCATAGTAGCCAAGGCATTGCTGCCAAGACCATCTTAGTGGACAAAGTCCCTTTCTGAATTGAGTTCACTCCTCGTTTTAGTCCTGTAACACTGAACCAGATTAACTTACCATTCCATCCATGTCTATCTCATGAGATATAAATCTTTACCCAATGCATTGGAGGGAGATATAGGTCCCACCCATCTCATAATAAAATCATTCTTACTTGTGTCACAAAATAAACATACATCATTCATAATAACCCAACGAATAAAATGGGTTTCATAAACATCATCCCATCATCACATAATCCATATAAAAGAAATGGATATCATTTCATAATAAGAAAAGTGAAACCACTTAAATCATAGAGACATTATACTTGAAACATAATCATACAAAATAATTTCATCTTATATGGAAAATAGTTTTGACAAAACACTGGAATGAATTCTTGAGGAGAATATCCTTTCTTCTTAAAAAACATTTTCTTTTCACAAAATGCCATGAAATTTTAAATGAAAAGGATTTTTTTGAAAATAATCATTAAATCTTGTAGAGTAGGATTCTTGAAAATAAGGCGTTATGAAACCGTAAAAATCTGTTCGTGCCGTATAAGTTAAAAAACATTCTTCTCGTACTTTTTCTAGAAAAGTCAAAAAAAGTACCTTGTATGGTAAAAAAAGAAAGATTCCTTCCAAACCTTGTGGTAAAAGTCATAAAAGGGTAAAAATTACTTTAAACATACATGTAAGAATACTAAACATTTTATGAAAACAATTTTAGAAAACATGGACATGGATGATAAACATAACCCTAGTAAATACTTACGTATAAGCAATCTCGGATAAAATGATATTTACAAAATTATCCCTTACCTTATGTCCAATATGATTCGTATGTATTCGAAACTCCTTTATAATGATTTAAATAATGTCATTGACTTATTACAGAATCATATTCAATGTTATGATATCATATATGGTTCACTTATGACTTTATATTACTCGTTCTTTTCTAAATTCATGTTAAAGTAGCGTTTTGGATAAAATCGTTTCATTTGTCGTTCGTGTTTTAACTTGTAATTATTCATATGATTACTTAGATCATGATTACTTACATCCAGAATGTAAAACATAATTTATATATAATATATATTCAGAATATACATATATATATAATAGATCGATAAATAGAAAGAAATACACCATTTAAGGAGGCGGTAGGCCGTACGTATGCATGAACGCTATTTTCGTTTCCTTGTTGAATTGAATTGAATTAAGTAGATGACATACATATATATATACATAAATCCTGTATCATTATTATGTCATACATTTCATGATTACTTATTATATATACTTTATAATCATTCATGAATGGTTAATCATTGAGAATGAATCTCATCACATCATGGAGACGGTAGTCCGTACGTATGCATGAGCGATGATATCATTCCCATGATCGTGGAATTGTATTTAAGTGTATGTATAATATTTCAGAATCAATATAACTTTAAAATAATCATATATAGTTATTTATTTACACCATCATACCCATCCTAGTAAGTTGGTGGTCGAAAACAGATTACACCACAGTGTGGAGACGGTATTCTGTACGTACGCACGCGCGGTGATTTCATTTTCCCTAGGATGGATAAAAGGTGAAATAGGATTGTTTCATATTTATAATAACATACCAGTATATGAGTGATACTGATGCTATTACTTCATAATGAAACAACTAAAGAAGAGTAAGTAGAAAAACAAATAAATTTGAACGAATCGGTAACGGATATTACCTCTTCTTCGACACGCCTCTTTAAAACCTCCTCTTATGGAACTAAAATTGGTCTTTGAAGAAAACAAGTACCTCTAGAATATTTCTAGGGAAGTTGAGGATGGAAATGGGCAGGGGTCGGCCGAGCTTAAAGGCTCCAAATTGTGTGAGGAGAAGAGGGAGGAGATGCCCTTTTATAAGGGAGGAGAGGGGCACCTTTGGAAATATAAGAAAGTATTAATTTATATTAAATCCCAAACCCACTTAAAAACTTCCAAAATGACTCAAATACTAAGATTAGATGATATAGGGTTGTAATATCATCAACTAATAAAATTTATACATGTTAGGAATTTATTTTAAACATTATCAACTTGATTTATCCTTATTTGATTAATTTAATTTTCATTGTGGTAATAAAATTCTAAATTTTATATTATTACAAATAATTACTTATTTGTTGTGAATTGTCCATATTTGGATACTTTATAACATTTTAGACCATATAAATTTAAATTTATAATTTTTAAATATTTTTTTGATTTTTAAATTTTTTTTATAATATGTTATTTTTATAAAATAACATTAGTGTCAATTTTAACACTATTCATTTATTTGAATTTAAATAAAATATACACAGAGTATATATTCGAACTAAAATATTTAACAGATTCCTAACATGTCAAATTTGGTCTAGAAAATTCATGGAGAACATTAAACAGTTCATATAATATTTATTTTAATATTTTTAAAACCATTTATTTGGTATATCTCTTAATAAAATAATTAGTACAACATTTTTGTATAATTATTTAATATAATTATTTTTTGCATAAAAATTAAAAATAAAATCCTTTAATGAATTTAAATATCAAATATTTTATAATAATAATTTTACATGAATTTATCATCTTAAAATAACAACATGTAAATTATTATCTTTACAAAATTATGAAAGTGACAACTTTGTAATCATTTAAAATAAAATATTATATGTGTCATAATCGCCTTAATAAGGATCCAAATGGTCCAAAATTTGGCCAGTGGATGATTAGGGTTTATATATATACACTAATAATAAGTTTTGTGCAGATTTTTGGGCCTTTTAATATGTATTACTATTTCAATAAAAACTATATTATTGATTTTTCACTAAATAAATAATTTCTGCATCATTAATGTATAAGATAATAAGGTAATTAAATAACTCTTAAAAATTACAAATAAATTACCATGATAAAGAAAAACATTTTATACTTCAAATGAGTACTTATAACTGAACTTATATTCTGGATAAATTTATATTAAAAATACTTTAATTATTAAAGTTGAGTGAGACATATTTCACTTTCCTTTAAATAAAATAAACTAAAGGTCTTAATCACCTCCAAGTGGGTTCCAATGGATTGCATTTCAACCCAAATATGATTTAGGACAAAATATAAACATCCAATTATATTAATACAAGTGTTAGGGTAATTTTATAATATTATATTTACCCTTAATTACCCGATGGTAAATAAAATTTACCGTAGTTACTATTCATAATGCCCAAAAATAAAAAGTATCTTATTAACGCAATTTCGACCCACTGATTCCAAATATGGAATCCATTTTTTTCAATTAAATACACAAAATTTGCAAAAGTAAATTTAAAATTAATCCCGTTGTTAATAAAACGTGTTTTAAAAGTTATAACATTGCAAAAGATTGAAAGGTTTTTACCTATGAATTCAATGTAAAATTAATGTTAATGACATAAATTATATTAAATGGTAAAAATATATTATATTTGTACTTTAAAAACATTCAATATTATAATTTAACCACATAATTTATTACGATGAAAAATTTTGTTTTTAATTAAAATATAGCGAGTTTTTATTATTCATTAAAATATGAAAGTTATCTAAATAATATGAAAAATTTATCCAAGGTAAAATTTTATATCCTGATTCCAAAGAATAATTTTATTTTGAAAAATTGAACTTATAAACATGTCAAAAACTAGATTTAATGTGGGTGCGCCATTAAAAGGCGGCAAAAATGCATTTTTTGAAAAATACTTATTTTACCAGAAAAATTTATTTTGTTCTTATACCATGATCTAGAAAATGTGTAAGATGAATAATAATGTTATGAAATTCAAATTTAGTTAATACTATTCATAACGGCTATTTCATAATAATATTATAATAATATATCGTTGTTTAGTAAAACCGGGTATTGCGTACAACACACGCTATCGAGGAAGGTCGCGATTACGTGTAATGCAAGCCAAGTTAGGGTTGCGTGTAGTGCATGACTCTTTTGTTGTTGCATATAACAAAATAAATTAAATATATATTTATATATATATACTCAATGTTTCGTAAAATAACTACTATCAAACAACCATGAAATTGTGTGTAACACGACCCAAGATTAGTGTTGCGTATACTGCAAGCTAATACGGTCTTGCATATAGTGCAAGATAATCTTAGTGTAGCGTACAACAGAAGATATGAAAGAAATTAAAACGAACATATCTTATAAAATCTCAGGTTGTTACATTCTACCCCCCTTAAAATGAATTTTGCCCTCGAAATTCGTCGGGGTTATAAATCATTTACTATTCATAGAAACCCACATCGTAAAAAAGGAATACTAAAACTTAATTTTAAAAACTAAGTATGAAACGTAATGATTACCCAAAGTGACTCATCATTGGGTTTCTATATAAGAGAACATAGGTGAAAATATGGATATGGAAGAGAAATCTAAACATCATGTTCTGATGGAGAGTGGTAGAGAACATGGCTATGAAAAAGCCAACAATCACAAAGCCATAAATTTGTGATGATCTAAGGTACCATCTGATTCATCAGATATAAGAGCACTAGGAAAACCTTTTTGGTTTTAAATATCATTTCCCTAAAGTTGAAAATTTTGAATTAGAAGAAATACTTACTTGATTTTGGTACAATATCACTGTTGTTCGTGCTTTGAACAATTTCCACTTCATCTCTAAAAGAAATGAAGTTAAATTTTTTATTCGTGAAGTGTTAACAGATCATTTGATAGAATGATGGGTCATTCCATTTGTTTCAAACAAAAGGTTAACAAAAGTTATCAAATATACATAAGTCCATCTATGGTGAGGTTAATCGTATACGATTCCAAAAATGAACTTATACATCATCTATCATGCCACTTAATAAAAAAAACTAGTTTCTACTAACCAGGGACTTTCTGTTGGCCATTGGTATGCAAAAAAGGCCAGTCACACTTCAGTTGTGGGTTCGATTCCCACAGCCTTGTCCGACGCGATGGCATGTTGCCCATCCTGCAGGTTATCCTTTTTCTAAAACTACATTACTATAACATCCCATCAATAATATTGAAAAAAGTTCTATCCTTAAGCAATGCTAACTTATGCCTAACATAATCCATTCCAATCTTTAGGCTTATCTAAAATACTTCAGTCCAAGCTCATATTATAAAGAGAACAATTACTAGAAAGGTTATCTACCAAGAATGTGAATACAAGAATTTATCCCACATATATCATAAGATATGTCTTGTTGGTCACATTCCAAACATTCGATGTCCTTACTCATGTATTCTCTTGAAAAAAATGAATACCCATTGAACCTTATTGAAAACATGAATGCAGTTAAAAGTTAACACTTTCCACATACCAAAATCCTCAAAATTCAATATACTCAAACCATGATATCACTTAGTCCTTATATCAATCATGAGCTCATGAATACTGTCAAACATTTAATTTTCTCCTTATCCCTTCATTATTCACATATCATCTGCTTTCCAAAATATTTGAATCACTTTTCATGGTTACCGGAACCATAAAATTATTGAAAACCTCAATAGACTAATCCAAAAATATTCTAATACACCATAAAACTACCTCAAAAACATTATTCTTGAATACCAATACATACACACTTCAATCCATACTCTTCAATGATTGTCCTGGAATAAGTCCTTCCTTGATTTTGAAGTAACTTTTTAGGTCAGGGAATTGAGTTGGGTAATGCCCAATTTCTCCACAAATAAGACATTGAACTCCATAACAGTCTATCACTCTATGACCCTTTTCTCCACACAGATAACATCTGTCCTCTCATTTGAGGTATTCCTCAAGGTTCATCTTCCCTTATTTAGAAATCTCAATATTCCTTTCTTTATGCTCCTCAACATGCGAACATGCATAAAAGTCCATCTTCCTCTTATTTGATGAATTAGGCATACCACTAAATTTCACCTTGTTAATCATATATCGCGATGACTGATTCGGCATAATAACAATATCTTTCTCTCTAGGAATTACACAATTTCTTCGCTCATAGTCACCAATTTTTCCATTGGATTCAATGTTAACCTAATTCCTTCTGGTTCCCTCCATTGACTAAAACACAAAAATAATTTGGTGAGAGGCAAAAATCATACAAGGAAAATAACATAATTACGGGGGAGTACCTTCGAAATCTAACATCTTAGGTTTAATTCTAATATCATTACAGTAATTCTAGGATTATAACCTATATTTATACTTAACCTTAGGGACATCCCTAGACACACCTTAGAAATATCTCTAGGGATCTCACTATAGTTTTCGCATCCTAGTTTCCAAAGGTTGACTAAACCTTTACTCTGATACCAACTATAGAGACCTGAAGCTTGACGTACATGGATATTACATTACTTTTTCGGGATACTTAATACATAACAAAAACAGACACCAAAGGACTGTAATAGTTTAGTTCCTTTGGAAACTTGGAACATAATCTTCTAATCTTGGTGAAAGATCCTCAACATCTCCCATAAAGATCTTCCCTTTTTTTACCTAAAACCTTTCCTTATATCCTGTGGAAAAGAAAACATAAAAAGGGTGAGCTCAAATGCTCAGTAAGGGAAAACATAGTGAACATAGAACAATCCATAAACTTTTGCAAGAAAAAACTTGAACATGAAATTTAAACATCAAAATCTTGAGCAAAGACATAAATCGTGGAAGTACGTAAGGCATATATCATAATGGAACACCGATCATGATAAAATATAACGGGAATAAAACATGTAATTGTGGAAACCATTCAACACATGTTATGATTTCCATAGTAGCCAAGACATTACTGCCAAGACCATCTTAGTGGACAAAGTCCCTTTCTGAATCGAGTTCACTCCTCGTTTCAGTCCTGTAACACTGAACCAGATTAACTTACCATTCCAGCCATGTCTATCTCATGAGATATAAATATTTACCCAATGAATTGGATGGAGATATAGGTCCCACCCATCTCATAATGAAATCATTCTTACTTGTGCTACAAAATAAACATACATCATTCATAATAACCCAACGAATAAAATGAGTTTCATAAACATCATCCCATCATCACATAATCCATATAAAATAAATGGATATCATTTCATAATAAGAAAAGTTAAACCCTGTAAATCATAGATACATTATACTTGAAACATAATCATACAAAATAATGTCATCTTATATGGAAAATAGTTTTGACAAAACACTTGAATGAATTCTTGAGGAAAATATACTTTCTTCTTCAAAAACATGTTCTTTTCAAAAAATGCAATGAAATTTTAAAAGAAAAGGATTTTTTTGAAAATAATCATGAAATCTTGCAGAGTAATATTCTTGAAAATAAGGCACTATGAAACCGTAAAAATCCATTCGTGACATATAAGTTAAAAAACATTCTTCTCGCACTTTTTCCATAAAAGTCAAAAAAGTACCTCATATGGTAAACAAAAGAAAGATTCTTTCCAAACCTTGTGGTAAAAGTAATAAAAGGGTAAAAATGACTTTAAACATACATGTAAGAATAATAAACATTTTATGAAAACAATTTTAGCAAACACGGACATGGATGATAAACATAACCCCAGTAAATACTTACGTATAAACAATCTCGGATAAAATGAGATTTTCAAAATTATCCCTTACCTTATTTCCGATATTCTTTGTATGTATCCGAACCTGCTGTATAATGATTTAAATAATGTCATTGACTTATTAAAAAATCATATTCATTGTTATGATATCATATATGGTTCACTTATGACTTTATATTACCCGTTTTTTGTAAATTCATGTTAAAGTAGCGTTTTGGGTAAAATCGTTTCATTTTTCGTTCATGTTTTAACTCGTAATTATTCATATGATTACTTAGATCCTAATTAATTTCATCCAGAATCTAAAACATGATATATATATATATATAATATATATTCAGAATATACATATATATAATAGATCAATAAATAGGAAGAAATACACCGTTCATGGAGACGGTAGGCCGTACGTACGCATGAATGTTGTTTTCGTTTCCTTATTAAATTGAATGGAATTAAGTAAATGAAATACATATATATATACATAAATCCTGTATCATTATTATGTCATACATTTCATGATTACTTATTATATATACTTTATAATCATTCATGAATGGTTAATCATTGAGAATGAATCTCATCGCGTCGTGGAGACGGTAGTCCGTACGTACGCACGAGCGATGATATCATTCCCATGATCATGGAATTATATTTAAGTGTATGTATAATATTACAGAATCAATATCACTTTACAATAATCATATATTTTTATTTATTTACACCATTATACCCATCCTAGTAAGGTGGTGGTCGAAAACAGATTACACCACGGCGTGGAGACGGTATTCCATACGTACGCACGCGTGGTGATTTCATTTTCCGTAGGATGGACAGAAGGTGAAATAGGATTGTTTAATATTTATAATAACATACCAGTATATGAGTGATAATGATTTTATTAATTCATAATGAAACAACTAAAGAAGATGAAGTAGAAGAACAAATACATTTGAAAGAATCGGTAACAGATATTACCTCTTTTTCGACACACCTCTTTGAATCCTCCTATTAGGGCACTAAAATTGGTCTTTGAAGAAGACCAGGACATCGAGAATATTTCTAGGGAAGTTGAGAAGGGAAATGGGAAGGGGTTTTCGGAGCATAAAGGCTCCAAATTGTGTGAGGAGAAGAGGGAGGAGATGCCCTTTTATAAGGGAGGAGAGGGGCACCTTTGGAAATATAAGAAAATATTAATTTATATTAAATCCCAACCCCACTGAAAAACATCCAAAATGACTCAAATTTTAATATTAGAAGAGATATGGTTGTAACATAATCAACCAATAAAATTTAGACATGTTATGAATTTATTTTAAACATTATCAACTTGATTTATCCTTATTTAATCAATATAATTTTATTTTGGGTAATAACATTATAAATTTTATATTATTACAAATAATTACTTATTTGTTGTTAATTGTCTATAATTGGATACTTTATAACATATTAGACCATATAAATTTAAATTTATAATTTTTAAATATTTTTGTAATTTTTAAACAATTTTATAATATGTTATTGTTATAAAATAACAATAGTGTCAATTTTGACACTATTCATTTTTTTGAATTTAAGTAAAATCTACACAGAGTATATATTCGAACTAAAATATTTAATAGATTCCTAACATGTCAAATTTTTCTAGAAAATTCGTGGAGCACATTAAACAGTTCATATAATATTTATTTTAATATTTTTAAAACCATTTATTTGGTATATCTCTTAATAAAATAATTAGTACAATATTTTTGTATAATTATTTAATATACTTATTTTTTGCATAAAAATTAAAAATAATTTTTTTGATGAAGATAAATATCAAAGATTTTATAATAATAATTTTACTCGAATTTATGATCTTAAAATAACAACATGTAAATTGTTATCTTTACTAAATTATGAAAGCGACAACTTTGGAATCATTTAAAATAAAATATTATAAGTGTCATAATCGCCTTAATAAGAATCCAAATTGTCAACAATTAGGCCAGTGGATGATTAGGGTTTATATATACACTAATAATAAGTTTTCTGCAGATTTTTGGGCCTTTTAATATGTATTACTATTTCAATAAAAACTATATTATTGATTTTTCACTAAATAAATAATTTCTCCATCATTAATGTATAAGATAATAAGGTAATTACATAACTCTTAAAAATTAAAAATAAATTACAATGATAAAGAAAAACATTTTATATTTCAAATTAGTATTTATAACCAAACTTATATTCTGGATAAATTTATATTAAAAATACTTTAATTATTAAAGTTGAGTGAGACATATTTCACTTTCCTTTAAAGGTCTTAATCACCTCCAAGTGGGTTCCAATGGATTCCATTTCGACCCAAATATGTCTTAGGATAAAATATAAGCATCCAATTATATTAAGACAAGTGTTAGGGTAATTTTATATTGTTATATTTACCCTTAATTACCCGATTTATCTTTTACTATGGTAAATAAAATTTACCGTAGTTACTATTCATAATGCCCAAAATTAAAAAATAGCTTATTAACATAATTTGGACCCACTGATTACAAATATGGAATCCATTTTCATAAATTCAATACACAAAAGTTGCAGAAGTTAATTTAAAATTAATCTCGTTGTTAAGAAAACGTGTTTTAAAAGTTATAACATTGCAAAAGATTGAAAGGTTTTTATCTATGAATTCAATGTAAAATTAATGTTAATGACATACATTATATTAAATGGTAAAAATATATTCTATTTCTAATTTAAAACCACTCAATATTATAATTTAACCACATACATTTTTATGATGAAAAATGTTGTTTTTAATTAAAATATAGCGTGTTTTTACTATTCAGTAAAATATGAAAGTTAGCAGAATAATATGAAAAATTTATCCAAGGTAAAATTTTATATCCTAATTCCAAAGAATAATTTTATTTCGTAAAATAAAACATATAAACATGTCAAAAACTAGATTTAAAGTGGGTGCGCCATCAAAAGGTGGTAAAACTGCATTTTTTGAAAAATACTTATTTTACTAGAAAAATATATTTTGTTCTTATACCATGTTCTAGAAAATATGTAAGATGGATAATAATGTTATAAAATTCAAATTTTAGTTAATACTATTCATAAAGGCTAGTTCATAATAATATTATAATAATATATCATTGTTTAGTAAAACCCAGTATTGCGTACAACACACGCTATCGAGGAAGGTCGTGATTATGTGTAATGCAAGCCAAGTCAGGGTTGCGTGTAGTGCACAAATCCTTTGTTGTTGCGTATAACAAAATACATTGAATATATATATATATACTCAATGATTCATATAATAACAACTATCAAACAAACATGAAATTATGTGTAACCCGATCCAAGATTAGTGTTGCATATACTGCAAGATAATACGGTGTTGCGTATAGCACAAGATAATCTTGGTGTAGCGTACAACAGAAGATATGAATGAAATTAAAATGAATATATCTTATAAAATCTTGGCTTGTTACAATAAGAATATCAAAGATAATTTCATTTTAATTATTATGGCGAATAAATTGAAAGACAATGAAAAGAAGTCCAAAATAAAAGTAATTCCAATGACACATTAGAAGCATCCTTCAATAAATGAGGTATTAACAGGGGTTATTTTCATTTAATGTTATAAAAATAAAACAATGGAAATTTAAAAGCAATAAATTTAATAAAAGAAGCAAGTTACATCTTCTTATTAAAAATTATTCATCAAATGTAATGTTTTTGTTTTACTACATGGGTATTAAATACAATATGTTT
Source organism: Viscum album (assembly GCA_963277665.1). Taxonomy (NCBI): domain Eukaryota; kingdom Viridiplantae; phylum Streptophyta; class Magnoliopsida; order Santalales; family Viscaceae; genus Viscum; species Viscum album. Next base: position 370,966,180 of record OY728140.1, on the reverse strand, counting down.
GTGACATATGTATTCTAATATGGTAGCCATGAAATTATATAAACCTTAATAGAAGTCAGGTGAATTCTCCTAGTGGCTGTGAAAGGGTGATACCTCGGCCAGTGGTGAGAAGTACACGACATATTTATTTCCAAGTGATTGATTCTAGTTGAACATGTTGTTGAGTATAATCAAAACATTTACATCACGTGTCCTATGGACACAATGATACATTATTCTAGGTTGAGTATTTAATGTTGTTTTTGGTTTCTAAGACTCAATAAATAGTTCAATGATACATGAATCATAGGTAATGCATAATGAATAACTATGTAAGACGTATACCCAGTTATGGAAAGCTAATACATTGTCAAGCAATACTAAAAGTGGACATCAAGGATATACCTAATATGGTATTTATGCTTGGTATAGCTAAACACCATTATTATTATCAACGTCTTTAGTTTGGAGAAAGAAACCTTTATAAATAAAGGTATGCCACAAAGATTAAGGGATTAGTTCAATAATGAATGCAAACTATTCCAAAATAATCTAGAGGTATATATACTTTATAAGATTCCTTTTAGTAATAATGGAATAACAAAGTGACATATATTCTTGGTCATAAGATATGAGTTTCTTAGAGATGGAATGTTGAAGAATGTCTTGATTGTGCAATCATCAATCATGATAATGTAGTGTGGAGTAATTCTTAAACACCCATCACCTTATCCACATCACGACTTTGATGTTAATGATGAGGATTGGTGATGAAGTCTTGCATGTTATCCTTGATCAAAAAAATGTACCATGGAGTAATTTTTAAATGCACATTTTATACACCAAAGTATTGATGTAAGTAATATCAACGTTACAACTTGCAGAAACTTCCATTATATTTCATGAAATGATTTCCAAATAACGGTGATATCCCAAAACCATATGCCAACTATAATGAAAAATGGATAACATACAAGTCATAGTATTATGTAAATCAATTTTTTCATAATGAAAAGTGTTTGAAGGAAAATGGTTTTGTACATAAACAAATGCACATCAGGTACAAACACAATGTGAATCTATTTTAAATTATCCTAACAGTTTCATAGGATGTTACATAAATCCCTTAGATAGAAAATTAAGTTGTCTAGTAATAGACTACACTTATATATAAGGGTGAACATCTCTATTAGAGATAGTGGGAGATATATTGACTTGTGTTAAGTAAATGATTAAGATATACAAATAGTTGGCATAGGATCTAGTTCCACAAGCACATGTGGAACAAAGTATGTTCCATAGACATATACTACTTAGGAAGGATAAAACCATGGTGATGGTTTTTATATTCACCGTAGTCGGTGATCTATTATTCAATGTGAATATTATTTCATACAAGTAAGAAGTGTATGGAAATTAGCTAAAATTTATATGACCAACTAAAATTCAATTAATGGATTCCATGTGTCAAAGTGAAAAGGTGCATATTATTTTGAATATTGCGATGAATACTTATTTGAGTTGATACATGGATGGTACATGTGTATTACCAATAAGGATCTATTGGTTTCACCAAGTTGTTATGCCTAAATGCATTATAATTTTACTTTTCACAGATAATTTTATGATCATATTATTTTTCATTGGATTTTAGGACCACCAATCGTGGATGGTGTCCATACGACACAACCAGAAAGGGATGGTCACATCAAAGAATGCTAATAATGGCTTCAAGTTACTAAAATTCGGTTATGGATTATGGTTAGCAATATGATCATGTAATATACACTTGAAAAAATGATTTCCATGTGTCAACGAGAGGATAGTGGGAGTGTCAAGGTTTTACAAGAAAAGTATGCTGGGAAACATATGGAAAACAGAAATAGGTCTTACTATTAGTTAAGACCATGGTGAAATTTATTCTCTAGTGATTGACTTAAATTAGAAACCTAAATTCCATGTAATATGATCTAATGAAGTAGATCTATAGGATTCTTGGTCCTAGTCAATTGTAAATATAGTGACATTATATTGAAAATAAAAGTTGGAACAATTCAAGATAAAACTGTTACAACTGTCACATGTCATAATATCTCTCGGTTACCAAGTTCGTAACATGGGAGGAGATTATGGTTGTGAGTTGAATTCTATACGCTTCAGTGATGGATCAATAACATATGTCATGATATGTAAAAGAATTTTTATTTCCAGTATATGTTTTATAAGAAGAAAATATTAGTTATATCCTGAAGCACTTCAAGGGATGCAGTCAGAACTATCAGATTGTACTTCGACAAGTATAACATATATGTACATGGTAAGTGGAGAAGAAAAGATATAAGTTTGGGGGGACATAGACTAGTCTTCCATAGATCAAAGTGATCTGATATCGTAGTTAGGCTAAAGATGATGAAAGAGCCAAGCTCATATCCACCAATGGAAGCCAAACCTACAATAACCGAGCACGTTGTAGGTTCTAAGGTAGCTAAGAAGCAGATAAATGCAAAAATCTATTCTAGTTATTTGAATGACACCTGTTAAAAAAATTATTATCATAATTTTCATTATGATATTCTTACTAGACATGATGTCAAGTTATGAAAGTGGACAAGTGGGATATACTCAGGATACCATCTGTTGAGAAGTTTTACTCAAGGAGATGAGGTTACTAGAGCAGAATTTCCACGCGGTGGAACCGTGGAAAGCCCAATATCTAAAACCATTACTCAAAAGAGTCATGATCTTTATCATTTGAGTAGATAACAAGTTTCATTAACAATTTGGATCTAGTACAAGTGGGAGTGTTTAAATAATGGGTGCCTTAGACCCAACTATTCAGTCCTTTTGATTACCATATCATTTATATAGTTATCTATACATGATTTTATCTTACCATGATTTCATATAGTGTATAATTTTCTATGTCCATTGTTTAAATGGTAATGTCCACAGATTAATTGTCGTATCGAGGGGTCATAGCGGATCCTAGGCTATAATGTGAACCTCGAGATACTATGATATTAATATTAAATATATTTTCTATTGTCTAGATACATCTTACTGATTGGACATATTAGATGTTTGACTATCAGGTGTTGGGGGATCATAAGCATTGAGATTTCTTCTCATGAAGTTCACACTTGGTGATCTCATGTAGTGATATCATTGGGACTGACCTGCCAATAGGAACCCCACATGTTTCGGGTGTCATCAAGATTTTCCTATATATGATTATGTTTAATGGTCTCTTGAGTTGATATAATTACCAATTTATGTAATTTGATTGCGTACTTTGATGCAAGACAAAAACCACGACAATTTAGTAGTGGTGAGGTAGTTTGTATTGGGTGTGTCATTGGTGGCATGACATTGGTTGAATGGTCAAGAAAGGATTTGTCTCTTCCAGGTTATGGATGTAATATATCGCAGTCCATGTTGATAAGGATGTTAGTACCATTATAAGACCATGGCCATGGAAGTTGTGGTTAAATCCATCCAGTTAGATCAAAAAAACAATAAAGCGGGAAATGAGCGATGACATGTGAGTGCGTCATGCTTTATGAGATATTTCAGACAAATAGATTATATTACATAGTGAATGTTCGTAGGTTGGTTAGTGTTGTTGTGACAATCCTTATCTCTTTAGAGGCCATGATGAGTTTTTAGATCCCACTGTTGGTCTGTGAATAATATTCACTTTTATCGAGATAAGGTCCTAGAGGGTCAAACAGAACAGTGTATTAGATAATCTTCCCTATTTAGTTGAATAAGAGTTTTGGAAATGGTGGGCCCCACCACGGGGGTTTGGGATTTGTCCAAGAAATACGATCAAAAATGAAATAAAAAATTCATATTATTCAAGTTTAGAATAATGAACACAAAATTTATTTATTTAATATATTTATGTGTTTTTTACGCAAATACATGAAAAATATTAATTGATTAATATTGAAAATATTTAATGTTCAATTAATATTTATGGGAATGAAGAATTATTTTTTGGACTCAATTATTACCATGTAATATATTTAGTATATTAAAAGAAAAATATAAGAATATTTGTGACTCACTTCATTAGTCATAACATGTCGTCAATAGTGCGCTGATTATTCGGGGGGGGGGTGTCATTTTCGGGTAAACACATAACACACTATAAATAGATGAGAAGGGGCCTTTAAAAAGTACTATTCATGGGAATTATCTCTCATCTCTTCTCTACCATGTCCAAGAGAGAGATGATCTGAATCCAAGGAGCTCAGATTGAGCTCTCTCTCTAGCATCACAAGAAGAGTGATGTTCATTGGAGTGTCAAAGGCATTGTCAGAATTCCATGCTAGCACCCAGACATCGACGAATGGAATTCATGTAGTTTCTTTAAGTGTGTTTGGATGATATAGAGGAGTTCTATGTAATATTATTCAAGAAGTGATCAGAAACGAAGAGCAGACATTGTGCATGGATTCAGATTGAAACCGGGTATTTATAGTATTTTTTTGGGTCTTAAAACTCTTCATGTGTGATCCTCATCTTAAACTAGGCTGCTATTCACTAACAATGACAAGATTACGTCCATCATTGGTGTAAAAATTTAAAATCTCACCTTTTTGGGGCTTCCACTGCACACCCGGTTCCTTCATGGAATTTATGAAAGATAGTGATCATGACTCAAGATAAAGTCATGGATCAAAAAAGGAGTGCTTTGCGATGGCGTAATGGTTCGTGAAGCCTATACTACACATATGGGTCTTCTTCCTTCGTGAAGGGTGGAGGAAATAATGAATGTAATCCCCACCATTTGTGGAGGTATAACAGAACATATGGAAGTGGGTTTTATGAAGCTATATTCCCTTGGATGATACCTCTTCAGTTTGTAACATGATTCTTAGGTGCTTCAAGAATTGGGGGAAATTTAGAAGTTTGAGGGTTGAGTAAAAAATTATTTAAGTCATAATGAGTAGGTTATTTATAGTAAATTTCCTTCACAATGATAAGAATTAATTCATGAATCAAATATGGTATTCGTGAATGGTCATGGCTCTATCAGACTCTTGAAGAAGACTGTCAATATTTATCATTGTCATGGAGCGATGTTGGACTCATGAAGCGTACCATCAGGGCCTTGTGTATTAATGGAGGGTGAGGGGCCTTCATGAAAGTTATTTTCAAATAATACCCATAAGATTTTTTATTTTTCGTTTGAGCTTGGTTTCACATCCAAATGGTTGTGGTCTCCTCAAGTAATATTGATTCATGTATTTCAGTTCCAACAAATTCCCACCCCTATGAATGAATGATGATTTGAAAAGGAGGTTCTGATTCTCATGTTGAATCACTAAAATAAATAAATACTTTATTCTTTCATTATATGTCATCACGATTCTCACTCGTGATGCTAGAACATGGATATTGTTGGCACAAAGGTCATCATGATTCTTGGGCCACCATAATCCTAAAATAGTGATGATGGTGGCCCTAAAAGGAACCTAAATCTGTTTGAAGAAAAGATCCAATATTCTTTTTTCTTGAAGATCACTACCTACAACATACATTCTCTTCTAAAGAATTATTTGTGAACTAGAAATTAGTGCATTTTCTCTATAAATGTTGCTTATTGGACCATATCCTTATGAAGCGATTTCCATAACTTAGACCTCTGTAAATCGGGCCCCAGGAATGAACATCATGAAAAACCTTCATGAAATAGATTTGTAAAACACTTATTCCATGAAAGTAATGGCTAATCCGGGAGTTTCTCAAAGGTTTCCTTCTGGAAGCTCTCTATGCGATTAAATTTTAGACTGCATCATGCTCAGGGAATGAATTCACACCATCTTAGACAATGAATTTCTTCTTTTCCTATTGTCAGATGCTCAGAATGAGTATCCTCTACTCAATAGGTTGTTGTTGTATGGATTTTTTTAAAGATGAGGTCTTTATCCTAGAGGTGAAAAGACACAAACCAGCCTACTTGTTTATAGGCATACTACGGTAATACTACTGGTATGGGGCTTCTAAAGTCCATAATTGGATGGATCATGAACCCATCAGTGATAACTACCTCTACAACCACATCAACAATATCAATGTGGAAAAGTTGGAGGATGTGGTATCTCCCGTGTAGTGACAAACAATCAATAAGGTGGACTTGGGGAAAACAAATAATTGATGGGATATTGGATGGGATCTTCACCATGGTGGAAACATTAATGATGAATGGGGATTGTCCTAATGGTAATGTGTTTCATGTGGTAAATTTTGGAAATATATAATGTAGTTAGGACTCCACAAATCATCATGGTCTTCTCAATTCCATGGTTATTGTCCATAAGAGATCATGTCAGAGTTTTTGACCCGGTGGTCGCCAGGGACCAACATACTCCACCAATATCACAAGGATTTTGGAATCATCCACTATTAAAATTATCATATCTATATAATCCCACATAATGTATTGATTTATGATGAGTCTTTCCCCATTTAGGATGTCTGGGAATATTAGTAGAATCTTCTACCAATGGAAAAGGAGCTTCTGGACCCAGCGTATGGTACCAAAATAGCTTTTTCATCTCATTTTTTGATAAGGATAAGTTTTAATTGAAATTGGTTTTAAATATTAATTATATAAATTTTATATCAATTAATATAATTTATTTCATTTTAATCAAATTCAATTAGAAATTTAATATTAAAACATATCAAACTTTTGAACATTTTACTTTAAAAATCTATTTTTCGTCCCGTCCGCGGGATTAAATTTAAATTAATTTCTTCCACTTTTGTTATTATAATTTTGAAAAATGGATTTAATATTTGAAATAAAAAAAATTTATAATGTATAATAAAGTTTTATTTTATAATCATATCATATTTAGTCTCAACCGTGGAATGATGATAGATTTTCATTTTCCTTGGAGTCATTTTCAACCCGCGATGACTCATTGGGAGACCAATATGGTGGAAAGTGACCATAGGTTCTAGTACTAGAATATCTTCATAAATATAGTAAAATAAATTATACTGCTACATTATGAAGTCAACATACTGATGTAACTTTTTTTTATGCACGGATGCAACAATCAATGTTGGTTTCTAATCATCCTACATACAAAGGATCACCTAAAACAGCTCATATATTGTGATAAACACACCCTCTTCAAATGAAGTAAGAGGGTATTCCAAATATTCATCATCATCTGAGGCAAGAGAATATTTAATAAGATATGGTAGATTTTGGAGAAATTATTATGGGGGAACACTGGTATTGTCTTGGGCAGCATATGTGGAATCCTCATTGGGACACTCCTGCTTTGTTGAAAATAAGGTGACAAAGTCTGTCTGGAAGATTCCATTAGGCTTTTGATCGTGGGTCCATGCTTGATGTCAAAGAAATGGGTTTTTTGGATTTTTATAGTTCAAACTATATTAGTTTAATAGGTGATTATGACATATATTTTTAATCATGGGGAGAACATCTCGATGATGCACAAGGGTAGGGGGTTCTGGTATCACCTGATCCTGGATTGTGTAGATGTATGGGAAAATAATCCAACATTATTTAAATCTAGTGACGCAACATGTTTTCCTCATATAAATGAAAATAAAATTTCCCAATTATAGCATCAATTCCTCCAACTAGAGAATCAGGAGGATTAAAGTGTCATCAAAGCCCATCGATAGGTTGGCTGCAACAGTTTCGGTGTGGACATCATTGGTCTAAACATTATTTTAATTCATATTAAAATATTTTATGTCCATATAGTTGGAAGAACAATAGTAAAAGGTAGATTCGTCACCTTGGAGCATTCCAACTGATCCATTGAGGAAGTAGTTGAGGCATTGGTTAAACGTGAAGGGAACAAATGCATGCAGATGAAGGCATGCTCTATGAATCAACACGTTGTTAGCAGGATCCTATACGACAGCCATGAATTTTTATTTTACTTCCAAGCCACCAAACTGGGTCTTCAATGGAATTCAACCACATGAATTTTGTTTGATCCATTCATAACCATAAATATTTTGTCCAGAGGGGCTCAAATATTCTTCAGTGAGCCCTATCCTCTGGAGCATCCGGGTCAGGATGAGATTGATCTCATAACCTGTGTCAACTATACTATGACGAACCTCCATGCCATTGAGATGGACAATGATTCACATTTGTTGCATGTTACTCTACATGAAGGATCCCTAATATTCTCTAGAGAATGAGATGATGTGATAGAATTATGCTTACTCAACCTCCTTGGTATATAATGTATCTATGACTTCTACCATTGTTTTGAACTTAAGGGTGGTCTTCAAGGACTCTACGAGAGCCTATCATATCTTTTATAACAAGAGGAAGGCCTCAAGGATTGATAGATTTGTAATTATGATTGAGAGTACTTCAATACATTATAATTCTATAAAAAATGCACATTTCTACTAGCATGGGGTTTCACTTTCGAAGGAGGCATGATGCAAACTATAGGATAAACCATTGGATTCTAGATGGTTCTATAAATTTCTTGTTTCTAAACAAACAAATCACAGAGAACCACTACAGGCCAACTTTCATAATTTTAAGGCATGGTTGTATCTGGACATGGACAATCATAGTGCGGTCATGAATGTTCTACCTGATCAAGTAGAACATTCAAATATGGTGGCTTTTTTAACAGAGTAGGCTGGAAGGTTTGTGCCTACTGATCACTTCCTAGTAATTTTTGTTTGGTTTCAGTAGCATGAATGGAACACTTGAATAACTCTTTATGTTTGTATTACTTTTACCAATTCTTCAATGGAAACAGTAAGTGGAACTCAGAGCTCTTTTTTTACATTCTTTATAGTTGGTAATTGGAAAGGATCCACCAACTTGAGGATATTCAAGGAGGCACACTTCTGGTCATTATCTAAGGTGTCTTACAACATTCGGAGGACTATGGGTGTGATCTATATATCTGGAGGCATAAAGTTATGTAGGGTGATAGATGGATTTATCACCAGAGGGAGACTTTACTTTCCCTCACTCCATCAGAACCTACTATAATGGGATGTGGCAGACATCAGGGTGGATGTAGTAGCAGTAGCTAGGGAAGGAATATAGACTACAGGAGGTCTGGGCCAGCCTAAGAGGGTGAGAATGAGATTTTGGGTTTTAGAAACTTTCTAAGAGACTAATAATCATCATACATATGAGTCCAATGATTGTAAAAAGGATTTTATTATACAGAACCTTCATTGTAGTTGTTAGGCTAAGAAAATATATTTGTCACCTGTGATGGAATGTGGCCCAACTTGACCACACAATATTCCACTTGATCAGGAATCTGTTACTCGTACTCACATCATTACATTGTGTTACGTAACTGTATTCTTTGGTAGGGTTAGTGGTCAGGGTGATCAATTAGCTCAGCCTCACGTGGGTTCTTATACTCTGGTAACATAAAAACTCCATGTTCTAAGGAACTATAGAAATATCAAAGAACATGTTATTCCTTGAAGGAATAGGTCAAATTTCTCATATATTAGAAGGAATATCTACGATCCTGGCACTGAAAAGGGGAAAGTGCCTAATGAGGGGATGAATCCACATCATCTAATCTAGGATACAGTCCTTGAAGTGGCAAATCCTACTTATTCTTCACTCAGTGATGCTAATCTTGAGGAGGCTATGGAACTCGGTGAGGCTGTGCTTGGTGAGGCTATGCTGGAAAGAAATTTAGTTTCTCTAGGGAATAGAGTAGTATTTTGGAGGAAATATTTTCGTTTTCCTTTCTTATTTCAGGAGTTGGAAGAGGAAATAAAAATACTTGATTGGATTACTACAAGGATTCCTCTAGGAATAGGTCTCTGTAATAGAATTATGGAATCCCACTAGTAAGTTCTGAATAATGAGGGTTACTATGAGATCATTCATTATATTCCTTATTTACACCATGTTCAGCTGTTATTGAGTCATTGGAATATCAGTTTAATATGTGAGTCTCGTCCACTGTATGATAAAGTATACGATACACTAATCTAACAATTTTATTCACTTTAAGTTGTCGTAAAATACTGTATTTTGTGTGTTTGATATGAACTTGTAGAGAAATTATATGTGGAGGTCTTCCAAACCAGTAATGGACCATATGGGTAACTGGTTATACCAGATGAATGAATACCCTTCCAATGTCAAAACAAAACATCAGAGTTTGGCTACTTCTTGCTACTTCAGAGTTCCTAGCATGAGACTTCACATTGAGAAAATTGGTCAATATATTGCAGTAGGTCACCAATCCCATTGAAAGGGGATAATGTATAATTACCAAAATCTTGTGGATCTCACATTTCATCCACCCATTTTGGATATGGCATGACACCAAGTGTGATATCCACATATCTTGTCTACATGTCTTTGAGTTGAGTAGTAAGAGAAGCTATCAACCCTTCCTAGAAGGGATCCATATCTAGATTAGAATCCCGGGCCCCTAGTGTATTCATGGGAATGTCAGCATGATAAGTGAGATCACCAGCTCATGGAGTGGCATGTGGAGTGGGTTGATCTAGGTCCTAATGAATATTATCAGGCTGATCATGTGAATTTGGGGACACATACCACAGTCACTGCAATAAACACCAGCCATTTCTCTACCACGATGTGTGGGATTAGTGAGCTCATGTGTGAGCATATCTACAAGGAAAGCATGCAGAATCCCCTACTACTATAGTATAAGATGTATGAAATCTTGTCGAGGATCACCGTAGTTCGGGTGATTCTCAGCAAATATCTCATCAATATGCTTCTTCTAGTCTATGAAATACTGTACCAAGGAACCATTATAGGACGAACCTCTATCTTCTATGGAATTCTAGAACGATAGAAGGTCTTGGATATCCCAATATTATATATACCCTTAGTGATGTTTCAACCAGAGGGAAATGACAGTGAGGGTTCCCTGAGCCTGAGTGCCTTCTTTTGCAGGCGAGTGAGGAAACATGTTTGTTTGTCCACTTGATGCTGCACTACCCCAGGTGGTGGGTTCTCTTTTTTAGACCCTTTCCAAGTTTCCATGTCTCTAGGAAACCTGAGATCAACCATATTCACTGTAATAATTTCCAAATGCATATCCTCAATGTCAAAATGTTGGTATGGCTGCCATATGATGCGATTGAAATGAATCCCATCATATTTTCCCCAACCCAAAATTTGTACATGTAGATATTCCCCTTTAATGATTCTATGGAGTACTATGGAGCCCCTGGATCATCATTGTTGGATGGTATGATGGATACTGGGTCATAGAGGGTGCTAATCCACTAGGAGTGCTACCAAAAAAACCATGTGGAAATGATGGTCAATCCTTTAAAAATGATCTCTACTTCTTGGGTATACCAACTGATGGTCATGGACAAAAAACATCATTCAAATGTGCCAAAAAAACGACATAACATAGTCTTTGGGTAGGGACTCTAGGATGTCGAATTTAAGGGATTCATTTAGCTAGATCATAAATTATAGTTGATTAAAATCCAAAGAATCCCATGAGATTTGCTATTAAGAGACATGAACTTGCTCTTTGTTAGCCCAATCATTGGTCAGTTCTTGATGTAAAACTGATAGTGGCACTGATAAGGTTCTATGTGGTAGTGGTATGGCTGATGGAGGAGACACTCAATGGGATGACTATTTGTTTCACACTGATTCATCTCTTGAGGTTTGTTCCAACTGCATGATTATGCCCCTATAATATTGGGTTCTTATCATTGCTTAATATGTGATATATGTGGTGGTTGTATATGGGTCTACTATATGATCATCATCTATCAAGATCTAGATTAACTATTCAGAAACATGAGTTGATGCATAGAATTAAATCAGTGATGATAGAGTTGAATACACTACCAGACCTAGAATGAAAGCCAATTATTCATCCACATGCATTTATCTATAATGAAATATAGAGATATAGTGGATATCCCCATTCGGGATGATGATCCTCACCAGCCATGGTCCTACACCAGAATCTAATACATGTGAATGGGTTGAATTCTCCATGATTGAATATAATTCCCCCTATGAATGTTAGAGGAAAATAGGATTTGCAATGACTTGTTGCTTCTTGTAATTTTACCCACGGTGACAGTGGATCTATATTTTTCACCGGGATGGTTCTTTGTTACCGGTAATTTCTTCAGCAAGGGGAGGACCTCCATGCTGGTTGGTAATGTCATTGGGAGGACCTCCTCTTTTATTGATTGAGATATAAGTAGGGCCTCTATATTACTATTTTTCTAAGTGTGGATGACCTCCTCTTTGGTGGGTGCTAGTGCGGGGATGGCCTTCTCACAGATTGAACTAGACACTAGGAGGACCTATATATTGAGAATAATGAATACGTGGAGTACGTCCTCATGGATTGATGATGGAGTGGGGATTATCTCTGCATAAGCATATAAAAACATTGTGAGGGCCTCAATGTTGATCATTGAAGAAGTGGGTAGGACCTCCACTATGGTTATATGTTTCATGGGGAGTACTTTCGTGTTGGTCGGTGGTGATAACATGGGGTGGAATCCCATACATTTTGTTGATGAGGTGGGGAGGACATCTACATTGACTGGTGCTAGAACGGGGAGGGAATCCCATTGAGTTGGGAATAGCGTGAAGAGGAAATTCATGCTGGTGGTCTACGACATGGGAAGGTCCTCCATATTAGGAAACATACACATAGGGAGGACCTCCACATTGTATTCTATTGAAGAGGGGTGGACCGATACTTTGAATGATACTGGGAATATGGGTATGGACTACATGTTGAGTGTGGGTGGCTAGGGTCTCAATCTCAACTATACATTGATGGTTCATTGATCTTTAGGGTATTGGATATAGAAGAAGGATCTGATGGTGTTTGGGGATACTAGAGATGTAGATGATAATTCCCCTTGTTGGGAATCCTCCTCAGCTTGGGCTTGATGTTGGCATAGGGACATTCTAACCAAGGCCAGTAGAGAAGGGGAATAATTTACTTGTTCCTTAGCCTCGGGGGCTGGTCAATGTTTACACTAATGGGGACTGTATGGATCCCTCCATGGAGGCTCCCTAGAAGTAGTCATATCTTGGGAGACTCAAGCATCCCCAACATCCTCAGCATTAGGGAGAGAGTCATAGGGTCACTCTAGGTAGAGAATCCTGAATCGAGAATTTAGTGTAGTGGGGAGTGGAGGCTTCCGACATATCCCTTGGGGGAAATGGTGTTGGTGGGGCATAGAATCCTCCAAGTCCCTGATGTCCATGGACCCTATGGGAATGACACCCTTCTGATCATACTAACACATGAGTGTTTCCATAACCCTCCTCTGAATGATCTATGATAGTGATATAGGGTGTTGGAACACAATAGATGTAGTTGCAGCTAAAGTAGTTGAGGAGGTGGAGTCATTTTTTATTTCCGCATTATCATTTACCCTAACCCTACATCTATGGAAATACTCTAGTTGGATTTCTATAGATGGGTCTTGATATAAAAAATTCTTAGCTATTAGTATATATAGGGTGAATGAAATTCCAAATTTCCCAGTGTAGTCTAATATTCCATGGTTGGACAGAGAGATCCACACTGAGGATGTTGAATACCAGAATTCCCAAGGTTTAAATTCCCCAATTTCTAGTGAGTATAATGTTAGGCCCATAATTAACTTAGTGATTCCTATAACAAGATAGATAGATTCAGTGACATGCTAATGTAATTATTTCTAAAACACTACTAGTAGAACTGTTTATGAGAATAAATTCAAATTAGGTTCACCATTTCAATTAGTGTCCCGATATTATCTTTGTTTAAGTAAAATCCTTCACCTAATAACCGAGATATCTAATCACCATGATTTAAGGAGAAAATATCACACCAATTTCACTATTTCTATTTTTGATGATTTCATCGAGGTATTTTTGTTAGGTGTCTGAACGTATGCTTGAATTTATTTATATTTCCCCAAATTCCATATTTTAAAAGGTGGGGGACATTAATCAGTTTTGATTAAAATTTATTCTCCGTGATAAAAAATAGATCATGGGATGCTAGTTTCTCCTTCCACGGATTCCTCCAACGAACTTGTTTCTAAGTCTGGGTCTCCCATATAGACTTAATTTAAGTTCATGGAACTCATTCATTGGGCCATATATTTTTGGATTCCAATTAGTTAAATTTCTTCAGTCTGGATATTCTAAAGGGTCTTTATATGGCATCAAACTCTTGTTAGTAGAGTAATAACGTCGTGCTTCACTAACATGTCTGGATTCTAGGAATATTGGTCACAAGTATTCTTCTCTATATGATGGAATGTAATTTAAGCATCTCAAGGCACATAAACCAATGAATCATGTGTCTATCTCATGGTATGTAATGTCAAATGGATATCTTCTAAGGATTTCACATCTGTCATCCCATGTTTAGAATGAGGAAGTCAACGTCGTACCCTTATATCATCCACATATTTCAACTAAACCATCCCATGTTTAGAATGTGGTGGAGGTATAAGAGAATTTTAATGTTTTTAGTCTTGAGGGAATGTAATGAGACTGAATATAACAGCCTATAGAGGTGGATCAAGGAGGTACATCTAAATTAAGAATCACTTAGAAGGTTTACCAAATGGATGGATTAGCTTGACCTGTGGAGGAGGACCCAAGAGGTGTGTCCCTTGAAGGGATAACCAAAGTGTTTTAAAAAATGGATAGATCAAAATGATTTATGGGTATTGACCCAAGAGTTATGTTCCCTAAAGGGAAACGTCACACCATTTAAGATGATCTAGACACTCTTGGAGGTCGATTAGGGAGGCTCTCTTATATGTGGGGTCACCATCGTTTACCATTGGTATGGATTGAACCATAGATATGAATCATCCATATCCTTCTAAAACGTCATGTGGATGAGGACCTAGGAGGTGTGTCCCTAAGAGGGATCTCTTTAGAGGTTTTCCAAATCTATGGATTAGAATTACCTATAAAGACAGTAAAATGAGGTGTGTCCCATAAATGGAAGATGTCACACTGTGAAGGTTGATATGGACACCATTAGAGGTGGATCAAGGAGGTGAACTAGTAGGATTGAGGCCCTATGTTTTACCATTATATCTTATTTAATCTTGAATATGTATCTTATGTGTCTTTCAATATGTAAATGATCAAAACCCATGTTGTTTGTTGCTTTAGTTTAATGTCGTTTGAGATGAACAGTCCGTGACGTTTAACGTCGTACTGAAAGGAGGCTCATAATGTGAAAGAAGAATTTGTGAGGGATACTATGGGGATTATTCATGTAAGATTCCATTTACAAAATGATTTCTCCTAGTTTTATTTTGTGAGGAATAGTCCTGAAGTTGTTTGGGTGCTACTAGGAGCAGCAATGATTGGATGGGGCTTACATGTGGAAGCTTCCCAAGTGGGTGGTATGATCTTTCTATGATGTGTTAGCCAAGACAAAATTAGGATGGATGTGGATGGAGTGTTAGGATTAGATGGGATGGATGTAATTAATGTATCACTGGGTTTGGAGCTCAGGAGGCTTCTTACATATCTTAGTTAGTTGGTAATCAAATCCTACGTGGTTCCAAAGGGGAATTGAGGATTATACCTCAGATGGTTTCTCATCAGTTTGGGTATTATGCATGGAATCTACCCATTTAGGGGACATTATTGGCCCTTACATGTAAGAGTGACCGAGGTATAGATTATAAACTATAGTCGGGGCTTACACACTAGAGGATATCCATCTAGTTTTGAATTACTTCATGAGGGATTAAAATTAATGGTGTACACTGGGGATTACCGATAGAGGGATTCCCATAGATGGTGGTGTATGGGTGTCATGGTCACTAATAACCTCTATGACCAGATGATTCAATCTTGGTGTGATAAATAAGAGGAACCAGTGGAACTAACACTCATATCATGGATGATGTGCCAATGAGAGATGGTGTGTGGCATACACATAGAACCTACCTGAGGAGGATATCATTCTATATGAGTGGATCTTACACATTGAATCCTTCTATAAGGATTTTGTTCGATGTGGGGGTATCTAATTACATGTGAGGAAGACATAATTATATTTAAGGAATATCTCATTCCTAGTGAGAATAGGTAGTGTTAATTCCATTTCCTTTCACACATACATGGAGCATCCTATTCCTTTCGAATAGGGTAAGGTCACATTTAAATTCCATTTTTTGTTTAAGATGTTTCTCGGTAGTTGTACATCATACAACATGAGCGTGGGGGGACTCAATCCTTACCCATTATGCTTATAAAATATCCATACTTATTACCTTGGGAGGGGCATGGATTTGAAAATTTCAGTCTTCAATGGTGGGAGGATTGGTCAATCCTGAGATACATGTAAGTGTGCCTATGATGCGATGAAAAAGGAATTAACATACCTATGCTGAGAAGGAAGAGGTAACAATGAATCTTGGATCTCACATAGAGTAGAGTGGGCCACATTAATGGGTTGAATATGTTACATAAGGATTTTAGGTATTTCTGAAATGAACTTAGTTCGGTGTGGGTGTCCTAAGAACTCTACCTTCATGATTAGGTGTCAGTAGAAGGGAGGTAGTATAAGGGGAACCAAGTGGATGTCTTTGTGAAGCATAGGGCCCCACAGATATGTGATTCATGAAAATCAGGTGCTTCATAATTGGAAGGGGTTTCATGAAATAATGGACATCACAAAACATAGTGACCCTGCCTCAGGATAAAGTGATGTCTTAGAAAAGGAGTTGTTTGTGAAGTCTTAATGCTTAATGATGACTCAAGTACCCTTAAGGGACTTATTCTTTTAGGAAGGGAGGAGTCCTTCATGAATGGAATCCCCACCATAGGTGGAGGTATTGAAGAACATATAGAAGGGGATTTTTTGAAGCCCAGGTACCTTGGATGATCTATTTTCAGTTTGGTTCAAGATGATTTGCTTTATTGTGAATAAGGAGAAATTTTCATGTTGAAGGTTTGGGTAAACATCGTTTTATAGCTTAATGAGCCTGGTATTTATTTGAAATGGTGCTCACGATACAAGGAATTTGTTTAAAAAGAAAATTCTGGAACCATAAAGGGTCGTGGATCCATTGAACTCACGATGTAGACCGACAATCTTCAGCGTGGTCATAGAGCACCTTCAGACTCACGAAGCATACCATCAGTGCCTCATGAGTTTATAGAGGGAGAGGGGTCTTCATAAAGGGATCCACAATAGATACCCATAATATTTTTTTGGGCATTTGAGATTTTTTTTACATCCTAATTGACTAGGGATCCTCAAATAAACCTGTGGAATGTATTTTTACAAAAATAGAATCATATTGTATTGATTCATAATTTTTACAAGGATCTATGTTTTTTATTTTTTATTGAAATATTTTTTTATCATTTTTATCTATAGAGAGTAAGAATATCATAAAAATAGATTTCTCATTTTATATATGAATGAATTCAATAAATTGAAGGATAGGGTGTTTGGGATTCATATTCCTATTCGATTGGGAATTCTTTTCCTTACCAAGAACACTTTACATATACAAAAAAATAGGACAACAGACTCATTGATTGAAAATAAAAATATTTAAGATAATGGGAGAAAAAGAAATTAATTACTCCCATGCCTACTAGGGAATGAGTTTATATGAGATATAGCTATAAAAATAATGAATGGAATTTGTATGGAACTTCATGGTATTTATGAGGAATTAAAGAAGGTAAAATTCAAATGATTATATAATTTTCATACTCAGTTTGAATTAATTATAATGGAAAAATGAGTCTCGGGTTTAATTCATTATTTTAGATAACAAAAATTATATAGTTTACTCAAATTCATGGATTAATTCTCAGGTATTCCATGGAGATTTTGAAATTTAACATGATTATAACAAAAATATTTTTTTTAAAATAAAATTATACCATAGAAGATAAATAGATAGAGTTTTGGGGAATTAATATGATCTATAATGTATTAATTTATTATTATATGAGGAGACAACCATGAATAAGGATAAAAGGAAAAAATAGAAATGATATTGATCAAAATGTTTTAAATGTTATAATATATCATGATATTAAGTGATCTCATAAGGATGAAACTAATGTGAAGAATGATACCTTGAATTTTAATGAATTAATTTTAATTATTTAAAATTCATTTAGTGAGGGTAAGATGAATTTAAGAGTGGGTTTTATTTTATGTGTTTAAATGATGAAAATATTGTACATTATTCAGGCTGTTTCGCTAAGAGGTATAGGAAAAGTGAGATTAATGACCAATCTAAAAAACATCAGGTGGAAGAACTGTGTTATGTGGTTTTGGTTTAGTAATATTTATAAAAGTAATGGGAAATGATATATCATAAAATAAATATAATTTTATATTAAAAAATAATTACATATCCTATGATAAGGGAAGTGAAAATAAGGAGGAAAATTTAATGTTTGAAATGCTCAATGATTTTATAGTCAAATCATTATAGTCCATGGATCCCTCTAGGGAAAAGGGGAGAAATTAAAAGGGTTCCATTGATGAGGAATGAAAATATGAGGAGAAATTAAAAAATATTAATTAAATATGGATTTTTGTAGTGATTTTGACTAAAATAAAGAAACTCAAAAAAGGTAAAATAAACATTAAGGAAGTAGAGTTAATCTTTTAATAAATTCCCTAATACATAAATAGTCATGAATATTTGTGATGTGAATGTAGAGTTCACATAGAATACACGTCATCTTAATGAATAACTTAATGAATGGAAAAATATGATTGTGTTTATAGTAATAATCTTGATTTATAATAATGAGAATGTATAGAAAATTGGGATGAAGTTGGTTCACAATTAGAATTGGTTAATGAATAGATATTTTCAATTATAAAATAATACCAAAGTGGGTAGATAAGATTAAAAAACAACTAATAAATTTGATGATGATAACAAGTAACTAAGAGATTTTCATATTATACCATGACCCATTATGATGTACACTAATTACTATATTCATAATTGTGGTAGCAGTGTTATAAAAGAAAATAAAGTGGTCACTTAACAAAAAAGAGAAATCCCGCATTATTAAAACCAATGGTAGTTTTAAAAATATTAAAAACAATACGCAGTGTTATTATAAGAGTATTAATGAGAAAACTGGAGAAAATTCAAATTGAATAGGATTAATTCTAAGAATGAGTAATTTAATTAATGTAATTTATTTTTTAATTAAAATAAAAAATCAAGGTTTAAATTCTGTTAAACCTTATTTCTAACTAAGGATATTTTTATTTAGTGAAATATGTTTTACTTTCCGATTCAGTGGGATAAAATCCTATATGTGATCATATAATACATCAATCCACCAATCAGAGAGCGTTTATAAGTCAAGGTCCAGTAAAATTGATGTTTATAGAGGCCTATAGAGACAAAATAAAAAAAATATTGTTTAATTTAAAATAATTTTTTATCCTCATAAAATACATGAAAGGTGTCATTAACCAAGATACAACACTAATAATTTCATCACTAGAATATAACAGCAGTTAAATATGAATGAAAATTGAAAGTTATTAAGGGGATGAGAAATCATGAAAATTAATTAGTGGTTGTGCTATCATACAATGTAAAAAATATGTAAATCTTTTGATACATGATAGGGGATCCTTGTTAAACATTATCAACAATAATAAATGCATGAAAAATATCCAAATTTATGTTATATTATCAATCACTTCCAATAACGATGGATCACTGAATGTCAAAGATGTATGATACACTGAAATGGTTAAGAAAAACATTAATCTTATGAGTATATCTTCATAGATGGGTTGAGTAAAAATATCATTATTTTTTATAACATTTTGATAATTGAAATGAGGAGATATTTTATAAGAATTAGTGATTCATATGAAGATAGATTATTAGAATAATATTACGATGCTTCATTGATCAATAGGAAATCTATTTCAAATATCAAATGATAAAAATACTTATTGAATTAGAATAAATGATGTAATTGAGATTTTTTATAGAATACATGTTCTTATGTGTCAGAATAATATGTTTACGATTTTAAAATCTGATGATATAATAGCTATAAAAAATTTGAACCCTGAAAGGCTCTACACTTCTAACATATTTCATAAAATAAAATTTGTGAAAAAGGTTCACAATGTGGTGTAGATCAAAGTAAACATACCTCTTATAATACATTCAGAAATGTGGTCTGATGAGATTAAGGCCAACCAATGGGTAGAAGTATTTCATTCATTTTTTTAATGCTTTTAACGTCGCAACTTATATTTACTCAATGTTGAGTAAATCAAAATATATTGAGTTGTTAATGTACTTTTAGAGGTGTTATAAAAATCAATTAAGATGTGTAATGTGAATATTTTAGTATAGTAATTGTTTTAAATATGTGAATGGAGAATTTGGATAATAACATTGGAAGGATAGAATTATCCCTAAATATAATGATTCATACATATCTCTAATTAAACATATTATCCTAATAGGAAAACTAAAACATTGTGGGAATGGGAATAACCATTTTATTTGATCATAGAACATTAAAATTTGATAGAGACAAGAAACAAAATGGTTGTGTTATTCTTAGTAATTGCTTACCCTGCCCAAATTTTTTCAACAAGCCTTATGATATCCGGTTTTCCAATATGAAAATCCAAAAATATCAAAAGAATTTGATAGATTTAAATATTGTTCCATATTTTAATAATTCCCAAGATGATTTTGAAAATTTTCAATATTGAGGATGTCTAAATGAAAGGAGAATATATGTTAAGAATAGATAAAAAAACATTTTCATTATAAAAACATTCATGGATTGAAGAATAGTGATGTTTCAATGTGGTGAATTTTGATAATTTTGACACATACAATCATTCTATTGAATGATTGATTGAAATGTGATCAAGAGGCATTAAAAATGAGAATATTATAACAATGATGGGAGAAGATATAAATCAGATTAAATATAATAAAGGATGATAATTCATTCACAGCATAATGAAAATAATATTATCAGGATAATGTGGGTTTTTGAAAAAAAAAACTCAATGGTAATGTTGAGGTAGCATGGAAAAATCATATTGTATACAAATTATACTCTAAAAATGTTTATATATATTTTCAAAAAAATAATTAGTTTCAAGGTTTGATTTTTTTTGCATATTTATATTGAAATATGATAAAAAGGTATTATAATGTATTCAAAATAGATGTAAATTAATAATTATTGAATTTTTATCTTGATAAAGTGGAATACCCTAAAAATTAGAAGGTTTTATACTTTATGGTGATGGTTATCATTTTTTTGATATAAATAATGTTTTTTATATTAATTATGTTCTAAATCATGGTATTCATTGCTAGATTCTAGATTAAATATCGTATAATTCAAAAAATTTAAGGTGGATAAAAATCTCTACATTATGGAGGGTGAAACAAACTAGATCATCATGATTATCATTGTAAGGCCCCAGCCTTAAACATTACATAATATTGAATTAGGTTAATAATTCACATTGAGGATCTTTTTAGGTTTAGTGGTTTAGATAATTATGTCATAAATTATACATAACAACTTGAATATTACAAGTAGACACTTATACTCACTATCCATTTTTTTCATAAAACAAAAACTCTTAAAAAATAATCATGTCTAGTTCCATGTTTCAGACAACATGAATTTCAATTGATCTCATCTTTGACACTATTCATCTTTATGTCCTGTGAAAAACATTTCAAAACTTGGGATGATCATAAAAAGATCAGTATCGGATACATAACGAAGGAAAACTATTAGTTTTTCAAAATAATATACATACCATGAATACGATATCATAATGTAATACTTTTCAATTAAAGAAGTTGAAATTTTTTTACCAAATATAATCTCATTGATTACCCTTTTTGTAACCAAAATATTTCTACAATCCCATATAATGAAATATATACCATATAATGGTTACTTTGTACATAAACAAACATAAATAGAATAACCATACAGTTGACTTCCACACATATCAATAAATGGAATATCCATACATCCAACTTCCATACCCAATGCATCGGAGGTTATTACATAACCACATGTCCTTATTTTATGATAGATCCACCTGTCATTTTTTATCACGTAACCACCCATCAAATGTCTAAGAACCATTATATAATCATAACACATAAAAGATTGAAAATATCAACATTTCAATCATAAAAATCCATTTGCAATAACAAGAAATAATTTAAAGATATTGAAATATTATATCCATTTAAAAAACAATTTTCAATATGAAAACACCCAAAATGGATTAAGGGATTTCTTTTATTTTTAAAAATAGTAAGTCTTATAGAGGAATCTGAATAACAATTACGGTGGTGGAAAAGACATTGTCGCCACAAAGTTAAAAATAAACATTCCTTTTTTTGTTTAGTAAAAATCTTCATAGAAAAATATTCCCTTTGAATGAAATGAAAATTCAATGGGGTTTATAAACTATATAAAAGATATTTGTGTATAAATAAAAATATTCCTAAATGAAAAGAGATTGAGACGAAGTCCCTTATGAAAATTCATCATCCTAACGACATCACATTAAAATTCAATAAATGAATTAATGGGGGGAAAATGGACTCTAATAACTTGGATATACAGTTTACAACAATAAGGATATATAAGAACATATCCCAACATATGAAAAAGGAGAATAACATAAGATAAGTCATTCACTAAAAGAGGAGGGTGAAAGATTCCCTTACCTTTAGTCTGACTTATCTCATATGTTACTTGTTCTTCCTGAATAATAAACATAAGTTAATTTGTAATTGCATAAGATCATTTTTAATGTTTATTATTCCTTTTATATCAGTTAATTACTTGTTATAAGAATTATTTAATTATTTGAGTTCATATCAGACATTTTGTCGATGTACGAAACATGAGTCAAAAATGAATTTGATATAATTACAAATTGTCCATTTGTAATGAAGTAAATTATATACAGAATGATATTAATGATTTAGATATCATATATATCATATATATCCTGTATATATGTATTTAAAATATTCCATAACTTTTGGATATAAGAAATGAAATACACCGTTCATGGAGACGATAAGCTGTACTTACGCATGAACGCTACTTTCATTTATTTTTTCATATTTAAAAGAATGAAAAATAAATGATAAATAGGTAAATTAAAATTATTATATAATATATATTTTATATATATTACATATGTTCATTAATTATAGCTTTTATACGTTCCATGTATAGCATGAACAAGTCATATCACTTTGAGGGGGCAGTAGTCTGCACTTCTTCAAATGAAATTATCGTATATATACAACATGAAAAACATAAAGGTATGTTATAAATGAAAATTAAATAAGTATAAAGATAAAATAAATATCATATATATCTTATTTAATTTCAGTTCCATCATAATGGCCACCATTAGAGGCGATTGTAGATAATTGAATAATCATCGTTTCATGAGGTAGTAGTTCGCCATCGACAGAAACAATATGTTCTTATCCATTATATGGATGTATCTAGAAGTTTAGTTATAATAATTACCATAAAAACATACTAGTATATTTAAGATACTGTTTCTATTATAAAATAATGGAATAAAGATAGTTTAGGGGGTGGAGAAGGAAATGTAAATGGAAGAAGCTTGAGAGAAGACATTACCTTAAATCGGGTAACTCCTTTTACTTTAGTCTAAAAGGACTTCTTGAATTGGCTTCTGCCTAGAAGTAAGGATTATATGAGGAATAGAGGGATTTTTGGAGCATATTTTGGTAGATTTTGGACAATACAAGGGATCTTGAGAGGTGTGAGTAAGGATTAGAGGTGGTGTCCTTTTAGAAGATGGCGGAGGGGCACTTAAAGAATTTTTGAATGTATTATTTTATTATTCATTGATTTTATAATTATAACAACACCAATGTGATATATTTCTTATATAATATGAGTATGGGTCTAACTTCTCTCAGAAAATGTGTTTTAGACATGTTTAGGCCATAAAATTAAGCTTATCTTTTAGTTTTAACCCTTAGTAAACAAATTTAACTTTTCTATGTCTTCTTGTATATTTATAATATATGGTTACCATAGTTACTATAAAATCCGAAGAAGCCCAAAAAATGGATCATTATTAAAAATTTTAACATCATATATTTCATTTGTATGAAATTAGGTTTTTAGGACTGTTATATCATTTAATAAAATATCAATTGATTTAATAACTCCTTTATGTCATTTTTATACTATTCATATCATGACTTTTTATAAATCCATAACAAATTTATTATTCAAAAAAAAACTACATTAATTCAAAGATAAAAAGTCATAATCATTCCTAAAATTCATGGTTGTAATAAAAACATTCAAAATAAAATTAATTTAATATTTATAATCTCATTTATTTAAATTAATCATTAATAAGTTTATCACTACATCACCATTGTTTCATAAATAAATTTATTTATTTGATGGATAAAAATTATAAATAAAATCCCATGATGTTGCAAATATTTTTAAATTTTTAATGACATAGTCAAAGAGATAACTTATATAACCCCATATAACAATTATTTAGTAAAGGATACATGTTTAGGTGTTATTTTCCTTAACTATAAAATAAAAGTAATTAAATGTCATTTTCTCACACAAGTGGCTCCATGGGGTCCTAAAGTTTTCCCAAGGATGCCCATGGTCAGAAATATCTCATTAATTAGGGTTATGAAATGTTTTAGGGTAAATGAATATTTTTTTTAATATTATTTGTTTACCCTTATTTTCTATATTTACCCTTTAACCATGTTAAATAAAATATTTTCTGAAGTCACTATTCATAATGTAAAAAAAAGGTACATATTTACACAATTTATACCTCATGATAAAAATATGGAATTTATTTATCAAAATTCAAAACTCATAAGTTACAGAAATTAATTTAAAATAAATTCCCATTGTCAAAACCAAAAATCGTGTTCTTAAGAAATAAAAACTACTAAAATATTAACATGTGTTTATGTTCAATTTCCAAGTAAAATTACTTCCAATGAACCAAATTGGATTAAATGATAAAAATATAATCTAATTAAACTTTAAAAATATTTAATATAGAAATAAAATCATATAAATAAATTAGATGAACTGACATTGTTTAGTTAAATGCATAATTTTTCACTATTCATTTAAAAATGAAATTTATCAGAAAAATAGAAAAAAATTACGGAAAGTAATTTTATATGTCTCTCTTATAAAGAAAAAGTTTATTTTGTCAAATGTAAAATATAAAATTGATAAAGACAATCTTTAAAAATGGTTCTCCATCAAATGGTGGTAAATAGTCCTTTTAAAGAATATTAGATTATTTCATGCTTAGAATCAGATTCATTCTTATTTTAACCCTCTAAAATTTATTGGGTAAATGTAAAGTCATTTAAAAAATATTTGTAATAATAATGTAGTTTGTTATGTTTATTCATATAAATACAAAGGAAATGCATTAAATACCATTTAAAATAATAATAATAATATATTATTTTTCATTATAACTGAATATTTTGTGCAACATAAGATTTTGGAGAAGCCTGTTGTTGTGTGTCGAGTACGTTATCAGAAAAAGAGTCCACTTTAACATAAAATTAATATCTTATTCATAATTATTAATATAAATAAAAAAAATATTATTCTATAAATACCTCGGTGGTTACATCCTTCCCCCCTTTTGGAAATTATGTCCTCGCAATTTTAAATTTGGGCTCATAAATGTCTTTGAAAGTCCCACATCAGAAAAAGAGTCACTAAAACTACCACATTAAAAGAAATAAAGAGAATTATAAAGGTCACATGAGATAAAAAATACTATAATTCTATGAAAAATGGATATGGAAGAGAAAACTAACCATCAATTTCTCAAGGAGAGTGATAGAAAACAAGATCAAGAGAAAGTTAACCACCAAAAAACCACAAACTTGTGATAGGTTAAACGGTCTTTGAATCCCCAATAGGAAAATTAAACGGACAATGTTTTTTGTTTTATGTTCTCTTTCATAATTTTAGATAATTTATTTATGATATTTAAAAAAACATATAAAAATATACATAATTTTCAAGTAGAGTTTCATCCTTTATAACTTTTATTCAAAAAACTCATCTTTTCTATAAATGATGAGTATTTAAGATGAATTGGTCACACCCAAAGTGATAGAATCATCTTGTAGAGATTAACATGATCCATATAAGATTAACCATATATTTATCATGTCTTTAGACATGAAAAAAATCCAAAATGGTTAGTGCAAGATTAGATAATCCCAAAAAGGATAATCTTTTATAAAAAAGATACTTCTCTTAAACTCCAAAATTGATCAAAAAATACCCAAATCTCTAAAAAGACCATTCCATACACAATTATCCTTAAAATTATTCAAAATAATCCAAACTATGTTTGAAACCCGAATTTCATAAGGATTTGATCACATAGTCTTCTACCAAAATCATAACATTTATCTCCAAATAACATCAGCTACTATTAAAGTCTCATACTAAAAAGTATTTAACTTAATCAAATATTATCTATGATAGGTAAATCATTCCCATAAATAACCCAAATTTTTATAAGTTCACAATAAAAACATGGATTCTATCAAAATAAAATTTCACCATTACTCTTAAATTGAAATCCCAAAGTGTTCTATTTTCCTTAGGTATATAGTGTTCCCAAAGGAGAGAACGTCATCCAAAATAACCTTTATCACTTAGTAATGAAATAATTTTTCTATACTAAGTATATCCATTTGATAAAATATAATAACCCAAATCAACTTATTCTTGATCAATAAAACCATTTAACTAAAAAATAATAGGCCATACTAACCAGGGACTTCATGTAGGCCAGTGGTAGGAGATGCTCCCTTGTCACCCATCTATTGTGGGTTCGATTCTCATGGCCTTACCAGACATGATAGGTGGTTAACCATATTATGGGTGTCATTTTTCTAAAACCATAAAATTCTTATCAAATTCTCTAAAATTTTATAATTTTCTAAAAAATAACCATAACCTACTTTATCCTCAATGGTTATCTAATACCTTTCATTTTTCATCCAAAAATTTAATAACCATTTATCACCTAAAAAGATCACATGAGTCCCTAAGGTTATCCATTATGTCCACACAAGAATAGATAATTCTTTCTTGAATAAAGTTTTCACATATCGAATTTCAGGGTTATACATATTAGAAATAGTCTTCCAATGTAATCCCATCATCCATAGAGCCTTAATAATTTTAATCATTTCATCATCCTTAAATATACCATAACTCGTGAATCCCTTATATGTAGACTTCATACTCATTCAACGTTCTTGATGATCCATTAACTATTCTTTTCCAACTTATTACATAATACTTTTTTCCAACAAACAAAATCATGAAACATGTTCTAATATTCAATAATGTCAAAATATCAGCTACGAAATAATCCATACCCTACATTAGTCATTTTCAGTTTCCACATCCTCAATTGGAATGAAATTGGGTTTTGGTAAACTTATATTTGATCCCATTCCCGAAACTTCTTCGTAGGATATCTATTTGTATAATAATCATGCACAACACATTTAAAACATTCAATTGAACCCTCAGAAAGAACTTCTTTCCATTTCCTGGAGTCAACAGGGCGATTCCGTTTTCAATGGAAGGTTCTTGCTTTATGACCTTCATTACCATATCTATAGCTTCTTCCCATCCCATTGAAAAACATTCCCATGTTTTTCTTTCCAAATCCTTGACACATAGGTTTTTGAAAATGCTTACCTTTACGATTATTACCTGAAATTCTATAGGGATTCATTTCTCACATATATGATGCCTTATAAAAATAAATAAGGTTCAAGTGGTCAATCTTGACTCCAGATTGTTGGGTAAGAATAACCACAAGATTTCTCATTGTAGCTCCCATTTCATTTGGTTTCTTATTCAGAAACCCATCACAATTTTATTCACATCCATTATTTCATTGGTGCCTGCTAGATCAAGACATTTACTAAAACCAAAAAGGTAAGTTTGAGTATATTAGTAAAATCATCATATTCTATCATATGAGGAGGGTAAATACTAATATATACTTATTCATGTTATATTAAAAAAATTATATTTATATAAAATAAATACTACTCTTTCTAATATTCTAAACATTATGGTTATGTCACTTATGATTAAATAACACCCTAACCTCTAATGTTATCTAAACCTACCTCTTATACCAACTTTAAGGCCCCAGCCTTAAACATTACATAATCTTGAATTATGTTTACAATTTACATTGAGGATATTTTAAAGATTAGAGCTTTAGATAATTAGGTCATAACTTATACATAACAACTTGAATATTTAAAGTAGACACTTCTACTCAATATCTATTTTTTAATAAAACAAAAACTCTTAAAAAAGAAACATGTCTAGTTCCATGTTTTAGACCACATGAATTTTCCTTGATCCCATCCTTGACCATGTTCATCTTTATGTCCTGTGAAATACATTTCAAAATTTCAGATGAGCATAAAAAGCATAGTAAAGGATACATAAAGAAGGAAAAATTTTAGTTTTTTAAAAAGACATGTAAAACATGAATACTTTATCATAAAATAATACTTTTCACCTGAAAGAAATGGAAAAAACACTTCACTAAATATAAGCACATTTCATAACCTTTTTGTAATGAAAATATTTCCACAATCCCATAGAATGCAACATATAATGTATAAAGGTAACTTGAGACATACACATACATAAATGGAATAACCATATAGTCGACTTACACACATAATAAAAAAATGGAATATCCATACGAACAACTTCCATACCCAATGCATTAGATGTTATAATGTATCCACACATCCTTGGTTTATCACGGAACCACCCGTTATATGGTTTATCATGTGACCACCTATCAAATTTCCAAGTACCATTATGTAATCATAACACATAAACGATTGGAAATATCTACATTTCAATCATAAAATTCCATTTGCAGTCACAAGAAATAATTTCACGATATTGAAATATTAAATCCATTTCAAAAACAATTTTAAATATAAAAACAGCCAAAAATTGAATAAGGGATTTCTTTTAATTTTAACAATAGCAAGGCTTATAGAGGAATCCAAATAATTAATACAATGGGGGAGAATACGTTTTCACCGCAAAGGTTATAAAGAAACATTAATTTTTTCGTTTATTAAAACACTTCTTAAACAAAGATTCCCTTTGAATTAAATGAAAATTCAAAGGGGTTTATACTCTATACAAATAAATTTGTGTATAAATCAAATTATTCTTCAATTAAAGGAGATTGAACAAAGTCCTTTATGAAAATTCAGTAGCCTAATGACATCACATTAAAATTCAAGAAATTAATTGATGGGAGATGAAAGGGTATCTCATCACCTGGACATAAAATTTACTGAAATAAGGATATATAAGAACATATACCAATATAATAAAAACGAAAATAACATAAAGTAATTCATTCACTAAAATAGGAGGGTGAATGATTCCCTTACCTCGAGCCAGACTTCTCTCGTATGTTCCTTGTTCTTCCTGAAAAATAAAATTAAGTTAATTTATAATTTCTTCAGAAATTTTTTAATGTTTATTATGACTTTTATATCAATTATTATATTTCTATAAGAATTATTTAATTATTTGAGTTCATATCGAACATTTTATTGATGTTCGGAAGTTGAGTAAAAAATGAATTTGTTATAATTACAAACTGTCCATGTGGTCAAAAGTACATTATATGAAGAATTATATTAATTATTTATATATAATATATATAATATATATCCATTATATATGTATTTATAATATTCCATGACTTTTGGATATAAGAAATGAAATACACCGTTCATGGATATTGTAAGCCGTACATACGCATGAACGCTACATTTTCATTTATTTTTTCATATTTAAAGGAATGAAAACTAAATTATACATAGGTATTGTCACGAACCAGGTTGGGGCGCCATCCGACCCGGCGCCCGACCCGGTCCGCGGCAAGGCCCGAAGGGCGTTCCCGATCCCCACGGGTTGGCACAAGTGCCCGGGTATCAAGTTTAGCAAGTGGGAACGGTTTTACATGAAATATAAGACAGAAAAACAAACTAACAAGATAGATAAAATGAAATTAGAAATAGACAACGAAACGTTCCTTTAAACTATGAACAAGTTTGAGGTCCACAACTCGAAACAATAACTAAAAAGAAAAGACGACAGCGGAAACTAAAACTAATACTCAACCTCCCAGCAGAAGTGAGACCACATCAACACCATTCTGCATGAGAAGACCCACTGCAACCTGAACCACCATCACTGAGCACGAAGTCACAACCTGGAATACACAGAAACAAAGTCTACATACACCAAAGGTGTATGTAGGGTGTGAGCCAAAAGCCCAATAGGACGTCAGCCAATAGAAAGGTTCCATGCCACAACATCAAAAAGACAATTTAATGTGTTTATTCAAAATTTTAATTTAAAAATTCTTTTAAAGAAAACATTTACAAGCTAAATGCTAAAAGAAAAACATTAAAAAGAACTCATTTAATAGACACGATTTTTTTTAAAGGGGGGGGGGATAAATGTTCAATATGGGAACACACACACATACTCTCTCACACACACACCCTCATACTCACACACACACACACACATACTCACACACACACACACACATAACCACATACACACACACATACTCAAGTGGTCTTCCATATGCCGACGGAAGGCACCACGCCAAAGATGGTAGAGCACTACGGGTAAATCCCCTAAGGTTCATCTAGCTCAAGTGGGACCCTAGAACCTCGTGTCTCGGTGAAACGTGGCTTAGAAGGCCACGACCCTCAGAAAACATGGCTTAGAAGGCCACGACCCTCAGAACACGTGGCTTAGAAGGCCACGACCCTCAGATATCATGTTTAGTTAGTGTTGCAATCGTCAATCCAGCTAAGTGAAACAGGGACGACACCCATCCGGTTCACTAGCGCACTAGTTCTAGTCTGCCCACCTAGATACCCAGGGTTTTTCCCTTGTGCTCAAACAAGTTTCACATTCACATAGTATATTTCTTCCTCATATTGTAGGCCAAACAAGATATTGCACACAAAAGTCACCATTTTCACACCCAAACAACATTTTGAAAACTCACACACGCCTAAAATACCTTTCTAAAAATATATTTGTCGTTACCTAATAATTTCGCAAAAACCCCATTTGGAAACACTCAAACAAGAACATAAAAAATTTCACACAACTTAGAAAGCACTATTTTTAATAACACAACAAGGGCTGACATAAATAGACACCTCCAATTACAAGAAGGGAGTCGTTCAAAACACTTGCTTAATAATTTTCCCTTAAAACTAGTTTCACACCAACTAAACATCACCTAGAACCCAAATTGAAAACATTTCACCAAAACAACACATATTTTTAGGTTCAAAGACCACTTTAAAATCAATTTCACACACAATTATTCTAAAACCACATTTGCACCCTATAAACAATTGATTAATTTTTTTTTGGATTTACCCCAATAAGGTCAAAATAAAAAAAACATGATCATTTATAAAGAAAGTGATATTTTCATTACGCACACCTGTCAAACAAATTTTAAAACGCCTTTCGCACAACCTATTAAACCCAACAAATCATTTATACAACAACACACATGTAGACAACAAACGCATACTATTTCAGAAACCCAATTTTCATCAAATGAACATGCCAACACATTATAAACATAGATCGCCCATGCAACTAATTCATAGAACATATTAAAATTTAACTAAATAAACAAATTAAATTATCTAAATGATGCAAAGGCATGGAACCACCTACCTCAAATAGGAATGGGAAAACGACATGGCGCAAAACTCCCATTGCGTAATGGTCGCACCGCACTGCACCGTCAAACAGGTCCTAAAATAGCAGATCGATATACAGGCTCAATAATGATGTTAACATAATAATAATAATAATAAAAACAATAATAATAACTTGAAAATGATAATAGTAGTATCAATAACATAATAATAACATAATAATAATCATAGCAATCTTAATAATAATAATATTTTAATAATAATAATAACAATACAATGATATAATAATAATAATACTAACATAATTATAATAATAATGATAAAAACATAATAATAAGAATAATAACATAATAATATTATCATGGTAATAATAATAATAATAACATTAGTATAGTAATAAAAATAACATAATAATAATGCAATAATCGTAACAATAATAATATAATAATAATAAAATTGTTATTGACATAATAATAATAATACATAAAAAAAATTATATTAATGATATAATTATAATATTGACATATTAATAATAACCAAGCTATAATAATAATAATGATCACATAAACTATAATTTTATAATAAAATATTAATAACATATTAAATAAAATTGAATAACAGAATAAATTAAAATAAATAAATAAAACTAACCTGTGTGGCGGAGTAGAGGAAGGAGAAAGAAAAAAAGAAGAAGAAGAGAAGAAGAAGAAGAGAAGAAGAAGAATAGAAGAAGAAGAAGAGAGGAAGAAGAATAGAAGGAAGGGGGGGTGGCACGGCAGAGAGGGGGCTGGTCCGACGTGGGTTCGGCGTGGGTGTAGCAGGGGAGCAGTGGAGTCGGAGGAGGAAGGAGGCGTGGCCGACGCGGTCCGGCGGTCTGCTGGGAGGGCGTGGCGAACAGGGAGAGGGGCTGCAGCGATGCAGGAGACGCCGGAAGAAGTAGGTGTGCGGGAAGCCGAAAGGTCGACGGAGCAGGGGAGAGGGAGTCCGGCGGCCAGCTGTGGAGGGCGATGGCGCGACGGCCGGCTTGGAGGGTGACGTCGCGGCGGCCGGCGGGTAGGGCGACGACATGGCGGCCGACTGGGAGGGCGACGATGTGGCGGTCGGCTGGTAGGGCGACGGCGCGGGCTGAAGGAAGAGTAGGGGTGCGGCATAGGCAGAACCCTGGAAGGGGGGGGGGGATGGCTTCAACGAAGAGAAAAAAAAATGGGGGAAGGGTTTTGGGTGGTGAGCAAGCCATCGGCCAAGGGAGATGGGGAGGCGGCGTGAAGGGGAAGGGGAAGACCAAATGCAGCGCACAAAAAAAAAAGAAGGTAACCCTACCAAAAAGAAAGAATAAAAAAAAAAAATTAAAATTAAAATAAAACATAAAACTAAAAAGTTAAATAACTAATAATAATAATATGAATAATGATGTTAATATAAAATGAAATTTAGCAAAACCAAATTGATAGTAATAAAATCAAATAAAAAAGTTATATCAACTAAAATAATAATAATAATAATAATAATAATAATAATAATCTAAAATGACATTATCATGATTATCATCATTAAAACAATTATTAAATTTATTTTATTTTATTAATTAAACATCGGCAAAGCATGCGGTGAACTAGGCGGGGCCGCACGACAACCCAAATGAGGCCACGCAGCTTCGACCGCGTTGCGCTGGACGCAAACAAGACCAAAACATAAAGAACTCGAAATCATAAGTCAGGTTTCGACCCAAATTACCCGATGCAAATAAAATTAATACAATAAATAAATTAGAAACAATGGGTGTGACAATTCTCCCCACCATAAAGCTTTCCGTCCCCGGAAAGCCACAACCAGAACCAAACTCCACAACAGAAAAGCACACTCCCTTTAGATTCAAAGAGGATCCCCACAAACATCAAGCAAAGAGAGAGAAAGGTATCGTGCTCAGAGAAAGTGAATCAAGGACAACATCAAGAAATGCGTAAAAAGACTTTCCGATATGTTTCGCCCACCCCAAAGAGCTAGAACGCCTCCAGATGATTGTTTTAGTAAACGAACTCTTGAATCCACAAGAACTAACTTCACAAGCCGAAACACCTCAAGCATTCTTAAACCGAAACCACACAACTTGGCTAAAATAAACAAATAAGGTCAAACCACGTCCACCGAACATTCTTATCACTTCTCACCAAGTCATCTTTAGAAACAGAATAAAAAGGTCAACGTGGGGAAACCCGAGGGGCTCCCCACCATTATGAACCTACTAACTCCCAAGACGTGACTGGAAAACCGACATGGATAAGTTCGAGCGGACTCCCCGCCATTAAAGAAAAGTCCAACACTGATTCATTCTAGAGACATTCATGTGAGACCCACTGTGGGTCTCCCCACCATTAGAACTAACAGCAGATACAAAACTTTAGAAATTTCTCGACGGGGGCTAGGCACCCCACCACAAGGGGTGGGGAGGGTCGGGCCCAACTACCGGGCGTCGAACCCACAACCCAAGACGAACCAACATCTTCACATCCCTAGATGAGTTCCATTCCAATTTGATACCAACTTAACCAACACATCCCATAGGGACAACTAAAAATGATTACCATTGATGGAACGCAACCCTCAAGACCTTAAGATAATGAGAAGACCGCGCCACCTTATAGCCACATGGAGCCTCACGCACCCAATCGGGTCGTTCGGATTGGAACGACAGAAAACAACTTTAAATTGCCTTCACCTTTATTGCCGACGACAGAGATAACACTGGGGTCTCATACAATCCTGGGGTTCCTGACTACGCGCCAGCTTCACTCCGAGGCCTATGGCTGGAGCCCTGATGTTTGAAGCATCTTCTGCCTCGCAGTCAGGTATTGAAGACTCTTGAACGGAGCTTCTCCTTTCGGTGTAACACGCAATCATACTGCAACCGAGGAAACACCATCAGACACAACACACCATGAAATATAATTGATCATACCCAAAACATTAACCAACACAAGAGCTGCAATGGTGTATGCGTATCACCCTTTGTCACAATGGATGAGAACAT
This sequence comes from Viscum album, assembly GCA_963277665.1. NCBI lineage: Eukaryota > Viridiplantae > Streptophyta > Magnoliopsida > Santalales > Viscaceae > Viscum > Viscum album. The sequence goes on along the minus strand of OY728140.1, from coordinate 370,931,247 downwards.
GACACCATGAATCATCACCTGAACATGACCATTGTTGTTGAGAGGAACATTATACAGAGAGGGATTTCAAACTGAGTCTTAAACAAAATGTTATTACTACAATCGACCGTAGCATCCCCATGTGACAAGGTCGGCCACACTAGTGGCCTAACGTAGACCCTTTCTTAAGCAAAACCAACAAAAGACCAAAAATTCATTTAGAATAGTGGCCCGTACCGACCACTCTAGGTTGTTTCCACCTTTTCCCCACTGGAATCTCCTTCACCATTTCCAAGCTGATCTTTCATATTGATGAGGTCAAACTTCACCCTTGACAATCAAAGAGAACTCACACAACAAGACATCACCGAACATGACACTTGCAGTTGATGTAAATATTACAAAGCCCTTCAAGACACTGGTCAACACTGAAAATTTTGAATTGCATTCGCCCTTCCCCGCTGGACTTCCTTTCACCGTTTCCTGGGGGAACCTCCAAACACGACGGTGTCAAACTTCATTCCTGACGAGTCAGACAGTCAAAAGACCAAAACTCCATTCAACTCCCCTCGCATCTGTCATTCCGGTGCGAGAGGATCTGCTTATCTAAAGAAAAAAAAAGAATAGACTTAGCATTGTCACTAAAAAGGAAGAGTCTTTAATTTAGTCAACTGGATGGTCGGCCAACGGTGAACCATCTATGGTCGCACGTCGTTCACACATTAACTCATTATTGGGGGAGTACACTAACTAAGAAAGAAAACCATGGACCCAACCAAACTGGTCCAATGGTCAGGACATACCACAAGAGAACACCAAACGTGTAGAGGAAACCACAGCAAGGGATTCCCGAAGCACATTTCAAAAGAGACCATTAACCACACGCTTTCGCACCAACTGACCAACTTACAAAAAAAAAGAATTGAAAATCAAAACACAAGTTAGTTAAAAAGAATCCTCAACTCGAAACGCTTAACGCACAACAACTTCAAAACACAAGGAGACACCACGCAACCACCAGATACTAAAAGACCAAATTTTTTCATTTAACAGAACCTTTCGAAAATATGCAAACCCAGCGAGTTTCACAAACACCATTGGTGTCCCATGAGCCTTGCACATGCATGTTCTCGTGCTGTACCAGCACCAACCTCATATCCATCCAGGCACTCATCCGCTCGTGCCATGAACTTTTTCCCTTTTCGTATACACTCATGCATGTGGTTGCCCATGAGAGAGCCAAGGATCAAAACCAAATCTTTCCATTTTTCATAACCAAAACATCCAACCCACACTTTTAAAACCTCACACACCATTTTTTTTAAAGTGTTTCATTTGAAAACATTTTCCAAGACCAAAACATGTTTACTTAAAAACCAAATTCCCACGAATCCAAAACAAGGAGATGTGAAACAACACAAGAGAAAACTTGTGTCAGCGGGTGGTTGGAACGTATGGTTTGCGGCCACACGCCAGTCACGCCGCCGGCACGGAGGGCATTCTAGGACAGCGTCCCCGGCTCCACATGGCTTGCCAGACCCTGCGAGCTCACTAGGACCACTAACCTTACCCCTTTTCATTTCCCTTAGAGAAGATTAACCGCAAGGACCAAAAACTCAGACAAACCTCAACAAACTTTGATAACTCGAGTCCCGCCACGAGGTGTGCTGGCCAGGCACATTGCTCGTAGTTAGAACGCCGGGTTCCGACAACCTTAATTTTGGTCCACTCTGACTCTATCTCAAAAGAAAACGACCCAAGAGAGAAAACCTTGCCCTCTAATACCATTTTGTCACGAACCAGGTCGGGGCACCATCCGACCCGGCGCCCGACCCGGTCCGCGGCAAGGCCCGAAGGGCGTTCCCGATCCCCACGGGCTGGCACAAGTGCCCGGGTATCATGTTTAGCAAGTGGGAACGGTTTTACCTGAAATATAAGACAGAAAAACAAACTAACAAGATAGATAAACTGAAATTAGAAATAGACAACGAAACGTTCCTTTAAACTATGAACAAGTTTGAGGTCCACAACTCGAAACAATAACTAAAAAGAAAAGGCGACAGCGGAAACTAAAACTAATACTCAACCTCCCGGCAGAAGTGAGACCACATCAACACCATTCTGCATGAGAAGACCCACTGCAACCTGAACCACCATCACTGAGCACGAAGTCACAACCTGGAATACACAGAAATAAAGTCTACATACACCAAAGGTGTATGTAGGGTGTGAGCCAAAAGCCCAATAGGACGTCACCCAATAGAAAGGTTCCATGCCACAACATCAAAAAGACAATTTAATGTGTTTATTCAAAATTTTAATTTAAAAATTCTTTTAAAGAAAACATTTACAAGCTAAATGCTAAAAGAAAAACATTAAAAAGAACTCATTTAACAGACACGATTTTTTTTAAAGGGGGGGGGAGAAATGTTCAATATGGGAACACACACACATACTCACACACACACACATACTCACACACACACACACATACCCACACATACTCACACACACACACACACACATACCCACATACACACACACACATACTCAAGTGGTCTTCCATATGCCGACGGAAGGCACCACGCCAAAGATGGTAGAGCACTACGGGTAAATCCCCTAAGGTTCATCTAGCTCAAGTGGGACCCTAGAACCTCGTGTCTCGGTGAAACGTGGCTTAGAAGGCCACGACCCTCAGAAAACGTGGCTTAGAAGGCCACGACCCTCAGAACACGTGGCTTAGAAGGCCACGGCCCTCAGATATCATGTTTAGTTAGTGTTGCAATCATCAATCCAGCTAAGTGAAATAGGGACGACACCCATCCGGTTCACTAGCGCACTAGTTCTAGTCTGCCCACCTAGATACCCAGGGTTTTTCGCATGTGCTCAAACAAGTTTCACATTCACATAGTATATTTCTTCCTCATATTGCAGGCCAAACAAGATATTGCACACAAAAGTCACCATTTTCACACCCAAACAACATTTTGAAAACTCACACACGCCTAAAATACCTTTCTAAAATATATTTGTCGTTACCTAATAATTTCGCAAAAACCCCATTTGGAAACACTCAAACAAGAACATAAACAATTTCACACAACTTAGAAAGCACTATTTTTAATAACACAACAAGGGCTGACATAAATAGACACCTCCAATTACAAGAAGGGAGTCGTTCAAAACACTTGCTTAATAATTTTCCCTTAAAACTAGTTTCACACCAACTAAACATCACCTAGAACCCAAATTGAAAACATTTCACCAAAACAACACATATTTTTAGGTTCAAAGACCACTTTAAAATCAATTTCACACACAATTATTCTAAAACCACATTTTCACCCTATAAACAATTGATTAATATATTTTTTTGGATTTACCCCAATAAGGTCAAAATAAAAAAAACATGATCATTTATAAAGAAAGTGATATTTTCATTACGCACACCTGTCAAACAAATTTTAAAACGCCTTTTGCACAACCTATTAAACCCAACAAATCATTTATACAACAACACGCATGTAGACAACAAACGCATACTATTTCAGAAACCCAATTTTCATCAAATGAACATGCCAACACATTATAAACATAGATCGCCCATGAAACTAATTCATAGAACATATTAAAATTAAACTAAATAAACAAATTAAATTATCTAAATGATGAAAAGGCATGGAACCACCTACCTCAAATAGGAATGGGAAAACGACATGGCGCAAAACTCCCATTGCGTAATGGTCGCACCGCACTACACCGTCAAACAGGTCCTAAAATAGCTGATCGATATACAAGCTCAATAATGATGTTAACATAATAATAATAATAATAAAAACAATAATAATAACTTGAAAATGATAATAGTAGTATCAATAACATAATAATAACATAATAATAATCATAGCAATCTTAATAATAATAATATTTTAATAATAATAATAACAATACAATGATATAATAATAATAATACTAACATAATTATAATAATAATGATAAAAACATAATAATAAGAATAATAACATAATAATATTATCATGGTAATAATAATAATAATAACATTAGTATAGTAATAAAAATAACATAATAATAATGTAATAATCGTAACAATAATAATATAATAATAATAAAATTGTTATTGACATAATAATAATAATACATAAAAAAAATTATATTAATGATATAATTATAATATTGACATATTAATAATAATTAAGCTATAATAATAATAATGATCACATAAACTATAATTTTATAATAAAATACTAATAACATATTAAATAAAATTGAATAACAGAATAAATTAAAATAAATAAATAAAACTAACATGTGTGGCGGAGTAGAGGAAGGAGAAAGAAAAAAAGAAGAAGAAGAGAAGAATAATAAGAGAAGAAGAAGAATAGAAGAAGAAGAAGAGAGGAAGGAGAAGAGAAGGAAGGGGGGGTGGCACGGCAGAGAGGGGGCTGGTCCGACGTGGGTTCGGCGTGGGTGTAGCAGGGGAGCAGTGGAGTCGGAGGAGGAAGGAGGCGTGGCCGACGCGGTCCAGCGGTCTGCTGGGAGGGAGTGGCGAACAGGGAGAGGCGCTGCAGCGATGCAGGAGACGCCGGAAGAAGTAGGTGTGCGGGAAGCCGAAAGGTCGACGGAGCAGGGGAGAGGGAGTCCCGCGGCCAGCCGTGGAGGGCGACGGCGCGACGGCCGGCTTGGAGGGTGACGGCGCGGCGGCCGACGGGTAGGGCGATGACATGGCGGCCGACTGGGAGGGCGACGGTGTGGCGGTCGGCTGGTAGGGCGACGGCGCGGGCTGAAGGAAGAGTAGGGGTGCGGCGTAGGCAGAACCCTGGAAGGGGGGGGGGGATGGCTTCAACGAAGAGAAAAAAAATGGGGGAAGGGTTTTGGGTGGTGAGCAAGCCATCGACCAAGGGAGATGGGGACGCGGCGTGAAGGGGAAGGGGAAGACCAAAACGCAGCGCACAAAAAAAAAGAAGGAAACCCTACCAAAAAGAAAGAATAAAAAAAAATTAAAATTAAAATAAAACATAAAACTAAAAATTTAAATAACTAATAATAATAATATGAATAATGATGTTAATATAAAAAAATTTAGCAAAACCAAATTGTTAGTAATAAAATCAAATAAAAAAGTTATATCAACTAAAATAATAATAATAATAATAATAATCCCAAATGACATTATCATGATTATCATCATTAAAACAATTATTAAATTTATTTTATTTTATTAATTAAACATCGGCAAAGCGTGCAGTGAACTAGGCGGGGCTGCACGGCAACCCAAATGAGGCCACCCAGCTTCGACCGTGTTGCACTGGATGCAAACAAGACCAAAACATAAAGAACTCGAAATCATAAGTCAGGTTTCGACCTAAATTACCCGATGCAAATAAAATTAATACAATAAATAAATTAGAAACAATGGGTGTGACAGGTATATTATAATTCAATTATAATATATATGTTATATATGTTACATAAGTCCATTAATTACATCCTTTATTTTTTCTATGTAATGTATGAACGAGTCATATCACATTGAGGTAGTGGTTGTCCACACTTCCTAAAATGAAATTATTGTATATATACAACATGAAATGCATAAAGGTATGTTCTAAGTGAGAATTAAAAAAGTATTAAGATAAAATAAATATCATAAATATCATATTTAATTTATTTTCTTTCATACTGTTCACCATGAGTGATGATTGGAGATAATTGAACAATCATTGTTTTGTGAGGCAATAGTTCACCATCTATAGAAATAGAATGTTCGTATCCATTTGATGGAGGTGTGTTGAAGTGTAGTTAGAATTAATCACATGAAAAAATACTAGTATATTTTATATACTGATTTTATTATAATATAATGGAATAAAGTGATTTTAGGGGGTTGGAGAAGAAAAATAAATGGAAGAATCTTGAGAGAAGACATTACCTGAAATCGGGTAACTCCTTTTGATTTAAGCTAAACGGCCTTTTGAATGGCCTTCTTCCCAAGGAAATTATTCTAAGAGGAATATAGGTATGTTGAGAGATTATATGGGTAGATTTTGGAACTAAAAAATGGGGCATGAGAGGTGTGAGTAAAGGTTAGAGGTGGTGTCCATTTATAAGAGTGAGGAGGGGCACTTTAGGAATGTTTAGAAGTATTATTTTATTAGTAATTGATTTTATAATTATAATAACACAAAAGTGATATATTTAGAATATCAAATGAGGGTGGGTATAAATACTATCATCCAATCAGTTTTAGACATGTTTAGGTCATATAAATAACCTTATCTTTTTTGCTTTAACCCTTAGTAAACGAATTTAACTTTTACCATGTCTTCTTGTATATTCCTAATATATGGTTACCATAGTTACTATAAAATTTAAAGAGACCAAAAAATGGATCCTTAATGATATATGTAACATCATATTTGTCATTTGGTCGTATATTATATTTTAAATACTATTATATCATTTAATAAAATATTAATTGATTTAAAAACGCATTTATGTCAATTTTTACACTATTCATATCATGAATTTTTAAAAATCCATAACGACATGATTATTTCGAAAAAAACTCATTAATTAAAATATATCATGTCATAATCATCCCTAAAATTCTTGGATGATATATAAAGTTTCAAAATAAATTTATTTTAATATTTATAATCTCATTTATTTAAATATTTCATTAATATGGTAATCACTACACCACCATTGTGTCATAAATAAATCTATTTATTTGATGTCTAAAAAATAGAAATAAAATACCATGATATATTAAATCGTTTTAGCTTTCTAATGACTTTTTTTAGATGAATATTTCACTTATATGACCCCATATAAAAAAATTTAGTAAAAGATACATGTTCAGGTTATATTTTCCTTAACTTTATATTAAAAGTAATTAAATGTCATTTTCACACACAAGTGGCAACATGGGGTCCTAAAATAAACCCAAGGATTCCAATGGTATGAAATATCTCATTAAATATGATTATTACATGTGTTAGGGTTATTTAATATTATTATAATATTATTTTTTTACCCTTATTTACCAGAGTTACACTTTAACCATGATAAATAAAATATTTACTGAAGTTACTATTCATAATGTCTAAAATTAAAAGCTACCTATTTACACAATTTGGACCTCCTAATTCAGAATATGTAATTATTTTTTCCAAATTCAAAACACATAAGATTCATAAATTAATTGAAAATTAATTTTCGTTGTCAAAACCAAAAAACGTGTTTTTAAGAAGTAAAAACTATCAGAAGATTAATATGTGTTTATGTAAAATTTCAAAGTAAAATTTCTTCCAATGAACAAAATTGGATTAAAAGATAAAAATATAATAAAATTACACTTTAAAAAAATTAAAAAGGACAATTAAATCATATAAATAAATTATAATAAAAGGCATTTTTTTCTTAAATTGCAGTATTTTTCACTATTCATTAAAAAATAAACTTTATCAGAAATACAAAAAAAACCAAAGTAGATTTGGATTTATTTCTTATAAATAATATGTTTATATTTTCATATGGAACATATAAAAGTGACAAAAATATATTTAAAAAGGGTTCACCATCAAAAGGAATTAAATTGATCTTTTAAAGAATATTAGAGTATTTCAGGCTTAAATTCAGATTCATTCTTATTTTAACACTCTAAAATTTATTGGATTAATTTAAAGACATTTAACAACCATGTGTAATCATAATGTAGTTATTTATGTTCATTCCCAGAAATATGATGGCTATGCGTTATCTTCCATTTAAAAAAATAATAATATTATATTATTTTTTGGTATAACTCAATGTTGTGCACAACATAAAATTTTAGAGGATCTTGTTGTTTCATGTTGAGTACTCTATCATAAAATGAGACCCCTTTAACTTGAAATTAATATCTTATCCATAAGTATTAATAGAAATAAAAAGGTATTATTCTATAAATACTTGGGTCGTTACAATGATGCTGATGAAGATTCTTTCATTCAAAACAAAGAAGAGATGTCTGAATTTATTTTTTGAAAATGAGAAGACAGTTTGAGAAGTCAGTGATCACAGACGTGATATTATTTTTATGTTTATTTGCAAATAAGATATAATTTTATTGATTTATTTCCTAATATCAGTATTCAATTTGGTTATTGAAAATGTTAAATATTGGTGAACTGAGATCGATCTATACACCCATAGCATATTAGACTAAGATTCCCTTGAAAAACGGTGGAAGATTTATTTATCAAATTTAATTATTTAACCTTATTTCTATCATACTCTACTTGATAGTGTCTATAATAAATATTTTTTTGTGGACATTCTATGTGAAATACTCTAAAAGAAATCCAAATAGACACTTATTATGGGAAAAAGTACATCTTTTGTTACATAAAAGGAACCAATGATTATGGATTGAGGTAGGGAAAAGTTATATCGTTCCAACATTATGGATGTTCTATTTTTGATTGGGATGGTGAAATTTTTTAATCAAAATTAATCTTCTATAAAGGAATTCTTTATAAGAGCTAAACTCATTTTGTGTAACTCCAAAAAAAAACCAAATCACTCTTTGAATAATAGAACCAATATATATTGAAACATTGAGATACAATAAATATTTTATATATGAATTCATTGTTTGAAGACATGATGGTGATGGTTTCATTTAGGTGTAGTATTTTAAATGGAATCAAATTAAAAAATAAACTATTATTAAAATTGCATTTTTAATATATTGATAACAAGTTTCACTTCATCAAGGGTTAATTTGATAGAGGATATCTTTTATTGAAATATGTTTTATTAAAGGATGATTTTGTTTATTTCTAGAAATTTTTTTTAATAAATAATGATTTTTAAAAATTAAGAATTTTATTGGTAGAGAAGTTTCTTCTAAAATCATTATTTTTATAGTTTGTTTACAATATTTTAATATATTGTCATTCCTAAAAAATAGAGAGAATATGTTAGATCTCTTCTTGAAATGGGTAAGATACTCTATTTAAATTACTGGTGATGAACATGGTGATAAGAGAAGAATAATTTTACTTATAAAAGGAGATATGAGGCTTTTGTAGCTAGATATTTTGGTAAAACCTCATGTTTTATTTTTCATATTTACATCAATCTATGATTAAGAGATTAATGAGTCCATAGTGATAATTATTTTAAAAGTGATTATTCATCAGGAAGTGAACTGAAAAGGGTAATTGTGAGTTGATATCAACTAAGACATGGTCAATATAATACATTTATTTATACCTATATATGGATAAATATCGTAAATATCCTTACATACTATGGTGTGGTGTTTAGATATCTTTCACATTGAGTGAATGGTGTGAATTATTTCATAAAACACTTCATTCACGAGGTTTGAAGGTTTTTTCATGTTTAATTTATTGATAACATTATAATGATCTGATAAGAGAATACTCAATGGTATTCTAGAATAAAATGAATGAATTTATTTTGACAAAGAATATAACATATCAAAGTGGGGTGCTAAAAATGATGTGATGAGTTAAATGGATTTTTTTATAAAAAGTGAGGTTATATGTTACTTTTAATGGATGCATCTAATTTCCTTTCTTTTTATATATTGTTTCACCCTTATATATTTTTCGAAGGAAATAAAATATTATAGTAATATTAACCATGGTTCTAGAGAAATCATTAGTAGATGATCGATATTGATGATGGGATTTTGAGAAGAAAACAAAAACATATATACAATAATGTGATAAAAAATCCTTCTGTACAATGACAAGAAGTAAAATGACTACAAAAACTAACCAATTTGAGTTTATTTTTTAGATAGATTTATCATGGAAGAATAAATTATATCAAATAAGTTTAATTCAAGATATTTTTTGAGTTTAATAGATAGATATGGAAATATATATAGCCATAAATCTTATAAAATCGTGATGTCACAATGACCATGTCGTGGTCAATAACACTATATCTTGGTGATGATATATCCATAAATAAACAATTTGTATCAATTAATGTGATATGAAAATACATTTAGGTAACAAACTATACATTCTAGATACATTCAAAGGAGGATTCATCTAGGATTATGTAAAATAAAATTGGTTCACATCTGATCTATATCTAATTCTACTTGAAGAAGCTATGTGGGATTGATATATATGTTTATTATTTATTATATATTTCCTACAATTAGATTTTTGGGAAATATTCCTACACATGTGACTTATTTTTATTTAAAATAATACAATACCATTGTTATTCGGATCACAAACATTTTATTCTAATTATTTTATACTTGATAAAAAGAGTGATTGGGACTAATAGAAACTCTTATGTCCTGTGTGTTTTTATAACACTATATCACAACATCACATTTCTTAATTAATTATCTTAATCACTAACTGTCGATGATAAAACATTTTTGAGAGTTTTTGTTATGGTAAACATTGATTTTCCACCCCTCTTAATATTTTCTATGCTCCTCTGGCCATTCAATATTATCAGTCAATCTAAATAATGTGTTTATGTTAAGAATTTTTCATAGTCTAAAAGACTAGGACATGATATTTTCTTGATATGTTTTTTTAAATTAGATCACTAATGACTTTTTTAACTAAAAATATTATGATTTTCTAGTGGGATTATTCAAGTTATCTATATTTCCTAGAGTTGAAGAGTTGGACTATGAGAAAACCTATTTCGACATTACATGAATTGGATATCCTATATGTGTGGTATTACAATAAATTGAGTTTTTTATTTTGTTTTTTGTTAACTAAAGGTGATTATGTGGTGATCGTGGATCTTAGTTGTTGATGGCACAGGAGAATAATAACATTTCACGTGATATTGAATTTTAATATGTGGTCTATGTGTAGAAGTGTTGTTTTTATTATATTTTGTTATAAAGTGAACTCTAACTATAAAATATTTACATTTATATTTTTACAAAGATAGATGAACCTCCATCAAATTATATGGGTTAAATATACGCAATCATTTAATTAAAATATGGTTTATAAAACTAGTTTTTTTGTAATTTTGTGGTTTATTCTCTAACTAAGAGATCAAAAATATATGTTCTTTACTAAGTGAAGTAGGAGAGACAAATGATGTGTTTCTTTTCCCAAATTTATTTTTGGGGATGATTTAGGAGTCAATTCTATCAATGTTTTCACCACTAAATCTTACTTATAATCTTGAAGAATGTATTAAGTAGTCTGAGATTGTCGAGAAAGACTATATCACGTTTCATGAACGATTCGATAGTATATAGAGTTCTACTTCTTGGACTCACAAGGAAGCTTATTTATTTTTTATTCCTAAAAAACATAATTAATCCATATATAGGAGAAATGAAGTTTTACGTGGTTTTCAATTTTCTTAATAGATTATTCATCCAGATACATGTTAGATATACAATAATGTTTGATGGAAATTTTCATGGTCGAGTATAAAGGAAGGGTTGACATTTTTGTATCATGGTGCACTAGTTTTTAGTATGTGAAGGTAGATAATAAAACATTAATTAGTATGTTTTGACTATTGAAAATTATACCATGGAAGTTGGATGTATTCATGATGTAGTTTATGAATTTATTTTTAAGATTTTATAGGGGAATTAATATTTTTTATGTTATTATTCACTTATTGATTATGGTAGATGACTTCTTTCCCATTTGGAAGATTGAATATTTTATGCACTAATTAAGATTTATGCCAAAAAAATGGTCATATTGGATAAATTTATATGGTATGTTATATTTATTAAAAAGAAAACATTTACATCACATTTTTAAGGGCATCATTAGGATTTGGGTACTAAGGTGATATTGAGTACATCCAACCACCAAAAAATTGATAGATATCATATGCATATTTTCATGCTATTAGATAAAATATTGTATAAAAATATCAATGATTTTGGATATGATTATGAGTATCACATAGCCTTAGTGGATTTCACCAACAATAAAAAATTTCATTAATTAATTCACAAATTTTCATTTGATGCATGGTAGTTGTTCTACACATACTCTATGTTTGTGACATTTTCAATTAGTTCTAGGCCTACATTCTAAAGGCATCTTTCACTGGAATATCTTATAGATAGATTAAATACTTCATTGATCAATTGGATGATAGGTTGGATCATGTTTATGTTGGTATTATTTCTTATTTTGGGAAGCTCTTATATATTTGGTACATATTCATTACATCTATTCTAATATTCATACTAGTTACCTTAGCTATGAAAGTGATCAATAATTACCATGAATAATTGTGATAATATGTATATATCAGAGGTTTTCCATCATTTCCTTAATAGTTATTCAACTATGGTTAATTACATATAGATGGGTTCTCTAGAATTGATCATCATCCATATAGTTGGTGGGCATTTGGAGGATGTGATCAAGACCTTGATATGATCTTTCTAAGTGTACCTTTAAAATTAATATTAACCAATGTAGTCTATTACTTCTTAATGGCACATTTAATTCCCTCCATGGTAGTTTAATAAGGACTAATTACATTCCTTTTATGGCCACACATCCATGAAAAAATAATTTACCCTTTTCAGTAACACATCTATGGAAATAGTGTCTCGATGTTTAAGGTCATAAAATAATGACATATTATTTATTAAATAATGTCATGTAGAATTTAATATATGTTATAATATTTAATTTCATGTAGTTGGGACTACATGGTGAAGGGTGACTAGCTATTGTAAGAGTAATACATAAGAATGAAGAACCCTTTCTTATAAATCATGTCTACTGGTAACAAAAATATTGAATTGTATGGTTTGGGAGTACACCTAAATTAGTGTCACATGATATGTATTTCTCATTGATGTGTTACATGGATATAATTTTCATTGAGAAAATGTCCAATTCATACCCCTGTTAAAAGGCTCATAGTGTTCATGTCAACCTTTTTAATACAAGTAACTAGACATGGAAGGAACATTGTGATCATAATGAAAACATTATAATGGGGGAGATTTGGGGATTACACCTGGTCATAAGACCATATGATTGAATTATTAATTGATATGTCACGTGGATGAGATTATAAATTCGTAAATGGTTAGGGATTACACGACATAATGATCTTATAATATATTCATATCCCATAATAAATTTCTACATATGATGGATATGAGGCATCCATGATGTGAAATAAGATCCATGGGAGGTTTCCCATGACTACTAATGATATAAAACATCATTATTAAGGTATTATAAAATTTAAACACCTTGAGGGATCAATTAGTTTTGGAGGAAAAATCTTGGTGGATCTCCCTTGGGAACCTTGAACCCTATTATCAAAGTAATACATGATCGAAGTTCTCACATTGGAAAGTATATCCCAATCCTTCATCTCATGAGGTTATGGAGGAGTTCCAAATGGAGTAAACTCAATAGTGGGTTGATCCAGGATTTTTAGGGTTCAAAATGAATTTTTGGAATTTATATTTTTTATAATTGAAGGTATTATATTAGTAGATCACCCATGATTCCTTATTGTAGTTACATGACTTTTTATAATTGGAATTCAGTTTTGAATAAAAAAATACCTAATTATGTAATGGAGTCGTAGAAAACACATGAAATACTTTGTCTATTTTGGTACATTATAAAATATATCAAATCTTATTTTAAGGAACATTAGTAATCATAACCATTAATATAATAGTTTATGTATAGTTACCATTAATATTTGTATATATTAAGGGTTATGATAATGTCTTATTGATACAGACAGAATAAGAAATGGCATTGACCAGTAGGATAGATCCCTATGACTACCAATTATCATAGTTTTAGAGGGATATATATCACTAAACATTTATCTCGACTAATCCAAATATAAAATTCAAAAAATGAAACACAAGTGAAACAATTTATGGTAGAATTTAAAGATTATCAAAATCACAACCCAAACCATTTTTACCACCCCCAAGAAAGTGTAACCATCTCACACCTATCCAAAAGGGAGTACAATAGTATAATAAGATGTTATATATCTAAAACCTAGTAGTATTAATATGTGTTTTTTATTTTTAATACCCAGCAAGTTAGTCAGAGGTAAGAGTCTCTGACCATATATAAAATAAAAAGAAAAAGAGTACAGTCATACAACCATACAGTCATCAAAATCCAAGACTAGAGCCAACAAGACAAAAGCAACTACATATCATAGTAACCATAGTCCTCACCATATCCATATACATCCTCCATGGTCACTAATTCCCACTCCGAGTTTGTTTCATATTGTTGTAACACCTTGGCATACTTCCTTCTAAGCTCCATTTGCTCCACCGAGAGTTGCACCTTACATGGTTGTTTGTTGACTCGACCCTTCTTAGCAGCATGGATATTCCCTCCATCCTGCCTAGACGATGACCTGGTCGATACTGGATTTGGTAGGTACGAGTAGTCCTTCCTTGGCCTCCTCTTTGGTGGAGTAGTCATGACCCCTTCACTTTCAGACATCTTCATTCGACCACCTTGAAAAATATCACTATATGAAGGTCTGGCGGCTCTTCCACCATTCTCTTTCTCACTATCAGATATATTCCCCCATTTATCAGTGATATTCATAGAAACCAAACTCTTGCTGCCAACATCTTTCTTTCCCAAGACATCATCTGAGGCTTTAAGAGACTCTCCTCCAGTCTGAGAGATCCTGTTATGATCAAGCACAACAAGGCAATGAGGGTTCATTTCACCAACAACACCACCAAATGACTCCTTTCATGGGATATACACTACACCACATTCCAGATTATTATGAACCTCAAAATCCTGCGGATCAGCCATCACAGTGGGTGGTGGCTCCTCCTGCTCCAGCCCTGCAAATCTATTACCAGAAGAGGCCCAACCAACTGGGGTAAGATTTTACTTATCAAGTCCACCTCCTTCATCCATCATATTGTCAGAAATCGGCTGCACTTGGCATGAATTAACAGAAACCTCCATCAAAGGTGGACCTCCAGCACCAAGATCCCTTTTGAGACGGTCAAAAACCTGCTTCACTGTTGGATTTAGGGGCTCCCGAACCTCCTTCACTGCACAAGCACGCCTATTCACCTTGATGCCTGTATCTTTCCATTCCCCCTGCTCCATGTTTGAAACATTCAATGTATCATCAATGAAAGGGCTCCCCATGTGATTACCCCAATCAGCAATATTGCCAGCACCAACACATTCCACATCCCTGTCCTCAGCCACACCCCCTCGCACACTCAAATGGTCTGCCGAACACCCGTAGCAGGAGTGGGAGTCGATCCAGAAGCATCTCCACTAAGAACTCCTCACGCCTTCATCGCCTGGGAGAACCCATCCTTTCCTCCACTACACCAAACCAAATCAGAATGACCAAGTCTACAACATTTCACACAGTACTGCATCCAAAACTCATAGAGGACTTCTTGATGCCAACGGAATTCCTTGCTGTCTGTGATCAAGAAACGATTCCACGGTGATCTTGCAACATCAACTTCCACGCAGATCCGCGGACAGATCGGGTGACACATAGACTCAGTTCGGTGGTCAGAACATAAATAACGGCCAATAATGTTCCCAATTGCACATAGAATAGATGGATTTTGGAAGGACAGAGGTAATCCAGGGAGACTTACCCACGTCGCGATTGTCGATGGATCCCGCCGCAAATGGAAGTCGAAGCTCCAACGAAACAGGTAGAAGGAGAAACCCTTGCATCTTTGAGGGGCCCTGGACCAGGCACATATCAAATCTTCCTCTGACCCAAATCGTATCATGATATGCTGCCGATCAAGCAGACCAAAAACTGCATGTTCCTGAAGCTCCCAAAAATCAGAGAAAAACCGATCGAACTCATAAACCGATGGGCGCTGAGGACGAAAATGGGCGACAAGGGTGAGCTTGCACAGGTCCGCGGCCCCATTAATCTCTGTCGAGAGAAGGGAGAGCTGTGGTGCCTCTTGGAAAATATCTGGAACCTTCGGGGCGAGCAGGATCCTTGGGAAAGTGAGATGCGCAACAGAACGAGAACATGGTGAGAGAGGCCTACCCTGCTCGTGCGGAAACGATCGCGCAACTCCCCCCTCCGATTGAGAGGGGGAAGTAGAACGATGGTGCATCAGATCTAGGTCATCGTCATGGAGGAAGCCGAAGACGCGGCCTTTTTTATTTTTAATAGAATAATAATTATTTTTTTCTCTTTCCATTATTAATTTTTATATACAATTATATATGAGTTGATCTCAATTATATTATAATACAAAAAATGCACAATTTCATTTTTTAAAAATATATCATTTTAACAATAATTTTGATAAATTACAGAATTTTTATGTCAATATTATATTCATATAATATAATCATTAAATAATATTTATTTATAACTTATTGAATTATAATATAATTTTTATAAGGGTCTGAAAATTTTTGTTATATTAAAAACTATCATTTTAATGTAAATAATAATTTATATTAAAAAAGATTAAAT
Source organism: Viscum album (assembly GCA_963277665.1). Taxonomy (NCBI): domain Eukaryota; kingdom Viridiplantae; phylum Streptophyta; class Magnoliopsida; order Santalales; family Viscaceae; genus Viscum; species Viscum album. The sequence goes on along the minus strand of OY728140.1, from coordinate 370,914,744 downwards.
TATCATAATTAGATAATTATTTTCATAAAATGAATATTATTTGTGAGATAAACAGATATAAATTAGACATTGTATTTTTAAAATTTTTATGGGACAAGAAACTTTTAAGTTAAAAATTTTCTACGTTATAAATCTACAGTCTAAATTATCACATCATAATGACCAAAATGATATATAATAAATGTAATAAAATTAATATGTGAATATATATATATATAAATTTTATAATAATTTATTTTTTTGTTATTTGATTTATTTTATAAACCTTTAATGAATCCATCAAAACCTATATTGTGTTTTAGGGTTTTTAAGAAAAATCATTATGAAGATTACTCACTTCTACATCACCAATGGTATTATTTTAAAATTCCCACATACTGGACTTATAAAATATTTAAATCCACTATTATTTGGGAGAAAATACAGGAATACCCATTGTATGGATTATGGTATTGATTATTTTTTTATATAGCATCCACAACCTATTTTTAAAAACATATATAGAACTGCCCTCTCTTTTTTCTATAAATACCGAAATAAACATCCACTACAGTTCTCTCAAAAATATTTAATCATGATTTTACTCTCCATGTCACTCTATAATTCCCTCCCATGTTTTTCCCAAAATCATATGAAGACTCTCCAATTATTTTAGATTTTCCCTCTCAGGGTTAATGGATTTTCACCTCCTCCTCCTTATTCAAGAACATTAATTGTATTATGCCGCTAAATTTCATTTTTTATGATTTAATGTTATTTTACACATACCGCTTACTATCCTTATTATTTACAAGTATCTATAGACCAACTTTCACTATCATTAAACCCTCCTAGGAATCTTTATGTACACCAATTATGCTTCCCCAATTATTATGTGATTTTCCATGCCAAACATTTATATTTTTTGTACCCATTAAAATTTATTATAAATGAAATTAACCTATATATAAAATTCTTTCATTTATTTGGGACTCCCATTTATATAAACCACACTCATAAATCATGGGATTAATGGTGATGAGATATTATCTTATGATATATTATCTATATGGAAAAAATGCATTTATATGTTATCAATGTGATAGGTTTTCCCAGAATTATATTTCCCTAAAATGCATTGGATAATTTTTATATACTATAAGATTCAATTTATACTAAATTATATTTTATCCATATATCACTTGGTTATGATATCTTGGTGGTTATCCTTGAATTTTTCTTGTGCTGTCATGTTTTATGCTGTTATCAAATTCTTATGGTTACTTGATGTTGTCATCTTATATGATGTTTCGATGTTTGTGTTTATTATTTTCACCCTATTTATGTTACCTTAATATGCCTATTAAATAAATTTCATTACATTCATCCTGTTATTCTTTTATTATTACATTACTGGGCTTTATAGCTTGCCTATTTCTTATGTTTTTCCCAAATATATCATCTGTAGTATGAAAATACCAATGGAATATAATGGAATTTTATATAGTTTTTAAATAATTTTGTAGCAGCTAAGCTTCACATTATTATTCTATGTATCTAATTAACCTAATAAACTAGGACTCATGATCTTCTCGTATTTTCTTATGTGTATCTTTATCTAATAAACCATGAAATAATGTGTATTAAAGATATGGGTTACCATAGATTCCATTAGAGAAAGGTATATTTATTTTTCGAATTATGATTAGAAAAATATAGTCCTAGAATTTAGGATTAGACTAAAAATAAAAAATTTATCATAAATCATGGTTAGTTATAGATTATTTGTCTTCCATGAATAAAAATCTCTATCTAGATACTATAAGTGGATTTGGATCTAGAATAGTTTTACCTAGGATTAATAACCCTGAAATGGGTAATTAGGTATCAAATCTATCATTACATTATTAAAGACAAAGAGGCCAGTATACATATATTTTTAGAAACTATCAGGGGATATGATTTAATAAATTCACTAGATCATTACGAACCCTCATGATTGGAACAATAAAATCCCATAAAATTTTATGTTAGGATATAGACCATCACTAATATAAATTAAAACCTATAAAATCATATGATAATGAATATATTTCATTTATTATTTATCCATTCAATTTTCATATTTTCCCTTTTATATGTGATATAGATTAAAAATTATCATCCTTAATTTTCCATTAATTTTAGACAATCCATGGAAAAAGGAGGAATCGAGTCAACAACCAATGTGATGGGAAAAAAATGATAGACCAAATGAGATGATCAACCTTATTTAAGTAGGATTTAGGATAAAAATTGAAATAACTTCTCAATTAACTTGTTTTTTAGAAACATTAATCATGGGTAAAAGGTACATTAGCAAAATAAATAGAAAGTTGAAGTTGATAACTTTATCTAACAAATATGTCTGAATTTAAATTGATCTTATGATCCCCTAATTGTGGAATTATACATTAAATCTATAGATAATTTATATTATGTTCATTAATTTTTTAAGAAAGATAAGTCGGTATTATATGTTTATCGTATGGAGGGAGAAAAATATAAATGGTGGAAATTGATTAAAAATTTGCATCCCTAGGAAGATTTAAAAGTAATTCATTGGAAATAAATCAAAAAACTATTTTCTAATAAACATTTAACATAAACTGCATGACGTAAAATAGAGAGGCATTTCCCTGACATCTTGAATAAGAATAATAAATCTATAGATTCATATGAGGAGAACTTTAAAATAATTTCATGATACTCCTTAGGCTTTCTTATTGACCTTCAAGGTAAATTTTAGCCAATCTTTGGTGTTCTAAAGTAGAGACAAAAAAATATTTATTGATTTGATACATTGAAAACCATAAGTAAATTATCTTATCTCCCTTTAAAGTCAAAATGGGGATCAGTGATTCACATGAGTCTCACAGGTTTGGAAAAATTAATTAGGTAATGTTTTTTAATTTTTGTGGTGAAATGGAGAAATATAATTCATGAAAAAGTAAAGCATCACACTTGTCAAATGTGTGGGAAGAAGTGTCTCAAAAATTTCTACAAGGGGCATGGAAATAAATTACGTGTAGTAAATAAGTCCACAAAGCTAGAGAATGTTGATGGGGAATACCTACCAACCTGATGTAATAACAGAATCATCCATTCAACATTAACCTACCATTCAATTATTGAACTTCATAGAATAAGGAAACAATTTGAATCATTGGACTGAACCAAGGGCTATTAATGATAACATATGTAATCTACCTCCAAGGACTTGAATTTAAGGGTTAGTGTATTCGATAACTACTATTGTGGATCTTGAAAAATAAATGGTGACATGTACACTAGTTAGTAGTTCAAGGATATTGAACATGAAATTTGATTCCTGGTCTAATCATTATTTTATATCATGTAAGTTCAATATACATATTCAACCAACACATAAAAACATAGAAGTACAATTACTGGTGAGATTGGAAAATGGGTAAATAATTTCTTCATCAGAATATAACTCACCCTTATCAAATATTGTGGGATTAATTTCCCAACAAACCTCATGATACTCTCTTTAGAAGAATTCAGTGAAATTTTGGGTGCATATTTCCTTTAGATCCAACATCAATTTTCAATATAAGGAACTAACCTTTTATATTAGAAATTGACCTCTAATTCTGTAAAAGTTATTAGAGAAGGACGCGTCTTATTTGGAATCATTATCTTAATCATCGGTATGGTTTTCTGATAAAAAATAATAACTATCTCAAATGGTTGAGACTAAATAAACGATCTTCCTTAATTTCATTCCCATTGTAATGAAATATGTTGATGTGTTTCCTGAAGAATTTACTGGTCTTACTCAAAGTCATGTTCATGAGTTCCCAGTCAATATTATACCCAGATCCTTTCTAATATATAACAATACATATAGAGTGGGGACTATTTAACATAAATTATTAACAAAGAAAATATATGAGATTTGGAATAAATGTTGTATGTGACCAAATGCATCACCATAGGTTGAAATGGTCCCCTTCATCCCAAATATTAATTAGTAAATGTTCCTTTATATTGAATATCATTATCTCAACATGTTCATGATAAAGGACAAGCATCAGCTTCCAATTATTGATGACATAATCGAGCAGGTATGTGGAAACTAGTAATTATCAAAGGTGGATCTCTAGTTGAGATATTATAATGTAAATGTGAAGAAGGTGGATACCCCAAAACAACATTTCTTATAAGGTGTTGAATTACATATACATACTGATTCCATTTAGACTCACTAATTCTCCAACAATGTTAATGTGTCTTAAATAATAGAGTATTTAGATATTACATGGAAAATTTTATATTACTCTTTATACAAGATATTCTATTCTACTCCAAAATTAAGGAGGGACATGTGGATAATTTGAATATTTCACTATATACCTCACAAAAGAAAAATTGATATGTGATGTATAGTAAATATGAGTTTTTAATGGAGATAGTGACATTATTAGGACTCATTATAATAATAAAAGGATTATCTATTAAATCTTCAAAGAGTGAGGATGGTGAAAAACAAACCTGAATAACATTTTTGATAGAAATCAATAGTTTCCTTGTATTATATTAGTAATCTCATTTATTTGTGATAAATTTCTCATGATATTCTAGATTACATTCCAAGATAACTCATAATGTATTGAATTTGGTCTATACTAATGAATACAAGTAAATATAAAAGCTATTAAATAAGAGGATTATCACTACACATATGCTCACATTACTGAAATTTGGGGAATTATTTGAGATCTACAAAGAATATTTCAAAAAATGACTAGTTTTTTCACTCATGTAAAATGAAAATTTTATATCATATCTCTCCCTATAATTTATGATTCATGAGAAAAACTACTCAATACAATATCTATATTTGATTATAGTGATCTTTTTGTCTAATATTTAGAGATATAATCTATGTTGAATGAATTGTGTCATATATAAATATCATCAAATCCTAAAGTATATATTCACACAATTGGAGCTCAATATTCATAAATGAATGGGGTTAGATATGTTCAAGGATTATGATATCTTAATCCTTTACAATCCTAGGAATAAAAAAAAAGAGGCCGATATTTTAAGTAGAAATGTTCTTATAAACCTTTTCATGATGAGGTCAGAACTAGATCCAATATTCTTGAACAGGTGAAGGATATTAATTGCAATTATAACATAAATATCATCATAACATTCCCAAATAACTTCCCAACCGTCAATTATTTATAGGATCAAGGATGACTAAATTTTTTTTGATGATCTAAAGAAAAAGGAAGCAAATATTCCATAGTTAAACATTGTTAATGATGCAGTTTTATGTTTTGGTACCTAGTTATGATTTCCATAAAAACCAAAGATGAAAACAGAATTTCTGTATTTTTATAATAGAACATACTTTTATATTAATCTTGGAAGCATTAAGATGTATATATATTTGAATAAAAACTTCTAGTAAGATAATATGAAGAGGGGTATTGTAGAATTTGTATCTTGATTCATGGTATGGAAACATGTAAAGGTTTAATGGTAAAATTATAAGGGTATGGTGAAAATATTTACCATACTTATATAGAAATTGGATTCCATAACAATAGATTTCATGATATTACTCCTGAGGACATATAAATGGAATAATAATTTATGGGTGGTAGTCGATTTCCTTAAAATTTGATGAATTTCATTTCTAATAAGGGATATTTCTACCTTATCCAAACCATTATGATATACATTATGGAATTGAAAATAATTCCTTGAGTACCAATTTCCATTGTATCTAATCCAGATCAAAGGATAAATTTTAGGTTCTATAAAATAATTTAGAAAGTACTTGATATAGATATAAGTTCTAGTACTACTAACAACCCTCCAAAGGATGTTAATTTTGAAATAATGATTCAAAATCTAGAGGATATGATGATATTAGGTTTAGTGTATTTAAATGGAATTTTGGATCAACACCTTACCTAATAAAATTATAATTTAACAATAGTTTCTATTATAGAATTCGAATGTAACCTTGTAAGACTCTATATTGAGATATGTTTTGGATTGAAAAATGTTTCAATGATGTTGGAGTGCTAAAGATTATGGGATTTGATCTTATCAATGAGATGACATAGTTGCCCCAAAAAATATTACATCATATTAATATCTCACAATGATGATAGAAAAGATGTACAAAAATCATGGATGAGACATTTAGTATTGTGTTATAGATAAGAAATTCCATTGTATATGATTGTGAAATAATGTCATGTGTTTTGGAAATAAAGGAAAGGTTATAACATTATACGTCATCTCGTTTAAGATACTTGATCATTTCAAAGATGTGACCTCTCAACTAGAACTGACACCAAAAATATCCCAACTACATGATGAATTTTGTTAATTCTTCTTCAGTAAGTACATACCAAACCCCTCAGAAGTTCTGAATCTAGATGTGGTACCCATGGATAATGATCATTCATAAGTGGAGAATCAATTGAATACTTTATAATGATGAGATAATGTTCTGTGAAAAAAAAATCACCTAGAAAAAGTGACGTGGTGGAACAACAATTTTGAGGAAGATATATGGGAACTGTTAGAGGTGGTGAAATAGAAGTACCCTCATCGGTTTTAGTGTGTGAAATAAAATTTAAAGGGAAAACAGTTTGAATTGTGGAATAATGCAATAACCTAAAATTTTATAAATTAAATTCCCTTTTCAAGGGATAAATGATTTATTATGTAATTAATTTATAGAAAACACATGCACTCATTTAGGTTTAGGAAACTTCTATAAAATAGAGAAAGTCATGTTTTAAATAACAATAATCATCTTAATTATTGATAAAATATCCATGGAATAATGAACTTTATAAATAGAACATATTAAGGGTTATTATAAACTATACTTGAAACTGAAGAAAGAAGTGATGACCTCAATTAGTAGGATCATACTATATGAATGCCAATTATCAATGATTCTCATGGATATGGGGTCACTGGATATTTCCCTTAACCAAAACCAAGATTTAATTCAACAGAAAATACCTAAATGAAAACATTTATTGGACATGTTCAAGCTTATCGAGATCACAGCCCAACCCATGTTCACCAAACCACCCCAAGAAAGTACCAATATCACGAACCATAACATTAGTAAATAAACTACTATACTAATATATCATATATATATACACTATTATTATTAGTTTTTTACTCTTTCTAATAAAATAATGATTACATTTATCCCTTTTCATTATTGCTTTATATATATAATTATATAATAGATGATGAAAATCTTATTTTGATACAAAGAAACCAAAATTTTATTTTTCGATAATATATAATTTAACATAATTTTTGATAAATTCAGTAATTTCCAAAAAAAATTTCTTTCATATAATATTGTTGTTGAATAATTTTTATTTTTTATTTAATGAATTCTAATGTAATCTTTATATGGGTAAGAAAATTATTACTACCCTAAAATAGGTACTTTTAAGAGAATATGGATTTTATTTAAGAGGTTAAATTCTAATTTTTAGTGATTTTTTTGAGAATATAAATATTTATTGTCAAATATTACATCAAAATTTTCTAATGGTGAATTTTTCATATTTTTTTATACAGTCGAATTTTATGGTGAAAATTAAATATGGTATAAATATAAAGTATTTATTATGAAATCATAATGAACTAAAAGTGATGTAATAATTTTTTTAAAATTCATAAAAAACTATATATATAATCCATTTCTAAAATAATGTGCTTGTTATGTCATTTAATTAATTTTGTAAACAATCTATGATAAATCAAAGAATATATATATTTTAAGTATTTAAAATAAATTTTTTATAAACATGAATCACTTCCACACCACCATTGGTATTATTTTAATATGTTATGTTCTATGACTTGTAAAATAATTAATGTAACTCATATTATGAATTGATAAGAGGAATAAACCATGGTAATGTTTGTGGGTATAATTATATTACCATATATAGTTAAAAACCTATGTTTAGAAATTAATAAATAAATTCCCTCACTTATACTATAAATTCCCAACCACCCTTCCACTTATATTCACTTGAAACCCACTTATCATTAATTATTTCTACCTATCCCTATCTAATTAACACCTAATGTGTTACCACGATATTTTGAATCTCCTCCAAATATTTTAGTTGTTCCCTCCCAAGGTTAAGGGATTGTATCCTCCTCCAATTTATTCAAGAACTCCCATTTTGTTATGTCATTTGATTTCAATTTTTTTATATTTCAATGTTCTTTTACACATATTTTTTACTACCTATAGAATTTCAAAGTAATTATATACAATTTTTTACTATCATTAAACCTTCCTATTATTCTTTATGTATGCCCATTGTGTTTTTGAAATTATATTGTTATTTTCAATTCTAAACATTTTTATTGTGTATAACCCAGCAAATTTCTACGAAATGAAATTCACATATATTTGAATATCCTTCATCAATTAGGGAATCCCATTAATGAAGCCCACACTTCTTAAACATGGTATTTAATGTGATGAATGTAATTCCTATTTTTCATGGTCATTGTGGAACACAAATTCTTGTACATGATATGAATGTGATAGGTGGGCCCAGAATCATACAACCCTCCAATACATGGGATAATTTTTCTATATCATGATATACCATTTATGGTACACAAGTGGCTATAATAAGAAATATTTTTTGGATGTATCAATGGTTATCATTAACATATTCTTATGATATCATGTTTTATGTTTTTTCCATATTCTTGTGGCACTTTAATGTTTTCAAATTATATCATGCTTTGATGTGCATGGTTATGATTCTCACCCCTTTTACGTCACATTAAAAATATTCTTCACTAAAATGTATTAGATTCATTATTTTATGCTTTTATCTTTCTTTTATTAGGATTTATAGCTCACCCATTTCTTATCTACATCCCAAATATCTCCTATATAGTATTATAAGATCAATGGAATATATAGGCATGTTTTGGATTTTTTAATTAATTCCTTTTCACCCATGTTTCATTATACTTTTTAATGTATCTAATTACGAAAATACTCAAGAAATTATAAAATTTTGGGATTTTATAATGTGTATCCTAATGTAATATATTGGAAAAAATCACTTAAGGATGAATTGAATCATTTTTGGGTTAATTATGTTTATTGACAAAGTGGGTTTGTTTTTTGAAAAACATGGTTTCCATGGCGACTTTTCGAGTTCTAGAGATATATTTGAAAAACTTTGTTGATAATGAACAATGTCAATGCAATGGTTGATCTGGATGCGGTACCAGAAAATAGATATAGGGTGTTGTCGTTTTCCAGTGTTTGCCAAATTTTTGGGCCTCAAAATCGAAAAATAGTTAAATGAGTTTTTCAAAAAGGATGTTGCATGAAACATTAAAGGTGGTTTGGAAAGCTACATGCAAGGCATGTTTTAGGAACTAAATGTTTAAAAATAGAAAAGGCACGATGTTCACAAAAGATTTCGAAATGTGCGTGAATGATGAGGTTGCATGAAAGAAAATTTCATGCCCAATGCGATGAAAACTGGTGTTTTTGGGAACTCAAGGAGGATCTTGAGTGAAACATCAAATATTCTTCATATGAGATGAAAATGATTATAAATATGAGGCGACCCCCTAATTCATGTAATATCAAAACATAAATAGAATCAGATATGTGGATCATGTAACAATTTTAAGCAAAGGGAGTTGCGCGAAAGATTTTTAGTTACATGCAAGCTATGAAAGATGCATGCAAGATTTATGTTGCATGCATGGGGTGTTTTGAAACAAAATAGGAATCATACAAACAAGGAATTTAAGTTGCGTGAAAGATGAATTAAGTGGTGCATGATATATCTGTGGTTTCCTAGAAATACTGAGGTAATGTTTTATTTATCAGTGGATGATAGTGGGACACTAATAGAGAATCTACATACAGAGGAGGATACATTCATTAGAGATACTGAAGGGACCTACAAGTCTATAAACTGGAGTGGATCTTCTAAAGAAGCAGTGATCACACTTCTGTTTAGAGATAAGTGTGATTTCACATTTTGATTGGTTGTAAACCAGGAGGGATAGTGAGTCCACTCCAAACATTTTAAATAGAAGTACACTTTCAATGGACTTGGTACATCATCACATTGTCATTGTATGCTTCTTATACATATTTTAGTGGGGGTGATCCAATTACAAATTATTTTATCTCATGCATTCTTTACTTTTTAATCATACTTTTCAACATGAAGGAGACAGAAGAGAGTTTGGTTTAACAACTAAACCACATCAAAAGGGGAAACTATTTTAATATGTCATTCCTTGATTCACCCCCCTCTCAGTGTATTTTTAATAGTATACCTAACATAATTAATAATGAAACAATGTGTATTAATTATAATGTTTTCATATTTATTCTATCCTATCATTGGAACCATGAAATTGGTTCTCTAATATGGGGATCAAATTGAATATGTAACCAAATCATGGGATTTGGGATTATGTGTTTCCCATGTATATGATTTTGGTAAAGTGAAACCCCATTTATTATACATGGGGGAATGTTCCGCCCAAGTATGGGACAAGGGTGGGGTTATAATTAGGGATAAAAGGTCATGAACTCTCTTGGAGGACACAAAATTGAAATTTTTCGAAGAACATTAGCATAATTCATTTTAGAGGAACTGGTAACAAGATTATCTATGGTGAAATAAATGGGTAATATTTATAATGAACTAGATGTGACTCATTTTATGAGTCCATTGGTATGACCTGTTTTAGAGGACCTCAAAACAACCTCTATTGGGAGGAAACTATCATAAGGATGGTGCACCCTATTTTTCCAGGTGTGACACTTTATGATATTTCATCACCCTAGTATTGGTAATAAAAAAAGGGAAACTATTTTTAAAATATCATATCCATTTAAAATACACAAATACATTCACCTTCCATCTCCCCCCTTAATTTGGAGTTAAAACACACCTAATGATGAGCTTGTGGGAGATTTGTGTGGACATTGTTTGATCAAGTGCTGCACTAGATACACCTTAATACTCATATAGAATCACTTACCCTATTATTTATAATATTTATAATTTGATTTATGTGGTTCCTTATATAGGAAATGAGACATTGGTTCCCAATAACCACTGTTATATGACTCTGGACAAACAACTCTTTTATGTTGTAAATATGTAATGTGTTCTAAATAATCAAATGGATGATGATGAGTGTTTTATTTTTTAAGAATAGATTAATAAACCAATAAATGATGATAAATGTTAAATTTTTATGAAATTCAATGAGTAAGGAGAAGTAATATGGGATAATATATTCTAAATAAAAGTTTAATAGTAGATTATTTAGAAGATAACTCTTTAGAATAAACAAAATGAATATAACTAAATTTAAAACTTATCACTATAGGTAATTTAGGGTTCATATTATTGATCTATATAATGGAAGAAGGTGTGTTTATGGAATTAATTGAGTTGATGTTGTATCTATAATCTGTTGTGGATTCTTGGAAGAAGATTGTTAAATATAATGATTATGGAGTCAAACATAATTGTTAATCTAAAATATATTAAAGTGGATAATGAGGGAACTATAAACTATATATTACAATTTTAGAATATGAGAATTTACCCACATGTTTAAAAATCATGGAAAATTAATGATGAAATTTAATCTATATATGGATGATATTGGAGAATTTTACATGAAGGAAGCTATATTTTAATGTTACAAAATCTTAAGGTTACACTTTCAAAAGATACATTCCAAAGTATGGGTAAATAAATTTGAAAAGTAGAATATCATATGTTCAACATATATGGTGTCTAGATTTTATAAGACTTAGAGAATATATTATTTTTGAGCAAAAAATAAAATAAAATGAAATTGTCTAATATTGGTACAAAAGATATTTTACATATGGATGATATTTTCCAAAGAAACATGATTAAGAATTTTTAATCTAAATAAAATTATGTAATGAAGTGTAGTAATAATTTTTTATATAATAAATTTTCACTAAAAATATGAAATATTGTTTGGAGTTTCACTGTAACATTTCAGGGATAATATTTTACACATGAAGGTTGATAATATGACATGTAAATTCCTACCAGTTAGAAGAGTTTGAGAATTTTTAGCATATCATATTATATTTTTTATAAATATCATGGTGACCTAAAGATTCTAATATTTAATTCATCTAAAATATTAGGTGTCCAGAATATTAATGATGTATGAACTATAAAAAGTTACATAATTTAAAAAATAAAGTGATATATCTATAATACAATGAAATAAACATCATGATTGTTTTAGAACAGTTAGGGGTTCATAGTGATAATGTAATATGGAGTTTTTATATTATTTAAGGATAATAATACAAAAAAATATAAGGGATAAACAATTTCAAAAAGCCTAACATATTGCGTGTTTAGAAGGTGATGTCATAAGATGAAGAAAAATATGTGTATGATAATATTAGAAAAATATATACTAAATTAATGGTAGGAAGTGGAAAATGATAGACATGATAGTTCTAAAAGAAGATGTATGTATGTATGATCAGTAAATAACAATAGTTAAATTTTTTGATGTATATCCAAAAACAGTATAGTGATGGATGCATGAATGATTGTTTCCAATGATGAAAGGAGATCATGAGAATAAGTGATGTCCAAATAATTCCATTATGTTGAAGTTGGGTTAATAAAATTTTTAGATGGTTCATATGTGTGGAACCTATGATAATAGAAGCTATCAAGATTAGATGTTTTACTATAGAGATTAATTTTGTGAAAATTAAGCAATTATAATCCATATTTCAGAAAATGTGTTAAAAAATGCAATAAGAACCCTATAGGTACAGGGATATGTATGATTTAGCTTAATGATTCAAAGGTGGTGGATGACTAGGTAATGATGATGCATTGGTGGAACTTAAAGTGGATGTCGAATGAAAATCATATTAGAGTATCTTAAATATATGGAATTTTTATAACCAAAAAATTCTATAAATATTCAATGTCACATTTATGATAATAAAATTAAATGAGAGGATTTTGAGATCAACATAAATAAAATAAAATTATGAGTCCCATTAAATGATTCATGATGAAACTTAAGGAAGTGGTGACTAAGTTTTACTGGAGACTGTGATTTGGAGATGATGTAGTCAATCCTGATTTATTGGAAGGATGACTGTGGGATTGAAAAAACATCTTATTTTAACAAAGATTCAATTTTCATGATGGTTATAAATGGGGATATCACATTTTAGAAAGATAAAAGTTAGAGACTATATATGAGAAGAATTATCCAACCAGCAATTCCCAAATATTATTTTGGTAGATTATTTTGAGGATACATAACTAGAATACCCACATTAAAATAAAACCTGGATTATTATTAAATTTTTATGTACTTGAAGATAATGATGTTATGAGAGATAATATAATAGAATATATAGTATAAGACCAATGTCCTTGCATTTGGAGTTATTTATTCATAGATCTTCGACAACCTTTGTTGAATAATAATATCATACAATTGATGTAATGGGATCTTGGAGAAGATGGTAGATATTGTTGAAGATTTATTTTTAGAGGAACATTGAATACAAACAAACACTAGTAAAATCCAAGCCCATCATGTTAGATGATTGATAACTAGTCGGTGATAGTATAATGAACCTGTTAGAAGATAGTATTGGCTATAGGGTGATGCCTATACATGGGTTTAGAATAATTATATCGAAATTTTAATCAACTATAATATTAGGGAAAATCATATGTCTCAATGGGATCTAAAAACAATATAGTAGACAACAACATTGGGGTGAAACATTTCAAAAGACTAATATGTAATTTTATCGTGCTTATTTTCTATTATTTTGGGTGGAAACACTGATTCTCTCCCATTTTTGTGATGGTTTGAAATTAACGTCATTGCATGCCTACTTTGAAAAGTAGGTTAGTTATTGTTGTATTTTTTATAAATTCTTTTATATGTATGTCAGTGTAGAGTGTGGGAGGTTTGGATCGTCACACATTTTTTGAGTGGATTCTCTCTTACTCCTTGACGCTATTATAGATGTATGAAATTTTCATGAATCAATCACAAATCCCAATGTAGGAAATCATACCCATAATCCATTTCTCTGTCAATAATATCTAATGATGTGAATAATTATATATATTTTTTAGAGATTCACCATATTTTTTGATTACTCATTATTAATGATAAATTTTAAGGGACTATGGTTTATAGCTACAATGTTGGGAACTCTATATATTATATCTATCTTGGGAAGTAGTTAGTGTTCATGGTGGTGGGATTCCGACCATAATAGAGTCTTATTATATATCAATGCAAAGTAAATAGAACCCATGTGGTTTGGTGCCAATGAATGGGACATGTCTTGCTAATTATGGTATTGTGATAAAGATCAATCCTTGAAGATTAAAATCATGTAGTTAGGGTGATTAGGTGAAAGGTGGTGGTATATGGTTTTTGTAGGACTCACGCATGAGAAGACCATTGTAGTTGACCTCACTAGTAATATAGCGGAATCAGGATTAGTTGATTCAGGTAGTAGGAATATGGACCACTAATTTGAATGTGGTTTCATAAAAAATATTTAATAATAAAGGAGATATAATGATACCTATATGAAATATTTCCCTCTTGGTGGGGTATATATTCATCTAGAATATACCTAAATGTATATAGTTCCTTGGAAATACGGCCCTTGTGATGGTGATGTGTGATATCCTAGAGGATATAACCTAGTGTAGAAAGAAATAAGTTGATTTATAAAGACTATATCCCCATGAAGAAGGATAATGGTTGATTCCTCATGTTTATTTTTATTCTCTATGATACATCATATTTATCATTCTTATTAGGAATCAAATCCCACGTATTCCAACGATCATATTTTATGGTCCCCTATGATAGGACTATAATATGCATGCTAACATCATGAGTTAGGGACATTGGGAATCTTTACATCGTACGTCTAGGAATTTGTCAACTATTTTTATTTCTTATGGCTAGAATGTTGGTCATTCCACTTAACATCACACTATAGGGATGTATATGTCATGAAATATGTGACAATAGTGGAATGGATGATGATTATGTGTATGGGGATAGATATAGATTCTTAAAATAATAAGCGGTTTCGATGAATGCATGAAGATTCAAGTCGTATATATAATAATAGGCCCACCCTATCGTCTTCCTTCTTGTTGGTGTGTGAAGAGAGATGAATGAGGTTCCCTCCCATTATGGATATTGGAAGGCCATATTCATGTATTATTCTAGATTGTTCTACCTCCCTTTCCGAGTTGACTCAGGTTCACACTAACTACCCATACAAATCAACCGAATGTTGTGGGAATCCAGATTAGATTTCATGGATACAGGATTGTCTAATTTATATCCTCGTAATGGGAAAACTAATTATTATGTTAATACTTAATTGATAATCAAATAAGGGCCCTATTAAGTAGGGAGAATTAGAGTTTTTTAGATTTTACCAAAGTAATGCATGAAGAATGAGGGGAACTCTGGTGGGCCATAAAACTTGATAATGTGTATCTAGTAGATTTTCAAGAGGTAAAGATTTAAAATTTTGTGGTTTTAAATAAAAGTTGATGGTATCTATATATGTTTCTTAAATAAACGTGTCCTTAGTATAAGAGGAGAGATATTTCACCTTTGAGTACCCCATGGTTGGGGGAAGATATATCATGCAGATGTATCTCACTTCACAATGTAACCATGGAAGGAAATTGTATCCCATGCATTTATAGAATATTAAATTTTCATATCTATTAATATTTTTGAATTAAATATAAATTTTAGTTTAAATGGGGCACTATGTACGATAGCACACCTGACACACAATAATGGGGTTCTTTGAAATCTTTTGTTTCACACAATACAAATTTATACTGAAACAACAACAACAATAATATATTAAATGGTGGTTAGTGCATAACCATTGTATTGGTGGGAATGAACAAAATTAACTATATTATTATTTTTCACATTTGAAAAATGTTTTTACTTTAATAAAATGAATTTTATAGGCCCTAAAATGGGAATGCATCCAATTTCAAGTATAAAATACTCTAATCTTTTTAAAAGGCCATTTTACCACGTTTTGATGGAGAACCCTCCTTAAAAATAGTTTTATTAACTTATATATGTTATATTTGATAAAATAAACTTTTTCATTAGAAGTGGGACATCAAAATATACCTAGGATGAAATTTTGGTATTTTTTTCTATGGAAATTCATATTTTATTGAATAGTGAAAAAGACTGCATTTTAATTCAAAAATGCATTTTCATCTAATTTATTTATAGAGTTATTTTATTCATTAAATTGGTTTTAACGTTTAATTGGATTAAATTTTTATCATTTTATCCGTTTTTTCATTTGAAGTATTTTCACATTTAAATTGGACAGAAACACATGTCAATATTTTTATAGTTTTTACTTCTTAAATATCTGCTTTCTGGTTTTGACAACGAGAATTGATTTTAAAATAATTAATGAAAATTATATGTTTTGAATTTGGAAAAATGGATTCCATATTTGGAATCATAAGTTATAAATTATTTAAATATTTAAGTTTCATTTTTGGACATTATGAATTGTAATTTCAGTAATGATTTTTATTTACCACGGTTAAAGGGAAAATTAGGTAAATAAGGGTAAAAATAATATTATAATAATATAAAACTACCCTAACACATGTCCTAATATTATTGGATAAGTCATGGGAGACCAAAAAATACTTTTCCCAATACTTTCACACTTGGGAGACACTTGAGTGTGATAATTACATGTTATAACAATTCATTTAAAGTAAAAATGAAATATAACATAAACATGTGTCTTTTTACTAAAAAAATATTAATATAGGGTTATACAACTAATATATTTTACTATAAATATTAATTATAAATATAAAAAAATTTCCTACATCATTTTATTTTATTTCTAATTTTTAGACATTATATAAATAAATTTATCTATGACACAATGATGTTTCTGTGATTACCTTATTAATTAACGATTCAAATAAATGATATTATGATTATTAAAATAAATGTAATTTGTAAATTTTGATACCATCCATGAATTATATGGATGATTATGACATTTTATATTTGATTTAATTTTGTTTTTTCATTTGAATCATGTTTTTATAACTTTAACAAGAGCAATTACTAAATAGTGTCAAAATTGAAAAAATGAGTTTTAAAAAAAAAATACTATTTTATTATACGATTTAATAGTAAAAAAATATAATATTCGTCCAACCTACTTAGATAATGTTACAAATGTCATTAATTATCCACTTTATGTTTTCATGTCATTTTATAGTAAATATATTAACCATATAGTGTAAAAATACAAGAAGACATAGTAAGACTTAATTTATTTCACTATGGGTTAAAGCCAAAAGATAAGGTTACATTTGTGATCTAAACATGTCTAAAACCTATTGGTTGAAATATTTTTGACCCATAAGCATCTTATCCTTGAAATATATCCCTTTTTGATCGGTTTTACTTCAAAAAATAATTTATAATAAAATAATATTTCAAAACATTCCTAATGTGCCCCTCCTCCCTCTTATAAAAGGCCACCATCTCTGCCCACTTACTCACACCTATCAAGCCCCTTAAATCATCCAAATTCTACTCAAATAATCTCTTAATATCCTTACCATACTCATATAAGCCTTACCTTGGGTAGACAGTAATTCAATAAATCCTTTTGGCTCAAATCCAAAGGAGTTACCCGATTTAGAGGAAATTAAAGAACAAATGAGACAAGTCAGACTCAATGTAAGGGACTTCATATCATACTCCTTTCATTGTGACATAGTTTTTATTTATATAAAAATTTCTTTTATACGCTGTATAATCAACCCATTTGACTTTTAATTTCATTCAATGGTTTTCCAAAGGAATATTTTTTACAAACCAATTTACTTAATGAAAAAATGAATGTTTCTTTTTTACCTTACATAGTGAAAAATACTTTTCCATCACTACGAGAATTATTTGATATTTGGATTACACTATAGGTCATAATGTTTTAAAAAAGGTAAATACCATTTTACTTTTTCAGGTATTTTGGTATTGAAAATGGTTTTGAGAATGGAATGATTATATCAATATATGGAAATGATGTCTCATGATTATAATGTGGAAATGTTATTTTTTTCCTTTATACTTTTTCATGTGTTATGATTATGTTATGGTTATTGGGAATTTATTATTTATATTGGTGGTTCTGTGATGAACCAAGGGCAGGTGTGCCCTTGATATATCTCCAATGCATTGCGTAATGTGACAGATGTAAACATTAAGGTTTATCCTAAGATATTTAGGGAATATATTGTGATGGGTAATCCAAATATAACCATGAAGGTTACTCCATATGTGGCTGAGAAAGTTACAAAGTATGTATGATATGGATCCAAAATTATCCTTTATGATTTATGATTTCTATGATGTTTTCACAATTCTTATGAACTCATGGGTTTATAAATATATGTGGACTAATGTTTTATTTTCCTTATTTTATCCCTTACCGAGTTTTTGTTCTCATCCCATGTTTTTTAAAATGTTTTCACATGGTATAAGACTGAGTAAGATAAATGAAGAAGTCAAGAAGAATTTCATTAAGAAAATAAATCACATTTTTAAGGGTTTTTTTGGTGAAAAAATTGGATTATTTTTTGATAGTATCATCTTGTATGATTATGGGATGATATGTATTAATAATGGCATAATTATTTAAATATAATAAATTAAAAATATTCTCATTTTTAATCAAAGTCAAATTATAGACATATCTCAAGATTATGTAATGTTTTAAGGCTAGAGGCATATAGTTCATATCATATGTTAGTTTAGACAACTTCAAGGGTTAATATATTTTTAATAGAATATCCATATATTGTTTTTAATTCATGGTAAAATTAAAATAGCATTTGAGTGTTACCATGTTGCTTTGTCTAAGATATGTATATTCAGAATGGTTTTCTGTAAAGGAAACAAGGTAGCTTTATTGGGAGGACATCTAGAGGAAAACAACCTTCCAAATCAGCAACCTGGGATGGTCAGAATCAGAACTGAATATTTTTTGCAGTGATGACATAGTTTACTCACGCTATAAATGGAGGTGTTATGCATGCACGAGATCATCCAGATTAACTATTGAGGAATATGTCGATAAGGGAGCATTCCATGAGGCAATGTCCTCCATCATTCAGAGGATCATCTGACCATATGATTGCTGAAGAGTGTATTACTTCCTTTTAAAATATTTTTTGATGTAATGGTGTGTTCAAAACATCAAAAGGGTTGTCTTGCTATTTATCTTTTTGAAGGTGAATTTAGTCAGTGGTGGTCGATTGTTAAAAATATCAGGGATAGTGATGAGATTTATTCTCTTGATTGAGATGAATTCAAAGGTATGTTTCTTGATAAATATTTTCCTAAGCTGGATCAACATAGGATGGAAACAAAATTCATGGAATTGAGGAAGGAGGAAGACTCAGTGGCTTCTAATGAAGCAAAATTCACTCGACTGGAAAGGTATACTCCAAATTTTATATGGGATCTTGATTGTAAAATCATACATTTTTACATAGCATTAAATCCAAATTATCGAAGGCCATAAGCTTCTCGTGATTTCAAAAGTTAGGAAAAACGTGTTTGATGTGCGAATAAGGTGGAAATGAAGTTTTTCAATTATCAGGTGTTCCTTGAAAAACAATAGAGTAAGAGGTCGATGTGGCAGATAAAATGGAAGAACTCTTCAAAAAATTCTGATGGTAAGAAACTCAAGTTTACAGTTTTTAAAAATTGTGTTAAAAATAACACTGGGGAATTCATTTTGAATTATGGTAAGAACTTATGATGTGATAAAATGGGACATAAGTCTCATAATTTCATTGAAAAAGATCAAGGTATTGGTAATACAAAATATGATTTATAGTCAGTAAAATGTATTAAGTGCGACGAGATTGGTCATTATTCAAATGAGTGTCTGACGAAGAACTCAAATGATCAAAAGAAGCCAGACAACAAGAATAAAGGGGTGGTGAAATCCTTGAAACTGATTCTATAAGGCCCTGGCCTTAAACCTTACTTAATATTGAATTAAATGAATAATTCACATTGAGGATATTTTCGGGTTTAGAGTTTTAGAGAATTAGGACATAACTATTAAATCTCAAAATATTACAAAGTAGACAATTCTACTAAGTTTCCATAGAATAAAAAATCTTAAAAAAACATGTCTACTTCCATGTTTTATATATCATGAATTTCCCTTGATCCCATCCTTGACCCTATTCCACATTAAGTCCTGTGAAAAACATTTAAAAAAACTTGGGGTGAGCATAAGAAGCTCAGTAAGGGATACACAAAGAATGGAAACTGTTAGTTTATCAAAACAATAAGTAAACCATGTATACTTTATCAAAGTAATACTTTTCACCTTTATGAAGAAGTAAAAACTCTTCACTGAATAAAAGATCATTACTTACCCTTTTGTAACCAAAAGATTGCCATAAAACCCATATAAAGATCACATAACATATAATGGTATCTTGGGACATAATCATACTTAAATGGAATAACCATACGGTCGATTTCCACACATATCACTTAATGGAATATCCATACGGCCGGCTTCCATACCCAATGCATTGGAGGTTATAACGTAACCACCCGTCCTGGTTATCACGGCACCACCCGTCATATGGTTTATCATGTAACCACCCGTCAAATGTCCAAGTACCATTATAAAATCATAAGACATAAAACAAATATAATGGAAAGAAAAAATTTCCACACTTTGATCACAATATATCACTAAAATATATTGACATAACAAATCCATTATAAAAAACCCTTTTCAATACCAAAATAAATAAAACAGTATATGCTATTTATTTAATTTAAAAAAAACATTACGGCTTGTTGAGGAAGCCAAAGACAAAATAATACCCGCGGCTGTGGAAAAGGGTCGTTGTCACCGCGTAAGTTAAAAGAAACATTCCTTTTTTTCGTTTAGTAAATTGCTTCGTAGAAAAAGATTCCTTTTGTATAAAAGTAAACGTAAAAGGGGTTTATACACCATATAAAAGAAAGTTGTGTATAAAATGAAATATGTCTCAATGAAAGGAGATTGAGACGAAGTCCCTTACCTCAGGTCTGACTTGACTCGATCGTTCTTTAACATCATGAATAATAAATTTGAGTTAATTTATAAATTCCTAAGAACCTTATTCAAGTTCATTATTACTTTTATATCACTTATTACCATTTTATAAACATTATGTAATCATTTAAGTTAATAATGTTTGTTTTGTCGATATTTGGTTCTTATGTCGAATGTGGACTTCTTACAATTACATGATGTTCGTGTGGTCAAAGGTTCATTATATCCAGAATGATATTCATGATTTTGATATCATATATATCATATATATCCATCATATAAATGTATTTATAATATTACATAATCATTTAGAGGTAAGAAATAAATTGCACCGTTCATGGAGACGGTAAGCCGTACGTACGCATGAACGCTACTTTCATTTCTATGTCATATTAATGGAATTAAAACTAAATGAGAGGTATGTATATTTTAATTCCCGAATTATATTCAAAATTTATATGTAACATAAATCATATATAATAGCTTTAAATCCATATTTCATACGTCCCACATATGGCATTAACGAATCAAATCACTTTGAGGGGGCGGTAGTCCGCACTTTCTAAAATGATGATATCGCGTATACCCATAATAGAATCCATAAAGGTATACCACAAATGAAAAATACAGAAGCATAAGGAAAACATAAATATAATATATATCATATATAAATAGAGTGACATATTAATGTCCACCATTAAAGGTGTTAAAATAATATTGAACAGTCATCGTTTCGTGAGGTAGAAATTCGCCAACCACAGAAACAATATGTTCTTTAACCATTAGATGGAGGTGTGTGTAGGTGTAGCTCTAATAAATCTTATAACAACATCCTAGTATATTGAAGATACTAGTGTTTTTACAAAATAAAGGAATAAAAAGAGTTTATAGGGTTGGAGATGCAAAATAAAACAAAAGAACACAAGAGAAAACACTACCATTAAAACCAGTAACTCTTTTTGATTTGTGCTCAAAGGCTTCCTTGGGAAAAATTATTCCTAAAGTGAGGCTTCTAGGAGTAATAGAGGTATGTGGAGAGATAAAATGATCAGGGGTTGGCTGATCCAATGGCTTTATAGGTGTGGGTAAGGAGGTAGAGGTGGGGGCCTTTTATAAGAGGAGAGGAGAGGCACTCTTAGAAAGTTAAGAAAAGAAACTTTATTATAAAATGAGTTTCGGTTTTTAAAGGACCAAAAATTATATATTTAGAGTATAAGGTGATAAGAGTTCAAAATCCAGAAATCCAATAGGTTTTTGACAATTTTAGGTCTTAGATTTTACATTATCTTTTCATTTTATTTAAATCGTTAAATAATGAGGTAATCGCTGCATCATCATGGTGTCATAAATAATTTAATTTATTTATTGTCTAAAAATTATAAAAAAAATATCATGATGTAGGAAATCGTTTTAGCTTTCTAACGAATATTTATAGTCAAAAATATGACTTGTATAACCCCATTTAAAGTTTTTTAGTAAAACAACTCATTTTTGTGACATTTTTATTTTAACATTAAATAAAACGTTATTAATGTCATTTTCCTACCAAAGTGGCTCCATGGGGTCCCCAAATTGACCCATGGATTTTCTTGGTCGTCCATGACACATCCATTAAGGGTAGGAAATGTCTCAAGTTCATTTTATATAATTAAAACATTATTTTTACCTTAAACTACACTAATTACCTCTAATCGCGATTAAAAACTTAAAAGTTACTATTCACCAAAAATTTATTTTAATCCAATTGAACCACATTTTACTTCTTAATTACAACCACGTATGTTGGATTTTTGAAATTCAAAACACAGAGGTGGTAAAATTTTATTTAAATGAAAAATCATTTTTTTAAGTACCACTTAGTGGTTTCACTATTTATCAAAAATTGAAGTTTTTCAGAAAAATACCAAAACTTCACCCTAAGCTATATTTGATATTAAGAATTCAAAAATGATGTATATTTTACAAAATAAAAAAACATATAAGTTTCATTAATTAATTCAATAATTAATTCCCACTGTCAGAGCAAATAGCGTGTTTTTATGAAACAATAAGTTTCAAAAGATTGACACTAGTTTAAGTCCAATTTCAAAGTGAAATTAATTCCAATGACCACTATTGGATTAAATGGTAAAAATATATTCTAATTTCACTTTAAAACCAATTCAAACGATAATCTAATCATATAAATAAATTAGATTAAAAAGAGGTTTTGGATTAAAATACAACATTTTTCACTATTCATTAAAAAATGAACTTTATCAGAAAAATACAAAACATTTACACAAAGTTAATTTTGATGCCCCGATTATAAAGAATAATTTTATTTGGTCTAATAGAATGTATAAGAGTGACCGAAAATATATTTATAGACGGTTCTCCATCAAAAGATGATAAGTTGACCTTTTGTGAATGTTAGAGTTTATATGCCTAAAATTGAATTCTTTTCGTATTTTAAGCCTTTATCTTTTATTGGATTAATGTAAAACCATTTAACAAACATATATAATCATATTTTAGTTGTTTCTATTCATTCCCGCTAATACAATGGCTGCATGTTAAATACCATTCAAAATAATATTATTTTATTACTAGTGTGCAATGTAAGATTTCAAAGAAACTATTTGTTGCGTATCGGGTACGCTATCGAACATAGAAACCCATTTAAAGTAAAATTAATATTTAATTCTTAAATAATAAAAAATATGAAAATGTCTTATTCTTTATTTACCTGGGATGTTACAGATTCAAAACATGTTTGTCCATCAAATGAAGTAGTATCATGTACATTATTTGTTTGTTTATATTATGCCAATGTGTTTTTTGATTTCGGTTCTACATATTCTATCATTTCAGAATAATTTTCTAGTAAATTTAAAATTCCATATCATGAAATTAATCCTTAACTTGTGGCAGAAATAAATGAGGGAAATTTTTACACAAAAAGAAATTATAAAAACGTTCATGTCCTCGTTTTTGGAATGAATCTAACTGAAAACCTTGTTGTTTTCCTCCAGAAGAGTATGATGTAATTTTGGGAATGGATTTGCTTTCTGTTTTTCATGTTAAGATTGAATACAAAGCTAAAGAGGATTCTTTTTAGAAAGAATTTTTGTTTTTTACAATAATAAAATCTTAATATTGATAACAAATCAGGATGATGAGAAACTGATAAAATATTGAAATCAATGTTAACTTGAACAAAATTTTGAAAACAAAGGAACTGTTCAGATTAATTATTTTCCAGTGGTAAATGGGTATCTTGACGTTTTTACTGATGAGTTAACTAGTATAATACCTGATCATATAGTTGAATTTAATATTGACTTGGTTCCTGATGCTAATACAATTTCAAAACCCCCTTATCGAATGTTTCAAATTAAACTTTTAGATTTAATGAATCAATTGCAGGAGTTATTAATTAACGGTTTCATTCAACTTATCAAATCACCATAGGGTGCTCCTATATTTTTTATAAAAATTAAAGATGGTTCAATGAGGCTTTTCATTGATTATAGAGCCTAGAATAACATCACTGTTAAGAACAAGTATATTTTTCCTCGTATTGATGATTTGTTTGATCAGCTCCATGGTAGCTCAGTATTTTTTGAAGATTGACTTGAGTTCGAGATACCATTAGTTGAAATTAAAGGAAGAAGACAATCCAAATACTTAATTTCATACTATATATGGCTATTAATAATTTTTAGTTATGCCTTTTGGGTTAACTAATTCACCTTTTTATTCATGGATCATATTAATAGAATTTTCCGTGAGTTCTTGGATATGTTTTTGGTTTTGTTTATTGATGATATTTTTCTATATTCTAAAATTTAATAGGTGAATTAAGATATTTTAAAGGTTTTCTTGAAAAACATAAAATAAAATAATCTATAGGGAAAATTCCTCATGTATGGGTTTTTGGTTAGCAAAATTTCATTCCTTTGTCACATTTTTTCTAAATATGGAAAACCTGTTGATCATGCTAAAACAAATGTTGTTAAATAATGGCCAAGACCTACAAATATTATCGATATTCATAGTTTTACTTGTTTAGTAGGTTATTACAGGAGGTTTGTTGAAAAAATTTCATGGTTATCTATCCTAATGATTAAGTTAACTCGAATAGGTGTTATGTAAATTTGGAAAAAATAATGTGATTAATATTATCAATAATTGAAAAGGATATTGGTGAATTCTCCAGTTTTGGCACTTCCTTCTAAAAATTGTGAATTTGTTATCTATAGTGATGATTTTTTGAATAGAATTGGTTGTGTCCTAATGAAGAATGATCAGGTAATTGATTATGCCTTACATCAGTTAAAAATCATGAGTTAAATTACCAGAAACATAATTTGGAAGTAAGTGATTTTGTTTTTTTCTCAATAAATTTGGAGGTATCATATCTATGGATTAAAATGTGAAATATATACTAAATATAAAAGTTTGTTGTATATAGTTACTCAGAACTAATTGAACGTGAGATATAGAATATGGCTAGAATTAATAAATGATTATGATTGAACGATTCATTTCCATCATAAAAAAGTGAACAAGGTGGATGATGCTTTGAGTCAGAAAAGTAATTCAACATTTACCTTGTTATGTTTTTAAAGTGACCTTTTATTAATGATTTTATATACTTTATCATGGAATTTGTTGGTATAGGAAATTCATTTTTTTTAGGTTTCGATGCAATCACTTATAGGAGATAGAATAAAGAAAGCAGAGAAGGAAGATAGTGAGTTGCAGAAAAAAGTAGAATTAGTTCATAAGGTTATTTTTCTTGAATTTAACATTGATAAAGATTGAGTTTTTAGATTTGGGAAAATATTATGTGTGACTTATGATTCAAAGTTGAATAAAGAGTTGTTGTGTGAAGCTTATAGTTCTCTATTTTTAGTTCATCCTGGAAGTACATAGATGTACAGATATCTTCATGAGTGTTATTGGTGGGATAGAATAAAAAGAGATATTATTGATTTTAATATGAAGTATTTGACTTGTCAGCAGGTGAAAAAAGAATGAAAATTTCTGAAGGAGATTCTTCAGCCTTTGCAAGTACCAGAGTGGAAATGGGGAAATATATCAAGGGACTTGATTGTGGGATTACAAAAGACATCTCGAGTTAATAATGAAATATGGGCTATTATTGATCGACTGACTAAATCTTCTCATTTTCGTCCTATTCAAGATACATAGTCTTTGGATCAACTTTCTCGATTGTATCTTAAATTAATAGTCAGGTTACATGGATTTGCTCTATATATTTTATCTGATCGTGATCCTAGATTCACTTGTAACTTTTGGAATGTCCTTCAGAAGTCGTTGGGTACTGAATTAAATTTTAGTATATCTTCTCATCTACAACCATATGGGTAGATAGAACGAACAATTTAAACATTGGAAGATATGCTATATGTTTTTTAATGGATTATCAGAGAATTTTAGACAAACATCATTCATTGGTTGAGTTTTCTAATAATAATAGTTTTCATACCAGTATACAAATGGAACTATTTGAGGAATTTTATGGAAATCAGTGTCGAACTCTAGCTTTTTGGGATGAAGTAGTTGATAGGAATTGGATGGGACCAAAATTGGTAGAAGAGATGGCAGAAAAAGATTATTTTATTTAGAAAAACATAGGGATTACTCAAAGCAGGAAGTAAAGTTAAACAGATAACCAGAGGATCATTATTCATAGGTATAAGATCGTGTATTTCTCAATTTTTCTATATGGAAAAGTGTGATTCATTTTTGTAAGGAAGGAAAGATGAGTCCATAGTTCATTGGAACCTATGAAATCCTAGATAAAGTTGGATCAATTTCCTATAGTGTGGCTTTGAATCCATGTTTTTCTCAGGTTCATAATGTTTTTCATGTTTCAATTTTTAAAAATTATTTTTTGGATCCATATCATGTTTTGAGTCCAGAGGTACATCTGTTGGAAGAGAATGTTTCTTTTGAGGAACAACCAATACATATTTTTGACCGTAGAGAATAAGTGTTGTGAAATAAGGTGATTCATCAGGTAATGGTTTTTTCTAAAAACCATATGGTTGAAGGGGTAACATGGGAATCTAAAAATTCTATAAGGTATAAATACCCCCAATTATTTAATAAGTGAAAAAAATTATAAGGAAACAATTTCCAGAAGGGGGGAAGGATGTAACATCCCAAGAATTTATAGAATAATACATTCTCATATCGATTAATATTTTTGAATTAAATATTTATTTTAGTTTAAAGGGGATACTATGTATGATATAGTACCTGATATGCAGCAATAGGTTTCTCTTAAATCATACGTTCACACAACACTGAGTTATATAGAAAAATCGTACATTATTATTATTATTATTTTAAATTGTAGTTAACGCCAATCCGTTGTATTAGTGGTAATGAACAGAATTAACTATATTATGATTTGACATATTTTTTAAATGTTTCTACATTTACCTAATGAATTTTAGAGGATAAAAATGAGAATGAATCAAATTTTAAACATAAAATACTCTAATATTTTAAAAGATATTTTTACCACCTTTTGATGGAATGCCCATTTTAAAAATAGTTTTTAAACTTTTATATGTTATATTTGATAAAATAAACTTATTCTTTGTAAATGGGACATTCAAATTTACCTTGGTTGAAATTTTGTTATTTAATCTAATGAAATTAATATTTTAATGAATAGTGAAACATACTTCATTTTAATTCAAAACCACATTTTCTTCTAATTTATTTATATAGTTATGTTAGCATTTTAATTGGTTTTAAAGTATAATTGGACTTTGTTTTTATCATTTAATCCACTTTTGATCATTTTAAGTAATCTCACATTTAAATTGGACATAAACTCATGTCAATCTATTGATAGTTTTTACTTCTTAAAAACCCACTTTGTAGTTTTGGCAATTAAAATTAATTTTAAATTTATTAATTAAACTTAACTGAGTTGAAATTAGAAAAATTCATTCCATATTTGGAATATGAAGGTTGAAATTATGTAAATATGTACATTTTATTTTTGGTCATTATGAATAGTATCTTCACTAATTATTTTTATTTTCCATTGTTGAAAAGGAAATTAGGTAGATAAGTTTAAAAATAATATTATAACAACAAAAAACTATAATAACACATGCCCTAAATTTATTGGATGAGACATGGGAAACCAAAAAAATCCTTAAGCCGATATTTTTGCATTTCTTAGCCACTTGGGTGTGATAATGATATGTTATAATAATTAATTTAAAGTAAACATAAATATAACATAAACATGTCTCTTTTTACTAACTCAATTTTAATATAGGGTTATATAACTGATATATTTGACTATAAATAGTCATTATAAATATAAAATTATTTCCTATATAATCGTATTAAATTTATAATTTTTATATATTAAATAAATAAATTTATTTATTACATATTGAAGATACAATGATTACCTTATTAATGAAAGATTCAAAAAAATGATATTACAAATATTAAAAAAATGTAATTTGAAAATTTTGATGCCATACATGAATTTTTTGGAAGATTATGACATTTTATATTTTAGATAATGTAGTTAGATCTGATAAATCAAAATGTTATGACTTTAATAGAAATAAATTACTAAATAGTGTCAAAATTGACATAAATGAGTTTTTAAAAACAAATACTATTTTATTAAATGATATAATGGGTATAAAAATCTAATATTCAACCACCTAAATTATATAATTTTTAAAATATAATTAATGATACACTTGAGGTTTTCATGGAATGTTACAGTAACTATATTAACCATATAGTGTAAACATACAAGAAGGCATGGTAAGAGTTAATTTATTTAACAAAAGGTTAAAGCCAAAAAATAAGGTTAAATTTGTGACCTAAAATTGTCTAAAACCTATTGGTTGAGAGGATTTAGACCCATTATCCTCTTATCCTCTAAATATTTTACTTTGGAAGTATTATAAAATGAAAAATATAATTATAATAAAATAATATTTCAATACTTTTCTAAAGTGACCCTCCTCCCTCTTATAAAAGTCCACCACCTCTAGCCACTTACTCACACCTCTCAAGCCACTTGGATCATCCAAATTCTGCTCAAATAATCTCCCAACATCCCCACCTTCCTCTTAAAAGCCTTAACTTGGGAATAAGGCAATTCAAGAAATCTATTTGGCTCAACTCAAAAGTATTTACCCGAATTAGAGGAAATTAAAGAAAGAATGAGACAAGTCTAACTCAAGGTTATCTCAATATACTTTCATTAAGGAATATTTGGATTTATATACGACCTTATTTTATATGGTGTATAATCAACCCTTATACTTCTAATTTCATTTAATGTCTTTCAAATGGAATATTTTTTATAAATCATTTTATTTAATGAAAAAAGTAATGTTTCTTTTTAATGTATGTTGTGACAACGTCAATTCCACTGCTGGGAGTATTATTTGATATTTGGCTTCCTCTACAAGCCATAATTAAAAAAAAGAAAAGTAAATACCATATTCATTATTTAGGTATTTTGATACTGAAAATTATTTTGATAATGGAGTGATTATATCAATATCTTTAAATGATGTTTTATGGATGCAATGTGGAAATGTTATTTTTTATTTATGTGTGTTCATGTGTTATGATTATGTAATTGTTCATGGGATTTTCTTATGTATACTGGTGGTTCCATGATAAAACGAGGGCAGTTGAACACATGATAGTTCTCCAATGTAATTTGTAATACGTTGGAGGTAAATGTTAAGGTTTCTCTTATGATATTTAGGGAATGTACTTTTATGGGTATTCCAAACGCAACCATGAAGGTTACTCGCTATGAGGATGTGAAAGCTACAATGTAAGTATGATATGGATGCCACAAGTTACCTTTGTGATTTATGATTTCTATGATGTTTTCATTATTCTCTTGAATTCATGGGTTTATAAATATTCATGGACTATTGTTTTATTTACTTATTTTATCTCTTAATGTGTAATTTTTCTCATCCCAAGTTTTTTTTAAAAAATTCACAGGTTATAAGGATGAGTAAGATAAATGAATAAGTTAAGAATATTTTTATCAAGAAAATAAATCATGTTTTTAAAGGGTTTTCCTTGGTGGAAAAAATGGATACTATTTTGATATTATCATCTTCTATGGTTATGGGTTGATATATATTAATAATGGAATAATTCTTTAAAATTATAAACCTAAAAGACCCTATATGTAAATTAAAGTAAAATTATTGACTTTTATCAAGATTATGTAATGTTTTTAGGTTGGGGCCTTATAGAAACCACATAATAGGAGAACACATGATAGGGATACTGTGTTATGTTCTTATAAAATTTGATTCCTGTGATTTTTTATCTTGTTGCTTAATGATATGTTCATCTTCTATCATCAAATTATGTGAATAATATTTTATCTCATGATGATCAAACACATAGGTCTCATGGGTTTATATCATATGGATGTATCTCATGATATTTGACCATGTGGTTGCATATTTTATGATTTGATCATGTGGATTCCTCTTTTTGGAATGTGTCACATGAAGGGATCTCATAGGATTATTTCACATGGACATCTCTACATGAAATTTTATATTCTTCATAGTTTATTTTGTTGCTGTATTTACCTATGATGTTTTCCTAATATTTGAGATATATTATATCCCATTCTCCTTCTATACTTACCTACTTAATTATGTCTCTAGGTCCCCATAAAAAAGTAAAAATTGATTATTTATAATAAACACTTGGGGAAAGGAATGGGAAACTAATAGAAAATTGTTATAACCTACATGTCCTACATGTCCTATATGAGAGTTATGTGTAAGTGGGATAGATAACATAGTCATGTGAGGTCTCAATCTATGAGATGTTTAAGAGTGTTTGATTATGAGACTGGGGGAGATATCTTCCTATTACCTATATTAGAGGGACAAATCATATAGTCACATGATATCTCCATAGATGGACCACAAATGATGAGAAAATATAACATCTAAAGGGATCTATCCTAAAAAGAGTATTTTATCAGAAGAATTGGAGGGTTATTCTTCAAAAATAATTTTCTAGGGGAATATATTTTTGAGATGAAGAGGAAATGGTAAAGTTATCGTAAAAGTGTTTTTTGGATGAATATTTTTTTGTTGTCTTTAACGATGAAGTTATTGTCACACATAACATTAATTTTTGGAGATGTAAATTTTGAGTGATATAAAAGAAATAATTTTAAAAATCAATATTTAGAAGGAAATCTCAATAATTATTCAATGAAAATACATAATGGTCTCAAAAAGGGTGAAGTAAATTAAAAAAACATCATTTATTAAACTAAATAAAGAAAATGTGAATGGAATTTGAGGTAACATTTATTTTATTACACATATATATGAGAAATATTGATTGAAAGGAAAATATAAATAGTAAGGGGAAATTATTATTAATGAATATATGAATATTTATCTACAATGACATAATTTTGATACTGAAATTCATCATTGTATAAGAACTGCATTAAAAAGGTCATTTTACCAAAGTAAAAAAATATATGACATGAAATAAAAATATACAGAGAAATAAACTGATCAAGATAAAAATAAGTTCAAAAATATGAAATAAAAAATAGATAGGGGAGATTACTTACCAAAAACCATTCCATCTTTGGTATTTTTTAATTGATATCCATTTATGGAAATAACACAGTACAACTCTTCAATCTCATTGAATTTCATGAATGTTGAATGAGATATTAATTGGGAAGTGATAAAACTATATTAAATATATCAAATTCAATAAAATGAAACATTTATAAAGGAATTAATTTTTATACAAATAACATCTTACCTAATTCTCCAACTTACTTGAAAACATTCCAGCCTTATTGAGAACATGATATATCTCTTTGAAATGCCCCAAAATGGATTAATTATGCTTTATAATTGAGACTATAGTCTTATGAACATGATTGAGGCTTCATGGTGAAGGAAAATGAAATTTATTCCTGATATTATTTGAAGTTATATATGTATCTAGAAGAGGTGTGAGTGAACCCATTTTTAAGCGAATAAATAGGCACTTTTTGGAATACCCATTATTTTTTAGTAATGTCATGACACTATTCAAGGGCCAATTCCTAAAAAGATGATAAATAATAGATTTTGGGTTGAGATATGGTCATGAAATCATCTACCAATCATTTATACACATGTTCTAAATATGTTTCAATCCTTTACCACTTTTTTTTCTTTTCAATGTTTTGTTTTCACCATAGTAACTGGTGTTTAAATAAGTAATTTATAATTTTATAAAAATATAACGTAATAAATTTTAAAAAATATTGGTGTAATGAACCAAAATATATTCCCCATATAATATAATATAATTAATAAATTATTGAAAATTTAAATTTTAATTAAAACATTTAATATTTTGAATATCATTTTTATAGAATAATGTGGTTGTCAATGTTAGGAATTATTAATCTTATGTAACATTAATTTCTAATTAAATGAGTGATTAAATATTTTTCTACAAGTAAAACATTATATTAGAGAATTTATAAAAAATAAATCATTTTAATTTATTAGTTAAAAATTATACCACATTAATAAGAAATCATTTTAAATTAACCATTCATCATTATCATGATCATAAACTTTAATCATATTAATCCCATTTTTATGAATGATAATTAAATTGAATATATTAAATAATATTAAATTGATAAAAAAAAAAATAAATACATTTATTTTATTTTTACAATTTATCAAAACTATGTTATAATATAAGGGAATAAAAACATTTATTTTAGAAAAATATTACCTATGATTTAAAAACATTAAACACGGGTTTTAAAAATTCAAAATAGTATTTTAAAATGAATAATTTAATTTTAAAAATATATATATTTAATAAAAATTTTCCAAGACCCTATATTCCATTCTCATATTATTTTAATGTCACAAAAGTGATGATCTTACCTAAATAATTATTTTTTTACTATTCGCAAAATAATATTCATTTAATAGGTTTCAAATCATTTTCACTTTGTGTTGCATGTGGATAAAGATATCAAATATACTATCAGTATAGGAAAAATCATACTCCAAAATCTTAAGGCATTACATCCCCCCCTAAAAAGATAATTTTTTTCCTAACAATGTTAATCATCACTGACTAATTAAACTAATTAAGAAAATCTAATAGATATATAAGACTCACATTATGATTTATAGAGTGATATAAAAATCATAGTAAATATATGATTTTACCTCAGAATTGGGAATCATAATATTTATTTTTTTCTCTAATCATTTCAAAAATACATCCGCCGTTATTTTTTATGATAAATCCTCTAATATAATTCATTTTCTAATCAATCCTGTAGTCATCCTTTCTCTGATACATGATTATTTGTTGGTTTTAAATTTGAAATTTCATTTCCAATTTTGTTGATTACTGTAGATTATAGGTGGAGATAGTTATTACATTTAAAAAATCACTATAATTAATCTAGAAGTTTGATAATAAGTCTTTCTAAAATCATAATCCATAAACCTCAACTAGGTATACAACAATGATAAGAATATTTCATTGATAATATTAAATAATTCGGGTGTTTATTCTATGCTCTTAGAAAACATACTTGGATGAATAAGGTGGTAATAAGACATCCAAAGCCATTGTTTGAGGATTAATTTTCATTAAAAACTTCATTATCGTGGCCTATTTCATATTTTTTTATTTAATGTCTTTCATGTTTCATTGGAGGGATAGTTTTTTGGGTCCCATTATCATTGTTAGACATTTTTTGGGAAATATTTTTTATAATTACCAAACTCCAAACATTATAGGAAATAAGGTGTAGGTAGGTCACTAGTTGGGACCTCCCCTTTCTCTGTTTCAATAATTGGTCTCTTTTCCCCATATCAACAATTAAAATAGTGATAATCATCCCTCCAAAAAATAAAACATTTACTGATTAATTTCATGAAGTTTTCTATATTATTCACCCCAAAATTTTCAAATTTATGCAATTAAAATTTTATTCCTCCATGACATCATTCATTTAGGTTTCCATAAAAATTCATATTTCTTTTCATTTATATAGAATTGTTAGAGTCTCTAGTTTTTATGTCAACCTTATGTGAAAATCCAAGAATTTTTTTTAGATACCAAAGTCTCTAATGCCTAATTAATTTGTATATAATGGTTTTAGGCTTCTTGAAAAAGGGAACGGCTCTCAGCCGCGACCACTCTTTGCAATGCCCTAGGAGGATGGTGGAGGATCCACCATCACCCTCATTCTCTAGAGCGGGGGGGGGGGGGGGGGGTGGAGGAATCTTCATCCCTTAAACCATAACCTATCACCACCATTTCACCCATCCCCTAACCTAGATTTCATTTATCCTTTCCCTGATATCAATCTCATCCCAAAGGTTCTAGATCTTCAAAACGGCTTTCTACAACTAGTGCTTTCAACAACGGAGTTCTTGGAGGATTTAGGTATTCTTAATCTTACCTCAGTAGCTCTATTTATTAGATTAAATTCATCAGTTGACACTTTTTATAATGACCCATACTTTACATACATTGTTATTACTTCAAAATTGAAGCACACTTATTACAACATATAACAAAACCAGGAAAGGACCGTATAGGTGTACTGTCTTTAGAAACTGGGAAACATAAACAACTGGTTCACAAAGTGTCTACACTGTCTCCCATTTATTTCATCATATCTATAGTCCATTTTGGCATATCTTACTTAATAAGCTTCTTCCCGACCTAGGGAAAGAAAACATACAAAAGGGTGAGCTCAAATGCTCAGTAAGTGTAAACAAAATAAATATCCATCACATCATATTCATAAGAACATAACATTTTGGAAATCTTAACCTGAAAAAGAGAGCATAATTTCATAACATGGGGAAAATCAAAGTAGTGAAATGTAATCCCAATAATCATAACTTAAAACATGAAACTTTGTGGCATACACACATAATCATAGAGAATCATTTCTTTTTAGTCGAGACTCATTTCCAAGACTATATTAGTAGACAAATTCCATTTATAAACCGAGTTCACTCCTCGTTTCAGTCCTGTTTCACTGAACCGGTTTAACCTGCCATTCCAGCCATGTCTATCTCATGAGATATAAAATCTTTACCCATTGAATTGGAGGGAGATATAGGTCCCACCCATCTCATAATGATATCATTCTTATGTGTTCCACAAAATCATAAACCATACATTATAGCATAACCCATGTAATTAAAATGGGAATCTTAAACATCATGACTT
Source organism: Viscum album (assembly GCA_963277665.1). NCBI lineage: Eukaryota > Viridiplantae > Streptophyta > Magnoliopsida > Santalales > Viscaceae > Viscum > Viscum album. The sequence continues at coordinate 370,879,112 of OY728140.1, read as the reverse complement.
CATAAAACAATTCATATAAGATAAATGAATTCATAAAAATATTTCCATCACAAAATAATGAAATCAATATAATAATAGGGATAGAAACAGAACCCTATATTATCTTAGATGGAAAATAATTTTGATAAAACACTTGAACTCCATTCTTGAGGAAAATATCCTTTCTACTTCAAAAATATTTTCCTTTCTTAACATGTCTTTCAATTTTAAACTAAATGAAGTTGATTAAAAATAAACATGAAAACTTGTAAAGGAAGCTTCTTGGAAATAATGTTTTAAAAATCCATTCATGCCATATAAGTTAAAAAAAATATTCTTCTCGTACTTTTGTCGGAAAAGTCAAAAAGTACCTCATACGAAAAACGACAAAATATTCCTATCATATCTTTTACTATAAACTCACCAAAGGGTAAAAATGGATTTAAACAATTGTAGGTGGATGGAAATAATATTACATATTGAGGAAGCATGGATTTGGATGATAAAATACACCCTAGTAAATACCAAAGTATAAACAATCTCGGATAAAAATTAGATTGTGATATTTCCCTTACCTTAGGTCCGATTTGCTTCGTATGTGTCCAAACCTCATGTATAATGATTTAAATAATGTTATTGACTTATTAAAGAATCATAATTATTGTTATGATATCATATATGGTCATATTCTTATCTTCTTATTAGTAATATTTCATTGCTACTTGTTATTCGGGTGATTATAACGTTTTGTTCTTATGCATGTTTTGTCAAATAAATTCTTATTCTTCTCTTTAGGTTATAGATACATTATTTCCAGAATTGTATTAATGTACTATATATCATATTTATTCATTAAATTCATTATATAATCATTATGCAATGAAGATCATGTAGAACGAATCACATCACATCGTGGAGACGGTATTCCGTACGTACGCATGAGCGATGACATCGTTCCCGTGATCGTGGAATTGTATTGGAGTGTATGTATACTATTTAAGAATCAATATCAATTTATAATAATAATATATAGTAATTATTTACACCATTATACCCATCCAAGTAAGGTGGTGGTGGAAAATAGATTACACCACGGCGTGGAGACAGTATTCCGTAAGTACGCATGCGCGGTGATTTCGTTTTCCGTAGGACGGATAGATGGAAAAATAGGGTTGTTTCATACATATAATAAAATATAAGTATATGAGTGATACTGATGTTATTACTTCATAATTAAACAACTAAAGAAGAAGAAGTGGAAGAAGAAATAAAGATGAAAGAATCGGTAACGGACATTACCTCTTCTTTGAAGCGCTTCTTTGAGACCTCCTTTTAGGGCACTAAAAATTGTCTTTGAGGAAGACCAGGACCTCTAGGATGTCTCTAGGGAAGTGGAGAGAAGAACTTGGCCGGGGTTGGCCGAGCTTGAAGGCTCAAAGGGTTGTGAGGAAGAGGGGGAGGAGATGCCCTTTTATAAGGGAGGAGAGGGGCACCTTTGGATTAACTAAAAATATTATTTTATTATAAAGTAAAATTCGGTTTTTAATAGCTCAAAATTGATATATTTTGAATATAATGTGTGTATAGGTCGAAATACTCTCATCCAATAGAATTTAGACATGTTTAGGTATCAATTTTAACCTTATCATTTGGATTTAACTTTAAGTTAGATAATTTAACCTTTACCGTGTTTTCCTGTTTTCTTACACTATAAGGTTAATAAACTTACTATATCAAGCCAAAAGAACCCCAAGTTGATTATTATTAATATATATAACCTTATATAGGTCATTTGTCCGAACCATAGATTTTTAGGAATAAAATAAAAACTAATAATATAATATTTGTTTTAAAACTATTTTATGTCAATTTTGACACTATTTAGTAATTGATTTTTGTGAAAATCATAACAGAATTATTAGTTCGAAAAAAGCTAATTAAATCAATACTAACATGTCATATTAACCTAAAAAATTATTGGAATTCATAAAAAGTCTCAAATTAGATTTATTTGGGTATTTATAACATCAATTATGTCAATATTTCATTAATAAGATAACTACTACATCATCGTTGTGTCATAAATAAATTAAATTATTTAATGTCTAAAAATTATAAATAAAAACTATTATGTTGGAAATCATTTTATCTTTCTAATGAATATTTATAGTCGAATTTATCTTATGTATAACCCCATATTAGAAATGATTTACTTATTAAACTTTGATTTTAACTATTTTAACCCTTCTTTAACTAAATTAATAATAAATGTCCTAATTTAATCCAAGTAGGCCTAAAGGGTAATATTTTATTCCTAAGGTTGTTTTTGGTCGAATTAAAATTATCCAATAGAATTAGGACATGTGTTACGGTAATAATAATAACACTTTTACCCTTAATTACCCTATTTACTTTTAACTGTGGTAAAAAAAAGTAAAAAGTTACTATTCACCAAAAATTATTTTTATCTCATTGAACCACATTTTAGTCCTTGATATTAACCGTGTCTCTCGGATTTTCGAAATTCCACTCACAGAAGTGGTAAAATTAAGTTTTATGAAAAATTCAGTTTTTTTAACTCCCACTTAGTGGTTTCACTATTCATCAAAAATTGAAAGTTTTCAAAAAAATACCAAAATTTCACCCTAGGCTAATTTCGATATTCTGAATCCAAAAATGAAGTCCATTTTGAAAAATAAAATTTATAGAATTTCAAAAAGTGGTTATTACTATTTATAACGGCTAGTTTTAATAATATTTTAATAGCATATCGTTGTTTAGTGAAACTAGGTATTGCGTATGACGCAAGCTATTGAGGAAGGCTGCAGTTGCGTGTAATGCAAGACAAGCTAGTGTTGTGTGTAATGAAAGATTCCTTTGATAAAAAACAAAATATTTCTCATAAAAGTCTCGGGCGTTACATTCTATCCCCCTTAAAATGAATTTCGCCGTCGAAATTCGTCACTTTGTAACAAAAAGATGAGGATACCTCTCCCTCATCATATCCTCAAGCTCCCATGTAGCTTCTTCTAATTGGTGGTTCCTCCATAAAACTTTCACCAAGTGAGTGGTCTTGTTTCGTAGGACTTTTTCTCTACGATCCAGAATCTCTATCGGCTGTTCTTCATAAGAATGATCTTGCTCCAGCGGTACAACTTCTGAGCTGAGTACATGTGAAGGATCAGGTATGTAATTTCTCAGGAGAGATACATGGAACACATTGTGAACTTGAGAGAGATTCAGTGGAAGCACCAATCAGTAAGCTACCATTCCAACACGATCCAGTATTTCGAAAGGACCGATATATCTAGGGCTCAACTTCCCCTTCTTTCCAAATCTCATGACTCACTTCCAGGGAGATATTCGTAAGAACACTTTATCACCCAATTCAAACTCTAGGTCTTTTCTTCGGTTGTCAACATAACTTTTTTGTCGACTCTGAGCTGCTCTTATGTGTTGTTGAATAGATCAGACATTTTCTGCCATCTCGTCAACAATATCAGGTCCTAATAGCTTTCTTTCCCCAACATCATCCCAGCAAGTTGGAGTCCTGCATTTCTTTCCATAGAGAGCTTCATAAGGAGCCTTCTGAATACTGGAGTGAAAGCTATTATTAGAAGAACATTCCACCAAAGGTAGGAGTTGATCCGAACCACCTTTGAAGTCCATAGAGAAAGCTGTCAACATATCTTCTAGAGTTTGAATTGTTCTCTCAGTCTGACCATCTGTCTGAGGATGATAAGTAGTGTTGAAACTCATCTTTGTATCCAGAGTATGCTGAAGACTTCGCCAGAACTTTGAGGTAAAACTCGGATCCCGATTAGATATAATAGAAAGTGGTACTCCATGAAATCTTACCACTTCCTTTACATATATCCTGGCAAGCTAATCCAGAGAGAAATCCTCACTAATAGCAATGAAGTGTGCAGACTTTGTAAGACGATCAAATATGACCCAGATAGCATTATTGCCTTTGGATGTTTTATGAAGTCCTGTGACAAAGTCCATAGTGATGTTTTCCCATTTCCATTCGTGTATGGGTAATGCTTGTAACATCCCCTTAGACTTCTGTATCTCATGATTAACTTGCTGACAAACCAAGCATCGAGAGACATATTCACCAACATATCTTTTCATGCCATCCCACCAGAAGTACTCTTTCAGGTCCCTATACATCTTCGTGCTTCTAAATGAATAGAGAATGTAGAACTATGAGCCTCATCCAGCAGATCCTTCTTTAATTCGGGGATGGGAGGAACACAAACCCGATTCCTGAACTTTATTATCCCATCACAGTCAAGGTTGAATTCAGGAACATTTCGCACCTTTTTTTGTAACTCGACATCTTCTTTCTGTGCCTCTTTAATCTTCACATGTATAGATGGTTGAACATTCATTTGAGAAAGATACGATTTTCCCCCTTCCATTATAATTCCAAGATCCATCCTTTGTAAATCCATAAAGATTAGATCTTTTGTGATCCTCATCATGGATAAACTGGCATGGTCTTGTCGACTTAATGCATCTGCCACCTTGTTTGCTTTCCCAGGGTGGTAATGAATTGAGCAGTCATAATCCTTAATCAGCTCCAACCATCTTCTTTGGCACATATTCAGCTCCTTTTGTGTGAAAATATACTTTAAACTTTTATGATCAGTATAAATATCACACCTTTCACCAGAAATGTAATGCCTCCAAATCTTTAATGCAAAGATTACCGTAATAACTCCAAATCATGAGTTGGGTAATTTTTCTCATGGATTTTCAACTGTTGTGAGGAATAAGCTATCACCATATAATTTTTCATAAGAACACACACCAATCCATTCTTGGATGCATCACTGTAGATCACAAACCTTTCTCCACTACAAGGCAGTGTGAGCATAGGTGCACTGGATAACCTTCTTTTCAACTCCTTGAAATTCTCTTCACATTCCTCCATCCAGACAAACATAACTCCTTTCCGAGTCAGCTTGGTGAGTGGATTAGATAATCGTGAAAAATCTTTCAAAAAACGTCGATAATATCCATCCAAACCAAGAAAAAATTGGATCTCAGTTACTGTTGTTGGTCTCGACCATCTTTCGATAACCTCTGTTTTTGCTGGATCCACAGATATCCCCTCTTTTGAGATTATGTGACCCAAAATTGAAACTCTTTGAAGCCAAAATTCACACTTGGTAAATTTGGCATAAAGCTTCTCCTTTCTCAGGGTCTTCAGTATAATTCTCAAGTGATCTTCATGTTCTTCCTTTCTCTTTGAATATACAAGAATATCGTCTATAAAGACTACCACAAACTGATCATGATAGTCTCTAAAGACTCTATTCATCAGATCCATGAAGATAGCAGGGGCATTAGTAAGACCAAATGGCATAACAATAAATTCATAGTGTCCATACCTTGTATGGAAAACCATCTTTGGTATATCCTCCCTTTTGGCCCTTAATTGGTGATACCTTGAACGAAGATCAATCATTGAAAATTATTGAGCTCCTCGTAGTTGGTCAAATAAGTCATCAATGCGTGGGATAGGATATTTTTTCTTGATAGTGATCTTGTTAAGTTATCGATAATCAATGCAGAGTCTCATTGATCCATCTTTCTTCTTAACAAATAGAACAGGTGCTCCCTAAGGTGACGCACTAGGGCATATGAATCACTTATCAAGATTCTCTTGGGGTTTCTTCTTAAACTCCTGCAACTCAATTGGGGCCATTCTATAAGGTGTCTTTGATATAGGCAAAGCACCCGGAACGAGTTCTATTGAAAACTCAACTTCATGATTTGGTGGAAGACCCGGAAATTCCTCCGGAAAGACATCGTCAAACTCCCGTACAATGGGAATATTCTTAATCGTGAGTTTCTCACCAACCATTTGAGATAAATAACCTTCATTTAGTGGAATCAAGACACATAAGATGGAATAAATTTCCACTGGAAGGTTATGTTCATCCTTGCATCGATAGACGATCATAGATTGATCTGGAATACGAAATGTGACTTCCCTTCATGGAAATTGATATGAGCTCCATATAAAGAAAGCCAATCCATGCCAAGAATCACATCAAATTCCACTATAGGAAGGATCACAAGATTTGCAGGAAGCACTTTCCCACAAACTTCAATCAGAGAAGAATTATAAACTTTTGATGAGACTGTTGTTCCATTAGGGGTTGTCATAGCTAACTCAACATCTAATTTTTGAGGTAATACGGTGATATAATTAGAAAATTATTCAGAAATAAAGGAGTGGGTGGATCCAGAATCAAATAAAACATTTTCTACTTTAGAGTGGATGGTAAGTGTATCTTTCACCACATCGTTATCGTACTCCACATCACTGATAGAAATTTCATGTGACATTACTTTGTCTTTAGCCTTAAGAGTTTGTTGACGTCGACCATCATCATCAACCCTTGGATTTGGCCATTGATTGGCATAATGACCCATCTCCTTGCACTTGAATCATTGAAGTGTATTAGGTTCATTCTGTGTATCCCTTCCTTTTTTTGCATCATTAGACATCTTCTTCCCATCATTGCGGCATTCAAATGCCCGATGACCTTCCTTTCCACATTTTAAACATTTACTTGCCCCATTAAGACAACTCCCTCCATGTTTCTTTCCACACTTTGAGCATAAGGGAAAGCTCATATTCTTTTTAGTGTTCTCTTTGGATTTTCCTTTGAATTCCATTTTCCTCTTCTTATCAAACCCATATGACTGCTGGGTTACTCCAATATCCATCTCGACTTTGAGAGCACATCGAACGATTTCCTCATAGCTATTGAAGTACCTTATGGCTAACGCCCTTCGAAGACTTGGTTTTAAGCCACTAAAGAATCGATCGATCTTACTCTCGGGTTGGATAATAATACAAGAAGCGTACCTTGCATGTCTTGTAAAATTTTCTTCATAGGTACCAACAAATCCATCATCCTTTTGCATCAGTTCAAGAAACTCTTTCTCCATCTTTGTTTGGAGAATACGAGGGAAGTACTTATTGAAAAATAAGTTCTTGAACTCGTCCCATTCCATGGACTCAATTTCATACCTTTGCCTCGTATTCTTAATAATATTCCACCATTGATCAGCATCTCCTTCCAAACGATACACTACTAGGATGACTTTATCATGTTCAGAACATTGACAAACTGAAAATATCTTTTGGGTAGTACTAATCCATTGTTCAGCAACTAATGGATTGGTAGACCCGCTGAATGAAGGTGGATACTGCCTCATGAAGGATTCAACATAATTTTTCTCCTTCCTTTGCTTGTTTGGAAGTCCTGCATGATTCATAGCTTGAGAAAGTTGTGTGAGCATGGCTACAAGATTTTGCATTCCAGCTCCCATAATGTTTGGTTGCTCAGGGGGACAATCATTGCATTTCCCGTCGCATTCCGCATTGACACGGTTCCATCGGGTTCCATCCATTGACTAAAACCAAGAAGAATAGTGTGAGCAACACTAATTATAATAGGAAAACCACATAATCAAGAATAAAATTTCACACTTATGGTCTTATCCTAGGTTATTCATTGCCATTTCTAAAACACTAAGATTGTGTTCTATGCTTAGACATATCCTTAGGGTTCTTACTAAGGCTTTCACATCCTAGTTTCCAAATGTTGACTATAACTTTCCTCTAATACCAACTATAAAGACCCATACTTTACATACATTGTTATTACTTCAAAATTGAAGCACACTTATTACAACATATAACAAAACCAGGAAAGGACTGTATAGGTATAGTGTCTTTAGAAACTGGGAAACATAAACAACTGGTTCATAAAGCGTCTACACTGTCTCCCATTTATTTCATCATATCTATAGTCCCTTTTGGAATATCATACTTAATAAGCTTATTCCTGACCTGGGGAAAGAAAACATATAAAAGGGTGAGCTCAAATGCTCATTAAGGGTAAACAAAAGAAATATCCATCACATCATATTCATAAGAACATAATATTTTGGAAATCTTACCCTGCAAAAGAGAGCATAATTTCATAACATGGGATAAATCATAGTAGTGAAATGTAATCCCAATAATAATAACATAAAACATGAAACTTTGTGGCATACACACATAATCATAGAGAATCATTTCTTGTTAGTCAACACTCATTTCCAAGACTATCTTAGTAGACAAAGTCCATTTCTGAACCGAGTTCACTCCTCATTTCAGTCCTGTTTCACTGAACCAGTTTAACCTGCCGTTCCAGCCATGTTTATCTCATGAGATGTAAAATATTTACCCAAGGCATTGGAGGGAGATATAGGTCCCACCCATCTCATAATGATACCATTATTATGTGTGCCACAAAATCATAAACCATACATCATAGCATAACCCATGTAATAAAAATTGGAATCTTAAACATCATGACTTCATAAAACAATTCATATAAGATAAAGGAATTCATAAAAATATTTCCATCACAAAATAATCAAATCAATATAATAATAGGGATAGAAACAGAACCCTATATTATCTTAGATGGAAAATAATTTTGATAAAACTCTTGAACTCCATTCTTGAGGAAAATATCCTTTATACTTTTAAAACGTTTTCTTTCTTAACATGTCTTACAATTTTAAACTAAACGAAGTTGATTAAAAATAAACTTGAAAACTTGTAAAGTAAGATTCTTGGAAATAATGTTTTAATAATATATTCATGCTGTATAAGTTAAAAAAAACATTCTTCTCGTACTTTTGTCAGAAAAGTCAAAAAGTGCCTCGTACGAAAAAGGACAAAAGATTCCTTTCATATCTTTTACTATAAACTCACCAAAAGGTAAAAATGGATTTAAACAATTGTATGTGGATGGAAATAATATTACATATTGAGGAAGTATGGATTTGGATGATAAAATACACCCCAGTAAATAGCAAAGTATAAACAGTCTCAGATAAAAATGAGATTGTGATATTTCCCTTACCTTAGGTCCGATTTTCTTCGTATGTGTCCGAACCTCCTGTATAATGATTTAAATAATGTTATTTACTTATTAAAGAATCATAATTATTATTATGATATCATATATGGTCATATTCTTAGCTTCATAGTAGTAATATTTCATTGCTACTTGTTATTCAGATGTTTATAACTTTTTGTTCTTATGCGTGTTTTGTCGAATAAATTCTTATTCTTCTCTTTAGGTTATGGATACATCATTTACAGAATGGTATTAACGTACTATATATCATATTTATTCATTAAATTCATTTATATAATCATTATGCAATGAAGATCATGTAGAATGAATCACATCACATCGTGGAGACGGTATTCCGTACGTACGCACGAGCGATGATATCGTTCCCATGATCGGGGAATTGTATTAGAGTGTATGTATACTATTTCAGAATCAATATAACTTTATAATAATCATATATAGTAACTATTTACACCATTATACCCATCCAATTAAGGTGGTGGTGGAAAATAGATTACACCACTGCGTGGAGACGGTATTCCATACGTACGCACGCGCGGTGATTTCGTTTTCCGTAGGATGGATAGATGGAGAAATAGGGTTGTTTCATACATATAATGTCATATCAGTATATGAGTGATACGTATGTTATTACTTCATAATGAAAAAACTAAAGAATAATAAGTGGAAGAAGAAATAAAGATGAAAGAATCGGTAACGGACATTACCTCTTCTTTGAAGCGTTTCTTTGAGACCTCCTTTTAGGGCACTAAAATTTGTCTTTGAAGAAGACCAGGACCTCTAGGATGTCTCTAGGGAAGTGGAGAGAAGAAATTTTCAGGGGTTGGCCTAGATTGAAGGCTCAAAGTTGTGTGAGGAAGAGGGGGAGGAGGTTCCCTTTTATAAGGGAGGAGAGGGGCACCTTTGGAAGAACTAAAAATATTATTTTATTATAAAGTCAAATTCGGGTTTTAATAGCTCCAAATTGATATATTTCGAATATAAGGTGGGTATAGGTCCATATATTCTCATAAAATTTAATTTATACAAGTTTAGGTATCAATTTTAACCTTATCATTTAGATTTAACTTTAAGTTAGATAATTTAACCTTTACTGTGTTTTCTTGTTTTCTTACACTATAAGGTTAATAAACTTACTATATCAAGACAAACGAACCCCAAGTTGTTTATTATTAATACATATAACCTTATCTAGGTCATTTGGCAGAATATTCGATTTTTAGGAATAAAATAAAAATTAAAAATATAATATTTGTTTTAAAAACTATTTTATGTCAATTTTGACACTAGTTAGTATTTGATTTTTGTGAAACTTATAACAGATGATTAGTTCTAAAAATCCAATTAAATCAATACTAACATGTCATATTAGCCTATAAAATTAGTGTAATTCATAAAAAGTCTCAATTTAGATTTATTTGGATATTTTTAACATCAATTATGTCAATATTTCATTAATAAGATAATTACTTCATCATTGTTGTGTCATAAATAAATTAAATTATTTAATGTCTAAAAATTATAAATAAGATACAATTATGTTGTAAATATTTTTATCTTTCTAATGAATATTTATAGTCGAATTTATCTTATGTATAACCCCATATTAGAAATGATTTACTTATTAAACTTTGATTTTAACTATTTTAACCCTTCTTTAAATAAATTAATAATAAATATCCTAATTCAATCCAAGTGGGCCTAAATGGTCATATTTTATTCCTAAGGTTTTTTTGGTCGAATTACACTTATCCAATAAAATTAGGACATGTGTTAGGGTAATAATAATAACACTTTTACCCTTAATTACCCTATTTACTTTTAACCGTGGTAAAAAAAGTAAAAAGTTACTATTCAACAAAAAATATTTTCATCTCATTGAACCACATTTTAGTCCTTGATATTAACCGTGTCTCTCATATTTTTTAAATTCCACTCACATAAGCGGTAAAATTGAGTTTTATGAAAAATTCAGTTTTTTTAACTACCACTTAGTGGTTTCACAATTCATCAAAAATTGAAAGTTTTCAGAAAAATACCAAAATTTCACCCTAGGCTAATTTCGATATTCCGAATCCAAAAATGAAGTCCATTTTGAAAAATAAAATTTATAAAATTTCAAAAAGTGGTTATTACTATTCATAATGGCTAGTTTTCATAATATTTTAATAGCATATCATTGTTTAGTGAAACTCGGTATTGCGTACGACGCAAGCTATTGAGGAAGGCCGCGGTTGCATGTAAAGCAATCCAAGCTAGTATTGTGTGTAGTGAAAGATTCCTTTGATAAAAACAAAATATTTCTTATAAAAGTCTCAGGCGTTACACTTTTAACATGGATGTATTTGGATCTTGAAGTCTTCCAGATTATGCAGTAGTGGGAGTTCTCGACAATCATTACATGGTGGTTTGCTTGGAATCCATAGTAGACTTGATTATTTCTTGGTCTAGATCCCGAAGAGCTTGAAACAGGTGTCCCAAATATCTATTTCATTGGTAGTATGATCTTCACATGAATTTTGATACTACTATGATGGCGTTGTGGGAAGGTTTTTCAAAAATCCCACTCCACTTTCAAAATCCCTCCATTTTATACATGATAGGGAGTATGGTAGGATGATGTTTATGCTCTGATAGGTGAAAAAATACTTTGTACAAACCAATTTAACCTTGAATTTGTGTTGATGTTGATGTGTCAAGACCACTAGTGGAGTGGATCTTAATCAATGCTAGGGGATAAATAAGATGTAAATAGGAGGTTGTGTCTGAATCTTCGATTATGTTTTTCTCTGTCTGCAATCTCTTGGGGAGTTAAATTTCCTCCTGTTGTCGGGGACATAAGGACTAGAATGTTGGATAGTCTCCTGTGATAGAGACCCCTGGTGGACCAATAGAATAGATTGTATTCAGGTGGTACTCACATCTATAAGGTGGAAAGACTGATCAATCACAATCTAAAGGCTGTGGATATATTCAATATGCTGAGAAACGACTTTGCTTGGTGCAATCTGTCTGAGCAGGATGCTCCGGGGTCATGGGATCCTCTATAATCAAGTTCTACTAAGAATCCTTATTATGAAGATATTTCTTGGATTGGAAATGGAAATAAGGCAATGGAAAAAAATGTATATAAATATTAGATTCCAGAATTACCAGGTGAATTTGGGAAGTGGGTGAACGTTTGGGGAAGAGAAAAATAGAGATTAATCATATCCTTGATTAAAATCAGTAATCGATAAGGAGGATTGGGATATGATACTCCTAATCAATATCCAATTGATTCAAAGTGTTTCTCAGGGCCAGATTCGGGGTGAGGAGAGTAATGGAAAACTTTCAAAAGATAATGAAAAGGGAGGATCTAGTAGAAGTATTCACAGTCAAAGGATGAAGATGGTGCAGAAAGAAAATAGGGAATCAGGTAGCTGCATTGTGATCAAGATGAGGAAATAAAAAGTCTACAAGGATTACTCATACCACACAATACCTATGGAGACATGGTTAGCTAAAAATAAAGGACTAATTTAATTGAGGGTGAGTCATCAAAAAAAGATTAAGTGAAGGAGGATAGCTTGAATTATGTGAGTCAAAGTGGAAAAATTGAAGGTTTATTATCCAAGGATCATGCTCTAGATAAGGATTATGATGAAGAACAATCAAGAACCCAATAAGATGTGGTGAATTATGATGATACTCTAACTGCTCCTCAGGAGCTATCAGGAAAGAAGGCTGATGTTGTTGAAGTGTCATTGTTTAATATAGGAGACATGTTGTGGGTTGCAGATACAGAGACCAGGGGAAATAGTTTGGTCCTTCTTAATCACTCTAAGGAAGAGATGAAAGATAAGGTCATGTTCATTCTTGCATCTAATAATAATGCAGAAAATGATGAATGAGAGACTGATCGATGAGGACACAAACAAAGATCATGGCGATTGGATAGTTAAGCAACATTAAATCTTGACCAGAGGCTTCAATGCTAAAAATATTAAAGTGGAAGAGTTATTGAAAGCATGGGAAAAAAGTGGCCTATCAATTTTAATATTTAATCAAAGAATACCCCAATAAAATTTTAATAGAAATTTATTGGGAATTATTTAGGGAGGATGAATCTAATATGTTTAAGTTAGTCTTTAACAATTCTGTTATCTGCTATAGTATTTATTCCCTTGGTTGAACTTGAAAGTTTCACACTTTTCCCAAAATTTTTTTTAATACAAATTAAAAATTCAAGTCTAGTCAGGATAATATAGAATAGTTCAAAATTACATTTGGGTTCTGTAATAAAACAAAAGAAATTCCTTATGAGCCTCCTGAACCTATCCTCAAATGTTCCATTGTATTTATCCTCTACATTCATATTTATAGGAAATATTTATCCATTTTATTATGAAGAGTTCAAGGAAAGTATTGTAGAAGTATATTTTCTATAACCCCTCCCATAACATTCTATAAAATTCATCCTTTGGAGTTATATTCTTAGTATCTATCCACCACTGGGAATCCCTGCCTTCTAGATTATAAATTTCTAAAACATCCATCTCATGGTCTGATCAATAAAGAATGTAAAATATATTATCTACTATTTTAATACACATTTATGAAATTTGTGTGTCTTAAGTCCCACTAGTGGGGGTTTCACTGATGCATAAAGGATATGATATTATTTTTAACATTCTATAGTGAATTCAAGAATCTCAAAATGTTTTGTGTTATTATTTATAACTTTGGAAAGTTTAGTAAATATTTCCAAATGATATTCCCATGTTCTCATCTTGTTTTGGTTGCTCATTGGTTTAATCCTTGTATTTCCCACCGCATAAACTATTAGCTTCGTTTTTCTTAACCCCATCGATTAATAAAACTAAATATAGTTAATCCTAACAGATGAATAATTAAAATCATAAGATAATTACTGTATGATATTTAAAAAGAAATTTCCACCTCAAAATTTCTAACTCTACTAAATTATTAAATTAAATTTAATATCAAACTAAATTACTCTTGGTTCAATATTGTTTCATTTATGTCGGGTTCTATAACATTACTTAAAATATTAGATACTTTATAACGGAGTGTCTAAGATATTTTTAATTATTTTATTATTCCAAATTTTATTTTTATTACCTAAAACACCTCTGTATGGACTGATTATTATTATGGTGGATTAGATTCAAAGCATAGGGGAATAAATATGGAGATTTCATATTTTCATAGTGTATTTATTTTTTATTTTAACATATTATTAAAAAATTTATATATATTTCAAAAACATTGTCTCTATTATTCATCGTTCTAATCCTTTATTCTAGATATATACTCTTTTTATTGATAGAATTCTTATATCATGGGTGTATTACCCAAATCAAAGGTTTGTTTATTGATGTAATTTTTTTTAAATTATGTCATCCATTGATAGAGGTCTAATTTATGGGATCTAGTTTGATCATAGTGTGAATAATTTATATTTTTGTGGTAAGTTGTATTTCTCTCTTTTTTTGACCGAGGGATCATTAAATAAGAATTTAATGTAATGGAACTCATGGTTCATGATCTTCCCTTTATTACTAGAGCCTGGATATCCTTTAGTGTGTGGATATTGTTGTTTTTTTAGAATACCAAGCACATTAGGTGGGACATTTCATATAATTCCTCAGTCTTAAGAAATATGCATTCTCAATCTATTCAACACATTATTTATAAACTAATAATTGCATGATCTACGATTTATTTCAATGTATATATATGGTGGTTTTTTATATAAAATGGGGTTCCCATTTATTATTTTATAAATAATGGTTTATTTATAAACATCATTAGTTTCTAATGAAAATTGGATTTTAAAGAATTCTTTTAGCAAGAAAATGGTTTTTAGTTTTATTTTTGAATTATATTTGACCTGTAGAAAATATTTCAAATTATTATCACATTGAAGACTATGTTACATAAAAAGGGATTCATTTAGAGACTTTTTTTACGTGACTCATATTGAGTTCACACATTAGAGTGTTCCTATACTCCATGGGTTATCATGTTGAGGAAATACTCACATTAAAAAAAATTGGGTTCACACAATTCATTTTCCTTCTGATCTATAGGATTTTGTGTAGTGATGTTTTTTTGTGTGTTAACTAGAAATTATTGATTGCATGGGTTGACAATCCTATATATATAAACCTATATTATCCTAGGGGTACTTCCTATTTTTCTTTAAAATGATGAGCCTTTTTGATAAATTCTTTAAAAATGGTAAATGAATTATTTTAAATTAATTTACAACTATTTAATTTGAAATTTTTTATAAATTGTTGAAAATATTGTATTTACATGTTTTTATTGAATATTTTATGTTTATTTCTAATGTAATATTTTTTTAAATTAGATAATTTCAATCATTCAATAAATACTACTTATGAAGCACATGGTGGGATCACATTGTCTTGTGTTTCTCACAACAAGATCACACCCTTGGGTGTTTATAAACCATGTTTTTTCAGATGATGGGAAGGGATAAGTTCCATCTTGTGGTGACTGGTATTTGAGTTAGCAGGTTTTGGGACTCATGTTATGAGAATTTGGGATGTTTCTAACTTGGAACATGGAGATAGTGGTTATAATCTTTTTTAATTTTTTACTATTTGATCACATACCCATTGGTGTATTTATTTTCTATTTTTGACTTCATTATGTATTTTTTAGACGTCTTTATCATATTTATAATGATATTATTGTTTCTTGTACAAATAAAAGTTTCTCTAGGATATTCTTCATTCCAAGTGCTTGTATCTTGCCCATGGGGATCAATAATTTCCTTTAGGACATATTATGGATTGCATCATAACCTTATATAGATAATGTAATTATGAAATTCATATCCTTTAGGAGTGTCTACTCATGTTTTTTGTCATAGTCCCACTCATCAACCACTGGAGTGAAGATGAATATGATACTCAAGTAGCCTTTTTTCGACCGATTCTCTCTAGGAGATTCTATGCAAAAACAAGTGTCCATTTTCTAGTATATTGACATGGAAGTAATTTCTATGATAACTATATAAACTATACTTATCAATGTTTCAGGATGTTTCCATATAATTAAGATTATCACTGGGGTTATGTATATTTTTTTACTACCCTAATCCTAAAAAATATCTAAACTAATCCCCAAATACAAATATACTCTACTCTGATACCAACTATAAGTCCCTAAACATGAACTCATTGGTTTTATGATAAAACACTTTATTTAAACACAATATATGATAAAGATTACGATGAAATTATATACAATGTCGTACATTTCTATAATATAAACATTATAACACATAAATAATTTCATAATCCAAATAATGGATCGTTTGGGGTCTTTTATGATCATAAAAATAATGAAAATATTATACGATACTTGAGAAAATTTCAACATAATAACAATATACTTTATCAAATTCCAGAAATCATCTTGCTTATACTCATCTTTATAAACTATGGATAGGAAGCATGAAACATTTTTGATCTCAAACACTCAATAAGAGAAAATATTTCAACATGTCACTAAGGGTTAGATCAAATGGATATTGGAAAACATTAGTGGGAGAGAAATATATTTTTAAAAAGAATAGGGAAGAGTAACAGTTCACTATTTTTACACCCAAAGCATCCACTGTACGTTTCCCTTTGAATAATACAATATCTTGTGTGGTATGCAACTTCAAGTTCAAGCACACCATAACCAATCAAACTAGCCATTATGAATAGTAATAACCACTGTTTGAAATTTTTTAAATTTTATTTTTCAAAATTGACTTCATTTTTAGATTCGGGATATCGAAATTAGCTTAGGGTGAATTATTGGTATTTTTCTGAAAACTTTCAATTTTTGATGAATGGTGAAAAACACTGTGTTATTGTTTAAAATCGACTTTTTATTTAAATAATTATTTATTTTATTTAAATTTATTTTAGGTCAAAATAGATACATAATACCTATATAAGTTCAATTTAATTCATTGGAGTCATTTTATAATAATTTTAGATATAAAAAATTTTATTAAACTTTTTACCGTCTTTAACCCACCTCCTAGGAGCATTTTCAAATTTGCATAAAACTTAATTTTACTGCTTCTATGAGTTGAATTTCAAAAATCCTAGAGACACAGTTTACATCAGTAAGTAAAATGTGGTTTAATATGATAGAAATAATTTTTGGGGAATAGTAACTTTTGACTTTTATTTACCACGGTTAAAAATAAATAGGGTAATTAAAGGAAAAAATGATATCATAATTACCCTAACACATGTCCTAATTCTTTTGGATTAGTATAATTCGACCAAAAACAACCTTAGGAATAAAATATGATCCCCTTTGGTCCACATGGATTATATTAGGACATTTATTATTATTTTATTTTAAGAATAGTTAAAAGTGGTGAATTCAAAGTTTAATTACTAAACCATTTTTTATATAGGGTTATAAATAAGATAAATTAGAATATAAATATTCATTAGAAAGATAAAATAATTTAATACACAGTGGTATTTAATTTAAAATTTTTAGAAATTAAATAATTAAATTTATTTTTGGAACAATGATTATGCAATAATTACCTTATTAAAGAATGATTAAAATAATTGATATTATAAATATCCAAATAAAACTAATTTCACACTTTCAATTAATTCCCCATATTTTATAAATTAATATTACATTTTATTGTTGATTACAAGATTTTTTTTGAAGTAATCATTGTAACGGCCCGAAATTTTGAATAAATCTTGTTCCCTAATTTCATGTGTTATTTTATTTTATTTTTATACTCAACAAAAATGTTTTATTTGATAAACATGATTATAATTGAAATAAGACCAGTGGGTTTTGACTGTTATATGACCATCGGTCAATATAACCACTGTGAACAAAATGTTTTGATTATTGTCTCCAAATATAAGTAATCTTGGATAACTATTATAGAAAGAAGATTTGATGGCCTCACCTAGTAGTCTTGGACCGATCGAAGCCCATCTAACAGAGCTTGGGAAGGAGGTAGCACCATTGGGATTTGCTCTGGACCAAATCCAAGCTGAACTTCATCATGTGAAGCTAGAACGGAATCATCTTCGTGAGAAGTTCAAACTGATAGAAATTACTACTCGGGCAATGTTGACTGAGCCGCCCCAAGATTCTATCACCCTAGCACACCTTACTCTTAGGTCCTATGCTGGTATTATAAGGGGCTATGTAATGAGACCATAACTTCCTTGTGTAATCCTTGTTTTAAATAAAAATTGGGATTTCTTATTATGATGATGATTATGAATTTTCAAATGACTGGATAAAAATAGTATGCATATTTTTGATGAATTTTCAAAAGGATATTTTAAAAAAAATGTTTGTGTAAACCTTAAATAATTTAAAATGTGTAATGATTCTCAAAAAATGGTCTTCTACAATTATGTCCAGTACGAAATTTAGAGTCTAATAAGATCAACTTGATTTTTGATGAATAGTAAATTATGAATAGTGATTTTATGATTAGGATTAGTAATATGACCAAATGGATTAGTAATCTCACTTAAAGAAAGTTTTAAAATAATCTAGGCATCTTGATTAAGTAATGTGATTCAATAAAATGGTTAAATAACGGTTTCATAAATTATTATTCAAGTATTAGTTTTTTTCAGGTGAATAGTGTTTTTTAATTAAAACTTTAATTAAAAATTATTAGAAAATTATTTTTATAAAAAGGACTTTATTTTTGAACTCAGAGCATCGATATTATGTTATGGTAATTTTTGGGTTTTTTTCTGAAAAAATGAATTTTCGGTGAATAGTGTTTTTATTTAAATATTGAATTAAAAATATTTAGAAAATTATTTTTATAAAATGGATTTCATTTTTGAAATCAGAGCATTGATATTTGGTTAATGTGAAATTTTGGGATTTTTCTGAGAAAGTTGAATTTTCAGTGAATAGTAAAAATACAGTTTTAGGGTTTCAGTATGTTTAATGACATCATAACGGTGTCATGATGATGTCATGAGATCTTTTGAGGGTTGGCCGGCCAAGGGTGATGAATTATTGTTTTGGGGGCCCCATGTGGCCTAACTCCATGATAAATGACAAGGGAGAGCACATGGGTTTGAGAAAAGCACATGTGAGGTGTCCCTTGGCCATTAATGCCTTGTCCCCTCACTTTCCCTATAAATACCAAGCCCTCCTCTCATCCATTCGACTCCCCACTCATTCCCAACGAATTTCTGGTCTTATTACCTCCCAAGGAGTCCTCCCAAGGTGCCCCCAATCCCTCAAGGTCCCAACCTTTGAGGTTTAAAAGTTACATTTTAAGGTAAGGGATCCGACCCCTCTCTTTCTTTTCAAGTAATCTCTTTTATGTCATTTCTTTTATACTCCATGTTCTTATGTTGGAGGATGTTCTTTTATATTCATCCTACTGACTATTTCATGTTCATATGATGAGAGACCCCCCTTGCTCTCATCAATTCGTTTTACGAATGTTTAAGTGGAGCCGTTAGGATGCCGAATATTTAAGGGATTCTTTCACCTTCCTCGTTTTCAAGTTCTATTTTCATTCAAGTCTTTCATGATCCTTTTTATTATGTTGGGGTATGATCTATAAATGATCATACTGATATTTTATGATCATATGATGAGAGACCCCATTTGATCGCTTCAATTTAGTATTTTGAAGTTTTAAGTGGCGCCGTTAGGCTGCTGAATTTTTAAGTGGTTCTTCACCCTTCTCGTTTTGAAGTTCTACTTTCATGTCAATTATTTCAAGTTCCTTTTTGTTATATTGGGGTATTATCTCTATATATATCATACTGGACTCTTATTTTCATATGAAGAGAGACCCCATTTGATCTCTTCAATTCAGTATTTTTGATGTTTTAAGTGGCGCCGTTAGGCTGCCGAATTTTTAAGTGGTTCTTCACCCTTCTCGTTTTGAAGTTCTACTTTCATGTCAATTATTTAAAGTTCCTTTTTGTTATATTGGGGTATGATATCTATATATATCATACTGGAATCTTATGTTCATATGATGAGAGACCCCATTTGATCTCTTCAATTCAGTATTTTGATGTTTTAAGTGGCGCCGTTAGGCTGTCGAATTTTTAAGTGGTTCTTCACCCTTCTCGTTTTGAAGTTCTACTTTCATGTCAATTATTTCAAGTTCCTTTTTGTTATATTAGGGTATTATATTTGTATATATCATACTGGACTCTTATGTTCATATGATGAGAGACCCCATTTGATCTCTTCAATTCAGTATTTTGATGTTTTAAGTGGCGCCGTTAGGCTGCCGAATTTTTAAGTGGTTCTTCACCCTTCTCGTTTTGAAGTTCTAATTTCATGTCAATTCTTTCAAGTTCCTTTTTTTATGTTGGGGAATTATCTCTATATCTATCATACTGATCTCTTATGATAATATTATGAGGGACCCTATTTGATCTTGTCAAATCATTTTCTTTTGAAGTTAAGTGACGCCGTAAGGCTGCCGAATTTTCATAAGAGAAATCTAATTTTTTTCTTCCTTCCATGTTTTTCATTTCAAATGGTATGTCCTTGAAATTTCATTACCATGATCATGTATCCTTCTTATTCTGTCCATGTACTATTTTATGGGTCATTTATGAATGTTTGACCCATTTTACCTCTCTTTTAATGTCTTCTAAGACCTCGGAACATTGCCATTATGCTGCAGAATTTCTGTCTCAAAATGTCTATCTCTTTTTCTAAAGTTCATTTATTTTATTAAGTGAATACTCAAAGATCTTTCTTATAAAGGGGTATTCACATATATACCAAAATGTTCTATTTTAAATTCTGGGATTTACATACATGAGACCCACCTTCCTTTTCTGTGGGTTTTAAAGTGATATAAAGATCATGTCTTTAAAGCAGTTTTTAAAAAGTTATGATTATGAAATGTAACCCATTTCCTTTATGCTATATGGGTTATTTATGAAATGTTTGATGATGATATTTGTGGCTCACATGATAATAAAGGAAAATTTAAGGGTGCGCCCTGATAGCGCTCCAATGCATTGGGTAATGATGTAACCACTAGAGATTACAATTTTCACGATACCTTGGTGAATAACCTTGGTAATTTTAAAATGACACCTTGGGGATGGACCTTGGTGATATGTTCATGATTGTCTATGTTAAATGATGTAGCCACATCTTCAAGTTATGAAAAAGTTTTATTTTTATTATGATATGCCTCATGATTTCATTTTCATGCCTTAAAGTTCTTTTCATGACTTTATTGATGTATCTCAAGTTCATATGTAAAATGTTTCACTTGTTTCCCTTGCTGGGCCTTCTGCTCACCCTTCCTTTTGATGTATGTCCCCAGGTTATGGGATGCAGTAATGATCCTAGGGTGAACATGAGGAGAATCCTTTCAAGTGTTTAAGAAGAATGTTTTTTTTTCATGTTTTATGTTCCTTGTTTCCAAGACACTAAACCTTAAAGATCCTCAGTTCCGTGTAATGTAATGAATGTTTATGTTATAAAAAGGCGGGATGCTATAGTTGGTATCAATGTATGGTTTAGTTATTTGTGGAAATTAGGATATGAAAACTCTAGGAAGAACCCTATAGAAAAGTTAAAAAAATAGGAAATCTTCCTGTTATTTTGGTGAGTATTGAGTAAGGGGTTGCCAAGCAAATACATCCCTGTCTGGATACGAGCAGGTAGAGGTGGCTCTGGCACAGATGTACATAGGGGTAAAACCCGAAAACACCGCTTTGAGCTAGACTCGAACGGAAACTGGTACACGACAACGGGCCTTGCTGCACTCTTGGTTACGACACTCCCGGGGGATATGCTTTGGTAAATTCATAAGCTTAGTATTAACCATTGTTAAAGGAACAAAGATAAAATAAAATAAAGATTCACATAAGAATATATGATCATGGATAACCTAGATGGGAACCTAGGGGATCACAAGTTAGGGTATACTTTTCTTCTACAAGTTATCCTTATATGCTTTCAGTTCCTTTTCATGATTATTGGATAAGTACTTGAGCCCCTAATTATGCTTTCTCTTCATAGTTAATGGTGGGAAATGGAAGAACATGTCCAAACAACCAATGTGATAGGAAATGCGACGATTGTCGTATTAATATGACAGGGATGATTAGGGGATTAAAAGATGATTATTATTTTGGAAGACGTTCACTATTTTGAGGACCATATATGATCAAGGTAAATAGATTACTACGGTGTCTTCATTGAGGAGTAAGGTTGACTTATATTTTGTAGAATAAATGAATTTAAGGTGGCCTTATAGTAATTTAGGTTACTTATGGGAATGATTAACCTATCTTGGGTAAAATATGTTTAGGTTAGCTACTTTTGTTATAAGATGATTAGGAGTGGTTGATGTTGTTTGGAGATAAACAATGAAGTTGTTTTGGAAGTCTATGTTATCAAATCCTTATTGTATTTGGGTTTCAATCTTAGTTTGGTTTGTTTTGAGGAATTTTAAGGACCGTTATTTAGGGAATGGTCTATGATGAAATTTGGGTAGTACCATGGAACTTTGAAGATTTAAAAGTAGTTTCCATTTCTATGGGATTCTTTTTGAAAGATTTGTTTTACCTTACCCATTCTATTTTTGGGATAATGTTTAAAGATAGAAGAAATAGATAGTTGATCTTTTGTGGATCATGTGATTCTCTAGATGATGATTCTTGTGTTTTGATGAGACCAAGTAGTTTTGAATGCTCATCGTTTAGATAAAAGATTAGTTTTGGTAGAAACATATTAATGTATGAAACTCTACATGAAGGTAGATATATTTTCTTATGATTTTGTTCTATGTAGTAAATGAAATCCTCAAAATTATGAAAAGAAAAGTAAAACAAAAATGTTGTTGGTTTACGTTTCCTACTAGGTAATCAAAGACCGTTTACACACATCATAAGTTTGGGATTTTCTCATGGTTAACTTTCTCCTAATCATGTTCTCTATCACTCTCCCTCAGAACTTGACCCTTTGTTTTCTCCTCCATGTCCATGTTTTCCTACATGGAATCCTAGTATGAGTAAACTCGGGTGGCCTTTGTACTTCCTTTTCTTTCTTTTAAAGTAATGGTGTTACTGACTCTTTTTCCGATGTGGGAATTTAAATGAAATTTCAAAACCCAATTTTAAAAATTGCGAGGACGCAATTTCCTAAGGGGGGAAGATTGTAACGGCCCGAAATTTTGAATAAATCTTGTTCCCTAATTTCATGTGTTATTTTATTTTATTTTTATACTCAACAAAAATGTTTTATTTGATAAACATGATTATAATTAAAATAAGACCAGTGGGTTTTGACTGTTATATGACCATCGGTCAATATAACCACTGTGAACAAAATGTTTTGATTATTGTCTCCAAATATAAGTAATCTTGGTTAACTATTATAGAAAGAAGATTTGATGGCCTCACCTAGTAGTCTTGGACCGATCGAAGCCCATCTAACAGAGCTTGGGAAGGAGGTAGCACCATTGGGCTTTGCTCTGGACCAAATCCAAGCTGAACTTCATCATGTGAAGCTAGAATGGAATCGTCTTCGCGAGAAGTTCAAACTGATAGAAATTACTACTCGGGCAATGTTGACTGAGCCGCCCCTAGATTCTATCACCCTAGCACACCTTACTCTTAGGTCCTATGCTGGTATTATAAGGGGATATGTAATGAGACCATAACTGCCTTGTGTAATCCTTGTTTTAAATAAAAATTGGGATTTCTTATTATGATGATGATTATGAATTTTCAAATGACTGGATAAAAATAGTATGCATATTTTTGATGAATTTTAAAAAGGATATTTTAAAAAAAAATGTTTGTGTAAACCTTAAATAATTTAAAATATGTAATGATTCTCAAAAAATGGTCTTCTACAATTATGTCCAGTACAAAATTTAGAGTCTAATAAGATCAACTTGATTTTTGATGAATAGTAAATTATGAATAGTGATTTTATGATTAGGATTAGTAATATGACCAAATGGATTAGTAATCTCACTTAAAGAAAGTTTTAAAATAATCTAGGCACCTTGATTAAGTAATGTGATTCAATAAAATGGTTAAATAACGGTTTCATAAATTATTATTCAATGTATTAGTTTTTTTGGGTGAATAGTGTTTTTTAATTAAAAATTTAATTAAAAATAATTAGAAAATTATTTTTATAAAAAGGACTTTATTTTTGAACTCAGAGCATCGATATTATGTTATGGTAATTTTTGGGGTTATTTCTGAAAAAAATGAATTTTCGGTGAATAGTGTTTTTATTTAAAAATTAAATTAAAAATATTTTGAAAAATATTTTTATAAAATGGATTTCATTTTTGAAATCAGAGCATTGATATTTGGTTAATGTGAAATTTTGGGATTTTTCTGAGAAAGTTGAATTTTCAGTGAATAGTAAAAATACAGTTTTAGGGTTTCGGTATGTTTAATGACATCATAACGGTGTCATGATGATGTCATGAGATCTTTTGAGGTTTGGCCGGCCAAGGGTGATGAATTATTGTTTTGGGGGCCCCATGTGGCCTAACTCTATGATAAATGAAAAGGGAGAGCACATGGGTTTGAGAAAAGCACATGTGAGGTGTCCCTTGGCCATTAATGCCTTGTCCCCTCACTTTCCCTATAAATACCAAGCCCTCCTCTCATCCATTCGACTCCCCACTCATTCCCAACGAATTTCTGGTCTCATTACCTCCCAAGGAGTCCTCCCAAGGTTCCCCCAAGCCCTCAAGGTCCCAACCTTTGAGGTTTAAGAGTTACATTTTAAGGTAAGGGATCCGACCCCTCTCTTTTTTTTCAAGTAATCTCTTTTATGTCATTTCTTTTATACTCCATGTTCTTATGTTGGAGGATGTTCTTTTATATTCATCCTACTGCCTATTTCATGTTCATATGATGAGAGAACCCCCTTGCTCTCATCAATTCGTTTTAAGAATGTTTAAGTGGCGCCGTTAGGCTGCCGAATTTTTAAGCGATTCTTTCACCTTCCTCGTTTTCAAGTTATATTTTCATTCAAGTCTTTCAGGTTCCTTTTTATTATGTTGGGGTATGATCTCTAAATTATCATACTGATATTTTATGATCATATGATGAGAGACCCCATTTGATCGCTTCAATTCAGTATTTTCAAGTTTTAAGTGGCGCCGTTAGGCTGCCGAATTTTTAAGTGGTTCTTCACCCTTCTCGTTTTGAAGTTCTACTTTCATGTCAATTATTTCAAGTTCCTTTTTGTTATATTGGGGTATGATCTCTATATATATCATACTGGACTCTTATGTTCATATGATGAGAGACCCCATTTGATCTCTTCAATTCAATATTTTTGATGTTTTAAGTGGCGCCGTTAGGCTGGCGAATTTTTAAGTGGTTCTTCACCCTTCTCGTTTTGAAGTTCTACTTTCATGTCAATTATTTCAAGTTCCTTTTTGTTATATTGGGGCATGATATCTATATATATCATACTGGACTCTTATTTTCATATGATGAGAGACCCCATTTGATCTCTTCAATTCAGTATTTTGATGTTTTAAGTGGCGCCGTTAGGCTGCCAAATTTTTAAGTGGTTCTTCACCCTTCTCGTTTTGAAGTTCTACTTTCATGTCAATTATTTCAAGTTCCTTTTTGTTATATTGGGGTATGATATCTGTCTATATCATACTGGTCTCTTATGTTCATATGATGAGATACCCCATTTGATCTCTTCAATTCAGTATTTTGATGTTTTAAGTGGCGCCGTTAGGCTGCCGAATTTTTAAGTGGTTCTTCACCCTTCTCGTTTTGAAGTTCTACTTTCATGTCAATTCTTTCAAGTTTCTTTTTGTTATGTTGGGGAATTATCTATATATCTATCATACTGATCTCTTATGATCATATGATGAGGGACCCTATTTGATCTTGTCAAATCATTTTCTTTTGAAGTTAAGTGACGCCGTAAGGCTGCCGAATTTTCATAAGAGAAATCTAATTTTTTTCTTCCTTCCATGTTTTTCATTTCAAATGTTATGTCCTTGAAATTTCATTACCATGATCATGTATCCTTCTTATTCTGTCCATGTACTATTTTATGGGTCATTTATGAATGTTTGACCCATTTTACCTCTCTTTTAATGTCTTCTAAGACCTCGGAACATTGCCATTATGCTGCAGAATTTCTGTCTCAAAAGGTCTATCTCTTTTTCTAAAGTTCTTTTATTTTATTAAGTGAATACTCAAAGCTCTTTCTTATAAAAGGGTATTCACATATATACCAAAATGTTCTATTTTAAATTCTGGGATTTACATACATGAGACCCACCATCCTTTTCTGTGGGTTTTAAAGTGATATAAAGATCATGTCTTTAAAGCAGTTTTTAAAAAGTTATGATTATAAAATGAAACCCATTTCCTTTATGCTATATGGGTTATTTATGAAATTTTTGATGATGATATATGTGGCTCACATGATAATAAAGGGAAATTTAAGGGTCCGCCCTGATAGCGCTCCAATGCATTGGGTAATGATGTAACCACTAGAGATTACAATTTTCACGATACCTTGGTGAATAACCTTGGTAATTTTAAAATGACACCTTGGGGATGGACCTTGGTGATATGTTCATGATTGTCTATGTTAAATGATGTAGCCACATCTTCAAGTTATGAAAAAGTTTTATTTTTATTATGATATGCCTCATGATTTCATTTTTATGCCTTAAAGTTCTTTTCATGACTTTATTGATGTATCTCAAGTTCATATGTAAAATGTTTCACTTGTTTCCCTTGCTGGGCCTTCTGCTCACCCTTCCTTTTGATGTATGTCCCCAGGTTATGGGATGCAGTAATGAGCCTAGGGTGAACATGAGGAGAAGCCTTTCAAGTGTTTGAGAAGAATGTTTTTTTCATGTTTTATGTTCCTTGTTTCCAAGACACTAAACCTTAAAGATCCTCAGTTCCGTGTAATGTAATGAAAGTTTATGTTATAAAAAGGCGGGATGCTATAATCATGCTGTTACAACTTTAAAAAAAAACAAAATACCAAATAGTGTCAAAATTGACATAAAAGTGTTTTTAAAACAAATATTATATTATTAATTGATATAATATTCCAAAAAATATACGGTTCAGCCAAAGGAATTAGATAAGGTTATATATATTAATAATTAACCACTTGTGGTTCTCTTGTCTTGTAATAGTATGTTTAGAAACCATATAATATAAAAATACAAAGAGACATGGTAAATGTTAAACTATTTAACTAAGAGTCAAATCTAAAAGATAAGGTTAATATGCTGATCTAAACCTATCTAAAACCTATTGGTTGAGAGGTTTTAGAACCATACCACCTTTTCCTTGAAATAAATCATTTTTGAGCCATTAGAAATCGAAAATTATTTTATTATAAAATAATATTTCAAGCTTTTCCTAAAGTACCCCCACCTGTCTTATAAAAGGGAACTTCCCCTTCACTGAAAATCACACCTCTAAATCCATTTGGCTCGGACAAACTCTGCCCAAATATCCTCCCAACTTACCCCACATCAACCTAGAGTCATTTTTTTGATCAGAAAGCCAACCTATGGAGCCCTTTTGATCAACTCAAATGGAAACACCCGAAGAAGAGGTAATAATTTCACCACCCTTTTTCAAGTTCTTTCCTTCTTCCACTTCCTCTTTTTTTGTTGCTTCCATAAAAAATAATAACTCCAGTACCTCCTACTTACTATGATGTTATTATAAATATGGTACAACCATATTAATTATTCTATCCAACCTATAAATGACAATTTCACCATACATGCGTACACATGTCTAACCGTCTCCACGTCATGGTGTAGTTTGTTATTCAAACACTTCATTATTTGGATTGGTATAATAATGAGTATAACAGATGTAAATAATAAATATAACATATTAATGATTCTGTATATATGATATACCATCCAATTACATATGATTTCATCGTCACTATAATGATATTGTCGCTCGTGCGTACGTACAGATTACCATCTCCACGACGTGATGAGATTCATTTCCACATTCACCATTCAAAGATTATTGTAAAAATATATATTATTAATAAGTATGTAACATTTGACATAATAATTCTAATAAATATATATATATATATATATGTATATGTATGTAGTTACTTATATCTTATTCACTTGCTTCTATTCAATACGATATGAAAAATGGAAAATGTGTTTATGCGTACGTACGGCCTACCGTCTCCATATACAGTGTTTTCTATTTCATATATCTATCTATTATACATATTTATTTTTAAATATATATGATATATAAATCATGTGTTATATTATGGAATTATGTAAATCATGATCAAAATGTTACAATCAATAATAACAAGTTAAAACATGTTTGATAAAGAAAGTGATTATTACCCTAAATGTTAATTTAACATGGAAATCATTATTAAATGGGTAGTATAAAGTCATAAATTAATCATGTATGATATAATAAACATGAATATGGTTATGTTATATCTTAATAAAATACTATGGTCATTATACAGGTGGTTAAACGTACCCTCGACCAAATAAAAGTGCAAGGTAAGGGTTAATTTCCCAATCACTTTATTATTTGAGGTTGTTTTTACGTAAGTATCTATTGGGACATCTTTATCACCCACATTCGGGTTTTCTTAAAAATTTATTTCAAATAATTTTTACTATTTACTAGACAATGGGTGAAAGTAATTTATACCCTTATTTGACCTTATATGTTTTGAAATAAATCTTTCCATCGTTTTCCAAACAATGTACTCTATGACATTTTCGATAAAATTAAGGTAAAAATGCCTTTTTTAACTTATATGGTGGGTGCAACAACTTTCCAGCGTTATAACATCGGTGAAGCTTCATTTATAGGCTTATAAGAATATTTTAAAAATAAATGTTTTCTTTCATAATTATGTTACTGTTAAATGATTTCAGAATAGAAAAATTATTTTTCTCAAATAGTTTTTATTTAATCTATGTCAACATCATTTGATAAATTTTACACTTGTTTGAAGATGATTTAGTATGATTCAAATCATTTATATTGTTTTTAAGGTTTTGTGATATGTATAACTGTGGATGTGTTATTTTTATACCATTCATGGTTTATCGTTAAAGTATTGACATTTCATATGCTATTTTTAATATGAATGTTTATGTTATATTTTAACCTTTTCATATGAGGAATGTATTAGAACTTAGTATGTAACGGGTGGAGCCTACTATAGCTTCTCGGTGCATCGGTAGGTCTCATGAGACAATTAGACGTGAAATTGGCTGAGGAATTTCCCAATTTGTTATATGATTTTGGCCGAGGCCTAAATCATTTTTATACGTCTTGGTCGAGGCCTTGAAAAGATGTTTCAGAATGTCCGGAATTATACATTCCCTCATTATGAAAATATTATTTATGGTTCATGTGGTTAATAGACTAATAGAATACCCATGACTATGTTTTATTATGGAATTATTTACTCAGTTCATATTCCTACCATAAAGTGTTCATGTTAATTATTTTTAAGGGCATGTGTTTTTTATCATTCACCTTGCCTAATGTTTATGTTATCTTCCACTGTATTGCTTACCCTTACTGAGTGTTTGAGCTCACCCCTTTCTTATGTCTCATTTTACCAGGATATAAAGAAGTTAGTTATGAGTGACTTGTAGGCATAATCTAGGAGGCTTGGATGTTGCTAATGGAATAAATTAGTGTTGTATTTCTTTCCAAGTTGTAATGTTTAACTTATGTATGTATCTTGTTTTCAATAATACTAAATTGATTGGTATTTAGGGATTTGATCCCTTGTGGTCATTCCAATTCTATGTATTAATGCACCAACTCTAGGTAACTGGGGTTGGGGCATTAAAGTTGGCATCAGAGATAGTTTAGTACAAACCTTGGAAACTAGATATAGAAAAACTATGATTAGAGAACACTACTCTAAGATAGACTTTGAGGATTAGTATATAAGAATATCCTAGAATTTTGGTACTGTATATATTTTGTGAGTTTTCCAAGAAATACATCCTTGTATGGATACGTGTAGGTAGAGGCAGCTGTGGAACATATGTACCTAGGGGTAAAACTCGAAATCACCACTTTGAGGTAGACTCAAATGGGAACTGGTGCACGACAATGGGCCTTGCTGCACTCTTGGTTAAGAAACTCCCAAGGGATATGATTAAGATAATTATCATTTACTTTACAAACCATTATGAAGTATTTATGAGTATATAACTCCTCAAAGAATTTTTTTTTGTGATTTTGGATTTTATCCATAAACTGTTTAATTTATGTTAACTATTTTACAGGTTTGGAATTATGTATTGAGATTCATAAAATAATATAGTGTATGCCATTGTTTATAAATGGTGCCTAGTGGATGTAATGGAAATTATATTAATGCATGTAATTCGTGTAGGGATTTCCATCCTACTCAAGATAATTATAGTGGAGATGGAGATACAACCGATGCTGATCATCATATCACCATACTGGGACAACTCACCCAGGTTATGAATAATATCCTTACCCGTATGGATCACCCTGATGCACAACGCGGATGATCAATGTTAGACCACTATAATAGGAAACAACCACCAACCTTCAATGGGTCTACAAATACATTTGGAGCTGAGCAGTGGATAAGTTCCTTAGGGAAAAATATTTCATGCTTTGGGGAGTAGAGAAAGGGAAAAAGTTGTCATGGATGTTTATCACCTCACAGGAGATGCAAATCAGTGGTGGTCATTAATTCAAAACACAAAGGAAGATGAAGAAGTATCAAGTATGGAATGGAGGGAGATTAAATATCTTTTCTTAGAAAAATACTTTCCTCGTGACCATCGGGTGGATATGGAATTTTTTTTCTGAGTCGGAGACAAAAGGAGGATGGGAATTTCGCAATGTATGAAGCTGACTTTATAAGGTTAGCAAGGCATGTAGCATACTATATATGTAACCTAAGGAGTAATATTTATTGGCTCTTTAATGGGATAAAACCATTTCTCCATCGAGCATTAGTCTCACAATCCTTCTCATCGTACGAAGATATTGTTTCATGTGCTATCAAGACAGAAAATGAATTCTCTAAATCTAACGACTTTAAAAGAAAAGAAAGAGAAGAAGAGATCTGTTGAACACTATGGGAAAGGAAATAATGAAACATGGAAGTATGGAAGAGTTGAATTTCCACCCTTTTAAAATTGTGGAAGGAAGCACCCTGCTGCCTGTCTAAAAGGAAAAGGATTATGCTACAAATGTGGAGAGAAAGGCCATCTTACTGGTGACTGTAAGGGGAAGAAAGAAGCTTCTAATGTTTAATTCTAAAATTGTAGGGAGATGTTACATTATTCAAATGAATATCCTATGTTTCAGGGAAACTTACCTCAGAAAAGTCCAAGGGATCAAGGCCAAGCTTTTTTGATCACTACTGCTGAGGATGAAGCTATGAAAGATGTGGTGTCAAGTAATTTAATGGTTCCCTCAACTTTAGCCAATTATTTATTTAATTCTGGATCATTGCATTATTTCATATCTTCTGAGTTTTCTATGAAAATAGATATTTCTAATTTCATTTAATAAGGGAGTTGTCAGTCTAAACATCTAAGGTAAGTATCATTGCAACAATGTTTTGTGAATTAATCCCAATTAGAATTTGAGTTTTTAGTTGATTTAATTCCTAGTTCAAGGGTCATATCAAAGACCCCTTATAGAATGAACACTGTAGAATTAGTGGAACTAAATAAACAAATAGAGGAATTGAGTAATAAAGGATTTATTTTCCCTGGTGTTTCTCCATGGGTATCCCCTGTCCTTTTTCTTAAGAAGAAAGATGGATCTATGAGGTTGTGCATTGAATATACGGAGGTCAATGCTATAATAATAAAGAAAAAGTATCCCCTACCTCGCATTGATGATTTATTCGACCAACTTCATAGAGATCAATATTTTTCACAGATTGACCTTTGATCTGGATATCATCAGTTGTGTGTGAAGAAGGAAGATATTCCGAAAACAACATTTCGAACTAGGTACGGGCATTACGAGTTTACAGTAATGCCTTTTGGACTGACTAATGCACCCTCTGTTTTCATGGATATAATGAATAGAGTTTTCAACAAACATATTGATGAATTTGTAGTGGTATTTATTGATTATATCTTGGTATACTCCAAAAGCTACAAAGATTATGAAAATCACTTGCTCATTATCCTAAAGACTCATATAAGAAATGAATTATATGGGATGTTTAATAAGTGTGAATTCTAGATTCAAGAGATTTATTTTCATGGCCATATTTTCTGTAATGATGGAATTTATGTTGATCCTTCAAAGTCCAAGGAAATCCAAGAATGGCTAGAAGCGATGAGTATAACTGAGGTATGCAGTTTTATTGGTTTAGCAGGTTATTATCGACGTTTCGTCCAGAATTTTTCCTGGTTGGCTAACCCATTAACCAAGCTCACACGTAAAGGGTTTAAATTTGTTTGGACAAAAGAGTGGGCAGAATGTTTTGAAGAACTGAAGAGAATATTAGTCAATGATCCTATCTTGACTCTACCATTAGGGAAAGATGGGTTCGTTATTTATAGTGATGCTTCAAAGAAAGGACTAGGTTGTGTCCTTATGCATAATGACAGAGTTATTGCCTATGCATCACATCAACTAAAAATTCATGAAAAAAACTATCCTAATCATGATATTATGTTAGCAGCTATAATATTTTCTTTGAATATATGGAGACACTATATCTAGGGTAAAAAATGTGAGATATATACCGATAACAAGAGTTTGAAGTATATTTTCTCACATAAGGAACTCAATAAGAGGAAAAGGTGATGGCTTGAACTACTCAAAGATTATGATTTCACTATACACTACCACCTGGGGAATGAAAATAAGGTGGAAGATGCTTTGAGAAGAAAGGATCACAGAGTTATGAATAAGATGAGAGTTGAAAGGGATCATATGTACATGGATCTAGTAAAAATAAATATGGGATTAATCATGGAAGGTAAAACATCGATAATTTTTCAAATTGTTGCCAAACCATCTTTACTAGAAAGGATAAAACGTTCTCAGGCTGATGATGAGTAGTTTCAAAAGAAAATTAAAGCTGTGAACGATGGGAGATTGATCAACTTTATATATGAAGATGGGATTTTGGAATTTGGGAAGATAAATTGTGTTCCTAACATACCTGATCTAAAAAGATAATTGTTGGATGATGCTCAAAGCTTCAATTTCTCTATTCACTATGGTAGCATTAAGATGTTTAGAGATTTTAAGGAACATTTTTGGTGGGACAACATGAAGAGAGATATTTGATGATTATGTAGTAAGATGTATGGTTTTTCAACAAATGAAAGCTGGAAGGCAACATCCTGGAGGGGTCATGCAACCTTTTCCCATACCTGAGTGGAAATGGGATAATATTATGGTGGACTTTGACATGGGTATACCAAATAATCCTAGAATGAATGATGAAATATGGGTCATTGTTGATCGTCTTACCAATACATCACATTTTCTTGATATAAGAGAAGATTTACTACTTGAAAGTCTAGAAATACTATATATTAATGAAGTTTTAAGACTTCATGGAGTACCCCTATTGATTTTTTCTGATTGCGATCCCCATTTTACATCGAGATTCTGGAAAAGTCTTCAGAAAGCCCTAGATGCTGAACTTCAATTGAGCACTGCCTCCCACCCTCAAACAGATGGACAATCAGAACGGACTATTTAAACCATAGAATAAATTTTGAGATCTCGGTCACTTGACTTTCAAGGTATGTGGGATCAATATTTACCTCTGGAAGAATTTTTTTATAACAATATCTTCCATTAAAGTATTCAGATGGAACCATATGAAGTGTTATATGGAAAGAAATTTCACACACCAACTTGTTGGGATTATATTGGTTAAAG
Source organism: Viscum album (assembly GCA_963277665.1). NCBI lineage: Eukaryota > Viridiplantae > Streptophyta > Magnoliopsida > Santalales > Viscaceae > Viscum > Viscum album. The sequence goes on along the minus strand of OY728140.1, from coordinate 370,845,187 downwards.
AAAACTCATAGGCCCATAACTTGTTAAGGTAACAATGGATAAAGTTAAGATGATCCAAACCCACATCAAAGAATCCCAAAGTATGAAAAGAAGCTATGCCGATAACTGGAGGTAGGATTTGGAATTTCAAGTAGGAGACCATGTTTTATTGAAGGTATATCCATGGAAAGGTGTTATACGTTTCTATAAGAAGTGTAAATTGAGTCATAGGTACATTGGGCCTTTCGAGATTCTAGAATGAATTGGAGTTGTTGCTTATAATTTGACAATGCCTCCAAGTCTCTCTAAAGTTCATGATGTGTTTCACGTATCACTGTTGAGAAAATACATGCCTGACCCAATGCATATAATCACCTATGAGGAAATAGAGCTGGAACCCAACTTGTCTTATTGCGAAGAGCCTATCATAATTCATGATACTAGAGATTAAGTGTTGCGAAATGGGATGACTCATCTGGTGAAAGTTATATGGAGAAACCATAAGATGGAAGACGCAACATGGGAACCTAAGGAAATTATGATGAAGAACCACCCAAATCATTTTATGTAGTAATATTCTTGAAATTTCAAGGAAAAAATTATTTTAAGTAGGGGAGAATGTAACACCCCAAGTTTCCATGGTACTTTTCCCTTTGAATAATATAATAGCTTGTGTTGTACATAACTTTGAGTTCAAACACACCACAACCAATCAAACTAGCCGTTATGAATACTAATACCCACTTTTTGAAATTTTATGAATTTCATTTTTCAAGATGGACTTCATTTTGGGATTTGGAATAACGAAATTAGCTTAGGGTGAATTTTTGGTATTTTTCTGAAAACACTCAACTTTTTATGAATAGTGAAAAACACTATGTTGTTGTTTAAAACTGACTTTTTATTTAAATAATTATTTATTTTATTTAAATTTATTTTAGGTCAAAATAGATACATAATACCTATATAATTTCAATGTAATTAATTGGAGTCATTTTATAATAAGTTTAGATATATAAAAATTTTATTGAACTCTCTACCGTCTTTTACCCACCTCCTAGGAGCATTTGTAAATTTTCATAAAAATTAAATTTACCGCTTCTGTGAGTTGAATTTTAAAAATAAGAGAGACACAGTTGACATCAGTAAGTAAAATTTGGTTCAATAAGATAAAAATAATTTTTTATAAACAGTATCATTTGACTTTTATTTGCTACGGTTAAAAGTAAATAGTGTAATTAAGGGTAAAAATGATATCATAATTACTCTAACACATATCCTAATTAAATTGGATAAGTTTAATTAAACCAAAAACGACCTTAGTAATAGAATATGATCCCCTTTGGTCCACTTGGATTAGATTAGGACATTTATTATTATTTTATTTAAAAAAGAGTTAAATGTGTTAAATTTAATGTTTCATAACAAAACCATTTTTAATATAGGGTTATAAATAATATAAATTTGACTATAAATATTTATTATAAATATAAAAATATTTCCTACATAATGGTATTTTATTTAAAAATTTTAGACATTAAATAATTAAATTTATTTATGAAACAATGATGATGCAGTAATCACCTTATTAATGAAACATTAAAATAATTGATATTATAAATATCCAAATAAATTCAATTTGACACTTTTGATGAATTAAACTACTTTTCTAGGTTAATATTAAATGTTAGGTTTGGTTTAATGAATTTTTTTGAAGTAATCATGCTGTTATGACTTTAACAAAAACAAAATACCAAATAGTGTCAAAATTGACATAAAAGAGTTTTTAAAACAAATATTATATTATTAATTGATATAATTTTTTTAAAAATATAAGGATTTGTAAAAGGACTTAGACAAGGTTATATATATTAATAATTAACCTCTTGGTTTTCTCTTGTCTTTTTATAGTATGTTTATTAACCATATAATATAAAAATACAATGAGACATGGTAAATGTAAAACTATTTAACTAAGAGGTAAATCTAAAAGATAAGGTTAATATGGTCACCTAAACCTGTCTAAAACCTATTGTTTGAGAGGTTTTCCACCCATCCCCAACTTATCATCGAAATAAATATTTTTTGAGCCATTATAAACGGATAATGATTTTATTATAAAATAATATTTCAAGCTTTTCCTAAAGTGCCCCTCACCTCTCTTATAAAAGGGCACTTCCCCTTCTCTCAGAATCACACCACCAAAGCCGTTTGGATCCGACAAAACCTACCAAAATATCCTCCCAACCCCCATAACATCATCCTATAGTCCTTACTTTGATCAAAAAACCCATCATATGGAGCCGTTTTGATCAACTCAAAAGGAAAGAACTGAAGAATAGATAATAATTTCACCACCCTCTTTCAAATTCTTTTCTTCTTCCACTTCCTCTTTATTTTTTTTCCATACCAAAATAATAACTCCAATACCTCCTAAATAATGTGATGTTATTATAAATATTTTATAACCATATTCGTTATTCTATCCATCCTCTAAATGAAAAATTCACCATACGTTCGTACGTACGGATTTCTGTCTCCACGTTGTGGTGTAGTTTGTTATTCAAACACTTCATTCTTTGGATTTGTATAATAATGAGTGTATATAATGTAAATAATAAATATAACATGTTATTAATTATGTATATATATGATATAACATCCAATTACATATGATTTCACCATCAATATAATGAAATTTTCACTCGTGTGTACGTACAGATTACCATCACCACGACGCGATGAGATGCATTTCCACATTCACCGTTCAACGGTGATTGTAAAAATATATATTATTAAGAATTATGTAATATATGACATAATAATTCTACTGAGTATATATATATATATATATGTATATGTATGTATGTACTTACTTATATCTTTTTCACTTAATTCCATTCAATATGATATGAAAAAGGAAACAACGTTTATGCATACATACGGCCTACCGTCCCCATAAACTGTGTTTTCCATTTCATATATCTATCTATTATACATATTTATATTCTAAATATATATGATATATAAATCATGTGTTATATTCTGGAAGTATGTAAATCATAATCTAAATAATAAGATCAAGAATAACAAGTTAAAACATGTATGATAAAGAAAGAGATTATTACCCAAAATGCTAATTTAACATGGAAATAATTATTAAATGGGTATAATAAAGTCATAAATGAATCATGTATGATAAAATAAATATGAATATGGTTCTAGTATAATTTAATAACATTCTATGTTCATTATATAGGAGGTTAAACGTACCCTCGACCAAAGGAAATTGCAAGGTAAGAGTTAATTTCACAATCTCTTTATTATCTGAGGTTGTTTTTACGTAAGTATCTATTGGGACCTCGTTATCATCCACATATGTGTTTTCTTAAAAATATATTTCAATTTTTTTTGAATATTTACTAGACAATGGGTTAAATTCATTTATACTATTATTTGACCTTATATATTTTGAAAGGAATCTTTCTGTCGTTTTCCAAACAATGTACTTTATGACCTTTTCGACAAAATTAAAGTTAGAATATCTTTTTTTAACTTATACGGTGGGTGTAGCTATTTTTCCCTATTATAACATAGTCGAAGCTTCCCTTACAAGATTATATGAATATTTTCAAAATAAATATTTTCTTTTATAATAATGTGACTCTAAAATGATTTCAAAATAGAAAGAGATATTTCTCTCAAATAGTTATGATTTCATCTATGTCAACATCCTTTGACAAATTTTACACTTGTTTGAAGTTGATTTATTATGATACAAATCTTCCATATTTTATTTATGGTTTTGTGATATTTTTGACTATGTATGTGTTATTTTTATACCATTAATGGTTTATGGTTAATGTATTGACATTTCGTATGCTAGTTTTAATAATAATGTTTATGTTATATTTCAACCTTTTTATATGATAAATGTATTGGACTTAGTAAGTGACAGGTGGAGCCCACTATAACTCTTCAATATATCGGTATGTCTCATGGGACAAATATACATGGAATTGGTCCATGCCTTTCCCAATTTGATATATGGTTTTGATCGAGGCCTAAATCATTTTTAGACGTCTTGGCCAAGGCCTTGATAAGATGTTTCATAATTCATGGCATTATAAATTCACTCATTATGAAAATATTATTAATGATTTATGTGGTTATTCGACCAGTAGAATGCCCATGACTATGTTTTTTATGCCATTATTTACACAGCTCATATTCCTTCCATAAAGTGGTCATGCTTATTATTTGTAAAGGAATGTGTTTTCTATTATTCACCATACCAAATGTTTATGTTATCTTATGATATATTTCTTACCCTTACTGAGTGTTTGAGCTCACCCCTTTATTATGTTTCATTTTCCCAGGATATGAAGAAGTTAGTTATGAGTGACTTGTAGGCATAATCTAGGAGGCTTGGATGTTTCTAATGGAATAAATTAGTGTTTTATATATTTTTAAGTTGTAATGTTGAACTTATGTATGTATCTTGTTTCCAATAATACTAAACTGATTTATTTTTCAAGATTTGATCCCTTGTGATCATTCCAATTCAATGTAATAATTCACCGACTCTAGGTAACTGGGGCCGGGGCGTTACATCTATCTTTAATTATTGAAGCACATGTATTATCGAAACAAAAAACATGTATATTAGCCTAAGAGTTTTAAATTAAAAGGTAATAATTTTAATATATGAAGTATAATAAAGGTTTGCAACATAAGAAGTTGATTATTTTATATTTTTAGAAAATGCAATCATACCCACCTTACAAACACTAAAAAATTCCATGTATGTACACCCTTGGGGTGTTAAAAAATAAATAAGAATGTACACAATTATTTTTTGAAAACAAATATGCGTATATTCTCTCTATATACTTTCATCAAATGCAAGTATGATCACCTTGTAAGATATAGAAAAATCAAAGATATTTCCCCTTTAAGTCTTTAACAAAGTATAAACATATCCATCATTAAATATCTCCCAAGATATAAAACATTACACAATTCATGATAGGGATTTAACAAATTGAAAAACTCTTAGGACAATATCATACCCAACTAGCCTCCGGGTTTTTCATTAGCCAAACATTTTTATGGGTTTATAAGACCAAAATTGTCTCAAAATGGTCATCAATACACATGTATTCTACACAAAAAAATCTATAAAATTTTAGTACACAAATAACTAGTTGAATGAAATTTGTTTTCAAACCATTTCCAAATGGGATCACCAAAATCTACCTCAATAATGTAAACATTTGATACCCCAAATTCAATTAACATTATAAAAATGATTCATGGAAACTAATTTTCAAAGAAATAAATCATTTAGATATAAATAGGAAATGGTAATTAATATATTTGTGTTTTTTATAAAAATGGTTTTATATCTTGTATATTGTATGTGGTTATAGTCATGTTCAAATTTTATTTTTTGAAAAGTGTATTATAAGAGATTTAAGAAAGAGGAATTTTTACAATCATTTGATTTTGACAAAAAACAAAATAATGAGGAAATGAAAAGGAAAAACGATTTAAAAATAGATGATGTAAAAACATTTGAAAATATTTAATTTAGAAAAAAAATCAATAATAGATCATTGAAATGACATAAAGTTCACCAAAAGTAATGTGAAGTGGAAGAAATGATATTATATTTTGAAGGGATCGAAACCCATTTTAATATTTTTAGATAACTTTGATAAAATCCCACTTCATAAAAATCATAAAAAATATATACTTTAAAAGAGGATAAATGAAATATAATGACTACATATGATAAAACATAACCCGTTTTCACGTTTAAAGGAGAAAATTTCCAGGAAAGTAAAATATATTCCATGAAGAGGCAAAATTATTAAATAATATGGGATTCATTATCAATAATGATATAATCTGGATAATGAAATTCATCAACATAGAATCGTGGAATTGAAAAGGTCATTTTCTCAGAGATAAAGAGTAAGTACTATGAAATAATATCTTTTGGTGGAAGCGTCCAACCTTGGAATAATTAAGTACAATATGATACATTATAACTTGACTAATGAAGTTGAGTTAACAAAAAATATTACATCATTGGTATCTTTTCAATTGAATTCATTTTAAATAATGATCGGTATACATGTCTTCAAACCCCATGAACCTAATGAATATATAAATGTACATTTATTAGGCATTAATCAAACCTTATAAAATATATCATGGTGTATAATTATAAATATGTCTCAAGGAATTAAATTTCAGAAAAAGAACCCAGTACCATTTATTCCCCCTAACTTAAACGTTCCCCTAACCAAATTGGGAACGTGAAATTTATCTTGGAAATATCCTAGTAAATTTAAGACTTATGCTATATAATTCATTGAAAAGGATTATAACCATATGATATTATTATATGTGGATAAAAATGGAATAGTTAAAATTGAAATTTAATGGGATGTGTGTAACATGTGGTGGTGTAAGTGACCCCCTTTTATAAGGGAAAATGAAAATGTTTTGAATACCCATTATTTTTAAATCATTATGTGACACTATTCAAGGTAGAATGAATCCTAAATTGTCAAATAATAGATTCTGGGATGGGTTGAATTTGATAAATTCTATAAATATCATTTATTCACATTTTTTAAGCATGTATCAAGATTTTGACATCTTAACTTATACATTTTACCATTTTGGTTTTTACCATGATAACCATCTTTTAACAAATTAATTTATATTTTATTGAAAATATTATTTAAACCATATTATAAAATTTTTCCAGGATGAAACTAAACTTAAAAACCGAATAATCTATTTCGACATACGATTATGTTAAAATTCACTTTTACATTAATAATTTTAATATATTTATAAATTATTTTGTATAAAAATATTGTTTTCACAAGTAAGTGTTTCCAATATCATATAATACAAATTAAAAAATGGATGGGTGATAAAGCATTTATATACCAATGAAAAACTAGTAATATAGTATTATAATACAGAAGGTCATTTTAATTTATTAGATATTAATTACACTATATTAATAAAATAATTATTTGAATATACACCTTTAATCATTATTATAATCCATAACATGAATAGTATTAATCCCATTTTTATGTATAAAAATTAAATTAATTTTATTACATATTAGAAACATATTATTATGAAATATTAAATCTATTTTTTGTGTGTATTTTCTACATATGATTAAAAGTAATTTTTAATATAAGTGAATAAAAAATGTTATTAGAGTAAAATATTACTTCTTCTTTCAAAATATTTAAAATGGGTTTTTTAAATTCAATAAGGTGTTTTTAAATGAATAATTTTACATTATTAAAAACTACAAATAAACATTCCTAAAGCTTATATGTCATTATTTCATTACGACAGTTTCACGATAATGATTATATTTTCATATGTAGTATTTTTTTCAATAGTCACATGAAAATCAATTCTTCTTGAAAAGTACCAAAAATTCAATATAAGATAGTTTTTCACTTATGGATTCAGAAATTAAGTTCATTTTATAAAATTAAAATTCAAAAATTTTAAAATTTGGAATTTAAATAATAATACAACATATAAGAACATTTTTATTTTATTATAAAATTACATTCTTATTTTATTGGAAAAAGAAATTTTAAAACAATTACAGTTCTTAGTACAATTTTTTTTTATGAATTTACATTAATTTCACTTACTATAGTTTTTATTATGCTTAATTTTATCATTATAATATTCATATAATATGTTGTAGATCAATATTATTTTGTTTTTCTTATATTTAAAGTAATCTAATATATTATTAATTTAGGGACAAATATATTTAAAAAATCATGGTGCATTATAAAGCAGATAGAGATGAATTATTCCATAGGGGATAAAAAAGTGAGTGAGAATAAATCCTATAAAAATAGTATCTATACTATTAGAATGGATTTTTTTGGGGATTTTGATAGATTTTTCACCTAAGAAGTTGGATCCAATGGTTCTGAACTTAATTTCTTTCTAATCAAAGGAAGTGTACGACCCCACCAGGGATCTGATTTCAAAATTACCCACTCTATAAGAGTAAATGGAACCTTTATTTTTGGTGGGTTAACCCAAAAAATGGTGCTCAATGAACCAATAATGGTATAAGCTTGGAGAGGATCAAAATTGAAATCTGATAAAAATGCTCTGATAATCACTACATCTCATAAAAGGCTTGTGAAAGAATTTATAGGGTCCCAATACATGACTAATTTCCCTGTCATTTTTCTTGATTCATTATAATAATACTTGAAATATTTTTAGTTCTCCAAAATACTTTTAGATCATCTCCATATCTATAATTATTTCTGATGAACATCGTATTGAAGACTCATGCGTGGTGATTCTAGAATACCTCGGTTGTAGATTCATTTTGGGAATGTTGCTCCAATAGAGGACATGGATCTCCAAATGATAGATGTTGATGAAGTTCTTATGGTAAAGGGGTAATAATCCCAATGTTTAGTGTATGATTTCCCAAAAAAGCTATATTTATATTGTGGCCTATACTAGGTTAATGACATATGTATTGGTTGATACTTATGTGGATGATAATATATTCCTATATTTTTTGAAATATCACTTTACATTATATCTTCCATTATTATAATTTTGGTGTCTATTTTAGGAATACCATTAATGATATTTGAATTTAGATATGTTACTATTTTTATATCCCAACAAGTAGATATTTTGAGGACATTAATTATAGTAGTGTCAACTCATTTATGAGGTGATGAGATTAGTCCCTCTCTAAGAGAGTTAATCCTTGAATATGTCATATATTTGGAAAGTGATTATGATACTGATCAAGAAACCCTTGTTATTTTTTATGTCACTTGAAGACCTATATAGAGAGACCTATGGATTTTGATCTCTCAAAATCCCCTGTATTTTTTTGCAGTTATTATTCAAAATATTTTTCACATATTCTCATTACATGGGTATAGGAATTTTGATTACCATGACTCAAATTCCTAGATAAATTAATTATTTTCCACTCATGACTATATGATCTGAATACAATCAATGATCCATACTACACAATCCATTAATCAATTTTTATGGCAATGAATATCATATTTTGTGAATATTATGAAAAAACAGTGTCAGTAGAGAGGAAATTTCATGTAATAAAGAAGTAGTACCTATTAAAAGAACATAAATAAGAGTGAATATACTTAATTTATTGTTAAATAATATTCATCAAGAAGTAAATAATGTTGAGAGAGAGATCGGTGAGGAGAAATGAATTTTTGAGAAGGTAGAAAAGGTTTGACTTTATGAAAATGAAAAGAATAATACACTAAAATCAAACTTAGAGGTATAAATTGTGAAATTTTATATAATTTTAGATGTTATTAATGAATATTAGATATTAATGATTCAACTTTGGGTGTATTTTCATAATTTCTGAAAATGATAACATATTCGTCCATATAGGATAGAAACTAGAAAATAATTTTTTTCTCTTTTTCTTATGATATCAATGAATTTATACTTATTTTTCTCTTGGTTTTAAATTCTTAAACATAAAATATTCATTAATAAAAACTTGTGAAATCCAATAATAAAATATCAAGCCAACATCTATCTATTTAATCATTAATTTTTAAATGAATAACTTTAATCATAGCCCCCAAAAATTATAGTTGGAATCATTTCCTCACATGTATTTCCCAAATACTAATATATACATAACTACCATCACCATAAAACTAATTTTTTTCTATTTAGATGAATTTTTCCCTTCTTCATGTGGCTCAAATAAGGGTATAGGCATAACTACCATTATTTGAGCATTGTGACCAGTATGTTTAGATGAATTATTTTTTTAAAATTCCAAGGATCTATGAGGGGAATCAGGGAATAAGAATTCTAATCTTTAATTTTTTTTGAGTAAATTTATGTTTTATCATTTTTTATTTCATATGGATTCTCAATAATAATACTATATAGATGAGGGAATTATTTATCATTTTAAATTTTTCTTTGACCAAGGATTATAGAGAGAACATATTGTCATATGTTGAGGTTATATTATGGACCCAATATGTTTTGATTAATTTATTATTTTTCCATAATATTTTCATAAGCCTCACATTTGAGAAGACAATAATATTAGGATATGAATTTTTCCTAGATAATCTATTGTATATTTTTAACCTAACATGTTTTCTTTATTTTTAATTGTAAATGATCAAAAAAAATTATTAGGAAAGTTCATATATAGAAATCAGAAACTCAACATCGACCATGGATTCACATAATGGGTTTTTCAACGAGGTGATTATGTTTTCTATTTTTTTGGGTAGTTTTAGTTCATTTAATTTGGAAAATTATAGATTCTGTTTAAGGTTTGATAAACTTGACTAAAGAAAAAAGTGGGAAATAGATGTAGAAAAATGGGTACAGAAATTCGGACATTGATGAGGGGATAATTATATCATATATCTAAATAGATGAATTAATTTTAATGTATTTGTTCAGGGATGAATAATTTTTTATATTTATGGTAAAATCACTTTAACCATATGTTGAAATCATATATTGTCATATTGCATTGACCAAATCTCACAGGGTATCCCATTTAATGAAACAGGTGAGATATAATCCATATAAATTGGTAAAAATAAATTTCATTGATACAAATACATCATTATTTTGAAAATCATGATCAAAAAAATATGATTTACAATTTATTTTGGTTGTGATAGATTTTTTATCTATGAGAGAATTCATAGCTTTATTTTTCACTCTCTAGAGGTAGATGGTGGATTTGAGTTCTCCTAGAGAATTTTGAAGCAGGATTCCGAAATATTAGGAGGAATCTTTGATCACGTTATTTTTTAATAGGGAAGGGGATGAAAAGGTCATTTATTTTTTTAAATGTATTGGGTTTCAATGTCTTTGTTGAGTGTCCAGGAATAGGGGGAGATTAGTTTTTTTTCTTGAATATTGAAATATAATTTCATGTTTTTTAAGTTCACGTGATGGTTACCATTCAAAGGATTGAGAGTTATATATTGAATCTCTACACTAAAGACAACCATGATAAAAAAGTGTTTAATATCAAAGGTATTAAATCCTATTGAATAGTTATATTATAAGTTATTTAAATAAAAAAAATTAAAATATGAATTATGGATGATGAGATGGGCCACATTTATCAGAGATAACTGCAAACTGCATTTGAGTGATGGGTTCTGTTAAAATGGTGCAAGGGTTTATTAACATTAGAGTATATTCTTGTTAGGATGCATATGGATCTCGTTGATATGCCATATTATGGGAGAATATAGTGAGCGATATTAAGGGTATATATGAATAGTGATGTAGAAGATTCATTTAGATTAGAATTCTCTCATTTTCGATAGCCCATAATATTATTTATTATTGAAACACATAAAAATAAATTATGTTTATAGAAGTAATGATTATTCAAAAAGGGTTCTATAACCCTTAATGTTACACCACTGTCTATGTAGCACATAATCAGATCAAAGACATGTGATACGCCACTGTTCTAACTTTTGCTTAAACTAGGGGTCTATCTAGTATGTTTGTACTTTTTCTAGGACTATTTGGTGCTCCATATAATCATTATTCCTTTTACAATTTTACTCTAATTATTTTCCTACTCACTAAGAGTGGGAGTCATAGTGATAAAAGGCGTATCATTTTCTCATAATACCCTTTATATATATTCATTCTAATAATTTTCCTATTTTTTACATATGGATTATGTTATTTTTATTATAGACCAATGAAGGGTAGATTTTTAATGTTATTTTACAATGACCTAAAATTATTCAGTTTAAGGTCATATAGTTTTGAACAATAAGTGATATAGTTCAAATATAAATAATAACAAAAAAATCTCCATGAATAGAAAGTATAATGCCCATAGAGACTCACTAAGAGAAGGTGTACATAGTTTAATGACATGATTCTTAGAAAAAATGGGTCAAGGAAATTATCCTAGTAGCAATGTAAAATTTAACCATATGTTCATATAGAGACTATTACCACTATATACCATATCAAAGGATAACAAATAGTTTATAGTCATGATGTGTGGATAGGAGGGGTGAGATTAACGACCCAAATGGGCATAATTGACTAAGAATATCCTAATAACCATAAAAAAGGAGTAGGAAAGTCACAAATAAAAACTCGAGAGTCTCATATTAATAAATAATATGTGGAATATTTAAATTAGAGATGACTATTGACCAAATTAAAATTATGGTCTTCATTTAAAAAGTTAAAAAATCATATTGTGGATAGGGAATATTCCCATAGGACATATATGACTCTCTTTAAAAATATGTATTAGGAGATCATATGTGAATCCATATTAGTTTTAGGTATTCATAGTCAAGAAGAATTATCCTTTGGGGTAAAATATTCTCATTAGAAATAACCATGAAGGATTTATGCTGAACCTAGAAACCCATGGTGTGAAATTTGATTTACGAAAAGGGATATTTAGGAAGGTTGATAGGCAAATTTTGGAATTGAAAATTTCATTACTAGGATATTATAATATATATAAAAGGTGTACGAATAAATGATCACCCATGGCTAGGTCCCTAGTATATGATTTGGGAATCATTAAACATCTAAATATAATATGAATCATGTTATATATAGTTTTTATAAGGATGTATCCCAAATATATCTAAATTATATGAATAAAATGTGGGATTTTATACCATATCATCACTGAAACATGCCTTTATGGTTGGATAATCTATCCATAACCACTGGATCCCCAAGGGATGGAAAATGAAACCCTATGTAGATCATTCTCATGAATATTGGAGATATATTTTTAATGTGGGTTCCATATTTAAAACTGCATGATGAAGGATCCTATATGGATCCAGATCATTTGTGGGGTTAGAGGCATTTTATTGAAGGATTTCTATAATGAATCTTTATAGGGACCTCTTTATAAATTCATATTGTATGAAGGACATAATATTAATATGAATCCATACACAATTCAATTGAGGCATATTCTACCATGGATGAATTTTTATGCTGGGGATGGATGTTAGGTATAAACTTAGTTGGGTGCCACACACAAAATGGTGAATGTTATTTGAGATATGATTTTGTTGGTCTAAGGATATGATATAAGGGTTTTGTTACATATCATAATATAATATATATCTAATCACATGTAGTTCATGAAGATAAATTAACTATATAGATCAATATCTTATACTGGGAATATAAGATTTTTTTATTTATGGATGGGAATTGAATAAAAGATATCGACATCACTATTTATCAAAAGAAGATAAGAATCAACCCAAACATTGTTCATGAAGAGAAATACCATTTATAGATCAATATCATATTAAGTGAAAAGGATGATTTTTTTATATAATATGATAAATGATCTATGTATCTCTATATATCCTAAGGTGATAGGAATAAAACCACACGTAGTTCCAAAAGGATCCCCTATTCCAATCATGATATTTCATTAGGGTGAGTGAATTGAAATCCTTGGATATAAGAAGATTGTGTGCCAAAAACTCTAAGAAAAATATATCTCATATATAGGGGAAGTATGGTATGAAGTGCATGCAGCTCTAAGTAGTTTATGATTTTTCTCGGAGGACTAAATGTATTATAATTTTTTAAAATTATGATGTTTTTTTCGGATAAAAAGAGAAGTTATCCTAGATCTCAAACATCACATTATCTATGCTTGGTGTGGGAAATAAGATACGATTAGTGTTTTACCCATGTTGAACTAGAGTAGTTGATATGGGAATTTAAAACCCTAGTGTTTACCATTTTTTGTAAAATATATCATAAAGGATGGCATCATGTGACCATGATATTACATTGTGAAACATAAAGTCTTGTAGCTATGATATTTGAGGTGTTCGCTTTTAGTTTATGCCACAAGGACCTTGACCAAGATATTTTTGTTCTTATGGTAAGGATAGAATTATATGGAGACTATATTTTCCTATCTAGGAATAGTGTCACATAGTTTAATGTTATGTGATATGGATGATGACCATATAGTTTAAAATCATTCAGTTATGACATATACTTGAACTGATGTGTGATTATGGAAATTAATTTCTACAAAAGATCATATTTTTGGATGGTGTTATGTATTCTATATCCAGTAAAGAAATGGAAAAATATATTTTACTGTAATACTTTTTTATGATATAAGGTCCTTCCCATTTCTGTTTTATTTAGAGGGTTCATCCTTAGTATAATTTGTGTTAAAATAACCGATACCAGCTCACCCTAGAGGAATAAAGATAGGTTATCATTCTTAATGAAATATTATAAAATTTGGTTCTAATAGATTTACATGTTCTGGGATATATAAAGTACTTTCTCATTTATTCATTCTAGCATGTCTAGCTTTATCTGAGACTATTCATATTTAAGAAACTAATTGAAAATGGTGGTGAAAAATAAATGCAACTATACCTCAATGTGAAGGACCAATTATTTAACATATATATTAGTGAATATGTGGTATCCTTTTTATCTAAATGAGATGTGGTTAAGTAACTCGACTAAGAAGTAATATTATATTATACAAGACTTATTGTCTTGATCCACCATATTTTGGAGTATATTTGAAATAGAATTATAGAACAGATCAATCTATCCATTTTTAGATGCATTGTAATGGGATGTGTGGTTGGAATTAATTTCATTTTATTGATACATTCTTTTTAACTCTAAATAGTACATGTTAGTTCTTTTTTTTACTTTAATATTGTTTGGGGGCATCAAATCAATTAATGATTTTTTACTTCAAAAATTAGATGATTTCTTTTAACCAAAATTCCATGAGGGATATATCCTTATCCCATTTACTAAAGAGGTAGGTGGTTATGGGGATTTGATTTAACTACCTGGATTTCAATGGGGGATATAACCCCAATAAGTCTATTCTCTTAATGAAATATTACCAAGACTATATTATAGTATATAACAACTATAGGGTTTGATGGGTAGAATTTTAATTTATATAGAACATGTGAAATTTTGTAGTGAATTCCTTGAAAATTTTTATCATTGATGGATAGAAATAGCCAAATCATTAGATTTGATGTGAGTGGTTAGTCCCTGATAGATGATAAATGAATGTTCTTGTGTGGAAATCTAATATAATAGTGATGGTATCTTTTAATTCAATTATTATAAGGAGGTATCCATCAAATCTCTATCTATAGAGGACTTTATAAGAACTTAGACCATTGAAAATGATGAATTTTAAAGTCTAATGTCGAATAATCTCTATACTTTATTGATCTTGTATTAGAATTTCACTTTAGAGATAGTCCATTAAGTGGTACATACATCATATAGTTGTATAATTTATAGA
This sequence comes from Viscum album, assembly GCA_963277665.1. Classification (NCBI taxonomy): domain Eukaryota; kingdom Viridiplantae; phylum Streptophyta; class Magnoliopsida; order Santalales; family Viscaceae; genus Viscum; species Viscum album. Next base: position 370,829,781 of record OY728140.1, on the reverse strand, counting down.
GGACAAAGGAACACCATGTTCAGGAGTGGTGTTGATCTCACTGATCTTCTCTTCAATGCTACCAATGACGAGGAACACAACCTGGCAATGCGAAATGCTAATTTCAATATCATCCTAGTCTGGATATTCCTAGGTTGTGTATATATTATCTAATACATACTCACATATATTTTACAAACACCCAACATGAGAGAGTACCACCACAAGGGGGAATTATTCCATAAGGCCTCATATATGATCAATTAAGAGATTTAATTCCACTTTTTTTATGGACATATTTTCCATTAATGTACAAGATTTTTACCTCCAAATTACCCATTATATTCAGTTCAGTAACTTTTATCTATATAAGATCTTGGTATTTGAATTCCTTTTTTTGTGTATCCATTTTATATCATTATGAAATAAGTAAAAATAACATTTACTAAAGAAATAAGGGAAAATATAAATCCCATACTATTTTGTTTCATATTTTCTAACCTTATTCATTTTATAAATTTAAATATTCTATCGAAATACATCTCCCATGTTTGGGGAGATTCAAAAATGGATAATAATTCATCTGTGGGAAATTCTATATCCACCAGAATTCTTCCCCAGGTGGGATGTGCAACAATAAAATAATCCAACACATTCCCTTTTACGACCTTTAGTGGTTCAAACTAATTTTCATATTACTATAGAATAACTTCCAATCATTCCATCCATTGAGTCAATATTGGACAATTGAGCATAAATTCAAGCTATTAGATTTGACAGATAATGGACCCCATGATTATGAAGGCAATGTCTCAATTTTAGAATCAAAAATTAAAATACCAGAAAAATCTATTTAATTTCAAAATAACAAGTCTCCATGCATCACATGGTCATGATATATATAAAAGAAGTTTTTTATTTCAGGAATCATACATCTATGAGAGAAATTAACCAGGTTATTTATTTAAATCCATCATATATATAATTATTAGAATCCCGTTTACATTAAAAATTATTGCAAATGGATATGATAGATATATATTTTTATTGTTGAATGCTAATTGAAAATAATAATACTAGTAAAACATGAGTACCTTCTTAATCATCATGGGGATAGGTATGAAATTTCCTACCATGATTTATATAATTAACATAATATATGGTTGGTTCCCTAGATACCCTCTCAAATCAATGATATTTCAATGAGCAGGAGTGATAAAGATTATCATGGTTTTCTAAGGTTCTACATGAGGTAATTGTGGAATACTATGAAGACAATAAAAATTGTAGATATTACCCTAAAAGATCATTTTATGGGTTTTACTGTTATATTATTATATTTTAGTTTGTTAAAACAATTCACGATACTGCAAAGTTGATCTCAAAACATGAGATATTGGACCACAAAATATTCTACATAGAATTCCATGGACTCCCCTATAAATGAGTTGAATATATGATGCATGACACAATGATTTATGGATCCAGTATTCTTCAAACCAAGGGTCACCACTATATTGAAAAAAATTCCTTAGGTACCATGAAAATGGTGGCCACCTCATCATTACGGACCATTAATATCTTTTATGGTTGATATAACCACTATTAAGGATAGGGAATGGAAATAAAAAGTTAAATAAACAAAATATCCATGACTACAAATAGAATGAAATCGTTTGGAAAATGATGTTTGAGATCCCTAGAACCAATAAAAATATAATTCTCACATTCTTTTTGTTAATGTGGAGAATTTTAGCACAAAATTCTAGATATTAAACTAACTGAACAATGTTGGATTTACTGAGAATTTAAACATTAGCTTTGAACATTGAATCATGAGTTGGATAGATTCCCCTAGCTACCTACATATATACATGGTGATCTTAAAATATGCCTAAATGATGGGTGGCCATAATTAGGATCGATTCAAACAAAAGTGTTATTCCAAAAAAAGACATCTTAATGTTGCCTCAGTAATGAAATATATTTCACTTGGTCTTTTAGGGACATAGTGACACTAATTAAGGTAGATCATGGGTCTTCCTGTATACCCACATTCACCTGCATACGTTTATCAATGGAGGAAGAGTCTCTATTATAAAATACTATAGGGGAATCTTAATTATATTCCTCTTCAACCTCAAATTTTTTAACTAAATTTATTTCAACATAAATGGGTAATTGAGGGAAATTTTTTAGTCTAACAGATAATTTTAGGGAACATTCATCATCTGTAAATGATCATGAAGTGACTCCAGCCTCTAAGGGTTTGAAAGAACGAGTATCATCATCTGTATAGTTCTGTACTTGCACTCCCTTGTCTCCATTATCATCTTGGGAAAAGTAGTTTCCAACATCCATAGATTTAAGAGATGACGTAGGTTTACTTTTTATCTCCTCTAGTGTTTTGGAGGCATTTTATAATCCAGGAGGCAATTTAAGGATCTCCTTACTAGGTCTATGATGATATATGAAAAAATATTCTAGATCAGGGGGTAAATAGATATTTTCTAAAAATTGAAATGATTAAATATGAATTTTTTATTAATACAGTGGAAATACAATAAATAATGGACAAGGAAGTTTTATAGTCGTTCAGATCAATCATAAATTACTATAATCTTCGCCGCTCCCATGTATTGTGAGGGATAACATCTAATAACTATAAGATAAATGATTTTTGATCGAGATTCACTAACATTATATATAATTTTTCACATGTGAAGCCATAACCTAGTTATATTTTAATTTTCTAACTTGGAGACATAACCAAAACAGCCCTACATTCTTCTACCAGAAGGAAAAAACTAAAGAGTACAACATTTTTATACTTAGAGGCACAAATCTGGAATGAATTTTATAATGGATTCAAAACCCACTCATACCTGAATTTTAATGGGAACCAAAACATGAAAATTAATATTAGATACTATTAAAGAAATAAGTAACAATATAAAAATTATTATACAATGTGATAGTTTAAATACTGGGGAAGCACTGATAACCTTATCAGTAATATGTTCAATGATGATGTACATAAATATTGTTAACAACAATATTGATCACACATTGTATATAAATTTGTTTTACATCATATTTATTTTATCCATGATACATTATTTTCATTAATCTTTGTACAATTCATATGAAAAATTATTAACTAAGTTTCTTTATGCATAGTAGTTTCAAATATTGAATGTCACATGTATATTCATTGTTTATTTCTTTTTCTATAAATCCATTTATTTTCTATTAAAAAATATTTGGATTTCAAAAAATTGATTCGTTACACATCCCAATAAAATATTTAATACATTATGAAATACTGCATAAAATAATGTTTAATAACACTTAGAACATTTCTACAAATAATTCACGATTAACTCTTCATATTCAAAAGAAATTAAAATTCAAAACTCTGATTTTACAAAGGTTATAATGAAAATATTTAAAACACATGATATTAATTTAAATCTATCGAAAAACATCCAAATTAATTTTATAATACCCTTGATAATTAATATAAAATATTTATTAAATTTAGTCATGTGATACAAGTACAATAATATTTAGTAAATATAAATTTCAAAGAATAATAATGACAAAGAAAATATTTCAGTTTCCACATAAGGATATAATTCACACATGATAATATTTCGAGGTATGATGTGTTAGTTTATGAAGAAAATCATGTAAATAAATTGTTCTATATATTTAACTTTCCCAAAAGAACCATCTAACTGAATTTTGTTTCCTTAGTGTTTTTCTATATCAAAAAAGTTCACATAAGTTAACTTTAAAAATATCCAAATTTAAGAATACAAAATATGATTATGTAAGAAATTCTATATATCCAAAATTATCTCATATCCAAAAAACCTCATGAAACTAAATAAAAAATCATTAATTCTTCACATAACTGAAGACATATATCTAGAAATCCATACTTAATTGAATCTACATATTAATAATTATTTATGTAATTGAATTCATTTATAAAAAATTACATACATAAAAAATATCACATATTAAAGAAATATAGTTTAATTGTTTTAAAAAAATGACATTTTCTTGGAAAATAACTATTCGACAAGTAATATAACTTTAATAAACATAAATAATATTTAAAAAATAGAAAAAAAGTTTTTGAATGTGTTAAAAATTATAATAATCCAATTTAAAATGAAATAATTAAAACATATAGTACTCATTAAATACACATATTACAAAACCATAATGGTTTGAAATTATCTAAAACCTAAAGTTGATCAATGATCTATTCAACAATCACCCCCTTTTTGATAAATTTGAAACAAAGATTATTGTTTAAAAAACATTATCCTTCTTTTGAAATTATATAAAATAATTGAAGAGAAAATTTATACACATCTAAATAAATGTTTAAAAAAAGTGATAACCCCCCCCCATTATTATAGTAACCTATAATGGAAAAGAAACAAAATATTTTAAATATATATATATATATATATATAATAAATCTTCAATCTTTTATTGTAATTTCAACTCATTGGAATATATTTTCACTTAAAATAAATAAATTTATAAAACTATCATATAAACGTTTTGAAAATATTTTATATTTAAAAAATTGGAAATCAAACATAAAATGATATTTAAAGATAAATAATAGAATAAATATAAGTATACATAATCAGGGACCACCTAGAAAATTTAACATACTAAAATAGTTATCTAACTTAGATAGAAATTAAAATTTGTTGGGCTAAAATTATATTTAAAAAATAACTAAATTTGAAAATTTTAAAATAATAAACATATTATAACTCCCAAAAAACTATTCTATAATTTTATAGTTCCATTACACCATATTAAAATATGTTTTTATAAATCATATATAAGTCAAAATCCATAGTAAGAATATCAGAAATATGATTTTTAGTAGAACTATATTCAAGATGAATATTTTATTTTTGAATATTTTTTCTAAGAAAATGATATAAAAAAACATTAATCTTCTTTATAGGATTATATAATGTATTTTTAGCGACTCATATATAAGATTTTTTATCACAATAATTAGGTCTCTATTGAAAATTAAAACAAAAATAAGAAGGGGTTTGTTTAGTCCATAATGATTATGAGAAACACAATCCAATATCTATATATTCAATTTAATATAAAAAAAGATAAAAATAATGCCATTGACATTAAATCTAGGAAACTATACCTTCTATAAGAAAATGACATATAAAAAATGTACATTTCCTTTCTCACTTTCAAACCAAAAAATATGAATAAAAGTAACTCATCAAATAAAAATTATTTTTTCCATCATAAAACAAACCAATATTTAGCTAAACATTAAAATGTTTTATAAACCTATTAATTTAATTCAAATTATTTCTATATGGTCACTCGAAAATATATACACAATCCAAATTAAAACATTATATCCTTCTTTAAAAAGTTAAATATAATAAATTACCAATCATTCCTCTATATGATTTAATAACAAATTATATTAAAGCATAATCTAAATATAATTTATAATTAGTAATTTTGGGATTATTCAATCTTTTTAATGAATCATATAAAATATTTCAACCAATTATTTAGAAAAGTTTTTTAGATTATGAAATATTCCATCATTTATTCGAAAATTTTGAAGACCAATAAAAAATGTCAACCATCCCATCAAAATCATTTTATATTTTGATGTCATAGATTCTGAAAACTCATCACAAATTTATCCCCGTGATGATTAAAAAATATATCCATCAAAATAGAGATACATAATCAAAATATAATTAGAAAATTTCTCATTGAATAATGTAGGATAAAAGTTTCATTTTTCTAAACTAATTTTCAATGGAAAATTAATAACCAATCAAATGAAGATCAAGAAGAATCTTTCCTTCAATATAATTCCTCAATCTATTTTCAAACATGATTAGGATTATTTTTATTCTCAAATATAGGGAGTTGTATAACTTATACGTCATTATAAATATATCCATCTAGAATATCATTTTTAAAATCAATTTGAAATAATTTAAAACCATGAAATGATATATAAGATAATAACTTCCATCTTATAAAAAAGTGAAAGATTATTTAAAATCAATCCCTTAATCCTAATAATATCATTGAGTAACGAATCTAGATTTATTTTTTATAATATTTTAATATTCATCATGATTTTTCCCAAATATCTATTTGGTTCCAATCACATGACAATAATTTAGTGTATCAAGCAAAGGTCATAAATTATTTTTCATAAACTAACATATCTCATATTCCATAGGCAAGAACCAATTTTAATCATTTAAAGCTTCATCCAAATTTTTAGGGACAAAATATGAACATAATTAATTATAGGCTTAAATATTCATATAATATCATCTTGATTGATCATTTGATTCAAAATTTCCAATTACATTATCTAATGTATGATCTCTATGACTTTTCCAAGATCTTTCAATAATAGGTTCATATTGAGAAGGAATGTGCTCCCACTGAAAATGTGCATCTATATTTTTACATTTTTCATTATAAAAAATTATAATTATAATTTCTTCCACATGTTGATCTAAATAATATTCACTTTTTTTAAATGACTTATCATTGAACATAACATGAATTGATTCTTAAACTACCGTTATTCTTTTATTATATAATCTATAATATTTACTATTATTTGAATATACTAATAAAATATGTTCATCATATTTTGAATCAAACTGATCTAAATCATCCATGGTATTTAGGATAAATACTATATTACAAAAGACACTATGATATCTTGTTTTTGGTTTATTTCCCTCCAATTTTCATGTAAGAACCTGGATATTCATTTCATGTATGGATCATGATTTCAGGTGTTTTTTAGAAAAAGGGGAGAATATGGAAATTTTCTAAGTTCATGTTGTGTACTTATGAGTACATACCGTGTACCCAATTAACATGTACAACCTCCTCTTGGGAATGTAACGGCTGAGACATGGACGTGTGGGGTGATGTGTCATACCGCTAATGTCGAGGGCTTATTGAGGAAAATACACAGTGTGTTCATTAATAGTACACATTATTTACTTTTTCTTTTAATTGACTAATCATACCGGGGTCATGTCTAACCCTCATATTCATATTCATCCGGCCATGCCTCGGGAAGGAGTTTACGGGATCACTGATTATTCTCTAAGCCACCAATCCATCATCCGTTCTCCAAATCAAACACTGTCAGTTGCTTTGGAATTTCCTTGGTTAGTTCTTCCTTCTTATAGAGCCTATCCTCCCAATTCCTTTTCTTTTCCGAGTTATTCAAGGTTGAATGTTTTTTACCTTTTTGTAGATCTAAAATGTTCTAGGACAATTAAAGGGCCAAAATTTGAGGGTGTTCTTTGTACAACGTTGAGGTTACTGGTTTGGTGCCTTTCATTATTTGTCATTGATATTATATGACAAAGTGTTGATTACCCATGTTTTGGGTATTTCGGGTTAAGGAAATTAAACCCAATTTTATCTACCGTAGATTGATTGTTGGATTATGGGTTTATGGTTGTGGTATTATGTGAAATTTTATGTTTAAGGAACACCCCATGGGTGTGTTTCTGTTTGGAAAAAATTCCTCAAGGTATCATTGTAGCATTTTTGATGTGATTGTGTTAGTTGATGAAGTGGGCCTCCTTTTTGTATTTGTTAACAAAGGATACCATGATGTTATATTTGTTGAAAAATGAGTTTATATGGTGATTTTTCAAGTTATATATATGAATGGTTGTCCGCCATATGTTTTTCAAGATCAGAACATCAAAATATAGCAATGGAAAGAGAGGCGCCCAAGTTTTGGTTTCGGCGCGCAAGGTGACTAGGGCGACAGAGACTAGGGCGGCTGGACTTGTGCGCTGAGTGGAGACTTGCGCACCGACTCTTAGGGTACCCAAAATTCCTATAAATTGAGGGATACACCTCCTCATTTTTCATAGAGTTCAACACTTTGAGATATTTAGAGCTCCAGTCATGGAGGTCGTTTGGGTGCGCAAGTGGAGGTGTGAGCGCGTAGGTATAAGGTTAATCAGATGTTGTGTGTGAGTTGATAGTTGCATTCCAATATTGGTTTCAACATAAAATAGTGTGATTCACCCATGTTTGGAGTTGGAAAAGGGAGGTTCTCACATGTGGTTAGGTGACACATGCGCTCCATGCTCGAAGAAGAATTACAGGAATTAGAGAAGCACACCAAGTATAGAGAAGCGTGACGGTCATTCTAGAGTGGTGCAAAAAGTTGGAATATTTCCCGGTACATCTATGGTAGAGTTTTATCAATTAGTGGATGAAATTGTAACTTCAACATAACATCTACATTTATAGGAAGATGTATTCATTTGTGACAATGAAGGGACCTACAAGTCCATAAACTCTGAGTGGATCTTCTGAAGAAGTAGTGAGCACACATCAATTGAGAGAGCAGTGAGATTTAATATTGTTATTGGTTGTAAACCAGAAGGGACATTAACTCTGCATCAAACTTTCTAAATAGTAGTGCGATTTTAGTGGATTCGGTAAATTGGCACATTGTCGGTGTATGCACCATGGACGTAGCCTAGTGAGGGTGAACAATGTAAAAATTATTGTGTCCGGTGCATGATTTAATTTCTATTAATACTTTTATATAGGAAAGAGATGGAAGAGAGTATTTCTTAATAGTGAAACAATATTCATAGAGGAAGTTGTTTTAATACTTCATACCATAATTCACCCCCCACTCAGGGTACCTAACCTTGTGGACCCAATAGTTTCCTTATTTGAATGTTTAGGGCCGTTGGTCCAGGTTGCCTAAGAGGCAGACCGTGTTTCCTTGCCATGTTTTATAGGATAGAACTGTTCACCTTTTTCTTCTTGTTAAATGTGTGTGATACGCATTATTATTGTATATCCATGTAGTAGTTGATATTACTTTGGGTTGCATGATATCATATATGATCAATTGAATTTTATTGGTCTGGGAGAACCTAGTGTAGTTAGACAGCAGGGGGAATTGATGTTGAGTGCCTCCTTAGAGTGTCTGTTATATTTCACACTACGAGAGCACATGGGGATCAATGGGGATTGGTCCCTCAGAGTGTCTATAGTTTACATTATGAGACCAAACTGGGAATTGATGTTGAGTGCTTCCCTGGAGAGTCTGTAGTTTTTTTGGAAGGACCATAGGAGGAATTGATAGTGATTTCTTCCTCGTAGTGTCTTTTTTATTTATTTGAATTAATTGGCCATAGGGGTTAGACTATGTGAGCTACCCAGATGGTTAACCTAAATATTGAATGTTTGTGATGCGTCTACCGAGAAAATGGAAAATATTGGATTCTATCCTGTTAGGTATTATTCTGAGATACATTTTGTGATACTTACTTTATTAAATGATGAACATTAAATTATAATTAATTTAAATGGAAAATGTATGATTGTTTACATTTGTGATCTCCTAGTTCTTCGCTGCATTTCCATTATTATCTGCTATATGTACTCACTGGTATTTAGGTACATATCATGTAGTGGTTTCCTACTAGGATTTGTATCACACCCTATTTTGGTGATGTTTTTGGACACAAACAGATTATATTTTAGCTCGTGTAGATAAGGGAAATCATTCTTCTTTCTCAGGTACTTGATTGACTGGTTGGAGATGGAGAGCATAAGACCAAGCATAGGCTTGTGATTCTACTGGAGTTTTCCTGTTTTCTTTGTAAATTGGTTTAGTTTTATTTCCACAATATATTCTGGTTTGGCATCATTACTAGAAATATGAAACATGCATCATTTATATATGTTCTATAGTTGTTATATACTTTCAGTCTTCTAGTTTTACTTGTTTTATGGTATTTTGGTTTAGCTACTATTTATTATTTTTTATTTTGTTGTGCATGATCTACCGATGAAGGAATAGTTTCCCCACTATCACACCAAAGGCCTTCTCCGTTATTCGGCATCATCTGGCATTTGGGGAAATAAGCTTTCAGCTATGTGACCTACCGGGTATGGGGAACCTTTGGGAGGCACCCAGAACCGGGACGTTACAAAGTGGTATCATAGGGTGTTATTTTATTTTTTATCTTACTATTTGGAGCCTATAGATAGGGATAGGAAGGATTGGGTAGTTGGTAATAAGTTTTCCTGGGAGTAGCTTACCCTTGTATAGGGAAAAACCAATTTACCTCGATTATTTCAATTTTTCTGGTTTTTCAATTATTAGAGATGATTTTATTTCACCGTTGGGTGATTCAAATGATTTGTGATGTTATGATTTATATCATTGATGTTCAATTTCTATTGTAACACAATGAGGTTATGGTATTTCATTCTCATGCATCATATAGGCACTTGCTAGAGATCACATGTCATGCATTATTTTCATGCCATTTAGGATGCATTACTTGTAACACCCCAACCCTAGTTACCCAGAGTCGGTGCATTATTACATAACATTTCCATGATCACAAGTAAATCATGTCTCAAAAGACCAACCAGTTTAGTATTTTTGGAAACAAGATTCATACATAAGTTCAACTTTACAACTTGAAAAGAAATACAACAAGAATTTATTCCATTAGAAACATCTAATCCCCCTAGATTATGCCTAGAAGTCACTCATAACTAATTTCTTCATATCCTGGGAAAATGAAACATAAGAAAGGGGCGAGCTCAAATGCTCAGTAAGGGTAAGCAATACAATAGAAAATAACATAAATATTAAGCATGTTGAATAATTAAAACCACACGCCTTTACCAATAATAAACATAAATACTTTTATGGAAGGAATATGAGATTAGTAAATAATTCCATAATAAAACATAACCATGGGTATTATACTAGTCTAATGACCACATGAACCATCAATATTAATTTCATAAAGAGGGAATGTATAATTCTGGACATTTTGAAACATTTCGTCAAGGCCTCGACCAAGACGTCTAAAAATGATTAAGGCCTCGGCCAAAACCATATATCAAACTGGGAAAGGCCTCAGCCAATTCCATGTCTAGTTGTCTCATTAGACCTACTGATGCATCGCAGAGCTATAGCGGGCTCCACCCGTCACTTACTAAGTCCAATACATTCCTCATATGAAAAGTTTTAAACATATCGTAAACATTTGTATTAAAACTAGCATACGAAATGTAAATAATTTAACCATAAACCATGAATGGTATAAAAATAGCACATCCATAGTCAAACATATCACAAAAAATTCAATATAATATTGAAATTTTGTATCATAATAAATCAACATCAAATAAACTTAAAATCCATCAAAGGATGTTGACATAGATAAAATCAAAACCCTTTTTAGATAAATATATCTTTCTATTTTTAAATCATTTAAGAGTCAAATAATTATAAAGGAAACATTTATTTTGAAAATATTCTTATAAGCTTGTAAGGGAAGATTTGATGATGTTATAACGGCGGAAAATATCCGCACTCGACATATATGTTAAAAAACATTCTTACCTTAAATTTTTCAAAAAGGTCAAAAAGTACCTTGTTTGGAAAACAATGGAAAGATTCATTTCAAAACACATAAGGGTATAAATGACTTTAACCTATTTTATAGTAAATAGTAAAAATGTTTTGAAAAACATTTTTAAGAAACATGGATGTGGATGATAAAGAGGCCCCAGTAGATAATTGTGTATAAACAACCTCAGATAATGAAGAGATTGCAGAATTAACCCTTGCCATGTACTTTTCATTGGTCGAGGGTAGGTTAACCTCCTGTATAATGGTTAAATAATTGTTATTAAATTATAAAATTATCATATACATTAATATGATATCATATATGATCTTTTAATATTGCTTTGTTAATAATATCTTAGTATTATTGTCATTTCAGGTGTTAATAGATTCATTTTCCTTTATATTATTTGTTATGTGAGTCATATGTTTTACAGATGGGATGTATCTTATTCATATCTAGGATGATATGAAGTCTTTAAGCATTTTTTTAATCATAAAATGAAAATTACTCTTGAATGGATACGACGGGGAATGTGTCTCATCGCGTTCGTGGAGACGGTAATCCGTACGTACGCACGAGCGACAATATCATTCTTTTGATATTAAAATAATATATAATTGGATATTATATCATAAATACAGAATAATTATAATGTTTTATTGATTATTTACATCAATTACACATCATTATTATTCCCATCCAAATAATAATGTATTGAATAACAATTACACCACGACGTGGAGATGGTAAGCCGTACGTACGCACGTATGGTGACATGTCATTCAAAGGATGGATAAAATAATGAATATGGATGTACCATATTTATAATATCATCTCAGTATGTATAGGATACTAGATTTATTATTTTAGGATGGAAATAACAAATAAAGAATAAGTGGAAGAAGAAAAGAACCTGAAAGAGGGTGGTGAAATTATTAGCTCTTCTTTAGCTTCTTCAATTTGATTTGATCAAAAGGGATCCTTAAGTTGTCTTTATGAATAAAGTAAGGCCTCTAGGATGAAGTGATGGAAGTTGAAAGGATATTTGGGTAGGTTTTGACCGAGCCAAAATGCTTTGAAGGTGTGAATTAGAGAGAAGGCAGTGTGCACTTTTATAAGAGGGGTGAGGGGTACCTTAGGAAAAGTTAGAAATATTGTTTTATAATAAAATCATTTTCGGTTTATAATGGCTCAAAAATGAATTATTTAAAGGATTAGGTGGGATGGGTAGCAAAACACTCAACCAATTGGTCTTAGACAGGTTTGGGTCACTATATTAACCTTAAATTTTAGATTAAACTCTTAGGTAAATAGTTTGACATTTACCATGTCTCTTTGTATTTTTATATTATATGGGTAATAAACTTTCTATATATATCCAAGAAAACCCCAAGTAGTTAATTAATGATACACCTATAATTATATAAGTCCTTTGGGCAAAAACTATATTTTTATGAATAGAATATTAATTAATAATATAATAGTTTTTTAAAAAACTCTTATGTCAATTTTGACACTATTTAAAAAATGAATTTTGTAAAAGTATTAAAAATGTTATTAATTCGAAACAAATTAATTTAATCAATCCTAACATGTCATATTAACCAATATAATTCGTTTATGGCCTCAAAAAGTTCAAATTATATTTATTTTAACATTTATAATACCATCTATTTGATTCTTTCATTAATATGGTAATTACTGCATCATCATTGTGTCATAAATATATTTAATTATTCAATTTCTAAAAATTATAAATAAATTACCATTATGTAGTAAATCTGTTTATATTTCTAATTAATATTTATAGTCTCAAAGATAACATATATAACAATATGTAAAAATTGTTTTTCTAAAAGATATATTCTTATGTCTTTTTTGTATTTACTTTAACTTGATTAATATAAAGTGTCATTATCACTTACAAGTGACTCCATGGGGTCCCAAAATCGGCCCAAAGATGACCGTGGTTAGTCATGTACCATACAATAGGGTTAAGACATGTTTTCAGGTAATTTAGTATTATTATAAAATTATTTATTACCCTTATTTACCAGATTTACCCTTTAACCATGGTAAATAAAATATTTACCGAAATAATTATTCGAAATGTGTAAAAATAAAAGTTACCTATTTACATAATATGGACCTCCTGATTCTAAATATGAAATCTATTTTTCTAAATTCAAAACACAGAAGAGGAATAAATTAATTTAAAATTAATTCCTATTGTCAAAACAAAAAACATGTTTTTAAGAAATAATAACTATCAAAAGATTGACACTTGCTTATCTCCAATTTAAATGTGAAATTATGTCCAATGACCAAAATTGGATTAAATGGTAAAAATATAATCTAATTATACTTTGAAAACACTCAAATACATAATTTATCACTATTAAGTATTTCGATTAAAAAAGTTGTTTTTAATTAAAATTTTGTAATTTTCACTATTCATCAAAATATGGAAGTTATCAGAATAGTACCAAAAATTCACCCTAAGCTGATTTCAACATTATTAATCCAAAAATGAATTACATTTTGAAAGATAAAATGTATAAATTTTCAAAAAGTGGGTATTACTATTCATAACGACCAGTTTGATTGGTTGTGGTGTGTGTTAGAACCTCGAAGTTGCGTACAACACACGCTACTGTATTATTCAAAGAGAAGTGTACTGTGGAATCTTGGGGTGTAACATTACTAATTTCATGTTGTTGTGATAAAATTATTTCAAGATATGAAAGATGTTGTAATATATTTCGTGATAGATTACCTTCTAGTTTGATAGGGTATTGGAGAATTTAATGTTTCATTTGAATGGGCTCCAAACATTGGTCCCTAAGCTGTTATGGGCCTTAATGGATCAAAATTTGGCAGATCATGTGATTTATTGCATGTTTATGATTTGAGATATACAATAATATGATGCCATGATTTGATTCGTCGACATTATGCACCACCACAGATCAGAATTTGGCACTTTGATGATTTTCTCGTTGTTTTTATGGGGGTTTGGAGTATTATCTGAGGATTACTATCTGAAAAATCCAGAATACTTGCTGTTTGATGATGAATACATTCCATGTATCCTTCTTTTCGTGAAGAAAATGTTTTTCTTAAATACACACTGTGTACTTTCTCTACACACCATGTATCTGTTTACCGTTTGACCAATCGTGTGGGCAAAGACATGGGTTGGAAATATTTTCATGAACACGTCATGTTTTGGTGATTCATGTATCTAGCTGTGTGACCAATGACACGGGTCGCTGAAATCCTTATAATACATGTTGTGTTTGGAATATACATGACGTGTAGTTTTGTTCTACGAGAACCGTGTAGTTCTAGCCGTGTAGAAGTACTTGGGAAAGAGGGAACATTCTAGAACATGTTGTGTCTCAAGGAGAACACGTCGTGTGTATGGGGTGTTACATGACCAAGGGTTGAATAAGTACACACCCATGTAGATTCTTAAGTGGACATGCTCTGTAGAGTGCATACATGTCGTCTAACCCTGTTTTGAAAAACATGAATGATTTTTATTCTCTGTTCCATTTTTCACTTCTATGTTTCCATTTAGTTAATCTTGAACTGAGGTGTGTGCTTGACCATGAAGAGCCATGCCACCGAGATGTCCTCTGGTTGTTCGAAGGGTTCAGGGTAATGATTAGACACCTCTAATAGTAGATCAGGGACTACCAATAGATCCTCCCTTTGTTCCCCCCTTGGCACTATCCATTATACCGGACACAGGTGCTGATGCATAGTTATGAGAAGGATTCTGGTGGATGATGCAGACATTATAGGGATCACTACATCCTGCCCCGTATATGGAAGAGTTGACGTGGGTATTTCATTAACAACATCCTCCCACTTTCTCATGGGATGGAGGGCCTCAGGCTCCAAGGTCATGGTAAGAAGCCATGTTGTCTATCTTCGAGAATTTGGAGACACGTCTTGAGAGGAGGGTGTATATCACGACATACATGCTTCAGGATTCCTCCAAGAGATGGTCGGATGTGATATCATATGCGGGACGCCAGTGGTTTATGTCTTGGAATGAGTTTCAGTAGACCTTCTATGACTACTTCTTCCCAGAGACCATGAGGGCCAACAGAGCCGGAGAGTTCATGAGTTTGGATCAGGGTACTCTCTCATTCATGGAGTATTCTTCTCGTTTCCCAGAGCTGCAACGCTTCACACCCATTCTGGGGGGTGATGAGTTATTTCGGTTGAGAAAGTTTGAGGATGGTCTTTGGCATAACATCTGGTCTCAGGTGAACATCTTCAGGTTGACTTCCATATCTTCTATATTAAACCAGATGCTAATCACCGAGCACAACCTAAGGAATTATGGAGCTACGGGGAAACACGGTTCAGCATCCAGAGTTGGCACTCTTTTGACATATAGCAGGAAGCGTCATAGGGAGTCTACACTTGGAGATTTGAGTAGGCTTAATCTTTCTCCAGGCAGCCAGGTTGTGTGCTACCAGTGCGAGAAGGGATAAAATAAGAAACCTCAGTGCCCGAGAGACACTGTTGAGTTATGATCTTGTGGTAAGATGGTACATCTTCAACATTTTTGCAACTCCCTCCTTCCAATAGCTAGTGAGGGAGGATCTATTTCGACTACTTGTACCGAAGCAGAACCACCAGTCCCACATCAGTCTGGGGGTTGCAGTTTTTTAGGCCGTTCAGGCTGAGGTGGTGGTTGTGTCCACAGTGGTTAGACAGATAGTTTTTGATATCCGCTGGGTGGATCAGTTTAGGGATCTCATATATCTTTATAGAGCTGTGGTGTAGGTCAGGCTTTTGGTTTGGAGAAGATCCACCATTAGTAGGAACCCATACCCTCTATGGTTAGAGGTATAATTTTGGTTTCCTCTGTTTTATCTTCTGCCCTTTTTGATATAGGGTCTTCCCATAGCTTTATATATGTTTCTGTTGTGGGGAGCCTTAGGCTCTGTATCTTTACTTATGATGATATCATGACATTGGACACTTCGGGGACTAGAACGGCTAGTGTACGTCAGTGTAGTGAGTGCCCTCTTGAGGTTCAAGGGTGTCACTTCTTATGGGACCTTTATATCTAAGAGATGGCATACAATGATGTCATTCTAGGAGTGAACTATTTAGTTCCCTTCTTGGTTGTTGTCAATTTCTATCATCGTAGGGTGAGTTTCATATCACCAAAGGATGGATTGTTTCTATATAAGGGAGAATGGGATGTCCAGGTGAGCAGAGCTAGACCTGAGAAACATAGGTTGAGATGTGTTACAACCCAGATTGTTAGTCTGTATCCAGATGAGTAGGGGACTTCAATGATGGACATTCCTCTAGTGGTCAATCATTTCAAGTATTTCTTTCCAGATGACTTTTCAGGTTTTCCTCCGGTGTGAGAGGTAAATTTTTCTATTAAACTTGTGCCAGGGGAAGCACTGGTGTAAATTTCTCCTTATAAGATCACCACACCAGAGTTACATGAGCTCATGAAGGAGTTGGAAGAGATACAAGAAAGTGGTTTCACCTAACACAGTACTTCTCCTTAGGTTTCACTTCTCCAATTTGCAATGAAGGTGGATGATACCCTCATACTTTGTGGGGATTATAGAAAGCTGAACCATTTGACTGTTAATAACTGATATCCCTTACCTAGGATTGATGATCTATTTGACCAGCTTTGAGGAGACCAAGTGTTCTGGATGATTGACTTGAGGTCTGGTTATCATCAGTTACTCATTAAACAATCAAATATACCTCTTACAACCTTTTAGAGCATGTATGGTCTATAAGATTATGTGGTTAGGCCTTTTAGTCTCATGAAAACGCCTATAGTTTTTATAACACTGATGAACCGAGTGTTCCATCCATACTTGGTCTCCATTTTATTGGTTTTCGTGGATGATATCCTGGTTTACTCTCACACTCGACACGACCATGCTATCCATATTGAGATCATTTTGAGTACACTGAGAGAGAATCAGTTATATGATAAGCTCTCAAAATTCCACTTTTGGATGGACCATATTCACTTCTTGGGTCATGTTAGCTCAGAGACAAGAGTATCAGTAGTCCCAGAGAAAGTGATAGCAGTTGTTTCATGGGAGAATCTAAAGAACATTTTTGAGGTATGGAGTTTTATGGGGAATGATGGTTACTAAAGATGTTTTATAAAAGTCTTTTCATGCATATAAAATCCACTGATGGGCCTGACTAAGAAGGGTTAGAAGTACTTCTGGGCTGATTCCTTTGATTCATCCTTTAAAGAGATGAATGGGTGATTGACTTCAGCACCAATACTTATTTTTCCAGAGTCGGAAAATAGCTACACTATTTACTATGATGCATCTGATAATAGGCTGGGAGTAGTGCTTATGCAGGGGAGATGAGTCATTGTATACGCGTCTCGGTAGTTCAGGCCACATGAGAGGATTTACCCGATGCACGATCTGGAGTTGGCTGTTGTTTTTCATTCCTTTCTATATTAGATAAATTACCTTCTGGGAGAGAATTTTTCCGTGTACACTGACTGTAACATCCCAAGTAAGTAATGAATAATAGATATTTTTATCTATGTCTATTAATGAATTAGATAGTGTTTTAGAGGATTAAAAATGCAAATAAATCCAATCTTAAGCATGGAATAGACTAATATTTTTAAAAGATTGTTTTAATGCCTTTTGATGGCAAACCATTTTTAAATCTATCTTTTGACAATTTTATAAGCTATTTTTGTAAAAATAAAATTATTCTTTGTGATTGGGACATCAAAATTTACTTTGTGTGAATTTTTGGTATTTTTCTGACAATGTTCATTTTTTAATGAATAGTGAAAAATACTGCATTTTACATCAAAACTGCTTTTTAATCTAATTTATTTATATGATTATATTATCTTTTGAATTGGTTTTAAAGTGAAATTAGAATATATTTTTACCATTTAATCCAATGGTGGTCATTAGTATTAATTTCACTTAGTAATTGGTCTTAAACTAATGCCAAACTTTTCAAAGATATTGTTTCAAAAAAACCCGCTATTTGTTTTGACAACGGGAATTATTTTTAAATCAATTATTGTAATTTATGTGTTTGGAATTTGGTAAAATGGATTACATATTTGGAATTAGAAGGTCCAAAATGTGTAATTAAGACTCTTTTAGTTTTGGACATTATGAATAGTAACGATGGTAATTATCTTTAATTATCATGATTAATGAGTAATCAGGTAGTTAAAGATAATAAAATGATATCATAATAATACAAAAAGACCACAAAAAGTGCCCTAAGGCTACTGGTTGTCTCATGGCCGACCATGGGATGCCTTGTGCCAAAATTGGGGTCCCCATGGAATCACTTTTGTGAGAAAGTGACTTTTTATCTTTTTATTTTTAAAGAATGTTAAATGTGACAAAGAATGTATCACCTAAGTAAAATATTTTTAATTTTGTCTAAATAAATTATCTTTTGGACTATAAATATTAATTATAAATCTAACAATATTTCCTACATCATAGTATTTTTTTATAATTTTTAGACTTTAAATAAATTAAATTATTTATGACATCATGATGATGCAGCGATTACCTCATTAATAAAGGATTTAAATAAAATGAAATGATAATGTAAAATCTATAACCTACACATGTCCAAAACCTATTGGATGGGTGGATTTCGAACCTTTATCACCTTACCCTTGAATCATATCAATGTGGGACCTTTTGAATCCGAAAATAATTTTCAAATAAAGTAACATTTCTTTACTTTCCAAGAGTGCCCCTCCTCTCCTCTTATAAAAGGCCCCCACCTCTACCTCCTTACCCACACTCCCAAAGCCTTTGGCTCGGCCAACCCCTGCCCATTTTGTCTCTCCACATCCCTATCTTACTTCTTAAAGCCTCACTTTGGGCAGAAGTCTTCCCAAGGAAGCCTTTGAGCTCAAACTAAAGGGAGTTACCCGATTTTAAGGTAATGTCATCACTTGAGTCCTTTTGTTTTATTTTTCTTCTCCAACCCCCTAAACTATTTTTATTCATTTCTTTTGTAAAAACTCCAGAATCTTCAATATACTAGGATGTTCTTATAATAAGGATTCGAGCTACACTTACACACACCTACATCTAATGGTTAAAGGACATACGGTTTCCGTGGACGGTGAATTTATGCCTCCCGAAACGATGATTGTTCAACATTCTTTTAACACCTTCAAAGGTGGCCATTAATATGTCACTATATTTATATATGATATATAACATGTTTATGTTTTCCTTAAGCTTCTGTATTTTTCATTTTGGGAATACCTCTATGGTTTCCATTATGGGTAAACGCGATATCTTCATTTAAGGAAGTGTGGACTACCGCCCCCTCAAAGTGATTTGATTCGTTAAATACCATATGTGGGACGTATAAAGGATGGAACTCTGATATTATATATGATATTATACTGTAATTATAATATACCTTTATATCATTATGATTCCATTCTATAAAATACGAAATTGAAATGAAAGTAGCGTTCATGCGTACGTACGGCTTACCGTCTCCATGAATGGTGCATTTCATTTCTTACCTCTAAATGATTATGTAATATTATAAAGGCATGTATATACTGGATATATATGATATCTACATCACGAATACCATTCTGGATATAATGGATACATGAACAACTTGTAATTATAAAGGGTTTATTTTTTAATCAAGTACCAATGATCGTTAAAACGACCGTTATTAACTTAAATAATTACATAGTGTTCATGACATGGAAATAAGTGATATAAAAGGAATAATGAACTTGAAAAAGGTTCTTAAACAAGTAGAAATTAACTCAATTTTATTATTCAGGAGAATTAAAGAACGACCGAGTCAAGTCGGACCTGAGGTATGGGACTTCGTCTCAATCTCCTTTCATTGAGGCATATTTTGTTTTATACACAACCTTCTTTTATATGGTGTGTAAACCCCTTTGACTTTTATGTTTATTGAAAAGGAATATTTTTCTACGAAGCGTTTACTAAACGATAAAAGGGAATGTTTTTGTCGTACATATGCGGCGACAACGACTTCTCCGCCTCCGTGACCATTATTTGAGTTTTGGCTTCCTCTACAAGCCATACCTTCTTTTTAAAAGAAAAATAAATACCATGTTTTAATTTTCTTTTATTTTGGTATTGAAAATGGTTTTCATAATGTTTTTATATCAATGTGTTGTATTGATATCTTGTGATTGAAAGGTGGAAATGTTATGTTTCCTTTATGCATGTTTTATGTGATACAATTATGTTGAGGTTCTTGGGCATTATTATGAAGACGGGTGGTTCCGTGATAAACTAAGGATGGGTGAGCCTGGTATAGCTCTCCAATGCATTGGGTAACGCGAAGGAGTGAAATGTTAAGGTTTCTCCGATGAGATTTAGGGAATATACTGTGATGGGTATTCCAAACGTAACCAAGAGGGTTACTCCCTACGTAAGAATGTTATCAATGCCTCAAGTTACCTTTATGTCTTATGATTTCTATGATTTATTCATGATTTGATGAGGTATGTTAAAGTGATTATATTTTATGGGTAAAGTATGATTTCATTCTTATGTATATATGTACCCATGTTTCCTTTCCATATATTTTTATATCCCTTACTGATCTTTTTATGCTCATCCCAATTTTTTTTGAAATGTTTTTCACAGGTCAAGGGAAAAGTACATGATATGATGATAGTCTCAAGGAAGTGTCAAGAAAGAATCCATGATTTATTTTAAATATGTTTCCATTGATGGGAAAGAAGAATACTATCTTTATGTAACCACTTTGTTTATATGTGGAATGTAATGCAAGTTCTATGAT
Organism: Viscum album; assembly: GCA_963277665.1. Classification (NCBI taxonomy): domain Eukaryota; kingdom Viridiplantae; phylum Streptophyta; class Magnoliopsida; order Santalales; family Viscaceae; genus Viscum; species Viscum album. The sequence goes on along the minus strand of OY728140.1, from coordinate 370,808,458 downwards.
ATAATTCTCTAAAACTCTAAACCCGAAAAGATCCTCAATGTGTAATCTTGTAATAAATCAAGATTAAGTAAGGTTTAAGGTTGGGGCCTTATACTGACCACAAATGTCTCAATTATTTCATGACCTAGCATGACCAGAATATGAGATAGTGAAGGTGGGTTTAGTGCCTTTATTCCTTGGACACTGATCTTGCCTACACGCCAGGGAAAGGAAACACAGTGGCTGATGCGTTGAGCATGATTACTCAGATACAGGCAGTTCCGGAAGCTTGTAGTGACTAGCATCTCATATATCTATTCCTTGAAATGAATTTAGACATGCACGATAGACAAGGGAATACATTTCTTTCTTCTGTAGCTGTTACCTCTACTCTACATGATCAAGTGAGAATGAGATAACTATCAGATTCTGACGGCCTAATCCTACGGGAGGGTGTGTCAGGAGAGGAACCTACTCTTGGGTGGACCATGGGCAAGGATGAGGTCTTGCGATTTCTTGGATGTGTATGGCTGTCAGAAAACATACGTGAGGAGCTGATGAAAGGCTTCCATACTTCAGATTGGTAAGTTCATCTGGTTCACACCAAGATGTATTGATATTTTCATCATCAGTATTGGTGGATAGGTATGAAGAGGGGCAGAGCTAGTCTTGTTATGAGGTGTTTCACCTGTAAGTAGGTGAAGCCAGTGCACCAGAAACCCGCATGGATTTTACAGATATTACCCCTTCCCGAGTGGAAATCAAATGATTTTCAGATGGATTTCATGATAGTTTCACCAAGGTAGACTCTAGGGAATGATGTAGTACATATTGTTTTAGATATACTCATAAATATTACACATTTCTTTTCGATCAAGGATACCTTCACTGTTGATGAGGATGGAAGTTTGTACATCTGAGAGATTGTACGTTTGCATGGAGTTCCACACTCTATTGTCTCAGACAGGGATGCCTGGTTTAATTCTCATTTTCGGAAAGGGATATAGAAGGATTTGGGTAAACGAGTACTTCTGAGTATAACTTACCATCCCCATACAGATAGCTAGTCAGAGCGCACGATTTAGGTACTGGAGGACATGCTACAAGAATGCGTCCAAGATTTTATAGATTCTTTGGAGAAGCACATACCTCTGGTGTATTTTTCCTAATATAATTGTTTTTATGAAACTATTCATATCGAACCTTGTGAGGATTTGTATAGTAAAACATTCTGATCATTCCTATGTTGGCTAGAGGCAAGATAGGCAGCTATGTTGGGAACTCTTCTTGTCAGGGAGACCACAGAGCTGGTGGAGATGATTTGGAAGAGGTTGGCTACTACGAAGTCACAGAAAAAGTCTTATGTTGATCGATAGAGATGACCTCTTGAGTTTGAGTTCGGTGATCAGGTTTTACTATGTGTCACACCACGTTTGGGACACATGAGGATTAGGAGACATGGAAATCTTTCACCGAGATACATTGGCCCGTTTGATTTTTTGAAGGGAGTCGGGCCGGTTGCCTATTGGTTGCAGTTACCTCAAAGGTACTAGGCTATGCATGCCATCTTCTACATTTCTCATCTATGACGTTACTTCTCAGACCAGTCTCATGTTTTTCAACCCAAAGAGGTTGAGTTGGAGGTGGATGTATCATTTTAGGAGTATCTTATCTGGATTTTTGATCATAGTACGAAGGTTCTCCATGGATGGTTTGTTCCTCTAGTACAGGTGTAGTGGAAGCATGACCGAGTGCAGGACGAGACTTGGGAGAGGGAGACTAATGTGTGATCGTAGTGGCTAGAGATGTTAGAGGATTCTTCTTATCCACATCTTTTGGGAAATTTGAAGACGAATTTATTCAAGGGAGGAAGTTTTTAAGAACATGGATCTTCATTTTAGGTATGGATCTTGATTTCGGGTGTCTTTGGGAAAAAAGGGTGAATTTGGAAATTTTCTAAGTACATGCCATGTATTTCTGAGGACACACTTTATACCCACTTTCTATGTATAGTTACGTCATGGGCGTGTAATGGTTGTGACATGGCCATGTGGGATTATGTGGAAGTCCTCTAATTTCGTGGTTTGGTTGAGGCAAATACACGGCCTGTTCATTAATAGTACATGCGGTGTACATTTTGTTTTAATTGACTAATCGGATAGAGGTCGCATCTAACCCTCATATTCTTCTTATTGTTGTTGTGGGTCATGAAAGAGCGTATGGAATCACTGATTCTTCTCTAATCCACAAATCCACCATCCATTCTCTGAATCAATCATCGTTGGTTAAATTGGAATCTCCTCACTGAGTTCTTCATTCTTATAGAATCTATCTTCTTGATTCCTCTTCTTTCGTGAGTTATTCAAGGTTGAAAGTGTTTTCCCTTTTCATAAATCTATGATGTTGTAGGCCGATTCGAGAGCCAAAAATAGATGGTTTTCTTCATAAAACTTCGAGGTAGGTTGGTTATTGATTTTCATTGTTAGTCTTTGAGTATATATGCCAAAGTTCTGATTACCCCTGTTTCAGGTATTTTGAGTTAAAGAAATTCATCCCTATTTTATCTACCATAGATTTATTATTGGATTAAGGGTTTGTTGTTGTGGTATTATGTGAAATTTCATGTTTACGAAACACCCCATGGGCGTGTTTCCTTGTTTGAAGGTTTAGGGAAGTTGGTCCATGTTTTCTATGAGGCATAAAATGTTTCCTTTCCTTGCTAGATAAGATGGAACTTATTTCCTTTTGATTCTTGTTAAATTCTTGTGATATGTATTAGAATTGTTTATACATGTAGTAGTTGATATTACTTTGGATTGCTTGGTGTCATATATAAACGATTGAATTGCACCGGGATATGAGAACCTGGTGTACTTAGACCGTAGGGGGAATTGACCTTGAGTGATTCCTCACAGTGTTTGTTATATTTCCTGCTACTAGACCACATGGGTGATTGATGGTGAGTGCTCCCTCAGAGTGTCTATAGTTTACGTTACTAGACCACAAGGGGATGTGACATTGAGTGCTTTCCCAGAGAGTCTGTAGTTATTGTGGAAAGACCATAGGGGGAATTGATGGTGAGTGCTTCCTCATAGTTTCTTTTCTATTTTTATTTCAGTACATGGCCAGAGGGGTTAGACTATGTGAGCTACCCATAAGGTTAACAAAAATATTGAATGTTTCTGTTGTGTCTTCCAAGACAAAGCACTATCTTGGATTCGGTCCTGTTAGGTAGTCTTCTTAAATACCAATTGTGATACTTACATGATTAAATGATAAACATTAAATTCTATTGAATGTAAATGGAAACTGTAGTATTGTTTACTTTTGTGTACACCTAGTTATTTTTTTCATTTCCATTATTACCCACTATATGTACTCACTGACAGTTAGGCACAGATCATATGGTGGTTTCCTTCTAGGATTATTCTCGCACCCTATTTGGGTCAAGTTTTTGGACCCAAATAGATTATATGATTATAGGTGTAGATAAGGGAAAACACCCTTCTTCCCCAGGTACATGAATGGATGGTTGGACCTAGAGAGCATAGGTCAAAGCTTACGCTTGTGATGCTGCTAGAGTTTTCTTATTTTCTTTGTACTATGGATCAGTTGTATTTATAACACATGGCCTTGTTTGGATGTTTTCCTATACATATGTGATGTAAAGACCCATAATTTTGAATAATATTAGTTTCATAAATTTGTGTGAAATATTATTTTATACTAAACAAAACTATATCCTTTAATTAATGAAGTGAGTATAATTAAAATGAGACCATTGTGTTTTGACTGTTATATGATCGTTGGTCAATATGACTATTGGAAGCTATAATGTTATGATTGTTGTTTATAAATAAACATTATCATGGTTAATTAATACATAAAGAAGAGTCTATGGCCTCATCGAGTAGAATAGGGCCATACGAAGCCCATGTATTGGAGCTTGGAAAGGAGGTTGCATCACTGGACTTTGCTCTGGACCAAGCCCAAGGCGAACTCTAACATGTGAAGCTTTAATGGAATCACCTACGAGATAAGTTCAAGATGATAGAAATCTCTACTCGAGAAATGTTGTCTGAGCCGCCCCAATATTATATCACCATACCACACCTAACACTTAGGTTATATATAGGTGTTATAAGGGGCTATGTAATGATACATTAGTTAATTTGTGTAATCTTTTTGTATAAATAAAATTGTTTTTTATTATTATGGTAAAATTTGTGAATTTCAAATTTTAAAATACATATAGGATGAATTTATTAGCGTTACATATTATTAATGGATTTTGGGAAACCGGTTATTTTAAAATATTTTTGTATACTTTAAATAATTAATAATGTGAAATGATTTTCAAAAATGGTCTTGTATAGTTGTGATCAGAAAGTAATTTAGAGTCTAAACAGATCAACTAAATATTTGGTAAATAGTAAAGTATGAATAGTAATATTACCTTTATAAATAGTAATGTGAGCAATGGAATAGTTACCTCACATAAGAAATTATAAATATAATTTAGGAATCTTGAATGGTAATGTGATATAATAGCATAAGTAAATAACTATTTTAGACATTATTAGTTAAGTATTAGTATTTTTTTCGTGTAAATAGTATTTTTACTTAAAAATTAAATATCTAATAATTAGAAAATTATTTGAAAAAATGGATTTCATTTTTGAATTCAGAGAATCAAAATTATGTTAGGGTAAATTTATGATATTTTTATAAAATGTTTTGTTTTACGGCGAATAATAAAAATTTAGTTTTGAGTTTCGTTGTGATTAATGACACCATTAATGATTTAATAAAGATATAATAACTTTGGTTGGCTTTTGAATAGTAATATATGTTATTTGGTTTCCCAAGTATCCAATATCATGTGAAAGTACTATGGTCAAGCCCATGGTTTTTCAAATACCACTGACGAGGTGTCCCTAGGAAATTAATTAAATATTCCATCATTTTCTATAAATTCATACTCATTCCTTCATTAATTTCATTCCACATTCCCCCTCATCAATGATCTGGCCTTTTTACCTCCCAAATATTTTTCCCAAGGTTCCCTCAAGCCCCCCCCCAAGATCCCACCTTCGAGCTTTCGATGTTACTCTTCAAGGTAAGGGATCCTTTCACCCTCCTCTTATAAGTCATGGCATCTTTTATGTGGTGTCTTCTAGTTTAAATCATATTATGATTGGGGTATGTTATTATAGGTTATTATTTATGTCCTTTTTATTTCCAAATGATTATAGACCCCCTCCACTCCCATCAATTCATTTTTTTGAATTTTAGGTTATGTCATTAGGGTGCCGAATTTTGGTAAAATAAATCGCATTTTCTCTTTTCTTTCATGTTTCATTTTCATTTGGTATATCATTAAAATATCCACACCATGATCTTATTTCTATTTTATTATATCACTCTACTATAAAATTATTCATTTATGTATGGGAGACCCTTATCACCTCTCTTTTTATTGTTTTCTAAAACAATGTTATATAGTCGTTAGGCTGTAGAAATCTCATCTCAAAATTTCTCTATATTTTTCTCAAGAAATTCCCTTATTTTATTTATGTGAATGCCCAAAACTATTTCTTTTCTAGGGGTGTTCATAAAAACATAAAAATGATATATTTTATTCTATAATTGACATACATATAACCCTTACTCCCATCCCATGGGTTATAAATGACATAATGATCTTATTTTAAGTACTTTTAAAACATCCTGATTTTGAAATGAAACCCATTTATTTTATTCTATGTGGGTTATTTATGAAATGTTAGATTATTATATATGTGGATCACATGAAAATAAATACATATTAAGGGTGTTCCCTGATATCTCTCCAATGCATTGGGTAAAGAATTTAATCTCTTAAGATGACAAGTTTCATGATACCTTGGTGAATAACGTTGGTAATTTTTATAACACCTTGGGGATAGACCTTGGTGATATATTTATGATTGTATAAATTAAATTTTGTGGCCACATTTTCAAGTTATTTTTCAATTTATTATTGTTGTTACATGCCTCTTTATCATTACTTTATGATATCCCTCATGTTTTTATTTATATCACTCATGTTCACATGTAAAATTTTTCACTTGTTTTTTTACTGGGCCTTCTTCTAACATTTCCCATTGATTTATGTCTCTAGGTTATGAGATGAAGTAATTGTAATTAATATTAACTTATAATGAAGCCTTACAAGTTTATTAGTATAATGTTTTATGATTTCATGTTTTGTGTTCCTGATTTCAAAGACACTAGACTTTAAAGATCCTCTGTTTGTATAATGTAATGAAAAGTTATGTAATAAAATGGCGGGATGCCATTGTTTTTATCAGTGTATAGTTTAGTTATTTATGAAAACTAGGATTTGAAAAATTTATGAAAAATCCTATAGAAAAGTTTAAGTTTAGTTATTTATGAAAACTAGGGTATGAAAAATTTAGGAAAAATCCTATAGAAAAGTTTAAATATAGTAAAACTTCCTAGTTTTATGGTGAAATATTAAGTAAGTGGTTTCCAAAAAAATAAATCCATGTCTAGATACAAACAAGTGGATATAGATCTGGTACAAATGTACCTAGAAGTGAACACTCCAACAAGGAGTTTTGGTCTTGTCCTGGGGTATCATAGTACATGACAACAGGCCTTGATGCACTCCTGGTTTAACACTCCTGGGGGATATGTTTGGTTAGTCACAAGCTTTTTATGAATCATTATCAAAGATTTATAGAGAAATATGATTGTTTAAGAATGATGTTTTAAGACATAAAATCATTTATAGTTAAAAGATTCATAAGTTAGATACGCTTATAACTAAGGTTTTATTATTTTACAAAATGGCGGGCAATAGGAGGAATCATGCAAATGGTGACTGCAATAGACCATGCACTGATGGCCCTCCGATGGAAGCCAGAATGGAACCTTTCATATGAATTATGAACAAACTGATTCATGTTATGGGAAATAACATGAATCATGCTAAAAGACTGATCTCACCGCAAAATGGAATTTTTTTTGAGTCATTTATGAATCAATGACCACAAACCTTAAGTGGATTGACTGAACCACTGATTTCTAAACCGTGGATCAGCCTTATAGAGAAGATATTTATTATTCTCCGCTGCTCATAGTAAGAGAAGATCACCCGGGCTGTCTATCACTTAGAGGGAGAAGCTGATCAGTGGTGGGAACTGATTAAAAACCTGAGACCAAGAGTGGAGGTTGAAGTTATGATGTGGAAAGAGTTAAAAGGGATCTTGTTCAATAATTATTTCCCTTGTTTAATGAGAACAAGAATAAAGAAAGAGTTTCTTGAGCTGAAGAAAAAGGAGAATGAATTTGTTGGAAGCTACAAGATTAACTTCGCGAGACTATCCCGTTACAACTCAAGATTTTTCATGGATCCTAATAAGATTTTTGATAGATTATTCGATAGACTAAGACCTCATCTTAAGAGAAATATATCCAACCGAGACTATGACAGCTATGAAGAGATCATGCGGAGTGCGATGAAAGTCGAACTGGAGTTTGGTGAGACATTATGGTCTCATAAATACAATGAAAAGAAGAGATCAATGGAGCCATGATTAGGGAGGATATTTTATTAGGGAAGAGGAGGCAAGAAAGTGAAACTTCCCACGTGTAATAAATGTGGGAAGAATCATTCAGGGAATTTCCTTCTTGGGATTGGGAAGTGCTACAAGTGTGGAAGATATTTCCATATCACACAGAATTTCCATAGTAAGGAGAAGCCTCAACTCCCAAAAAATAATGACATGGGGAAGATAGTGTAGGCCCTACCTGATGTCCAATGCTATAAGTGTGAAAAACTTGGTTACTTTTCTAATCACTATCCAAATGTGAGGGCAGTGGAGAGGAATCACCATCAGCCTCATCAAAGGATAAGGGATCCAGGTCGTACTTTTGCAATCACTGTGACTAAATTTGATGTTCCTAATGATGTGGTGACATGTACTCTTGTAATTATCTCAAAGATACCAAGTACTTTTTTTTATTTAGGTTCTACGCATTTCTTTATTTCCTCCATGTTTGCAATGAATTTCGAATCATCCCCTTGTTTTCTAAAAGTACGGTTATCAATCAAGTCTCCGGGAGGGATTATTTAAGCATCGTCATTAATTAGAAAATCTAGTATTTAATTTTGTGAGAACAATATTATCACAAATGTAGTAGTCATTCCCATGATGGAATTCGACCTTATACTACAGATGGAATGGATCTCAAAGTATAATGCTAAGATCAAATTCAAAAGCAAGGAATTTTCAGTAGTCTTTAATGGAAAACCTACAGTTATCTTCTAAGGAGAGATTTCTCCACCCGATCTTTGTCTAGAAGACCCTCCTATATCCTTATATATGGGATTTACCCGTGAATAAGAATAAGGAAATGAGAGTTTAAGGATAGAGAATGTCCCCATCACCCCAGAATATATTAATGTATTTCCTGAGGAGATACCTGGACCTCCCTAGAAAGAGTGGTAGAGTTATCCATAGAACTCATACCTGGATCTCAGTTGATATCAAAGACCTCACATAGGTGAAAAATTTGGAGCTGGAGGAGTTAAAGAAGTAACTACATGATCTTTTGGAGAAGGGGTTTATCTGACCCAGTGTGTCTCCTTAGTGAGCACATGTTCTCTTTGTGAAAAAGAAGGATGAATCGATGCAGATATGCATTGATTATAGGGAACTCAATGGAATCACAGTGAAGAAAAAATACCCTCTTCCATGAATTGAAGAATGATTTTTCCATCATTGTGGGGAACAATTATTCTCTAATATTGATCTTCAATCTGGTTATCATCAATTGGGGGTGAAGAAAGAATATATTCCAAAAACTACTTTCTGATCAAGATATGGGCATTATGAGTTTGTTGTTATTCCCGTCAGACTAACTAATGCGCCTGCTATTTTTATGGATTTGATGAATAGATTCTTTAAGGACTTCCTTGATCACTTTTTGGGTAGTTTTTATTGATTATATTATAATATATTAAAAAATTCATGAGGATAATGAGAATTATATAAGGGTTATATTGAAAACCCTATGGATGGAGAGGCTTTTTCGAATGTTTAGAAAATGTGAATTTGGGTTACAACTGGTGGCTTTCTTAGGGAATATTGTAACCAATGAAGGAATCACAGTTGACCCTGCTATGACAAAGGTTGTAGAGGAGTGGCCTTAGCCTAAAACAATAACTGCGATTCATTGTTTCCTTGGATTATCAAGATATTATATGAGTTATTTGAAAAACTTTTCAAGACTTTCTAATCAATTAACCATGTTAACTTGAAAAGGGTTCATGTTCTTTTGGACAAAAGAGTGTGAGGAAAGTCTCCAAGAGCTGAAGAAGATATTGGTTACTTCACCCATGTAAACAATACCCTTAATTGGAGAAGTATTCGTTATTTTTAGTGATGAATCTCTGTAAGGGATTGGGCGAGTCCTTATGGAAAATGACCAAGTCATTACTTATGCATCTCGACATTTGAGGACTCATGAGAAAAACTATCCTACACATGATCTACAGCTGGCTGTGGTCATTTATTCTTTGATGATATGGATGCACTATATTTATGGGGAGAAATGTGATATATACACAGAATATCAATGTTTGAAGTATATTTTCACACAAAAGGAATTGAACATGAGAAAAATGAGATGGTTGAAACTTCTTAAATACTATGATTGGTCAGTTCATTATCATCCAAGAAGAGAAAACAAAGTTGATGATTCATTAAGAAGGAAATACACAATTTTTTCTCCATTATGAGGATTCAAATATATCATTTGATCAATGAAATAGTAGATATTGACATGGTAACTATAAGGGAAGGGACATCATCAACCCTAACCCAAATGATTTCTCAACCGTAATTACTAGAGAAGAACATGAAATCTAAAAAATAAGATCCTTTGTTATAGAAGATGTTTGAGGCTGTGAGGGATGGGATGTTTCCTGAGTTCAATATTGATCAAGAAGATGTAATGAAATTTCTTTCAAGACTATGTGTTCCATATTTTTCAGAAATAAAGAAGGATATGATGAATGAATCTCATAGCTTTACTTTCTATATACATCCGGTAAGAAAAAAATGTATAGATACCTTTGTGATCATTATTGGTGGGATAATATGAAAAGGGAGATAGCTGAAAACACTTCAAGGTGCCTAGTATGTTAGTAAGTGAAGGCACAATGGAAACTTCTTAAAGGAGTATTGCAACCACTACCCATACCAGAATGGAAGTGGGACAATATCACTATGGACTTTGTCACTGGTCTCCTAAGAACATAAAAAGGAAACAATGTGATAATTATTATTGTGGACCATCTAACCAAGACTGCCCATTTTATTTTTTTCATGATCAACTTTCCCGGATTTATGTGAAGTAAGTGGTAAGGCTACACGAATATCCACTTTCTGTCATATCTAATCGTGATCCAAGGTTCACATAAAATATTCAAGAGAATTATTCAACCTGTTCTGAGCATTGAATTGAATTTCACTATGGAAAATCACCCCCAATATGATGGCCAATATGAAAGGATGATTCAAACACTCAAGGACATGTTGAGAACATGCTCAATGGAATTTAATGGTTTATGGGATCAACATATCCCTTTCGTTGAGTTCTCTTACAACAACAGCTTCCATTCAAGCATTCAAATTGAACCCTATGAGGTTTTATATGGGAAGCGATGTAGAACTCCTACTTGTTGGGATGAAGCTTATGAGAGAAAGCGTCTTGGGACTGATGTTGTGAAAGATATGATAGAAAGGGTTTGTGACATCCAACAACACATTAAGGTTTCTCAGAGTCGGTAAACGATCTATGGTTTCAACCGTCGAAGGGACTTGGAGTTTAATTGTTGGTGACAAATTCATTCATTGAATTTAACCTTGGAATAGAGTCATGAGGTTTGGGAAGAAAGGAAATCTCATTCCTAGGTACATTGGCCCATATGAAATCCTTTATGACATAAGAGAAATGGTCTATAGACTTGCACTCCCTCCAAATCTAGCACAAGTTCATGACATCTACCATGTATCCTTTTTGAGGAAGTACATACCAGAACTTTCACATGTACTAAACCCAGAGGTGGTACAATTGGAACATGACCTATCTTATGTGGAGCAGCCGGTGGAGATCTTGGATCGTAGAGACAAGGTTATATGAAATAATACTACCCACCTTGTTAAGGTTTTATGGAGGAACCGAAAATGTGAAGAAGACATGTGGGAACCAAAGGAGTCTATGAGGAAGAAGTACCCACACCTTTTCTCTTCTGAGGGTATGAGTTTAAATTTCGGGGACTAAATTCCTTAATGTGGGAATAATGTAACTACATGAACTTTTGAATAATATTAGTTTCCTAAATTTTTGTGTTATTTTAATTTATACTCAACAAAATTATATCCTTTAATCAATGAAGTGAGTACAACTGAGATGTGACAATTGGGTTTTGACTGTTATATGACGGTTGGTCAATATAACTGTTGGAAGCTATAATGTTATGATTGTTGTTTAAAAATACAAATAATAATGGATAATTAATAAAAATATAAGAGTTGATGGCCTCATTCAGTAGAATCAGGCCATAAAGATCCTATCTATTGGATCTTGGAAAGGATGTTGCATAACTGGGATTTGCTCTCGACCAAGCCCAAGCTGAACTCCAATATGTGAATCTTGAACAGAATCACATATGAGAAAAGTTCAAGCTGATAGAAATCACCACTTGGGAAATTTTTTCCGAGCCACCCATGATTCTATCACCATAGCACCCATAACACTTAGGTCCTATGCAGGTGTTATAAGGGGCTATGTAACGAGACCTTAGTTACTTTGTGTAATCTTTTTGTATAAATAAAATTATTATTTCTTATTATGGTGAAATTCTTAAATTTCAAATGTTAAAATAAATATACACCGAATTTATAGAAGTTCCATATTATTGAATAATTTGAGGAAAAGATTATTTTAAAATATTTTTTTATACTTCAAATTATTAATAATGTGAAATGTTTTTCTAAAAATGGACTTCTTCAGTTGTTATCAGTAAAAAATTTAGAGTCTATTAAGATAAACATAATTTTGGGTGAATAGTAATGTATGAATAAAAATATTACCCTTATGAATAGTAATGTGAAAAATTGAATAGTAGTCTCACTTAAGAAATTATAAATATAATTTAGGCATCTTGAATAGTAATGTGATATTATAGCATAAGTAAATAACTATTTTAGAAATTATTAGTTAAGTATTATTCGTTTTTTGGGTAAATAGTTTTTTTAATTAAAAATTAAATATCTCATAATTAGAAAATTATTTTCATAAGTTAGAGTTTATTTATGAATTCATAGAATCGATATTAGATTACGGTGATTTTATGAGATCTTTATAAAATGTTATGTTTTTTGGTGAATAGTAAAAATACAGTTTTGAGTTTCTGTGTGATTAATGACATCATTAATGACGTAATGATGTTTTAATAATTCTGGTATAATTTTGAAGAGTCTTATATTTTATGAGGTGTCCCAAGTATCCAATACCATGGGAAAATACCATGTACAAGCCCACGGTTTTTTAAATACCACCAATGAGGTGTCCCTTGGAAATTGATTAAATATTCTCTCACTTTTTCTGTAAATACAAACCCATTCCTTCATTAATTTCATTAAAAATTTCTTCTCATAGAAGATATGGTATTTTTACCTCCCAAGGAGTCCTCCAAAGGTTCCCTCAGGCCCCCGAAGGTCCCAACCTCCAAGCATTCGAAGTTACTTTTCAAGGTAAGAGATCCTTTCACCCTCCTATTTTAAGTCATGACTTCCTTTATGTTGTGTCTTCTAGTTTCTATATTATTATGATTGGGGTATGTTATTATATGTTATTATTTCTGTCCTTATTATGTCCAAATTATGTGAGACCCTCTCCACTCTCATCATATGGTTTTTCTGAATTTTAGGCAACGACGTTAGGCTGCTGAATTTTCATAAAAGAAATCACATGTTCTATTTTCTTTCAACATTCCATTTCATGCAGTATATCATTCAAATATCCACAACATGATATTATTTATATTTTATTCTATCAATATAATGTAAAATTATTCATTTATGTATGGGAGTCTCTTGTCCCCTCCCTTTTTATTATTTTTTAAAACCATATTATATTGCCTTTATGTTGTTGAAATTTTGTCTCAAAATTTATCTCTTTTTCTCAAGAAATTATATTATTTAATTTATGTGAATTCCAATACCTATTTCATTTCTAGGGGTGTTCAAAAAAAATTAAAATGATATATTTTATTCTGGAATTGAGATACATATTAATCTCACTCTCTTCCCATGGGTTATAAATGACATAATGATCTTATTTTTTAGCACTTTTAAAACGTCACAAATTTGAAATGAAACCCATTTCTTTTATTATCTATGGGTTATTTATGAAATGTTTGAGTATGATATATCTGTTTCACATGAAAATAAAGAAAAATTAAGGGTTCTCCTGAATATCTCTCTAATGCATTGGGTAAATAATTTAATCTCTAGAGATGACAAGTTTCACGATACCTTGGTGAATAACCTTGGTAATTTTTAGGACACCTTGGGGATGGAACTCAGTGATATGTTCATGAATGTCTAAATTAAATGTTATAAAAACATTTTTAGGATATGTTTCATGTTTTTATTTCTATAATATGCCTTTTTATCATTCCTTTATGATATCCCTCCCATTTTTATTCACATCGCTCAAGTTCACATGTAAACTGTTTCACTTGTGTTCCTTACTCGACCTTCTGCTCAAGTTTTCCTTTTATGTATGTCTCCCGGTTATGAGAAGCAGTAATTTTACATAGGATGAACTTATTATGAAGCCTTAAAAGTGGATTAGAAGAATGTTTTATGTTTTCATGTTTTATGTTCCTGATTTCCAAGACACTAAACTTTACAGATCCTTTGATTGTATAATTTAATGAAATGTTATGTAATAAAAATGTGGGAAGCGATATGTGACATGAAAATTTTATATATGTTCTCCAATTGTTATTTAGTTTTACTATTATTTTGTTTACTTGTTTTAAGTTATTTTTCTTTCACTACTATTTATTATTTTTTATTCTGTTGTGCATGCTCTTTCAATGAGGGAATTGTTTCCCCCTATCAAACCCCTGCACCAATTTTCTAGTCGGTAACCTATGGTATTCAGGAAAATGTGCTTGAGGCCATGTGACCAACCGAGTACATGGAACCTTTGGGTGGCACCCAGAATCAGGATGTTACAGTTCATATAGAGTATTCATCTATATGTGTTTTAGTAAAACTTTATTTGAAACAATAAAAACATTTCTTTAAATATTATTCTATGAAATATTTTGGAAGATTAAATTCATTTAACATGATTCTTCTCAGTTCCTGAAGTGTTAAATTTTTTCCTTTCAATAATGCCAATTTTTTAGTGATAATATGGTCTATTAACATTATGAAAATATCATATTTGTTTAAACACTATATAAATTATATATTTTATACTTCAATACTATGATGAACTCTAAATGATTTAACTAAATACACTTTTTCATTTTTTTTGTAATTTAAAAATATAAAAAATACACAGATAAGGTTTCTGATTTATGTTCAAGATAATTAAAAATGTATATCTATTAATGACATCAATAATAACAAAGTTTTAATTTTTTATAAATAAAAAAGAAGGTTGTGTTGGCATAAAATGATCTAGATAAATGCGATCATGAGGATATATAGTTTTTACCACTTTAACACATTAGAAATATCTTCTTTTATGTTTACCTTTCATGAAAAAATCACAAACAATTCTTTTGTGTATATTTTACTTAGGTTTGTATAAAATATTATGTTTCTTTGAATGGTTTTTAAGAACCTTAAATTCACATAGAAAATTCCATTATTTCAAAAAATGTAATTAGATTGTTCAAATTTTAAACAATAAACATTTTTATCACTAAAATTTTCAAAATTTTGGGTACAATGTCATCTTTTGAGTTCCCATAAAAAAATATCACCATAAAAATAATACACTTATCATTTTAAAAGTTAACATGTATTCGATCATTACATTTTTATGAAATAGTTATCAAATTATTTTTTAATCGTTAAATATATAATAAATTAGACATAATACAATATTTTTATATTACAACTTAACCAAAAACATTACCTTTTCCTTTATAATTATCCCAATATGAATAATTAACTCCATCACATTTTTTTAATGATTCAAAAATTGAAACATATATAGTTATGTGTCTTTAACATCCACAATCCATGTTCCAAATTGATTTCTTCAGACTTCATATGGATACTTACTTCAAAGACCTATTTATGCATATTTTTATACCCATGGTAACTTAGGTCCTACAAAATTAGAAAGTGAATTTTTGGAATCCCAAAAAAAATCAAACACATTTTTTATAGGTAATATAGATTATAATTATTCTAAAACCAATATTTTTGTATATACTAGAGATTGTGAAAGTCAAAAGTAAATCCAAATTTCATAATGACCATTCATTTTACGTTTAAATCAAGTAACTTTTGATGAACATAGCGTTTAACTCTTATCAAAGAAATGATTTTACATATTTTGGGAAAATATTATCATCTCTATATATATTTCTTTTTTAATTAATTTTTATAAGACTCAATATTTTATCAAAGATTTATTTACCATGAACCAATGTACACAAAATTGGTTAAATATTTTCAATTTATTATTTAACACTTTAATTATCACCAAGAAAATAATTGAAATTTATTTCTTCATCCACTATGATCATTTAAATTCAGTGGTTTTTATTTAATTTTAAGATAAATTTATTCTAATTTTATATTGTAGAGATTTTAATTCCTTTTGGGAGGAGTTTAATTCTTCTCAAGAAGCACCAAAAGAATATTTTTGTTAATAAAAATAATATTTATTAAAATATAAAGTAGTTATATAAAGATTTCTATTTTCACCATGAACATCATTATTTATTATTTTAATAACTATAAGTAAACCAGTAATAGTTTTAGTGTTCTGACTAATTCTATAATTTTCATTATATAGTTCATTAGTGGTTTCTTAATATTCAAATTATAAAGAGGATTAAAAATCAGATTCACTTACCACTTTAACTAAGGTCCTAGGACAATGATTTACTAATTCTTTTGAAAAAATATATTCGAAATTTGAGTCATAATTAAAGTTATATCCATACATATATCATAGATTTATTATCTCTTATATTTTCTATGATTGATCTTTTATATCTTCAATCTCATACAGTTAGTACTTATAGGACCCTTTTCATATATTCATAACATGTAAATATTTCATCACCACTCTTAACTTTATTATCTTACATATAAACTTCTCCTTGATTGTGTAATGCCCCGACCCCACTTAACCAAAGTCGGTGCATTATTACATAACATTGGCATGATCACAAAAGATCATGTCCCAAAAGACCGATTAGTTTAGTAGCCTTGGAAACACTAATTACATTCATAAGTCTTACATTACATGATAAAGTGAAAAACTACAACAACATAGTCTCCATAGTCCACAATCATATCCCCTCAAACTATCCCTGTAGGTCAGTCATAAAATACTTCTTCACATCCTGGGAAAAAATAAAACATAGAAAGGGGTGAGCTTAGATGCTCAATAAGGATAACAATACAGCAGAAACTTTCATAAATAAGCAAAAAATATTTAAGGAAATGTATAACTAAAACAAAATCCTTTTAAACTTGTACTTCAACATAATATGGAAAAAATAAAATGAAATAATTCCATTAACTTATTCAAATAGATATTCTACTAGTAGAATAATCACATGCAATATTAATAACCACTTTCATAATGATGGAATGCATAAAACCAGACTATCATAACCACATAGTCAAGGCCTTATGCCAAGAATAAAAATAATATTTTTTCAAGGTCTTGTGCCAAGAAACTTGTTTGTCTCATGAGACCTACCGATGCATCGAGGAGCTATAGTGGGATCCACCCGTCACTTACTAAGTCCAATGCATTCCTCATATGAAAAGTTTGAAACATAACATAAAAATTAATATTAAAACTAGAATAAGAAATGTAAATACTTTATCCATAAACCATTAATGGTATAAAAATAACACATCCACAGTCAAACATATCAAAAAACCTTCAATACAATATGGAAGATTTGTATCCTAATAAATCAGCTTCAAACAAGTTTAAAAATCCATAAAAGGATATTGACATAGATGAAAATGATTTGCAAAACTCTTTGAGAAAAATATCCCCTTTTATGAAAACATTTAAAATTCACACAATTTATGAAGAAATTTATTTAATAGATATTTTTGAATCAATGTGTCCCATACCACATTGAAACTTTTTAAAGGAATTGACATTTTAAAAACAATCATGTCCATATAAATTAATCCTGAAATCCCATTTTGAAAACATGGACATTAATGAGAATGATTTAGAAGAATAAATATGTCAAACATTTAAAATGATGTTTTTGTAAAAAACCCCCTTAAATAATCCCTTTTAAAACTATTTTATGAAACATGGACATGGATAATAAATATGTCCCCGTAGATACCTATGTAAAACAACCTCGGATAATAAAGAGATTTCGAAATTAACCCCTACCTTGTACTTTTCCTTGGTCGAGGGTAGGTTAACATCCTTAATAATGGTGAAATAGTTGTTATTAAATTATAAAAGATTAATATTCATTAATATGATATCATATATTATCTTTTAACATTGTTTTGTTAATAATATCTTAGTATTATCATCGTTTCGGGTGTTAACAGATTCGTTTTCCTTTATATTAGTTATTATGTGAGTCATATTTGTTATGGATGGGATGTATATTATTCATATCCAAAATGATATCAAGTATTTAAACATTATTTTTAATTATCTAATGAAAATTAGTCTTGAATGGATACGATGGGGAATGAATCTCATCGCGTTCGTGGATATGGTAATCTGTACGTACGTACTAGCGACAACATCATTCTTTTTATATTAAAATAATATATAATTGGATGTTATATCATATATACAGAATCATTATCATGTTATATTCATTATTTACATGAATTAAACATCATTATTATACCCACCCTTATAATAATGTATTGAATAACAATTACACCATGACGTGAAGATGGTAATCCGTACGTACGCACGTATGGTGACATGTCATTCAAAGGATGGATAGAATAATAAATATGGCTGTACCATATTTATAGTAACATTAAAATATATTGAAGATACTGGGGTTATTATTTTAGAATGGAAATAACAAAGAAATAAGAAGTGGAAGAAGAAAATAACTTGAAAGAGGGTGGTGAAATTATTACCTCTTCTTCGGGTTCTTCCTTTTTATTTGATGAAAATGGCTCCTTAAATTGGCTTTCTGACTAAATTAATGCCTCTAGGATAAAGTGATGTAAGTATAGAGGGTATTTTGGTAGAGTTTTTCCGATCCAAATGGATTTGAATGTGTGAATTAGAGAGAAGGGGGAGTGCCCTTTTAAAAGAGGGTTGAGAGGCACCTCATGAAAAGCTAGAAATATTATTTTATAATAAAATAATTTTCGGTATATAATGGATCCAAAATGGACTATTTAAAGGATAACGTGGGGATGGGTCGAAAACCACTCAAAAAATAGGTTTTAGACAGATATGGAGCACTATATTAACTTTATCTTTTAGATTTAACTCTTAGTTAAATAGTTTGACATTTGCCATGTCTTTTTGTATTTTTATATTATATGGTTAATAAACTTACTATATACTTCCAAGAGAACCCCAAGTGGTTCATTAATGATACACCTATCATTATATAAGTATTTTTGCAGAACTTTATATTTTTATAAATAGAATATCAATTAATATTATAATATTTATTTTAAAAACTCTTTTATGTCAATTTGACACTATTTGGTACTTTGTTTTTTCTAAATTTATAACAACATTATTACTTAGAAAAAAATTTCATATAACCAACCCTAATATGTCATATTAACTTATAAAATTAGGGGAATTCATAAAAAGTCTCAAATTACATTTATTTGGATATTTATAATATCAATTATTTTAATATTTCATTAATTAGGTAATTACTGCATCATCATTGTGTCATAAATAAATTAAATTATTTAATGTCTAAAAAATATAAATAAAATACCATTATGTAGGAAATATATTTATCTTTCTAATTAATATTTATAATAGAATTTATATTATGTATAACCCTATATTAAAAATGTTTTAGTTATTAAACATTGATTTTAACTCTTTTAACTCTTCTTTGTATTAAATAATAATAAACGTCCTAATCTAATCCAAGTGGACCAAAGAGGTTCATATTTTATTCCTAAGCTTGTTTTCGGTCTAATTATACTTAGCCAATAGAATTGGGACTTGTGTTAGGGTAATAATAATACCATTTTTACCCTTAATTACCCTATTTACTTTTAACCGTGGTAAATAAAAAGTAAAAAGTTACTCTTCACCAAAAATTATTGTTATCTTATTGAGCCACATTTTACTCCTTGATATTAACCGTGTGTCTCGGATTTTCTAAATTCCACTCATAGAAGTGGTAAAATTATGTTTTATGTGAATTTGCAAATTCTTCTAGGAGGTGGTTAAAAGACGGTAAAAAGTTCAATAAAGTTTTTATATATCTAAAATTATTATAAACTGAATATAATGAATTAAAATGAACATATATAGGTATTATGTGTCTATTTTTACCTAAAATAAATTTAAATTAAATAAATAATTATATAAATAAAATTTTGATTTTAAACTATAACTCAGTGTTTTTCACTATTCATCAAAAATTGAAAGTTTTCCGAAAAATACCAAACATTCACCCTAAGATAATTTTGATAATAAGATTCCAAAAATGAAGTCTATTTTACCAAATTAAAAACATATAAGTTGCATTTATTAATTTAAAATTAATTCCCATTTTCAAAACCAAAAGACGTATTTTTAAGAAACAATATCTATCAAAAGATTGACACTTGTTTATGTCCAATATCAATGTAAAATTACTTAAAATAACCATTATTGGATTAAATGGTAAAAATATAATCTATTTATACTTCCAATCCATTAAAATGTATAATTTAACACTTAAATTATTTTGATTAAAAATGATATTTTTAGTTAAAATATAGTCTTTTTCACTATTCACCCAAATATGAAAGTTATCAGAAAAACACCAAAAATTTATTGAAACTAAATTCTTATGTCCCAATTCTAAAGAAGATTTTTATTTTGTAAAATTGAATATATAAAAGTTTCAAGTATTGGATTTAAAAAGGGTTCACCTTTAAAAGGCGATAAAAGTGCAATTTTTGAAAAATACTTCTTTTATCTGAAAAAATGAATTAGTTCTTAAATTATGTCTAAGAAACTCATAATATGGATTCTAATATTATAAGAATTATATAAAGATAAAAATTCAGTTAATACTATTCATTACCGCTTTTGAATGACTAGTTTGGTAAGTCGTGATGCGCTTGAACTCAGTGTTGCATGTAGTGCAAGTTATTGAATTACTTTGAAGAAATAACATACTAGGAAATATTGGGGTGTTACAGATAGTCCTTTATATAACTCCTTTAATTTACATTCTTAATTTTTTATCCTCCATTTTGTACAATACCAACTTCATTCATGTCACTACATTTCAATTTAGAATATGGAGAGTAAGTATAAACATTTTTATTAAAATAAATTAATCTATTATTTGTATTTTCTTCTTCATAACAAATTATAATTTTTAATTCATATTGTAATAAGGAACCAATAATCTCATCAATTGTATAGTCTTTTAAATTACTGGGTTCATCAATATCCACCTTCTTATCATTTCACTTATTAGTAAGCTTTATCAAAACTCTTTTAACTATAACTTGATCAACTAATGTATACCGTAAAGAAAACATTCCCTTAATAATTATAGTAAATATATGTAATTTATGATCTAAAATTTCATATTCTCCCATTTTAAATACAATATACTTTTCCCATAACATTCCAAAAAAATTTATATGTTTATCCACTCCAGGAAGAGAAAAATTCATAATTCTCTAAATATCATGTGTATTTTGACACATAGAAATATCACTATAAACATATAAATTAATGGAAAAATATGAAATATTAATCACCTTATAATTCAACACATACTTTACTACATTAATATCTAATGTTTTAGGAGAGTCATCAGATGTCTTGTATAGTTTTAACATGATATTTCCTGGATCAATGCAAATATATTTTAGAATTGTTTCCACACATAATTTCAAAATCTGTTGTCGGTCGTAACACACTAATATTTTAAAA
This sequence comes from Viscum album, assembly GCA_963277665.1. Classification (NCBI taxonomy): domain Eukaryota; kingdom Viridiplantae; phylum Streptophyta; class Magnoliopsida; order Santalales; family Viscaceae; genus Viscum; species Viscum album. The sequence continues at coordinate 370,787,032 of OY728140.1, read as the reverse complement.
GAGGTAAATCATGTTCAATATTATATATAAAACAAAACACCAATAATTTTATACAATATAACACCTAAATACTTTATGATGTAATTATTTTAAAATAAATTAAATCTATTAAATATCTTTCAATTCCTTCAAACCTAGTTGTAAACAAAATTTGATAATCTTATAAAATGTTATTTAAAAATTATCATTATAACCTAGAAAGTGAATTAGAGTGTATTAATATGAGCTAAAAATTAATAAAAATAAATATTTTTAATATAATAAGTGATTATGTATTGATTATATAAAAATATTAAAAAAATAAATTTTTTATAAAAAAAAATTCTAAAAGTTAGTTTCATCGAGCCCTATGCACCTATTTGAAAATTAATTTTTACCAAATTTAAAAAATAATTTTTTTAAAAATTAAATTAAAATTTGAAATTAGCATAGAAACATTTTCTTAGGGATAATTTTTATGGCTTTTAAAAAAAGTTTCATTCTTAAAAAAATACATAAAATTAAAGGTTCTTTTAAAAATAATTTTCATTTTAATTATTTAATTTATAAATTATTATTTAATCTATATTTTAAATAATATTATTCCAATTATATTATAATAAACTTAATTTAGCTCAGTTGAATAAATAGTGTATTGAATTTTGATACTAAAAATTTACATACTTATGGTAATTTTCTCTTTGGAAAACCAATTTTTCCTCGCATCCGTGTGTTTAATTATAAATTCAAAATCTCCAATTTAGTCAGTCTAATTTGATAAAACTAATTATATATTTTAAATAATAATTATTACTTTTAAGTAATAATTTCAACATATTTTTTCTATTAATGTATAGATAAAATCGGAAATTTTAGTTACCATAGTTAATGTTAAAACAAGTTTGTGTCCGGTTAAACTAAAGTGATAAGGGTTAAAATAACATAAAAATGTGTATAATTCATATTTATAGACCATAAATTTACCTTCAACACATTATTCTTGATGTTTATGATTTTTTTGGACCCTATTCCATCAATGTGACTTATATACTAATTTAATTAAACAAAAAAAGACAAATTGCCACCCTCTTGCTTTTAAATTTCAATTATGTGTTCGCATAAGGGGAAAAAGATTTTATTTAATACGAATTTTCAATTTTATTATAATGAAATTAATTTCATAATGTTAATTTTTTTATTTTTCATTAATCATATAATTACTTTATATTCTTAATCATCATTAACACAATAGTTATTTAATTTATTAAGAACAATGTAAATGATACTTAAAATATTAAATGTAAAATAAATTGATTAAAATTTTTTGTTGCATAATATATATATAAATATATATATATTGTTTTATATATTTGAGGATATAAAAAAGTAAAATTAAATTATTTATTGGTATTTTTTAAATTCACATTAAACAAATAATGTTAGAATTGTAATTAATGTAATTGTATAATATATGTTATTTTATTAAATGATTTAAAATGATTTAAAGTCCAATATTCTTAAAAATGATTTTTAAATGATTAAAATTATCCAATATGATATATTAATAGACCAATTATTCTTTTATAGCGATTATATTTACCCGTAAATATTAAAATTTTTGTTTCCATAGTTAAGGTTAAAACTAGGTTTTTGCACCTTATATGTGTTTTTTTTAAAATAGTATTCATCACACATTGGATTTTTTTTTTGATAAATATCATTAAATATTTATAATATTTGTGTTCAAAATATATAATAATGATCATTTTATTTTTCTTCTTGATGGATAAATTACATCTAATAAAATGGCTAGTTACCGTAGTGAAAAATGAAAATGGTAAAAGTGCGGAATATGAGATGTTAAAGAAAAATATATTTAAAAAACTTTTTTGTGGTGGAGTTGTTTCTCAACCATATAATCCCTATATAAGTTTAATTGAAAATTTTTTATCTACTTGGGGTGATACTTAATTCCCATTATTGAATAGTTTTGGGTATTTACAAAAATATCCCTCCTCCTCAATTAAAAAAAGACACTCACTCCCCTCACATATTCACACATCTCAAGAAATTTTGATCCAAAAAACCAAACAAAATCCATCCCCAAAATCAATATACTAATTTTGGAGCTTATTTTCTACCCAAAATACCAACCCTATGGTCCTTGAGAAGAGATCCAACACAGGACTCTCTATTTGGAAGGCAATTGTCTTCACTATAACCATTCTTATTCTTTATTATTTTAAAACAATAAATTATTCATTAAAACATAAAATACAATAAAAAATTATCCCACATATACTAATATATTATTATGTTGATGGAATAATATTTTTCCATCTCCACTTACCTAAAATGGGAAACGAAACTGTTAATCATGTGTATGGTAGGCTACAGCCTGACGAACCAATTCCACTTGTTCTCCATCAATAGTTCTATTGATTTTATATAAACACAGATTTAATTTATATATAAAATATCTATAATATTCTTATACATTTGAAATTATGATATCTCATAGATCATCTTACTTTCCATGCCTTATATGATAACATCACTCGTGTGTATGGTTAGACTACCTCCTCGTGAAGTGACATGATTAATTCTTCAGTTATTTTATACATGGAAATTAATTTAGATAAATTAAATAAATTTATGTGATATATGTGACATGATATAAATTATTTAAAATTAATATATCATATGATTCATGAACCCTTCACACATTTAGTGAATGATATATTCGTTCATGTCTGTGTACATCCTACCATCTCCACGATGTGTTAAAATTATTTTTCTATATAAAAGTTTCAATAATGGTTATAAGGATGTATATATTGAAAAAAATATATAATATTAATATCATTATGGTTATGATCGATCTATATCCTAATTACATGAAATAAAAATTAAAAAAAACACGTATGATAATATAATACATTTAACACCTAAAACATCAAAAATAGTGAAATTTTATAGTCAATCTAGTTGAAAAATGTAATAGGAGGGTTATATAAGATATGACATATATATGATTATGGTTTTTTAATATATGTACCATAATAATTTTTTATAATAATAGAGGTTGAAACACATAAAAAAGTCAACCCTATGGTTAGGTTTTATCATCAAACATTTACTTCCTTGAGGCATAAGCCATATTCACCAAATATTTATTTTGTGTGGTGTATTTATTTACACTTTGAAATGTTATATCACGAATCTATTTATATTAATTTTCTTTAAATTTTATTTTGATTAGTATTTCTCTAATGGGGAATATGATTTATAAGGTACCAAAGTGGCAAGGGTTTATTTCACAATCTCATCGTTATTTGTGATATTTTATCTTCAAGTATCGCTTGCTGAATTTTTTTGGTGTTCTTATAATAAAATAATTATATTTTATCTATACTATTTATTTATGAACTATTAAATTAACATTACAATTTTAAAAAAAATTTGTACCAAAAATGAATTATTTTTTTTAAGAATATCAAAATTTATTTATCTCTTTGGTGGAAATTTCTTTTTCTTCCAAAACTATATTTTTTATAAAAAATATTTTTTTGTAACATTATAAAAATGATTTATGAAAGGAATTTTTTCTCATGATTGGATTTTTATAGATTTATTTTAATGGAATCTTCATGTAACTTTCCAAATAATGCACATTTGAAAATTTCCAAAAATCTGAAAGGAATCTTCATTTTTACATGTACAATATTAATATTATTTCTTTCTATCATGACCAATCAATTTTTTATATTATACCTAAAATTTTAAAATTTTATATTCCAAGGACTGTTAATTTAAAACATTTGTGCTCAATTAGTTAAAAATTATCATTTTAAAATTGAAAAGGTTATTTCCCTAAAAAATATTTGTAATGAAATTATTATGGTATTTCTATTCAAAAAATTCATCAACCCATTATTTCACTTTTGTTACACGGTAAGTATATTTTATTAATATCGCCCTTGTCATTTCATTGGATGTTATAAGATTAGTTTGATTGACGATGTACAATATTATCACCATTCACTATATTATGTTGGCTATTTTATGATTATTATTATTTGATTGGGATAGGTGTTAATATCTCAATTTATAGTTTGTAAATATGACTTTTTATGTTGATTATGTTTCTCAACTATCATATGAGGAATGAACTAAACTTATTTCAAGATATGGATGGTTCCTATGTAAAAATATCCCCTTAATGAATTGAAAGGTCTTAAATGAAAAATATATTGGCCATATTTAGGCAGGTTTCTACCTAGATATTTAAACTTCTTTTCCAAATGAATCGATAGTTGGTTTTAGAAGTTTGAAATTATTAATTTCAACTTTATGAAATTTTTTATTTATTTCTATCTAATTATTTTATTATTTATAATATCGATGGATAATTTCAAATATCATGTGATTATTTATTTGGATTTCATTGTTAATCACTTATTCCGTCCATATCAGACTCATGTTATTAATTAAATGGAATTTGTTTCAGTTATTTACCATGAATATTTATAATTCATACTTTTTAATTATAGATTCCACCATATTCCAACACTTAATTAACATCTAATGTCAACCCTTTTTTATGTATTATATTCACCAATATACCATGAATATTATTTTTATTGATATATAGGGATATATAGTAAGGTGTATAATGGAATTATGAAGTAAAATACATTGTGTATTTTATGTTTTCATATGTGTGTGAAATTTGAGTATGTGTCTAGTTTACTAAAAAAATATAATATTTTTTCCTTCTAGATCTGATTTCTTTCATCAAGTACCAATGTTATAAAGTAGAAAATTTAAATTTTTATACTATATTTTGGGTCTATATAGTTGGTATCATAGGTATTTTAGTAGAAATATTCTGATCTAGATTTAGGAAAACATATATTAGAGAATATAACTATATAACATAATTTAATGATAAATCTATGTATAGGAAACCATCATAAAGTTTCTGAATGGTATGAAATATTTGTTTTAACTAGAAATACATCCATGTGTGGATACTATAAGTGATCATGATTTGGGAGGAGATGTACCTAGGGTAAATACATCAAAAAAGACACAATGAGACTGACTTGAGCTTTACCTAACGCACAACAATGTCCTTACTACACACCTCACTTCGAACTCACAGGGGATAAGAATTTATTACATCACAAACTCTTTATACACCAATGTGAAGCATTTTAAAATATTCTTATTATTTTAATACTGTACCAATGAAACCAGATTTATGATTATGAGATTAACCATGAACTATTTTTTCAGTTTATCCTATGTGTTTCACTAGTTTTCGGATTATACACTTTGTTTCATAAAGTTGTGATCAGTTATAGTTTATTACATTGTTTATAAATTTCACCTAGATGTAGGAATGGGAAATGTATAAATGAACATAATCTAAAGAGTTTCAATAATTGTTTATTTTATGGGATTATGAAAATATTCCAAAGGGAACTTGTCTCCCAAACATTATCATTTTATGAGGAATTAGTAACATGTTCTATCAATAGAGAGAAATAATTAAACACGTGTTATACATTAATAGGGAAGTAAGTTATAAAGAGGGTAGAAGAGAATAATATGAATAAAGGGAAGAAGGTAAAGAAGGTTTTTCACCTTGTGATAATTATACACTGAAATACCTAGGTATATTCTTGAAGGAAATGGGATTTTTATTTACATGTAGAGATAAATGAAATCAGGTGTGTGTGAATTCAAATTTTAGAAAAAAACATCTAATTTAATTGTTTAAAATTTAAGGAGGTGGGAAATTATAAAAAAAATGCCCCAAGAATCAAGGGAATATCCCCTTGATAAATCTTATCGATCAAGGACAATCTTATGATACCAATAGAACCAAATTGTAAGGATTAATGTTCTTATGTACTTTAATTTAATAATTATTTTATAGAATTATTTTTACTTGTAGTATTTTGTTCATAATAATAATTCAAAATATAATGATTTTAATATGATAGTTTTTTATAAGTATTTGAAATCACATGTTGAATAGTACGAAGAAAATTGATTCATTATAAATATTTAATTTTATTAATAATAGGATTAAGGTATTGTAACATATAATATGTTCTTTATTTTGAGAAAATAATTATAATTTATATTTATGTGTTACTATTATTGAACTTTAAATTGGTTAGTAATTAGATAGTTTATATTATCTTTACTGGAGTTTACTGTATGATTTGATTTTTGGGATATAATTGAAAACATGATTTTTTATTATTTTTGTAAGAATGAATGTTTTGATTAACATTTCATAATTATCATTTTAATCACATATTTGAAATGTAAAATTAAGTACAACTTTATTTTTTTGGGTAATTAAAATTTATGATCAATTTATAAATTTACTAGCCTTTTATCTAACTTTATAGATATTGAATTTGGTCAAACATATATTGGATGAGCCTTATGGTTAACTATAAATAGAATGGATTAATTTTATCATTGGGTTTTACTAGATACCATTTTATATCCACTTTGGTTCTATAAAATATATAGATTTAGGATGAATGACATGTCATTCTTTTATTGGTCTAATGATATGTTAATTGTTCATTTTAGTACTTTGGGAATAAAAAATTAATGTTTGTATATTAATTTTATATAGTAAGAGATAAAATGGAAATGTATCGAATAACATTAAAATCATTAAATTAACCATATGAAATATAATTATGTCAATTAAGTATATTTCTTTATATTATTATATAGTGAAATAATTCTTCATGTTTTAGAAAAGGATCTTGAAGAAACATTTATCATATTACCTCCATATCTAATGAATCATGTTCTATTTTATGTAATCATAGTTTTATTATCTTAACGTCCATAACTTTTAATTGATCATTCTATTTACTACGATCAATGATCTCTATAACCCTCTAAATTTATTTATGCTTTTCTTCTATATACATGTCATCACATCCCCAAAAGTTTCTCCTACATGGAAACCTAGTTATGTGTTATTATATATGAACATCATACATCCCTTCCTCCATTATCACGTGGATGTTTTATTAACACTTTATATGATTTGGGGTTTCAAAATGGTCACTTTATAATGTCAAATCCTTGATTATTTGGATCAATAATAAATTGTGAAGGTCTAATATATTTAATGGGGTAGAATGTAACTCTATATTATTTTAAAATAGAAACATTATAATTGAATAAATTTATGACACCCAAAACCATAATTAAAAGAAAATATAAATATTTATGACTTAATGATATATTTCTCTTAAAATAAATTCAATCTCTTTGATATATTGTTATGCATGAAAACCGTATGTGGATAAAACTTGGCACTCTATTAAAATATTATTTAAACCTGGATAATGTAACATAAATGTTGAATTATAAGGTGGGAATTTGAAAAAATAAATTATAGGAAAAATATATGTTATTCACATTTTCATTGTTTATCTATTTATTAGAAAAAAACTAAGAATCATTTTATGGAAAAAAGAAATGTTTTTTGAAAAAAAAGTATTTTTCTAAAAGGATGTTTCATTGTGAGTTGTGCACATATTTTAAAAATTATTTCCTCCAATTTTTGAAAATTTATATCATAAAAATAAAATAATTTTTATATTAATCATATTAGAAATATATATGGGTGAATTTTTTATATTTTTTTGGAATTTTTTATTTTTCACTGAGTACTGAAAAATAATAGTTTTTATTGAAAATGTACCTTTAAAAAATCATTTTAAGGTTAATGTTTCATTTAAAATTATTTTTAAAGTAAAATTATTCAACTATATTATAACAAATAAAACATATGTTTGTGGAATCAATTAAATATTTAATTTTTATATTAAAACAATCCATATTTATGAGGATTCTATCTTTGGAAAACCACTTGTTCATCACCTCAGTGGATTCCATGGCCCCTACATGCGGCTATCCACCAATTTCCACATGCCCCCCCTATATACTTTGTTGCCCACCGCATCCCATAGCCCCGTCGTCTACACTATCGCCTTATGTGACCACCTCCATGGAAGCTACCTTTGGTCATCGCATTGCCTCGCCGGACTATCACGCCACCTTGTTTTATCACCACACTGGTCCTCCCTTATGAGGACCACTAATCCCCCTCTAATGCCCTAAATTAGAAAAGGTCACATATTTGGGTTCATTAGGTCTGAATATTCACAGATCTAGCCCCTATTCATGGTTTTCCTCTAATCTAGGGATCTGATCATGTTTAGAGACACCCATTAAGTGGATCCATGTCCATGGGGGTCCAACAATAAATAAAGTGAAGAATGGAGGATAGAAAATCACAAAGAAAAACATGAGGAATGATCCTCAGCCTTTTGATCATGTCAGCCTCAATTTGTTCTCATTATAATGATTAATGGAGAATGAAAACAATTCCAATAAATTTAATTCTTTTAGCGATGTGAATATAAATTCATGTTTATTGAATTGAACCTTATTCATCCAATATTATGAATAATATGGAAAATCATAAAAAAAATGTCATACCTGGAGTTTGGATCTATTTTTAATGATGAATTGTCGTGTTTCCATCATTGATGAGATCCTACAACTCTGTTGGCACATAGATAAATGATCTGCTCAATCTGTCCTTCAGAGAAAAAAACTCTCCAATGGTTTTCTAAATATCCAGTTTTTGAGTACCCAACCCTATGGAAATTCTATAACCATAAATTTCAAGGATAATCAATCACTATGACACAATAATTTTTATTTATATTATTTAATGATCATTACATTCTTTTCAAGTTCTTCCACAAAAGACCCATGTCGACTAATGTTATGTCGTGGCTAGGTAAAAAACCACATTATGAACTCAACAGTGGTATCAGTTTTCCAATCTGAGTCACTATTCATGAGTAATTGGATTCTCAGAATAAAATAATTTTATTTATTTAATTTATTTATGGTTACGACCTTAGTGGTTTTTTATACAAATTACTTGCACTTACCAAAGTAAGGTTGGGCCTAGAGTTAATCTAATATTGTGATCTCAACGGTTCCCTCAGATTTGTAATCTGGGAAATTATTTAAGAGCTATTCCACTTTTTTAGAAAAACAATGTGCATGCTATTAAAAGATTAATATTTTTCAAACATGTTTTCTTGAAAACAGAGCCTCTAATTCTCACACTATCTCATCACATGGTCTTGAAATTAACACATCTATTTTCTAAAACAATACAGGGAAATTATGAGATGTTAAATTATCCCCACCTTGGGGATTTACATTCCCTAAGAGTAAAAAAATGGGTTAGTGTGCATGAATCTGAGCCTCATGCTTCTATATTCTCTCTTGGGGATTCCTATTCCACCACCTAAAGTTCACTAAATGAATCGATCACCCATGGAGGATCCTCCAAACTCTGACCAAGTCTATCATGGAATCCCACAATATCTCCATCAGAAGCTAAAAGGTCTGGTCTGTCTGGCCTTCTGTCTGGGGGTGGAATGATGTGATCCAGCGTAACTGAGTCCCAAACTCCTCATTCAATCCCTTTCACTATTGGGATGTAAAGTGATCAACATTATCTGAAAGAATCATCAATGGAAATCGATGTAGTTTAACTATATCTAGCACATAGAGTCACCCCAATCTCTCTACTAAACATTGATCCCGGATAGTTAGGAAGTGGGATGACATGGTGAGTTAGTCAATAATCACCCACATGGTATCATGCCCCCTATACATACGTGATATACCCATAATTAACTACATAGATTTCCCATCCCACTTCTATTCTGGAACCTCAAGGGTTGTGTCAAACCCATTGGATCTTGTGCTCAACCTTCACTTTCTGATAGGTAAGTCATATGAAACTCCCTTCTTCATTCCTAGCCACCAAAACAAACATCGGAGGTCCTTGTACATCTTTCCTACACTTGGATGTACTGCCAATGGGGATGTATGGAAATCCCTCAAAACCTCCTCCTAGAATTCCACTAGTTTTATTTTGTGACCTCTGAGTCAAATTTCATCTTCCTAACCTTTTCAATATCAATCATGAGCATTCTATGTGGAAAACTGAGCACATGGGGTCTTGTAGTCATTATCCACAAGTTGTACCACCCAAACTCGCTATAAGTGTGGAGGTGTGAAAACCATCGATTGTTAGGTAATCCAGTCAATCTATATCCATAATGGATATATACATGAGAGTATTATGATTATAGTAGATGAAAAACTTCTCTCCCATCATGTAGTGTCACAACAGCTTCATTGAAAAGACTTCCATTTCCAATTCAAGATCATGGCTCACATAATTCTTTTTGTGTGGTCCCAACTTGAGAAAACCATAGGCAATCATCCTTTTCTCATTCATCAAGACACAACCATGATCGGTCCATAATTCATTGCAGAATACCACACACTCAACACCATCCTCTGGTAATCTAAAGATGGGATCCCTTATCAATCTCTTTCTCAACTGCCAAAAACTAACCAGAAACAAGTCCACCTTACTAAAGGCTATCTATTTCCTTTTAAAGTTGTCAAGGGTGACTCCACTCTAGAGAAGTCGGGTACAATGTTCCAATATTACCCTACCAAAAAAGGAAACTCTTCACCTCGGTAACACTCTTGGGTGGCTCCCAAGAAAGCACCACCTAAACCTTTTCTGGATACAATACAACTCTAGTCATTGATATGACATGTTTTGAAAAAGGGACCTCTCGAATCAAGAATAGGCACGTAATGATCTTATCATAAATCTGGTTCACTCAGAGTGTGTCCAAGACCATTCTTAAGTGACTCGCATTCTCCTCATCAAATTTCGAGTATACTAGGATGTCATTGATGAGGACCACCATGAAGTAGTCTATGTATAGTTGAAAGATCTGGTTAATGGGTATGATGACCACTTATGGGGAATTATTCATGCCAAACCGAAGCCCTAAGTACTCATAGTGACCATAATGACCCTTTAAGTCTATCCTTGGTATATTGTCATCCCATACTCATAACGGGTGATAGTGTAATCTATGGTCAATCTTCGAGAACCACGACACCCCTTTCAACTGATCAAAGTGGTTATTGATCCTTGATAGTAGAAAATTGTTCTTCACTATCACTTGGTTCAAGATACATTAATCTAAAAATAACATAATTCTCTCTTATGCCTTCTTGAAATTAAAACTGGGGATCACCAGGGTGAAACACTGGGTCTCATGAAGCCCTTCCTCTATAAGTCCTCCAACTGCACCTTCAGCTCGCAGAGCTCTATGGGATTCATCTGATATGAAGCTGTATATGTCAGTGTCATCATAGGAAGTATATCAATTCATATTTCCATGTCCCTATATGGAGGAAAACCTAGAAAATATTTAGGAAATACATTCTCACACTCCGCCATCACTGCAGAAAATTGAAGAATCTTATAATCCATATCCTTGAGGGAGGGGTTAGCCAACTGATGAGTAATTAGATACACCCTCCTATTTGTGACTCCATCTAACACTTCATATGTTTGATTTTTTACCAAATTAGGATAAACTAGTTCTATCATTGTGGAAACACCACAATATGAACCTCAAATAGTCAATCTAAGAATGAACTGTGGATAACCAGTCCATTCCATGAATGACATCATAAGGCCTCAATGCCACTACCAATAGATCCCAACTTAAAATCTCACCTCTAAGAGTCAGGACACACTCTTGTAACCAATGTGTGATCAGTGGATCTCTTCCAGTAGGAGTCTCTAATTGTGTGGGTCAAGTCAATCATTCAACCAAGATCTCTAAGTCTCAAAAAAGGTTCATGGTAAGAATAGAATAACTAGATCTCATGTATATCAGAATGGCAGATAAGCTGGAAAAGGAAAAGATTATACCTCGAATAATTCCTAGAACCCCTAGGTCATAATACTCAACTGTATATAGTTGTCCCCTCCCCTATCCTCTAGCTTCTTGAGCCTGGAATGGACCACATGGTGGTGGTGGTGGCAACAAGTCAAAATGTCAACCACATCCTAATACGCTCCCAACTCCTCAGTCTGGTCTTACGACCTTTGAACCCCCTTCTCATATCATTATCTCAACCTCGGTGTTACTTCCACCATCTCATCGTCATCAGTACGATGTGTTTCAAATCTCTTATGGGATGTCCCCTACCGTCACATGAAAATAATTTCCTCTCTATTGGCTAACTATCCCAATCATATGATCCCTGATATTGAGATCCCCTCTCTTATGACCTCCTCTTGAAATGTCTCACATGTCCACATCCATGACACTGATGTTGCATCCCTACTGTCTGAGGTCTCTACCCCTACTTTCTCACTGCTGACAATGACTAGCTATATCTACCCATCCAAGGAACTCACAACCATGATGATTTGATCTTGAACCCCAGAATATATAGGAATTCACATAGATATAACGCTAGCTCGAATGTCCCTATAAATACCTCTATCAAATGTCTAATACATGAGTTACTAAACATGTATCACATCCATCTAGTACCTGTAAAGGTTAGTATATATTGATGGATACTCACTTACCGACATGTCATCCTGTCGGAGCTCTAGAAGATCCTAGACACACATATCCCTTTACTTTCAAGGTGAAAACTCTTATTTGAAAAGGATCTCGAACTCTAACCAAGGAAGAGTAACTTCATCACAGGAATAGGTAACCAAAACCCACCATCGACATGACGATCCATGTAGAAAGGTCATTGCCAGGACCATCATCTGGTCTTCTATTATAAGGACCCGACCTTAAACATTACAAAATCTTGAATTATGTCAAGAATTCATAGTGAGGATCTTTTCAGGTTTAGAGATTTAGAGAATTAGGCCATAACTATTACATATAAACTTGAAAATTACATATATACACTACTACTCAGTATCCATTTTTTTAATAAAACAAAAACTCTTAAAAAATAAACATATCTAGTTACCTGTTTTAGACAACTTGACTTTTCCTTGATCCCATCCTCGACCTTATTCACCTTTAAGTCTGGTGGAAATTATTTAAAAAACATGGGATGAGCATAAAAAACTCAATAAGGGTTACAAAATAAGGAAATAAAACACTAACCCATCAATAAATACAAATAAATGAAACCATACTTTTCAATCATAACATACCTCATGATATCATAAGATTTATGAATAACACATAGAAATCGTAAATCATAAAGGTAACTTATGGCTTTCATAACATACTTAAATTGTAGCTATCATAGCTACATAAGGAGTCACATTTGGAATACCCATCATAGTATATTTATAAGGCCCCAACCTTAAACCTTACTTAATCTTGAGTTATTACAAGGTTACACCTTGAGGATCTTTTCAGGTTTAGAGTTTTAGAGAATTAGATCATAAAACATGCATTACATTCCACATTTAAACAAAGTGGTTACATAAAAGATAGTATTCATTTTTCCCATCAATGGAAACATATTTAAAATAAAACATGGATTCTTTCTTGAAACTTCCTTGACACTATCATCATATCATGTACATTTCCCTTTACCTGTGAAAAACATTTCAAAAACTTGGGATGAGCATAAAAAGCTGAGTAAGGGATATAAAAATATGGAAAGGAAACATGGGTACATATATACATAAGAATGAAATCATACTTTACCCATAAAACATAATCACTTTAACATACCTCATCAAATCATGAATAAATCCTATAAATCATAAGACATAAAGGTAACTTGAGGCATTCATAACATTCTTACGTAGGGAGTAACCCTCTTGGTTACGTTTGGAATACCCATCACAGTATATTCCCTAAATCTCGTCGGAGAAACCTTAAAGTTTCAATCCTTCACGTTACCCAATGCATTGGAGGGACATATCGGGCTCACCAGCCCTTAGTTTATCACGGAACCACCCGTCTTCATAATAATGCCCAAGAACCATAACATAATTGTATCACATAAAACATACATAAAGGAAACATTACATTTCCACATTTCAATCACAAAATATCAATAAAACACATTGATATAATAAAAAAATTATAAAAACCATTTTCAATACCAAAATAAAAGAAAAGTAAAATAGGGTATTTATTTTTCTTTAAAAAAACGGTATGGCTTGTAGAGGAAGCCGAAACTCAAATAATGGTCACTGCGGTGGAGAAGTCGTTGTCGCCGCATACATACGACAAAAACATTCCCTTTTTTTCTTTAGTAAACACTTCATATAAAAAATATTCCTTTTGAATAAACATAAAAGTCAAAGGGGTTTATACACCGTATAAAAGTAGGTTATGTATAAAACAAAATATGTCTCAATGAAAGGAGATTGAAACGAAGTCCCATACCTCGGGTCTGACATGACTCGGTCATTATTTAATCTCTTGAATAATAAACATGAGTTAATTTATAATTGTTTAAGAACCTTTTTCAAGTTCATTATTAATTTTATATCACTTATTTCCTTGTCATTAACACTATGTAATTATTTAAGTTAATAACGGTCGTTTTAACTATCATTGGTACTTGAGTCAAAAATAAACCCTTTATAATTACAAGTTTTTCATGTATCCATTATATCCAGAATTGTATTCATGATTTAGATATCATATATATCATATATATCCAGTACATTCATGCATTTATAATATTACATAACATTTAGAGGTAAGAAATGAAATGCACCGTTCATGGAGACAGTAAGTCGTACGTACGCATGAACGCTGATTCCATTTCTATTTCGTATTTTATGAAATGGAATAATAATGATATAAAGATATATTATAATTACAATGTAATATAATATATAATATCATAACTCCATCCTTTATACGTCCCACATATGGTATTAACGAATCAAATCACTTTGAGGGGGCGGTAGTCCGCACTTCCTTAAATGAAGATATCGCGTTTACCCATAATGGAAACCATAAAGGTATTCCCAAAATGAAAAATACATAAGTTTAAAGAAAACATAAACATATTATATATCATATATAAATATAGTTTCGTCTTAATGGCCACCTTTGACGGTGTTAAAATAATGTTGAACAATCATCGTTTCGGGAGGTAGAAATTCGCCATCCACGGAAACAGTATAGTATTTAACCATTAGATGTAGGTGTGTGTAAGTGTAGCTATAATCCTTATTATAAAAAAATCCTAGTATATGTAAGATACTGGTGTTGTTACAAAATAAATGAATAAAAAGAGTTTAGGGGGTTGGAGAATCAAAATAAAACAAAAGAACACAAGTGAAGACATTACCTTAAAATCGGGTAACTCCCTTTGGTTTGAGCTCAAAGGATTCCTTGCAAAGACTTCTGTCCAAAGTGAGGCTTCAAGGAGTAAGAGAGGGAAGTGGAGAGAAAAAATGGGTAGGTTTTGGCCGAGACAAAGACTTTGGAAGTGTGGGTAAAGAGGTAGAGGTGGGGGCCTTTTATAAGAGGAGAGGAGGGGCACTCTTGGAATGTAATGAAATGTTACTTTATTTTAAAATGAGTTTCGGATTTAAAAGGTCCCACATTGATATAATTAGAGGATACGGTGATAAGGGTTCTAAATCCACCAATCCAATAGGTTTTTTACATGTTTAGGTCTTAGATTTTACATTATCTTTTTATTTTATTTAAATCGTTAAATAATGAGGTAATCGATGCATCATCATGATGTCATAAATAATTTAACTTATTTAATGTCTAAAAATTATAAAAAAAATATCATGATTTATTAAATCTTTTTATCTTTCTAATGAATATTTATAGTCAAATATCTGACTTGTATAACCCCATTTAATTTTTTTTAGTAAAACAACTCATGTTTGTGTCATTTTCATTTTAACATTAAATAAAAAGTTATTTATGTCATTTCCCAACCAAAGTGGCTCCATGGGGTCCCCAAGTTGACCCATGGATTTTCTCGGTCGGCCATGACACCTACAATAAGGGTAGGACATGTTTCAAGCTCATCTCATATTATTAAAACATTATTTTTACCTTAAACTACACTAATTACCTCTAATCGCGATTAAGAACTTAAAATATACTATTCACCAAAAAATTATTTTAATCTCATTGAACCACATTTTACTTTTTAATGAAAACCATGTATATCGGATTTTTGAAAATCAAATCACAGAAGTGGAAAAGTTTCATATAAACGAAAAATCAGTTTCTTTAACTACCACTTAGTGGTTTCACTATTCATCAAAAATTGAAGTTTTTCAGAAAAATACCAAAACTTCACCCTAAGCTATATTTTATATTATGAATTCAAAAATGATGTCTATTTTAAAAAATTAAAATAATATAAGTTACATTAATTAATTTAATAATTAATTCCTGATGTCATGACAAATAGCGTGTTTTTATGAAACAATAAGTATCAAAATATTAACACCAGTTTAAGTCCAATTTCAAAGTGAAATTGATTCCAATGACACCCATTGGATTAAATGGTAAATATATATTCTAATTTCACTTCAAACCCAATTCAAAAGATAATCTAATCATATAAATAAATTAGATTAAAAAGAGGTTTTAAATTTAAATACAACATTTTTCGCTATTCATTAAAAAATGAACTTTATCAGAAAAATACCAAAAATTCACACAAAGTAAATTTTGATGTCCCAATCATAAAGAATAAGTTTATTTTGAAAAACATAGCTTATAAAATTGTCAAAGGATAGATTTAAAAATGGTTTTCCATCAAAAGGCAGTAAATCAATCTTTTAAAAATATTAGTGTATTCCATGATTAAGATTGGATTGATTCTCATTTTAAGCCTCTAAAACACTATCTAATTCACTAATAGACATAGATAAAAATATCTATTATTCATTACTTACTTGGGATGTTACATCCTTCCCCCCTTTAGAAAATTGCGTCCCCTCAATTTATTTACTTATCGAATAAGTGGGGGTACTTATCCCTCATTGCATTTTTTGATTCCCATGTTGCCACTTCAATCATGTGGTTTTTCCACAAAACCATTACCTGATGAATCAACTTATTACGTAACACTTGCTCCCTGTTGTCAAGAATATGGACCGGTTGTTCCTCATAAGATAGGTTCTCTTCCAGGTGAACTACCTCTGGACTCAAAAAATGAGATGGATCTGGCATGTACTTTCTCAGCATCGAAACATGAAAAACATTGTGTACCTAAGATAAACTCAGAGGTAAAGCCACCCGGTATGCAACTGATCCAACTCTCTCCATAATTTCATATGGTCCAATGAACCTTGGACTCAGATTTCCTTTCTTACCAAATCACATCACACTTTTCCATGGTGAGACTTTGAGAAAAACATGATCACCTACCTCAAAAGATAGATCCTTCCTCCTATTGTCCGCATAACTCTTCCGCCTGCTCTGAGCTGTTCTCATATGTTTCTATATCAGCTGAACTTTTTCTGCCAACTCTTCTACCAATTCTGGTCCCATCAGCTTTCTTTCACCCACTTCATCCCAAAAAGCTGGAGTTCGACACTGCTTCCCATATAATGCCTCAAATGGTGCCATCTACATACTGGAATGAAAACTATTATTATATGAAAATTCAACCAAAGAAAGATGTTGGTACCAAATTCCCTGATAATCCATAGAGCAAGAATGTAGCATATCCTCCAAAGTATGAATTGTTCGTTCTTATTTCCCATCTGATTGAGGATGAAATGCTATACTAAAATTTAATTCAGTACCCAAAGACATCTGAAGGCCTTTCCAAAAGTTAGAAGTGAACTTGGGATCACGGTCAGATTCAATAGAGAGGGGAACTCTATGTAACCTAGCTATCTCATTAAGATACAAACGGGAAAGTTGATCTTGGGAAAAAGTATCTCGTATAGAAAGTAAATGAGCAAATTTAGTCAAGCGATCAACAATAACCCAGAATGCATTATTACCTCGAGGGGTCTTCGGCAATACCACAACGAAGTCCATGGATATATTCTCCCATTTCCATTCTGGTACTGGTAGAGGCTGAAGCATCCCTTTCGGTAACTTCCACTCTGCTTTAACCTGTTGACATGTCAAACACTTCACAGTAAAATCAACAATATCTCGTTTCATTCCATCCCACCAGTAATACTCCCGCAGATCTCTGTACATCTTAGTACTGCCAGGATGAACTGAAAATGGAGAACTATGAGCGTCACATAACAACTCTATCTTCAACTGTGAATCAAAATGCACACACAATCCCTTCCCAAATCTCAAAACGCAATCATTATCAATGTTGAATTCATGAAACTTACCTTTCTGAACCAGCTCTACCTTTTTCTGCAACTCACTGTCTTGCTTCTGTGCTTGCTTGATTCTGTCTGATAGAGAAGATTTCACTGATACCTGAAACAAAACAGAAGAACATCCTACACCAACAACTTCTATTCCAAAGTTCATCAAATCCATAACCAAAGGATCATGTTCCAAACGCAACATTGCTAATGAAGCATTACTTTTTCGACTCAAAGCATCAGCCACATTATTTTCTTTTCCCGGATGGTAATGAATTTTACAATCATAATCCTTGATTAATTCTAGCCATCTCCTCTGTCTCGTGTTAAATTCTTTCTGAGTGAATATTTACTTTAAACATTTGTGATCGGTATATATTTCACACTTTACTCCATACAAATGATGCCTCCAAATTTTTAACACGAAAACAACAGCATCTAATGCCAAATCATGTGTAGGGTAATTTACCTCATGAGTTTTCAACTATCATGAAGCATAAGCTATTACCTGATCATTCTGCATTAGGACACATCCAAGTCCTTTCAATGAAGCATCACTGTAGATATCAAACTCCCCATTCCTGGAAGGTAGTGCCAAAACTAGAGCATTCACCAATCTTCTTTTCAATTCCTGAAAACAATCATCACATTCTTTTGTCCAGATAAACTTAACACCCTTCTGAGTTAGCTTAGTCATCATACTAGATAACGGTGAAAAATTTCTAAAAAACCTTCGGTAATAGCCTTCCAAACCAAGTAAACTACGAATCTCTGTTACATTTGTGGGTCGTGTCCATTATTAAACAACCTTTGTTTTTGCAGGATCAACAGTTATCCCATCTTTAGAAACAATGTGACCAAGGAAAGAAATTTGTTACAACCAAAACTCACACTTTCTGAATTTCCCATTCAATTTCTTTTCTTTTAAGGTTTTCAAAATAACCCTTAAATGTCTTTCATTCTCCTCTTTACTTTTAGAAAACACCAAAATATCATCAATGAAAACCACCACAAACTTATCCAAGAACTCATGGAAAATTCTATTCATTTAGTCCGTGAATATAGCAGGTGCATTGGTTAGCCCAAAAGTCATTACTACAAATTCATAATGGCCATATCTTGTACGAAATGCAGTCTTCGGAACATCTGCTTCCTTTACCTTCAGCTGATGGTACCCCGATCTCAGGTCAATCATTGAAAAAAACTGAGCTCCTTGGAGCTGATCAAACAAATCATCGATATGAGGCAAAGGATATTTGTTCTTAACAGTGATGTTATTCAAGGCTCTATAATCAATGCAAAGTCTCATAGAACCATCTTTCTTTTTAACAAATAAAACAAAAGCACCCCATGGTGATGTGCTAGGTCGAATGAAACCTTTCTCTAATAAATCTTGCAATTGCTCCTTCAAATCTAAAAGTTCAATTTGATCCATTTGATAAGGGGGTTTTGAAATTGGCTTAGAATCAGGAACTAAGTCAACAGTAAATTCAACTTCCCGATTTGGTATTATTCCAGGCAACTCATCAGGAAAAACATCAGGATACTCATTTACCACTAGCACATCATTAATCTGAACAGTTCCCTTGTTTTCAACAATATGTGCAAGGTAATATTCATTTCCATCTTTTACAAGTTTCTCAGCCTCTTGATAAGTTATCAATAGTAAGGGTTCATTCTTGTACAAAAACTGAAAGTCTTTCTGAAAAGAAACTTCTTTATCTCTACAGTCAATCTTAGCATGGTAAATAGAGAGCCAATCCATACCCAGGATAACATCAAACTCTACTATAGGTACAACAATAAGGTTTGCAAGTAGGTTCTTTCCACAAATAAGGATAGGAAGATTCTTATAAATTCTTTTTGCCTCAACATTTCCCCCAGGTGTTTTTACCACACATTCCGGAGTCATTTCTTGATATGATATTCCCATTTTACTAGAAAAGGTTTCAGAGATGAAAGAATGTGTGGACCCCGAATCAAACAACACATTGGCATAATCTAAAAAAACCAAAAAAGTACCTAATACAAGTTCATTTGATGGCCCGACATCTGCTGAAGTAGTTGCAAAGGATTTCACCACCCATTTCTGCTTGTAGTCTAACTGATTCCCATAACTCAAGCTCTTTGTCGGACACTCGTTTGCATAGTGACCCATCTCATTGCACTTAAAACATTTCACTAACTGTATTTCAAATTTGGACTTACCATCACCTTGACCTTTTTCAGTGCAATCATGAGCCTTATGTCCCATCTTACCACATCGGTAGCACTTTCCAGAATTCAGAAGACATTCCCCAGCATGCATTTTACCACATTTATCACAAACTGGAAACTTAGTTTTCTTACCATCATACTTTTTTGAAGAATACTTCCCCTTCTCCTGCCACCTCGATATTTTCTTCTGCTAGTTTTTATAGAACACTTGATCATCGGAAAAATCCATTTCCACCTTCTCAGCACATCGAACAAGATTTTCATAACTTTTAAACTCACGAGAAGCTAAATCCCTTAGATATTTTGGCTTTAATCCTGAGTAAAAAACGATTGATTTTACTATCAAGGTCTCGGATAAAATTTGGAGCATACCTTTCCAATCGAGTGAACCTCTCTTCATAGGCAGTCACTGAGTCTTCCTCTTGCCTAAATTCCAATAATTGCTTTTCCATCCTAAGTCGATCAACCTTAGGAAAATACTTCTCAAGAAACATACCTTTGAATTCATCCTAGTCGAGAGCATCAATCTCATCAGCATCCCTGATATTTTTAACCATCGACCACCACTGATCTGCCACACCCTCAAAACGGTAAATAGCAAGACTAACCTTTTGATTGTCTGAACACCCCATCACATCGAAAATCTTCTCCAGTGCTTTAATCCACCCTTCAGCTAACACAGGGTCATATGATCCTCTGAATGATGGGGGATGTTGCCTCATGAAATGTTCCACCACTGATATGTTCCCCTGCGGTTGATCTGGCTGATCTCGTGCATGGATACCACCAACATTTATCGCTTGATTCAACTGTTCCATTACTACAACAAATTTTTCAATTCTAATTCCGACCATCTCAGGATGCTGATTCGGAAGGTTATTTCCTTATGTATGCCTTCCTAGCACTGCTTCCATATTTCCTCTGCGGAAAACCATTCTGAACAAACATGTCTTAGATGAAGAAACATAGTAATCTTCAAATGCTATATCATTTCAAAAAAAATATTTTTGGATAATCATTTAATAGAATTCTAACTCCTAAAGTTATCTAAACTTACCTCTGTTACAAACTATAAGGACCCAGCCTTAAACCTTACTTAATCTTGAGTTATTACAAGATTACACCTTGAGGATCTTTTCATGTTTAGATTTTTAGAGAATTAGATCATAAAACATGCATTACATTCCACATTTAAACAAAGTGGTTACATAAAAGGTAGTATTAATTTTTCCCATCAATGGAAACATATTTGAAATAAAACATGGATTCTTTCTTGACACTTCCTTGACACTATCATCATATCATGTACCTTTCCCTTGACCTGTGAAAAACATTTCAAAAACTTGGGATGAGCATAAAAAGCTCAGTAAGGTATATAAAAATATGGAAAGGAAACATGGGTACATATATATATAAGAATGAAATCATACATTACCCATAAAACATAAGCACTTTAACATAACTCATCAAATAATGAATAAATCATAGAAATCATAAGACATAAAGGTAACTTGAGGCATTTATAAAATTCTTACGTAGGGAGTAACCCTCTTGGTTACATTTGGAATACCCATCACAGTATATTCCCTAAATCTCTTCGGAAAAACCTTAACGTTTCACTCCTTCGCGTTACCCAATGCATTGGAGAGATATATCGGGCTCACCCGCCCTTAGTTTATCACGAAACCACCCGTCTTCATAATAATGCCCAAGAACCATAACATAATCGTATCATATAAAACATACATAAAGGAAACATTACATTTCCACATTTCAATCAAAAGTTATCAATAAAACACATTGATATAATAAAAAAATTATAAAAACCATTTTCAATACCAAAATAAAAGAAAAGTAAAACAGGGTATTTATTTTTCTTTAAAAAAACGGTATGGCTTGTAGAGGAAGTCGAAACTCAAATAATGGTCATTGCGGCGGAGAAGTCATTGTTGCCGCATACGTACGACAATAACATTCCCCTTTGTCCTTTAGTAAATGCTTCGTATTAAAAATATTCCTTTTGAATAAATGTAAAAGTCAAAGGGTTTTATACACTGTATAAAAGAAGGTTGTGTATAAAACAAAATATTCCTCAATGAAAGGAGATTGAGATGAAGTCCCATACCTCAGGTCCGACTTGACTCGGTCATTCTTTAATATCATGAATATTAAACATGAGTTAATTTCTACTTGTTTAAGAACCTTTTTCAAGTTCATTATTCCTTTTATATCACTTATTTCCATGTCATGAACACTATGTAATTATTTAAGTTAATAACGGTCGTTTTACCGATCATTGGTACTTGAGTCAAAAATAAACCCTTTATAATTACAAGTTGTTCATGTATCCATTATATCCAAAATTTTATTCATGATGTAGATATCATATATATCATATATATCCAGTACATACATGCATTTATAAAATTACAAAACATTTAGAGGTAAGAAATTAAATGCACCGTTCATGGAGACGGTAAGCCGTACGTACGCATGAACGCTGCTTCCATTTCTATATCATATTTTATGAAATGGAATAATAATTATATAAAGGTATATTATAATTCCAGTGTAATATCATATATAATATCATAACTCCATCCTTTATAGTCCCACATATGGTATTAACGAATCAAATCACTTTGAGGGGGAGGTAGTCCGCACTTCCTTAAATGAAGATATCACATTTAACCATAATGGAAACCATAAAGGTATGCCCAAAATAAAAAATAAAAAAGCTTAAGGAATACATAAACATATTATATATCATAGATAAATATAGTGTCATCTTAATGGCCACATTTTAAGGTGTTAATATAATGTTGAACAATCATCATTTCAGGAGGCAGAAATTCACCATCCACGAAAACAGTATGTTCTTTAACCATTAGATGTAGGTGTGTGTAAGTGTAGCTCGAATACTTATTATAACAACATCCTAGTACATGGAAGATACTGTTTTTGTTACAAAATAAATAAATAAAAAGAGTTTATGGGGTTGGAGAAGCAAAATAAAACAAAAGAACACAAGTGAAGACATTACCTTAAAATCGGGTAACTCCCTTTGGTTTGAGCTCAAAGGCTTCCTTGGGTAGACTTCTGCCCAAATTGAGGCTTCAAGGAGTAAGAGAGAGAAGTGTATAGACAAAATAGGCAGGGGTTGGCCGAGACAATGGCTTTGGAAGTGTGGGTAAGGAGGTAGATGTGGGGGCCTTTTATAAGAGGAGAGGAGGGGAACTCTTGGAAAGTAAAGAAATGTTACTTTATTTTAAAATGAGTTTCGGATTTAAAAGGTCCCACATTGATCTAATTCTAGGATAATGTGATAAGGGTTCTAAAGCCACCCATCATATAGGTTTTGGACATGTGTAGGTCTTAGATTTTACAATATCTTTTCATTTTATTTAAATCGTTAAATAATGAGGTAATCGATGCATCATCATTATATCCAAAATAATTTAATTTATATAATGTCTAAAAATTATAAAAAAAATATCATGATTTAGGAAATATTTTTATATTTCTAATGAATATTTATAGTCAAAAATTGGACTTGTATAACCCCATTTAAAAATTGTTTTAGTAAAACAACTCATGTTTGTGTCATTTTAATTTTAACAATAAATAAAAAGTTATTTATGTCATTTCCCAACCAAAGTGGCTCCATGGGGTCCCCAAGTTGACCCATGGACTGTCTTGGTTGACCAGGACACCTCCAATAAGGGTAGGACATTTTTCAAGCTCATCTCATATTATTAAAACAATATTTTTACCTTAAACTACACTAATTACCTCTAATCGCGATTAAGAACTTAAAAGTTACTATTCACCAAAAAATTATTTTAATCTCATTGAACCACATTTTACTTGTTAATGAAAACCATGTATATAGGATTTTTGAAAATCAAATCACATAAGTGGCAAAGTTTCATATAAATGAAAAATTAGTTTCTTTAACCACCACTTAGTTGTTTCACTATTCATTAAAAATTGCATTTTTTCAGAAAAATACCAAAACTTCACCCTAAGATATATTTTATATTCTGAATTAATAAATGATGTCTATTTTACAAAATTCAAATCATATAAGTTAAATTAATTAATTTAATAATTAATTCCCGCTGTCATGACAAATAGCATGTTTTTATGAAACAATAAGTATCAAAAGATTGACACCAGTTTAAGTCCAATTTCAAAGTGAAATTGATTCAAATGACCACCATTGGATTAAATAGTAAAAATATATTCTAATTTCACTTCAAAACCAATTCAAAAGATAATCTAATAATATAAATAAATTAGATTAAAAAGAGGTTTTGAATTAAAATACAACATTTTTCACTATTCATTAAAAAATGAACTTTATCGGAAAAATACCAAAAATTCACACAAAGTAAATTTTGATGTCACAATCATAAAGAATAAGTTTATTTTGACAAACATAGCTTATAAAATTGTCAATGGATAGATTTAAAAATGGTTTTCCATCAAAAGGCAGTAAAACAATCTTTTAAAAATATTAGTGTATTCCATGCTTAAGATTGGATTTATTCTCATTTTAAGCCTCTAAAACACTATCTAATTCACTAATAGACATAGATAAAAATATGTATTATTAATTACTTACTTGGGATGTTACAATATTACCTAAATCTCTTAGGAGAAACATTAACATTTACCTCCGTCATGTTACCCAATTAATTGGAGAGCTATCTCGGGCTCACCCGCCATGGGTTTATCATGGAACCACCTATATATGTACAAAATTCCCAATAACTATAACATATTAATAACACATTAAACAAGAATAAAAGAAAGATAAAACTTCCACATTGCAATCACAATATATCATTTCAATATATTGACATAATCAATGCTTTATCAAACCATTTCCAAAACCATTTAAAACATTTAATAAAGAGATTTTTGAATCAAAGTGTCCCATACCACTTTGATGATTTTAAAGGAATTAAAATTTTTAAATATTAATGTCCATATAAATAAATCCTTAAAACCATTTTGTAAAACACGGACATTAATGAGAAATATTTAGAAGAATAAATCTTTAAAACATTTAAAATGATATTTTAGTTAAATAGTTTGTAACCACATGAGAGATGCTTGAATACAAAACATTTAGGAATAACATCAATAAAAGATTATAATATCATGAGAATAGAGAGATTCAGGATATAATACGTGATAGGGAAGTATATACAACATATAAAAGTGAATTATTGTATAACAATAAATAATTTTCAATGGAATGTAAATTGAGACAAAGTCCCTTGCAAAGATCATATCCTTTGATTAAGGAAAAATAAATGAAATAAATATGTGTGAAAAATATAAATACACCCAATATAAGTGTATATTAAGTGTAAAGAAATTAGAGTTTATTCACACATATATTTAGCATGACATAATCAAGAAGTATAATTTTATCCAAAATCTTGAAATTGGGTGAAGAAGTTCCCATACAGAAATTCAACAGCCTACTAGCGTCACATTAAAATTCAGAAAATAAATTTATGAGAGAGAAAATGGTATCTCATCACATGTACATAAAATTTACTATAATAAGATTATAGAGGAACATATACCAACATAAGAATATGTAAATTAAAAGAGATAACAAAAGAAGTCTTTTAAAAAGAAGAGGGTGAAAGGTTCCCTTACTGATTTGGTAACATACGAAACATACACCCCATGAAAGAAGGATAATACAATGAAGATGTAAATACCCATAAATTAAAGGATATTATACATATAATACAATAATGTGCAGTAAGTACACCACACAAAATGAAATAGTGGAAAATATAGCATGAATCATATGGGAATAAAAAGTGAGATGAAAATCCCTTACCACATTGTAATAAATCAAGTTGTATTAAAAAAGTTAATAACCAACAAATGATTCACAGAATAAAATAAATATAAATAGAATCATGATAATATATATCAAATACAAATACACAATACACCACATGCAATAAATTAGTGGTGAACAATGGAAATCTCAAGGAATTAAACGCTAGATAACAAACCCCTTACCTCATGTCCGACTTGACTTATTTGTTCCTTGTTGTTCATGAATAATAAACTTAAGGTAATTTATAATTGATTAATAACCGTTTTAAATTTTATTATTCCTTTTATATCACTTATTACCATGTTATAAACATTATGTAATCATTTATGTTAATAATGGCTGTTTTGTCGATATTTTGTTACTTGAGTCAAAAATGAACACCATATAATTACAAGTTGTCTGTGTGGTCAAGATTAAATTATCTCAAGAATGATATTCATGATTTAGATATCATATATATCATATATAACTAGTATATATATGTATTTATAATTGTACACAACATTTGGAGATAAGAAATGAAATGCCAGTTTATGGAGACAGTAAGCCGTACGTATGCATGAACGCTAATTTCATTTCTATTTCATATTTTAATTGAATGGAAACATCATGATACATAGTTATATTATAATTACAGTATAATATCATATATAATTTAAATAACTCCATCTTTTATACATCCCACGTATGGTATGAATGAGTCATATCACTTTGAGCGGGCGGTAGTCCGCACATCCTCAAATGAAATTATCACGTTTACTCTTAATGGAAACCATAACAGTATGATATATATTAAAATTATAAAATCATAAAAAACATAAACATAATATATATCATATAATAATACAGTTCCATCATAATGGCCACCATGAGAGTCGGTAGGAGATATTTGAATAATCATCGTTTTGTGAGGCAGTAGTTCACCGTCCACAAAAACAGTATCTTATTTACCCATTAGATGGAGGTTTCTGTAAGTGTTGTTCGAATCATTCTCATAAAAATTACATATTATACTGAGGATAATGGCGTTGTTATAAAATAAAGGACTAAAATGAGTTAAGCGTTGGAGAAGTAAAATATAATAAAAGGACTTAAGAGAAGACGTTACCTTTAAATTAGATATCTCCCTTTGGTTTGAACCAAAAGGTTTACTTGAAGTGACTTATGCCTAAGGTAAGGCATATAGGATTAATAGAGGGATCTTGAGAGCTTATTTGGGTAGGTTTTTATGAGAAAAAGGTCTTGATAGGTGTGAGGAATGGGTTAGAAGTGAGGACTTTTTATAAGGGGGAGGAGGGGCTCTTTAAAAAATGTGAAAATATTATTTTATTATATAATGATTTTAGGTTTCTAAAGGTGAAAAACTAATTAATGTAAATGTTAATATGCCTCATGGTGGAAATAAAATCATAAAATAGGAACTGGATAGGTTTGGTATATTATTTTTATAATTATAATCTTATTTATTGAAATAATTTATTAATGAGTTAAACACTACATCATTATTGTGTCATAAATAATTTTATTTATTTGATGTCTAAAAAATTATAAAAAAATACCATGAATTAGGAAATCATTTTATCTTTCCAAATAATATTTATAGTTGAAACGATAACTTATATAACCCTATTTAAAAAGTAATTTACTAAAAGATATTTGTTTATGTTATTTTTTTCTTTACTTTAAATAAATTAATATAAAGTATCATTATCACTCTTAAGTGGCTCCATGGGGTCCCAAAATCGACCCAAGGATTCCCATGGTCAAACGTGAATTAACCAATAGGATTAGGACACATGTTATGCTAATTTTATATTTTTATAATAATATTTGTTTCCCCTTATTTATCAGATTTACCCTTTAACTACAGTAACTAAAATATTTATCGAAGTAAATAATCATAATGTCTAAAAATAAAAGTTAAATATTTACAAAATTTGGACCTCCTTATTAAAAATATAGAATCAATTATTCCAAATTCAGAAAACATAAGTGAAAAAAATTAATTTAAAATTAATTCCCACTTTCAAAACAAAAAGCGTGTTTTTAAGAAATAATAACTATCAAAATATTGACACTTGTTTAAGTCCAATTTCAAAGTCAAATTACTTAAAATGACCAAAATTGGATTAAATGGTAAAAATATTTTCTAATTACACTTTAAAACCAATTAAAAAGATAATATAACAATATCAATAAATTATATTAAAAGACAGTTTTGAATTAAAATACATTATCTTTCACTATTCGTAAGAAAATTAATTTTATCATAAAAATACCAAACGTTTGCCCAAAGGAAAATTTGATGTCCTGATTCTAAATAAGAATATTATTTTGTCAAATGGAACATATAAAAGTGACCAAAATGTGATTTAAAAAGGGTTATCCATTAAAATTTGGTAAAACGGCCTTTTAAAGAATATTAGAGTATTTCATGCTTATGATATGATTCATTCTTATTTTAAGCCTCTAAAATTTATTGGATAAATATAAAGACATTTATTAAACATTTATAATCATATTTTAGTTTGTTCTGTTCATTCCTACCAATACAATGACTATGCGTTAACTACCATTTAAAATAATTATAATATTATATTATTTTTTTGTATAACTCAACGTTGTGTGCAACATAAGAGTTCAAAAAAACCCGTTGTTGTGAGTTGAGTACGCTATCATACATAGCATCCCCTTTAAAGTAAAATTAATATTTAATTCAAAAATATTAATAATTTTGAAATTTTCATCTTCTTTATTTACCTAGGATGTTACATCCTTCCCCCCTTTTGGTAATTGCATCCTCACAATTTTAAAATTGGGAACAAAAACATAATTGAAAGTCCCACATCGGAAAAAAGATTCAATAAAAATATCATTTTCAAAGAAATAAAGAGAAATACAAAGGTCACTCAAGATAGCCCATACTAGAATTCCATGTAAGAAAACATGAATATGGAAGAGAAACAAACCATCAAGGTTTTATGGATAGTGGTAGAAAATATGATTAGGAGAAATTTAACCACCAGAAAACCAAAAACTTGTGACGGGTTAAAAGGTATTTGATTCCCTAGTATGAAAAGTTAACGGAAAATGTTTTTGTTTTGAGTTAATTTTCATAAAGTTGAGGAATTTTTTAGGATATTAACTAAAAACATAATGAATCATAATTACTTGTCATGTATACTTTCATCCTTTACTAAATTTCTACCACAGACTCATATTTTCTCCAAAATGATGAGTATTCAAACTGACTTGGTCACATTAAAAGCGCCAGAATCAACTTCTAGAGTATCAGACAATCTAATAAATATGAACTATATATCTCCCCTGTCTTTAGACATCATCCAAAACCAAAACATTTAGTATAAGATAAGATAATCCCCAACAAGGGTAAACTTTTACAAAAACAAAAACTACTCTTAATCTCCCAAATTCTTCAAACAATACCCAAAGTTCAACAAAGACCATTCAATAAACAACTATCCATAAAATTCTTTAAAGTAACCCATAAAATGATGGTATCCCAAAACTCAGAAGGATTTAATCACATAGTCTTCCACATAAAATCTTAACATTTGTCTCCAAATAAAATCGACTACTCTTAAAGTCTCTTAGTGATGTGTAATTAACAAAATCACATATTCTCTCTGATAGGTTAATCATTTCCATAAATAACCCAAATCACCATTTGTCCATAATAAAAACATAGATTCTTCAAAAATAAAATTCCACCATTACTCATCAAAATAAATGATAATTATTCCTTGAATAACATTTTTATATATCAAACTTCAGGGTTACATATACTATAAAAATTCTTCCAATGTAATACCATCATCAAAAGAGCCTTAATATTTTTAAGCATTTCATCATCTTAAAATCTACCATAACTCTTGAATCCCTTATATGTTGTCTTCTTACTCATTCAACATTATTCATGATCCATTAACTATTCTTTAGCAACTTATTCTGAAATACTTCTTTCCTACATACAAAATCATGAGTCATATCCTAAGATTCAATAATGTATATACATCAGATAAGAAATAATTCATACCTTCCATTGGTCATTGTCAGTTTCCTCATCCTCAATTGGAATGGCATTAGGTATTGGTAAACATATATTTGTATGATCCTGTTGATCCCATTCCTGAAAATTCTTTGTAGGACATCTGTTTGTATAATGACCATTCACACCACATTTAATACATTCAATTGATCCCTTAGAAAGAACTTATTTAACATTCTTAGAGTCAACTGGATGCTTAATTTTTCCATGGAAGGTTATTGCTTTATAACCTTCTCTTCCACATCTATAGCATCTTCTCGTCCCTTTGAAACATTTTCCTATGTGTTTCTATCCACATCCTTGACACATAGATTTTTTAATATACTTACCTTTATGATTATTACCTGAACGTTTGTTGGGATTTTTTTCTCACATATATGATGCCTTATAAAAATCACCATGGTTCAGGTTTTTAGTCATGACTCCAGATAGTTGGTTTAGAATAACCACAAGAGTTCTCATTGTAGCACCCATTTCATTCAGTTGCTCCTTCAGAAAACCGTCACAATTTTCCTCACATCCACTGTTACTTTGGTGCCTGCTAGATCCATCCATTTACTAAAACCAAAAAGGTCAGTTCGAGTATATCAGTAAAATTACCATATAATATATTATGAGGAGGGTAAATACTAAGATATACTTATTCATGTTATCTTAAACTCATTCACTATATCTAAAATAACTACGACTCTTTCTAAAATCCCAACCATTATGGCAATACCACTTATTTTTAAAGAACACCCTAACCTCTAAAGTTATCTAAACCGGCCTCTGATACAAACTATAAAGAACCAACCTTAAACTTTACATAATATTGAATTATGTCATGAATTCACATTGAGGATCTTTTCAGGTTCAGAGTTTCAGAGAATTAGGCCATAACTATTACATATCTACTTAAAAATTACATACAGACACTACTACTCAGTATCCATTTTTTTAATAAAAAAAATCTTAAAAAAATATGTATAGTTCCATGTTTTAGACTGCATGACTTTTCCTTGATCCCAACCTAGACCCTATTCTCCTTTAAGTCCTGTGGAAAAAATTTCAAAAACATGGGATGAGCATAACAATCTCAGAAATGGTTACAAAATAATTAAATTAAATATTAACCCATCAATAAATACAATTAAATTAAACCATAGTTTTTTATCATAACATACCTCATGAAATCATATGATTTATGAATAACACATAGAAATAATAAATCATAAAGGTAACTTATGGAATTTATAACATACTTACATTATAGCTATCACAAATACATAGGGAGTCACATTTGGAATATCCATCATAGTATATATCCTAAATATCTTAGGAGAAACATTAATATTTACCTCCAACACGTTACCCAATGCATTGGAGAGTTATCTCAGGCTCACCCGGCCTAGGTTTATCACAGAACCACCTGTATAAGTTCACAATGCCCAATAACCATAACATATTCATAACACATAAAACAAGGATAAAGGAAAGATAACATTTCCATATTACAATCAAAATATACCATTTCAATAGATTGACGTAATCAATGCTTATAAAACCATTTTCAAAACCATTTAAAACATTTAATAAAGTGATTTTTGAATAAAATTGTCCCATACCACTTTAAAGATTTGAAAATAATTAACATATTTAAACATTAATGTCCATATAAATAAATCCTTAAAACCATTTTTTAAAACATGGTCATTAATGATAAATATTTAGAAGAATAAATCTTTAAATCATTTAAAATGATATTTTAGTTAAAGAGTTCCTAACCAAATGCGAGACACTTGAATACATACAATTGAGGAATAACATCAATAAAATCTTATAATATCATTATAATAGAAATAATCATGATATAATACGTGAATGGGAATTATTTACACCTTATAAAAGTGAATTTTTGTATAACAATAAATAAGTTTCAATGGAATGTAAATTGAGACAAATTCCCTTGCAATGATTATATCTTTAGATTAAGGAAAAATCAATGAAATAATTATGTGTGAAAAATATAAATACACCCAATATAATTGGATATTAAGTGTAAAACAATCAGAGTTTATTCAAAAATATTCATAGCATGACATAATCAATAATTATATGTTTAACCCAAATAATTGAAATTGGGTGAGGAAGTTCCATTACAGAAATTCGACAGCCTACCGACGTCACTTTAAAATTCAGAAAATGAATTGTTGAGAGAGAAAAGGGTGTCTAATCACTTGGAAATAAAATTTACAGAAATAAGGATGTATAATAACAACTCCCAACACAATAATATGTAAATTAAAATACATAACAAAAGTAAGTATTTTAAAAAGAAGAGGGTGAAAGGTTCCCTTATCGATTTGGTAACATACGAAACATACACCCCATGAAATAAGTATCATAAAATGAATATGTAAATACCCATAAATTAAATGATATTATACAAATAATACAATCATGTGCAGTACATACACCACAAAAAATTAAATAGTGGCAAATATAGCATGAATCTCACATGAATAAAATGTGAGATGAAAATCCATTACCACATTGTAATCAATCGATTCGTATGACCAAAAGTTAATAACCAACATATTATTCACATAATAACATGAATATAAATATAATCATGATAATATATATCAAATGGCTGTACACAATACACCACATGCGATAAATCTGTGGCGAACAATGGAAATCTCACAGAATTAAAAGTGAGATAAGAAACCCCTTACCTCGTGTGGGAATTGACTAGTTTGTTCCTTGTTCTTCCTGAATAATAAACGTAAGTTAATTTATAATTTATTAAAAACCACTTTTAAAGTTTATTATTCATTTTATATCACTTATTACCATGTTATAAACATTATTATTCATTTATGTTAATAATGGTCGTTTTGTTGATATTTGGTACTTGAGTAAAAAAGGATCACCTTATAATTACAAGTTGTCAATGTGGTCATAATTCAATTATCTCCAGAATGATATTAATGATTTATATATCATATATATCATATATATATATATTGTATATATATTTATTTGTAACATTACATAACATTTGGAGATAAGAAATAAAATGTACCATTCATGGAGACGTTAAGTCGTACGTACGCATGCACGCTACTTTCATTTATATTTCGTATTTTAATTAAATGAAAAATTAATGATAAATATTTATATTATAATTAAATTATAATATCATATATATATAATTTCAATAAATCCATTATTTATACATCCCACGTATGGTATGAAGGATTCATATCACTTTGAGGGGGCGGTAGTCCGCACTTCCTCAAATGAAATTATCGTGTTTACTCATAATGGGAACCATAAAGGTATGGAATTAATAAAAAATACATAAGAATAAAGAAAACGTACACATAATATATATCATATATTAATTTAGTGCCATCATAATGTCCACCATGAGAGGCGGTAGGAGATCTTTGAGCAATCATTATTTCGTGAGGCAGTAGTTCGCCGTCCACAGTAACAATATGTTCTTTACCCATTAGGTGGAGGTGTGTGTAAGTGTAATTAAAAAAATTCTCATAAAAACACCCTAGTATATTTAGTATACTAGTTGTGTTATAAAAGCAAAGAATAAATAGAGTTTATGGGGTTGGAGAAGTAAAATAATACAAAAGGACTTAAGAGAAGACGTTGCCTTTAAATTGGGTATCTCCCTTTGGATTGAACCAAACGGTTTACTTGAAATGACTTATGCATAAGGTAAGGATTATAGGAGGAATAGAGGGATATTAAGAGTGTATTTGGGTAGGGGATGGATGAGCCAAAGGTCTTTAGAGGTGTGAGGAATAGGTTATAAGTGAGGGATTTTTATAAGGGGGAGGAGGGGTCTTTAAGAAAGTGTGAAAATATTATTTTATTATATAATGATTTTCTGTTTATAAATGTCCAAAACTAATTAAAGTTAAAGATAATATGACTAAAAGTTGAAATGAAATAATCCAATAGGAATTGGACATGTTCTAGATATTATTTTAATCATTATAATCTTATTTATTTAAATCATTTATTAATGAGGTAAACACAACATCATTATTGTCTCATAAATAATTTTATTTATTTGAGGGATAAAAAATTATAAAAAAATTCCATGATGTATGAAATATTTTTATCTTTATAAATAATTATTATAGTTGAAAATATAACTTATATAACTCTGTTTAAAAATTTATTCACTAAAAGATATCTGTTTATGTCATTTTTGTCTTTACTTTAAATAAATTAATATAAAGTGTCATTATCACTCTTAAGTGGTTCCATGGGGTCCCAAAATCGACCTAATGATGACCATGGTCGGACATGTTTTAACCAATAATATTAGGACATATGTTAGGGTAATTTTATATAATTATAATAATATTTTTTTACCCATATTTACTATATTTACCATTTATCCACGGTAAATAAAATATTTACTGAAGTTAATATTCATAATGTCTAAAAATCAAATTTACCTATTTAAAAAATATGGACCTCTTGGTTATAAATATGAAATCCATTTTTCCAAATTCAAAACATAGAAGTGGTAGAAATTAATTTAAAATTAATTCCTATTGTCAAAACAAAAATCATGTTTTTAAGAAATAATAACTATTAAAAGATTGACACTTGTTTATGTCTAGTTTCAAAGTGAAATTACATTAAATGACCAAAATTAGATTAAATGGTAAAAATATATTCTAATTAAACTTTAAAACCAACTAAAAAGATAATCTAACCATATAAATAAATTATATTAAAAGGCGGTTTTGAACTAAAATACTGTATTTTTCACTATTCATAAAAAATGAATTTTATCAGAAAAATACCAAAAATTTACCGAAAGTAAATTTTGATGTCCTGATTATAAAGAAGAATTTTATTTTTCCAAATATAATATATAAAAGTTTCCAACAAAATATTTAAAATGGGTTTCCTATCAAAAGGCGGTAAAACGACATTTTAAAGAATATTGAAGTGTTTCATGCTTATGATATGATTCATTCTTATTTTAATCCTCTAAAATTTATTGAATAAATGTAAAGTCATTTATCAAACATGTATAATCATATTTTAGTTACTTCTATTCATTCCCAATAATAAAATGGTTGGGCGTTAACTACCATTTAAAATAATAATAATATTAGATTGTTTTTCGGTATAACCCAAGGTTGTGTAAAACATAAGATTTCAAAGAAACCTGTTGTCGTGATTTGAGTATGCTATCATACATAGCATCCCATTTAGAGTAAAATTAATATTTAATTCACAAATATTAATAAATATTAAGTTGTCGTATTATTTATTTAACTGGGATGTTACATATAGAATTTTTATTAGATGGAAAACTCGGGTTACAACCTTAGCCCGGTCCTTAGTCGCTTGAGGATCTAGCTCACCTCAGAACCTGATGGGTGTCTACTACTAAAACTCTAGAATCATTCTCAACATGTTCTCATCATCTTATAGTATTGTATGTACCATGTAATACTCTAAAGGTAGTGGTATAGCTGGTTTACCACCTATAGGTGCTATATCTAGTCAAAATCCATGTACTAATGTTTCATCACCTAATGAATCATCCTCGTGATCACGTGACTAAATCCTAAATGGCTGTCTATGTAAGGACCCAACCTTAAAACATTAAATAATATTTAATTAAAGGAATAATTCACATCGATGATATTTTCAGGTTTATATATTTATAGATTAAGGCAATAACATATATATAACAATTTGAATATTACATTTCGACACTTCTACTTAGTATCCATTTTTCATAAAATAAGAACAATTGAAAAAAATAAACATGTCTAGTTACATGTTTTAGATATAATGACTTTTCCTTGATCCCATCCTTGAACCTATTCCACTTTATATCCTGTGAAAAACATTTCAAAAATAGGGGATGAGGAAAAAAGATCAGTAAGGGATACACAAAGATGGAAAACCGTTAGTTTTTCAAAACAACAAGTAAACCATGAATACCTTATCATAAGTAATAATTTTTACCTTTATGAAGTAGTAAATACTCTTCACTAAATAAAAGATCATTTCTTACCCATTTTTAACTAAAAGATCACCATAAAACCCATTGAAATAACACATAACATATAAAGGTAACTTGGGACATAAACATACTTAGATAGAATAACCATATAGTTGACTTCCATGAATATCACTAAATAGAATAGCCATACGGCGGACTTCTATACCAAATGCATTGGTGGTTATAATCTAACCACCTGTCTTAGTTTATCATGGCACCACCCTTCATTTGGTTTATCACGTAACCACCCGTCAAATGTCCAAGTACCATTATAAAATCATAACACATAAAATATTACAAATATAAAAAAATCACTAATAACAATTCATTTGTATTCACAAGAAATAATTATTATAAATTAAAATAATATATCCATTTCAAAAACCATTTTCAATACCAAAACACCCAAAAACAGATTATTGGATTTCTTTTACTTTAAAAAGCATTAAGGCTTATAGCGGAAGCCAACTAACGATTACGGTAGCGGAGAGGTCATTGTCGCCGAAAACATTAAAAAAAATTCTTTTTCCATTTAGTAAAACTATTCATAGAAAAAATATTCTATTTGAATGAAATGAAAATTAAAACGTGTTTATATACCATATAAAAGAAAGTTAGGTATAAAGCAAAATATGCCTCAAGGAAAGGAGATTGAGACGAAGTCCCTTACCTCTTGTCTGACTTGATACTTTCATTCTTTAATTTCCTAAATAATAAACATAAGATAATTTATAATTTATTGATAAAAATTTTAAATTTTATTATTACTTTTATATTATTTATTACCTTTCAATAACAATTAGTTAATTATTTGAGTTCATATCAAACATTCTGTCGATGTTTAGAACTTTAGTTAAAAATAAACTTGTTATAATTATAAATTTTCTCTGTGTTCAAAAGTACATTATCTCCATAATGATATTCATGATTTATATATCATATATTTCATATATATATATATTTATGTATTTATGTATTGATAATAGTACAAAACATTTGGAGATAAGAAATGAAATTCACCGTTCATGGAGAATGTAAGCCTCACGTACGCATGAATGCTACTTTCATTTCTATTTAGTATTTTAATAGAATGAAAACATAATTATAAATAGTTATATTATAATTCTTGTATAATATAATATATAATTTCATTAACTCTATCCTTTATATGTCCCACGTGTGGAATGAACGGGTCATATCACTTTGAGGGGGTGGTAGTCTGCAATTTCTCAAATGAAATTATCACGTTTACCCATTATGGAAACCATAAAGGTATGGTATAAATAAAAAATATAGAGGAATAAAGACAATATAAATATAATATATATCACATATAAATATAGTTCTATCATAATGGACACCATAATAGGTGGTATGAGATGATTGAACAGTCATCGTTTCGTGAGGCAGTAGTTCGCCGTCCATAGAAACAATATATTCTTTAACAAATAGATGAAGGTGTGAGTAAGTTTATTTAGAATAATTATCATAACAACATCCTAGTATATTTAGTATACTAGTGTTGTTATAAAATAAATAATTAAAGAGATTTTATGGGGTTTTAGTAGGAAAAATAAAACAAAATAACTTAAGAGAAGACATTGCCTTTAAATCGGGTAACTCCCTTTGGTTTGAACCACAAGGATTTCTTGAAGATCCATATTCATTATGTAAGGATTCTAGGTGGAAGAGAGAGATCTTGAGAGATTATTTGGATAGAGGTGGGACAAAAAAGGGTCTTGAGAGGTGTTAGTAATGGGTTAGAGGTGAGGGTTTTTTATAAGGGAGATGAGGGGCTCTTTATGAATGTTTGAAAATATTGTATTATTATAAAATTGTTTTAGGTTTTTAAAGGACCAAAACCCATTAAAGTCAAAGATAAGATGACTATTGTATGAAATAAAATCATGTTATAAGATTTGGACAGTTTTTGGATATTTTGTTTAATTTTTATAATCTTATTTATTTAAATCATTTATTAATGAGGTAAACACTGCATCATTATTGTGTCATCAATAATTTTATTTATTTTATGTCTAAAAATTATAAAGAAAATTACCATGATGTAGGAAATCTTTTTATATTTCTAATTAATATTTATAGTCAGATATATCAATTATATAACCCCATATTAAAATTGTTTTAGAAATACAATACATGTTTATGATATTTTTATTTTTACTTTAAATAAAAGTTATTAATGTCATTATCTTAACAAAATAGCTTTCAAGGTCTAAAAAGTCACCCAAGTATTGTATCAGTTGTCCATGAAAAATCCATTATGGTTAGGAAAAGTGTTAATGTAACTTTATATTACTATAATATTATTTTTACCTTGAATTACCCTATTTATATTTAAGTGTTGTAAATAAAAGTCAAAAGTTACTATTCCCAAAAAATATTTCCATCTTCTTGAACCAAATTATTCTTAATAATAATAACCATATATGTTGGATTTTCAAAATTCAATTCACAAAAGTGGTAAAATTTCATTTAAATGAAAAATTTGGTTTTTAACTACTACTTAGTGTTTTCACTATTCATAAAAAATTAAAGGTATTCAAAAAAATACAAAAAATTAAGTCTAAGCTATATTTAATATTAAGAATTAAAAAATTATGTCTATTATATGAAATTAAAAACATATAAGTTACGTCAATTAATTTTAAATTAATTCCAGTTGTCAAAACAACAAGCATGTTTTTAAGAAATAATAACTATCAAAAGATTGACATTTGTTTAAGTCTAATTTCAATGTGAAATTTCTTATAATGACAAACATTGAATTAAATGGTAAAAATATAATCTAATTAAAAATTAAAATAATTTAAATAGATAATCTAACCATACAAATAAATTAGATTAAAATGATATTTTGATTTAAAATGTAGTATTTTTCACTATTCATTAAAAATGAACTTTATCAAATAAATACAAAAAATTTACCCAAAGAAAATTTTTATGTCCCAATTCTAAAAAAAATTATCTTGTAAAATAGAATATATATATGTGATGAAAACTATATTTAAATAGGGTCCATCATCAGAAGGTGTTAAAGTAGCCATTTAAAGAATATTTGACTATTTATGATTAAAATTAGATTAATTCACATTTTAAGCTTGTAACGTTTATCAGATAAATGTAAAAACATTTAACAAACATGTATAATCATTTTTTAGTTAGTTCTGTTCATTCCTGCCATTACAATGTCTAGGCGTTAACTACAATTTAAAATTCAAATATTATATTTTTATTTTTCATTATAACTCAATGTTGTGTGCGACATATGATTTCAAAGAAACCCATTGTTGCATATCGGGTACACCATCAAACATAGAATCCCCTTTAAAGTAAAATTAATATTTAATTCACAAATATTTATAAGTATGAAAATGTATTATTCTTTATTTACCTGGGATGTTACA
This sequence comes from Viscum album, assembly GCA_963277665.1. Lineage (NCBI taxonomy): Eukaryota > Viridiplantae > Streptophyta > Magnoliopsida > Santalales > Viscaceae > Viscum > Viscum album. Next base: position 370,747,171 of record OY728140.1, on the reverse strand, counting down.
TCCTTCCCCCCTTTTTGGAAATTGTGTCCTCATAATATTTATTCACTTATCAAATATATGGGGATATTAATCTCTCATAGCATTTTCAGATTCTAACGTTGCCTCTTCAACCATATATTATTTCCACAAAACTTTTACCTGATTAATTACCTTATTCTGAAATACTTGCTCTCTTCGGTCAAAAACCAGGACTGGTTGTTCCACATAAGAGAAATTATCTTCCAACTGAACTACCTCTGGGCCAAAAACATGAGATGGTTCTGGCATATAATTTCTCAGCATTAAAACATGAAAATTATTGTGTACCTGGGATAAAAATGGAGGTAAAGAAACTCTGTAGGAAACTGATCCAACATTCTCTAGGATTTCATAGGGTCCAATGACCCTCAAACTCAACTTTTCCTTTCATACCGAAACACATAACACTTTTCCACGGAGGAACATTGAGAAAGACATGATCACCTACCTCAAAACAAAGATCCTTCTTCTGGTTATCCACATAAATTTTCTTCCTACTCTGAGTTGTTCTCATGTTGTTCTAAATCGACTAAACTTTTTGTACCATGTTTTCTACCAATTTTGGTCCCATCATCTTCCTTTCATCAACTTAATCCCAAAAATCTTGAGTTCGACACCACTTCCCATACAATGACTCAAACGGAGCCATCTGTATACTGGAATGAAAACTGTTATTATATGAAAAGTCAACTAAATAAATATGTTGGTTCCAAATTCCTTGATAATCCATTGATAAAGCACGTAACATATCCTCCAATGTTTGAATTGTTTGTTCTGACTTCCCATCTGATTGTGTATGAAAAGCTGTACTAAAATATAATTCAGTACTGAACGACTTCAAAAGGCCTTTCGAAAAGCTAAAAGTGATCCTTGGATCACGATCAGATACAATGGAGATGGGAACTCCATGTAACCTGACTATCTCTTTAACATACAACTGAGATAGCTGATCTAAAGACAAAGTATCTTGAATAAGAAGGAAATTAGTAGATTTAATCAATCAATCAACCATAACCCAGAGTGCATTGTTACCTCAGGAAGTATTCGGTAATACCACAATGAAATCCATGGACACATTTTCCCATTTCCACTCTAGCACCAGTAAATACTGAAACATCCCTTTCGGTAACTGCCGCTCTGCTTTAACCTGTTGACAAGTCAAACACTTCACAATAAAAGCAGGAATATCTCTTTTCATTCCTTCCCACCAGTAATACTCCCAAATATCTCTGTACATCTTATTACTCCAAGGATGAACTAAAAACAAAGTATTATGAGCTTCACATAATAAATCATTCTTCAACTGTGAATCACAAGGAACACAGAATCTCTTCCAAAACCTGAAAACACAATCATTATCTACATTAAAATAAAGCAACTTACCCTTCTGAACCGACTCTACCTATTTATACAACTCACTATCTTCCTTCTGCGCTTGATTAATTTTGTCAGATAAAGATTATTTCACTAACATCTAAAACAAAACAAAGGAATTTCCTACACCCGCAACTTCTATGCCAAAGATCATCAAATCGTTAATCTAAGGATCTTATTCCAAACTCAACATGGTTAATGTTGCATTACTATTTCGACTCAAAGCATCAACCAAATTATTTTCCATTCCTGGATGGTAATGAATTTTGAAAACAGAATCCTTAATTAATTCAATCTATCTACTCTGTCTAATGTTTAATTCATTATTAGTGAATGTTACACCCCGACTTCACACAACGGTAATGATTCTAATTTTTACATTTATCTGATAATTTTATTTTATTTAATTGTTTTTTAGAGGTGAATTCTAGGCATGACGAGAGTTTTTTCATTTTTATGATGAAAGATAATTTAGATTAGCAACTCTCAACACATGGGCATGGCTCATTCGAAGCCGTTTTACTTCTCTAAAGAGATATGCACCCGACCGACGCTTTATTTTATTCTAATTATTTTGGGTTTCTCTTTTGCACCACAAGTTGCGTCGAATTTAATTTAAAGGAAATTTGGTGTCATACAAGGGTGCACGACCGTACGCACGATCGTGTATAGTACACATCATTAATTAGAGAACGTTTTACTATTAAATGTTTTATTATTTTCATGGGAGACCTTGCGCAAGACCGTGCACATTGTCCGACCCCAATAATAATAATATTAATATTGGTCTAGTTGTTTTTATTATATGGTTTTATTATATCTTTTTTTGTTATTACTATTAAAATTTGTTGTTATTAACTAGAATTTTGTTTTGTTCTTTTATTTTTATTTTATTTTTAACCATTATTTCTTTTCATCCTCATGTATTTTCTTTTATTTCCCTTTTATTTTTCTTTATTTTATTTTATTTCCCTTTTATTCCCTCTTCCATTTCTTTCTTTGATTTTTTTTCTTTTCCCCCCTCTCTCTTGCACTCCCCTCTTCCTCGCGCGGACCCCCTCTCCTCCTAACCCTAGTTCCACTGGAATTTTTTTCCCCTGGATTCGTTTGTGGCGCGGCCTCTCGACCAGGCCCCCCTGGTCTCGTGTACGGCGTGGCATCTCGGCCGGGCACCCTGGTTCCGTGTGCGGTGCGGCCTCCCGGCCAAGCCCCCTGGCTCCCTGTGCAGAGCGGCCTCCCGGCCAAGCCCTTGTGCTCCAGTGGAATCCTCCCCTTGTCGCGCCCGACTCTCCAACCTCATCTCATCACACCTTGACGACTCGGACCACCGTGCGCCGCCTTCCTCTCCGGTCAGCATCATCACACACACCTCCCTCGCGGCCAGCGGGACTCGCGCGACCTCCTCCTCCAGAAAACATGACTCATGACGCACCTCCCTCCCAACCTAGTCAGCCTTCCTGTTTCCCCTCGTCCAGCAACTTCGTGGAACGCTGCTCCCCTTCTGGCGACCTTTCACTGACAACCCGCTCTCCTCCAGCGCACACTCTTTTCTTCGGTATGTTTTTTCCTTTATCCTTTGGGTTTTTAATTAGGGTTTCATGTGTTTAAGGTTCAATTGTGATATTTTGATCCGATGTCATATTTTAGCGTTCAATATGAATTTGTTGTGTGGCAACTGGATAACAATTGGAGTCACGCACCATGTTTAAATATTATTTAATGAATTAATTTTCTTATTTAATTAATTTATCATGTTCCATAATTTATTTTCTTTGTGCTATTGTGTTACTTAAATTTTATGCGCAATTTGATGTGAAAATTTATGTATATTTGAAGGGTGATGTAGGTTATGAGTTTAGTTGAACTAAGAAATATATATATATATATATATTCATTTCTTTTATGTACACACTTTCCATGTTTAGAATAATTTGATTTATGTTCCATTACCTAAAGATGAGTCTTTCATGTGAAAATTTGTTATTTTTTATGTGAAAAACTTTTTGTGTTTATTTTAAATAGTTTATAAGTTGTTTGAATAATTTATTAAATATTTCCCATGCTACAAATCTAGTTCTGCTTGAGGGTCGGGTGCGTTTTCTTTTTCTAGTAGTGTTTTGATGTGTTGTGCATAATGGTTTTCTGTGTAAAAACCCATGCTGAGTTGTTCATCAGTGTTTTTTTAATAGTGAAGTTTGTCTATTAAAATGTCCGTAGGCTGGAGTTTGTGTTTTGGTTTTTCATCTTGGTTCATTTGGTTTTATAAAGAATGTTTTGAGTGTGTTCTAGGTGTAAACTTTTGATGTGTTATTTTGAAATGTTTTATAAAATGTTTAAGTTTTTAATCATTTTATTTAATTATATGTTTAGTGAGGGGTCCCTACCTTGGAGGTTTGAGTCATCGGCAACAAAGACCTACATATATGTATATGAATGAAAAGTTTTATGCATGTACGCGAAGCGGTCTCGAGATTCCTTTTTTAGAAGCTGCATGATTTGAGGTAGGTTCCCTATCACCTTACCTTTAATTAGAGTTTCCAATTTTTCTTGATGTTCTTTAGAATTATTTCCTTGGTTTTATATTAAATTCATATGAACTATACTTATATATAGTTATGGTTATTAAAAAGTGATCTCCTGTGTATTTGAACATGATATGGGTATTTACAAAAGGTGTGTGGTCTTTTGTTTGAAATTGTTATGAAAGTGAAACGACATGTTTGACTTTCAAAGGGATTCCAAAGTTATTTTCAAAATGGGGTTTGGTGTGAACACATGATTAAAAGATGATTTGATTTCTTAAAAATGATTACTTCATTGTAAGTGTGGTTTTATGATTGTTTTAAAAATACACAACCTTCATGTGTTCCAAAATGATGAATACTCCTTGTAAAGTGATGAGGCCCTTTGACACTTTGACTTTGGATTACGAAAAAGGAAAACCCCACTTGAGACATTCTCCTAGTTTGAGAAATGTGATGTAAGTGTTTATGTGTGGTTTGGGATATGTGCCTATTAAAGAGTCTTGTGCATTTTTGTGTGACGGATAGAAAAAGGGGGATGAGTTTAGGGGGGGGGATCGGTGGTGAGAGGGTGGGTGTGTTTTTGAATAAAGAGAAAGATGTGTTCATTTATGTTAGTTTTATGAAAACTCACCACCACTTGGAACAAAGCACAATTGGAAACCTGGGTACCTAGTTGGGTGAACTAGGACTTGTGGAAAAGTGTTCCGGAGGTGACATGACCCGATTTCACTACAGGTTTGACGATTGCAACACTAACTAAACATATGAATGATTGAGGCTCGTGGTCTTCTACGACATGTTTTCTGAGGGTCATGGCCTTCTATGCCATGTTTTCTGAGGTTCGTGGTCTTCTAAACCATGTTTCACTGAGACACAAAGATCATAGGTCCCCAACTAACCCTAGCTACTTAGGGACTTCCCATGGTTCTTGTGATACGATTTTAAATTAAATTGTTTCATGCTTTTTCCCTCTATTGTGAAATCCATATTTGAATCTAAATTGGTCTCCTTAAATTTTGAAATGTTAATGCATGCTTAAAAACATATTTTGAAAAGGGAAGAAAAGTGTTTTTCTTGGAAATGAAAAATTGTTATTTGAATTTGAAGAGTGAACAACGTTATCTTGTTATTCCTTATTTTCAACCTAGCATGATTTGAATTTCTTATGAAAGGTAGTGGCATAGGTTGTTGTTGTATTTTGGCTTTCCTACTGAGCATCTCAGTGCTCATGCCTACTTTATATTTTCAGTTTCAGGTTCTTGTTTTGGATCTCTCTTGTAGTAAGCTTGTTTCTGTATTTGGTGGTGACCCATGAGGTCAATTGGAGGTAGGCTTAACTTTCCATTCTTGTTATATTTTCAATTGAAAGGTTTTAGATACTTGTCTTAGTTTATGATGATTTTTTATCCGTCTTTTCTGGGATAAATCATTCCAAACTGCCTCAATATGGTTCTTGACACTAGTTGACAGCCCTTGGGGATCGGGAATGCCCTTCGGGCCATGTCGTGGACCGGGTCGGGCGTCGGGTCGGATGATGACCCGGCCTGGTTCGTGACAAAATGGTATCAGAGGAGGTTTTGTTCTTGTTATTTGGGGTGTTACGTAGATTGGAGATAGGATTGTCGGTACTTGAGTGGTTGGTGCGTGAAGAACGTAGTGAACTCTTACTCGCCCCGATCCTCGAGTAACCAGGGATAGTCTGGGATTTATGTTTTTGGCTTTGATCTATGTGAATGGGGAATGACAGTTGGGGTAAACTAGTACTACGCGAGGTCTCACATGGAGTAGCGACCAATGTGATTCCTGAGAGTACATTTTGACACTCCTAGTGGTTGGATCTTTCCTAGGCAATGGTCTACTAAGACATGTATTTGGGTTAGAAACGACCACTAGTTCTCCGTTCAGATGATTTAGTGTTGAAAAGTTATTGTTTCAGTTCTGGGATGACGTGGAGTGGGTGTTTTTCTTTGAGAATGCATTGATTTCTTAAGTTGGGACTTTTGGATTTGTTTGTGAAGTGTGAATTTTTTTTATGCGGTGCTTCATCTTTTGGAAGGTTGGTTTTGTGTTTCTCATTCGGATATGCCCCTAGAAATGTCCCATGGGTTTCTAGCAAGTCTCTCAGTTTTTGGCTCAACCCAAACTCCCAGTGGAGTGGTGGAATTTGGTTCTGCTCAGCTGGGTTGACTATTTGTGGATGTTGAGGTCGGTTGGATATTGTTGGATGCTTTTCGAAGTTGGGAGTGTCTTTGGTTTTTAGGCACTCTGGATGTTGTGTGGGTGTAATTTGTCTCGAGTGTGTTTGGAGGAGTGGGACTAGACTAGTAAACAATGATCGTCATGTTTCACTATGAATGGGAAATGTCTTGAGCGATCCTCAATACTACCTTCATCTTGAGGTTGCACCTAAAGAATCGAAGGAAAGTGAAAGTGTTTGATCTCGTGGGTGCTCGACTAGTCAACATGCGACGATGGAGGGGTGTTGACCTTTCTGATGAACTAGTTCCGTGTTGGCCAGAGGTAGTGTGGAACCATCAGTTTAAAACTCATACACATTGTTGATCCTGTTTATACTGTTGCAAGTGAATGTGCCTCATCCGATGAGGAGTGTGAACCAATGAGACCTTTTCTTGGAGTGCTCCTTTCATCAGTCTGTGTTGCGTGTATGACATACCACTCTATCGCTTATCTCTAGTATGGTCAGTCGGACACTCTAAGTCGCTCACTACAATTATCAAATGGTATGTTGATGGAGTTGTCGTTTGGGACACGGGGAGAAGTATGCATGTTTCCTTTTCAACGGAAGAATTTCCAGTCATATATGGTTAGCTTATGACTACGAGGTGGTAGATGCTTCAGACATCAGGGCCCCAACCATAGGTCTCAGGGTGAAACTTTCATCCAGTCAAAAACTCATCGGACATGGTTCAATTTTGGTCCAACTTAAGTCTGTAGTGTCAGGATGAGGACAAAATAAATTTCCCTACTATGGGGTCATCTATAAAGGCTTCATTTTTGTTGAGAGGGGCGTGAAGATCTGTCTCCTTTCGATGGTCTTAATTTATGGGAGTTCCTCTTGGGCCTTAAAGTGGTTCGGAGAATGAGTATTCTTGTAAAGCCAGCAAGCGTGCTCTGTGAACCCTTTTGTGGTCAGTTATGAATCAAAATTGTACTCGTTTTGGAGATACTCATTTCATGTGGATTTGACGTGCACCTGTCCAATTTTCCTCCTGGTTAGGGGTCTCTGATACCAAGACTATCTCATGTGGTGGAATATCGTCCAGGGTAGAAATCATCCGTGCAGGATGACCCGTGTTGGTGGATTCATGATGAAGGGTTTAATCAGTGTTGCTCAAAGTAATCTGGGAATGCCCGCACGGGTTTTGTGGTGTCGGGAAATTTTAAAATGGTGGGGAGACCCTGTGCAGGTCTCACCGATGTCCCATCTTGTGTTGATTAAACATAGAAAACTTTGAGGTTCAAGCTAGTGTTATAGGTTTCATGAGTTGTGAGTTGTTTTGGTTTGAAGAAACAATGTTTGATGAGAAACCTAATATGGTGGGGTGACCACCACGGAATGATCTTGTGGAAGACTCTGTTTTCAAAGTGTGTTTGGTGGAGAAACCCCTTGCTTTTGCTCTGCCTGACCTCAACCATTCTAATTTGTTAGCTCAGATAGTGGGTCGCTTGATGAGTGTTCTTGGAGATCTCGAGCGGCCCCAGTGATCCATAAGTTAGGGGTCAGGGTGTTCCATGTTGTAGTTCTATTTCGAGTTGAATTCCTTACTTTTGGTCATTTTTCTTGGTGATTCTGGTTTTGAGATCTTGGATGTTTCAGGACATGGGTGTTTTGAATGCCCGATCTTCAGGTGATTGAGTTTTGTTTTCGGTATCTTCTTGGTATTGCTTGTAATATTTGCTTGGTTAAGTCTTTTGGGACTTTCTGGGGGTAGAAAATGTCATGGTGGGGAGAATTGTCACACCCCAACTTCACACAATGGTAATGATTCTAATTTTTACCTTTATTTGATAATTTTATTTGATTTAAATGTTTTTTTGAGGTGCATTCCAGGTACGACGAGAGGTTTTTTGTTTTTATGATGAATTAACGTTTCGATTAGCAGCGCTCAACACACGGGCATGGATCAGTCAAACACGTGTCGCTTCACAATAGCGATATGCACCTCGATCGATGCTTTATTTTATTTTAATTATTTTGGGTTTCTCCTTTAACCCACAGGTTGTGTCGATTTTAATTTAAAGGAAATTGGGTGTCATACACGGGTGCACAACCGTAGACGCGATCGTGTGTAGTACCCATCATTAATTAGAGAACTTTTTACTATTAAATGGGTTATTATTTGGGTGCGCAACCTTGTGCATGACCGTGCATGTTGTCCGACCCCAATAATAATAATATTAGTATTGGTCTGGTTGTTTTTATTATTTGGTTTTATTATTTTTAGTTTTATTATTACTATTAAATTTTTTTGCTATTAATTATAATTTAAATTTGTTCTTTTATTTTTATTTATTTTTAACAATTATTTCTTTTCAACCTCATTTATTTTCTTTTATTTCCTTTATATTTTTCTTTATTTTATTTTATTTCCCTTTTATCCCCCTTCCATTTATTTCTCTCCTTTTTTTTCTTTTTCCCCCTCTCTCTTGCACTCCCCTCTTCCCGACACGAACCCCCTCCCCTCCTAACCCTATCACCATTTTATTTTTTTCCCCTGGATTCTTGTGCGGCGCGGCCACTCGGCCAGGCCCCCTGGCTCCCTATGCGGCGCGAACTCCCAGATAGGCCCCTGCGCTCCAGCGGTGTCCTCCCCTCGTTGTGCCCGACTCGCCGACCTCCCCTCGCCGCACACCGATGACTCGGACCGCCACACGCCTCCATTACCTCTGGTCAGCAGCATCGCACACACCTCCCTCATGGCCAGCAGGACTCACACGACCTTCTCCTCTGGCAAATTGGACTCACGGTGCACTTCCCTCGCGACCTGGTCGGCCTTCCTATTTCCCCTCATCCAGCGCCTTTACGGCACACCTCTCTCCTTCCGACGACCTTTGGCCGACAACACGCTCTCCTCCGGTGCACACTCTTTTCAACGGAAAGTTTTTACCCTATCCATAGGGTTTTCAGTTAGGGTTTCATGTGCTTTAGGTTCAATTGTGATATTCTGATCCGATGACTAGTTTTAGCATTCAATATGAGTTTGTTGTGTTGCAACTGGCTAACAATTGGAGTTGCGTTCCAAGTTTAAATATTATTAAATAATTAATTTTTTATTTAATTAATTTATCATGTATCTTAATTTATTTTCTTTGTGCTAATGTGTTATTTAAATTTTATGCACAATTTGATATGAGAATTGAAGTATATTTGAAGTGAGTTTGTGGTTTTGAGTTTAGTAGCACTAAGAAATATATATATATATATATATATATATGAATTCCTTTTATGTACACACTTTCTATGTTTAGAATAATTTGATTTATGTGCAATTACCTAAAGATGAGTATTTCATGTGCAAATTTTTTATTTTGTATGTGAAAAACTTTTTGTGTTTATTGTAAATAGTTAATAAGTTGTTTGAATAATTTATTAACTATTTTCCATGCTGTGAATCTAGTTCTTCTTGAGGGTCGGGTGCATTTTATTTTTCTAGTAGTGTTTTTATGCGTTGCACATGAAACTGTTTTGTGGAAAAACCCATGCTGAGTTGTATATCAGTGTTTTTTTAACTATGCATTTGTCTATTAAAATGTGTGTAGGATGGAGTTGGTACTTTGGTGTTTCATCTTGGCACGTTTGGTTTTCAAAAGGATGTTTTGAGTGTGTTCGGGGTGTAAAATTTTTATGTGCTATTTTGAAATGTTTTAAAAAATGTTTAAGTGTTTAATCATTTTATTTAATTATATGTTTAGTGATGGGTTCCTGCCTTGGAGGTTCGAGTCATCAACAACTAAGACCTACATGTATGTATATTCATGAAAATGTTTATGCATGTATGTGAAGCGGTCTTAGGATTCCTTTGTTAGAAGATGTGTGATTTGAGGTAGGTTCTCTAGGAATTTACCTTTAATTAGAGTTTCCAATTTTCCTCGATGTTCTTTAGAATCATTTCCCTAGTTTTATATGAAATTAATATGCACTATACTTATATATGTTTATGGTTATTAAAAAGTGGTCTCCTGTGTATTTGAATATGAAATGGGTATTTCCAAAAGGTGTGTGGTCTTTTGATTGAATTTTTTATGAAATTGTAACGACATGTTTGAATTTCTAAGGGATTCTATAGTGATTTTCAAAATAGGTTTTGGTGTGAACACATGATTAAAAGATGATTTTATTTCCTAAAAATGATCACTTATTGTAAGTGTGGTTTTATGTTTGTTTTAAAAATACACAGCCTTCATGTGTTCCAAATTGATGAATACTCCTTGTAAAGTGATGAGGCCCATTTGACACTTTGAGTTTGGTTTTCGAAAAAGGAAAACCTCACTTGAGGCATTCCCCAAGTTTGAGAAATGTGATGTAAGTGTTTATGTGTGGTTTGTGATATGTTCCTAGTAAATAGGCTTGTTCATTTTTGTATGATGGATTGAAAAATTGGGATGAGCTCCGGGGGGCAGATCAGTGGTGAAAGGGTGGGTGTGTTTTTGAATAAAGATAAAGATGTGTTCATTTATGTTAATTTTATGAAAACTCACCACCACTTAGAATAGAGAATAATGGGAAACCTGGTTACCTAGGTGGGTCGACTAGGACCTGTGGTCTAGTGTTCCGGAGGTGACTTGACCCAGTTTCACTGCAGGTTTGACGATTGCAACACTAATTAAACATATGAATGACTGAGGGTCATGGTCTTCTAAGCCATGTTTTCTGAGGGTCGTGGTCTTCTAAGACATGTTTTCTAAGGGTCATGGTCTTCTAAACCACATTTCATCGAGACACAAAGATCCTAGGTCCCAAACTAACACTAGATACTTAGGGACTTCCCATGGTTCTAGTGATACGATTTTAAATTGAATTGTTTCATGCTTGTTCCCTCTTTTTTGAAAACCATATTTGAATCTAAATTGGTCTCCTTAAATTCTAAAATGTTAATGCATGCTTAAAATCCTATTTTTGAAAAGGTAAGAAAAGTGTTTTTCTGGGAAATGAAAACTTGTTATTTGAATTTGAAGAGTGAACAACATTATATGATTATGCCTTATTTTAAAACTAGCATGATTTGGATTTCTTATTAATGTTAGTGTCATAGGTTGTTGTTGTATTTTGGATTTCCTACTGAGCATCTCGGTGCTCATGCTTACTTTATATTTTCTGTTTTAGGTTCTTGTTTTGGGTCTCTCTTGTAGTAAGATTGTTTTTGTGTTTGGTGGTGACCCATGAGGTCACTTACAGTTACATTTAACTTTCCATGCTTGTTATATTTTCAATTGAATGTTTTCAGCTACTTGTCTTAGTTTTTGACGATTGTTTATCTGTCTTTTCTGGGCTAAATCATTGCGAATTGCCTCATTGTGGTGCCCGACACTAGTTGTCAGCACGTGGGGATCGGGAACACCCTCCAGGCCATGTCGCGGACTGGGTCAGGCGCCGGTTCGGATGACAACCCGGCCTGGTTCGTGATAGTGAATATATACTTTAAACTTTTGTGGTCAGTATATATTTTACATTTTACTCCATATAGATGATGCCTCCAAATTTTTAAATCAAAAACAACAGCAGCTAATTCCAAATCATATGTAGGGTAATTTAACTCATGGAGTTTCAACTAACGTAAAGCAAAAGAAATTACCTGCTCATTCTGTATTAAGACACAACCAAGTACATTCAACAAAGAATCACTATAGATAACAAACTCACAATCTCTGGACAGTAGTATGAAAACTGGACCATTCACCAATCCTCTTTTCAATTCTTGAAAACAATCATCACATTCTTTTTTCCAAATGAACATAACACCATTTCGAGTTAACTTAGTCATTGGGCTCAAAAACTGTGAATTTGTTTTAAAAAAACCTTAGGTAATAACCTACCAAACTATGAAAACTATGGATCTCGTTTATATTTGTGGGTCTTGGCCATTCTTTAACAACTTTCTTTTAGCAGGATCAACTCTTAAGCCATTTTTTTAGAAAATGTGAACAAGGAATTAAAGATTTGTTGTAACTAAAACTCACACTTGCTGAATTTACCATACAGTTTCTTTTCGTTTATGGTTTTTTAGAAAACCCTTAAATTACTTTCATTCTCCTATTTACTTTTATAAGAAACCAATATATCATTAATAAACACAACCACCATTTATCACCTGAGTAAACTAAGTCATCACTAAAAAAAATTGTTCAGTTCTAATTCTGACCATCTCAGGTTGCTAGTTTGGAAGGTTATTCTCCTATGTATGCCTTCCCAACATAGTTTCCCAGTTTCTTCTATGGAAAACCTTTCTGAATACAGAAATATCGGAGGCGAAGCAACATGGTAATCTATAAATTCTATATCATTTCAATTTTACCATAAATTAATTTATAAACATTAATTGAACAATATTCTAACTCCTAAAGTTATGTAACCTGACCTCTAATACCAACTACAGGGACCCATCCTTAAAACATTACATAATCTTGAATTAAATGAAAAATTCACATCAAGGATATTTTCAGGTTTAGAGTTTAAGATTATTAGGTCATAAAATATACATAACAATTTGAATATTACATTTAGACACTTCTACTCCGTATCCATTTTTTTCAAAAAAATCTCTTGAAAAAAAACATGTACAGTTCCATATTTTAGACAGTATGAATTTTCTTTCATCCCATCCTTGACCCTATTCCACATTATGTCATGTGAAAAACATTTCAAAAACATGGGATGGACAAAAAATCTCAGTAAGAGATACACAAATAAGGAAAACTATTAGTTTTTCAAAACAAAAAGTAAACCATGAATACCTTATCATAAGTAATAATTTTCACCTTTATGATGTAGTAAATACTCTTCACTGAATAAAATATCATTTCTTACCCATTTTTAACCAAAATATTACAATAAAACCCATAGAAAGAACACATAACATATAGAGGTAACATGGGACATAAACATACTTAGATGGAATAACCATACAGTTGACTTACACACATATCACTAAATGAAATATCCATACTACCAACTTCCATACCAAATTCATTGGAGGTTATAACATAACCACCCATCCTAGATTATCATGGCACCACCCGTCATTTGGTTTATCACATAACCACCCGTCATATGTCCAAGTACCATTATAAAATCATAACACATAAAATATTGAAAATATTAACATTTCAATAATAACATTTCATTTGAAATCAGAAGAAATAATTTGGAGATTTTGAAATAATCAATCCATTTCAAAAACCATTTTCATTACCAAAACACCCAAAAACAGAAAAAAGTATTTCTTTTCCTTTAAAAAATCATAAAGTCTTATAGAGGAATCCAACAAATGATAATGGCAGCGGAGAGGTCATTGTCGCCGCAAATGTTAAAAACATTCCTTTTGTCATTTAGTAAAACACTTCATAGAAAAATAATATTTCATTTGAATGAAATGAAATGTCAAAGGTGTTTATAAACTATATAAAATAATGTCATGTATAAAACAAAATATGCCTCAATAAAAGGAGATTGAGACAAAGTCCCTTACCTCCTGTCCGACCTGACCCATTAGTTATTTAATTTCCTGAATGATAAACTTATGTTAATTTATACTTGATTAAGAACCTTTTTCAAGTTTATTATTCGTTTTATATCACTTATTAACTTTCTATAACAATTTTTTAATTATTTGAGTTAATGTCGGACATTTTGTTGATGTTCGGAACATGGGTTAAAATGAAGTTGTTATAATTATAAATTGTCCATGTGGTCAAAATTCCATTATATCCAGAATGACATTCATGATTTAGATATCATATATATCATATATATCATATATATATATATATGTATTTATAACTATACATAACATTTGGAGTTAGGAAAGGAAATGCACCGTTCATGGAGATGGTAAGCTGTACGTACACATGGACACTACTTTCATTTATATTTCGTATTTTAATGGAATGAAAACATAATTATAAATAGGCATATTATAAATCCCATATAATATCATATATTATTTCATTAAATCCATACTTTATACGTCCCACATATGGCATGAATGAGTCATATCACTTTGAGGGGGAAATAGTCTGCATCTCCTCAAATGAAATTATCATGTTTACCCATTATTGAAACAGTAAAGGTATGATATAAATGAAAAATAACGAATCATAGAGACAATATAAATATAATATATATCACATATAAATATAGTTATATCATTATGGTCACCATAATATGTGGTAGGAGAGGATTGAACAATCATCGTTTCGTGAGGCAGTAGTTCATCGTCCACAGATACAATACGTTCTTCAATAATTAAATGGAGGTGTGAGTAAGTGTAGTTCGAATAATTTTAATAAAAAAATCCAATTATATTGAATATACTGGATTTTTTATTAAATAAATAAAAAAAAGAGTTTAGGGGGTTGGAGAAGGACAAATAAAACAAAAGAACTTAAGAGAAGATGCTACCTTTAAATCAGGTAACTCTCTTTGGTTTGAACCCAATAGATTTCTTGAAGTTTCTTCTGCTTATAGAAAGGATTCTAGGTGGAATAAAGGTATCTTGAGATATTATTTGGGTATAGGTTGGACGAACCAAGGGGCTTTAGAGGTGTGAGTAATGGGTCATAGGTGAGGGATTTTTATGTGGGAGAGGAGGGGATCTTTAAGAAAGTATGAAAATAATATTTTATTATATAATGATTTTTGGTTTCTAAAGGTCCAAAACAAATTAAAGTCAAAGATAAGATGAATCTTGTTCGAAATAAAATAATCAAATAATAATTGGACAGTTTTTTATTATTGTTTTAATTTTTATAATATTATTTATTTAAATCATTCATTAATGAGGTAAACACTGCATCATTACTGTGTCAAAAATAATTTTATTTTTTTGATATCTAAAAATTATAAAAAAAATTCCATGATGTAGGAAATAATTTTAGCATTATAAATAATATTTATAGTCAAATATATCAATTAGATAACCCCACTTTAAAATTTTTTAGAAAAATTATACATGTTTATGATATTTTTATTTTTTACTTTAAATAAAAGTTATTAATGTCATTATCTTACCCAAATAGCTTGTAAAGGCCAGCAAGCTCACCAAAGACTATATTAGTCGGCCATGACTCATCCAATAAGGTTAGGACAACTGTTAAGGTAACTTTATATTATTATAATATTATTTTTTCCTTGGATTACCCTATTTACTTTTAACCACGGTAAATAAAAGTCAAAAGTTACTATTCACCAAAAATTATTTTCATATTATTGAACCACATTTTACTTACTAATAACAACCATGTATATTGGATTTTTGAAATTCAATTCATAGAAGCGGTAAAATTCCATTTAAATGAAAAAGTCAGGTTTTTAACTACTTTTAAGTGTTTTCACTGTTAATCAAAAATTGAATGTTTTTAGAAAAATACCCGAAATTTTTTCTAAGATATATTTGATATTACAAATTAAAAAATAATGTCTATTTTAAAAAATCCAAAACATATAAGTTTCATTAATTAATTTAAAATTAATCCTCGTTGTCGAAACAAAAAGTGTGTTTTTAAGAAATATTAACTATCAAAAGATTGACAGTTTTTTATGTCCAATTTCAATGTGAAATTGCATCCAATGAAAAACATTGGATCAAATGGTAATAATATAATATAATTAAACTTTAAAAAAATTTAAAAATATAATCTACCCATATAAATAAATTAGATTAAAAGTCAGTTTTGAATTAAAATACAGTATTTTTCACTATTCATGAAAAAATGAACATTATCAAAAAAATATCAAAAATTTACACAAAGTATATTTTGATGTCTTAATTATAAATAAGAATTTTATCTTGTCAAATAGAACATATAAAAGTGACCAAAACTATATATAAAGAGGGTTTGTCATCTAGAGGTGGTAAATCGACCATTTAAAGAATATTAGAGTATTTATGCTTAAAATTAGATTCACTCACATTTTAAGCCTCTAAATTTTCTGGGATAATTGTAAAAACATTTAACAAACATGTATAATCATATTGTAGTTAGTTTTTTCATTCCTGTCATTACAATGGCTTGGAGTTAACTACAATTTAAAATACTAATATTATATTATTATTTTTCAGTATAACTCAACGTTGTGTGAAACGTAAGATTTCAAAGAAACTCGTGGTTGCATATCGGGTATGCCATCGAACATATAATTCCCTTTAAATTAAAATTAATATTTAATTCACATATACTAATAAGTATGAAAATGTATTATTCTTTATTTACTTGGGATGTTATAGTCTATGTAGAGTATCTTAAAGTAAAACAAGATGTAACAATGTCAATAGAGTATATCTGGGGATCTAACTCAATAAGGACATGGAAAACACAACCATTCTTATATGATGAATATACTATAGTTTTTTCCTACATCTAGTGTTTTCATATAGAAAGTCTAATATGAGGTATTCAGAGTCGTGTTGTATGGATACATCGGTTTCTGAACCAACACTGGTGTCCCTTTCCCAAAATCCAAACTCGAAACAATTAACATGGTTTCCCCAAAATAATCTCATAGATTACTGATCCTAAAGTAGGACTAACCTCCACTGATATCACTATGTCATGACCCATCCTAGACGTTCACATTTTGTGACTACCCCAAGCTCATATCCAATAGGCCAGGGGTTGGTGAGTAGCACAGAGTAGGCATATCGCATTAATGGGAGGTATTTTCCTTAAGTACATGTATGTATGCACACATCTACAAGACACAAATGTTAAAATGTAAAAATAGTAAGTAAACAATGCATGAGGACCACTATATTCCCCAACCATAGTACTAAATTGAAAGTATAGTAAAGTAAATAGGTCCAGGATACAAGCCAACCAAAAAAAGTTTGTAACCAAAAGTCCAACCTGTATGAAAATAGGTACTATGATTGTTGTTTGAACCATAGGAACCCACCTCATTGATCAAGCCTCACTAAGGGACACCTGGTCCTATTCCACCTAGGACTCCAT
Source organism: Viscum album (assembly GCA_963277665.1). Classification (NCBI taxonomy): domain Eukaryota; kingdom Viridiplantae; phylum Streptophyta; class Magnoliopsida; order Santalales; family Viscaceae; genus Viscum; species Viscum album. Next base: position 370,730,066 of record OY728140.1, on the reverse strand, counting down.
CAAAGGGTTAATCTTTTTCATAATACATGACACATGCGGGAAAATCCCATGAAGGGGTGAGTATAACCATACTCACTATGACACCCCGAAACCACAAATGAAACCCCCAAAAATGAAATACCACGAAGGAAATACCATGAAAGAAATACCACAAAGGAAATACTGTGAAGGAAATACCATGAAGGAAATATCATGAAAGAAATACCACAAAGGAATACTACAAAGGAATACCACAAGGGGAATACAAAAATGGAATACCACAAAGGGAATAACACAAAGGAAATACTAGTCACCTATAGACAAGTATATATAAAAATCACATATAACCAAAATATCCAGATATACTCATGAGAAACACTATTCCATCGAGTGGTATTAACTGACTCTCAACCATAGTATTCTACTTGTAGCATGGTCATTTTGAGAGAACTCACTCCTTGAGAAATTATAAAATTAGAGACACTCATGAAGAGGTCTGCCCCATTTGGGCCCTACCCAAATGAGAATGTACTAGTCAGGAAATTTTAGGATACATAGAGAGGGGATCACACCCAGATATGTTGGGAGATACCACAGATCATGCGCAGATACCCTGAGGGATATCATACACCAAATCCAGATCAATTCACAATGTAGAAGATCATACCCGGACACCCTAGGGAATTCCACGGATTGCGCCCATACACTCTAGATGATACCCTGTACCCTACAGACGAGGTTTTCTATGTGGTGGATTAGCGCCCTACTCAAGGAGGTTAAACACTTCCACATAGTCTACTAGGCATGACAGTAGATTTCACTCTAGTCTCGGGGTGGGATAACTGAATCCATAAGGGACTCAACCTCTAGATGGGATTACTATCTAGTGATGTGGATGTAATATCGTACTGAACCCTAGAGGAAACTACCAATGGTAATGTTTTAAACCACTACTTTTCTAAGATAAAAACTCACCAAAATTATCTAAAAATTATAGTCTCAATGTTATGGTTTCAACTCCATAGTCATCTCATAAAAAGGATGGAACTTTCAAATGTTAATGGGGTTTGATGTTTCAATGGAAGGTGGTCACTAGGACCATGGACCGACCACAGGTTTGATCTACTGAATATGGCAGTTGTCTTCTCGGACCGGCCACTCCATGGCTACCATAGTTGACCATCATGGTTGACTGCTCGGTTGGATCAGCCTACTCCACCTGGGCCAGGCCTGCTCCACTTGGGCATGTCCTGTTTCCCCTTGCTCGTCCCATCGTGCCTGGCCCGACCAGCCTATGCAAGAGCCTCCTCACCTAGACCCTCCTAGTCTGCAGCCCCATCCCACTTTGTTGTGGCCAAGTCCCACAAGAACTGCACGCATCTTATCACTGTATTCCATGTGGCTACCACATCCACACAGGGTCACTCGTTGTGTCCTAAAACCCCTCCATTTACACTTTCGACTTCTTCAGTCACTACCGCAACCACCACCTCCGGTCAGAACATGACCTTGCGCTGCCTCGCTGGATCATCACCCCACCTCACCAGATCACCATACCATTGTTTCCTTCCATTGATCACTGATCCACCTACAATTGCTGAAATTTAAAAAAGTCATAGATCTAGGCTTCTCACGTATTAAACATCACATATCCAACCGTTGTTCTTGTTTTGTCTCCAATCTGTGGTTCAAATCACATTCAGAGGCACCCAAAAAGTCAAATAGTTTCTATAGGGGTTCAATAATGCATAACACAAAGAATGGGATGAGGAAATCCCGAGGAACAACTTGAGGAATGATCCTTATTCTTTTGTTCATTTTTCCCTCAATTTTTTCTATGTAGACTGAATCATGAAGAAAGAAAACAATTCCTTCAATTTATTTCTACTGATGATGACTGTATCAATTATTGTTTTTTAATTGATCCAAATTCATCTTAGATTGTGAATGGGATAGAAAATCATAAACCAAATGGAATACATGGAGTTCAGATTGATCATTCTTGAAGAATGGATGTGTTGACATTTTTTACGTGATTCTCCAACTCATTGGTGTGAAGATCTAGGATCTTCTCGATCTATCATCATTTGTCAGAACAAAATATCCAATGGTTTTCTAAATATCCAGGGGTTGAGTATCCAACCCTGAGGAAATTTAATAACCGTACATTTAAAGGAGAAATGACCACTATATGAAAATAATTTTTATTTAAACTTTTTAATGATGATTTTCCCTTTTCTATAAAAGATATCACCGACTAAAGTTAAGTCACAAATAGGGAAAACACAACATTACGAACTCAACAGTGGTCTCAGATTTCCAATCCGAGTCACCGTTCATGTGTTATTGGCATTTTAATAATAAAATAATTTTTGTTAATTATTTTATTTACATTTAAGGCCTTTGTGAATTTTTTTACATAGTACCTGCACTGACTAATGTTTGGTCACACATAGGGTAAATTCTCTATTCTGTGCTCAACGGTGCCCTCCTATTTTTGATCCCTACACCTATTTTAGTGTTATTCAACATTTTCAAGAAAACCATGAACACATTCTTTTAAAAGTTTAATATTTTTCAAAAAAATTTCTAGGAAAATCAGGACTCAAAATCTCACACCATCACAGTGCGTTGTCTCAAAATTAACATATGTTATTTCTAAATATAATACATATAAATTCCCAGATGATACTTACTAGGTATCTTCGATCAACCATTTCTTTTGTTTTGTTTTACCTATAATTACAGGAAGTGTTTTTTGATCGATATGCATGAATTTATAAAGGGAAATAATAGTGTTCTCAAAGAAAACACTTCATGTTTTATGCATTTTCAAGTGTATAATAAATTATAAAATGTATCTATTTTACGAATAATAGTAAACTTTTTATTCCATTACAATTTTATTCATTTTATCAACTTCCAATTAAATAAAGTAGACAACTTATTTGGGTTACTAGAGCTGTGTTTTTACATCAGTGGTTTTGAAATGATGTGTTTATTGAGCAATCCATCAATTATTCAAACTTTTTCTAGTCATCTCAAAAATAAATTTTCCCCTTAATAGATGTGTTAGTAATTTGTAACCATAAAAAATGATAAATACATGATTTGGGTGTCAGGCTCGAATGACAATTTTTATGTCCTATTTTGATATAGTAATATGGCCAAGAAGGGGTAAATTTACATTTTCAAAAAATTCAAATGATCCTACTATATTTATTTATTAATATAGAATAAATAATACAAATAATTAAATAATTAAATTTTGTTGTAGTTAAAATTAGTGTAACTCAACTTGTAATGTCCTGGTTCAGGAAGCCACACAGAGGTTCCCATACCCGGTTGGTCACATGGCCTCAAGCGCATTTCCCCGAATGCTAAAGGCTTATGACTAGTAGTGAGGGACTTAGGTGTGATAGTGGGGAAACTATTCCCTCATTGGTAGAGTAACATAGCAAAAGAAAACATATATACAATAGCAGAACTAGTAAACATGCTGTAAAATAGTAAACAGTGGAATACTGAAAATAAGAAAAAACAAGAGAACATATATAAATGATGCATGATACATATGTCTAGGAAAATATCCAAAAAATTCAAAATTCTAGAATACAACTAATCCAAGTACAAAAGTAAATAGATAACAACTCCTCAGAATCACAAGCCTTATCTTGGTCCCATGCTCTCCAGCTCCAAAGTAGTCAAGTACATGTAGTAGAAGGGTGCTTGCCCTTATCTATACCTGCAACAATATAATCTATTTGGGCCCAAAAGCATGACCGAAATAGGGTGTTAGACTAAATCCCAGTAGGTAACCACCATGATATTTGTGCCTAATAGTCAGTGAATATATGACAAGTAAGAAGTAAAATGAAGTCGTAAACAAGGAAGTACTCAGCAGTAAACAATCCACAGTTTCAATGCATTCAGTTTAATATATCAATCAACAACAAATCAAAGTAAGCAAACACAAACTGGTAACCCTTTAGGAAGTACTCACAACCTATCCCCTCTGGTTCTACCTAGTAAACACAAGTAAGTATCTAAAAAACAATGGTAACCCTCTAGGAAGCACACACAGTCTAACCCCTCTAGTTCAGCTTATGCATATACTCTATGAGGAAGAAGTCACTGTAAATTCCTCCTATAGTCTCATATCGGTATCTAAAGGCGCTCTAGGGAAGCACTTATGTCACATTCTCCCTGTGGCCCATGCCAAGGAACTATAGACACTCTGAGGAAGCACTTACGTCAATTCCCCTTATGGTCTCGCATCTTAAAAGTAGAAAAAAGAAACTTTGGAGAAGCCCTTATGCCCAATATCCATATGGTCTACTACAACAGGTTCTCATGGCCCTGTGTAAGTCAATCATGTACAAAAAAGCATATCGTCCATAGTAAACCTCAAGACCTTCTTGCCTAAACAGTCTACAACATAAAAACATGTCAGAAAAATCACATCATCCTACAATACTAGGCATGGGAGGAACAAAGCAGCCTAGCAGACTAAGAAGAACCCAAATGTCATAAAAAAATGTCTGGGAAAACAATTCCAAAGCATAGGGATTAACCCATTTCACATTCAATTACCCTCTACTCAAGTATACAAGCATAGAAGGAAATTAACCAGGCTAAAACCGTAAACACGCAATACCCCGATCAATGGTATTGGGGAATTTTGCACATATAAATCAATGAATTTCTACAGAAAGGCACAAACCACCTACCTCAGTGTTGGGAGATCATTATACATGAACCTCAAGCCTTGAATCTCCCTAGAACACCGTAGATCTACAAAAATTCTAAAAATTCTCAACTGAAGATAACTTGAGAAAGATGAGCAATCGGGAAACAAAGCTCAAGAAGAAGGAAGATCTTACTAAGGATATCCCAATGAAATTTATGGTAGTCAAATAGGAGATTAGATGCTCGATCGGGGGCTCGGAGGAAGATCGCGGCTATATGAGTTCTCTCAGACAAACTTGGTCGAGAAGTAGATGTTTCTGTCCATCAGACGCGACCCTGATGCATTTAATGAAAAAAAGAAAATACACGGCATGTACTTTAGAAGTACACGATGTGTAATTTCCTTCACTGGCCCCAGCATTAGGTGGTCTCCGGGTTACCACAAATGGCCATGTGTACAACCGTGACATGGCCTCCACCCGGCTACCTGCGGTAACCGAGTACACGACGTATACTCATAAAGTACACGATGTGTAGTTAAAAAATTTTAAAAACTTCCCCTTTTTCTAAAAAATGACTAGAAGAAGGGAAACATACCTGAAAAGAAGATCTGGGTTCTTACAAACTTCCCTCTTAAAGAAATTAATCCCCAAATTTCCCTAGCAAGGTGGCGTAGAAGAAGAAACCCCAAACAACTCTGGCCACTGTGATCATACATCGATCTCCCTCTCCCAAGTCTCATCCAGTACTCACCCATGCTGCTATAGCACTCATACCAGAGGAACAGACTGATCACGGAGAACATTCATACTTCAATTGAAAAACCAGATAGGATGCTCTTCGAACAATGCATCCACTTCCAACTCAACCTCCTTAGGTTTTATTACATGAGACGGGTATGAGAAGTAAAGTAGAAGTTGAAAAATGTGGAATATGTCATGCATTTCTCGGCACCTCTTAGGTAACTATAACTGATAGGCAACCAGCCCAACTCTCTCGAACACCTCAAATGGCCCGAGGTACCTCGGTGAGAGCTTACCCTATCTCCTAATCCTCCCGAGTCCCAACCTCAGTGTGACACGTAGGAAAACCTAATCCACGACCTCGAACACCAAAGGTCATCTCCATCGATTAGCATAAGGCTTCTATCGATACTATGCAATATCCATCCTCTTTTGAAACAAGTATATCTAATATGTGGTCTCCTAGATAGGATGAGGTCCCAGCATAGCTGCCCCTCCTGCCTCCAGCCAGCAAAAGGGTGATCGACATGACCTACCATACAAAGCCTCATAAGGTCCAATATGAATAGTTGCGTGAAAACTATTATTGTAGGAAAACTCCACAAGAGGTATGTGCTTCTCCCAAGAACCTCCAAAATCCAGGATACATGCTTGAAGCATGTCCTCAGGAACCTGAATCGTACGCTCAGACTGGCCATCTGTCTGGGGGTGGTAAGCTGTACTCAAAAGCACCTGTGTACCCAAAGCCTTCTAAAGCCCCTGCCAAACCCAAGAGTTAAACATGCATCCCTGTCTGAAACAATAGACTGTGGAACCCCATGTAGACGTACAATATCTCGGATGTAAAACCATCCCATCTCATCTACACTGAAGGTCTCCTTGATCAAAAAGAAGTGAGAAAACCTAGTGAGTCTGTCAATGACAACCCAAACTGAATCATATCCTCGAGGCGACCTCGGAAATCCAGTCACGAAATCCATTGCAACGTCATTCCTTTTCTAATCAGGAATGGGTAACTACTGCAAAATCCATACTGGTCGCTGATGCTCTGCCTTCACCTGCTGATAGGTGGAACACCTCATGACAAACCCAACAACATCTCTCTTCATACCTGGCCACCAATACTGACGGTGTAGATCACAATGCATCTTTGTCACACCAGGATGAACTTTCCAAACTGAGGAATGAAAGTCCCACATCAGCTCCTCACGTATGTCTGCTGACAACCACATGCGCCCATTAAAATGAAAGATCTCATCCTCACCTATGGTCCATCAAGGAAAAGGGTCCCCTCCTAACACACTCTCCCATAGGACTAGGCATTCTGAATTTGACAGCTTCCTCATTTGAACTCTATCATGAAGAGTAGAGGTAACAACTACAGAAGAAAGAAACATCTTCATCTGTCTGTCGTGAAGCTCCAAATGCATCTCACAGAACAGATACATAAGCATTCACTCACTGCTGGCCTCCTGAACTTCTTGTATTTTAGTTCTCCTACTCGTCAGCTCAGCTACTGCATTGCCTTTCCCATGCGTATAGGAAAGCTCTAAGCCAAAGGATTGAAGGTACATCAACCCAACTTTTCTCTCTCAAATTCAGATCATGCTGAGTGAAGATGTGCTTGAGACTTTTTTGGTCGGTGAAAACAAAAAAATGATCTCCCAGAAGATAATGTCTCTAACAACATAAAGCATGAACAACAATTTCCAACTCGAGATCATGCATCGGGTAGTTCCTCTCATGTGGCCTCAACTACTGAGACCCGTTTGCAAAAACCCCTTCCCCATACATAAGCACAACTCCCAAACCAATACCTGAAGAATCACAATATACAATATAGCTTTTTCCCGGCTCTAGAAATACTTGTATTGGTGCGGAAGTCAACCTCCCTTTCATCTCCTGAAAGGCTGACTCACATGAATCTGGCCATAAGAACTTTTCACCCTTCTTAGTCAGGCCCATCAGTGGTGCTGCTAAGCATGAAAAGTTTTGTATGACACGTCTGTAGTATACATACATCATGAGAAAACTCCATACGTCAAAGTCATTCTTCAACTGCTCCCAAGAAACTATCGCTCTCACTTTCTCTAGGTCTACTGATACTCCTGTCTCTGGGATAACATGACCCATAAAGTGAATCTGGTCCATCCAAAAGTGGAATTTTGAGATATTATCATATAACTGATGATATCTCAGTGTACTAAAAAAGATCGCAAGATGTGTAGCATTGTCATTTCGAGTGTTAGGGTACACCAAGATATCGTCCATGAATAATACCATGAAAGAATCCAAGTATGGATGGAGCACTGGATTCATCAGTGCCATGAAGACTGCATGCCCGTTCTTGAGACCGAACGGCATAACCACATACTCGTATAGACCATAGCTACACTGGAAGGCTGTAATAGGTATATCATATGGTATAACCAACAACTGATGATAATCGGATCTCAAGTCAATCTTCAAGAACACCCAGTCTCCTCGAAGCTGATCAATGAGATCATCAATCCTTGGCAAGGGATATCAGTTGTTGACCATCAACTGGCTCAACTTATGATAATCCACACAAAGTTTGAGGGTACCATCCATCTTTTTCGCAAACAGGATAGGCGAACCCCATGGAGAAGTACTGGGTCAGATGAAACCCTTTTTTTGCAACTCCTCCAACTGCTTCTTGAGCTTTTGCAACTCTAGTGTTTCCATCCTATAAGGAGGAATGGACACTGATGCCGCTCCAGGAACAAGCTCAATAGAAAATTCTACCACACGCTTCAGAGGCAAACCAGAAAAGTCCTCTAGAAAGACATCCCTTAAATGATCCACCACTAGAGGAAAGTCCATCTGTGAATTCCCCAGGTCATCCAGATATAGACTAGAAATCTGGGCTATAACTTCTCCCAATCCATGATGCTCGTGTCCCGCTCTGCTCGCCTGGACATCCCATTCGTCCTTATGAAGAAATGATCTGCCCTCCGGGGATGTGAAACTCACCCTACAATGATAGCAATCGACAATAGCTTATAAGGGAACAAACTAGTCCATTCTGAGAATGACATCATAGCCCGTCATTTCTAGGACATAGAGGACCCATAAGAAGTGACAACCACCAACCTCAATAGGGAACTCCTTGCACTAATGTACACAAGCCGTTCTAGTCCCCTACGGAGTTTCTAGAATCAAGATATCAAAAGAAGAAAAGATACAGAGCCCGAGGCTCTCCACAACAGAAACAGATATAAATCTATGGGAATCCCCCATATCCAAAATGGGAGAAGCTAAAACTGAGGTAAATAGAATCGTACCTCGAACTGCAGAGGGTCCAGAATCCTACTCCTAATGGGTCTGCTCCACTACAAAAGTCTGGCCTATACCGCGGCCCTATGACCCTGCCTGACCATTATGAGCTAATCCACCCTACTGTCACTGAAAGCTTGGTGACTAACTACCACATTCGCGACCTCCACTTCAGCCTAAATGGCCGGAAGAACTCCAGTTCCCATACTGGTGAGAAACTAGTGGCGTTTCTCCTGAATGAGGAGTCATAGAAGGCCATACGTAACTAGAGGCTGGTGAGAAGATCTAACCGAAGCACTAAAGATGCCCCATCTTGCCGCAAGATTGGCACTCCACTGGGTCTCTTGGGCAATGTGGCCTCATAAGATTTCTCTTCCCACACTGGTAGCACACCACATGGCTACCAGAAGAAGTCTCCTACCTCCTTGGATCTCCACATGAAGGCACCCTATTGCGCTTCCTAATGTCAATTGGGGGAATACTAACTCCAGACGTCAAGATTCCCTAGTTCAAAACTTCAGAATCCCTCAAATTGTGCTCCGTGATCAGCACCTGATTGACTATAGAAGTGATAGAAGTCAGTCGGAAGATGTTCTCCTGCAATCAGATGTCATGCCTGAGACCATCCTCAAACTTTCTTTCCAAGATTATCTCATCACTTCCTAGAATAGGAATAAATTGTTAAAGCTATGTGAAGAATGAATAATACTCCATAACAAAAAGAGTACCTTTCTCGAAACTCATGAACTCTCTGGCTCAATTAGCCCTCAAAGTATCCAGTTATAAGTAGTCGTAGAAGGCATGTTGGAACTCGTCCCATGTCATATTTTTCCGGTGTCCCGCCTGTGATATCACATCCCACCACCTCTTGGAGGAATACTGAAGCATATATGTAGCAAGCATGACCCTCCTCTCCGAAGGGGTCTCCAAATGCTCGAAGATCGTCATCGTGGATTCTAACCATGAATCTACAGCCTCAGGACCTCCTTCCCCTATGAAGGTGGGAGGATGATGTTATTGGAAAACCCACGTCAATTCTACCATCAACAGGGCAGGAGGTGGTGCCTCCTGGAATGTCTGCATAATAATCATAAAACCCTCTCGAAACTATGCATCACCACCTGTATATGGGATAACGGCTGGTACCAGGACTGACAAAACTGGAGGATCAACTGGTAGTCCCTGATCAACCATATCTGGTGTCTGATCACTGCCATGTAACTAGGGGACAACCTGAGGACATCATGGTGGCATGACTCTACAAGGTCAAGCACACACCTTAGATCAAGATTGTCAAGGACTGAAAACTAGAAGTTTAATAGGGTAACATGAGAAATAAAGCATTAATGTTTTTCAAAACATGGATACATGGAATGTATAATGACTACATGACGTGTTCCCTAAATCCTTTCACAGGGGCATGTACTCCTGCCAAAACTGGTTATGTAACACCCCATACACACGGTTTGTTGTCCTAACACATGGCATGTACTTGATTCCTTTTCCCCTACCCGAGTTCATCTACATGGCTAACCCACACAGTTCTCATAGAACAAGACTGCACAATGTGTTCATTCCAGACACGATGAGTACTAGGCAAGCTTCACCGACCCATGTTGTTACTGACATGGCCAGATACATGACTCACACTACACGGTGTGTTCCAGATGGACATGGCATGTATTAGAAAGGACTCAACTGACCCGTGTTGTTAGTCACACATCCGGTTATACGGCTCTACAACACGGCGTGTACATTCGACACACGGCGTGTCCTACCAAAGATTTCTTAACCTCGTGTCTCTGCCAACACAGTATGAGACACGGTTAGAGACTACACGACCTGTACATACAGTACATGATTTGTACTTAAGAAAAACAGTTTCTTCCCAAACATAAGAACAAATGGAATGTATTCAACATTAAACGTCGTCTTTTCTGGGTTTTTCCTGACAGTAAACCTTAGAAACTTCTCCGGAACCCAGAAAAACACAAAAACAAACATTGAAGTGAACAATTTCGACCCATGAGAGCCCATACTCCCCAAGAATAAAATATTGGAATCTTATACATGTCATATACAAGAAAAATAAGGCAATGATCCACCAAATTCTGGTCCATGAGGGCCCATAACACCTCAAGAACCAATGTTTGGAATTTATTCAAAGAAAGACTTACGCAAAGCAATACCTTAACACAAGAAGGTATTTTATCAAGGAATCTATCACAACATCATCCATATCTAGCACAAAATCAATCACAAAAACATGAAATCGCTAATGCACCCTAAATGGAAAGGCAAGAATGCATGACATATGATTTCTAGGATGTTCATATGTGATGCATGAGATGGAATACTCTCATCTCATCGGGTTGTAACTGAAATAGAACCTCAATAACATCAACTATAATAGCATATCAGAACAATTACACCATCCTACAATACTAGGCATGGGAAGAACAGGGCAACCTAACAGGCTAAGCAGAACCCAATGGTCATAAACAAAACATGCATGGAAAAACACTTCCAAACCATAGTGATTATCCCTATTCACATTCAATTAACCTCTACTCAAGAATATAAGCATAACAAGCAATTAACAGGGCTAAAACCATAAACACGTAATACCCCGATCAAGGGAATTGGAAAATGTTTCACATATAACTCAAATAACTTCTACATAAAGACACAAACCAACTACCTCGGTGTTGGGAGATCGTTATAAATGAACCTCAAGCCTTTAATCGCCAATGAACACCGTATATCTATAAAAATGATAAAAAATATCAATCAAAGATAACTTGAGAAAGAAGTGGAATCAGGAAACGAAGCTTTAGAAGAAGGAAGAGCCTAATGAGGCGATCCCAACACAATCAACGATGGTTGAATATGATATCACATGCTCGATCGGGAGCTCAGAGGAAGATCATGGTCGTATGGGTTCTCTTGGACGAACTTGGTCGAGAAGTTGACGGTTCTATCCTTTAGACGCGACCCCAGTGCGTTTAATGAAAAAAATACATGATTTGTACTTTAGAAGTACACGGCTTGTACTTGCCTTCACCGGACCCATCATTAGGTGGTCTCCAGGTCACCACACATGGCCATGCGAACGGCCGTTACACAGCCTGCATCCGGCTACCTGTGGTAACTGAGTACACTACATGTACTTCAAAAATTTCCATAAATTCATCATTTTCTAAAAAAACCAGAAGAAGGGAAACATATCTGAAAAGAAGACCGGGGTTCTTACACAACTATACTCTTCACTAATCTCAAATGTATTGAGAGATAAAACCCAATAACTTTGGAATGACTAATTTTTTATGGGGAGTCACAACCCTTTCACATAATTTTTTACTCATGGACTTAAAACCCACTTACATAATCTTTCTCCCACATGGAGGAAGAACCTAAATAAGCCTACCATTTTTTACCCAGATCCAGAACTCAAATAATAATTCCTTTTCCTTCAAAGAGGCAAAACCCAAGACTACCTTTTAAAGGGGAATCATAGTCCACTAAAAAATAATATTTAATTTTAGTCACAACCTTAAACTAATTATCATAAACAGGAATAGAAATAATTTATACTATTGATGATAATATAAATTCTGAGATTATGAAAATATAGGGAATAAATATCACTTCATCAATAAATTTGTTCTATGGTGTATTACATTAAAAAATGGGCATACAATCAGTGATCACACAATATAGAACATGTTACAGCTCTTGACTACTCTTTTATCATTGATAGTTATTTTTCATGTATATTTAAAATATTATTTTCAACCTCTATTTAATGATTTTATTTCTATAGTAATGATTTTATGATCTAAAGTCACATGCATTGAAATTGAAGTTTTCTTGTCCGAGGTAGCCACACCATTTTTCCTTAAAAATATAGTCTACATATCTTGTAATAATATTTTAAAAAAACCTTCCATTAATATTCTATAAAATTATGATTAAGAGTATTTTTAATTCTCCCACAAATCATGTGATACTAACTCTTAATTTTGAAAGTATTTATATATTTTAACATTAATTTTATATTATTTCAATGTGAATGTTTCAACCCCATGATATTCATTAAAATATATCAAAAAAATATCAAAATTAATTTTCGATACTCAAAATAAATAATTTTTAAATTTTGGAAAATTAATTCATGAGAATAAAGTATATAAGGCTCATAGTAAATAAAAATTTCAAATAATAAGAAAAACATATCATATTTAACTATTTTCTCATTTTAATATAATTCATGTAAGAGAATTTTATACAAGAGCCTCAACTGAGTTGGGGAGGACCTAGGAAGTGCATCAAAGAGACCCAAGTTCAAATATGAGAAATGAAAAATTCCTAGGATAATCTAGTAGGTGCTATATTAGGTATTATCTTGTGTTGTAGCAATGGATACTATTACTATATTTGGGCTTTCAGGACACTGATTTGATCCTTCAATCCTTCATGGTCTTCAGACCACCCAAGACCTTCAAGCTGGTAATGATTTCAGAACACTTCATGGACTTTGGGGCACCTAAAGGCCTTCAGAACACATTAAGGCCATCAGGACACATGAAATTATGAATAAATAGACCAGGAAGGCCCTAAAATGAGCAGGCTCTAGATGTGGATTCAGAGAAGGTTCATTCACCATAGTAGAGATAGTTGATTTGGATGAATTAGAGGGTATATAAACTTCCATCAGGACCATCCTATGCATGCACAAGAAGGGTAACTGAAAAACCATGTGAAGGTGGAAAGAAGACATCATCATGTAGAGACTAGGGTTGGGTAGTTTCCAAGTAGTTATAGTTTAGATAAATACCTCTCCAGCCTTCATGTCTTGTAATTTCACGAAGAGTATGGGCCATGTTAGGGTTCCCCTTCTACCCTACAAAGGGAGATTATCAAACAAAATGAATAAAAATAGAAGGTATTCTGGCCATTCAGAGGCATGTAAGACAAATTTTCAACATGGATAGTTTTGGTGTAATAAAAAATAATCACATTACTGAATTTGTCTACTTAGTTATTTTTCACAAAAAATTTCATTTTAATGAAAATTTTCTATATATGAATATTTGTGTACCAAAAAATACATTATGTACACCAAAGGAAAATGAACTTATACCCATGGTATTGTATAAAATAACTGATATAGGTCACCCCTACACCCATGATTTTCAATAAAACCATAAGTATAGGGATTGGTTTAGAACCTATACCATCACTTTTGGTAACCCATGGTTAAATGTTGAAAATTTTATCATATACCCATAGTTCTCAAAAAACCCAATGTATAGGTCCCCCCTATACCCACAGTTTTCCAAAAACGTGGGTATTTCTTTTGGTTAAAAAAATATACCCATGGATTTCCAAAACTATAGGTATAGGTCAACCTTATACACATTGTTTTTTATAAATATTGGTATAGTTTTCCAACATAATAATGGGAAAAAAATTCACACATGGACAAAATTATTTCTCTGGGAAAACATTTTAACTCAATTATCAAACTACTTCCATGTTATATATATATATATATATATTCATATATTCGTAACCTTATATGGGGATGTGGTTAGAAGAATCGACTGTGAAGAGGCAGTCCATGGTTTGAATTTGGTGGTAGGATAACATTTATATCCTATAGAAATTGTTTGAGAACCATTTGTATAGGGTTATTAAAATAGTGGAAAATTTTCCAAACACCTAGTCCCATTGTTCATACAAATGGGTATATCACAGAGCTATACCCATAGCGTAGGCTCCCAAGATTCCCTAAACTATTGGTATATTCTATGCCCATAGTTTTATGGACTATAACCACATTTCCAAACTGTGGGTATATGTTCAATTTAAGGTAGGGGTAACTAAAACTTTTTGGTAGGAGAATTCACATATGAATTATATCCTAATATAAGATATTTTATCTATAATGAATTATCATTTATCCTAAAATTATAACATAACCAAATACATATATAAAAAAATTACTCACATAACCAAATCCACATATCTAAAAATATTTACATAAATAAATTAACATATAAAAAATTAATTATATAACCAAATCCACATATCCAAGATTCATTATTTAGAAAAAATTTGTGTATGGAAAATTTCATTCTTATAGATGTTTATATAACTAAAATTTATTGAAAAATAAATATTCTATCAACAATGTAAAATTATTAATCATATATATGGATTTCAGAAAAGACATACAAGGTTTTTAAAGCTATGAGAAAATATAACTATCCAAATTAAAATAAAATTATTAAAAATCTAGTAAATACGGATTAATTATATTAAAGACAATAATTTTTTATTGTCAAAAACATAATCTAGTTAAAATATTCCATTGAAACTCTTTTGATCAAAGATACAAAGTGGGATTTCTCTCATCTAGGATTTTATCATCATAGATGGTATGACCCCAATATCCACACAACTAGATTCAGTTGATGTTAATCATATCATGAAGAAAGAGGAAAATATTCCCAGGCCATGACCCTTACTTCTTCAGTTAGGATTCATATCCACTTGGTCAATGTGTCTTGTTTATGTTTATTAGAGTTGAATATTATTTAGGATAGCATTCTTGTGAAGATGTGGTGGACGAATATTGATCTACACTGATGGTGTGGGATTTTTTTTTCTCTATCATAGGTGGATGTTCGAGGGGAAATTTATCCTTAGAAACATGTGAAAAAAGGTCATCAAATGATTTATCCCCTCTAAAGTGTTATGTATGGTCTCATGACTATCTAAATAAGGGGTAATTTTCTTGACATTATTGATGGAAAATATATAATCACTATCGATTTAATGGAATGGGTTACCAAGGGCCATTAACAGAACATTAGGGGAAGTGAATCAAGTTGAATCAACTATATCTTGTTGTTTTACATTAAATTTATAGAATCCTAAATCTATATATTTATATTTTAGGGAGTTATATGGGGAACCATAAATATGAATCACATCAGCCATTTCATTGATAGAGTGCTTTAGACATTGATGATGGAGTGAAGTATCTATCGTATATAAATTAATCCATGGTATTCCCAATATGAAATTGAATTTTGTATCCCAAAGGATGATTATGTACATATAATAAGATAAAATGACCCCAAAATGGGATATATTATTGATTTTACAAGGAGTAATCCTTTGAATTTTTTAGACCCTTAGATTGTCATAGAGGAGGTAGAAAATTCAGCTTTGTTTTCAACTATTTGTTAGAATGTATAAATAGGATAAGATTGATTAGAGATCCATTTTCATCTATAAATCTACATGTTTCAATATAAAATATCTTTCCTAATATTTGAAAGGGTCTGATATGTCCTTGTATGGTGAACCCCTTTTCTTTCTCTAAGAAAAATATGATCATATGACATCTTAAAGGGTCTGTTTCTACGCGACATACTTCAGTTGAAGGGACCTCATATTCAAACACTAGACATTATTTATGATACACTATAATTTATTCATATATATCCATTAAAAGATAGATGAAATTTAGAATTGGAATCTTGTCCGGAATGATTACCAACTCATTCAATATGAAATAGATTTAAGCCAAAGGCCTATGATTCAATACATGAGGTTTCTCCTTTATCTAATTCTTGGGGAATGAATTTATAATTAGTGTTGGATGTTATCCCTAATTGAAACTAGATGGAATATTTCTCATATATTAATTTGGATAAATAGACCACCCTGTACATTGATGTTGATCAGACATATATTGATTTTCAAATCATTCCACATTTATGATTGGGATTTAATTAGGATTAGATCACATGGGAATATTTTGGTGCACCATTTGAGATTACTAGAGTTATTGTCTCTAGAATTTATTATAATAAGTGGTCTTAGTAGGCATCTAACCCATATATAGAGATCCATGCCATCTTCATCTTCCTTAACCATATTGGACTCTTTGGCTTATTCAGCCCTCCCTTCAATAATGATAGGGGAATTTGGAGTTATATGAATCCACATCATCAGATTATGGGTTAACCATGATTACCATAATGACATATCTATTATATTATTCTTCAAATAATGAGGATTTCATTATCCATGGTGGTTTCCATTAAACCGTTTGGTGGGCGTGGTGCATGTCCTCCTAGTGTCGAGGGGATAAAGATTTAAAGAGTTTTAACTATATTGGTCATTTATATAATATAATTTTCTTATTCTAATATCTTATTATTCCTTTTTATTAGTTTTTAGAAGAACAACCCTCAGAGAGTTTTCATGCCAATGAATTATACTCAATCATCATAGAAGTATTTTGGGGAAACTTTTGTTGATTCTGTAGTGACTCAAGGATAGAATACAATTATTTCATTTTCATTCTAGTTATTTAATTATAAAAAATTCATGAACCTCTGTTTGGATGTTCTTACCTTTATCATTTTTCATATAATAATGTGGAAGAAATATAAACCACTTGTGCTGGTGGTTTTTATGTCATTTCATTCATATAATATACCATCTTTGTGAGGATATGTTCAAAGATGATGCACTCTTGGATAGTTTTACCCAAAGTTAAATGGAGGGAGAAATAATATAGCTAATAAATATAGAAAATATATTCAGGATTCATGGATAGTAGATGATTCTGTAAGTTTTTCATCATAGTTGGGATAAAGTAATTATGGACCTACTAATTTTGATGAAAATAAAATTAATTTTTTCTTTCTTCATATGGCTAGTGTATGTTCTCTCTTATTAAAATCCTAAAAAGGAAACTATTGTAATTTTCATTATTTGAGAGAAATAACCACTCGATATTATATGGGATTGGATTTAATTTTGTGTGTTGGTGATGACAAAATCATCATTGTTGTTTTTACTTGTTTTATAGTCCTCTTCCCTTGAGCTCTCGTGTTAGATAATATTTGACATTAGTTTACCAAGTGGAATCATCCAACCATTGTTAAAATATGGTAAACTCAAAAAAACCTATTATCATATTTTATCATAATTTGTGGAATTTGAAATTAATTATAAAAATTTTCTATATATATTATGAGAAACACTTCTTGTGGGATTTATATGTTTATATAGTAGTCTATACACTTCTACATGGAACTAAGACCCCCATATTCTCTTATTGTTTGTTTTTTGAAGAGTATTGGACTATTTTCATTTTTATCGATGAGTTGAATTTTAATAGAAACAACTAGTAGAGATCTTCCCATCTAATGAAAATTATGTCTACCATATTTCAATACTAGACAAAAATATTACCATCTATACTTTTAAATAATCATATCATCTTAGATACATATTTCTTCCTAAGGTATCTATTCATGGGATCACATTGAGACACAAAGTGTTAAAGATGTTATTATGGGACCTCAGTTCCATTAAGGTTTGGTGAAGATGGAATATTGAATATGGGAGGACGAGTAGTCATATACACTCATTCAGGATAAAAAATTATTTCCAATTACACTGGTGCATGTTTCCCTTCCATGTCCTCCGTTCGATCTTCTAGTTATATGATGTAGTTTAGTTATTTGGAACAGATAATTAGATTCCCATTTTTTATTGATAATATTAATTTTTCATCATAGGTAATCTCACCTAAAATTTATATGGATTATTAACCATTAAATATAAAACTACATATAATTAATATATATCCATGTATACCTCATTCCTAGATCCCATGTTAGTTGGATGACTGTATTATAATCTTATTGTTAGAGTATCCTTTCAATGATATGGGAGATTTACTAGATGGAAAAAACAGTTTATACATGGGAGTTATTCATAGTATGAATATGTTCCATCACTAACTCTATTATGAGTCACAATAAATCATTTATCACTAATTCACATTGGGTGCATCTTTCTATTAATGTGGGCATGTAACATTCATCGAGTGATTGGTGAGATGAAATGAAACTCTTCCTCTTTTCATTATCTAGGTATCACCAAGGTAGTGGTAACTGATCATTCATGAGAAATCCCATTTTTTACTATCTTTAATGTTTTTTTACACATATTATTCAATAATTTAATTATTGAACTTATTATGGAATAAAAACAATCACATCATACTCCTTTGTACTGGAATCAGGTCCTATATCATTGGTGTGGCCAGTGCTGATGACAATCACTAATGAGTATAATACCACCAAACTGATGTTTTGATTAAAAGTTTATAGATATTGGTTTGATTATAAATATAAATCACATATGACATTGAGTACTCTCAATGTAATTTCATTTCTTGGAATAATATTTCAGATTATTGACCCTGTGAGGTTTCATCTTATCCTTTCTAGACTCCCATCAAACAAGATTCTGGAGGGTGATCCTATGAAAATATATAGTAAATAATTTTGATCATGTCAACAAAGAGAGATATGGGTTACATAATTTGATGAACAATGAGGAAATATTTTAGGGCTTCATCACCATTCTGGAGAAT
The DNA here is from genome assembly GCA_963277665.1 of Viscum album. NCBI lineage: Eukaryota > Viridiplantae > Streptophyta > Magnoliopsida > Santalales > Viscaceae > Viscum > Viscum album. The sequence continues at coordinate 370,710,884 of OY728140.1, read as the reverse complement.
AATGACATCAATGGTGGATGAGGATGATTTTGTTGGAAAAAATACACCCAAACTAATGAGATATGGTTGAATTGGATTAATTTAAATGAAATATTTTACCACATAAACATTTCATGATCTCTAAGGTCTTAGCAGTGTTAAAATTTTCCACTGCTTATAGTTTGGGGTTTATAATGTATTTTTACTACTGAAACCATTACTGGTTCCCATCCATATTTTTGGGAATTTGTTCGAGTGTGTGCAACATAGAGTGCTTTTTCTTAATGTGATATTCTCACCATTGAAGGATGTTAACAATAAAAAGGATGTAATTTCTCATAGAATAATAAGGTTTAACAATTTATATGGAGTCATTAAGGGTATTGTTAATATATTATTTCCATTATGTTTTCATTTTTGGATTTAGAGATAATGGGACCCTACTTGATAGGACAAATAGTATGTACAGAGCTCAAGACATTGATTGTTTCGAATGTGATTACATTTCAGGAAAAACTTATTGGTGGGATTTTAATTAATTTTTAGTATATTGAAAAATCAATTCTCAATGTTAACCCCATCCAATGACATATACATTAGATATAGTCTCATTGATCAATTGAGGCAAAGTCCTCAAAGCATTATGTTATGCATGATTGAGAACATTGTGTTGCCTACCCATTTTTTGGTACCACGCCACTGAAATGGTGTGTAGTTATGTTTGATAAAAAAATTTAATATATCCATGACAGATTTTTCAAATTATGTTTATGGTGGCTATTTTCTCTTCAAATGAAGAAGATTCATCCAATATATTAAGATGAAGATGGTGTATTCATACCATTCCCAATGTTTCAGGAATATCATACTGAGATGTGGCCCTGATCCACAACATAAACAACTTGTTTTCTCATCATATATATGTATTATTTTTTTGATTTTTTCAATATCTTTGGTTCCTCTTAGTATGAGGGATTTGAAGGAGTCATAGTGGGAAGGGGTAAAAATTCTTGCAGAAATGAGATGTCACTATAGGGAAGAACATCATAGTGAACTCTATTATGGAGAGGACTACTATTTATGGCTCAATTTATGAGACCATGGAATAATCATGCCTCATATTCCATGGGTAGGACCATTAGGTTATATAATTATCAGTGAAAAAGGGATAACACCTTGTTATTAACAAATCACATGGAAATTAGGAAGATTTTTATAGTTCTCACTATGAGAAGATTCCCTAAGGGTTATATTGAAATTTCATTGTGGAGTACCTCCACGAAAACACTATTCGGAGGACCACTAGAGATACTAGTGACAAAATTGCAGGGATGAACTTAAAACTATAATTACACCCTCCTGATAATTATCCATTAGGCTCTTTTATTTCAAAATATGATTGGGGCCCTCAGGAAAACTAATATTTTGTAAGGAAAGGAGATGGTGCTAATCATAAAAATTTGTATTCCCCTTGTGGTAATTAGTCTTTGATTCTCTATATTTTTAATCTAGGGATATGTGTTGTGCACAATAACATTAATGTGTGGGATCCCTCCAAAGATACTCTCAAATAATATTCATAATATTCCGATAAGACTCATTCTACTGAGAGGGAGGATAAATATTCCCCCCAAATGACATCCAAAATATGTCAATAGGATCATATATAATTTGAAGGAATATGTGACTTCTATAAATATTAAATTCTAATGTGATGATAAAATCTATTTATAATAGAGATATGTGCCCAATTCGATTTTTCATTATTGACTAGGATATGCTGAAAACCCCCTAAATGATACTTGGAAAATTTGTCTACACCTTAGTATCTCTTGAATCATGTTTAAGAGATTATCTATCGATGGGAGTGGGAATATGTGACTACACCCAATTAACCACTTGGATTAGTTGATAATATCCTTATACTATTGAATGTTTGATTTTCTTGAAATATCAAAATGAGTGAGTAGGAATATGTTCATGCCTATCAATTACTGGTAGGATATGATAAATGGATTGTTTGTTGGTATCATAAATGTAGTTTCATTCTTCTATTGGAGTGGGGATATAATACCACTCATGTTCACTGAGTAATATCAGGATATAAAAACAATATTTATGTATAGGGTTGAGAATATATTCATATCTCATGGTTACTTCTAGGATATGTTATAATAATTCCTAAAATTCTACCAAATTATATTAGAAGTCTCGATAAGTTATAACAGGCATATGATCCTTCTCTAAAGAAACTTCCAAATATTGTAGGAAGAATTATTTAGTGGGTTTGTGATATGATCCCTCTACTTGTGATTAGATACTCTTTACCCAAGGAATGATCTCCATGTTTTTTCGGATTAGGTAACTAAAGAGGGGATCTTATGGTTGGCTTCCTCAATACCTGTATATGTTTTTAATGTCTCTCAACATTGGTGGTAGTGATTTTTTTAAATGACACTCTTAGTAAACTTTAATGCTATGAAAATTATATAGTCAACCTTCTGAATAAACTCCCTTAGATAGGGTAGGGACATTTTATTTTGGTATGGGTAAAAAATTCTAAGATGGTTGATTGGGGAAAATGGTTCCCCTCTTATAATCCACAACTCAACACTGTGTGGATGGATAGTGAGGCTTCATGTTTATTTAAGATTCATAAGAAACCTCCAAGTTAGGGATGGTTCCATTGATGTTTTACTACCTCACAATCACATTCTTCACTTTTTTATTGGTATTTATTTGGAAGTATCATAATCTTATTCATCGAGGCTAAAAAATTTAAAGTATCCAAGGAATATATCATCTATTGAGTAGGCTAAATTAATTGTGATTGAAGGGATTTATGTTTGTCCTACAAAACATGAATAATAACACCTATCAATGAAAAATATCATGTAAAAAGATTTTTTGACTAATATATTTCTTAGTTAAATGTTTTAGGATTTTTATTTTTAAAATAGACTCCAACACACACATAAATCTACAACGGTTTGGTATGAACTTCATTGTGGATATCCTTTCCAAATGCAAGTAGTCGTTGGTGTGTTTTTTCAGATAAATTTTATAATGTTCGTTGGTTGATAATGATAGAGTTCAAGCTCATCAAACATTAATTAGGTTGTTCTTTCATAATCCTATAATTTTTTATACATTAAAGTTATTTTCAGGCTTCCTTCAAAAATATCAGTATGGGACTCATAAACCACACTCCATCGGTATCCCATTAACACATATTGATGTGAATATCTATATTCATTATACTTTCTTCATATTTCTTATTTTCTAATTATTGATGATTAATTCTGGTTGAAAGATAAATATCTAGGAACTATTTATTTTATCACCATTGTGGGAAGAGGTTAGTGTTTATATTTTCAGATCAGTTTGATAAAAAGGTTATCATAATTATCCTTACAAATGAGTAAAAACCCAAGTAGTTTAGTTCCACTTTAGGGGAAAACATTACCTATTATGACCTGATGAAAAAATTCAATCCATACGGTTTAACATCATGTGAAAATACTAATTATGTGAATAGTGTATTGTTATGGTTATTGTAGGACATATGTATGTGTATCCGATTCTAGTTAATATTGAATGGAATATTTCCCAATAAGGTTTAGTCGATTTGGCTATAAAGATTATGGTTTACTAAATAGAGTGTGGTTTCACCAAGAATATATCCTAACAAAGTAGATATAATTGTACCTAGATAGAATATAGACATCTAAGTGTAGGATAGTTTCGTTGTAATTATAACATAATGAATGGATTTCTAGAGAATATATCCCTAGTTAAATGGAAATTCTTGTACATTGATGAAATAACCAAACAAGGAAAGATGTAACAAGATTCATGTGGAATATGGACCCATGAATATGGATAGTAGAGTATTTATGGAAATTGGATTCAACCTTTAGGCATCACATTATGTATTATTATTAATAATAATCAAATCCATTTTAGTTTTATGTTTAAATTTTAAGGTAGTATAATATGATAGTACAATGAAATTAAAAATCAAGGGATGAGGATTTTTTTTTGAAGTTGTGTGTCATATGATGAGGAATTTTTTAATATGTTTTATGTCATGTCACTATGATGTTTATTGTAGAGTTTAGAATCATACATTAGGGATTTATATTTCATAAAATATGGGTCACTAACAGATTGAATGAGGTTCTGGAATATGGGGATTCCTATAGATTCCTAACCTAATAAATTCCATAGAGAAATTCAAGGAGACTACAATTGTAATTACAATAATAGGTCCATCCTCTCAAATTTTATCATTTTGGTGTTTGCGAAGAGAATAATGAGGCTCTCTCCCAGTTATGGTACTGTAAGGGTAGATGTAGGTGTTGTACTAGCTATGGATACCCCCTTACAAAGTTTACTTTGGAGTCAACCAAGATCCCAAGCCAATCAATTATAGCCCATGGTCAACATAATTATATTACATGGTTCGAGGGTGGTCTCACCAATGTGTTTATGATTAGGACCCACATTATCAAGGGAACTAATGATTCAAAATTCCCTAAAAGATCTATAACTTAAAGAGGATGAGAAGGAGACACCTTTTATCATGGGAATTCCTGATTGTTAGAGGATAAATATTGTATTCTTAGAAACCTAATCATTTATATCTTGAGTTTTTGGATGTGGTCTTCATTTGGTATTATTTGGGTTTAACTCTTGGAAGAAGGAATCCATAAAATTCTTATGGATTTAAATGGTCTTTGTATATATGGAGAGATATTTCATCTCTGATTAGCCCTAGTTTTAGGGATAATATATCACATGGATGTCCTAGACTGTGAGAAGAAGCCACACAATGAGAACACATAATAAATGATCAATTGAGAGAGGGGGAGTATGTAATGTTCTCATTTATGGGAATTCACATGATGTTAGTTTGAAATGAATATATCAGATCTCCATATTTCATTTTTGAATGATTCTGATAAAACATAATTATGTGATGACCGTGTGTATGGGTGTCATGGATTTTAATATAGTGGATTCATTTTATGGGATTTGATAGTATTGATTTATATCACCAGATTTGACCATGAATATTACACTAATAGGATTATGTCACACAAAATTAACTAGCTATATTTTTTTACACATACATCTCTTTTCGGGTTTTGGGTTATTTGGAGTTATTTTTGGAACTGGACTTTCCTGTGATGATTTTTTAATATGGACGATATTCTATCTCTATTTCTACTTCCAAACATCTTCTATTCATTAATTCACTATGTACCCCTTTCCTAAAATGTAAATAAGGTAATTATAATATACACTAATAATGAGAAATGGGTAATTATAAAGTTATTATTATATAAAATACACACTACATGAGAGGTTCACTTATGATGGATGGATCACATGATCATGTGAGATCTATTCCTATGATTCACGTACCAATTTTGGATCACATAGATTCATTAGATCAATACCTATATATTAACTAAGATTTTTAGATCATTACACTCCATATTATCCAACTTATAAAAAAATTGGTGAGTTAATCACATGGATCATGTGATCCTTTAGTGAAAGAAACGTTTTTCTCATTATAAACTTTTTACTTACTTGGAAAGTAATTCATAATTGATTCAGGGGTATTTTATATTTTTTCTTTATCTTTAATTTGTTATTTTTTAGGATGATTCATGATAAAGAAGGTGTCAAAAAATGATTTTCATTTTGTCATATATGTTGGGAGTGAGTAAATAGATCCATAAATGTTCATCATAACAAATTTTCAAATATATAAAATGGGATAAAATATTAATTTTTTATAATGTAGTAAAATTATTCTATACTAATGTAACCCCCTCATGGTGAAACTATATGATCCATTGGTCAGTTCAAGTGTTATCTATAAAAAATCTAATTCTCCACTGATTACATAGATATTAACAGTCTTATATATTTTAACTACTTTATATAAATTTTAAATTTCATAATGTTTTTGAGACTCCTCTTTCATAGAAAAACAAAGTTATTCCATTTAGTACCAACATGGAGGTTTCATCCAAAACACTGAAAAATAAAAATATAGGTGATTCAAATAAGTTTATGACGTTTACATCATATAATAATTATAAGGATGATATACCAATATTTTTAAGAATCAAAAACAGTATTTTTTAAAAAAAAAATATGATATGAATGAACATCTAAAAGAATATTATTCATGTTTTAAAGTATATGGGTAAGTTTAATAAATTGATGAAAAATAATTATATTTTAAATTTTATACAATGAAAACTAAAACTAAAACTTTCTTTTATATCATTGTGTATTTCAACGGTATACATGATTAGAACCCACATCTAGAGTTAGAAACTAATGAGATAAGTAATTCTTTAGATAAATAGTTTCAGAAGTGTCACACTTTTACTAAACTCATTCAAGATAAAAACAATTTGTTTAACATTTCAATTAAACATCTTTACTCATTTAAGATGACCTATAAAGGAGTATCTCTAAGAAATTTTTGATTAATAAAATTTTATAGGAGAATATTTTTTCATTATAAGAAATTCAAAAATCTCTTATGAAATTGAAGTATAGTCAATTTGATATCAAATGAAAAAGGACGAAAGAGATTAATAAATATTTACATAAGAATAGTATGATGTATTAATAATGGATCAGTAAAATTAAGAAAGAATTGGAAGAGAGAATTAGTTCTATTGATATTGATAAGAGCACCCTTAACATAAATTATTTTAAATATTAAGTAAAACTGACATACCTAGAAGAAGATCAAACTCATGCTTCCAAATATTGTGAAAGAAGAAGTAATTCCATAATGGTTTCTGAAATATGAACTACATAACAAAGGGTCATTATGGTGTATATTGAAGCTTGAAATTATCCAAAGATAAATTCCGTGCAATATTACATATGAATTTAACCTAATGTTTTGGAATCTATGTGAAAACAAATTTTATTTCCTTGAATAGTGCTTGTTTTAATTAAAATTATAATGTAATGTGGGTTATAAAATATGTTTATAAAACCACAAGATTCTAAAAAGTCAATAAGATAAAGAAATATAAATTTTTTTCCAACAATTTTTCCAACAGGAACGAGTTTATATTCAAAAACATCATGTTTCCACTATAGGATATAGTTAAACACAAAGAATAAATCATTATTTATTATATATTATTTTTATTAATAAATTTAGATAAAAAGGTATATAATATTGGAATAATGTATGAATTATCTAGAGATAAAGAAGGGATATTTTATGTGGGGAAAACTAAAGTCTAGAAAAATACTATTGATAAAGAAGAATAAAATGATGATATATGGTGAATCTACCTTACATTTGAAGAAAAAAAATGTTATTGAAAACAATACATCCATTAAGAATTTAAATTAAGATGTTATACAAAATAGAATATGATTTTATTATCGAATGAAATTTAATATCATGAATATTTGTAAAAAATAGATCAATATTAGAGTTAAAGGAAACAATCCAATATGGGAAATAATGATATGTATTGGTTTTCTGGAAGACAAGTCTCATAAACATTTTCAATTTCATGAGAGGTTTCCAAAGAAAAGTAACAAAAAAGAAGTTAAAAAACCATGTGATGGGAAAAAATTGGATTCTCACACTCTTGAATGTTTCCCAACATTAATATGAAATGTTGAGCCATAAATGTACATTAAAATCAAGGGAAAAAATTTCAACAAAAGTTATTGGAAAAAATAAAATTTCTCATAAGGATAAAGTTCAAAAATTTCCTAGAGTATGCATGTTCATGTTTGAAAAATTAAAATAGAGGGACACATGAAGATTAATAATAAGGGTGGGTCTGAATTGAATAGAGTTTCTAGGTTGAGGAAATATCTCATAACATTTTTTTAAAACTAATGATCAAATGATATTACAGCTAATTTCTAGATATATTTTTTCCCGTTATATAGGGGATTGAAGGTGATGAACTTCAGTGGGAGAACCTAAGGAGGGATAATGACCTATGAAATTTTTTTAGCTATATGGGATATCTATAACATAGTACATCACTTCAAATTGGTATCAACCATGATGAATAATATTTAGGATGTTTACTGCTCTATATAGAGTGGAGTTAAAAAGCTATATGATATCAATTTTGAATTTTAATTTAAAATTTACGTACGTACTAAAACCATTGGTTCTAGAAACTTGTTATGTTAAGGTGAATGAGATTAAATTTTCAACATTCAAAAAGATAATGATCTCGAACATTATAGTACTAGATGATAGGATTTTGGGTGAAGATGTTTTGAATGATGAAGAAATTTTTGATATTTATATTTCAAAAATTGATCAATCTTCCTTTAATGTGTTATATTTTTTAAAATCTCTAATCCTGAAATTATATATATATAAATCTATATTATAAATATGGATTATATATTGAAAAAATAATGGTAACTATAAATGGGAAGATCCTACCTTGTATTGAATGTTCTTAATGTATTTTTTTATAAATACAAGAGATAGGTTGAATGTAAATATTTTTAACAACCCCTAGAAGATGATTTGTGAGTTGGTTTCACATTATGACTTATCTATGGACACATTGGACATCTATGCTTAACACTATTTTCTTCTACACCATTCACTATTCACATATAGTTGGAGACAAATAATGATTCATTAATTTATTTAGGAAAATTAATACCATAATTCATATGATTAAATTAGTTGTATAAATATGTATATAGGATTTTAAAGGGAGAGGATTAAATGTGATGGAGGTTGATATGATTTTCATCTTTTTTCTACTATTGATCCTTAAATATAATTTTTGTAAGGGGGTGGAGAAACCTTGAAAAGGTGAGATAAATGAGAAAATCATGTGAGATCATTAGATTTTGTATATATTGGGTATTAAAAAGAAATTTGATGGTGTATATTTTTGAACCCTACATAAGATGATTAGTTTTTTATTTATTATCAATAGTTATTAAATCCAACGTATAATGAAATTATTTAAATTGTTCTTCAAATAAATGAGTAAGTGAAGGTAAAATGAAGAATAAATTGGACTAAAACTACAATAGGAGGTTTCTATGAAGTTAATAATCCAGGATATATATAACACTTCAATATTTTCTGAAATATGATTTTCAAATTAATTTAATATATATTATATTTTTAATTTCAAACAACACTGAATATAGATTTTATTATATGAATGAACTATGTTTGGATTTAATTATATTGAAAACCAAATTTAACTTACATTACATGCAAGAAATAGATTATATTACTTTACATGAAACATTTTGTTTGTATTTTATTATACACAATGCTGAGTTCCTTTGATAAATATTGCGCCATACAAGATCTGGTTTTACAAAACTACAAAGTAACATTACTAATATTATTACAATGTTATATTAGTTTTCAACTAGCCATTGGAATTTTGATAATAAGTAATATTAAAAAAATTATGAGAATATGTTTTACACATAAAGATATGAATAGTTATTTTAGTGACCAATTAACTAGATGAGAAAACAAAAACCATTTTAATAATATAGGAAATATTTTGCTAAAAAACAATATTTTTGAAATAAAACAAATTTTACTGCAATATATTAATTAAACCAATTTTGATAAATTATTTATATGAAATATATAGAAATTATGTTTAATAAAATATTCAAAATTCATCTAATTTTTTTCTAGACAATATATAATAATAAAACAAACATTACTCATAAAGATTTATGTTTTACTAACTGGTAATTGTACAACATTTTAATGGGTGAACCGTTTAAAATAATATTTTTGAAAATTTTATACTTTTTATTTGAAAAAAATAACATAGTTTTTTAAATTTTTAAATTAAAATTTTCATTTCACAAATTTATATTATTTTTATGAAATATTTTATTTTTGGATGAATAATGGAAAATTTTGAATTTTAATTCAAAAATAAATTTCATTTAATCTAGATATATTATTAAAATATATTTTAATCTTTTTATTATGTTTTAAAAGATAAAATATTAATAATTTAATCCAATTTAGGTAATTTTATTCAATTTACCATTCAAATTGGATATTAAAATTTAGTAAAATTTTGATCATTTTACTTGAAAAACTAGCATTGTCATCCCAACTACATGATTGATTTTAAATTAGTTTTTTTCACTTATATGTTTAGAATTTGAAAAAATGGATTATATTTTTAAAAAAAATTATATAATTTTGGAAAATTTCAACAGAGTTTTTTTGCTAAACTTTTAGTTAAATTGGTAAAAATTAATTACAACGATTAAGAGAAAAAATGTGTTAACAAAGGATAAACCAAAAAAATAAGGCCCTAAATGACCTATAAACATTTCCAAAATTCATTTTATGGAACTTTTTATAACATATCTTCCCTTTTCTATAATATGGTCGCTTAATAGAGCCACTGGACATAGTAATAATGTTGGTGGAATTCCGTTTTAAAACATTTATAAGAATGCCACTCCTCTACTACAAAAAGGAACTCACACCTCCCACTTCCTCCCACTTCTCAATTCATTTTTATAGCCCAAAAAATTATCAATTAAGCTCTCATTATCGCTACCTTATTCCTAGAGGCCTTTATTTGGTGAAAAATCAATTCAAAGAAGCAATTTGGTGGAAACAAAATAGGAATTACCCTAAGAAGAGGTAACATTCTTCTTCAAGATCATTTTTTTTAATTTCATTCTCCAAACCCTCAAAAATTATTATTAAATTATTACATAATAACCTAAATATTATGATTATACAAAGTTTTTATTATATTTAGGGTTATAACTACACACAAATACTCATCCATTTTGTGGGTAATGATTTTTTGTTCTTTTGTAAGGAAAACTGTCAGCTCATAGAACAATGTTGTTCATTTTTTACTTTACCAGCTCTCATGGTTGAAAACTATGATGAAAAATATATTTATAGAATATATATATATATATATTATTTTTATGAGGTATTTATTCTTTTGTATTTATTGTAAAACACATACCCTCATTATTTCCCTTTTGTTTAAATATGATAACTTTGTTTCTTGACGTGTGGACTACCGCCTCCTCCAAATGATGTGATTCGTTCATACATTACATGGAATGTATTATGGGTGATTTTCATAAACATTTATTATATATATGAAAAAATAATTACCCTAGAATGGTATTTTATATGTATATACATATATTTTATTTACATTCTTTCTTTAAATACGACAATTAAATAGATATATCATTTATATGTGTATACGGCCTACCATCTCCACGAAAGGTGTATTCTATTTTATTTTTATATATTGTATAGGTTATTATAAATATATAAACAAATAATATATATTATATTTATATCATTTTTTGAATTATATATATCAGGATATAATTATGAAGACCATAATATAAAAATCAAAAGAAATTTGAAAAACAAAGTGATTATTACCAAAAATGAAACTTTAACATGAAAGAGTTTACAAAAATATAATAAATGGACATAATAAAATAATATATGGTATGATATAATTGAATATTTTTCTTTAATATATGTATAATAGAATTATATATTTTATACATGAGTTTTGAAAGAGTACAATTAGAGTCAAGACAAAAGGTATAAGATTTCTAGTCCCACTTTTATTTCGGTGAGACTTTTGATTTATTCACCACTCATTCCATTGTGTGGTTTATATATACTTTCCATAAATGTATTATATGATTTATCCTTAAATTTATGGTTATTTACATATCCATTTGATTATATCTCTTTCTTGGGGTTTTACCATTCAATATTTACCAAATAAGTAAGATATTTTTTCCTCAATTTACCATCATTGAGACACATGTTTTTTCATGAACCAGTATTATTTTATGAGGTTTATATATTAAGATTTTACATATTATATCATCAATATCATTATTTTCAGGATATTTTAAGCTTCATTTAAATTCTTTTTCATACACGGGAGTATGATTCAATGTTACCAAGTTGGAAGAGTCTCATGAAAAAATCTCATTGATTGTCGAGATATTTTTATTATGCTTTCATTGATAATATATTATGATCAATATTCCAATAAATAGATGAATTTTATTCTCCTTTTGTTATTAATTATTTCTTCATGTATTAGTACAATTTCTACAATTTTTTCTACATAAGTTAATTATAAAAGTTTTTTCACTAAAAAGTCACCCCCTTTTATGGTTTTAGTTGAATATTTTTTTATTTAAAAAACCTTGTTTTAAAAATTAATTTAATTATTTTTAAATAATAACTTTAAGGGGAAATGTTTTAAATTTTTTAATAGTTTTGAAAGAATCCCTTATAGTCTTTCAAAGCATTTAAAAAATGAGTTTTAAAAACAAGCTTCCTTTTTAAAGAAACAATTTTAAAAATGTTTTAAGCTTCCATATTATGTTTTCAAAGAAAACTATTCCCAAAATCATTTTTTAAAAATATTTTTTAAATATTAAAGGATATTTTCTTCAATTTTTTTAAAAATAATCTTTCAACAAAAAATTCCATCAAAGATGACATCGGTTTATGTTACCCATGCCTATCTGGGAAATGATCCAAAGGTTGCATTAATATTCATTATCCGAATGGTTTATGTTTTTATGTCATGATGTTTATGAAACCAATTTCACATTCATGGGTTATATTTTTGTAAAACAATATTATCTTTCATGGGTTTTTTGAATACGAAACACACTTCATTTCATTGGTAATGATTTGATGAAATGATTATGAAACATATAAATTTTATAAACCTTATTACATTATTGAATGTATATTATAACCATTTAACTTCATGTTCCATGATATGATTTTTTAATAACTTACGGAACATGAATGTATTATTTCATTATGAGATTGGTGGGACTTATATCTCCCTCCAATGCATTGGGTAATAATTTATGTCTCATGAGAGTGACATGGATGGAATAGGGAGTGACCTCAGTTTAGTAAAAGACTTTGTATGCTAATATGGTATTGGGAGTGAACCTTTACTACTAATATGGTCTTGGGAGTGAACCATGACTACCCAAATGGTGTGGAAATTGAACCTGTACTACTAATATTGCCTTGAGAGTGATGCCCTGAATACGATGGAAATCATTTTATATTCTTATGTATCTTCCACAATTCCATTTATTATTCCTATGTTATAATATATAGATTATAAACTTGATTTCCTTAATATTAATTCCTAATAAACATCCAATGTTTATTCCATGATTTATGTTTATGATCGTTGATATGGAGGGTATGATTTTCTATTTTCCTGATCATGTTCTCATACCCTTAATTTCAAAATTATGCTTACAAATCTCCCTTGTTTACCTTTACTGAGCATCTGAGCAAAACCTTTCTTATGTTTCCTTACCTCATGTTAAGAGGATATGTATTATATATGATGTGTCTAAGATAGGTGACAGTCATGGAGAATCTAGTGGGAGATAATATAGCCCACTTTTGTGCCAGAATTTATATTTCTATGTTTCCAAAGTCACAAACTATTAAGGTCATTGGGAGTATGTTTGAGCAATGTATTAATTATTCCAAAAAATTGATGTAATGTTAATGAATGAAAATTTGAGGTCACAAAATTTGGTTTCGAAGAAAAGGTTTAGTCATCCTTTTGAAACTAGTATGAGAAAACCTTTCTAAAAATCCTAAGGGAATGTCTAAGGATAAGTATAAGGATACGAAACAATTATAGGAAGATGTCCAAGAATTTTTCTAAAGGATATAGTGAATGGTTTCTTATGAATACATCTATTAATAGATACTACAAGTTCTAGTGATTATTTTATAGATGTACCTAGGGGTAAAAACTTGGGTGTGTCAGTCTTGACACGAGCGTAATCAGGTACCTAACAATGGGCCTTATTTCACACATGCTTTGTCACCCTGGAGGTATATGCTTTGGAAACTATCAAACATGTAAGAAACAATCATAAAGTATTTAAATATGATTTAGCGATGAATAACCCATGATAAAACTATGTTGTCATAGATTGAAGCAGGGGTCATAATTAAAACATCATATGAGTGGTTTTTCATGATTATATGGTACCACACAATGATAACTATTTTTTACTCTTTGAATTTTTGTTTCAATTAAATTGATGGAACTAGATGCAACTGGGTTAAAATTTACAGTTTTAAAGTGGAAATCATGGGAAATATGAAATCAATTCTCTAAGTGGAAATATCAGGAAGAGAATCAGGACCATGGTGCAGTTATTGGTCATACTATTGAATTTAATGAGACCGTGAATAAAATATGAAATTTAAGGGATGTTTTAATTGTATTATTTACCTTAAACATAATAATAATGATTAAATTGAGGTTGATGAACCTTAATATATGATTCATATTTTTTATTCTAGGAAATGAGTAATAAGGAATAAGATGATGAAGCCTGAGTAATGTTCAAGAATAAAGTTGGATGATTAAAGTGTATTGTTTTGGAATTATAATATTAAATTATATGAATAATGAAGTATATAAGGATTTTATGAATATTTTTTTAAGGATTTCCATGAATGTGATAAATGATATGTATTACCAAAAATATTATTTAATATAATTGTTACATTATGGGAAGGTATCCCTTATCATTTTCAAAGGGATTAAAAATGATATTTTATATAGATAAAGAGAATATAATATGGATAAAGTAATCTATATAGTATTTATAACCAAAAATATGATAAGGTATTTGTTGAAAAAGTGATATATGATATCATGTAATAATTTTATAACTTCTTGGATATAAGGAACATATTTGGAAATATTTGGAATAAGTGAGTATGAATGTTTTTCAAAAAGATTTATGTTAATTAAGGTAATTACCTTGATTTAAGATAATATTCGTTGAAGGTTTTTACATGATTGGAATGTGATGACCAAGAGATACTTTTAGATATTTTTTGGGATAAATGATAAGATGATTTTTTACCGTCTTTCTATGGTTTTGGATTTTTATCTTTTAGAAAGGTTATAAGGTTAACCATTTATGGGATGATTTAAGGTAAAAAAATAATTACGTTGTAAGTATTAAAGTATTTTATCACCATATTAGGGTTTATGTATATTTGATAATCGGTTCTAACATTTTTATGGAATAAAAACAAAATAAAATGGAATGAATTATCATTCTACCTCATTATTTATTAGTAATTTATGAATGAAAAAATCACTTTCATTTCATGGAATAAGATATAAAGTAGAAACTAATTCAGGCACAATAATTGCGAGAATATGTGGAGATCAAGTATGTATATCTCCTTGTGAAAATTCCTAAACTTTATTAAGGGACATTCAAATAAAATTTTGACACACTATCATCATTTCTGATGACATCAATGACCATTTTCAAGCCTATTTGGGTTATATATTTTGGATTGTTAACATTATTATAACCATGTTATTTATTACTCTCCATTATAACATGATGGTCATATTTCTCTTCCATGTCCAGGTTTTCAATTTCTACATTTGTTCTCCTATTTGAAAAAATAGTTACGAGTTACTTTGAGAAACTATTATTTTTCTAACTATCCTTTTTTAAAACAAGTTTTAGTATTCATCATTACATTGTGGGTTTCTATGAATGAAACATTCAAGTATTAAAACATTGATAACCCAACTGAATTTAAAGGGAGAAGTTAATTTCAAAGGGGGTAAAATGTGACAACCTTATATTGTATGAAATATATATTTTTTAATTAATTTAATCTATTTGATATTTTTAATCTCACTCAACATTGGATAAATATTTTTTATATGAATGAACTCATTTTGGATTGTTTTGTAAGAAATTCCCATTTAAACTAATGTTACAAGAAAGAAATTTATTAGATTACTAAACATACAACACTATGATTAGCTTGTGTTACACACAATTCCAATTTCTTTTGATAACGTGTGTGACACAGAAGACTAGGTTTTACCAAACAAGAGTGTAATATTTATAATATTATTAAAATATTTTTATAGTTATCACCTACCCATGCGAATGGTGGTTATTAGTATGAGTAATGAAATTATTAAAATATTTTTTTCAAATATATATATATAAGTACAATTATTTTTGATACCTGTTAACTAGAAATGATAACAAAACCCTTTTCAGAATATATGAAATCTTTTGCGAAACCACTATATTTAAGTAATCAAACAGGTTTTACCCCAATAAATAAATTAAACACCTTTTTATAAATTATGTCCTATATATACATAGATATTATATTAAATCAAATATTTAACCTTAATCTAATGTGTTTTCTAGGAAATAGATAATAATAAAATCAACATTACTCATAAAGATTTATATTTTTAAAAATTGTAATTTTACCATATTTTAATTGATAACCCATTTTAAATAAATTTTTTGAAACATTTATAATTTTTATTTGAAAATAATAATTTTTTTTCTAAATATTAATATCAAAATTCACATAGGGTAAATGTTTGGCATTTTTCTAAAATATTTCATTTTTGGATCAATAGTGAAAAATATTGAATTTTAATTCAAAAATATTTTTAGTCTAATATATATATATATATATAAGTTATAATTTAATTGGGGTTCCAAGTTTAATTATATCACATACACATAAATTAATCCAATTTAGGTCATTTTAATGAATTCCACTTTGAAATTGGATATAAAAACATACAAAACTTCTGAACACGTGTACTTTAAAAACCAACATTGTCGTCCCGAATATGGGATTAATTTTATATTAATTACTACCAATTATATGGAATGAATTTATAAAAATGGACTAAATATTTAGAATTATAATAATTTATATTATTTTATATGGTCATTATATTTTTTTGAATAAAAATGTTTGTCAAGGTGATTAAAATTAATTACAATGATTAAGAGATAAATTGGCATCACAGAGGACTAAACCTTAAACATAAGGCCCCTAATGACATATAAACATGTAAAATATCCATTAGATAGATATATATAGATTTTATCCTCTCTTTTATTTAATATTATCTATTATTATATCCACATGAAATTGGAAAAACTTGTGTAGAATTCCCATTTCAAAAATTTATAATAATCTCACTCCTCCTCCATTATAAAAAGGCACTCACCCTCCCACATCATCACACATATCATTCCATTTGGGTCAACAAAATCCAGATAAAATAATCTCAGAATATCCCTCCATTCATCTTGGAATCCTCCCTTTGTGTATAAATCAATCCAATTAATCCCTTTGGTGAATTCCAGAAGGAGTTTCCCAAAGAAGACATAACATTCTTCCTCAATATCTTTTGTTTTATTTTCATTACCTAACCAATAAAATATTATTCTTCAATGGATAAATAATTATAAAAATATCTTCAATATATGTATATGTTTTCAACTAAATTTTTCTTCCTACACTTACACACACTTCCATCTAATGGGTAATGAGATTACCATTATTGTGTAAGGTGATCTACCGCCTCACAAAATGATGTTGTTCGTTTTTCATTTACCACCAATTATGGGTTGTAATTATGATAGAAACTATATTATATATATATATATATATGATATTTATGATTTATTTATTCTTATATACTTATTATACAATACATAACTTCGTGCTTTCTTTTTTATTAAATATGATAACTTCAATTGGGGACGTGTGGACTACCGCCTCCTCAAAGCGATGCGATTCATTCACATTTTACATGGAATATATTAAGGATTTTATTAGTAAAAATATGTGATATATATGAATTAATAGTTATATATTTATATACATATATTTAATTTAATTTATTTATTTCCATACAACATTAAAATATAAGTAGTGTTCATGTATACCTACGAACAACTCTCCCCTTGACCGGTGTATTTCATTTTATATTTAAATATTATATAGATTGTTATTAATACATATATAATGAATATATATGAAATTTATATCATTTTTTAAATTCTACATATCATAATACAATTTTTATGACCAAAATATTACAAACCAAAAAAAATGTGAAAAAAATCGGTTATTACCTAAAACACAAATTAACATAGAAGATTTAGTAAATGGTTAATAAAAGGAAATAATAAATTCATATATGGTGTGATTTTATTTAATATATTTACTTAATATATTTAGAATAACCTTATATTTATTATAAAATATTTTTGAGTGTGTACAATGAGAGTCAAGATAGAAGGTAAGGCATGTCTAGTCTCACTTTTATTTCCCGGAGTATTATGCTTTATTAACCATTAATTCTATTGTATGGTGTATATATTTCCCATTAATGTGTTTTATGATTATTATTCATAAATTAATTGGTATTTAAATATCCATATGATTATCTTTCTTTTATGGGGTTTAACTGTTCAAATAATACCAAACCAGTAAGATAGTTTTCTCTCAATTTTGCTTTTTTGAGAAACATGTTTTGTTATGAACCTATCTTATTAAAAAATGTTTATATACTTCCATTTGACATGTTATATCATTAATATACTTAAATTAATGATATTTTAATCTTAATTTAATATAATTTTCTTACAAGGGGAGTGTGATTCAAAGTTTATATGTGGTAAAAGTCTATTGAAACAATCTCATCTATTCTCAGTGTAATTTATGATTATAATATCTTTGATGAAATATTATGATAAAAATCTTAAAAATTATTAATTTTATTATCATACAGTTATTCATGTTTTATTAATTTATTTTAACCATTTTCTCACTCTTTGGTACTTAATTTAATTAATTAAATGTTTTTAATAATGTCTGGTTCTATTTTTGGTCGGATTCCTTTTTATTTCAAAAACCATGTTTTAAAAAAAATGCTTTTTTAAATGATATCTAAAGATCATTTTAAATGAAAAAGTATTTTTTTTTAAAATATTCCATTATAATCTTTTGAAGTATTTTCAAATACATGGTTTTCAAAAATGATTTCAAGGATCTTTTTCAAGGAAATGGTTTTAAAAATGTTTTCAAGATTAAATTTTATGTCTTCAAAGAATTTTTTTCCAAAACGTATTGTGTTTTTAATTTTTTTCAAACAATAATGGATATTTTCCCCAAGAAACGATTTCAAAAATCTCTTTCCAAATTATTTTCCATCTAATATGACATCTATTTGTGTTTCTCATGGATTTTGTATGATTATAAGATTATGACAAAAATTTCATTTCATGGGTTTTGATATGAACATTAATGTTATTGTTGAACATGTATGTATGATTTCATGATTATATTGGTGGTACCTATATCTCCATCCAATGCATTGGGTAACGATTTATATATCATGAGATAGACATGGATGGAATGAAGAGTGAAATTATTTTTTTAAAGGACATTGTATACTAATTAGTCTTAGGAGTGAACCTTTAATTATAAGATGGTGATGGGAGTGAACCCTTACTACTAAGATGGTATGAGAAGTAAACCCATACTACTAATATAGCCTTGGAAGTGATTCCCTAACTATTATGGAAATAATTTTATATGATTATTTTTCAACAACAATTCCATGACTTATTCCTATGTTAAGATTTTATGGATTATTATCTTGATTAACTTACGATTCATGTCTTATAAACTGCCAATATTTATTTCGTGATTTATTTTTCTGATCTATAATATGCATGGTAGGATATTCTATTTTCATTATCAGGTTATCATACCATTATGCTCATTATTATGCTTACATATCTCCACTGTTTACCCTTAATAAGAATTTGATCTCACCCTTTATTATGTTTCCTTTCCCTAGGTTAAGAGGATTTGTAATATGTATGATGTGTTTAAGAATGGTTCTAGTCATGAAGAATATAGTGGGAGATAATGTGCCCACTTATGTACTAGATTATATGTATATGTTTTTCTAAAGGCACTAAAATAGTATAGTCTTTAGGCATCTATTTTAATAATGTATTATATATTCTGAAAAAATGTTTTAATGTTAATGTATGAATAGTGATGGTTTCTATAAAATATTGGGAGTTGGATATACTGCTTAATGTTTACATTGAATGTGATTGAAGGATTTAATGATTTATTTATATAATGTATAAAGTCATGCTTCCCAAAGTAATGGAGTTGATGTTTTTATCATATGATGATGGGGATTTTAGAAAGTATCTTATTATATTTAATGATTGTTGATATTAATATAAGCTTGAATTTGTAACTTTATTTTGGAGGATTATGAAATAAAAATCAATTATATATTGTTATATAAAAATTTTAATATACATCCTTGAGTTTATAAATAGTGAAAAATGGATTGTCAAAGGTGAGCTATAAATGGATGATGTTGGGGGAACTATTATTAAGAAATATTTATCTAGAACTTACACCATGAAATTTATTAAATAATTCGTATTCTGAATAAAATGGGAACTATAGGATGTAGTAATAGATATATATTTTATTTAAAAAATATAATGAGTATTTTTGTTTGGGAAATGTATTAAGATATATGATTTATCATGAAATTGAAAAATGTAAGGAATATGTTATTGGTATGCATGAAATTTTCATAAAGTATATATTTTCTAGAGAATCATGTCAAAGAATTTGGAAACTAAAAAAGTAATGTAATACATAATCACAATAATTTAATACATATTGGCTATTGATTGGATATGTGAAAAAAATTTGGTTCATTCCCTTTAATATGTAAGTGTAAATATTTATTACTTAATGGATAAAAAGAATATATGTAAAACCCTACTAGTTACTATTTTATACATATGAGAAAACAAAAATTGTTGTCAAAAAGTGTCATAGTGATTTTTGGAGTGAAACAAAAAATTATTTTATATGAAATATTGAAAAATAAAAAACATTATTAATGTTTTTTATTTTAAGATGAAAATTTTATATTGATCGTTAAATCCAACAAACATATCAATTTATTAAGAATTATTCTTGGGAATACTAAGTCTAGAATGTGGAGTTTTTTATAGAGAATCTAGAATATTTAGGGGTTAATGAATTTAATAATTAAATAACATTTGATACTTAGATTTTAAAAAATTGATAATTGTTTAATAAATGATTTATTTGAGAGAGAACTAGGTAATTTGAAAAGGTATAGGTATAAAAATGATGACCCTGGGTGATTCTGAATGGTGAAGTCAGAAGTAAAACAATTGAATATTGAGTATTCTCTTAGAGATTCATTTACTAAAAGTGTGATTGGAAGAAGAATCTGATATAATATCTAGTTTTGGATGTACATATCCAAAAGCTCGATTAGTATGTAATAATGACTAATTTGGTTGATGTATATCTGAACTATTCAAAGTGACGCTTGTATGATTGTTGTATCTTGATGGTGAATGGAGTTCATGATAAAAATTATAGTTTATAGGATTAAATTTTCTTAAATATGATGATTAATTATGTATAGGATTTTAGTTAATGATAAGAATTTTTAGATTTGAAGAAGATGATATGACTAGAATGTTAGATGGTCTTATGTTGTAATGTGACAATGAGTTGTGTTGAATATTAAATGTCATAAGACAAAATTTGAATACAATGTTGGATATACAGAAGAATAAAAATATAATACCATGATTTATAATAGAGTTTTTCATTGATTTAATGGTTTTGTAATATTTTTTAATGCAAAATAAAATGAAGAACATGGTGAAGATATTGAATACAACTCATAAATAATTAATATTTAGTCTATGAATATTATATAATTTGAAGATCAAATATTTATTTCACATAAATATTATTTGAACTGAAAGTTAAATTGGTGATGTTAAGACAAATGTCAAGAAAAAAAATTGAGTTGCAATACATGCTTCACATGTATATTTGAGTATGTGGTTACAAAATATTAAAAAAATTAACATTTGGAGTTGATTTGGTAACTATTGGTTCATCAAAAAGAAGACTGCGTGATTGTGGAAGCACTATATTTGATTGATGCTTTAATTTTTTTATGGATACAAGATATGTAGATCTTTTTTCATAAATATGTGATGCAACTGAGATTTTTATATTATAAAATAGGGGATATAGTAGACCTGAAATATCCATAGATCATTTTGGTTGATAATTATGATGATCCAAAATATAATGTTCTATAGTATCAGTGAGTGGTTTTTAGAGAATAGGACACCGTATGTAATTGAGAAAGAATAATATTTAGTGGAAACCATTATAAGATTCCATCATTTTAGAATATTATTAAGAGGAAATTTTTGATGTAATGTTCCAATAAGATTGTGTACAAGGCCAATGCTCATGCAATTAGTGTTGAATATTCACTTTTATTCGAAGAATTGTGTTTAATATGAAGGTATTACAGTTGATGTTGGGACATTATAGAGTTTAAGTAAAAAACATTCAATAGATATTTGAATAGGAATATTTAATATTGGATGCTACGAGTATAATCCATGCTCGTCTAGTTAAGAGGATGAAAACTAGTTGGATATTGTATAAAGAACCTATTATAATATAATATTGGGTGAAGGATGATCCCTCTCCACGTGTTTAGAATAATAACATACCCATTGTAGTTAAATAAAATATTAAGGGTAAAATATTTGTCACAAATGTTTCGAAACCCATAAAGGAATAGATACCTACATTGCGATTGAGCATTGTAAAAATCATATGTGTTATAATCTACTGTTTATTTAATTCTTAAAATTTGGTGATTTTTTTTAGAATGATTAAAAAAATCCATAAATATTAACTGATATAGATGATTGAGTAATTGAAATGGTAACAGTTGATGATCAATGTATTCAGTAAAATGTTTCTTCAATGATTTACACCACATAATTAGTTTGACTACATGATATATTTGGAATTTCATATAGTAATAAGGTTTAGAATTCTCATCTTTAAGGTCTTCATAGTGTTGTGATAAGGATGTAAAATTAAAACGGTGTTTCCATGGATGGTTGTGTGGTTTGATACCTAAAACTAAGGGTGATATGATATGGACTCCTATATTGACTCTCCCCTATTGAATATTTTCCAACATTATCAAACAATTCATGGAATTATTCCTTTTTTAATATGTCATCTTATGATAATTGTCCCTCCCCACCCCATCATAATCAGATCTACATGGTATGAACATGACAAAATTTTATTGAAAATTTATCATGGGTGAAAATTGGCTCTAGTATGCACACTCATGTGGTTGTGGTAGTCACATGCTAAGATGACGTGGGATAAATTTTTTGTTTAGGGTTGCAATTTTTTTGGAATGTTGTATTTGATGTGGGGGTTGCGTCATCATGATCATCAATGTATATAAATTCTATGTCCCTATAATGGTTCTGAGGTGTACGTTTAAACTATCCATCCAAACAATATAGTGTGTATCCATCTACTCTCATTGAATAATTATTAGGATATCAAATATATTAGAAAACATTGATAGTTCAACATGATTCCCATAGGGATGTCAATATGGTGACTTTTTTAATGATAGTCACACTAGATATTGGAATTTGTGATAAATGGTTATATTAAGTGATGATGTCTTGTTTCCATGTATAGACTGTGAAAACATTTGTGAGTAAAATGTTCTGTAAAACTTCATACAACAATTTTTATTCCTACACCATCAAGAAATAGAAATCCCCAAATATGTAGAAATTTTGGTGACATACCCTAGGGTGAGAAAACTATATATGATGATGAATCATGAGTTGAATCAAGATGAAAAACTTTTTCTATCTTCGACTATTTTCATCAGGCTGGAAATAGGGTACACAAATTATTGTATTTCATTATATCCTAATGATATGGGGATCTAAGATGTCCACACTATAGGTGGGGATCTAGTTATAGAGATTGGGAATCTAGGGAACTAGAAGCCTAAAAAAATTATGTTATAGATGATGAACCTGAATATCATTCCCAAGTATATCCACAATATTCTCAAATACATATCATTGAGATTCCAACCCACACAGATATTTATGAAATATGATAAATCTATAAGAACTAGGAATGAGCTTTAATGGATTTAAAAAGGTCTAGAAAAATGATAAATATAAATAGATCCAATGCCTATATATGTTATGTACACATTTAGGACATTCAATTCTAGAGTAGTCAGTTAGTCATTTTGAAAGTCTAGTATATTATATTTCTTATTTTAGTTAAAATATTATTCCATATGTATGGAATGTGAGAAATCCTTCTAGTGTAATCCACAATAATAAGCAAATAGAAGTCTGGATGTGTACCAATGAGTTGGAAATGATGGTTGACACTATTGATGATGGTATCCATGAAACCAAATTTAATGGGAGACGCTATAGAATGTTTATATAGAAGGGTTCATCAACCAATCTATTGAAGAAGAGTGGGATAACATCCCTTACTGAAAAATGTATGAAAAAGACCCTATAATATTAATATATTAAATTTTTAATAATTTTTTTGTTTTTAATTTCATTAAAATTCTATGGATGGAAGTGTAATAGGTATACTGAGGGTGGTAGTCTAATCGATAGTAGTTCATGGTCCTTCGCCCTAGAAGAAATGGAACATTAATTAAGAAAAAGGATGATAACGGATGAGTCCCAATATATACCTTCCCGGATCATGGATTTTCTCACCCATATGAGAAGATATATATCCCATCACCCCAATTCAGGCAATGTATGAGCACTGAAATGTTGGTGGAATTCATTCATACTAAAATGGGATTTCGTATTTTAAATAATGTTCCAATATATCATTTCTCTATTCAAATGTTAATATATCACCTTTTCAAAGTTGCATAATATTGGTGCTAAAATTGGGTCCCTTATAAGGATTGGTAGATTACATATCAGAGATAAGGTAATATTGGGTAATGAACACTCCTTTATAAAAATTGATCCCCAAACCCAATCAGGTCATTTACCTTATTTACACATAACTTTTCTAATTTAAATTTCTAATGTGTTGAGATAAGATGATGAACCACACCAACTAAATGAATAAATTTTTACACTTCTTGGTGTTGAAGTGGAGGTCTCAACTATCTGGGTGGTTATAATCTCGGAAATTCAATACCACACTACTATTGATGAGCCCTCATTTTCTCATTCTAATTTCTAAGTTCTTATATAATATGCATTGGTAGTGAAGGATTCATTGAGAAAAAAATTACTAATATTATCTAGTGACTGATTAGTAATCATCTTAATTATATCTTTAAAGTTTAGAAATGAAACACTCTGATGAAACTAACCTTCTTTCCACAATATATTCAAAACAATTTATGAGGTTTAATGAAATAACGTATAGTATATGGGGAATATGTGAATGGATATTAATATTATTGAGTATTAATGGCATTGGTTTGACCGATCAGGATCAACCATTCCATTAGATGAGGGTACTAGAGGGGTTCCTCCATGATAAGTTACACCTTCTAAAAAATATAATGAATTGGAAATAGTGACATTGAGTGCTTATCTAAACAAATTGATATGGTATCCTTGAAAGTTAGTATTGTGTTTTTACCTTCTATAAAACAAGTTACAATGTGTGAAGTTAAGACTCACTATAGAATATGTAAACCCTAAGACTACACATATTTAACTCTCATATTAGTTTAATAATACATTTCATTCATGTTAATATTAATAATAATTTACATCTATCATGGAGTAACAATCTAATGAGGTTACTACCTTAATTATAGATTCAGTAGAGGTTTTTTGAGAGAATATCCAAAATTAACTTTTTGTTCTCATTTATTGTCAGGATGTATGTTTATATATCGGTCAACCTAGTTGGATATAGAAGAAAATTTGTTCCCCTCAAACATCAATAGAAAATGAGACAACATGTGTGGTATAATAACTAGTTTTTGACCCATGAGATGTTAATTGGAACTATAATCTATCAGCTACCAAACCTTGATATATGTTCTTAACTCTAGGGAATGAAATATTTGAGTATAGATAAAACTATAATATTATAATGAAAATTTTTGTAAAGTATAAAGATACTGAAAAAATGGGATACCTACTGTAAGGATGAAGAATATTTTTCACCCCTATGATCTTAGTTCCATTGGACATCAAGATATACCCCTTCTTACATATATGGTGGTTAAGATTCATGGATTTTATACATAAGGGGTATCCTTGTAATACCACATCCATCATCAGTTATCCATAGTTATAGATAATATAAGAGGGAAAAGGATCACTACAGAATCTAGGAATGTCGTTTAGGATTCTGTCATCATGGACCATGAGTCACTATGATAGAATGACACAGATAATATAAATATATATAGGATTCATTGGTATATTAATGACTAAGAGTGATCTTTGGCCAATCATTTTAAATCAATAATTTTTTTTTTGTAGTGCGATATAATTATTGTTCCCTCCTTGGATTTTTTTAATACACTAGAATGATGCTCTAAGTATATTCATCTACCAACCTATTTATTTAATGAATGATGAAATTTTCTATCAAATTGTTTTGTAATTTATTGAATATTTTTTTCCTCAACTATAGACCTATTATATTACTCAAAACTAAAATAGAGTAAAATCAAAATAAATATATCCACTTAAAAATTTCCTGGGAATGGATCAGGTAAATGATGAATTTCAACCACTTGAGTCAATGATGATATATATGAATCAATCCAATATCATTGAAACATGATTCCAATATTGGATATATACATTCCAAATATAGTGGAAACTATCTCGCCAAAGGTATTCAAGCACCGAGGGCTAACTGCAATTTCTTTCTCGAAAGAGGAGGTAAGCGCTCTTGCCTCTGATTTTAATTTTGCTTTGGTCGGGGAATTCTCAAATCATCGTCCCCCGCTTCTGTTCTTGCGCAAGACATTAGAAAGGATTGGATTTGTTGATTTTAGCATTGGATTTTTAAACTCTAGGAATGTGTTGTTTAGATTTTCTTCAGAATCTGATTTCTACCGTTTTTGGATGCGTGGTTCGTGGTCTTTTGGGAAGGCTATCATGAAAGTTCATAAATGGTCTCCTGATTTTGTGCCGGGTTTTGAGTCTCCCATTGCTCCCATCTGGCTTGCTTTTCCAGATTTGCCGATCCATTTATTTAAGAAGATGTCCCTCTTCTCAATTGCCAAACTATTTGGAACTCCCATTAAATTAGACTATGCCACTTTGAATCTCACTCGGCCTTCAGTTGCTAGAGTTTGCACTGAAATTGATCTTTCTAATGCGTTTCCTTCTTGCTTCTGGATCCAAAATGGTGAGAGCGGTTTTGTCCAGGATGTGGTATTTGAAAACCTTCCACCTTTTTGTAAAAAATGCTATAGAGCAGGTCATTCTTATAAAGATTGTGGGAAAGATATCTCTCAAATACATGTGAAGCCAACATGGGTCCAAAAACAGAAACTAAGTATGCAAAACAATCAAACTGTTTCCGTTAAGAATGATGCTCAGGATGCCTTGGTTGATTCTGCTGATCCTATAATCTCTAACTTGATGGCTAGAGATAACTTTAAGGATAACCACACTGATGGGAGTCAAGTTGAGGTTCTTTCCATGGTTGTAACAGAGGATGCATCTCTGATTCCAGATCCCAATCAGGCTTCTTTTCAAGATCCGGTTAAGGTGGTCATTGATAAAGGGTGTGACCCCCCTACCTCAAGTAATAAAGAGGGTCTTGTCCAAAATAAAGATGACACACATGTTCTAGAAAGGAATGAAGTTGTAGGAGATCTTGCACCCTCTAGTTTAAGGGATAAACCAGATCTGATTGCTGAAACATTCATAAATGAAATGGCAAAAAAAGGTAAGAAACCCCTTGTGGATGAGGATGGGTTTATTACCCCACAATCCAGAAAATCTAGAAGACGAAAGGATTTCTCGAACACTGAGCGCACAATTGTGACCAGATCAATGAATGCTTCCAAGTCTGAACCAGTTGAGGCTCCTAAGGAAGAACTTCTGGTTGAGGCCTCCAAACCTTTGCATGCAGAGAAAACTCAAGAGAATACTTTGGTTGCTGCTTCTAGTACTCAATTGTACTACTTTTCTCAGAATTTTGATGAGCAGGATTTACAAGTATGGATTCAGTATATGGACGGGCAACAAGAAATTTCCCAGAAAGAATTTCAAGAAAAAAAGATATCTCATGCTGAGTTCCTTAGTATAAAAAGATCCATTGCCGAGGAAAAAGAAAAGATACGTTCCAAATCATCCTAATTCTGGATGGTTTCCTTTAAGTCTCCGGATGTGCTGTTTTAGCCTGTTTTTGGTTGGGGACTCCTTCCCCTCTGGTTGCTGATCCAAATCTGCTATGCTTGCAAGCAACTCCTTGTCTGTTGGAACCTGGAAGCTGCTGGATGCTATTATCCTGATGGATACAAGTAAGGCGTGGTCTGCCCCTTCTTCTCATGAAGGCTGCAAATGTCCTACCACCTTTGTTGACCCCGGCCAGTGGAACATCACATTGGAACCTGGAGCTTTCCCAGTTGCTGCACTACATGGAGTAGGACTGAAAGTCCATTGCCCTGCAGCAGGGCTGCTCTTTCTTGGAGCTTGTATAATGCTGCATTTTTTGTGACTTTCACATTATGGGATGGGTATTAGCTGCTAGCTTGAGGCATGATCTTCCCTCTTGGTGAGTTTGTTGGCATGCAGGGCCCTCTCTTCCTAGAGTTCTGGAGGAGATGGTACTGAAAGTGATGATGAAGGTGGCAGAATTGGTTCTCAAGTAGTAGAACACCTCCTGGACAGGAATGCGGTTGGTGATGGAAATGCTGATAACGGTGATGGGGCATGATGTGGTGCCCAACACTGCTCATTATACAGATTGAGGATCATCCCCTGTAGCTGTAATGAGGAGTTTTGTTTTCTTGAAGTTTATTTGAAGATCCAGTTTGGCAGAGGAAGTTCAAGCCCAAGAGGCCGGTGTGCTTCTACATCGTTCTTCCTTTGGTGGCTTTAAAGTTCTTTTTTTCTCTAACTTTCTGCTGGTGTAAGCTCATTACACCTCATGTGTTAACTGTAACTCTTGTTTTATTTAATAAAATTTAGGGTCAGAAGCTTTGCTTCTGACTCGACTTGTCAAAAAAAAAAAATTATAAAATATGATTTCCTATAAAATTTGTTCTATTGGATGGATATATTCAGGCTACATATGAAAGAACCTTTATCATCGCCATAAGATAATGACCTTCTATTTGGATATAAGGATTCTGAATTGACCAACATAAAGATAACTTTGAAGGGGTATTTCATATGAGGATTCCAAAGATCAAAATAGCCTGGGTACCATGACATTATACCCTTGGGTATTCCAAAAATATTATCTAGACCAATATATTTGAGGGTAAAAGGTAATTAATAAAATTTTATTAGGATTATGAATCTAAAAACCATTGATCATCTTTTTCCAAGGTTGGATTGTGGCCCCAAAGATCATTTTGTATTTTAATTCTAGGCCTAATTATTTTCAAATCCTTGTATATGATGTTTTTTAGTTGTTATAAACTTTAATTTTTTTATCTAAAATTCATAACATTTGAAAATCTCATTTTTTTGATTTTTTATTTTTTTAAATAATAAAAATTCATCATACACTATGCAAGGTGCAATTATTTTTAGTGGAGTCCTGAATTTTTCACTAGATACCCTTTTAGGTTATTAACATAGAGATTACCATGTCCCATTTATTTAGAAGATTGAGGTAATGAATATGGGACCAATGATGCTATTATTTTAACATCAAATAGATTTGACCATAATGAGTTCAAACTTTATGGTCATAAAACTTCTTAAAAAAAAGAAACCTATATAGTGACATTAGAAAGTAAATATTTTTGTGAATAGAAATCACATATAGTTATAGTATTCCTCAAGTACACGTGAATGTAGTGTAATTTCATAGTAATCAGAATAATGATTAGGGGAATGATATGATAAACCAAATGGTACTCAATATCATGGATAATTCAAACTACCATTGAACAAGGAATGAAAAATACATGAATCATTAATTAAACTCTATGAATCATAATTTAGTCAAAGGAGAGAAACATGTTGAGTATTACCTCTAAAAAACTTCTTGGTGTGGATTACATGACAATATTGTCAAGGCATTATATAGTTATAGGTTTTTTTTATCAGGATAAAATTGTTCCTTTAGTTGGTAGGAAAAATATATATCAATTAAATCACTACTAAAAAAATGTTTTTGTTTTGGAATCAGATAAATTCATTTAAAATAGGCATGAATGGTTTTTTTGGTAATTAAATGACTTCATAAATGAATTTCAGAATATGAGAAAGGGAAATCTATAAAGTTAATAGAATAAATAAATCCAAAACTGAAAAAGGTTAGTGTTTTATTAATAATTTAAAGTGAGTGTAAGTGGATTGTGATTTGTGGATTGGTTGAATATATGCATTAGATATCATTTTGTTTCAAATAATAACATGAATCAATAAAAATATTATTTTTAGGGGTATATACGTAAATTTGGATCCTACACATTAGAGTATGGGATAAAAATATACATACTCTAGTGAGAGGTATAACTATGAAACCCGCTAAAAAATGGTAACGGTCCCGACACTAGATATTAAGTATCAGGTCCAGGTCTGATTTGAGTGATCTATAAACCACTACATATTGTGTAAGGAAATGAATAAACCATAATATATCACCCATAAATGATATTTCATCCTATATTAGCCTCTAATATGGTGATACCAAATATTAATGAAGAACTATACCCTAGTTAAAGGGGGTTAAATTCAATGAGGTCTATGGATGGGTCCAATATAGGTGATATGAACCACATTAAGTGACTTATAAAAACATAAGATAGTCCAAAAACAGATTATGGTAATCATATTTCAATTTATCCTTACATAATATGATTAATAAGGGAAAACCCAATTTGAATTGGGAATCCAAGTTGTAAGGATTATTTTTTACTATATCTTAGGTTGTTGGAATGGATGTCACTATATATCCCAAAATGTTAAGAATCAGGACATATGTAGTATATAACTATATTATTTTTCACTTTAATATAAGATTATAATAATAATAATCTCAATAATAATACCTAAGATAAGATATTATGTTTTTTGGGTATATGTTCAGAGTGTACATCTAATACAGATGACTCATCATGATCATGATGATAATAAACAAACACATAATACTTGTAATTAGGGATCATTTTATCATAAAAGATATTTTTTGACAAAGAAACATATTTTATATATTATTTCATTGATGTGTCTCCCATTTATAGTGTCCATTCCATATACAATAGACTAATATAATATTCTTAAATGACTTTTGATATTGAACACATGTATTCTAGTTTAATGTCATGTGACATTGTCTCTAGTGAGATGTAGTCAAGGGTCATATGAAGAGTACATTTTTGTAGTGTAATACATATTGATCTGGACCATATGTAACAATACATGGTATAATATTATTATTGATTCAATGGAGAAAAACCAATTTTGACTAATGAAACCTCATACACCATGAAAAAAATGGGAGTATGAATATAATGAAACATTGTGCTTGGGTATGATAAGAATGACATGAACATCACCATATATCATAATATTTTGGGAATCAATCAACATGTTGGTATTTATTGTTTTTTAATGAATGAATTTCATATACAGGGAAAAATATAATAAATTAATACACCTTTGATAGTGGGAAGAATGAAACATGTCATTAATTGGAAAAGATTATGACACAGAGGATATGGTGAAAATTAGGTACAATGGACAAACCCGAGGTATGTTTTCTAGAAGTAACTATGTATCAAGGGATATGATAAATCAACCCTCACATAGTTTTTAAAATGGGCCATTGTACATAGTTTTAGATCTTATACAGAGGAAATTAAAGGGTTTCTTCCTAAAGTAGGGTTATTGGAGAAAACCCAACATGAACTAGTATACTTATACTTTGATATCCTTTACGTAGA
Organism: Viscum album; assembly: GCA_963277665.1. Lineage (NCBI taxonomy): Eukaryota > Viridiplantae > Streptophyta > Magnoliopsida > Santalales > Viscaceae > Viscum > Viscum album. The sequence goes on along the minus strand of OY728140.1, from coordinate 370,678,905 downwards.
ACTATTATATTCATATGTGAATTGGGTTGTCTATAATAGACAAATATATGTTTTTCTCATATTTTAAGAGGTGTAATACATCATGATATTTAACGTCATCAGAAAGAACTCTACATCATGAGTTTAGGGTCTTGAATAAAGTACCTTATGTAACACCTTTATATTTTAAAATAAAACTATGATCGATTGTATATATGATAGGAAACATCGAGCCTAAATGAACAATCAAGTTATACTATTTTAATTTTATAATTATAACCTAAATTTTAAATTTGAAGGTATGAATTGGATTAACGAAAAATTTGAAATATATATAAATCTCCAATGATATAAAAAATTATTGATAAAATATTAATAAAGAATAACCCATTTTTTAGTAATTACATTTTATGATTTAAATGTACATTTTCTTTATGAATAATTTTTTATTTCTTTCTCATGGAAAAAAATATATTAAATTCCTTTAAATTTTATATATTTAATTTTATAAATAGGATATCATTTCCAAAATAATAATATAAAAAATATATTAGTGTGAAATTTTGGAATTTTTCATAAAATAATGAATTTTCTATGACAAGTAGAAAATCCTGATTTTAGTGAAACAATCATTTCCAATAATTAATAAATCAACATAAAAGTCCCATTATGATTTTCATTTTTTATAAAATAAAATTAAATATTGTTTAGTTGGAGATAAATTAATTAATTTCATTTTAGTAATATATATATCATATTTTTATATAAGAATATTTTTGGGTTTAAAACATGTTTTTATGAAAAAACCCTTTTTGTCTTATTTTCCAGATTAACTATATCTTAAATTTTAAAAAATATAAGAATTTAATTTGAAATAATATAAATAAATTTTTTTCATCATGATAATTAATATTATCCCATATTTCCATATAAATTTTTTTCAATAATAAATACTAAAAATACTATAAAATGTATTATCACGTCTAAAGTTAAAACACATTTAATGGGTGTTAAACTAAAGGTTTAAGGGTTAAAATGACCAAAAAACATATATAATTTATATTTAAAATAAATATATCGACCCAATACGAACTATGATTCCTTAATGGTCAATTTTCTATCCATTTTATATAAAAAATATATTTATATATTTTAATCTATTCAAAAATTCCAAGTGCGCTGACTCCCCCACTTATAATAGGAACCACTCTATCCTCTCCTCTCTACCCTTAGAAATATTTTTTTTCAAAAAATATCTACCCAAATAATTTTTTAAAAGCCATAAAATTATCAAAGGATCCATCTTTTTATCAGAAAGTCATCCAATGAAATATTTATGTATAAACTAAAATATTTCATCCAAAGAAGGGGTATAATTCTTAACTATGTGCTTGAGTTTTTTATCTTCTTCCAAATCATTAAAATATTATTCAATGATGATGATATAATATAATTATAATATAACATATAATTAGTTTTTATTATTATATTTTCATAACAATAATTTATCCCCTCCAATATCAATTGGGAAATAAAACCATTGTTCTTGTGTACGGTGGATTACCATCTAGTGAACTGATAAAATTCATTTTCCACATCGCCTCTCATAACTATATATGATTATGGATTAAATTTATATATTTATATATATATATGAAATTATTTAAATATTTATCCTTATTTATAATTAATATATCATATATTTTATTACCATTCTTTTCATAGAAAAAATGATAACATCGTTTGTGCATATCAGTGGATCACCACCTCTATAAACAGATGTGATTCATTTTTCATTATTGCTTCATATGGATGTTATATATAAGTGTATTTAGAGAAATAATATTACATTTCTGATATAATTATCATTATTTAGATACTAAATAATAAATAAATTCCTTCCATCATGATCATTGAAAAATGAAAATGTTTCTAATGTGAGTGTATAGCCTACCATCTCCATGATCAAAACATTATTATTTTTATAACCATAATTCATAAATTTTAAAAAAATTAAAATTGATTTATATGAATGATAATAATTTAATTATTATAATTCTATATATAATATTATTATGTTTGATTTTACCATAGTAAACCTACTAACATAATTTTGGACATATCATATGAATATAATCAAAATATCTGATGTAAAATTAATTGATTATATAATTGAATATGAAATAGTAAAAAATAAAATACTTTCAATGATAATAATGAATAATTTTATTAATAAATTTAATATTTAACATGAGTTTATTACTCATTATGATAATGAATGGACATGATGATTCAGGCTCAAGGTAAGGGATCTCTCTGGACAACCTTTTTTGGTTACGACTATTCAACCTCTAACTCACGTTATCTCTCTGTATTATTAGAAAATTCTTATAAATTATTTATATAAGTATCACATATATATAAAAATATATTTATCCATTCATTTTATGGGATAATGCATTCCTTATGATCAATTATAAAATTCCTTTTTCAAGAAATTTATTTTGATTATGATATGAACTATGATTATGAAACACATTTCATTTACATGGGATATTCTTAACCTTATGTGTTATGATTTATTTCATTTTAATAAAACACATGATACTAAAAATTTTATTATGGTGGAACCCATATAGAAAATTTATGCATTGGGTAAATATTTTGTTTCCGGATACATTATATATGAGATTACAGAGTAAACATAATCTTTTATGGGACTCTGTCCACCATGTGATGTTGTCATGGTAGATATACTTGACTCATTCTTATGTCTTGTTTTGTGTTTCCTCCAATTTTCCAATGGTCCTATTATCTTTGGATATAATTTTTTTAATTTATACTCCCATGTGATTACACTTGATCCTTATCTTTTATGATTTCATCAGATACCTTTTACACACATGTTATGTTTCTATATCATATCCACTAACTTACTCAGATATTTATCTCACTTCATTTTCTATGTATTCCATAGATTATTTCATGAAGGTTTTTAAGCTCATGGAGTTTTATTATGTAATTATTTGGATTAAAATAAAGGTACTTTACATGTTCTAATGTTACATACCTAGTATTACAAATACAATATTCCTTTTCAATCCTAATTTTGTATTAATTGAAATTTATATTTAAAAAATCCATATTATAAGTAAAAAGGTTTAGGTTTATATAGTTAATATCAAAGGATGGTAATGTTATTTTTGGGTATTATGACTAGAATACATTAGTGATTACCTTAGGGATAATTCAAATCATTGAAAAATATCCTGGAATTTTGGTGAAATATAGAGAGAATGGGGTCTATGAAATTACATCCCTATTTGGATACAATAGGTGGATGTGTCTCTATAATAACCTCACGTAATGAAATAACCTATAAAATGGATCATTGACCATTTAATCTATCATCACCTGATGCAAAAAAGGTCTAATTACACACCTTTGTTGACACTTATAGGGGATATTAATTTGAAATTAACATACTATTTAAATACCATTATGAAGTATGTTAACATGTTTTCATGTTTGAAAACCTAATAAAATGATGGAAACTTATAAACCCATAATTTAAGATATTCATATTATGAATATATTATTCCCAATAATTTTTAAGTTTACCTTGTATTCTAAATTTTTTTTATGAAGGATAATAGTGGTAGGTAGGAGAAAATATTAAAATCTATAACATGATGAGAAATGTTATCATTCCCTAATGACATTCCTAATCATATAGGAGTGGCATCTACTAAAATCATTGTAGTACTAGATGAACTAGATCATGGATTGAATAATAACATGAATCATGTAGAGTACCTTACTTGTTTTAATAAATAAAAATTTGTAGTTAATTATTTAATGTGAAAAGGCCTCCCACCATAAGGGAATATTCTGATTCCCTCATCTTAGATCAATTGATTAACTCCATTAAAAAGACATTATATGTTTTCTAATTCATAGAATATGAAAAATTTACATTGTCTATTTAACAAATTTATGGGTAAACCAATCATTTGTGGATGACGATCATGAACATGACTTCTAATGAGGACATTGATTCCATTGAAGGGGAGGAATTCCATAAAAAAAATTAATATTTATTTTCCCGGAAATATTCATCGTAATATGGATAGGGAGTTCCTTATACAGAAGAAAAAGGAAGTTGAGTCTCTCAGGGTGTATGAGGAAAAAATCAAAAGGATTTTCTCATACACCCCCATTATTTTCACCATCATCAAATATAGGAATTGACATTTTATTATTGGCTTAGATCCTTATCTTCTAAATGATTTAGTGATCATAGATCTTGACCACTATGAATAGATTTCCATTTGTGCCCTCAAAAGTGAGACAGAGATATGTGACTCTCAGTGGTCTCATGTGACTCTAGAGAAAAAATTCCGAAAATTTAGTTTTATTCTGGAGTATTAGTTGATAAATAAAATATAGGAATGAAAATACAACAACCCACATGAAAAATGTGTGGAAGGAAGCACCATATAGACCACATCAAGGGACGTAAAAGCAGCTTCAAATATAGAAAAGTGAGGCCTTTGAATAATAAAATCAAAAAAGGATAAGATAAATCCAATTGATGAGATAGATAAAAATATGGTTTAGATCAAAACTCAACCAATGGTAAAATTGTTCAACTATAAGTAACATGGAAACTATGAAATATAATTTGATAATTGAAGAGTTTTTAGATAAAATTAATGATAATACCATCCATTTCATAGAGGGAATAGAAGGGAATATGCTATTACCACCATTGACTTAGATACTCAAAATGGTGTTGTATTAGGAACACTAGTTATTCATTCAACAAAAGGAATATTCATTTTAATTTTTGTTGTATACATTCTTACATATATTGAATGTTTGGTACAACTAATCAAACACACCTCAAAATATGTGGTTTTAGTTATCTATGAGAAAAGAAAATAAGAAAACTGGTGCATCTCATGTATAAATATCCCACCTAATTATTTTTTACAGAATGAATCATCCATAAAATCTTATATTAATTTATTTAGTGGATTTTGATGATATTTTGGGAATGGATTTACTATACTTATATAAATCCAACATAAAATGTTAAGATAAGGAGATCACTCTTCACATCCCAAGTTATCCTCTAATCTTGTACAATAATAAAGAGGATAATATCCCCCATAATCTTCTTTGAAGGAATGATTATTATCTTCTTATGAGAAACCATATCTAGATTAAATGATAGAGATAATGGAGAAAATCATGTCCTTAGGACATTCCATTTTGAGGAATTACACTAATGCATTGGCTAAAGAGTTTCCTAGCCTTCCACAGAATGTAGAGGTGTAGTTCACAATAGAACACATAACTAGAACCTTTCCCATATAAAATAATCCTTATATAATTTTCATGTTTTAGTTAGACTAACTAAAAAACAAGTAATAAGAGAATCCATAAAATGGGTTTATATGCCCAAGAGCTTCTCCATGGGGTGATTCATTCCTCTTCTTCATGAACAAGGATGGGTCAATAAACCTATGTATCGATTATCATGAACTCAAAAAATATTATAAATAAAAATTATCCCCTTTAATGGATAGATGAATTGTTCGATCAATTATGTGGGGCCCAATATTTATCTATGGTGGAACATGAGTAAATACATTACTAATTAATGGTGTAAAATGGATATATTCCCAAAAGTACATTTTGAAAAAGTTATGGAATATGAGATCATATTTATTCCCTTATAACTCACTAATTCTATTTAAATATATTTGGACATAATCGATAGAGTTACTAAATATTACGTTTACCAGCTTGTTGTTGTCTTTAAATATTGTATTTTGATATACTCTAATAAAAAATAGAATGTGAAACATAAGACTATGTTGCTAAGGACTTTTAAAAAATCTAATACATATTGACTATTTTAAATTATAGTTATGGATTAAGTAATTATAATTAATTGGGAGTCTTATCATCATCAAAGGCGTATCTATGGACCATTTTAATAAAAAATAAATTTAGGAGTGGCCCCATCCAACATCTATAATAGAGATCCATTATTTACTAGGTCTTGAAGGTTATTACTCATGATTTGTGAAAACTTCTTATGACAATCAAACCCAATACCCAATATTATTGGTAAGGTGGTGAATATTTTTTTTGACAAGTGAATGTAAAGAGATATTTATGGAGTTAAAGAATAAACTTATCACTACAACAGTCCTCCCACTACCATCATGTAAGAACGCTTTTTTAGAATATATAGATTCTTCAATTATGGTTTCAGGCTGGGTACTAATGAAAAATAAAAATGTGATTGCCTAAACCTCAATGAAGTTGAAATTTTATAAGTAGAACTACCAAAAATAGGATCAAGACTTAACTGAAGTATTCATTGCATTGAAAATATGGTTACTTTATCTCTATTGGGATAAGAGTGAAATATATATTGTTTTTAAGATCCTTGAATATATATTCACATAGATAGAGAATAATATTCTATAGTGAATATGGATAACTTTGATCATGGACTATATCTATTCAATCCACTACCATACAAGGAAATAAAACCAAGAAGAAAATGATCTACGTAGAAAGGATCTGGAAACATTATCAGTGATTAGAATTTAGACTCATCTAATATTTTTGGGAATGAAACAGATGTAAAAGTTTTACATAAAGAAACAAAAATCATTATTTATTTATCATATTATTTCTCAACCATACATTCTATAGAATGTAAAGTATTCTCAAAGAGGTGATGTGTACATTTTTTAGAAATATGTTATCTATATAAAAAGGTATGTCATCGAATTTAAATGTATAAGATGAATGAGTTCTATGATTTTGGTTAGGAATTTTTGTAAGATTAAATATTTTGATAAAGAAATATTTCAAAATATGCACATAGCTAATCTTTCTTCATCCACATAGGGAGCATTAATATGTTTTAAGATATTTAGGAGAACTTTTGGTGGGGACATATGATGAAGGGGATTGGTGGATATACATAAATGTGTATAGCATGTTTGAAAGTGAATTTTTAATGGAAAAATTTAAAAGGGATGGTCCATCCATTACCCATAACAAAATGGAAATAAAGAAACATCCCCATTGAAATTTTCACTTGTATTATAAACATATTAAGAGGAAATAATGTTATATGGGCTGTGGTGGATCACCCAAAAATGACTTCTCCCTTCATTAATATTCAGGATGAAATATCGCTCGATCAACTTTCAAGGATATAAATCTGATAGGTGGTGAGGATTCATAGAACACCACTATCAATTGTGTCTGAATGAGATTCTATATTTTCCTCTATGTTATGTATTAGTCTCTAACAAGATCTAAAAACTGATTTGAACATTAGTATGACTTATCACCCCCAAACCAATCTCTAATATGAGCATAATATTCACAAAATGGAAGAAATGTTATTAGCATGATTGATATAAATAAAACGAATATTGCATCATTGTCTTCCATTGGTCAAGTTATGATTCAAAAATAGCATTCCCTAAAGAACCCAAATGGATATATATGATTTCATTTATGGTAAGATATGTTGAAATATTGTGAATTTTGACTAATTGAGTGATCATAAGATATTGGGACCTCAAATGGTTTACGAAATTGTATGAATGGTCAAGACTATTTAGCAACACATCTGGGCTTCCTAGAATTTATAGAAGATATTTTCTAATAATTATCAATGAGACCTGGAGTTTTATATTAGGGACAAATAATTTCTCCACATATCACATTCCAATAGATTCAAGATATTATTGAAGAAAGGAAAGCTAGGACCAAAGTATGTCTGTCCCACTGAGATTTTATATTGTATCAGATATGTGGATTATCAACTAGAACTACCCCCAACCCTTTATAAATTACTTATTGTGTTCCATGTATCCCTTTTTAGTAAGTACATACCATTTCCCAAAAATATACTAAATTCATATGTGGTATAGCTGGAAAATGATTTCACTTATGAGGAGAATCTGGGGAATAACTTAGAACATAATTATAATGATTTACCCAATAAGGCAACTCACCAAGTTATTATATTATGGAAGAACCATAAATAAAAAGTGAAACCCACAGAACATTAAGAATCCATGAAGAAAAGTCACCCCCAACTATTTTCACAGTAGTAATATGAAATTTTTATAGTGAAATATCTTAATGTGTGAACATGTAAAACCTCAATATTTTAGAAAAAAACTATGTTCAATAGTGTATACTACAAAAAATATTCCTAATCAATCCATGAAATGTTATTATTTAAATAGTATAAATATGAAAAAATCATTAAATTAATGGTTATGAAATGAATTAATAAAATTATAAAATATATATAAAATTATTATGGAATAAAATTTTGTTGATAAATCCACAATATCCAATCACTCAATTTTTAGTAACGTAATTTGATGCTTTAGAAATATGTTTCCTTAAAAAATGATTTTTATTACATTTATAGAATACATTATAATTGATTTATTTTAATTTTGGAATATAATTTTATAAAAAAGATTTAATTTTTAGAATCATCATATAAAAAGTTTCTTATGGTGAAATTTGGTAATTTTCTGAAATGATTAATTTTTTAGTGAATAGATTAAAATAATGATTTTTATAAAACTATGATTTATTTTCATTAATAAATTAATTTATAAAAATCATTATGAATTTAATTTCATTATAATTTTATACGAGTATTATTTATTTAGATATAATATTATTTATTTCATTTTATTCTTATTTATATCTGATTTTCTTATAAGTATATTTTCATGTTCAAGGATTCATTTTTCTAAAAAATAATTTATCATCGAACTTTGTGAGTTTAATTTTATATTAAATATTGAAACATATAAAGATTTAATTTTATAAAATATATTCCATATTTGGAATCTGAAAATTTATATGATTTAATATTTTTAACTTATTTTTTTCATAATGAATAATATAAGAGAAAAAAATTATTACCATGGTTATGGTTAAAACATGTTTATAGAGGGTTTAACTAAAGATATTAGGGTTAAAATAACAAAAAAATGTATCATTTCAATTTTTTGGCCATATTTCCATCATATATAACATAGTATTTTATAATGGTGTATTTCATATCCATTTCGTTTAATAATAAATTTATATATTTTATCTCTTCTAATAATTCCATGTGGGTTGTCTCTACCACTTACCAAATGACACATCATATTCTCTCCACTCCACACTTTGATGAAAATTTTTAGAAAATAAATTCAAGAATACATTATTTACATTAGTCTCTATTACATAGAGTTCCTTTTCTATAATAAAAAAACCTATAGAGGGTTCAGGTATAAAACCTAACAAGGTTGTCTGAAGAAGAGGTATAATTGTTAACCATGTATTTCTATTTACTTTTTATTCCACATAATTAAAACATTATTCAAGCATAGTTATATAATATCAAAATTATCTCCCATATATAGATATATTATTATAATTATTTAATAACTTACATCAATATCCTCGTCCTTCAAATGGGAAATAAAAACCGTCATTCGTGTGTACGGTGGACTATCGACTCACAAATCAATGTAATTTTTTCCCATCAATTCCACTCATGAGAATTTATGATGATGGATATATATTATATTCATGAATTATTTATAATATTGTAAAATTAATAAACCACATATTTTATTACCTTCCCATTCAAATAAAAATGATAATGTCATTCATGTGTACGAGAGGACTTCAACCTCCACAGAGTGATGTAATTGTTTTTTCATTAATTTATCATATGGATGGTATAAATTTGTGTATTTAAATAATGAATACGATTTCTTTTTTTAATTATAATTAAACTATTATAAAAAATATAATTACCTTCTTTTGATCATGGTCATTGAAAATTGAAAATGATACTAATGTGTTTGTACAACCTACAATCTTCATGATCATAACACTGTTCATATTTCTTAACCATATTTAATTATTATTTCTAAATGATAATTGACATATTAAATAAATTTTTTTGAAGATTTTATTATTCACTAAGGTATGTAATTTACATAATGTGTTGTGCTCATGGTAAGGGATCTCACCGAACCACCCTTTTTGGGTTATGACCATTCTCTCTATATCTCAATTTCTATCTCTTTTTAATTTTATGTATTGATTTTAAATTCAATACATAAGTCTCTAACAAATATAAATAGATTTTAATTAAATATATTTATTGGTTAATACACTCCTTATGATCATTTCTCAACTACATTTTAGAAATATCTTTCTATTATGATACGAGAAAATATTATGAAATCCATTTTCATTCCTAGGGTAATTATTATGTTTATGAATTATGCTTAATTTCATTATTTTTCACACATAATCATATATATGTTATAATGGATGTTCTTAGATAGTAGTTTATTTCATGAGTACAATATTTTTTCTCATGATATGTTATGTATGAGAATAAGATGTAATATTAATCCACTATGTAATTCTATGCACCATGTGATATTATCATTGAAGTTAGCCATGACTTATTCTTATGTCATGTTTTGTGTTTTTGAAACATTTCTTATGTTTCCTATATATTTTGATACAATTTGTTTTATGTTATTATATTATTTGATCACTTATAAGACTTATCATTTTTGATATCATGCTATACCTCTAACTCATGCATTATGATTCCTTATCATGTTTATTCCCTTACAATGAATTTTATCTCACCCATTTTTTATATGTATTCCTTTGGTTATCCCATAGAGTTTTACAAGAACAATGGGATTTATGCGCTCAGTGTGGATATTCAAATAAATATTCTTATAATGGTGTCATTCACATACCAAGACATATAAAGAAACTAGGATATTTTTATCCATGTTTAGTATTGATGTATATTTAAGAAAAAAAATTGGAAAAATATGTGTAAAAATGCTTGGGTCCCTATGCCTTATATCTTGTGGGAATTTTCATGAAATGACTCTTAACTCAGGGTATTTGGTACTTCATAAAAAAATCATACCAACATTTTAAGTGTGTAAGAATATGATTTCATAAACATTCTTTGAAAATAGATACAATGAATGAATGTCTAAAATCAAGGGAATTTTAATCCACATGAATAGTTATGCTACAGAATATGTAAATCATAACTAAAGATGGTCTGAAACAATAGTAAATAGATACTGGTGGGAAATAATTTTTTCATTCAAAATAAATGGACTACCACCATGCCATTGAGAAATAGGTATTTGGTTTAGGGAATCTATACTCTAATAAAAAAATATTCCTCTAGTTACCATCCTAAATATGAATTATATATATAATGAAAAAAAAGTGGATTTCATTTTGGAAATGGATACAATCGATATTAATTTTTATGAAATGGGGAATCAGTAGGATGTGATCAAGGTTTGGAATACCAATTTTAGAATGTCGACTCAAGTTTGTGGGGTGGTTATGATTCAAAAATAATATTTATATGATATATTCATAGAGAAAATGATATTAAATATGGGCTCAGGAACCCTAAATGCTATATCACTGGGTATTGAACACATTCTTATATTGGAGGGAAATAACTTAAAATATATATTATATTCAATTATATTATTTGGAAGGCCTAAAAAATATTTACATGTGGAACTGTCAATAGAGAAAATATAACCATGACATAGATTAAGCCCACATTTAGGTGGAAATGAAGAAAGTATCTAAATGTTTCATACACCGGTGGGTTTTGAGAGCATATATCGAAATTTTATAGTGCTATGTTTTTTAACCAAAAAGATTTTTTATTCTTTATATTATAGTAAAAAGTTTACCAAATATATAACATGAAATTAATTAGGGATTGAAGTCTTGATTTTGAAAATTATACCCTTTAAAAGTCTTCACCCTAATAAGTCCTTGTACCTATTTAGTTTATTGTTTTTGTTCTTTTTTTATTTGTAATAAAATTAAATGAATAGAGTTTAAGGTTATAAAAAATCAACCAAATATGGATAATTTTTAAATCCATAGCTTTGATAAAAAATATTACATTAAATATATAGATTCTATGTAATGAAAAATTTGATGTTATGTGAGACCAATACTAATATAGAGGGAATCAATGATAGGTTCACAATTTTGAGGGAATGATTCATGAAATAAATTTTTAGTTGGGCCTAAGATATGGGATCTAGGTGTCACTAAATACATAGATATGATAGGAATCATGAAGAACCTAGTTAAAAGAAATATTTCATCCTAATATAGTTTTTAATGAAGAATGAAATGGAATGCATGTCAAGAAAATATAGTAATAAGGCATAAGATATAAATGATCATTATAACTAAACAAAAATAAGAACCTTAGGAAAAACTAAATATCCTGATATGATAATAATAATTCAATTTATTGTTCTATATATAAGATTATTTTATCCTAATGTATGGCCACTAGAGTATTCCAAACCTGAATTAGAAAAACCCACTCACTATGATAGTTTAAAGTATTTTATGGGAAGAATATTCCATGATTGGGACGCATATAAGGGATCTAGGTTTCCCAATATTCCTCCTAGGATTTAGAACCAAGCCATAAATTGTTCTCATAAATCTATAAACAAATATAGTTTGTATAAAAGTGTGATAAGAATTTTCATACTAGTTCTCTCTTGTTGAGGTAGATAAAATATGAATAAGTATGTGACTAGAAACAAGAATTAAGGCTACTGAAAAATGCATCAAAACTAAAAATAGTATTTTTCTATGTCACTACATATCGTGAAATAATAGGTATCATCCCACATATATTTCATTCCAAAATCATGATATGGATCATGAATGGGAGATATAGTTATGAAATTTTTTATTATCCAAGTATGATAAGGGTTAAATATATATGGGAATTAGGTATTAGTATAAGGATAAATTGAAATTTTTTAAACATTAGTAGAAAGTAAAGTTATTTCAATGGTTCAAAACCATAGCCATAAGGGTCAAAACCATGGCTATAATCAATATCCATGGTTTTACTGGTTGTGTATCCTATTATCATGGCTATATAAAAAAGTTATATCCATGGTTTTAAGAGGCTATAGTCTTGGTTTAAATTGTGGCTATAGGGTCTATTGACACAATTTTGGAAACTGTGGCAATAGGTCACAGGGTTGTCGATAGTGGCTATAGGTCTATAGAAATAGTTTAAATTGTGGATATAGGGTCTATTTCCATGATGGAAAACTATATATATATCCCATGTACTCCATGGATATAGATTTAAAATAAATATCACCAAATCACATTCGATCCCACTACCTCAACAATCTGAACCTGTCACCTTACCACTAAACCATGGACAACATTGTGTATATAAATATATATATTTTTAGATATATTATTAATAACCATGTTTATATAATTTAAACCATTATAATAGACCTTCCATCTCTTTTTTGGGTTAATTTATTTCCCATGCAAGGGTGGGAGATCTATACCTACGGTTTTGATGAACTGTAGATATAGAAAATAAAAAACTCTATAGCCATGGTTTTGGAAAACCATGGATATAGAACAAAAAAACTCTATAGACATGGATTTAAGAGGCTATATCCATGGTTTAAACCATGTCTATAGGGTATATTTCCATGATTTTAGAAACTGTGGAAATAGCTCACACGGTTGTCCACTATGGCTATAGGTCTATAGACATAGTTTAAACCATGGCTATAGCATCTATTTCCATGGTGGAAAACCTTGGATATAGCCCATATAAACCGAGCCTATAACATTAGTATAAATATATATAGCCATAGTTTTAGAAAACCGTATCTATAGGTCTATGTCTATAGCCTACTTTTCCAGTAGTGAAACCTAATGCATGAATATAATAATACCTTATCATGGAAATCCAATTTGTTTCTGGGATTGGGTTTAGAGATTTATGTGTCAATGTATATTCCAATCCTTAAGTAATAAATATGAGTGTAGATCTATGAAAAGGGGGTTTTATCATAGTTTAGGTGGATAATTACATTACAAAATATAGAGGTTTCTATAGCCATATAAATCCTTGTATAAAGATAAATCATACATAGATTGATATATTACATAAGGGGTGATTTTTTAATTTGAGTTCACATGGAATAAACCACTCTATTCTATTTTGTGTCATGATAAATGTGCCACTATGTATATTATAGATTACTGTGGGGTGGATAACATAATTTTAGTATACGTTCATATGATTATGACCATATCCTTGTATCTTAATGACATGTTGAATGGAATTTATGTCATGACGTTCAGGGTCATATGACGAGGACCTCATGTCATGGTGTTTAGGCTCATGTTACGATGATAACATGTCATGTACATTATGGTATTTTGAAAATTAACTCATGTCACAAAATTTAGTGTCTTGATACAAGGACTAATTTTAAAATAATTTATTGTATTGTGCAATTAACTCATGAAACATATAAAACAATCATTATATTTATTAATAATTATTTAATTAGTTACATGTGTTATACTCTCTATCCATGGTAATCAGGGAGAAAACTCCATTTAAATAAATTTTTTGAATAGAATAAGTTCCTTCCCACATTGGTTCATGATTTGGAGGATTCCTCCCCAATATCATATGAGTTTTAAAAGTCTTTTCTCATTATAAATTGATGAACGAGTAAAGGTGTAACTTCTTATTGAACACACATCCAATAAATTATTGATGAATCACAGTGTTATGAAGTTTTCATAAATTTTTCTCAAAGTCTCTCCAATTCATCCAACATGATTTTTGATTTTTGATCTTTCATCAGTAGACAATATACACCAATTTACAATGATCAAAAATAAATCCAAATGGGAAGGGATGCATTTGTTCCATACAAAAGTGATTATAGGGTCACATGTATGGTATTATGGGGTGTGGTTTGATATTTCCAAAAAGTCTATAATAACTTATACAGCTTCTATTTACTCTCATTATCTACTAAAATGTTATGGATGTTAGATAGTGTTTCTTCAAGGACATTATCTATCCACTCGATATTTTATGATTGTGGGATGATTTTTTATCAGATATTTTTCCCATGATACAACCTTCTAAACATATAATCACATAAATTGGTTTAGTTTTCCATAAATATATTTTTTATAATCCCAAATAATGTAACAATATTATACTTCATAAAATTTATGATATCATTTTTTATCACTTCCTTCCGAGATATATCCTTGGGACACATGGAGATAATATCAGTGGAAGTGTGAATTAACTTGAACTAATTAGATGTAGCTATGGAATATAATCCCATAAAACTATTTCCCAATTATAAAGAATTCAATAATATTTGGAAGTGTGTGTATATTCTTGAGGATTAATGAATAATTAGAATTTATCAATCTAGAATGGTATTTATTCAACAATTATATGCATACATGTTTCATAATTTGACAAATGAACAAATGTATAATGATTTTATATGAGATAATTGTTCCTAACCGATGATCATTGTAGGAACCTACATAAATTTACAATAAAACAATAAATGTCCATCCTTCATTAATGAAAATTAGGATAACTACATCAAAGCATTTATTATGGGGGACCCTTTAGGAATTTTAGTATTTATAGAAGATGGTATTTTTTCCCAACTACTATATCCAATTACATCTTGTATAGATCTAATGAGAGAATACCATTTTTTAGATACCCACTATGGGGGTCATCGAGTGAATTGTTTCATTTATATATGAGGATATAAGTTGTCAATGATCTATAGTGGTGTAAATTTTAGGTATTTCCTCTCTATCATCACGGATAAAATGAGATACCCTCTTATAATTTTCAATGTGGATGACCATATCATCCTATATTGGAACTACCAAGGTTCATTTTATAATTTCTGGTGTATCCTCATTGTAATTATATGAATTTTGAATTTATAGCAGTGTTGGTTTTGAAGGTAATTTAAGCATAAACCCACATACATAATCAATAATGGAAATTCACTCCTACATCATGATAGAATGGTAACTATTGATTTTTTTGATCATAAACATTGAATCAACCTTAATAAGTAATTTGAAAAATGGTATTTGAAAGGATAAGTTGATGACTTTAGTGAGGACATGGTAATCATCTTCATGTTCATAAATCACTATAACAATAGAAAATAGTAGGGGAAAATTCTTCTTTGATAAAGAAAAACACATTCCCCAAACCAACCCTATTGAGATTTTGATTTTGAATATGTCATTATATTTTTCTTATAGAAGTACCATCAAACTATAGTTCCCATTTTTTAGTTGTATCAATTATATAGTTGTAATTTTCTTCATGGATACCTATGTCCAAGAACATAATAATTTGAAAATGGTGTGTTGTGAGGTAATGTGTTAATGATTTCCTATTGACCACCATATTGGACATGAACTGGATATAAAATTGATGTATAATAACAACCCATTATGGGAGTTAACTAGAATTGTTTTAAAAAATAATGATATTTCTAGGATGAACGATTCAAGGGACCCGGTGGACCTTATGATGTAATAAATAATGTTTCAAAATCATCAAAATATATATTAGGGAAACATAGATCTTCTTAATGATGTAATATTAGGTCTCATCTTCCAATGTTTTCCTAATGATATAATGAGTCTATTCCTCATGGACACATCATATTTCATATTAAGAAGGATACTAAGAAATAGTTCAAGGTATGATGCATATAGGATAAGAGGATTCCCTTATATTGGTGACATATAAGCCAATTGTTATATGATATACTATATGATATCATCAAAGGGTTTCAAATAATCTTATCCTAGTGAAAAGTGACCACATTTATCATCAATGATGAAAATGGAAAAATATTTTTCAATAGGTTTTATATGATGTGTAGAATATAGGTGAAATATCACAAGATCTCATTCAAATATTTGAGGTTTTGAGGAGGATTCTCAGTTTTTTCATATATAATTTCATGGATAACTTTGATGTCATTTTGGTGCACAACGAATCCATTGAATTTTTTTACTTTAAACCTAAAATTACATATAATGGGATTCAAATTCAGGTTTTTTGTTATATTTTTTTATATACTACCTCAAAATCAAGAATATTATAACGGAATTATTGCGATTGAACCAAAAAAAATGAACTTCATAGAACACAATGACATCCCATAGAAAGGAAATGATGATATATTTCATGTAACATTAATATATTGACATGTATTTCTTTAAGACCAAGGGAATCACTTGATTACAATATACCCATTAGAGTTCCTAGAATTCTGTTACCACCTTATCGATTTTTTCCTTTTTAATATAATTGAAACCATAGTA
This sequence comes from Viscum album, assembly GCA_963277665.1. Classification (NCBI taxonomy): domain Eukaryota; kingdom Viridiplantae; phylum Streptophyta; class Magnoliopsida; order Santalales; family Viscaceae; genus Viscum; species Viscum album. The sequence goes on along the minus strand of OY728140.1, from coordinate 370,661,568 downwards.
TAAATCCATAATTAGGAGTTCACAGATTATTACCATTGCCTCAATCAATTTTTTGGTAATTTAAAGAGGTAAATTATCCTCTCGAATGTGGCTATTGAGATTTCTAATGTTAATGAAAATATAAATTTTCATTTTTTATGAAGAGAACAAGGTTTTAAATCCTAATTATTTATTCAAATTATACATTTATGTTTGATTACGTCATATTTTTCACATTGGATTTAGCATTGGTGACATGGGTCAGATTCATTCATCAAACTACATGTGTATATCCACGACAATTTTCTAACTAACCAAAATTATGGGTGGGTACATGGGGATTAATCCTATGAATATATATATAATTACTTGAATTTTTTTTCCATCTCAAAAAGATAGATATACATTTCATGGTCATCAACAATCATGGTTAAACTAATAAATATAGGTTTTTGATCTTCCTCCAAAATCATATTCGCCAATCTCAGTTCATTGAAAGTGGTTAATAAAAATTCCTAAAATATTTATGATCATCCTTGAGATCTTATTATTATTATTATTATTCATTATTATTAGATTTATAATGTGTCTTGGCACCTCGACCCATGAGAGATGATATAGGTACATTATTACATCCATATGTTTCACATGTTTCTTTTGAATTGATAAGATCATATGGAGAAATAGACACAATGATATGGGAAGAAAATGTTCTTAAAACTCATTCACTTATTCTAGGATTAATATTCAATTTATTGAAGAAACATATCTTGGTTTACCAAACACCGATAAATTCCAAATTTAAAAAAATGTTATTTGGAGAATGTTTAACGCACATGGACTACAAAGTGGTCTTCTCCTCTATCAGTGGTGGATACTCAATGAAATATTATTATTGACCATCATATAATAGGAAAGTGATTATAGGGTTTACATTACCTACCATTATGACCCAATAACTCTTGATATCTAGTGTTAGTACCTCAATTCAGTTGATATACAACATAAAATATCAATTGAGTATACTCTATGGATTAACAAGAGTGATTTCCAGTATATCATGAATAGTGGTATGCATGGAATTGCTTACCATTATCTTCTTCCCATCCATTTTAAGGTAATTTTTGTCTATATATTTTTATTCATGGGACTCAAAAGTGTAAATATCACTATATAGTTCCCTGACTTTCCCAATAATGAATTATTTTACACAATAGTGATATGACGAGGGAATTTTTGTGCTCATGCAGAGACATAACCTTCCCAATAATACATTAATGTTTTTTTCCTAGTAGATTACCATGAATTGGAGGTTAAAATGAGATTTATATTTCTGGTTCTAATATTGAACCTATCAAGTATTATTTTCTCATTTTTGTTATACTACTGGTTCATCAAGTTAGAGGGAAAGAATTCAACATCTATAAAACCGAAATGTCAAAATGTTAAGAACAACATGAGGTTAGTATAAAAACCATTATCAATTAGAGATCAAAATATGTTGATATAGTTGTGTTTTAAAGATACATAAAGGGGGTTAATATATCCTTGATTATGAGTTTCTGGTCTTTCAGTAAAATAAATGAAAATGTGTAATTTAGTGGATCTTGTCCCTACACGATTATTGTTAGATACAAAAATATAAATTTAGATTTATTAGGGACTTAAAATAGGCTCAGTAATGGATTACCTATATTATATTTGAAGGATGATGCTAATCCTATATTGGTATTTTGGTTTGGTCCAATACTGAGATACATAAAAATTCCATACGTGTAAATCAAGGCCTTATTATTATTCGATGAGCTTTATCTCTATTATTGTCATGGTTGTTGACACTAATAATGTTATTAAATATTTCATTTACCAAAATTAGGGGTATCATTTATATCTTCTAGTTAAGTGAAACATATATCCCCATTCCATATTATTAACCATCTAATATACTATATATTAACTTGTCTACTAATATGATTTGGTTATAACGGCCCCCACATGATTAAAGTAGTTCCTATGGATATCATTAGATAACCATTATATGGGTTTCAATAGAATATATAGAATTAGGGCTATTGATGGTTGACCATCATGGTCAAAAAAAATTATATCTTCTATAACATATATGGTCTCTTAAGTGGTTTGGGATGAAGACTCATAATCATTCGAGATTATTCATTTATGAATGGGTGTGATAGGTGTGTGACAATAATTTAATAACATTATAACTCTTTATCAGATGAATGTTCCTTTTTTTGGGTTGTTCCAATCTACCTAGTGATGTGGGTCGGAAATTATGAAGAGTTTGGACCAGATTGAGAACACATGGGGGATCATATTCCAATGAAATGGTCCATTGAAATATTTTACATATACTCTTTTAAGACTATTATTTAGAGGATTTATACTTAGGTATAATATGGTCATATGTGGATAGAACCATTTGATTTGGTAGTTCCTTAATGATCACTCGTTCCTAAATAAAACATTTTCAATTAATGAAATATTCCAATTTCAAGGCTACTTAATAAGGACTTCAATGAAATATCCTATGTCTTCTAGTTAAGTAGAAGACACATAGTTCATTTATATTATTTATTTAACAAAAATTTCTTTCCCATTCTAAATAATATGCAAGATTTTTTCCTTGATGGTGAAAAATTACCACTTCTTACACCCAATCCTATGATGGAAGGTTTAGTAATCCAAGTGACCCTTTTGTAATGACTTATTTTTATATTATGATCTCCATGAATATAGTCATATTTTCTTCCAATATATCAATGAATTATCCTATAAACACTTACTTTTGAAACTAATAAACCATATTATTTTGATCCCCAAGTTTTAGGTGACTATTATCCTTCTCTAAGCATATGTATGTTGTGGTTTTTGTTTCCACTATTCATAGGTAAGTATTGTTTCACATTGACCAATCATAGGGATTGAGGATGAAACTTGAATTTTATAATGGCTAATAAATGTCATCATTTCTTTACCAAACTTCTTCCGAAATTTGATGATATCAACAATGATTTGGATTTAGAGAACTAAATAGAATCCTCCATTCATTTTTGTACTACTGTTTACTATTGAAATCAATTAGGGGTTTCAGGGGAATGAGTTAAACCATAAAATCATCAATGGAGATTTCTTATGAATATCTCTAATATTTTTTGTTGAGGAATCTACATACTTAAGGAATACATTAAACTTATTACCCCACAGATGTTGTCTAAAACCCTATTATTTTTTTATTGTTTGAAAATTGAGAGGTTGAAGATTATTATCTTCCCCATCATATACCTAAATTGTAGGAGGTAATTATATATAATATGTTCTAGGTTATCGATAGATCTGGATGACATATTGATATAATAGATAAACATTTTCTTTCTAGTATTCATATAAATCATCTTAGACTCTCCTCTTCCTACTGCTCTGGTTTCCCCATAATTGGGACACATAGTGATGTATAGCTTATAAGATGTTGAACCAATTGTCCTATAACATCTAATATTGAGAATGTGGGATTCACAATTTTTCATAGAGGTGCTGACGATTACACTAAGTCGGGATATGGTTTCCTCTCCAGCTATACTACTAGATGACCTCTATGGATAACAATCAATTAATAGGGGAATCAATGAATATAATGTGTTTTTGTGGGACTATTTCCTTCACTGCTGATCAATTGGATGTAGTTGGGGGAAGCTAGTTTAATTATCACATATATTCTTTTTACTGTGATCTATTTTGAGACTTTATGGGGAGTCATACATGATTTTTTTAGTTTCTATTCAAAGGGATGTAATTCGTGATAACTCTTGGTAATTCGGGTCATGTAAATTGGTTTTCTATTCCCCAATGTGGCCAAATGATTGGATTTTTATTTTGAAGATGGGTAGTTTCCTCTTATCAAAGTGGATCTTATAGAGGATATATGAAATTATTTTCTTGGTAGTTAGACTCAATAGGTATATTTAGTTTACAAAATATGAAATAATGTCATATTAACCTTCCAAACTAATTTTTATATAATTTGATCATTTCCCCAGTAATAAGTGGATCAAAATATTTGGGTGGTGAGTGGGGTATGGATATAGCCAGACATTTAAAATTATATTTTAAAAATTATATATGATAAATAAATAATTATATGTTTGGAGTATCTTATAGATCATGAGTAAACCTTTGATATTGTGTTTATAAGATAACTTCATGAACATCGGTGTAAACCAAATTTAAAAAAAAAATGTTTGTTTTCATTGGTGTTATGTTATGATGTTTCTATGGGAATGGAAGCAATAAAATTCACCGATAAATACAATATAGATAGAGTCATATCTTCTTCAACACTGTAGTATTAAGTGTATTTATCAACCTATGTAATTTCATTAGGGGACATATCAAAATACCACAGGAATTCCATTTTCTTGGAGAATCATTTTGATTTATATCACTTGTTAGTATTCACTCTAATTCCTCATACCTCCAATGGAAGTGTTTTATTAAAGGTTATCTTGAGGGAGTCTTGACAAGATATAAAATATTTTTCTCATGATAAAGGAGATGAATAAAAACTCTAAGAAACAATGAGGGATATTCCTATGTAATCTTCCCCAATCTAGAAAAGATTTAATTCATTATAGGCGGAGTGTTAAAAATAAACCAAAACCTATTATATTTGGTATACTATTATATTACTCTATAATATTCATACCCTGGTGAAGATTAAATTATTATAAGAGTGGAATTGGGGGTAAAAATACAGGTAGCCACATCAGATAGGGATACTTCTATATTTATAATGAAAAGGGTTCTATGGATTTATTAGTCTCTTGGGAATTCATTTGGGTATAAGATAGAAATATAACCATTATTAGGATATAGGTTCTCACACTTGAGGGTTATTTTATGATTTTATTATTTTCATACATTAATTTGAAAGCCTATCTAGATTTCTTGAATGTTTGGTGTCTGATTCTATCAACAGATCACTCCAGACGAATATGTTGTGTTAGGGATTTATGGATGATGATATATCATTAGATAGACCTACTAGAATATGATGAAAAATATAATGAGTCTTTTCCAAAAAAAATGAAACTCTAAAATCATTGATGACCTCTATATTCCAATTAGTGGTGTAAAATGGAGAGCCCTATATCTTCTCCACCCACTATTACACACTTTAGTTTGAGTGTTCGAATTTATCAAATTCAGTAACATTATACTACTAAAGAAGGAATTTTTAATACACTCATTATTTTCACTAATATATGTATTGGATCCATAAAAAATTAGATAATGTTATCTTGGTGAAAACCTCCATCCAATATCTTTAAATATTTGTTGTACTATTTATAATATATGTAACTAGACTTGAGATGATATAGCCTCACCCAAATGTTATGAAAAAGATGAGATATACATTCCTCCTTTAATGCATCAATAAAGTTTCATAGAGTAATAACATTGAGAAATGTACCACCCCAATAATTTATAATATATTTCTTTTTAAATATGTTTTCATTTCTTTAAAAAACTCTATACAAAAATAATAGAGTTTAAATGATCCATGATATACTATAGTAATATTATCATTTTAAATGTAAATTAACACCTAGTATTGGATTGGAGGGAATAAATATAACTGAATAAATTACTAAAAATATTTATCCAAAAAATGTATAAAATGAATATATTAGTTATCAAATGATTAAAAATGAATGTAAAAAACCTTTTAAATTTAATGAAATTTTTTTTGGAAAAAATATTTTTATGTTCTCAATGTTTTGTTATCTTAAAAAATTAAATTAATAACTATTGATGAATTATTTTAATGAAATTTATATATTATTATATTATACAATAAAAAAACTCATTCTATGAATATTATTTCTAGGCATGGGATAATAATAAATCATGTTTTATGATTAATAAAAATAATTTTATAAAAATTTATTTCTTCCCATTTTTCTGAATTCTCTTAAAATTGTTTTCTTCCACCTATATATATTTAATTGTAAAAAATGGATTCCTCTTTTGTAATAATGATTTTACAATTGTCTAAAATTTTAAATTTTATTTTTAGATATTTTAAATTGTAATTGTGGTAAAATTTATCACCTTCATAAAGGGTTAGTCGGGTTAACCAAGGTTAAAACTAATTATCATGGTTACCACTTTTGATATTAATTATAATTACATAAATAAAATTAAACCCTTATCATATTAGGATAAAATTTTATTTTTGAATTCACACTTTTCCATGAATATTACATATATAATATTTATACCGATGAAAAATACAAAAAGTAAATATTTTAATTTTAAATATATTTTAACTGTAAAATTGGTAAAAAAAATTTATTAAGTAATTTAATTGGTTAATTTTATAATAATGAAATTAACTTCATGGTGGTAATTTTTTTTATTTTTTATTTATTATATAATTAACATAAATTCTTATACAATAATGAAATCAATTTTCTTCACTTAATAGTAAAATTGTATAAATGATTTTAAATATATTAAAAGTATTATAATTTTAGTGATTTATAGTTATCCCATAATTTAATATTTGAATACAATATATTAGTGATGGGTAAAATTATTATATTCTAATTCTATCTTTTTCATGATGTATTTACTGTAAAATTAAATAAATAGTATAAAAAAGACATTAATGATATTCTATGTAAAAATATATTTTTACACTAATTTAAAGTTCTATAAGATGTAAATGAGGAAAATTCGGATAAAATATGGCAGAAAAAAAATATTCCACTTATTGACCAATTTTTCATTATATGTAAAATTATATTCCATTATGATTGAAGAAGTTTTTATCATGGTTATGGTTAAAATATGTTAACTAAGGGGTTAAAATGAAATATATAGTTTATAATACCACTTAAAACTATTCAAATTTTATTTCTCTAATGATATTTAAATAATAAAATTCATTTTTATTTAATACCTTAACATTTTAATGCGTTTTTATTGAAAATAAATTAGTTATATTTTAATTTTTTTTGTACTTCTAAGTGTGTCCTTTAACTCCATTATATAAGGATGAAAATTCCGTCTATTCTTTACACTTCATTGAGAAAACTAAATCAACCAATAACTAACTATTTACTTATTAAAAATCCTTATCCATGTTCTAAAGGTTCTGTTCTTCCATGAATTCCAACCCTATTGTCCTAAATAGAAGATCTAAATGAATTATTTCAATGTAGAGGTAATTTCCATAACCAGTCAATTCTTTTTAATTTTTTATTTTTCCTCCTAAAAATCTGTTGTATATTTTATAATATAGAGAATTATATACCATAAATATACAAACTATTCTTATATTTCTTAATCCACCATTTTCCACAAACATTTACATAAAATGAAATATGATATCAGTGCTTGTGCGTACATCAAATGAAATATCACATTTCCTTTACACTTTACAAGGATGGTAATAAGGTTATATTTAATAAATATATATGATATATAATATATAATTATTATTCAATATATTTTAATTAATATTTAACTTTCTTTTGATCTGTCTGTAAAAAATTAAAAACAATGTTCTTTCATATGTACGACCTATAGTCTTCAAGAACAGTGTAATTAATTTTTTATCTATAAATTTAATGAATTACAACACATATATATATATAATTAATATATATGAAATTTATATCATGAATAATATTATTTATATGACCTAACAAAAATCAAATCACAAATTCTAACACTACCAATCTAAAACATACATGAAAAATAAAGAAATTATCACTCGAAACTATAATTTTAAAAATGAATTATTAATATATGGATGACACAAATTATAATTAATTAAAATATGATATGATATATATTAATATTATTTTTATTGATTTATATTTAATATATATTTATTATTTATGAGTTTCAAACATGTACAAATGAATTCCCACACGATGTAAGGGTTTAGTTCAAAATCTCAATATTATTCAGGATTGTTTATGTTTAACAATGTGTTGGGGGATTTAATTAATAATTATATCTTAGGTAAAATACAAATTTTTTATCTTTTCATTTATATGAATTATATGTTTTGAAAAAATTTCCTCTCTTTAATAACCCAATAGACCGAAATAATGTTTTATAGAAAAAATGCCTTTCTTCTACTCGGTTAGAAATCATTATCTTTAATGTCTATATGATCTTCAAAATGACTAAAATGATGTTTTTAACATTATAAAATGATTTATTATATAAAAGTTTCCAATTTTTTTCTTTTTAATTTTTTTAAATGGAATCCTCTTTTAATTAACTAAATGGGATGATTTTTGACCCTACTTTAATAGTGAGAAAAGAATGGTGTTCTAACTTATGATTTTGGAATGGTATTTTACACCATCCTGACGACCCAATTATGTGAAGCTTCCTTAAAAATTTTATCATTCACTTTTCAATTAGAAATTTTTACTTGATATTTATTTAATTTTTGGATAATAATTAAGTTAATGCAATTTTAGAAGTATATTTTCCTTTGAAAATTTCATAGTTATATTTAGAAATTAATTTCATCAATGGAAAGATCCTTTGTTGAAACTTATTCTTTGAATTGGAAATAGTATTATGATATTATCCACAATATTTATCTAGATGTTTCATAATCATCATTACTGGTCAATGAATTTATATTCCTTATACTAGTTCTTCCAATATAGACAACTATTTATTTTTAAGGCATGTTGATTTTTTTATATTTTTTATTCGTATAATGAATAAATTAGACACGATTAGTGGTCGGTGAGAATAAAAATTAAATATCCCCTTGATTATTTATAAGTATAATGTGGAAAAATAGATGGGGTATGTAGCTGACACATTATCTAGTCATGTGTGATTTCTAGCACAGGGCCTGGGTAGAATGTTTCATGTGTCTGACATTATTCATTCCACTATAATGAAAAAATTTATTGATTCCCATGTGATTATTTGAATAGTTATGATATATCCAAAAGGTTCAAGAGACAAACAGAAATCCTGATCCAAACAAATTTATATATAAAAAAGTTAAACAACACAAAACAACTCAGAAAAGAGGAGCCTTATAAAGCCTTGTGTGAAAAACGCCAATACTATCACTATGGACCAAACTAGTCCAACAACTAGTCATAACGAAAGACCAACTCGAACTGACCTCCAAAATCGCCCTTTTGGAAAGAACATCCGCAACCTGATTTTCTTCTCTGAAGACAAGAGAAACATCAAGGCATATTGACTCATCAAGACTTAGACAAGCAATCCAAGCAGATAACATCCTCCATGGAACATTACTTGAATAATCTTTTATAATTTTCACAGCAACAGAGGAGTCCAACTATAGCCATACCTTTCTCCAACCATAACAGACTACATACCTGATTTCCTTTATCATGGCCCATATCTCCACATCAATCGTGTGACCAATCCCAATGTAGTGGAAGAAACAACCCTTAATGAAGCCCCGATGGGTTCGAAAGACTCCACCACACCTAGCAGGACCTGGTGCATCGGAGGTCTCCCCATCCCATTCACTTTCAGCCAGTCAGAGATTTGTGGGATCCACCAAATGTACTTCATCACTCTGGGAATTCTTTCTCTACCCTTAACACCAAGAGTCCTCAAAAGAACAAAGTCAAAAACTTTATTATTCATTACTGCATTTTGAGTCACCGGAGTAAGTTTAATGTTATGATGAATATCCAGAACACCCTCACGAAACAAGAGCTTGTAGTTTTTGAAGATGATGTTATTCCAAGCCTTCCATATATAATAAAAAACAGAAACAGTGGCAGAAATAAGCAAAGATTTCACTTGCTCACTACATTCTTCCCGAAAGGCCGATGTATGCAGTGATTATATTGAACCGAAACTGATGAAACATAGAAATGTGTTTCTCACATAATTCCATAACTGAATAGAAAAGGTGCAGTAGATGAACAAATTCAAGAGATATTCTTCATCGTTAATATAGAGATGACATACCGAGGCAATGATCCACCCCATACGCTGAAGGGCACACTGGATTAGCAGGCGCTGCTTTGAGATTCTCCATATAAGCATAGCATCATTAGGGAATATGAAGGGCCTACGTACTCCTTCCACTCACAATAAATTCCAGGTGATACACCACATTGAAACATATAATACTCCCAGCATGAAAAATACCCATTAAGAGCAGGCTCCCAAATCAGTACATCATTATCAACATATTCATAATTAGTGATCTCCATACGAATATTACTAGGAAGGATTTCAGAAACATCCATGTTCCCATGTAGGTCAAAAATATATAGATTTCGCCAAGGCAATGGGATATTAATAGATTCCATAATTAGAGAGGACATCCAAAGTGTGCTCCAACAATTCAGATGAGAATCAACACATACCAACCATATGGAGTGTGTCATGATGTTAGAATAGGTGTTCCTGATCGAAGGCCAAATAGCGGATTGCATGTACATGCACTGACTATTATGCAACCTGTCTACAAACCATGTTACAAGAAATTCCAAGGAAAAGTAAGGACGGGATAAGATCCTCCAAGTAAAATTTTGAAGAATTGCATCATTAAAAATTCTGATATCTTTAACTCCCATTCCACCCATAGCCACCGGATTTATACAGTCTTTCCATGAAACAATGACAAGATTCTTATGATGAGTTGAACTAGTCTAAATGAAATTACATATCATTCCACTCAATTCCTTAAGAAGGGATCTTGTCCATATATATAATGAAAAGGAGTACACAAACATTAAAGTGATTACATAGTTAACAAGACAAAATCTAACATCATGAGACATGGTCTTACCTTTCCAACTTGCCAACTGATTGATAATTTTCAAAGAAATACCTTCTAAGTGAACACGTTTCACCCTTCCCCAAAACAAAGGAAGCCCCAGATAATTAAAAGGCATTGTACCACGTTTCACACCAAGCCTACGAGAAACCCTGTTTTGAGGATATATCAATGTGTTAGATAAAATCTGAATGTTTGGGTAATGTCTAGATTAGGTGTTTTTTCAATAAATACATCCATGTATTGATACTAAATGTGAACATGGTTTTGTAATAGATGTATATTGTGTTAATAAATCCAAAATGAGTTGGTTCGAGTATATCTCGGTCATCATTCTAGTGCACAATGAGTGCTACCTTATAGGTCATAAAGTTAGACACTCCCGAGGGATATGATTGTGTTAATTCAAATTTTCATTACAACCAATTATGAAGTATTTAAAAATATTTTTTTATTATTAGAGAAATTTCCTAAAGAAATCATGTTTATGACTCTGAGATTAGCTATAAATAATTTTTTCAATTTATGTTATGTAATTCACTAGTTTTAAAGTTATACATTATTCCTCATAATGTTAGGATATAATCAAGTGTATTCCATTTTTTGATATTTTTATTATTATATGGAATGTGAAAATTATAAATTCACGTAATCCATGTATTTATATATCTCCTAATAAAGCTAATAATGTTGGGGAAGGATCTGTAGTTAGAACTGAACAAATTATAACTATATTGGGGTAGCTGACTTAATATAGGACCAAAAACCTTTCCCCTGAGTTGTATCCTATTAATACATATTACAATGTAAAAAATGTAACATTTCATCATGAATTAGTAACATTTATCATTTAGTGGGACTAAAAATCTATTTTTTAGCTGAGAAATAGAAAATATCCTTAGAGAGAATATTTACCACCTTGGGAAGTAATGAATAGGAAAACAATTTCATGGATATTGACTCTTAAGGGATAGAGATCAATGGTAGTCATTGATTTATAACACTCTTTGGGAGGATGATATATAGAAAATAGAATGTAATGATTTTATAAAACCTTTCCTGGAAACTATTTTCTTCTTGATCATCAAGAGGATATGGAGAGTCAATTCATAATTTATTAAAAAAATAAAGTGGAAAATATTGCAATGAATAAAGGTAAATTTATAAGTATGGGATGGAATGTTGTGGAATATATAAATAATCCAAAGATAAATATTGAAACATTCATTGACGGGATTAATAAAATCAATTGATGAGAACTACTCACCCTAAAAGTAAAATGATATGAGGATATAGAATTATATTATATAAAGATAGAGAAATAATTCCCCATGATATATGACTTTGAGTGAATGTAAGAGTATAAGAGTATGATAGACAAAAAATGGTTAAGGGGGAGAATAGAAGTGGGAATTTTCTAACCTATGGTCCTTTTAGAAATAAACACACTATAAATGCTTTAATTAAAAAGGACTTTTCATCATGTGTGGGGAAAATTATATCATTATAATTAGTGGAAGGGTAAGGGAGAATTCATAAAATTATAGTTATTTATATATAATTTTATGGGGAACTATTCCAACCAATTCCCCAAACATCAAGGGAATATAACATATAGTAAGGAAGTGAGAGAAGGCCATGCTTATGGAATTACTATATCATATATGGATATTCCTACTGATGTGGTGAAAGGTACACTTATCATCCACTCAAAGATTGAAAATGTTTCATTTGATTCTAATTATACTTACTCTGTCATATTTTAAGAAGATTCATAGGGTATTATATCACCACTTTAATGGTTTTATATTTAGTTAGTAGTGAAAACTCATATTGCACGGATGACTGCATTTCAAGTATATACCTCCTCTCTAATATATGATTGTGGTAATTTTCATCATATGAATTTGGTTTAAAATCAACTAATAGAATTCAATTTTATTTTGGGTTTGGAATTTGTCTATCAGTATATATCCCATATTAATTTACGAGTTTGATAAGTTTCATTCATTTATCTGAATCAACCATAAATATTCTTTCATTGTGAGTATGAATATGAACACTGAATGGAAATTTATTCCACCATATAAGTTTTTCTACCAATTCATGAGGGATATTTTTCAAAAATGGTTGTGGTGAAAATAATACTTGAAAATGTGTCAATTATATAAGAATATACAGATGAATTTCTAGAGGAGAATCCTAGTATTCCCCCAAATCATGAATGATACCTTTCATTAGAACTCATATATGATGCTATTTATATTTCAAAGACTCCATATAGAATGGAATCAATTGAGATTCATTAATTGAATTAGAAAATACAAGAGAATATTGATAAGGGGTTCATTTGGACTAAGGCTTTTCCAGGGGTTGCACCTATCATTTTTTAAGAATAATGATGTGTCAATGCATCCTGATATTGATTTTCAGGAACATAACAAAATCATTATTATGAACAAGTATCATATTCCACATATCGATGATATGTTAAATCAATTTCTATAAGCCAATTATTTTTCCAAGATTCATCTTCTATATGAATATCTTCAGTTAAGGATCAAGAAGCCGTATATTACCATCAAAACAATCCATAAAAGGTATGGTCATTATGAAATTATATTAATTCCATTTTTAATTTCCTATTATCTTCATGGATTTAATGAATATTTTCATTATATATTTCCCTGATCAGTTTGTGCTAGTATTTATAGATGATATTCCCATATATTCAAAGTGGATGGAAGAGAATGATAAACATTTTATAACTATATCGAATACCCAAGGGAAGGATATATTTTGTACTAAATTTAAAAATTGTTAATTTATCTTTATAAAGAACCATTATTAAGTAATATAATATCAAGTGCATATATATCGGCAGATCCTTCAAAGATTATGTAATAGAGTAATGGATGAGACTAGAAATTGTAAAAATAATCCATACTTTTCTTGAGATAGTCTGATACTATTTATTAATTGTGAGATATTTCTCATGACTATCTAATCCACTCAATATGTTGACTCAGATGGTAGTTTTGTTCTTATGGATAGATGATTGTAAATATATTTTGAAAAAATTGATGTGAAATTTGTTTATTGCACCATTTCATCACCACCTTGTAGTAGAGAATAGTTTTTGACTTATAGTGATTCTTCCATGAATGTACTAGGATGTGTTACTATCTATAGTGATACAGTTATAACTTTCACCCCATCAAATTTTATCAGGCACGATAAAAAATATCAAAATCCACAATTGGAGTTGGTAAGGTGATTTTTTACTAATAATTTTGATGCATTATTTTTTGAAAAGAGGTGAGACCTTGACCAGAAGAGGAAGGATCCTTTATTTAATAAAATGAACAAATATACACGAGTATAAAAGTGGGAGTCTAGTCACAATACCTCTTAAGAAGAGGTAAAAACTCATCAGGAAGTTGTTCATGCCAAAAGAAATAAACTATATTGTCCCCTTGTTTTCAAGGCCATCAGCCACCGAATTAGCTTATCTGTAGGTATGAGTGATGATATGATTCATAGAAAGAAGAGAGTCCTGAAAGTTGACCGAACAATTAGTGAGCTTACAAGATAAGTGAGAAGATCCCAACCTGATAGCAGAAACAACAGTAGTAGAATCACATTCAAGCCAAATGTTATTCCACCCATGTCTATTCTCTTTCTCCACCGCAAAACAAATACCAAGCATCACAACCTCAAGAGAGGAGGTGGAGCCCCAATGACCATGGAAACATCCAAGAACATTTCCTAGATGATCTCTAAAGATGGCGCCATATCCAAAGGGACCTAGATTACCACGAAAATCTCCATAACAATTGGATTTAATCCAACAGAAAAGGGACTGCTGCCAAAACACTTCCAGTGTACCATACAGTGGCCGAAAAGAACTAATGATTCCAATTCGTGATAAACTAGTTATATCATGAATTGAATTGGAACAAAAATTATTTTTTGGAGTGGAGGCCTATTGGACATCAATGAGAACCTAGGATAGAGTAGTGAGAGCCGAGAAAGACTCAACAGCATGAAGAGCCTAGTTTCGATCATAACAAGTATAATTCAATAGTTCTAAAGTGGCGATCATAAATAGGTCAAGCAACTTGCTGGATAGGTAAAGGGACCTACAACTATTCATGAAGTCATGTATGAAAATCATCTGCGGTTGAGAGCCTTCAAATAGATCTCCAATGGATTTCCACATCGAAGTAGAAGCAACATAGTTGAGGAAAATATGATCCACATCCTCCTTGTGTTTGTGGAAAAGAACACATATGGAACAAAGAGATATTCCACAAGACTGAAGAAAACACTATGTTGGAATTTTATGATTAGAAACCCTCCATGCCTATATGGATATGGAGGGTCTAATATAATTCCTATGAAACCCCTCTATCTAGTGCGAACCAGAGATTCAACTCAAAGAAAACATGTAATACAACATGGAGGAAATCATACCATTAGTAGTAGGCTGCCAAGCCCAAAAATCGTCTCTGTTAGAGAAGCATTAATTTCAAACAATGTTAAAAATTTGGATTGTAAGGCCCTTTAATTCAATACCATTATGTTGAAAATATGATATATAAGTATATTTTGATCATAAAATAAAAATTATTTATTCAGTAAAAAATATATGAATATTTTCTTAAGAAGATGGTTGGAATTGATTAATTATTATAACTTATCAATACATTACCACACTAAGAAAGTAAAAAAGGTGGTCGATGCTTTGAATCACAATAGCCATGCTACTTTATCAATGATAAAGATCCCAAAATATTTAATATTTTATATTTTCAAATAATATATGATTTAATTCTAATAGAAGGGATGAAATATTATCTATCTGAAATGAGTGTTCAAAAACCTATCCATTTGGGGAATAAAGAGGTGTTGAAGGAAGATGTGGGGTTGTATAAAAAGGTGAGAAATATTCCTGGGTTTAACCATTAGTATTATGGAATGGTATGGTTTAATAACCATGTATATGTTCTATCCATACCAAATTTAACGAACTAAATATTGGATTAGGCACATTTTTATTCATTCTATATTCATCCAAGAAATACAATGATGTACAGATATCTAAAAGTGTATTTATAGAGGGAAAACAAGAGAAGAGATATTATTGATTATGTGTCTGAGTGCAATGTTTTTTTAAGATAACTATACTAAACAGAATACTAAGGCAATGTTAGAACTATTACCAATACAATAATTTAAATGGTAAAATATTACCATTGATCCTTTCATAGGACTCCCTAAAATGTTTAATGCACCTAATGATATTTTCGTTATAGATTGTCACCATATAATTCTTGTACACTTTATTCCTATTAAATAATGTCTCTCTCTTGATTATAATTCCCTTATATATATTAAGTAAGTGGTACACTTTCATGGAGTACCTCATTATATTTTATCTAATTTGGATCTAGTATTTACATCAATGTTCTAAAGAAGTATTTATCATGATATAAATAAAGATTTCATATTCAATAATCCTTATCAAACTCATATACATGATAAGTCCAACAATACCAAATAAACACTAGAAAAATAATGGGTTATTTTTATATGGATTTCAGTAGTGGTTGGTATCAACACATTCCATAATTCTTGATTTATTACAAAAATATATTTCCCTAAACATCCAACTAGCTCCTTATGAATCCCTCTATGGACGGAAGTATATAACTCCAATATGTTTTGTTGTAGTTTTTGAAATAAAGGTAATGAATCTTGAGCATACTAAGGAAATGGTAGAGAATATAATTCCATTCAATAACACATATGGATAGTTTAGTGTTGAGAAAAAATTTATGCAGACAATCATCAAGGAGATCAAGAGTTTGATGTTGTTTTGGAGGTATTTCTATAAATTTCACCATGGAATAATTTAATGATATTTGAAAATAATTTAATGTTTATTCATAAGTATATTTTCCCCATTGGTATTCTTGATCCTATCAAAATAGTAGCTTATCACTTATCCATTACACAAAATCTCTTATATGTTCATAATGTGTTCCATGTAAATCTCTTGAGGAAGACCATACCCGATTCTTAAAATATAAAAAACTCATAGGTCATACTAATGGGGAAATAAAATTATTATGATAACAACTAGTGGAAATTATGGATTATAGAAATAATGTACTATGAAAAATGACCACTAACATGGTTAATGTTTTTTATAAAACCATAAATGCTGGGAAGTTAAATTATATCCTCAATATGTGATGGGGAATAATCAGCCATAGTTTATTATCAGTGTGAAAATATTTCAATGGTGAAATTGATTTAATTAGGGTTATAATGTAACATCGATAAATTTTATAATATATATATTTTTTGAAATAAATTTTATTTCCATTTGTAGTTCCCTTTACATGAAACACCACGTTTATATTAAACGTGTTGACAATTGAAGTTATGTTATTTAATATAGAATTTATCACCTGGAAATTAGGTTTGAGGGTATTAATAAGAAAAACTATATTAAAAAAATATGTATTTTCAAAATTTATAAAATAAATTTTTTTTTCAATTGATTATAAATAAAAATTAGCAAAATTGAAAGAAAAAATTGTTTTTTAAACATTTTTTTACAGCACAATGTGGTTTTATGTTAATAATTTTAAAAAATCATTAATGGTGAATTATTTTTACTATATTTATGTATTGTCAATTAAATAAAATATCATTTCATTTGTTTACTATTTTTTCAAGGCTTCGGATAAAAATAAATGCAGTTTTACACTTAAAAGAATTCATTTTTAAAGAAGTTGTTTCATAGTGTTTTCTATACTTAATTTAAAATAAAGTTTTTTCAATTATAGAAATTAAATTATAAAAAATGGAAACCATAATTAAAATAAATAATTCCACATTTATTAAATAGTTTCCTTTTACTTTTACACATTATGACAAATAAATGTGTTGAAATTTATAACTTTTGTAATGGTTAAATTGTGTTAACCTATCTTAAAACTATGTTTTAAGGTCACTATATTTCATTTTAATTATTATTGGATAATTTTAATTATAACCATATCACCTATGGTAGAGAATTTTATTTTTTAATGAATAATTGACCATTATAATTACCTATATAATATTTATAGCAAAGAAAAATACAAAATGTAACACCCTTAATTTTAAATATATATAATGTGTACAAATAGGTAGAAAAGAATGATTTGGGGGAATAAAAATGTTTATTTTGATAATAATGAAACTACATTCCTTGAAAAAATTTAATTATAGTTTCATTATTGTATAATTAACTTATATTCCTACAGACCACCAAAACAGTTAATCTTGAATTAATAAATAAAATAAAATAAATTGTTTTAAAAATATTAAATAGCATATAATTTGAATTATTTATTATGTGAAACGAATTTTATAGTTGAAAATAAAATATTATTAAATTTTTAACAAATTATATTGTAATTATATGTTTTATTTTATGTTGTTAATGTCAAATTAAATGAATAGTGTCAAAATTACATTAATTATATTTTATGATAATAATATTTTATAAAGATATTTAAAAATATTAAAAATATTTGAAATAGTACAATGGAATAATATATGGTTTAAAATTTCATATATTTTCCAATAATGAGACTATTTATAAATTATATGTAAAATTATAAGCCTTAACGGTTGAAAAGGTTGTTATTGCAGTTAAGGTCATAATATGTTTACTAAGGGGTTGAGAAAAAGATATTGTTTAAAATATCACTTAATCCTAAAAATATTTTTTCTATGAAATATAAACCATATACTATCTCATTTTCAAAAATATATATATATATATATCCATTTGAAATAATTTTTTTAATAATGACTTAGTTATATTTTAATATTACTAGTCATTCCAAGTGTTTCCTTTCCCTCACCTTAAACGGACAACCCTTCCCACTCTTCTTTATAGAAAGTTGAGAAACCTAAAACAACCAATACCAAAAAAATTTACTTCCAAAAGAAAATTATACATGTTCTATAGTATTTGTTTTTCACAAAATGTCAACCTTATGGTCCTTAAGATGATACCTAAAGGAGTTCTTTCAATGAAGAGACAATCACCTTAACTGATCACTTCATTTTTTACTTCTTCTTTTACATCCTATAAATATGTGGTATTTTTAATAATATAATAAATAAGTTTAACTAAATATACATTAATATTATTATTATTATTAAAATAATGATTATCCCCCACTTTTCCATCAAATGTAAAATGATAAAGTTGCTTGTCCATAAATGTCGATTACCACATCCTGGAAGAGATGAGATTCGTTTTCCATTTATGCTTTAAATGGATTGTAATATTGGTAGATTATATATATATGTTATATACAGGATAATATAATGATTATAAAGGGTGAATTATTATTTTCCATCATTTCATTCCATCTATTGAATAGTGAAAACAGTACTCATGCGTACCCACACCCAACTATCTCCAGTAAAGGTGTAATTAAATTTTAAATATATAACATTTATAGATTACTATAAATTAATATTTATTGAATATATATGATCTTTATAACATGACTGAAGTTTTTGAGATTATGGAAGTATGAAAATATACAAGGACTGCATCTTTCAAACGAAAATATACATCAAACACAGAGCACTGATCACCCAAAAAAGTGATTTTGATGAAGAATTATTTATAAATATGGGGTTAAAATATTATAAGTTAATCATATATGGAATGATATATATTTTATTATGGTTTGATAATATATGTACAAAAATATATATATTTATTACAATGGATGTTCGAGAACCTATGACGAAAGTCTGACTTTGGACAAGGGTATATTTTATAGTCTAATCATTATTCAGGATTATTTATGTTTATGTCTCTACTGGGGGAATTATTTAATCATTATATATTAAATCTAATATATATTCGTATTCACGGGTTATTTGTACATATAAAAATGTTACATTTCATTTTCATCTTATTAAGTAATCATGATACCGAAATAATGTTTTATGGAAAATTGGCCTTTTTTATACTCGATTAGGAATAGTTCTCTTAAATTCCAATAATTTCTTAAAAAATAATAATATACTATTTTTAAAATTATTAAATTAATTATTAAATAAATTTTTACCCATTTTAAATTATATAACAATTTTATAAAAGTATTCTTCTTATCGCATAATCTAAAAGGTGTGAAATGTATGTTTTTTTGCTTATACAGCATGAAGATAATTTCTTTCCACTATTTCAGCTAATTAATTTAATGAAAATTTTAAAATTTCCAAAAATAATTTAAATGAAAATGATTTCCATTATATTTTTTAAATTCTATTATTTTAAATAAGTGAATTCAAATTTAAAAAGGTATATTCCTCAAGAAATTTTCCAATGGGATTCTGAAATTATTTTTATCTAGGTCAATAACCTTTATTGAATATTATGATTTATTGAGGTTATACTATTATCCTACCATCATCCATATTTTAATTGAAGTTTTATCATTATATTTACTTGTGAAATTATTGATATTCTATATGTTAGTTCTTAAAATATTGAAATTTCTGAATTTTTATGGAATATTGAAAGGTTATATTGTTTATTCATATGATGAGTGAATTGGAAATATTAATTGATGAGTGCGTAATGAAATTAAATACACCCATAATGGTTTTCTCAGAATCATAAGACAAACTATATTGGGTATTTGTAAGAGAACTTATGAATTTATATAATATTTTTTAGAAAAATGCCTCAAATATAAGTTTTAGATGTATGGTATTATGTATTCCATAATTATGAATTAGTTTAATGAACATGTGGTAAATTTAATTATTATAATAATCATGGAGAAGTTTCCTGATCAAGTGATTATTTATATAGAATTATTTTATCATTATTTATTCTTTTTAATTTATTTATTATTTAATATATTTTATTGTATTCATACCATTATTGAGAATATATGATCACCCCTTTAATATATTTACTGTTCCATATGATTATAAGAAGTGTATTATTGTTGATATATAGATATATAATAAATAGAATAATGGTGTCTCATTGAAAATATTATATTTTATTTTATGTTTTTTTTATTTATTTTAAAATTCAAGTATGTATATAGTTTTAAAAAACTACTAATCTATTAATTACTTTGAGATATGATCACTTATAAAGAGTTCCAATACAATAATAAAACTCCTAACTCTTGGGTACTAGGATTAGGGTCATTAAAATAATTAAATTTCGGTTATTCTTTACTCATTCATCTCATTCCACATGTTCAAATAATTTCCTTCCTCTCCTTTCAAGGGTTTATAAACCAAAATAGAAATTAGAGGTTTCTTCTACACAATTTTATCAATAGTAGTAATATCATTCAAAATATCCACAATCACATCAAATGGTGAAAAATATATGGGATTTATAGATTATGATTATCACCATAGAATAACTATTTATCAGGATGAGAAATTAAATATTTATTACGAGGAAATTGATATATCCAACCTTATTCTCTTAAGTGTGAATGGAAATTGGTGAAACATTGAATTAGCTTCAGCATTGGGGAGGAGATTCAGGTGCAGAAGGTATGTTATTATGATTAGGATTTTCACAATGAAAAAAATGTATAGGACCTTCATTATTAATTATATTAACTTCACTTTTGAAATAATTGAAATATAATATAAAACACCTGCTCTAAGGAAGTTATCTAATGTATTGTTTAATCTGATCATTGGGAGAATCTACATGAATAATGATCCTTTATTATCTACTATGAGGAGTAAACTCGTGGATTTTATTTTTAAAATCATGGGGATAAACTCTATGATAATTAGTCTAGGGAATACCTTTTGAGTTTATGGATCTAGTTTTGTTGAGATGACCCCCATAAAATATTTTATATCCCAACTTGATGAAGAGTTTTTAGAACCTCAACTATAGTTAGAATATGTCTGTAGGACTAAATAATATTAGTTTCACCAAGGGTAGATATTCACTACTGAATTGTGTATTTTTATACGATTTTTTCAGTCAATATGTCCTCATATGGAAAACTAGGGTTGAAACCTCGACCAAAAGTGGGGTAGTAAAGTGTGTTATATGAACATCATGAGTATGACCTAACCTAGGTGGATTTTTAGTTTTAATTGGAATATACCGACTGTCCTCCTTATAATTTACATGGGTAATAAAATGATCTTCTTCCTAATATTCAACAATAATATACAAATAAACCTAATGAATTATTACTACAGCATAAATATGAGCCTTCCCCATATTTTTTGTCATAGTACGTCAAAAACATCCTTGTTTGTTAATGGGTGTCAGGAAATCTACAATAATTTTTGTTACTATAATAATATATCAATGAACCCTAAGGATTTTAGGGGGAGTATGTATATTATCCTAGTTGTGAGAATTCAATAGAATATACTAAAAATCCTATGGGTTTTGTCATTATAAAATTTTAATATATCATTTTCTTTCTTATAGTGATAAATGATAAAGTCGTTCGTGTGTATTTGTGTTCTACCACCTCCATAAAGTGATTATACTTTTTATAACCAAATCACATGCATAATATATATATATATGATTATTTAAAAAAAGAATATTTTATTTATGATTTTATGATCATTATTTAAATATGAAATAATACCTACCCTCTTTCTATAATGATCATTGAAAAATAGAAATATTGCTCATGTGTACATGCTAACTACCATCTCTGTGATTGAAAGATAATCAAATTTTCCGAAAAATATTTCATTATTGGTTATAAAAGTCTAAATTATTCATATAAATGATAATTATTCCCTGATTATTATTCTATAATGTTAAAATAATGGTCGCTTTGACCATAGTTAACCCACCAAGGTCATTATTTGATAAATTAGCAGAACATCATAAAAAATGACATAAACATAATTGATATATAACATGATAATAAGTGAAATAAAAGGAATTAATAAAAATGAAAATTGTTATTAGGAAACTAAATAATTAACCATGTGTTATTATTCAAGAGGATAAATAATGTACTTGATATGTCTGACTCAATGTAACAGACATAGTCTAAATTTCATTTTATTGAGGCATATTTTGATGTTATACTCCTATATTATTTTGTGAGGAGTATATACCATCCCATTTCCATGATATTTCATGAATTTATCTAGTATCATGATATGTAATTTGTTTAAATTTTATTCTTCCATGGGTCTTACAATTAAAATATTTCAAAAGTGGTAAAATACATTTTTTTTAAATACTGTTTTAAAAGTTTTCTTTATAATTCTCATTCCATCCCAATTCCATATTTTTAAAATGATTTTATGAATATATATTTATGGAAATGATATTTTTATAAAATAAATTTTTAGATCTCATTCAATGTTTTTCAAAAAAAAGAATCATTATACAGAATGTTTGACTTTCATTATAAATAATAGAAAGAATGTTTTATTTTAATTTAAATGGTGATAATTAATTTTCCCACCACCATAAAAATTATTTGAATTTTAGATTCCTTTATAAGATATAATATTTTATTCAAATAAAAAAATATACTTCCTTTATTCTACTAAATATTTTTTAAGGTATTTATATAGAAATGGGTATTTTATTCAGAATTTATTTTGAAAAATACTTTAAAATAATTTTTTAGGGTTTTATGAGAAATGTTACAAGATTAAAATGATTTATTAATGATGTGGCCCTTGAAATATTTTATTATTGGTTCACTAAGATAATGTTGGGTTGTCCCATTATAACTTATACAATGGTTGTTCCTAGATAGCACTCTAATTTATTGGGTAACAATTATATTCTCTAGAAAAATATATTGGAAGTCATCCATATTTTAGTTCCAATTTATAGTTGTTCTATAAGGGTTTTATAGGGGTTAAATGAGAATATGTCACAAGAAAATAATAAGATTTATCTATGCTTTATAATGTGTGTTCGTGGAAATAGTTTTATTTCATTGTTAATATAATGAACTTTTGAAAATAAATATGGTGCACTTTTATATTAAAAATTGTCCAATTTTAAGAAAAACAATTCAATAGTTTTCATGTTATCCCTGGAATAATAGTTTTATTCCTTTTATGTTCCTTATAGATATTTTTCTACTGATTAAACATTTTAAAATATTTTTCACGGGGTTTATGTAAGGTTAAGATAAAGTAGGAGGTCATGATGAAATTCAGGAATATTTTTAATGAAAATAAGTCATGGTAAATTTTTAAAAAATATATATCTTCGAAAAAATGGATACTAATTATATGTGTCCACATTATATTATATTGTTTTGTTATGTCAAATTTAAAACCTAATTCTCTATAAACCTAAACCTGAAACGAACCCCAAATGTAATAGAATGAATTATTGACTTAAAACACAACAATATATAATGTTTAAGGCTAGTTATATATAATTGATATTAGAGGAATGTTTTAAAGAAAATTAGTAGTTAGAATAATGTTAATATTATTCCCTTGAAAGATTTTATTTTAATTTAATTTGAAAAGATATTGAATTTGATTATTACCATGTTTCTTTGAATAAATTATGTCTTTTTGTAATGGTTTTCTATGTAGTAAATATTAATGTTTTATAAGGAAGCCTCCAAGAGGATGATATCATTCCAAATCTGCATCATGGTATGTATAGAATTCAAATTGGGTAATTTTTATGGTAATAACAATGTTGAATAAAGAAATAAATGGTGGAGTAATCCATGTTAGGGAGAATCAAGATTTTATATAGGAAATTTTTCTGATAGTTGATAATTTCATGATATATAACTATTAATCATTCAATGGAACCTCAAATATAGTGGGAGTTAATGGATGGATAAATTCCATAGAAAAGGAATATAATGTCCTTGGGTGTTCTAAATATCAAAAGAAAACACTGTCTACTTATAACTTTGAGGGAAAATCTAATGGATGGTGCTGTATGGATAATAATTCAAGAGAGATTTATAATCCTAATTCCATGGAGTGGGAATCAATTTAGGATACTTTACTTGAAAAATATGTACATAAGTTTATTCTCACCTATAAGGAGAAACAATTCCTAGAATTGAGGGGGAACAATGATTATTTTGAAGCCCTGTATGAATCTGATTTTACATGATTGGCTAGTTACGTACTAACTTTTATTCTAGAAATTGATAATATAATTTCATGAGTTTACTCCAGACTGAACCCATGTTTAGAAATAACATTGTTCGCATGAGGATTTTAAATCTTATCGAATGTTATTTGTTGTGCTGCAAAAGTTAATATTGAGTTTTTAAAGCTTATGTTCCTCATGATAATGAATGTAAGATACCAAAATGATGATTGAAAATCAGTAAATATATAGAAAATAAATATAAAGGTACAAAAATGATATTCCACATTTCTATAAGGGTGATAAAAAGAGCCCTGTAAAATGTAATATCAAATTAGGGAAGCGTTATCAATGAGGAACGTTAGTCCATATATCCTAATATATTTAGGAAAATATTCTTAAACAATCTAAGAATGAGATTACACATAGACATCCAATAATGAGATATTTTTTGTTGCAATGAGTTGGGTTATTATGCTAACATGTCCCCATATTTAGTTACTATAAATGGAAACCATTAGGATCAAAATAAATAGGGTGGGGAAAAATATTTATCTAGGATTATGGTTGAAGTTGGGAAATAATATGTAGTGAGGATAGGTATGTTAATTGTGTATTTGAATTATGTCATTACCTCATTTGACTCTACATCTCAACATTTATTCATATTTGATAAATTTGAAAGAAAATTTAGAATCTAAACATTTAAAATTAATATAAAACTTTTAGTTAATACACCTGGTTGAAGTATCAAAGAAACCAATATTTATAGGAATCTTCAATGTATAATTAGTGGGATGGTATTTCCTTTAAATATGGTTGAACTTACTATAGTTTAGTTTGATATAATTTTGGTTATGATTTTTCTTTCAATTTAACATTATATGATATATTTCATAGATAATAATGTTATGTTCACTAATTTCATACCATTGATAACATATTAATAAGTATAGAAATTGACTAAAAATGGCAGCAAAAGTTATATATCTCATGTTTTTGAAGAGAAATTAATTCTTTATAATAAATTTCCCCCCAAATTGAATTAGTTTATGGATTTATTTTCTACTTAATTTTTGGTTTCATTCTTGATTAGGATATTAAATTTATTTTTGACTTAGTACATGATGCTAAGACTATTTAAAAAATCCTTTTCAAATTGATCAATTATAACTTTGTGAATTGAAAAAGGAATTATAGAAGTTTTTTTTATAAAGGATTAATTTGACATAAAACTTCACCCTGGGGATCCCTTTTTTCTTGTTAGAAATAATGATTGTTCTATGAGATATTTCATTGATTATAGACCTTTGAATAACATAATTATTATGAAAAAGTATCGTTTACCTCATATTTATGATTTATTTTATAGGATTTATGGAGCCCAATATTTTTCAAAGGTTGATCTAAGGTCCATGAACCATCAGATTAAGGTGAAGGAGGATTAATTTTTTAAGTCAATGCTTTACAATCTATATGGGTATAATGAGTTTTTTTTTACGTACATGTGTTTATCTAACACACTTGATGTATTTATAGACCTAATGAATAGTTTTTTTTGTTAGTTCTTGGAAACATTTTGGGTAGTGTTTATTGATGATAATTTGGTATATTATAAAAGTCAAAATTTATATGATTTCCACCTAAATATTGTTTTGATAACTATAAAATAAAATAAACTGTAGGTAAAATTTAGCAAGTGCGAATTTTCGGTGAACTATATTTTTCCTTTTTTCATATTTTTTATAATGATTGTATAACTATTGAACCTTTTAAAATTATTTTTCTTGAATAATGGAAAAGTACCAATAATATCATTGGGATTTTTAATTTTCTTTGATTACAAGGTTACAATGAACAGTATTATGAAACCTTTTCTTGGTTTTCTATACCATTGAAAAATTTATTTTTAAAAGGATTTAAATTCATCTATAAAAAATGAGTTATTATTTTATTGGAACAAAAAATAATATAGATAAGTGATCATGTTTTGTCTCTTCAATATATAGATGGAGATTTTTTCATCAATATTGATACCTCATTAAAGGGGAATGGTTGTGTTTTGATGTAGAATAATTAGGTAATTTATTATTCTTCACATTAGTTGAAACATCCTGATTCAAAATACCCAAAACATGATCTATAATTACATGATATTTTTTTATTTAAAAATTTTGAAGCATCATTTGTGTGGATAAAATTGTGAAATATATATAGATCATAAATTTTTGAAGTATATAATCATGTAGATTGAATAGAATATGAGAAAGACAATATGGATAGAACTGATTCGGATTATGATCGTACAGTTCATTACCATTATAGAAATAAAAACAAGAAGGATAATTATTTAAGATATAAAAATAATGCCATGTTAAACATGATATGTTTTGAACAAGACCATTTTCTAAATTATGTGATGAATTTTGACTAA
The DNA here is from genome assembly GCA_963277665.1 of Viscum album. Taxonomy (NCBI): domain Eukaryota; kingdom Viridiplantae; phylum Streptophyta; class Magnoliopsida; order Santalales; family Viscaceae; genus Viscum; species Viscum album. The sequence goes on along the minus strand of OY728140.1, from coordinate 370,634,163 downwards.
TAAGTTTTTAAAGTAGGGGCATCCCCTTTTTTGTTTCAGGTCTTAATTAAATTGACTCTATCAAAAATAATTAATATAGCTCATATAGTGGATCATTATTTGCAGGAAAATGTATAATAAACTATGGAGGGTTATTTTCATGATTATAATTTTGATTAATAATATTTAATCATATTGGTAAAAATATAATGTGTGCCTCCTGATTTCTATTTGAAGAGAAAATTGTTAATTGAAGGTCATATTTATCCATTTTATTATCCTAGTAGGACTATGATATACTGAGACTTTTGGGAGTATTATTGGTGGGATGGAATGAAAAGTGATATTTCAAAATTTACCTTGAAACTTTTGAACTATAATTAAGTTAAAGAAAAATTAAAATTGAAGTAGGTAATGCTTCAACCTTTTTAGGAGTTAGATTGGAAATGGGAAAATATATTAATATATTCCTAGGTGTGACTACAAAATACATCTTGAGGTAATAATGTGATTTGGGTTATTTATGACCAATTAACTAAATATTCTCATTTACCTATCAATTACGATAATATTTCGTAATATTAGAATTATTGGCTATTTATAAAGGATATTTTAAGCTTACATGTAGTTCTACTCTCAATTTTCTCTATGTGTGATCACGTATTTTCCTTTAATTTCCAAAATAATTTATATGTAATTTTATAAATAATTTAATTTCTAGAAAAAATTTCATTCTAAAAACAATGGTTTGTATGAGTTAATAATTCAGACTATCAACGTTATGCTTTATTCTTGTTCAATGGACTATAAGGGATGATTAGATCATTGATTTTCTTTGGATGTAATTTCTTATAATAATAGTTCTCATTCTAGTTCATAGATGTAACCTTTGGAGAAATTATATTGAAAGGGGTGTTAGAACCTAGATTTGTCGATGAAATCATAGAAAGGAATTTTATGGGAGCATATTTGGTAGTGGAAATGGATTATAAGTTGTATTTGATTCAACAATACCTGAGTATGGCTTTTAGAATCTTGAAATGTTGTGTGGATAACCTGAAAAAATATAATTATTTTGAGGTAAGGGATCATATTTTTAAAGTATATTCATTCAAAGTGTTATGTTCTTTGGTAAAATGGGTTGGATTAGTACAAGATTCATTATACCATATGAAATCCGATATAGATATGGTTTATTTTCTTACTGAGTGTTATTTCCCCAATTTTCATCCCAAATACATATTGTATTTCATGTTTCAATGTTATGGAGAAATGTATATCAAAATAAGGGTTTTATCCCTAAAATAGTTTAGTTAGAAGAAAATATTTCTTATGAGGATCATCTGGTTCATATTCATGGTTTTATAGAGTTTGTTTTTTAGAATAAGGTGATTCACTGGGCTAAGGATTTTTGGAAACCCCTTATAGTTGAAAAAGCTACATAAGAATCTAAAAAAATGAAGTAATGATATCGCCACTTGTTTGACAAGTGACTAAAATTGAAATGATGCCATTTGAAAAATGGTGAAGAGTGTAAAAACCAAGCTAATGATAGAATAAATAATTTTCATATTTATTAATATGAATTAGATAGTTGTATTTATTATAAAAATGCTACTTAATTTTTAAATCAAAATGTAAATAGTTGTAAATAAACTCTATTATAAAAAGGTTTTTAAAGAATAATTTCTAAATTATAGATTATAAAATTTTAAAGGATGAATTTCAATTTTTTAAATCATAATATCAAAATTAACTAAGGGTAAATGTTTGGGATTTTTCAGAAAACTTTGATTTTTCAATGAATAGTGAAAATACCATTTTTTTAATAAATATATCATTTCCTTTCAAGAAATTGACTAATTTAAAAGACCTATAAATTTTTAAACATGATTTAATGTAACATCTATTTTATTTAGTTATAATTAATCCACTTAATTAATTTTTAATCAAGTTTATATTAGATTTTTGGCTAAGATTATTTTTGAGATTAAACCGGAATTTTTTGGAAAATTGTTTTAAAATTACCAATGTTTATCCATTTTAATTAAATAAAACAAGCCCAAATTAGTAATGATTTTAATTAAATAGATATATTATATATATTTAAATATTAATTTCAATTAATACAAATATTATTACTAGTCATAGAGTTAATATAAAATCATCATTTTCTTGGAAAATATACTTCTTGAAAAAACATTTTTTCTTCGCGTCTCTCTGTTTTATTTTAATTTAAAAAATTCCATTTCTATTTATTGAATTTGTTAAAATGTATTCTATATCATAAATCAGAATAATTTATATTTTATAATAATTTAAACTTAATTTTTTACCTTAATTAATAGTGAAAATAGTTAAAATTAATTACTACATTTTAGGTAAAAATAGATTTCCTAATGGTTAAACTAAAACTATAAGAATTAAAATTAAATTAAAATAAAAAAAACTATATTTTATATTAATATTTACTCCTTTAAATTATTAATTATAGATAATATTACATTTTGGGGCTATATGTAATTTGAAAAAAGTGGGTACACCTTTTTCTTTTCAAAAATTACAAGTGTACAACTCAACTCACTTCTAAAAGGGAACCATATCCCGTCTCATATTATCACAATAAAAATAATTTTAATGGTCAATAACAACCCACATATCTTTATTCACCCCCTAACCAGGACCTATGTCCCTTATTTGTTTCATTTATCCATTTTGTCAAAGCATTTGGTGCTTTCATAAGGATGTTGTCCACAAAAGAGGTATTGTACTTAACCGAGCATTTTTATTTTATTTTTTATTCTAACACCATAAAATTTTGTTCAAATGTTCTTATATAATAACGTATTATTTCCCATATATTAAAATGTTATTATGTTAATATAATAACCAAATAAATCTTCTCTTCCATCAAATGGGATACGAAATCATCATTTTTGTATGTGGCAGACTACCACCCCGCAAAACAATGCCATTCAATTTCCATCATCCCCCATCATAGATTGTTAAAGAGACATATTTAAAGTATATATGTATATATATTATTTATATTTTGGAGTTTTGATATCTCATATAACTGCATACGTTCCATTCTATGGGGGAAACAATAACGTCACACATGTGTACGGTGTACTACTGCCTCATCAAGCAGTGTGATTCAATTTTAAAAAAACATATTACAAGGAAGGTAATAAGGATATATTTAATTAATATATATTATATAAAATACATAATTATGATATTCATGGGATATTTATCAATATTATAATTTAATAATTCATATTTCTTCTTACATTGAAAAGTGACAACGTTGTTCGTTCGTACGTGTGGACTACCACCTCCAAGAATCTATGTAAATATTTTTTTATAAATAAATATAATGGGATATATATAAATAAATGGGAATGAGATTTTATTTATGATATTATTATAATTTTTGAAATATAAAATATTTCCTACCTTATTTTCATAACGATAATTGATATATAGAAATGTTACTCAAGCGTACGCACGAACTACTATCTCCAGGATTTTGACGCAGTTAATATTTCATAAAAATATTCCATTATTTTATAAAGGGTATTTTATGCGTAAAAATAAAATTTATTTCAAGATTGTTATTCTGTAAATTTTTATATAATGACCAATTTGACCAAATTCAACATACTTAAGTAAATCTCGATAAATAAACTGAACATCATCAAAATATCTGATATAAAACTCATTGATATATAACATGGTAATACGTGAAATAAAATATAATAATAAAAATGAAAACATTTATTAAAAAATAAAAAATTTAACATATGTTTGTTATTTAAAAATATAAATAATTTACTTGATGATTCGGACACAATGAAATGTACTTCAAGTCAATTTCCTTTAGTTTGGTCATAATTTGATGTTATGAACCTATATTCTAGAACCAGTTGTATATAGATCCCCATTTAAATGTTATACCTTGAAAATATCTATTCTTATGAAATTCACTATATTTAAATTTTATTCATCCATGTGAATTACGATTCGAATGCCTTTAAAGTGGTAGTGGGCTTTTCTTTAAAAAACATATTTTAAAATATTATTTATAACTCACTATTCCTTAAATTTCCATATTTTATAAATGATTTTATTAATGTAATTATAGGTATGTGATAGTTTTTTAGAGGAAATTGTTATCTTTATTTATACATTTTTTATTGGAATCTTTGTATGTAATTTTTGAATTTCTTTACCAAAGAAAAAATAAATGTTTTATTTTAACATATATAGATACAACCATATTTCCTATCATAGTAACCATTATTTCAAGTTTGTATTACACTAAAAAAATTCATGTTTCCTTAAAAAAAACCATTTCCCATTTTTCTTGGTAATTTATATTTTGAAAAAAAATGAAAAGAATATTGTATGTTGATATCCGAATGTTTTTCCCAATAAGTTTTAAAAAATCTAATTTTTTATGATGTAATGTTAAAATATTAAAAGGTTTTACTCATGATATGGTCCTTGTAAATTGTTTATGATGGGTGATTCTAGATAAATCCGGGTGATCTTATTATATCTTATACAATTTTTGGGCCTAGATATCATCGGTGATACCATTATAGTGTATCCAATGGGTGCACCTGGTTAGAGCTCCAATACATTGGGTAATGATTATGTTCTCTAGAAAATTATAATGGAATTCAGTTGAATAGTTATTATAGAATGTAATGGATCTATGAGTATATTTACAAAGGTATAAACATGAATTATCAATATTTTCTACATAGTAATCATGAAAAGTGCTTTATTTGAAAGGTAAGAAAATGATCGTTTAAAAGAATGATTATTCATTTTTCTGGTAAAAAATTGTATTTTTATGAAATTATTTTTCCGGAGTTTTTTAGTTTTTCACTAGGCTTGTAGTGTTTATTCTTTTAATGTCCCTTACTAATCTTTTTGTGTTAATACCATGTTTAAAAAAAATTCAAACGGTTTATGTATTGGTAATGGAAAGGAAGATGATAAGTTGAAATTTTTTAAGATTTGTTTTATTAAAAGTTATATTTAATTTTTAATATTTTTACATCATGGAAAAATGTTTAGTGATAGGATTTTTTTCATGTTATATTATAACGTTTATTTATATATGATTTATTACATAATTTACAAAAACTATAAACCTAAAATTATAAAAAATGTAAAATAATGAATTCTTTACATTAAATGCAAGATTATGTACTGTTATAGGCTAGGTCCATATAATCACTAACATAATATTCAGGGAATACACCTAGATGGAGGGTTATAATAAATTTCTATATTATAAGTATGTTTACCATATTATCGTTTTGGGGTAGTCAATATGAGTAACATGTGCTAGGGGAGGATTCATCCATAACCTAATAATAGTAACCCTCTTTATTAATGGATTACATGATTGTAAAATCCATATCAGTTGTATTTATTTGGGAGGAAAACATGTTGAGGATCCTTCATGAGACATATGATATTTTTTATCAAATATATATATGATCTGAAGGGATAACTATAACATACAAGGAGTGGAAGATGTTCTGCGTGTGAAAATAATGTCAAAGAGTAACAAATCCTCATAGAGTTCATTGTATTATAGGTGCGGGACATGGGAATTATCCGTGCCTATGATCCAATCTATGGGTTATCCCCTAGACCATGTAAATAAATATTATATTCCATCTAATAAAGCAAATGGATTTAAGTAATTGTTTTCTATGTATTCAAAGGCTATCTTGTGGATGTATTTTAGTAATGGTATATCAATAATAAGAATTAGGAATCATATAAGGATTGAGTTAATTTTGGAAGTATATATGACTTCATGTAATATTAAAATAATAGTTATGGATAGAATCATAGGTTTATGAGTTTAATGTTGATCATAATTTCGAAACATTGACACCCCTTTTGAGGTATTTTGTTACGTGAGTTTATCAAGATTAAGGATATTTTAAGAGAAATTTATGGAAATAAAACTGGTTGGTTGGTTTATTTTTTAGTGAAAAAGTTATTTTAGGAGGAATAACTTTACACTTTTTAGATTTATCATTGTCATGGATTCTCTTAACGGAAGGAATGCGCTCCAGGCACCGCCTCCTGTTCAAAATTTTTTGACCGTTTTTGCTGGCTCTCATGCTTCTCCGGTTATGGCGAGGGTGCCGATTGCTGATCAACAGACACCTCCACCTACCTCACTTGGTGGGTTTTAGGGCATGGGGACCTGCGCACATCCTAGGGCTTCCTTCAGGGATGTTCTCTGCCGATCGTCGGCGGCCTCCGGGGTCTCGCGGTTTCCCACTGTTCCTCTCGATCCAGTTTTTTCTTCAGATGGCAGTTGCCCTATTCTCTCAGCATCCATATCTGCATTTGATGAAGCCTCTGATCAGCTGAAGTGGACTCTAGTGGAAAGATTTATCTTTGAAAAGACCACCTTTTACGTTCTCTAGGAGCATGTGGGTTCCTGGGATCTTGATCGTCTGACCAAGGTGTCTGTGCTGAATCACAAAGCTTTCAGTGTTGTTCTGGCTTTGGAGGAGGTCTTTTTCAAGGATTTTTTCTCAATCCCCTGCTCATTCAGAAAATGGCGCTACTGTTTATTTAGATGGTCTATAGAGATGCATCTTGGTCAGGATTCCTCTATAGTTGCGGTCTGGATATCCCTTTCTGGACTCCCACTCCCCTTCAAGAATATATCATTCTTGCAGGGGATTTGGGGTTTTCTTGGGTCTTTTATTTGCACGGAAAATCATACCATTCATCTTGAGGTGGCTACGGTGGCTCAGATATATATTGAAATGGAAATCTCCCTCCCTCTCCCACCTCGTATCATTCATCAGGCGGCAGGCTGGAAGGACTGGTCTCAGGTGTTGGTGTACCCCACACCTCCCCGCTTATGCTCGCACTGCAAGCTCCAAGGGAACTCACTGTCGATCTGTCGTAAAAGTTGTTTAATCCATCTTGATTGAGCTCCGTAGCAGGCACTGAGGTGTGATGCGTTCCTCACTTCTCAGAAGGGAGTCATATTTCTGTTGGTTCGTAATGGCACAGGGGAATGCTCAAAGGGGAAGATGGTGACAGCTACTACCTCTCCACTGCCGGGGTCCTGTACGACGTCCAAAGAGGCTTTACAACCGAAAATGGCATGTTCGGCTTGCATGACATTAGTTCCTTTTGTTTATTCTCAGGTTAGCATGTCTTGCTCATCAGATTAGAACCCCCCGGTGACATCTCTCTCGGTCCCCTCTTCGAGATGCAGTCCTTCGGTAGTTGTGGAGCCTGAGGTCCCTGGTATGTTGGTCCAAGAAGCTTTAGGAGGTGTACCTAATCATAGTCAAAACAGTCGGGTCTCGGTGGAGGAGGGAATGGAAGTCCTCCCAAGCTTGGTGTGGATTTCTCCTCCTTGAATGGACAGTCTATCACAGCGGGAGTAGAATAATGTTGTGGTCGAGTTCAATGGGGATCAAAATGAAGAAGGGTCTGTGTTCACAGGCTCCGCGTGTTCATCCCATTATCGAGTAGGTAATGTGTCCCTGATAATTTTGTTGCACTCAGACCGGCGTTCACCCGCAGCGGGAGCCTCATCGGTGCGGGAGGGAGTATGCACCAGATCACAGTATAAGCTTAAGGCTATTGGAGTGATGCCTCTGTTGCAGCAGGGCCATTCGTCGGTGGCCAAAGCCGGACGCATCCCATGTTAATGATCTCGATCCTCTTGTGGAACGCCAGGGGTCTCGAGCCAGGGTTAAGACAGACTTCCTAGCCAACGGGAAACCAGGAGCCGCGGGTCCCTGGGGCGGCACCGCCGGCGACCGGGGGCGGCGACCGGAGTCGTCCGGACGCCAGGAGGTGGCGGCACCCGAGCGCGCAGCCAGAAAAATCAACCGTCGCGGCTTACCGCGGCGGTGCGGCACGGGGGATCCCGCGTCGGCGCGGGATCCCGGGGGATTGGCGGAAGCGCAGACCGCCGCCTGCTGTAATCAACGGCGAGGGGGGCCGCGCACCCCCCCCCCCGCTCCGCGGCTTTCACTCGGCCACGCTCACCGAGCCGCGGCGGCCCGGTCGGGCCGGACCAGCCGGCCGGGCCGGGCCACGCCCGGAAGGGCCGGACTCGGACCCGGGTAGGGTCGACCCGGTTCGGGCCGACCCAGGGGGGGGATTGGGCAAGGCCCAGATCCCCCATTTCAGGTTGTTTCCGATCGAACACCCATAACTTGGGCTATGGACCTATGATCGACGCACCGTCAGCGGAGATGTGATTCTTGGACCGAGACGGTCGTTTTGACATATTGCACTCAAGGTTTCGGAATACTTTGGGTTCGGCCGGGTTGGTTCGTGCACGGAACCAACCGGGCCCTCGGAGCGGAATCGCTTATAACTTGAACTCCGGACGTCCGATTGACGTGCTGTCGACTTTGATGGATTCCTCTAAGTGAGATGAATCTTTTGGATTACTCCGCTCGAGGTTCGGATTCCATCGAAGTGCGGTCGGGTTGGTTCGCTCACGAAACCAACCGGGGCCCTGGAACGAAAAGGCCAATAACTCACAGACCGGGCGTCCGATTGACGCACCGTCTGTCTCGTTGAATTCCTATTGATGATACGGAACTTTTGGAATTCTTTGCCCGAGTTTCGGTTGTTGATGGATAGTGGCTGGGTTGGATTGTACCCTAAATCCAACTGGGCCCTTCGAACAGAAAAGCTGATATCTTTCAGACTGGACGTCCGTTTGACGAACCGTCAGCGGCGTTGGTGATCACGTTGAGAAACAGTCCCTATGAGTATACCCTATGAGAGTTCGAGGTACAGTTGAGATACGGCCAGGTTGGTTCGCTCACGAAACCAACCGGGCCGCTGGGACGAAAAGGCTAATAACTCACAGACTGGGCGTCTGATTGACGCGCCAACTATTGTGTTGAGACCCCTATGAAGAGGCGGGTACTTTGAGATACTTATTTGTGGTACTTTGAGATACTTGGAGTATCGACCTATAGCTCGTGGTGCGGACCTTCCCGGAGATGAGCGTGCAGAGTACAGAGACCGTGTAGCCGACTGAGACCTGACGACTGCTTGACCGACTCGACTTGGAGTGAGTCGACTAGCCCAGTGGACGGAGCACTACTTTTTTTGGGTGAAGACCCATGGCGGACGGAGCACTACCTGTGTGATAGTGCAGACCCGTGGTACTCGTCCGGAGAGTACCTCAGCAGGCTAATAGGGGGTGTGCACTACTGTGTTTGGGTGACATACCACGGCGGGAAGCACTACTGTGTTTGGGTGGCTGACCCGTGGTACTCGACAGGAGGAGTACCTGAGCCGTCTTAGGTTAGTGAGCAGTACCTCGGAGTCGTGACAGGACCAATGTACACTCCAGAGACGGGGCTCTTCAGCAGTTACGGTTTCGAGAATGAAAATACTGGTTTGAGCTGAGACTTTTGACCTTTGTGTTTACCTCTTGATTGAGATGGGTCACTTGATAACTTGGGTATATGTATGGGAATATACCTGGGTAGTGGTTATCCTTTGATTTCATGATCTTTGTGTTTCCTCATGACTGATATGGGTTACTTGATAACATAGATATATGTATGGGCATATACCTAAGTATATGGTATCTGTTGAGATCTTATTTGTGGTTATCCTTGTTGGTTTTAGTGAAACCTTGAGGGTCTCGGGGTCCCTACTGAGTATCGTTATACTCACCCCTGCACGGGCTATGCCCTCACCTCGTTGTGTTTGTTGCATATGACAGGCAGTGCGGACGGAGGCCGAGTGTTCGAGGACTGGACAGTACCCTGAGGTGGACTACATGACGAGTTAGTACCCGGAGGTGGAATACACTAGGAGTCATTATCTGGAGGTGGAATTCACGGCGAGACGACACTCGAAGGAGGCTGACGGGTGAGAGCGTTGTGGAGGCTATCTGTACCTACCCTTCAGGTAGGATCCGTGGTGGACGATCCAGGAGCTGCGACATTTGTACCTACCCTTCAGGTAGGATCCGAGGAGGACGACCCAAGAGCCACTTCCGTTCTTCCAGCTGTTGTCTTTTTCTGTTTTACTTTGTTCAGTTGTAGTTGTACTTTCATTTGGGTTTGTATTATGGCCTTTTTACCTTTCATCTCTTCTCTTTGTACTTAGTGTTTTACTTCCGCTTTTACTCTGTGGTGTTTTGTTTACTTTTATAAAGGCAATGCCTTCCCAGTTATCGGGATTTACGCCTTTGGTGCTAGTCGTCAGCCCATGGCCTATGGAAGGCGTGCCTGGGGTAGTCACGGCACGGGCCCCGAGGACAGGTCATGACAAATTGGTATTAGAGGAGTCGGTTCTACCGCATAACTAATAACTCTGATATTTTTTTTTCTTTCTATGAAGCAATAGTGTTAAGAGTACAGAGTGTGGTTTTTAGTTCGGGGAGTCCAGTGTTGGTGTGGGCGGCCGACGTATCCATACACCAGGACCTTGAAAACTGATTTCCGACTTTGTGCACAAAAACACTGATTGCGTCTGTGTTTCCAGAAGTTTTTAAATGTCAGCTCAAACCAGGTCAGCTCACCAGGTATAATCGTTGGACCGTGACATGTTGTTTCGTTTAAGATGCCTTTTCTCGGACGAACAGCTAGAGCCCAGAAGGATGTGTGTACTGACATCCTTTAGAGCGACGAGGCTTCGGTACAGGGCCCTCTTGTAGTTGAGGCACCAGCGGAGGCACCAGTGGTACTACCATACGTTGGGCCATCGATGACACCAGCCCCAGAAGTAGGCGATGCACGCCACATGAGCACGCTGCACGAGTTCCTATACCAGAGGCCACCCAGTTTCCGGGGAGAGACGGACCCGCAGGCGGCTGAGGATTGGCTGGAGGCTGTGGTGAGAGTCTTCAGGTTAGTGGGGACGCCTGCAGACTTCATGGTGATCTTTGCTGCTAGCCTTCTTCAGGCAGTAGCAGGCAGGTGGTGGAGCCACTTGTTTCAGTTTTGCGACGGGATGACCTTCACATGGGAAGACTTCGAGACCTTCTTCATGGTGGAGTTTGTGCCAGTATCTCTACACCCCGAGCATGTTCAGGAGCTACTGCATTTGCCGCGTGTTTTTCGATCAGTAGCCGAGTCATCTGTGGGCAGTAGACAGATGATGCAGAGGTCCAGGAGGACTAGACCAGTAGTTGGGCGATCTCGGGTTTTAGGATCGGTGGTGGAAGGCACCCGGGGTGGGGACAGAGCTAGGCGTGCCAGAAATAGAGAGTGTTACTCATGCGGCGGGAAGGGTCACCTGGCACATGACTGTCCGACTCCTCGTACAGTTGATCTGCAGGATTTGGAGGAGCCACCGAGGTAGAAGCAGCGACGAGTGCTTGAGCAATAGTCGAGAAGTGGACAAGGCAGTAGAGCTCTGGGAGCAGGTGGACAGGAGCGGAACTAGTGGATACATCCCTTGTACTTCTAGTTCCATGTTGCTGTTGTATTCGGATCTTTGTACTATGAGCTGCAATAATAAAAAGACACTTATCTTTGATATGTTTTCTTTCCTGTCCTTTGTTTGGTTTATACTGAGTGGTACCGGTTAAGACTATTGACTTGACCCTCACTTTCTAGTTTTTACTGGAGGAGACCCAGTGACCTCACACTGATGCCGACACTCTGACTCGACCCTTGGAGGCGAGAGTGACAGTTGGATCTCTTGGTAGTAACGTCGAGGCCTTACGACATCATCCATGGCATGAATACATCATTCATGTTAGGATTTACTGTATTAGGAAATGGGCGTGGTTCATCAGGGGATGAGACCGAGTTTCTCTTTTCGGCAAAGGAGAAATTTTAGCATCTCTTTCAGATCGTAGGCAAGGAAGGTGCAGATCATCCAGGAGTGGATGAAGACTGCATAGTACAGTAAGAAACAGGAAACTGGCACCAGTCTTAGAGACTCGGGCATGTTAAATGTTTCCATAAGAGGAAGCTTTCAGGAGAGATGAGTCTGCGAAGTAGCAGACGTGGTGGAAGAGCTAGGAGAGCAGCATGAGGTGGTGTATATCTTAACATTCTACAACCACCCGCCTTAGTTATCCCCGCAAAGCTCAGGGAGCTGGAGGGTGGAGGAAGAGAGTAGCTGCATGCGGTCAAGGAGAGTGACCCAATGGCTCTAAAAATGATTCAAGGGACAGTCTGTGTCCACTACTAGCTGATGTAGTAACAGAAGTCGATATGAATCATTCCTTGCTTTCACGAATATTGTTCCAGACCTAGAGTTTCCGGTAAGCCGTGGACTTGACCCTCACGTCTGGAGATACCTTGGGAGGAGACTCAATAATCACACATACGCCAAAGGTGTGGTCAGACCCTTGAGGCGAGAATTTTGGTTGGAATCTCATGGTGGCAACGTCGTGGCCTTACGATGTTATTTTGAGTATGGAATGGGCAATAACTGTTCATACTCAAATTGATGGTTTTAGGTGAACATCAAGATGGGTTTTCCTTGGTTGGCGAAAAAGGAAACCCCAGGCAGCGCAGGGTAACTCTTGCACAGGAGGGTGCGACCGATCACTCTTGAGTCGGTCAACCTACCCTCGTGGCAGCAGTCATTTCGAGTTCCAGTTCTAACAGGAATTGGAGGCCTCTAGAGTTCGAGGATGACGATCACGTCCTTATACGGGTCTCACCCCAATGAAGTTTACGGAGATGTGGCCAAGGTGGCAAGTTATCTCCGAGGTTCAGCGGACCTTCTTAGGTCCTCAAATAGGTAGGCGGGGTGGTTTACCGCTTGACCCATCCACCTCATTTGCACCAGGTGCACGACGAATTCCATGTATTTCAATTGAGGAGATACATGTTCGACCCTTCGCATATCATCGACCATGGGGAGTTGGACTATGGTGATGGGGTGACTTTCACGGAGGTTCCAGTGGGAATCGAGTATTGATAGGAGAGGATCCTATGAGTAAGGACGATTCCTCAGGTGAGCTTTCTCTAGATGTACGGGAACCTCCAGGTAAGCACATGGGAGCGAAAGGCTCAGAAGCGTGCTCAATACCGCTTTTGTGACCATAGTTTGTGTTGAAGCTTTATGGGGATGTAAAGCCCTGAGGTGGGAGTAATTTAAAGACCCAGAAATTTCAAGGAATTTTTTTTCTTAATTTTCTTTGGAATTTTACAAGAATGCAGTTTCTGACAGCGCCTGATTCTGAGGCCCGGTGTGCCCGGAATCATTTTCCGAAGCTTGGCTCGGGTACGTTCAGTGAACAGATGAGCGGGTTTTTCTAACTTTTGAACCGGTGCTCGGAATCGAATTCCGAGGGCACCGATGGAACCGTAGCGCCAGTAATTGCTTAGGAACGCCATTTCCGGAGTTGCGTTTTCATGAGAGAAGATGATAAAAATTGTGGAAGTTTAATTTATAAATTAACTACAATTTTTATTTTCTATTATTGGTTTAAGGCATTGGGTGGAAGTTGGGTAACTACCCAACTTCCCTAGAGAGGTTATGAGTGTGGTGGGGCCCACATGAACCCCACCCCTTAATATTATTCAACCCCCCTCAACTCACCATTAACTCTTGATAACTTGAACATTAATAACTTATGTTATTAATTATGTGATTAAGTGTGGATTTTTAAATTTCAAACTCTTGAAATTAAAAAGTAATGTCATGTTAATAAAATAAGAGGTGAGCTTATTTTATTTTGGGTTAGTTTCTTTTGGTGGAGTCTTGGGGAGGAAAAGGCTAAGGATTGAAGAGTTTCTTCATCTCCTTCGTCGAAGAACGCGAAAAACGTGAAGAACGCCAGATTCCTCGGAGGTCGACATCTCCTTCCGCGACGTCTCCTTCCACGACGCCTCTTACCGCGATGCCGACGACGTCTTCTTTCGCGATGCCTCTTTCCGCGACGAATCCTCATTCGACGAACCACCGTTCAAGCAACGTCGAGGTAGGGAATTGTTTTGTGAATATTAATGAACCCCATGTTACTTCCTTCTAAATCAAAGAACGCGGATCAACTAAACATCAAGTTGATCCACGAAGAATATGTTGCGGGTTGGGAATTCTTGTTTGTGGGAAAACTGTAGGGGTTTATTTATTTAATTTGTTCGTGATTATTACCTTGACGTTCTTCAAGAAATATGACCAATTGCTATCAATTAACGAGAGGGGGCCGGACCGCACAAACACGACCGACCCTCCTCCTTATCCATGTTGGTTTCTTTTGTGGATTGAAATGGGAATAGCGTTGTGCCGTCGCATCGCGCGGAATCGTGCGACAAAGAATGCGTGTCTGCGTCGCGCCGCGCCGTGAAAACGAACAAGGACGCGACTCCGTCACTCCGCATTAGAGAAACATGAAGACATCCAAGGACGGAGTCGGGCCATGGCGAAGGGGCGCGACGCCATCGTGTCATGCCAAAGAACCACGAGGACGGCGTGATTTTGTTGATTGAAGTGCGGATAGACGGGCCATGACAAACGGGGCCTCAAGGTTATTTTGAAGATTCCACAATAAAGTTCGAGACCTGAGATGAACGCTGGCCCAAACGGTTTTGAAAACAAACCACCGGAGCAACTCCAGTGGCCCGCGGAAAACTAAGAGGCGCGGGTCGCCGGCGCGGCGCCACCGAAGACTAGGGGATGCGGCGCCCGAGCGCACCACCGGAGGAATCAACCACCGCGGCTTGCCGCGGCGGTGCAGCATGGGGGATCCCGTGGCCGCGCGGGATTCCGGAGGATTGGCGGTGGCGCAGACCGCCGCCGGCATCAATCAACGGCGAGGGGGGCCCCGCACCACCACCCCCCCTCGCTCCGCGGCTTCCGCTCGGCCACGCTGGCCGAGCCGGGCCGGACCCGGACCCGGGTCGGGTCGACCCGGTTCGGGACGACCCAGGGGTGGATTGAGGCGGGCCGGGCCGGGCCCAGATCCCCCATTTTGGTTTGTTTCCGATCTAACACCCATAACTTGGGCTACGGACCTCCGATCGACGCACCGTCAGCGGCGATGCGATCCTTGGACCGAGATGGTCGTTTGACATATCGCATTCAAGGTTTCGGAATACTTTGGGTTTGTCCGGGTTGGTTCGTGCACGGAACCAACCGAGCCCTCGGAGCAGAAACGCTCATAACATGAACTCTGGACGTCCGATTGACGTGCCGTCAACTTTGATGGATTCCTCTAAGTGAGACGGATCTTTTGGCTTACTCCGCTCGAGGTTCGGATGTCATCATAGTGCGGTCGGGTTGGATTGCTCAGGAAACCAACCGGGCCCCTAGAACGAAAAAGCCAATAACTCACAGACCGAGTGTCCGATTGATGCACCGTCTGTCTCGTTGAATTCATCTTGATGAGACGGAACATTTGGCATTTTTCGCCCGCGTTTTGGTTGATGTTGGATAGTAGTCGGGTTGGATTGTACCCACAATCCAACCGGGCCCTTGGAACGAAAAAGCTGATATATTTCAGACTGGACGTCTGTTTGACGAACCGTCAGCAGCGTTGGTGATCACGTTGAGAAACGGTCCATATGAGTATACCCTATGTGATTTCGGCGTACAGTTGAGATATGGCCGGGTTGGTTCGCTCACAAAACTAACCGGGCCCCTGGGACGAAAAAGCTAATAACTCACAGACCGGGTGTCCGATTGACGCGCCGACTATTGCGTTGAGACCCCTATGACGAGGCGGTCCTTTGAGATACTTATTCTTGGGACTTTGAGATACTTGAAGTATCGACCTATAGCTCGTGGAGCGGACCCTCCCGGAGACGAGCGTGTGGAGTACAGAGATTGTGCAGCCGACTGAGACATGACGACTACTTGGCCGACTCGACTTGGAGTGAGTCGACTAGCCCAGTGGATAGACCACTACTTTTTTTGGGTGCAGACCCATGGCGGACGGAACAATACCTGTGTGACAGTGCAGACCCGCGATACTCGTCTGGAGAGTACCTCACCAGGCTTCTAGGGGGTCTGCACTACTATGTTTGGGTGACATTCCTCGGCGGGAAGCACTACTGTGTTTGGGTGGCTGACTCGCAGTACTCGACAGGAGGAGTACCTCAGCCGTCTTAGTTTAGTGAGCAGTACCTTGGAGTCGTGACAAGACCACTGTACACCCAAGAGACTGGGCTCTTCAGCAGTTAATGTTTCGATAATGAAAATCCTGGTTTGAGCTGAGACTTTTGACCTTTGTGTTTACCTCTTGATGGAGATGGGTCACTTGATCACTTAGGTATATGTATGGGCATATACCTGGGTAGTGGTTATCCGTTGATTTCATGATCTTTGTGTTTCATCATGATTGAGATGGGTTACTTGATAACTTAGATATATGTATGGGAATATACCTAAGTAGAGGTTATCTTTTGAGATCTTCATTGTGGTTATCCTTGTCGGTTTTAGTGAGACCTTGAGGGTGTCGGGGTCCCTACTGAGTATCGTTATACTCACCCCTGCACGGGCTATGACTGCACCACGTTGTGTTGGTTGCAGACGACGGGCAGTGCTGACGGAGGCCGAGTGTTTGAGGACTGGACGGTACCTGGAGGTGGACTACATGACGAGTCAGTACCTAGAAGTGGACTACACGACGAGTCATTATCTGGAGGTGGACTTCACGGCGAGGCGGCACTCGGAGGAGGTTGACGGGCGAGAGCGTTGTGGAAGCTATCGGTACCTACCCTTCAGGTAGGATCCGTGGTGGACGATCCAGGAGCTGCGCCATCTGTACCTACCCTTCAGGTAGGATCCTAGGAGGATGGCCCAGGAGCCGCTTCCCTTCTTCTAGCTGTTGTCTTTTTATGTTTAACTTTGTTCAGTTGTAGTTTTACTTTCATTTGGGTTTGTATTCTAGCCCTTTTACCTTTAAGATCTTCTCTATGTACTTAGTGTTTTACTTCCGCTTTTACTCTGTGGTGTTTTGTTTACTTTTATAAAGGAAATACCTTCCCAGTTATTAGGATTTACGCCTTTGGTGCTAGTCGCCAGCCCCTGGCCTATGGAAGGCGGGTTTGGGGTAGTCACGACACGGACCCCGAGGATGGGTCGTGACAGTGCGAATGTTTCAAAAAGAGGAAATGTTAAGGACAGATAAATCTGCAGAGTATCATACGTGGAGGCAGAGCTAGGAGAGCAGCATGAGGTGGTGTACATATCAACATGTTACAACCACCCGCCTTTGTTATTCCCTCCAGGCTTAGGGAGCTAGAGGGCAGGGGAAGATAGTAGTTGCATGCGGTCAAGGAGTGTGACCCAATAGCTCTAAGAATGATTTGAGGGACAGTCTGTGTCCACTACAAGATACCGTAGTAACAGACGTTGATACGAATCATTCCTTCCTTCCACGAATCTTGTCCCAGACCTAGAGTTTCCAGTTAAGCCATTGACTTGACCCTCATGTCCGGAGATACCTTGGGAGGAGACTCAATAATCACACTTATTCCGAAAGTGTGGTATGACCCAGGAGGTGAGAGTTTCGGTTAGAATCTCTTGGTGGCAGCGTCGAGGCCTTACGACGTTGGTCTCGGTATGGATTGGATTCACAGTTCATGCTTAGATTGACTGTATTAGGCAAAAAGGTTGTGGTTTATCTAAAACATTGGGATGAGGTTTTCCTTGTTCGAAGAAAAGGAAAACCCAGGCAGCATAGGATGGAATCATGCATAGGAGGGTGGGGTTGATCACTCTTGAGTCAGTCAACCTTACCCTCGTGGAAGCAGGAGTTTTGAGTTTCAGTTCTAAACAGTAATTGGAAACCTCTAGAGTTCGAGGCTGATGATCACGTCCTTATATAGGTCTCACCTTGACGAGGTTTACAGAGATATGACCAAGGAGGCAAGTTATCTCCGAGGTTCAGCAGACCTTTTCAGGTCCTCAGCAGGGTAGGCAATGTGGCTTACCATTTGACCCATCCACCTCAGTTGCACCAGGTTCATGAAGAATTCCTTGTATCTCAGCTGAGGAGATACGAGCACGACCCTTCGCATATCATCAACCATGAGAAGTTGGACGTTGGTGATGGGGTGACTTTCGCGGGGTTCCATTAGAAGTTGAGGATCGACAAGAGCGGGTCCTACGAGGACGATTGATTCCTCTTGTGCGCTTTCGTAGGTAGCACGAGAACCTCTAGATGAGCACATGGGAGCAGAATGCTTAGATACGTGCTCAGTACCGCTTTTGTATCCATAGTTTGTGTTAAAGATTTATGGGGACGTCAATCCCTAAGGTGGGAGTAATGTAAGGACCCGTAAATTTCAAGGAATTTTTTTTCTTAATTTCATTGGGATTTTACAATGCAGTTTCTGACGGCGCCTGATTCCGAGGTCCAGTGTGCCCGGAATCAATTTCCGAAGTTTAGCTCGGGTACGTTCAGTGAACGAACGAGCGGGTTTTTCTATCTTTTGAACCGGTGCTCAAAATTGAAATCCGAGGGCATCGATGAAACCAGAATGCCGATATTTGCTTAAGAGGACTTTTCCCGAAGGTGCGTTTGCTCGGGAGGAGTTGTTAAAAAAACAGCGAGTTAAATGTGAAGTAATAAAATTGTGTTACAATTTTATTTCATATTCTAAGTTGTTAACCTATGTCTGGAAGTTGGGTGGGACCTACTTGTTGTTAACTACCCTTGAGAGAATAAAGGTGGGGTGGGGCCCACACGATCCCAACCCCTCACCTTCTCTAACACCTCTAACCCCCCCACTTAAGATGTGTAACTCATCTTAACCTTTAAACTTCCCATTAATTGGGTGACTTTCCCTCTCCTCACTTTAATCATGCCAACACACTAATCCAATTAATGGAATTAAGTTTTTTGAATTTTGAACTCATAGAATGACATAATAAAATAAGAATAGCTTATTTTATTTTTGGGGGTTAGATTGGTTGTGTTGAGGATTGGAGGAGAGAGCTCTAAGTCTCTTAAAGAACTTCATCTTCTTCGGTGAATAACGTCTTCATCCTCACCGAAGAACGAAAACACTTCGTCAAGGATCATCGACTCGGAGACTCGGTATCTTTGGACCTCTTCTTCCTCCACAACAAAGGAGGAGGCACCGACGCGGAAAATCACCAACGACGTGCCGTTCCTTCTCCTCTCCGTAGCTGGTGTGAGACATCGTTCCCTTCTTGGATGCACGCCAACGCTGTCATCAAAACCACCCCCGTGACGCTATCTTCCACAAACTTCCTTTGAGGTAGGGAATTAATTTGTGAATGTTAATGAACCCATGTTTATTCCTTTCTAAAACAAAGAACGCGGATCTACTAAATATTAAGTTGATCCGTGAAAGAATATGTCTGCGGGTTGGGAATTCTTGATTACGGGGAAACCTGTAGGGGGTTTGATTTTGGTTCATGAATCTTTCTTGACCGTCCAAAATCCATTTTTCTTAAGCCGCATGATATCGGATTAACGGGAGGAGGTCGGACCGCACGAACACGACAGACCCTCTTTCCCCTTCGTTGATGTGTTTTTCGCGGCTCGATCAAAGGTTGCACGGTGAAACGGCACCATGCAGAAACAAGGAGGATCATCGGCGAAGAAGCACGACGCCATTGCACTGCGCCGTTGAGGCCGAACGAAATCGCGACCGGAGTCAGGGCCGCAGAGACGAATCGAAGACTCCACAGTTGTTTATTTGATCGTTGTGCGTGGAATGACGAGCGACAAGAAACGGGGCCGAAAAGTCAACTTGAAGCCTCCGCAGTGAAGGTTGGGTCCCGGGAGGACCGTTGGCAAAGACGGAAAGCAAAACGGACCACCGGAGTGCGTCCGGTGGTCCGCGGAAGGGCCTGCCGGCACGCTGCCAGAAGGGTCCGCCGCGGCTGAAGCCGTGGCGGCAGGCACCGGTCCGGCGGCCGTGCGGGACCATGGGGGAGACAGGGGGTCGTGATCCCCGGTTATGAAAGGATTCATCCCCACGTGGGGGCCGCGGCTTTATTCAAGGGGGGAAACGACACCCCCCTGTTCCGCTCACCTGGACAGCCGAGCAGGCCATGCGGCCGCGCCAGCGCGACATGCCAACGGGCCGGGCCGGGCCACGCCCAGGCCGGGCCGGACAGCGACAGCCGTGCCGGGCCGTACCAGCCAGGCTGGGCCGTGACCTAGTAGGCTGAACCTAGACCCGGGTCGGGTCGACTCGGTTCGGGTTGACCCAGGGGGTCTTGAGCCGGGTCGGATCGGGCCTGAACTCCCTATTTTCGGACAGTTTTTGTTCAAACGCCCATATCTTGTGCTAAGAACCTCCGATCGATGCACCGTCAGTTGCGATGCGAACCTTGGATCAAGACGGTAGTTTCGGTATATTACACGCAAGGTTTATGAGAACTTTGGGTACAGCCGTGTTGGTTCGAACACAAAACCAACAGGGCCCTCTGAGTGGAAACACTTGTAACATGATCTCCGGACGTCCGATTGATGTGCCGTTGACTTTGTTGGATTCTTCTTGATGAGACGGAACTTTTGGCATACTGCGCCTAAGATTTGGACATAGTTGGAGTATGTACGGGTTGGATTGTACCCGAAATCCAACCGGGCCCCTAGAACGAAAAAGATGATAACTTTCAGACTAGACGTCCGTTTGACGAACCGTCAGCGGCGTTGGTGATCACGTTGAGAAAAGGTCCCTACGAGTATACCCTATGAGAGTTCGGGGTATATTTGAGATATGGTCGGGTTGGATCGCACACGAAACCAACCGGCCCCCTGGGACGAAAAGGCTAATAACTCATAGACCGGGCATCCGATTGACGCGTTGTCTATTGCATTGAGACCCCTATGATGAGGCGGTACTTTGAGATACTTATTCGTGGGAATTTGTGATACATGGAGTATCGACCAGTAGCTCGTGGAGTGGACCCTCCCGAAGACGAGCATACGGAGTTTGGAGACCATGTAGCCGGTTGAGACTTGACGACTGCTTGACCGACTCGACATGGAGTTAGTGGACTAGCCCAGTGGATGGAGCACTACATTGTTTGGGTGTAGACCCATGGAGGAAAGAGCACTACTGAGTTTGGGTGCAGGCCCGTGGTACTCGTTCGGAGAGTACCTCTGCAGGCTATTGGGGGGATGCACTACTGTGTTTGGGTGGAAGACCCCGACGGGAAGCACTACTGTGTTTGGGTGGCTGACCCGCGGTACTCGACAGGAGGGGTAGCTCAGCAGTCTTAGGATAGCGAGCAGTACCTCGGAGTCATGATTGGATCACTGTAAACTCTAGAGACATGGCTCTTCAGTAGTTACGGTTTCGATAATGAAAATCCTGCTTTGAGCTGAGTCTATGACCTTTGTGTTTACCTCATGATTGAGATGAGTCACTTAATAACTTAAGTATATGTATGGGCATATACCTGGGTGGTGGTTATCCGTTGAATTCATAACCTTTTTGTTTCCTCAGGATTGAGATGGTTTACTTGATAACTTTGGTATAAGTATGGTCTTATACCTAAGTAAGGGTTATCTGTTGAGATACTTCTTTGTGGTTATCCTTGTTGGATTTAGTGAGAACTTGAGGGTCTCGGGGTCCCTACTGAGTATCGTTATACTCACCCCTACATGGGCTATGCCCGCACCTCATTGTGTTGGTTGTAGACGACGGGCAGTGCTGACATAGGCCGAGTGTTTGAGGGCTAGGCGGTACCCGGAGGTGGATCTCACATTGAGTTAGAATCCAAAGGTGGACTTCAAGAAGAGACGATACTCGGAGGAGGTTGACGGGTGAGAGAGTTGTGGAGGCTATCGGTACCTAACCTTCAGGTAGGATCCTTGGTGGATGATCTAGGAGTTGCGATATCTGTACCTACCCTTCAGGTAGGATCCGAGGAGGATGACCCAGGAGCTGCTTCCATTCTTCCAGCTGTTTGTATTTTTTTATTGTACTTTCATTCAGTTGTAGCTTTACTTTCAGTTGGGTTTGTATTCTGGCCCACTTACGATTCAGCACTTTCTTTTGTACTTAGTGTATTACATCCGCTTGTACTCTGGGATGTTTTGTTTAATTTTATAAAGGGAATTCCTTCCCAGTTATCAGGATTTACGCCTTTGGTGCTAGTCGTCATCCCCTGGCCTATGGAACCCGGGATTGGGGTAGTCACGACACGGGCCCCGAGGACGGGTCGTGACAAAGCTACTATAAGACAAAGTAGTATGTCATGTCCGCTCAGTCCTACTAGGACCCACCTCGTCTTAGGCCACCATGTCTACCATCGTAGAGCCTGTTAGTCCCGTCTCCCTGAGCACCCCTGTTGAAATACCAGTCATCTGCACCAAAAACAACACGTGTGGGAGAAACCCATGAAGGGGTGAGTAACATAGTACTCAGTAGGGACCCAAAAAAAATGGAAAGAACCCACATCAATTCCTCAAAGGATAGTGTGAAACACAGGAGAACTCACAAAAGGTATATTCTAGGATAGTAACAGTAGAAAAATCAATCACATCATCAAACACCTAGGCTATTGGATAATTCCTCCTCTAAAGAGTACAGTGGACCTTACTAGTCACAAAGAAGTGCTACCCACTATCCTTGTACTTCTTAGGTACTCCTCCCCATTGTGTAATGTGGGCTTGCAAAGTCACAGAGAAGTGCTTCCCACTAGTCATGGCTAACTGAGGTACTCCTCATAGTCACATACCGTGGGCCTAAAAAGCCACAGATAAGTGCTTCCCACCTTGTTAATGCAAAGTCATAGAGAAGTTCTTCCCACTGGGCCATGGTCAAGTCATATAGAGTGGAAAGTTAGTAGACCTCAGGTCATAGCCAACCGTAGGGTTTTGTATGTAGCGTGCCTCTGAGAACTGCTCCTCAAGCCCTTCGTCACAACTCAACATCCATGAAAGTCTCTATAGATCATTCCAAAAGATCGGCCTCATAAAGAGGGTCTTAACTCCATAAACGAATCATCAATTGGACGTACTATTTGTTATATATAGGTGTTTTATTAACTAGGGAATTGGATGCAAAGAGGCCCGGTCCCACCCGGTCGGACCAAACCAACCATCCCGGCCCCCGGGGTCCCATATACCCCAGTTTATTATCGACTGACTCGACCAGACCCAGTTCAGGATTCTGTTAGTCAGGCTAGTCTGGCCAATGGTCCAGGCCCAATGGGCCTCGCTGGACCTGGCTTGGTTTGGCCGATGGTCCATCCCACTAGGTCGCCTGGAATCCTAGTCTAGTCCGGCCTAGCTCGAAGGTCGTGGGTTTGACCTATCAGTGTGGGTACGACCCACCAGCGCGGGTCCGGCCCGCTGGCTGGGGTGCGGCCTACCGGATCGAGGCCCGACCGCATGGGGTGGTAGGGGTGCATCGACCGATCGGGATGCAGCAGTAGCGCCGTGTCCGGCTGACTACACTGGCACTGCGTACACTGGGCCCCTCCATTAACAATTGATTGAAAAATTTTCACTAGCGCCCGGGTGGCCTGGATGTAGGCCAACATCCTCCACGCAGTGCCCGCCTGGCATCACAATTCCCACCACAGCGGTCGGCGATGGTTGGCCGCCTCCACTACTGTCGCGACACCAGGTGTCGCCACCCCTTTCACACGGCCAGCCACCGCCGCTGGTTACTAGCACTGCCACGCTGGATGTGTCGCATCGGTGGCACCTTATGTGGGCTACCAGAGTCACTCCAGTGGTCCATTTTTTAATCTATATTTCCCTACGGGCCTCTCGGGTCACCACCATCCCTCCTCAGGCCCTAGAATCAAATTGATGCCACTTCGAGAATGCGTCCACCAAGAACGCACGTGCGGAGGTTATTGATCCTTGTTTGTGTCGGCTTGGGGCCTCTGCATTAGAGGTTAAAATCAAGGGGGAGGTTCGGGGATTGAGTTTAATAATTTCATACCATGTTGAATCCCAGATAAATAAATCCCCATGAAAATTCTCCCCCTCATAACGCCCGAATCGTGGATCAACTTGTTCGTAGGTTGATCCGCTTTCAATGTTTTTAGAATAGAATAGGGAAAAAATAAAAATAAAAAACCCCTACCTCATTGACATTCGATGCCGATGCTTTCATCCTTGAGAGTTCAATGTATTGATGTCTTCCCTTTTCTAGCTCCGTTCTTTGAGGTTCATCAAAGATGATGAAGATCCACCGTCGTTCGTTGTTCTTTGTTGGGGAGGAGATTCGTTGAAATTTTGTTAAATAATCCTCCATGTTTTTAATTCCCAAATTCCACATGTTGGATTATTAAAATAAAACAAATGCACATTTCCATTGCATCAATTGATGATTATCATTAAATGTGCCACATTTAATGGTCCACATTTAATGAGTTATTATAAAAAAAATGTCATAGTTTCAAACGACCCATCGTTGGTTCTCCATTAAGGTGCCTGGTCGCTGCCTCGTCACTGTGTTGCATCATCGCCATCCTCCACCCAATGGTGAGAAAGAAATAAAGTAATTCCTTTAAATTATTTTACTATTTTCCTCGAAGTGTTTGAAAAATAACTTTTCTACTCGGCCATTGACAATAGAATTGAAGTCATTTCTAGGAGAATCCTGGTGTTCCGAGTTCAACGGTGTCCTCATATTATTGATCAGAGCAATGGTTAAAAAGATAGAAAATCATGCTCGCATGTTTACTAAACGTACCTTAATAAAAGTTCAAAATTCTGTTTCAATCTCTCCGGGCCTTGGAATCACATGTTGTCAAATTTCATGACCTAGAAATAATTCCATATAATTAAAAAAATTAAAAAAGAAAATCTAAGATGTTCCATTCTCCCCACCTTAAGGCTTTACGTCCTTGAAATCCAAAAAAAAAACTAAACAAAAATATGGGGGTACTGAGCATGAATCTAAGCCTCCCGCTCCCATGTGCTCTCCTAAAGATTAATGTCTTGGAATTAGATGAAAACTAGAGGAATAGACCACCCGTATAGGTCATGCCCATATCGATCCTCTATCTCCACCAGGAACTCCGCAGACGTCTCTGTATTGTTAATGTCCAACTCTCCCTAGTTGATGACTGGCGATGGATCATCGTCGTACCTCCTCATCTGTGACACATGGAAAACATTATAAAACTGGTGCATCTGTGGGGGAAGATCTAGGTGGTACGACACCTCACAAACTCTGTTCTGGATCTGAAAAGGTCATACGAACCTCAGAGATAGCTTTCCGCCCCAACCGAATATCCATAATCCTCATCGGGCTGAGACCCGAAGGAAAATATGATTGGACTTCTTAAACTCCAAGAGTCTTCTTCTCCTATCGGCATAAGACTTATACCTAGTCTGTGTAGTCCTCATCCACTCTTGGATGATCGGCACCTTGTCGGTGGAAGCCCATACCAACTTTGGACCCATGAGTGCTAACTCCCCTTGGTCTGTCTAGCATATGGGTGATATGAAAGTCTACCTGTACAAGGCCTCAAATAGTGCCATGTCGATGGTGGGGTGATAGTTTTTGTTGTTATGAAACTCCACCAGTGGTATTTGGTCCTCCCAATTATGACCAAAGTCATGTACACAAGCACAAAGCATGTATTCCAAGGTTTGTATGGTCCGCTCCATCTAGCCATCCATCTGGTGATGAAACGATTTTCTAAAATGAAGCTACATCCCGAACGGCTCCTATAATACCTTACACAATCGATATGTAAAGAGGTTGTCATGATCTAAGATGATTGTAAAAGGCACCCCATGGAGCCGTACTATCTTTTGGGCATAGAGGCGCCCCAATCCCTCTACCTGTCCCCATTCCGTGATGGGTAGGAAGTGAGTGACATGGTGAGTCAGTCAATGAACAACCAGAAAGAGTCATGGCCCCTAGATGTTTGTGGTAACCCCATCAAAAATTCAATGGAGATAGAATCCCATTTGTAATCCAGTACCACGAGTGGTTGAGCCAAGCCTGCTGGAACTTGATGGTTGGCCTTCACTTGCTGGAATGTGAGGCATCGTGAAATGACTCAGCTGCCGCTTTCTTCATCCCTGGAAACTAGTACAGACATCAGAGGTCCCGGTATATCTTCTCCACTCCAGGATGTACCTATAAGGGAGATGTATTAAATTCCATCAACACCTCCTCCTACAATTCCACTGGTACTATGGTGCAACCTCTTAAAAGGATGACGTGCTCCCCGCCTACCGAAAATCTATCAGGAACCCATCCTAAAGATAATTGAACATGTTGGGCCCCATAGTCAACATCCACCAATTGTATCTCTTTGAAAAATTTTATGATTATGGGGTAAAAATCATCGACTAAAGGTAAGCATATTCACCATCATCCACAAAGTATATCGGCATCGCGACTAAATGCTTCATTGCCTCACTCCTCAACTACAACATGGTCCTCCTACTGAGCATGTCTTCCACTACATTCTCCATTATAGGATTATAGACTACCTCAATGTTATAGTCCTAGAGGAACTATAGACATAGATATTTTCTTAGGTTCAGGTCCTTCTATGAGAAGATATACCTAAGACTCATGTGGTAGGAGTAAACTGTAAACCGATCACCCGTAAAGTAGTACCGCCACAATTAATGGGAAAATACCACTGCTACTAACTCTCATTCGTGGGTTGCGTAGTTCTTCTCATGCTGCCTCAACTATCATGAGCTGTAGGAAATCACTGCTCTCTTCTACATGGGGACACAACCCAGTCTAGTCCTTGATTTGTTGTAGTAAACTACATACTGAAATCCCTCCTCTGTTAGAGTCAATATTGGGGCACTAGTCAGCTTATTCCTTATCACATGGAAACTCTGATGGAATATCTTCATCCACATGAAGGGATTTCCCTTCCGTTTCATTGCTGATAAGGGTGCTTCAACTCTCTAAAAGTCAGGTATGATCCGCCAATAGTAACTAGCCAACCACAAGAAGCTATGAACCCCAGTCATGCTCCTGGGAGGCTCCGAAGCAAGAACAACCTCTATCTTCACTGGATCCAATGAAACTCTAGCCTTCGAGATGACGTGTCCCAGAAAGTGGACTTTTTAAATCCAAAATTGACACTTCTAGAGCTTACCATAATGCTAGTGCTCTTAGATTTTATCCAGTACTATCTACAAGTGTGTAGTGTGCTCCTCTTCTTATGCCGAGTACACTAATATGCAATCAATGAATACCACGATCAACCGGTCAAGGAAAGGTTGGATGATCCTGATCATGAGGCCCATGAACACTACTGGGGTGTTGTTCACAATGAAAGGAATCACCAGAAACTCATAGTGGTCATACCGAAACCTAAAGGATTTCTTTGTTACATCCTCATCCCACACCTGAAGCTGGTGATAGCCTGATATAAGATTTATCGTTGAGAACCACTTTGCGCACTTCAGCTGGTTGAAGACGTCATCAATTCTCAATGGTGGATACTTATTCCTCACGGTCTGTTTCTTCAAGAGATAGAAGTCCACGCAAAACCTATAACTCTTGTCTTCCTTTTTGGAAAAAAGCACTAGGGATGCCCAGGATGAAATGCTAGTCCTTACGATTCCCTCCTTCTACAAGTCCTCCAGTTGTACCCTAAGCATGTGGAGCTCTACGAGATCCATCTGATATGTGGTTTTGGATATCGATGTCATCCCGAGGTATAGGTCTATGTAGAAGTCTACCTCCCTTCGAGGAGGTATTCTCGGAACCTCCTCCAGAAATACATCCTCTTTTTCGTCCACCACTACAGGAAATCATGGAATCCTCTTCTCCTCTACACCGAGGGTGAGGCTACCCAACTGGTGAGTTATTTCCTACACCCTCATCCAAGAAAGTATGTCATGTGTTACAAGGGTTTCCTTCTCGCCAGTGAGAAAAAACCTGGTCCCATCTCCACAGACACACCGCACTGTATACCTAAAATAGTCGATCCGAGGAGGGAATTTTGATAGCCATTCCATACCAAGGATGTCATTGTAAGGCCTCGACATTGCTAATAGGAGATCCCAACCGATGTTATTGCCTCATAGAGTAAGCTCACACTATCATCACCAGTGCGTAATCATCAAATCCCCTCCCGTATAAGTCTCTATCCATAAGGATCGAGATAATGGTTGCACTAGAATCTCTGTGCTCTGAATGGGAGCCATGGAATGGAAGTATTGACTAGAACCAGTGTTTATAAGTACTACAGATAGGGAAAATGAGACACAAATCATATCTAGGGTCATATCTGGAGCACCGGGGTCATAATCCTCTATTTCCTAAAGCTATGCTCTGCCCTATCCGCATGCTCCCTGAGATTGGGGTAGACCTCCTGGGGTGGTTGCGGTAACACCTCGAACCACCACCCACTGCTGGCTTCTCGGCCTGCTCACCTACCATGTCCTCTACCTTTCGAACCTCCTCGCTCAATCCATTGTAGATGTCTCAGCGGCCCATCAACTGTCTACTGGTCATTTGTACGACAGTTCGGGCAGTAATGATCCATTGTTCTTTCCCGCCGCATGAGTCAAAAATCCTGGTTCCCGGATGACTCCCTCTTGTATGGGAGCCTCGAACTACTGACCTTGAGTCTTGGGGTCATCCTCTGAAAGACATGGCCCACTTGGGCCCTCACGTCTGTTGTCTGTTGCCTTCCTAAGACTCTGTCACCTCGGATCCATGGGCATCTCTATCTATCATCTCTTACTCCACCTATAATCTCTCTACCAAAAGGGCTTTCTCTAACGCATCGAACTGGGTAGGCATGCTGAGATACAACATCGATGCCCTGACCCCCCCCCCCCGCCTGAGTCCCAGATCAATGGCTCAAGCCTGAAAGAATTGGTATCTCACAATGTCTATGGAGTAGCGATCTAGCTCTGTAAACCTCGTTAAGTACTTACCCACCATCAAGCTTCCCTATTGTAGGTGAAGCTGCTCCTAAATGCCCACATAACAAAAAGTCATGGGAAAAAAATCTTCCTAGAAAAGCCGCTCGAAGTATACCCAGGTGAGGTTCACCTCATCGGGTGTCTGGGTGGTAAAGATCCACCATCTCCCTGTGAAGCCCTACATATGTCTCACTGATAAGATCATTATCTGGTCAGTCAGTGTCCCCACTAAGCAAAAGACCCACATCACAGCCTCTAGCCAGTCCTCAGTGACCTGAGGATCTGCCTCTCCCATGAAATTGGTGGCCTCTTTCTCTGAAATGCATGTAGGTAACTGAGCCAACAAATGTCCTCTACTGAAGCAGTAGATGCTGTCTATCAAGCAGTGGTAGAACTGGTGCACCTCCCGGTGGGGCCATCTCTAGAATGGGTTCTTGAGTGTACGCCTCTTTTCTAGGCGAACTATCCTCATGACCTTGTATCAGGATCCTAACTGGTAATCCATATGGAGGCATCCTGATATAGATCATGGTGTACCGTGGTCAGAAGGTTATACCAGGTGAGATGAATATTATTCAAAATAACACAAGGAGACACTTATTCAACCATTGCATTCATGTATTGAGCTGAAAAAATAATTCAAGGTCTTAGTGTTTGTATATGTCGGCCACCGCACCAACATTGGACTCCTCAATTCAGAAAGTCAAACTCACAACACTTAACACTACTGCCCCAAAACAAAACACGGACTCTCAGTCTTTGTGGTAGGACCGACCATGCTCTGATACCACTTTGTCACGACCTATCCCCCAGGGCCCGTTCTATTACTACCCCAAGATTGCCTCCAGAAGTCCATTGGATAGCAACTATATCTAAAGGAATCATCCTAGAAGTGGGGGGAATTTTCCTAAGTATATGTATTCACTCACAGTCCCAACCACATCCCAACACACTAACAGGTGGAAAAAAGTACCACTAAAACAAGACTAAGTGAAAGTACAACTTAAAGTAAGTGGGTCGGGATACAAACCCAATAATGAACTAAAAACAAAAACTAAAAAAAGGAAACTATGATGTCCATCTACAGAAAACCCCACATGATCATGAGAATACTGATGCTACTGGAAGCCGAAGTAGTATATCATGTCCGCCCGGTGCTATTGGGCCTTGCCTAGTCCAAGTCCACTAAGTCCACCGTCATAGAATCCATCAGTCTCGCCTCCCTGAGCACCCCTATCAAAACATTGGTCATCTGCACCAGTCTCAACACATGCTGGAGAATCCCATTCAAGGGTGAGTAACAAAGTACTCAGTAGGGACCCCAAAACAAAAAGAAAAGAGCACACAATAATTCCTCAATGTAAACCATGAAACACAAGAGAGATCACACCAAGTATATTATAGGATAGTAATAGTATAATCATCAGTATCATCATCAAAATCCTCAACTGCTAGAGAAAACCTCTTCAAATGAGTATAGTGGTCCTGCCAAGTCACGAATAAGTGATTCCCGCTAAACATGTACTTCATAGGTACACCTCTTCATTGCGTACCATGGGCCTTTAATGTCACAGAGAAGTGATTCCCACTAGTCATGGCCAAATGAGGTACTCCTCCTCATCGCGTACCATGGGCCTACAAAGTCAGAGAGAAGTGATTCCTACTATGGTTCTGTAAATTCACAGAGAAGTGCATCCCACTAGGCCATGGTCGAGTCATACAGAGTCTAAAGTCAAGAATCCTGAGGTATCATCCAACTACAGGGTAACATACATAGTGCGCCTAGGAGAACTGATCCTCAAGACCTTAGTCGCATTTTATGTTCCATGAAAGACACCAAATATCGTGAAAAAAAAATTCGTTGTCAATAGGGTCGCAACGCCAAAAACTGATCGACAATCAGGCATGCGGTTTGCAAGATACGGGCGTTTTAGTAACCATGGGGCTGGTTGTGATGGGGCTCGGTCTGACCTAGTCGGACCGACCCAACCAACCTGGCTCGGGGGTCTCACATACCTTTGTTTAAGATCGAATGACTCGACCTGGCCCAGTTCAGGTTTGGGTTGTTACCTTCTGGTCTTGCCATTGGGCATCGCTGGACTCAGCCCGGTTTGGACGAGGGTCTAGCCCGCCATGTTGCCCGACAACCCGGTCTAGTTCGGACTGACTAGAAGTGCACAGGTCCAGCCTATCGGCATGGGTCTGTCCCGCCGATGTGGGTCCGAACTGCTGGTGCGAGTCCGACTTGATGGCTGTGGTGCGACATGGGTACCTTCCGCATGGGGCAGTCTAGAGTGCCGCCTGACCGGGACACGACCACCACACCGCAAAACACCTACTCTGCTGGCCCTATGGACGTGGGGCCCCTCCAACTGTGGTCGATGGACAGCGGTTCGCTGGAACCTAGGTGGCCCGAACGCGGGCCACTCTCCTCCAAATGTCACTCACCTAGTACCATGATCCCCGCTGCTGCGTCAGGTTGGTCATGGCCTCCTTCCGCCTCTGCGTGCCCGACACACCGTAGTCCTCCAGCGCGACTGGCGAGGGCTGGATGCCTCCACTGCTTTCTACGGTGTCGAGTGGCTCCGCCCCCTTCACGCGGCCGACATGGGCCTGCCGCCGCCTCCACGCCGGGGGTGCCGCTCCGGTGGTGTCGCGCCTGTGACCCCATTCGTGGGCCACCAGAGTCGATCCCGTGGTCCGTTTTCCATTCCGTCTACGCCTATGGGCCTCTCGGGTTCTCGATATCCCTACTGAGGCCCCAGAATCAAATTTTCGCCTCTTCGATAATGTGGCCACAATGAAAAAATGATCAGAGGTGATAGGGCCTTGTTCGTTTCGGCCCCGAACCTCTGCGTTATAGGTTTAAATCAAGGGGGAGGTTCAGGGATTGAGTTTAATAATTTCATGCCAAGTTGAGTGCCAGATAACTAAATATATTTGAAAAGTCACCCTCCCGTATAACGCACGAATGTCGAATCAAATTTTTCATTGGAAGATCCGCGTTCTTTTTTTAGATAAAAATGAGGAAAAAACAATATAAAATAACTCCTACCATGTTGAAGTTCAATGTCGAAGCGTTCTTCCTCAAGAGTTCAAGGCATTGATGTCGTACCTTTCCGGATCTGTTCTTTGAGGTTTGTCAAAGACGATGAAGATCTGCCGACGTTCATCATTCTTCATTGGGGTGGAGATTCGCTTGAGTATCATCATAAAATCCTCCTTGTTTTTAATTTCTAAACTCCACATGTTGGATTGTTAAATGAAAACAAAAGAACAATGATGTTGCATCAATTAATAATGCTCATTAAATGGGCCACATTTAATGAGCCACATTTAATGAGTCATTATAAAAATAGTGTCTTGGTTTTAAATAAGCCATTATTTATTCCTTATTAATGTTCCATGTCACCGCCTCATCGATGCACCGTAGCGTCACTGTCCGCCATTCAATAGAGAGAAAGGAATAAAATAATTCCTATAAATTATTTTACTATTTTTCTTGAGATTTCTGAAAAATAAATTTTCAACTCAGCCCTTGCTGGATGATGTTAAGTTATTTATAGGCGAATCCTGGCATTGGCGTTCTAAGTTCAACAGTGTATTTAGATTTTTTATCCGATAAATAGCTCAAATGATATAAAATCCCACTCATGGCTCTACTGAACATACCTTAAAAAAGATCAAAATTCCATTCTGGGCTCTCCAAGCCTAGGAATCACCTGCCGTCAAATTCCATAGTCTCGAAATAATTTCATATAATTTAAAAAAATTCAAATAATTCTGCAATTTTACTATTATCACCATGTATGATTTATATTGAAAACACAACTTTAGGATTCAAAGGAATTCTAGGTGACTCTTCTGGAAAGATGTCATCAAACTCTAGTAAAACAGACATATCTTTTTATAACTATCTCCCAAACCATCACCCCTTTTGAATAGGAATTAAGACACATAAAGTAGTTACAATTTCAATTGGAAGTTAATATTTATCGTTAAAATAATAGAAAATCATAGGATGGTTAGAAATATCAAATATAACATCCCTTATTCAAAAAATTGGTATCGAATTTCTATACAGAGTTTTGAGTCATGCCCGAAATAACATCACATTCAACTAGGGGGAGATTGATATGATTGATTGGAAACAAATTGTTATAAATTAAAATTTGAGAATAATCAAAAACATAATCTGTGATCATTATACCATATATATGTTCCACATAAAATTAATTATATAATCAGGGATGTGGTATTTTGATACAGTTAGAAATTTAATAAAATATAAAAGAGTGGGTACATCCCAAATAAAATAAGACCTTATAATTTTTATAGTAGAAAGTAATTATACCTTTCACCATATTATTATCATACCACATGTCAAAAATAGTGATCCCATGATATTTTCCATTTTTTCTAAAGAATTAAGTGGTCACTAGGATCTATCATCGACACTAACTTATATATTTGAGAACTGGTTAGTATAATTTTTATACTCATTTATTTTGAAACATTGGAGTGTGGGGTGTATTATAAATATCGTTCCCATCGTGTTATTAATTGATTTTCCTCTTCCAATAAATTTTAATTTATTTTTATCAATAGTCTTATTTTCCATAATTAAATCATTTTCTAGACCCCTTTAGAATATTTCATCAATGTATCCTTACACACATTGATCATAAAAAAATTCACATCCTCTATCCATTATTTTAATTATTATAATATAATTTTAACTCCATAATTATATTATTTAATAAAAACGAGTTTTATGGGTGAATATAATCTCTATTTATACCTTCATATCACATTGCATGGCTTCACAATAACTATTAAATTCTCTTTTAAACCTTACCTTTCAGAGAAATGGTTGTAAGCCACTAAGACAATCGATCAAACATAAATTCAGATGGGATAATATAACCATAATCACAACTCACAATCTCATGAAATTATCATCATAGGTACTAATGGATGCATCATACAACTACATTAACTTAGGTAATTCCTTCCATATTTTCATAAAAAGAATTCGAGGAATGTACTTTTTGAAAAAAAAAACATTATAAATTCCTCCCATTGAATATAGTAAATTGCTTTGTGTTTCTCCATGTTCTTGTTAAGATTCTTCCATTGATATATTTCACATTCCAAATGGTAAACAAAAAAATAGATTTTTAATTTTATAAACACTTCAGAATAGAAAATATCTTTTTAGTGGTACTAATCCATTCCCTAACATCTATTAGATTATAGGACATACTAAAAGAGAGTTGTTGTTTCCTCATGAAGGATTCAATATAATTTTGTTCCCTTTTTTTCTCGTTTGTAAGCTCACCATGATTCATGGATAAAGAATGTTTTGAAAGGATAAAAACTTGATTTTTCATTCAATATATGATTACATTAAGTTTCATTGGGGTGTTTATACTTGTATTTCCCATAACATTTATCATTTAAAAAATTCCATAGGTTTCCATCCATTTAGTAGAAACAAATTATATGAGAAATAAAAAATAACTATGTGAAGCCATATAATCCTAAGAAATCATTCAAAGGATGTCAAAAACTTGAAAAATTACTTTCTATCTTTGGAACCTTTGGTTAAACATAATTTATCCATTTTAATAATTTATTAAAATATATCATAATGGATTATAAATAAATTGTGAATTATCCCAACCATAAACCTTAGGGGTGTCTATCCAGGTGTGGTGTCTTAGGGCCACTCATCTTTTACAAGTGAAAATTGAGTTTACAACAAATTTAAATCAGTCAATGTTGTTACCCTAAGGATAATTTGTTATGTTGCCCTATCTACATTATAGTATCTAGGAAGTTATATATTTTCAATGAAAACTGAACTAATTTCTGTACCATAACATAAAATATTCTCTAAGACATAGGTTTATCTAGAGGTTCTCACTAATATTTTCTAATCATAACTTTAGGAAATTACTAAAAATGATTATAATACAAACTATAGGCACCCAACATTTACATACGTAGATATTACATCTTATTATAAGAATTTTAATTGCACATATACATGGTCCATGACAGAAAAATAAAGTTCACTATTATTGGTAACAAAGATAGTGAAATAACTGAAATATAATTGATCCACATAATTTTTGAATACCTTATTCATAACTAGCACCCGTCATAGAAATTATATATATATAACAATTATTTATAAGCTATAAAAAGAAACTTATTAAAATGTGAGATCCTATTCTCAGTAATATTAAAATAAATGGTATAAATCAATGATCATAAATGATCATAAGACAACCATAATAGTATGAAAAAATGATCATGAAAAAAGTCATATCCAATTTTTCAATGATTCTTAATAATGAATAATTTCATAAGGTTTTATCATAATAGAATACATAATCCATAATAGTGGATAATCATTAATAATCAATCATGGTCCATGAGAACATAAAATTAGAGTAATCCATAAGTTTGTGGCATACACATAATTAAATAAAATCATTTCATTAGATAAGGTTCAATCTCAAGACTATCATAGTTGATTGGGTTCAATACCCATTGCATCCTTTCCATTTTCAAAGGTCACTCCCAAAAATATCATAGTGGATAGAGTCCCTTACTGTGTGGCGAGCACTCTTCATTATATCCTTATTCCTTTATGATATGTCAATCTTTACCAAATTCATTGGAAGGATATATAATTCTTGGAACAAAAATCACAAAATCAAAACCATGCATATGTGTTTCCCAAGATCATAAAACATTCATCATATAATTATATCATAACCATTTGAATGAAATGGGTATCTTAAACATTTCATCATATAATTATTTTATATCACATGGAATAAAAATGGGTTTCATAATAATATCATCATCATAACCATAAAACATTATAAATTTGATTAAGTATTGTATCATTGGATCATATCCCTAAAAATTATAGTTAACATCAATGGATATTATCATAGGTTAAAATTTTCATTAATAGATAATTGGATTATTTCATGAAAAAAATACCGTTTTTTAAATATATAAATTAAAATAGAAATATTTTCAAAATATTATCCTTAATTTTTTATTTAAAATGATTCATGGAAACATTAAATGTAATATTTAGTTTATTTGGTGTTCATGTCAGAGGTAAATTCCATTCATGTGGTAATTGCTAAATTAATAATTCAGTTTACAGTATAGGTAAAAAGTCTATTGTCTAGAAAACAATAAGAAGATAAATTTTAAACCATATTGTAAAAAAAATCAAATATTGGTAAGAATTAATTTAAAATATAATTAAATAATAGTCAAAAACATTATTGAAAACATTTTAGAAAGCATGTATATAGAGGAAAAATGATTCCTCATAGAAAGAGGTGAAATAAGGAAAGCTTTTCTTAAAAATATTTCCTGACCATTTTGAGTACTAAAGATAAGAAAAGATTACTAAAAAATAAAAATTATTGGAATAAATATAGTAGAATAAAAATTAAATGGATTTATTAGATATGAACTGTATAAATTCCTTAATGGAAATTTAAAAATAAATAATCCTTGTTAAAATAGGATTGAAACACAAATCCTATACCTTAGGTTATATATTTCTTAATACATATTCCAATATCTTCTATATAAAATATATATTTATTATAAATATATTATAAAACCATATTCATACATATCATACTATATATCATTACTTTATAATTCTCAATCATACTTTTCTTAAATTTTTCTTCCTTAAAATGAATATTACGTTAAATAATGGATGATATTCCATGCTTGTTTATGATTAATGGTTTCTTTACTTGAACCCTTTTCATGGTTTCATCATCTCTAGAAACATAATCATGAAATAGGTATAATATTTATTCATTATATACAATTTTATAATTATTAGTATAAATCTATGATAAAAAAAGTTTCACATCACTTTGTGGATTTGGTAGTCCACACATATGCTTGAGCGACATTATCATTTTCCAATGATTGGAATGGTAAGAAGGTAAAAAATATATTATAATTCCAAAATAATATATATTTAATAAGTAAAGTATATAAACATTAACACCATATTAATAACCAACCATTAATAATGGTGATGGAAAATGAATCATATCACTTTGTGGCTTCAGAATTTCATATGAAGGTAAAAGTGATACATTAATTTTCTCTTTGATGGAAAAGATGTGTTTAATGGGTGAAAAATAATTCCAAAAAAAAATTAATTACAATAAATATATTAAATAAATTTTTTTATAAGTTATACCATATATTTTTATGAGGTATTAGAATAAATAAAATTAAAAGAGGTTGGGTGAGATGATTATCCATTCTTCATTAAAAATCCATTATATCCCTTCTTATGGACCAATAGAATGGTATTTTAAGAAGATCAGAACCTATAAATCATAAATAAATATTTTTATAAGATAATGGGTTACAGTTTCTTCAATCTAGGTCCCTCAATGTAGTTTGAAAGAGAGAGAGGGGTATCCATTTGTTAGTGGGGGAAGGTTATGCCTTGAATTATTTAAAGGGTTAAAAAATTAATAAGCCATATCCTTGAAAAAATTTCCGAAAAATAGTTAAAGTATCAGTATAAGGAGATAAAGGGTGAAAACAATTTGTTAAATTATAATTAATTTGAAAAATCCCATCCTTATCACTTAGTTAAACCTTGGATTACCTATTTTACCCTTTTTAATGAGGTAATGATATATTTACAATAGTTACGATTAATATTGACCAAAAATTAAATTAGGATCATTAATAAATTTGAACATTATAATTCCAATTTTTTAGAACATTATTAAATATTTAATAAATATAAATTTAGAAATTATTTTAATATATAATTTCTAAAAGAAATAAAAAACAACTTTCTGAAAAATGTCTTCTTAAGTCTAGAAGTATTTAATACCATCATCAAGTATAATATCAAAAAAAGGTATAAATTGAATTATTTTTTAAAAATACAAAATGATTTATATTTTTAAAAAAAATCAAAAACAAAATGGAGATTTGAAGAAGCAGAAAAAAAAAATACAATTTTCATTAAAATATAGTAATTTCACTATTCACCCAAATATTAAACATTTTCAAGAATTTTCAAACATTTTACCAAATATAATTATGACATATTATTTTCAAAACATTATTTCATTTTTTTAAATAAAAATTCAAAAAATGATAGAAATTTATTATAATGACTTCACAAAGATTACCATAAAACCAATTTATCTTGAAAGTATGTTTTTAAATCATAAATGATGAAAAATAATTTATACTTATACACTAATAAAATTTAATTATATAAATCATTTATAAATTTTTTTTAAAAAAATTATTTAAAAATAATAAAATCAAATCTAATTGAATGGTTATAATGGTCACATTTAAATGAAAATATTTATAGTGTGGATTTTAAACTTAGTGTTGCGTGTAATGTTAGATATCAAAGGGAAACAACTATTTAAAGAGAAAAATATAATAAAATGTCATGTTGTTATAAGTTATTGTAACAAAAAGTGTTATGTTGGATTCATTTATATCTCTTATCGGTCTATATCGATGCTATGTTAACCTTGTTCAAGATTTTTTCATAGGTCTCCCAAGATCCACGATGCTTCTGATTACACTATACTTATGATTCTCATATGGTGACATTATGTCTTAGTTTTAAATTTATTCATTAGTATTTCAAGAAAAATATGTATACCCTTTTTTCTTTATTCATGATTATCTAAAAAAACTTGGTTAAAATTTATTCCATTACATTTTTTAATGTATTAAATGGTTTTCTTATTTTGAAAAAAATATATTTTTTCTATATAAAATTTTTTATATTAATGAAAAGTGATTTTAATTTTTTTATTATATAAAATATAAAAAATATTTTACATAAATATTTTCAAAATAACACGTAGTGTTTTTATTTTTAAATGTTATAAATTATATTTAGGACTGATACATAAGATAAACTTTTTCTGACACCTATATATTATAGTTTCTTTATTTATGTATTGGTTAGTATCGAGTTTTTTTGAAAAACATTTTTGTAATGGTTCAAGGTTGAATTATATTTTTATTAACACATTGATATGGTTGATTATGTTTTTTATTTTATTTTTTGTATATAATTTATTACATTTATTATTCCATGATGTGTTTATAATTTTAGGGTCTGATTTAGTTTTCACTGAATTTTTTATTAAATCTTACCTTTTTTATATTTCTATGTTTGGTTTTGTTGTTGGATTTTCATTTTTTTCATGAGTTATATGAATATGTATTCTATGTTTAGAAATATTTTATTATTGAAACTACATCTTTTGTATGTGAGATCATCTAAATTATGGACTGGTCATGTTGAAATTCCATGTGGAAGTAAAAAATTGTTCTTTTATTAGATGAAATCATTCCCATGTCATCTATTTTGATTCCCTAGAAATTTTCATGATCATGGGGAGATCAGGAAAACACCTCCAGCATTATTATAAACTTCCTTAACAACTCTGATTAAGGGTATCCCAAGATTTATCATTAAGGAAACAAGTTTTGATTATAATTCTTTGAAATCATATTTTGAAACTTGATTATTCTTACGTTTTAAGATCTCGTTTGGAAATATTTAGGAATAGTTTTATTTATAATAATTTATCTTACAATTTTGGAAATATAGAAAAATATAAATGGTGAACTTTTTTAGATTCTCATCAAGTGCGTGGTAATTTTTTATTATATTGTGATTCAATACTCTCATCAAATAAATCATTTTCTCATTGAATTGTGATTACACTTACCTATTCATTAATATCACCGTATTTTTTCTTTCAATCATATACATTTAAATTTTCTTCTTCCTAATAATTTTTGTTAAATAACTCCTTTATCATTCAAATATCTACTATACCATTCCCAATTTATTTTTTATTATATTAAATATATTTCTCGATAATAATGTTAGTATTTAATGGTTCAAATATGGTAATCTCTATTTTAGTAATTTCCACATCTAATGTCTCATCTTCAGAAGTCTTGAAACATATAATATATTTAATATACATACTTTGAACAATAAAATTAAATTTATATCTTTCTTTTTAAATATCTTCATCATTAATTCCTTCAATAAAAACAAAAAAAAACTATTTCCAACTATTCATTCTTATATATGAAATTTTTTGAAAAATTATGGTTCAATATTTTTTCATGTATTCGTCTCCTCAATAGTACCAAGGAAATACATGTATTCA
The DNA here is from genome assembly GCA_963277665.1 of Viscum album. Taxonomy (NCBI): domain Eukaryota; kingdom Viridiplantae; phylum Streptophyta; class Magnoliopsida; order Santalales; family Viscaceae; genus Viscum; species Viscum album. The sequence goes on along the minus strand of OY728140.1, from coordinate 370,594,149 downwards.
CTTCATATTCCTTTAATATTTATACCTCCTCAACAAATCCTTTATAATCGAGTAATATTTTTAAAATAAATTCAAAATATATCCATATTTCATTGAGGTATAAGATAAATTTTATTATGATGATGACTATTATTAACTATTATTTAATTAATATTTTTATCTTTCATTTCAAATAATAATGTTAGTGAACTTATATACATGTATAGGTTTAACATCTTCCTCCATTGACTATAGAGATGTATATATATTTCAATTTGTAAATAAAAAAATTTATTTTATTCTCATTCAATAATATATATATCATATATATACATCTCGAAAGAAAACCTTCTAAAATTCTCAATCCATTTTGGATGTCCCATTATAAAAATAATTATAATTGTTTTTTTAGGTTCAAACTTTTTTAGAAATATTATACACATTATAGTTCTTTTAAAAAAAATATAGAACCATATATACAATTAAAAATTAACCATTATTGATAATATATGGAATAATGATTAATTTTAATTCATGAGAGTATTGAACAATTTGAGTTCGCTCGGTGGAGGTAATGTAAATGACTTTTCCATTTTCCTTTAATTTGATCAATCCTTTTGGTCACCCAAACATGAACTGGGCATTTTGAGTATAACTCTATGACATATCTTTTGAAGACAATATTAGTTTTATTTTCATCAAAAAATTCTAAATCATGAAAAAATTAACGTTATTTAACAGAATATTAGTATGGTTAAGATAAGGAAAATCAATATATATTATAAATAATCCTTTTTAAAAACAATTTTTCGTCTCCATATTCACTATTAAAAATAAAAAAACTGACATAACACCTCATCATATTTCACTACAACAAATTTAATTCCATTTTTAAAAGATTTAGGGTTTTGAATTGAGAACCAAATTAAAAAACTTTTATCAAATTCTAGATCTCAAACCAAATGATATAATATTTAAACAAAACTAGTAGAAAACTATATAAAATTAGGTGTTTTTGATATAAATTATTTATAAAATATGTTACAAACTATTTTTTACAACTGTTTCTAATAAATGATGTAAATAACTAAATTCCTATTTATTCCCATTATTAATATTTTTAACTAACATTGATTTTTTTAAAGTTGGAATATTGATCCTAACTTCTTATTTCATTTTAGACACTCGATCCATCCAATCCCTCTCTACCTCTCTCACTCTAGAACCAATTCTTTACCCTTTCATCATTGAGAATCCCAACCATTGATCTCCTTCATCAACCATCTTCCTCCACCATATGTATGTGTTTTACATCACTTGAAACCATGTAGGCCTTGTTTTTGTTCCGTGTATCATTTTATAGATTCAATGGTAATTTTCTTAGGTTTTCTTATTTTTTTATTTTTTTTATATATTATTTCTTTGACTCGTTATACCGAATTTATAAGTTTTATGTAATTGATAATTCTTATTCCATCTATTTAAATGTCATTTGTTTCTTATTTTTTACAATTATGTCGGAACATTTATTATTTGTTGTATATTTTATTTTAATATTTTTAATATTTTTATTTCATAAAATTATATTATGTTTTGTTTTAGAAGATAAATATTTAATATGAATAATTTAGATTTATTTATATTTCATTCAAATAGATTATTTATTTAGATTTTGAACAATTTATTTCAATAAATATTAATGAAATATTTTACTTTTTTAACTTTTATAAATATATTTAAATATTAAACTTTTTTATTTGAATTGAATATGGTTATTTTGGTTTGAATTCATTTATTTATTTAGTTTTTGATTAATATTTTTTAAAATATTATCTTATAAATTATTTATTCTATTTGAGTTTTAATATTATTATCAATATATTTGTTAACATTTTTACTAAATATTCAAATAATTTATTTATTTCTAGTTTATATATAGTTCCAAAATAATTTGAAATAAATTATTTTTATTTATTCTTTATATAATGAATAATATAACTATTAATATTTTTTTATTTTTTATCTTTTTAATTTATATATGTTTTTAATTAATGATTTGTTAATAATTTAAATTAAAATAATTTTTTATTTGTGATTAAATATTCATATTTTTTTACTATTTTTAGTGTCATTAATATTAATACAATTTTTTGTTTAAATTATTAATGTCCTTAAAATATTTAAAAATGATATTTTTTTCATTGTGTTTTATAAAATGAAATTTAAATTTAAATTTACAAAATAAAAGAAAATAATTTCCTTTATTTAAAAGTTTCTATAGGTGATGATAATTTGTAGTTGGATTATTTTAAAATAAACAAGTGGAGAATATGATAAATGAGTTGATTCATTTTTGAAATTTTACAAACAATATGTTTTAGAAATGGATTATTTTTCTATCATTGCATAAAATGTTTAAATATGAGAAAGATACAAAGTAAGGAAATTGATGTTCATTTTATTTTTAATGGTTTTAATACAAGTTATATTTCATAGATTTTTTATGATCAAATTGGGAACAATTTAATTTCTAATAATGTTGTTGATTTTAAAGATGATAATTCTAAAAAAATTTGAGAAATGATTCCTTATATTAAAGTGAAAGTCATTTAGAAAAAAATTATTGAATAGTTATATAGTTATGTCAAAAAAATGACTATATCTTGGTTGTAAGAAATTTAATTTTTTATGTATATTTTTATTATTATTTAACATCAAAGCCTTTAATGAATACAGTAATAAGAGTTTTTCGGAATTGATGTATCTATTGAAATATATACTTTGTAGAGATATTGATCTTCCATATTCAAATTATAATGTGAAAAAATAGTATGATCAATGGTGTTGGTGTATAAGGGGATACATGTATGCCCTAAAGACTATGTGTAACATTGTAATAAATATTAAGGGTTATCATAATGTTCTAAATGTAGTATTTCATGGTATAAGATGAATTAAAAAAAAGAAGGATGATTTATTTTTTATTCAAAGTACTAAGAATCTTACAAAATCAATTTTATATCCTCCAATAATATAGATTTTCAAAATTTTATATGAAAATTAAAAATGAGGAAAAAGGTTAAGATGACATGGAAATGAGAGAATTTGTGAATAAAATTATCACATCCATCTGATTTTCAATAATAGAATAAAATTGAGCAAAATATTCTTATATTATGAAGTGAATATATAAATTTAATATTTCTTTTGTGCACAAATATAATGAATCCATATAATATCCTTAGAAGAAAATGTTTTTCCTTGATAGATCTATTGTTAATTTTTAAATTATCACTTGAGTATTTTTTGAAGAGAAATTATATCATTTGGAGTTCAATGATTCTAATATAAAAACGTACTATCACTGATATCAATATATAATTTTAGCCATTAATTAATGATTTTAATGGATTATAGGGAGAAGTTATATTATTTATTTATTATTATTATTTTAATGATTATTATCTATTATATGAAATTATTTTTTCCCTATAAATGAAATATCGTAATATAGAAATTTGTCTGGATATATAGTAAAGGGAGATAAATATAGTCATATTTCCAATAAAGTGACTTCATGTAGTAAGGTATGATTTGGGAAAAATAGTGTACTTGGTTCATTGAAGCATTTGGTATATAGGTCACACTTACTGATGTATAAAATGGCATTTAGTGGCTCATAGAGATTTATTATTGCTCTAAATCCATTGTTTATTGATATGTATTTGGAGAGGGTGAATAAAATTGATGTCACATTAAAAAAAGAATATATTTTGTAATGAATGAAATATATAAGAGAAATGATCAACATTTTTAACATTTCTATATTAGATATATCAGGTGTCCAAGAATAACATTTTTTCGGTGCATGTTGAAAAGAATATCAATAAATATTTGATTAGATCATTTATAGACATTAAACAGATGGTTTAGAATGGTTTTAATACATTATGGACGTACTCTCAATTGGAATACATTTTGGGATTCCTCCCACTCCTAATGAAAAAAATATATTCATACATCTTACATGAATTAAATTATTCAAGAGGTGGAAATAAAAAAATTGTAGTTCAATGATTGTATAAAACTGCATCATGGTTATCATTCAAATTTAAATAAGTTTTTTCACTAAAATATTTGATGTTAATCAACATGAAATATCATAATGATCACATTATGGTTAAAACAAAATTCATAAGAGTTTCATTATGAAGAATAATACACATATATGATAGATTAAATATCATCAAAGTTTGTATTTTATTAATTCTATGTGTAGTAAATTGATGGATCTAAATTTATTAATCAATTTTCATAATGATGTAGTTTATATACATTTTCAACTAGAAATTTACTTTGAAAAATATTTTTTTATATCATGCTAGTTGCGATGGTTCATTTTTTTATAAGGAACAAAAAATTGTGGTCTCTATACTTATATTGGATGAAACATTTTGGATGTTATTTTATGATATAAGCATGGTATGTTAAGAATCCATATCGACTAGAAGCCTCTATTATTGGAGGGTATATTTTTGAGGTGTTGAAATAGCATTTTACAGACTACATGTCTATAGTTTGGAACATCTATTTACTTACATCTCACCAAGATCATGTTATTTTTCAGGGAGTGTGGATTCATTCAATGAAAATATAGTCAGTGACTAGTGAAAAAAATATAGGCACATTTATAGATCTTAAATAAAAAATATTACTCTCTGAATAATACCTTAAAATTATACGATATATTTTTTAATTTATATAAATATAATATATTTGATAATTTTGTCAGCATACAACATGAAATAAAAATAAATTTGAGATTTTAGATTAATATTATTAATAAAATAATAATAATAAACCTCTTAAAAATAAAATTATTACAATCAATTATAAATTATTTAAAAATAGGATTAAGAACACGTATGGTTTTAAAAGGGAATTTTTCAATAAAAGTGGTTCTCATTGTACAACGTATTTTCCTTAAAAACAAAAACTTATAAAATTTATATGATTAATTTATATAAAATAATATTTATTTTTTAATTTAACATATAGAAATCATATAAGGGTTAATTTTTGATAAATTTCATAAATAATTGATTTTAGGTGTATATTTAAAAATAATGTTTTTACAAAAAGTATAACTTTTATGACATTACTATTATAGAAGTAAGCCATATATGTTTCTAAAATAGATTAATTGATCAGATATGTATTTAAGGAGGAAAATTATGCATTGTAAAATAATATTTTAATCCTTGAAAACATATGTTCATCATTTAAGAACATAACAAACATTTCCTTCAAATTTTAAATTCTGTTTTTAGTATTTTATTTGAATTAAAAGTTTTAATTATGTTACTCATTTTGGGATTTATTTTAATGTAACATAAATTTTGTTTATTTTATAACATATCTATTTACATTTTAAATCATTCATATTGACATATTTATAGTACACATAAAATTTATTTCTTAAAAGAACACTTTTTCTAAAAATGATTTTGATGAGTTATGTGTACTAATATTAAAATTAACTTTTAAAACCATTATAAATTTTATATGAAGAGAAAATATACTAATATTTTCAATAATAATATTTAAACTTGTAAATAATTTAAATTTTATTTTTCAATTAAAATTACTGACCATTGTTATAAAATAAGTTACTACTATTAAAGCCAAAAGGGTATAATGATATTTACTAATTATAAAAGATCTAAAACATTTACCAATTTTGACTATAAAGATTTTTTAAAGATAATTCTTGGAGAACCCTCTTACACTCCATTATTTTACACTTTTGGATCCATTAACCCTTTAATGTTGAAAACCATTGTTGAAATGTTATGAGTACATCAAAAAATACTCGTCTCATCACATATAAAAAAGAATCACTTCCACCACTTAAGAAAAACATATCACTTACAATTTCATAACATAAATCAATAATGTTTAACATATTATAATATTTTATCATGTTAATATTCCTCTAGTCATTATTAGATAGGCTAAGGCCTCTATTCCCATGGATATTTCCATGAGACACCTCAGGTTCTCAACATTGGTACTAAATATTCGCTGACATTATTTCTATTCTATCATTACATTTTAAATATATTTTTTCTAATATTGAATAAGGAATATATTAATTTTTGTATATTTAATGTTCTTATATTTTTGAATAAATATTAGAAAACTTTACTCTTTTCCCTTAAAAAATGAAAATTACATTTGTGAGAATGTTTTGACTGTCTCCTCCAGGAAGCGTCGTGTTTCATTTTATTTTACCAAATTAAATTGATGATAATAAATTGGAATTTAATAAATTAGTAATAAATTTTATGAAAAAAAATAATATTGGTAAGTAATAAATCTTATTACACATTTCATTCGATCTATACAAAAAAAATTATCATTCATGCAAACATATAGACTACCGCATCCATGGAATGGTGTATTTATTTATTTTTCATTACCACCATTAAAGTTTGGTCATTAGAATGTGTTAATTGTATATACAATATTTTTATGAAATTGTTATGATTTTGTACATAAAAAATAGAGGCCCTGTTAATAATTTTATTAACATATGATTATTTTAAATATGATCTTCTAAAATGAATATAAAAAGAGGATATAAATTTATTCTTACTATGTAATAGATTCATATCAATTATTTTTCATTTAATTCTATTAAATTTTTATATATAAATTTCAAAAAATGTCATTATTCTTTTGGAAAAATGATATTACAACTAAATCACATTAAAATAATCCATTAATTATTGAATGTTCATGTTTCCGTTAGTCTAAATACTTACAAAAAATGAAATAAAATAATACCACATGCGAATATGATAAATCAATTACTAATAATAAATTTTATAAATAATCTAATAATTATATTGTTTTTTCAATAAATTATAACAATAATATTATACTCATCAATCAATATACCGATGCATGTTCAATAAAAAACATCAAAACATGGTCCTACCTAATTTCATTTTTAACATTGATACATATGAATTAAATAGAATGAAGTTATAAAATTATAAATAAAAAACTCAAGTATCTTGTATGATCTAGGAATAATGAAATTTTGGATAGGAATGAAGAACAATGCTACTATTATGAAACTAGTTCGAAATGATCATGATTAATCACACTCGATTTAGAAAACGAATAATAAATAACTAATATACATATAGGGAATAATTCAAATAAATATTTATAAATGGATATAGATATTTAATATTTCTAAAATATTTGATTAAGATGGTTATTTTTTATATAGGGGAATCAAGAACATTTGTGGAAGTAGGTAATTAATGTAAGGATTTCATTGTATCAAATATTATTTCTTGAGGCGTATTTTTTATTATACACCACAATATCTTTGATATATTTTTATTACTACATATCTGATGTATTTTACTATATTCATGTCATTCAAGGGGTTTTAATAAACATATTAGGTTCACTTATTAAATGTATTATCATTCATAAGATACAAAGATGTATGGTTTTTTGCATTTGAATTTTAGTTCAGTATGGTATATTGTGTATTCACCTTGTATTGGTCTTTTGGGGGTATTTATATTAGATATGGGTATATTTTATTCATACTTTTCTATAATATCTAATAGACTTACAAAACCATCTTGATATCCCTTTTCAAGGGTTATTGATTCATCTATTACTGTATTAGTTAGGTATTTAAAAACAAAAATCTCTTTTATTTTTGTTATAAATCATATTCCTATATTTATTTATTCTATGATTTGTTTTTCCACCCTGATATTTTATCCCATAGAATATTATATTCCTCTATCAGAAATGTGAATTTTTAATTTAGTGATTCTATATTGATGAATTTCTCTTCCAAAAGTATATCATTATTTAGAATAATAAATGTCTATAATAATAATGGTTTCCCCACCTTTCAAATATTTCCCTTTTCATCATACATTTCCCATTATTTTTGGAAGTCCAATTATGTGTTATATTCAATGAAATTAATATTTCCCTTATACTCATTTAATAAGCAATTTTTTTAGATTCTTTATTTTTTTTTGTTTTCAATTTTTGTATTTTAAAATATTTCAAACAATTTTCATCCATTCAGAATCAAGTTTTTTTTCTTCATCACCACATTAACTTTTAGATAATCATTATTTTATTTAAAAGAACTATTGTACAAGAATATTTTTTATTAATATTTTTAAATGATATTTACATTAGTTTATATTAATCCTTTATGCATTTTACAAGACATATTTATTGATATTTTCATCCAAATATTGATGTTAAAAATTATGTATTTTCAGTTTCCCAAAAGTGATTTTTTCAAAAGTTGTGGATAACATATTATATTTTCTAAAATTTTAGAAAATATGGTCAAAATAAACATAATAATTATCTTTTTTCCCCTATAACTCAAAAATATTTATCTCCAATTGAGTAATTTCATATTTAAATTATAAAATATTAATATTTGATTGATTAATTTTTTGGTATCTATCGATCTAATTCTTGATTTCCATTTATGAGATTCCTTTTAGAAATGTTTTATATATGATTTTATTCCCATGGGTTATTTATCATATGATTAACGAATGATTATATATGGCACACATATGTATGGATGATAATGGGTGGGGTCCTATATATCCCTACAAATAATTGGTTAAGGATTTTCATCTCATGATATAATTATGTCGATCATAAACCTTTTGCGAGCTTAAAAGATCTAAAATATTGAGAGATAATTTGAATTATGTTATCTTGGTTCACAATATTCATCATGAACCCAGTTTTGATTATCTAGGTTCACATTATTATGTTTGAAATCGATGCATATGAGGTAAATTCACTATATTGAGCATGCATCTGATGAAAATTTGTAGGTTCAAATGAAAGAATGTAGACCTGATGTGGTCACCTAAGTTTAAAATTTTAGGGTTCCCTTTACTTAATAATATTCCATTTTTCAATGTTATGTTCCTATGATTTTTTTATTTGGATAATTTTTAATGTATCATTATCTCCCCCACATTTTCTATGGTTTATTTTTGTTCAATTGAGATTACTTATCCTTTAATCATTATCTACAAACAACTCTTATAATCAGATGATATTTTTTATAATATATTTCTCCCCTTGACATGTTTTATCATATGATTATGATCTAACTCTTGATGAAATGTTTATTATTTTTTCCACTATGGAGTGATTAGTATTAATCCTTTCATGTGTTTCCATTTCTCAATTTATAATTATTAGAATATCTTTTAGGAATTCTATAAGCGACACTAGTGTGGTCCAACTATTGTGAAATGTTCACATGTGATGTCAATTTAGTTTTTTATGTAAATAGTCATTAAATTCAAAAAACCATCCCTTATTTGTATTGTGATTTGATTTTTGATTTTTGATTTTTATCTTAATGATGATTCATAAAATAAATATGTGTTTATCATGGGTTGTTTGAGTTAGTATCATTGTAAGGGTTATTTATTTTTATTAATATTGTAGTTATTTTTAGGGATTATATGAGTTATGTTTTTTGATTAGGATGAAATAACTATAGTGAAACCATATGGGTATGTCTATGTATAGGATAACATCTAGATGTTTTGTTAAAGTAGAAATCGTGTGGTTACCTAATAAATAAATCCATATTTCCTTACTGGTAAGTGGGTGTGGTTGTGCTACAGATAAACACAGGGGCAATCACATTTTAAAAGAATGTTCACGTATAAAATTAATCTTAACTTGGTTCATGATGAGTGGGAAGAATACTTCAGAGGTGTCTAGACACTTCTAGGGGATATGCATTAGATGATCATATTCACATTATGAACCATTATAGAGGATTTATTATATTGATCAATTAGATTATGTAATATCATATAACATAAAAAAAGAAAACCAAGATTGAATTAGGAATACATTTGTTTGGGATAAAAGTATCTGAATCTAAATTTTGGTTCCATAGACATTTATAAGATGTGATATTTCAAATTTTATTACTTTGATTATATTTAGATGTTATTGATTCCTCGTGATTATGTATTTTGTATTTTTATGAAATAATAAGAGGTATCTAATTAAATTATAATTATGTGTTAGGTATATAATTTAATGTATTAATTATATTTTTTCATGAGATTATTGATCTTTTATCTTGATGGAAGGATAGAAATCATTCATAACTCTCTTATCCCTCATAGGTGAATTAACTGTAATTATTATTAAAAAATGTAGTTATTGTGATACTGACATAATTTTTGAGAAATTATCCTTACTTCATGTGAAATTTTAAAAATACCAACTCTATCCTATCATTTGATATTATGATGGGTCTTTCAAAATATTTAACAATAACTTAAAGTCACAACATTTATCACGTTACTTGATTTGGGAATTTCCAGATGTGAATTTATAAAATTTTCACAATTTCACAAACCAAAAGTTGGTTTCCCATCCTTTATAAATATTTTTAAGAGGTTTTTATTTTTAATGTAGATATATATATTAATTTACATAGTATAAGATTTTTTAAATATTTTTGTAACCATAGTTTCACACATTTCCATCAAATCATGTCTGTTGGTTTTATAGAAAACATGCCCAGGAGGAAATCTAAAATCCATATATAGAATACATGGTTATATAAAAATATTATTAATTTATCAAATTCAATAGAAAAATAATTTCACCTATGATATTTGGAAAAGGAATTTAGGGAATTTATATGCCTTATAAAGTGTTGTCTCAACTCATGGACACGAACTAATGCACCTTTGAGCTTCCAAAAGTTACAATGTAATTGGAATACATGGGGATATTCATTTTAAGAGTTTATTCCTCTGTAAAATCATGTCAACCATGACCATATAATGAATTTTATTTCTAAAAAATTACGAATAATATTAATAAATGCTGAAAATAATGGAAAAGATGTGTTTCTTAATCTTATATGAGATAGTAAGTTAGGAATCACAATTGGAATTAAATATTTATTCCCGTATATATTTTAGGCATCATTATATATTCATATTAATTGGATATAATTAAATTGTGTGTATTAAGTTTATTTAATAAGGAATGAAATTAATGACCCAATATTTTTCTATATATATTTCCTTAAACAAAATCTACTGTGTTTGATATATTTCTCCACATGAAAATATAAAATAAATCAATCCTTAAAATATTAGAGAAATATTATTATGAAAATTGAAAAATAATAAAAACTCTATTAAATATAATTATTTTAACAAATAATAAATGACTACAAATAGTATTAAGAACACTATAGTATTTAAATGTGATTTTTGTAAATAAATGATGTTTTATTTTAATTTTTTATATTCATTTAAAAAAATTCTATAAATATTAGGATTTTATTTTTTTGAATTAAACTTCATTTTCTAATTCATTTTGAAAAATGTAAATCACTGTTAACTTTTGATATTTTTTTAACAAAATTGATTTCTAGGTTAATAGTGAAAAATTGAAGTTTTTATTAAAACGATGACTTTTATGAAATTACTATTATATAAGTAAGACATAAATGATTTTAAAACATTTTCATTTAGGAAATATATATTCAAAGACAAAGATTATGTATTGGAAATAATATGTTAATCCTATAAAGAAAATGTTCAACATTTTAGAACATATGTAACATTTCATTATAATTTCAAAAATTGTTGGTTATTTATATTAATTAAATAATTTAATGGTGATATACTATTTTGGACTCTTTTCAATACACATTACTTTTAGTTTTTTCTAATAAATCAATTTTTATCATGTAATTCAATATAATTGAAAAATTTATACAATACATAAATATATGGATTAAAAACACACTTTATCTAAAAATAGTTTTTATGTGTCTTGGGTGATAATATTAAAATAATAATTTCTAAACAATATAAATTTAATTTGAGAAAATTATTTTTTTATTATAAATAATAATTTTAAAATCATGTATTAATTTAAATTTTTATTTTTTCTTTAAAATAAATTATCATGGTTAAAATTAAGTTACCATGATAAAAGTAAGAAATGTTTGAAAGTGTTTTACAGAGTGTGAAAACCCTAAAATATTTAAAAAATCACATAAGATTTTGTGTATGATACATATCCCGAAAAACCACATCCCTGTCATTTTTTCACTTTTAGAGTATTTGACCTTTGAGTAATGAGATAATATTATTGAAATGTAATGAGTACTTCAAAATTTACCCTTATCTTCACTTATAAAATTAGACCACATAAAAGGGTACATTATACAACTATAAAATATACATTCATTCTAAAACACATCTGTTTTCACTTATAAAATCTTATCTCATTTTTAAAATCCTTGAGTCTCAGTTTTTTAGCGTATGGCCTCCAAATCCAAGGTAATTTCTAATAGATAAATATCAAGTTCTCAATGTAATTTCTATCTTTTCTCTAATTTTTTTTATTTTGTATCATTAATTATCCAATATATTTTTCCAGATGTTATATTTTTAATTTTGTATTTATATTATAATAATTTTTTTATATGTTTGGAATAACTACTATCCACCTTTCATCTTTTCTCATAATGAAAATCAAAGCTTCATTATTTTGGATGTGTGCACTATCACCATAATAAAGTGTGAGGTTTTGTTTTCCTTAACCACATTAAATGGATCTTCCCAATTTAAAATTTAATGAATAAGTATGATATTAATAATATTCCTTATATTATTAAATAATAAATCATATTTTATATTTTTTCAAATCTAAATAAAATTAAATTATCATATATGTGAATGATGATAATTGTAAATTTAACTATCTAAAATGAACTTACTATGATGAAAAAAAAATTATTTATATAATGTAATAGTCTCTTATTTATTAACAAATCCTATAATTATATTAAATTACTATTTATAACTTTAAAACCCGAAAAATTATCATTATCCCTCTATAATAAAGATATTAGAACTAAATCACTTCATAATCATCAATTAATTATGGTTTGTTCACGTTTAGGTGGGTATAACAGCATACCTAAAAAATAATAGAAATTAATATCATAGATGACTATGAAAACTGAATTACTAATAATATATGATATAAATAAAATAATAATTATTTATTTTTTACTTGAATGGTTACATTAATTTTAAACTAATTAATTAATATACCAATGTATGTTAATTAAGAATGAGAGAAACACCATCATCATCAATTTCATATGTAATAATAATAACTAAAACTCACATTGAATGAAATTAAAACATTATCAATATTTATAAATCATTAATTTTAGTATCTTTTATGTTATTAAAAGAAATAATTTATGAAAATAATCTTGAATAAACATTGCTATTACAAAACTAGTGTAATCATATCCAGATTACTCACACCTGATTTCAAAAACATATAATTTATAACTAATATAGATTGAGAGAATAATTATTAATTATGTTTATAAATGTTTAAATATAAAAAAATCTAAAATAAGTGATTAATATAGTTATTTTTTTATATAGGATATGAAAACACTTTTGCGGTTGTGATGAATAAGGTAAGGGATAATTTGTCTCATGTTTAATTTCATAAGAAATATTTCATATTGGGAACCATAATATCATATATATGTAATCATTACTAAATAATGGATTTATTTTACCATATTCAAGTAATTCATGGGGTTTTATGATCTATATCATTACTTTTATTTAAATTTAATTGTACTCAAACTATATAAAGGCTGTAAGAGTTTTTATATATTAATTTTGATTCATTGAAATATGATGTGTATTCATCACTTTTTACCTTTTCTAAAGTGAATTTATATTGTCCGTTGATTTATTTTATCATAATATTTTCAGAAATATAATTTATTTTCCAATTCAACTTGATACCTAAGTTCAAGGTATTTTTTTATGTGTTTCTAATGTTATATGGTACTTTTATAACTCAAATATCCATTATTTTATTTATAATGAATATTATTAAACTTCATTATTCTATGATTTGTTTCTTGAACCAAATGATTTATTTAATGGAAATGTTTCTTCTTATCTAGGAAAAAAGACATCATAATTAAATCCATAAACATTAATGACCATATTTCAGAAAATTATATCATTACTGAGAAATTTTCACATCTATCATAACAATGGGTTCCCCTCCTTGTCCATATTTTCATTTCTTTAAAATATTAATTTTATGAAATGGAAACCCAATTATGTGTTATCTATTTTGACCATTACATTTCCTTTCTCCTCATTTAATAAAGAATATTTTTCACTCTCTTAATGTTTTTATTTTTAAGAAAAAGTATTGGAAAATATTAAAATGGTTTTATATTATTTTATAATAAATTTTTTTTATCTAACCAATATTTTCTTTTTTGATTAAAAATATTTATTTTTTATAGCTCTGTTGTTAAATATTCAACTTAAAATTAATGTTTTTCCAAAAAATTTCACGTAATTTTTTTGAATCCATTATGATATTTTCAAGGAATAATTATTGATATTTTTAACCAATATTGATTTTAAAAATGACTTCCATTAAATTTCTTAAAATTGGTATTTCTGAAAGTAATGTGTAACTTATTCAGGTTATAATAATGTTATGAAATTTTTTCTAAAGATTATTTTATGCTTCACTTCCATTTCCTTATTTAACTCTAAAATATTTAAATCTTATAGAGTAATATTTTATCAATAAACCTTAAAATTAAATTATTAAATAATACTTTTAGTTATTAAATCTTTAGTAACGAATGATATAATTCTTGATTTCATTTTGGTGATACCATTTGGAAATGTTAATTAACCAATTTTCATTCCATGGTTTTTTATATGATGAATTATAAAATTAATTTAGAATGCATATGTATTAATGATGATGATTTGGGTCTTATAACACCCTCTAATGCATTGGTTAAGGTCGTATATCTCAAGGTATAATTATGTTAACTGTGAAACTGGTGATAGTTAACTAGGATAAAAATATTGAGAGTAATCCTATAAAATGTTATCTGGGTTCAAAAGATTGAGCATGAACATGAGTTCATTTATCTAGGTTCACATGATTGATTATGAAACTGATATTTATTATTTGGATCAAATGATTTCAAATGAATCTAATTTAAATTATCGATGATCCAAAGACTAATTTATAGCCTTATTTTGTTAGCTCGGTTCACAATTTTTTAATTACCTATGCTAATTATTATTCCATTTGTCTAAGGTATATTCCTATGATTATGCTCCTTGGATTATGATTAGTGTATCATCGTTCTGTACACTTTTTCGATAATTAATGTCTATTCATTCGATATTACATGTGCTTATACCATGGTTTATAAATAAATCTTATAATTACATATTCTTTTTATAAATATTTTTATCCCTTGATCTTATTTTCTCATATTATTATGATATAACCATTG
Source organism: Viscum album (assembly GCA_963277665.1). Classification (NCBI taxonomy): domain Eukaryota; kingdom Viridiplantae; phylum Streptophyta; class Magnoliopsida; order Santalales; family Viscaceae; genus Viscum; species Viscum album. Next base: position 370,578,698 of record OY728140.1, on the reverse strand, counting down.
ATGAAATATTGATTATTTTTTCCTTTATTGAGTTTTTTGTTCATTACATTCTCTACTTCCATCCTAAGGAATATAAATATGAGTATAAATTATCTGAATTTTATATGGGATTCTAGTGTTCCTCAACTATGGATAAATGTTATAAAGTGTGGTAAAATAAGTTTCTTCTATACAATATCCTCAAAACACTAAACCTTATGTTATTGGGATTATGAGACTATTTTATGAGTTTTATTTTTATTCCCATTAAAATAAATTAAAATTAAAATATATTTATATTTGGTTATTATAATCATCCATATATAACATCAAATATTTATGTATTATAATATTTTCACTTGAAGAAGAAGGATACGTGGGCTCTGCTAAATCATAAGAAAACCTGTTCTCATGGTATTATTAAATAAATCATGGTAGGTATGATGCATCAAAAAATTAATGTGGTTAATTAACGACACATGTTTTAATGTGATATCAAATTTGGGTATGAAATTAATGGTTACACATTTTATACCAAATACCAAGACAATATAAGTGTAATCTAGAATAGCTTTTCATTACTGGTTGGTGAGGAAAAGTATTTTTACAAGTAAAATAAAAAAACAGAATCTATTTGTTAAGTTGGAATAATGGAATTATTGAATAGATATGGGATATATATTACATTAAACATCATGTTATTTTGTTCAATTGTAAATGGGTTATCAATAACAATAGTTTTATACACAATGAATTTGGAATGACACAGGTGGATCTAAATATACTGGGAAACATATATAATGATATTATCTTAGAAACACATAGGAAACAAATTCTATTTTTTGTTCAATCAAAAGTTATATAGTCTATAATTTTTTTTAAAAACATAGAGTATTTTATGGATGAAAATATAAAAAAATGAGGAATTATGTGAGGTAATTAGTTCTAGGTAATTATTCTCAAACGATTTTGATGGAAGTTGAATAGTGATGCTCTATTTATTTTCTAACAAGCATGAATATGTAATAAATGAAAATAATATTATAGTAATCTAATAAAATTAATTTTAATATATATTTATTTCATATTAATAATTTCAAATTTTGAGAAATATGAGATATTATATTTGTGATTATATTGTTTATTTGGGTTACATATTTTATAAAAATTGATCAATTTTTTTACTATATGCAAATATGTGACATATTATTATAATAATATTATAATATTTTTATAGTTTTAAATATTATTTATGTTTTTTTCTATTTTATGTAGCATTTATTATATCTTAAATATTGTCTTCATTTTTTTGCATTTTTCTTTACTATTTTAATGAATATGATAAAAACTGTGTTTAATTTAGTTTTGTTTAGTTTTTATTGTTTTCAAATTATAATTAAATTTTAAAAGTAATAGTTTAATTTTTATTATATTTTACTTATGATTTGTTAATTTTATTGTTTGTAACACTTCATGTCAAATAGCTGACTCCACTTAATCTTTTATGGAGGGCCCTCCATATACATCTACTATAGTACCCCCTTATTCCTCGAAATATGAGTGTTTTCCTTCAATATTAAAGGATAAGAATTTGAGGGTTGGTAAATGTGGTTTAACACATTTAACAAATGTATCACTCTATCATAGAATGTAATAGTTGAAATCAATTGATTTTTGTGATAATGGAAATCCAAATTTCAAAATTCAAATAAATCTTGGAGTAATCTTACTAAAACATCAGGAATTAACACAAGTAATTTTATTTTCTACTGGAAAAGTATATTCCATCATAGAATATATTAACTATAAGAGACCATTTAGGTAATATCATTTATTATTATTTTATTTGTCATTAATTTTTTGAGCAATACATGTCGTTTTCATCTTTTTCGCCGTCAGATAAAAACTAATTTACTAGATCTTTATGAAATTTAGAGGAGATTCCTAACATTTTATTTAAGAAGATATCTGGTTTTTAATTCAAAACAAGCTATAGTTTTTTTGGGAAAATTAAGAAAAGGAAATCCATGTGAAATTATTGATTTCCTAAATGAATTTACATAGAATAAGTTTCTTAAATGTTGGAAGCATAAATAAATTTTGGTAAGTGAAATGTAAACTATTTGAGGAGAAAATTTGTATAATGTGAAAAAATGATCACATTATTTAGTTTTTACCCTAATTGATAGGAACTTATGAGATATCATCAAGAGATCCATGTGAACAAAATATAACCTCATACATTATCTCATAGAGAATATCTGTTACTCATAGAATAAATGATGGATGAGATGGTTGAAAAAATCACAGTAGAGTCTTCAGGCTCTGTGGACATTTCAACTTCTTTCCTACAATATAGTTATGAAAAATGTAAAATTTATAGGATTAAATAATCAAAAGTTAAATTTTAGAACAGTTAAAGTCTTTATATGAAAAAATTAGAATTAATAAGTGTAATTATTTTTTTTTAAATATATTTTCTAAGATTAATATATTTTTTATATATTCTTTACAGGAATCCCCTAAGGATAAGAGTATACTGGGGACCTACTTACATGGTGTTACAAATTAATTTTTATCTACTAGAATGGGAAATGAAGAAAACTTGGGCTTCATATGGTTATATGAGGCATGTGTATTTATTTCATAATTATTTGGTCATTATAATAGTTAAATTAGGGGGTATGTATAGAAAGGAAAATAGATACTATAGAAGTTATAGTTTAGGATGTTGGAGATATTATGGAGGATAAGATTTGATCATAGGTTTAGTTAATGTTTTTAGATATACAAATTGGGTTTCAGATGCCATATCACACTCCTTCTGCACTTACATCATATCCCACTCCTCCAATGCCACTATAAACATCCAAATACTCCATAGTTTCATGTCTAATATATGTTATATTTTGAGGTTCCTATTTATCATATTATGAAATAAGATATCATATATTATAATGAAGAAACCATAACTAATCAATATATTTAGAATGATCAATCTAGGGTAATGATACATAATATAATAGATTCCTCAGTTGGATTATTTCTTTCCTACTAATGGGGTATCTACAGTTTGAAATACTATCAAACATTTTTTACTTTGACCATCTAGATATGCACGATATCTTAACACTAAGTTATGAATTGATTTTATTTTTTATATAATATTGTTTTTTAAATTAGTTTAATATCTAAATATATATATATAATTATACATGAATTAAGGATAATTGCATGTTGTATTGAAATAGATAACATGTTAGGTCCCCTTTGACGTCACATAATGCTTATTCTGAATGAATTTATAAATTATTATTGTACGTATTTATAATGTTAAATGTTTATGAGCAAGATGTATTCATAAACATTTCCATGCATTTTATAAAAATATAGGAACTCGACCTTATAAAATTTCCGTAGGTCTAACTCCATCATTAAGACTACCCCTAAGAAAAAATAAATAATAAAAAATAATCCAAATTTTTCTTCCCTTTTCAATCACTTGACGAAAGAGATATTATTTCCCAAACTATATATTATCATGTTTAAATGTAGAATAATACATTTTAGACACCTCTTTATTGGGTTCCTTAACATTATCATGATAATAAAAACCTTCATTCTCAAAATCGGCCTCAAACCTTTAGGACCATGTGATTTTCATTCTATGAAAAATATGTGTACTTCTTATAATTCTTGGTCTTCCATGGTCTCTCCTTATGAAATCCCTCAAAGTCAACCAATAAATTATATCATTTTTATATAGAATACATAAAATATGATGATAATAAAAACCATCATTATCAAAATCGTCCTCAAACCTTTAGGACCATGTGATTATCAATCTATGAAAAATATGTGTACTTCTAATAATTCATGGTCTTCCATGGTCTATCCTTATGAAATCCCTCATAGTTAACCAATAAATTATATCATTTCTCTATAGAATACATAAAATATGGCCTCATATAATATTCACTATTAATCACATATCCCTCTATACATAAACCATGTTATGATTCATATAAAGACTAATATACTATTGAATTTTCAAGAACCCTTGCACTATATGCTACTAATTATATGCATCACCATGAAAAAGTGGTTCCATATATGTAGTATGGATTACCAATCCATGTTCATGGTCTAGAATTATCTATAATGATAAAGCTATATATCCGTGCACATAGATATTCCCGACAACCTATTCAACGGTGAGATCATTTTTATATGACTAGATCCTTGTACATTATATTTGAATTTAATAGCCATAGGTAGAAAATCCTGGCTTCTAAATCCCTACCTTTATACCATAACCACAGTAGGACCATTGCCCTAGATCACATCTGTCACATCCTGACCTTCATAATTACTTTATTTTATTATTTTCTTATCGTCGAATAATTTTTTCGGGGTTCGAGTAATGTTCTGATTTGAATTTTGGAGTATTCGTCCAAATATGCATGCATTTTCTCTACCACCATCTTTTCGTGGTAAGATTATAAACTCGTTGTTGGTTTTCCACCCTCAATTTTAGGATCTTATGGTGTTTAAGAGCCCCTGTGAATTATTATAGGACATTGTAATCAATTTCAAAGAACACACATGCATATTCCTTGGTATGGATATGTTTAAATATATATATCTTTTGTGTGTGTGTGTGTTCCCTCATGGCGTGAGGAACTCATGAATCATTTTAAGGATATATATATATATATGGAAGTATGTGTGTGCGAGTGGGTTTCTCCTAGAGTTTGAATGATTTGGATTAGCCATCCTTTAAAATTGGTTTTCCCATGCACGTTCCTTTTTAATTTAAGAATCATTAGTTTCATGATTTTAGCACCTTATTTAATTTATAAATATTTAAATTTGATCCTTGTTTTAAACATTTGGTGTGAAAAGTGGTATTTTATGCCTTGATTTATGATAAATTGAATTGTTTTCTTAGATAACACACACCATGTGTTTGATTAAATTCCCACTTCTCTTTTGTGGGTAACTTGTGCTATAAAGTTCTCAGTTTTGATTTTTAAACATGTTAGTATTATATAAAATGATGTATTAGTTTCCTTTTATGCATTTCCCAAGTGATTTTTGGATTTATCAAAGAATGGTTATCGGGTTTTAAGGTGTTTTGATATGTGTTTCTAATGAATGGCGTGTATGGACATTTTGAAATAAATTATTTTTTCAAAGTGTAATGGAAATGTTTTAAGGAGATAGTGTAAATGGTTTTGAAATGTAAAATGGTGTGCTTACACAACTTTCTGAATGATGGATTATATGTTTGAAAAATGTTGGTTTTCTGAAATGCTTAATGGCCCGTTTGGAAACATTGCGAAATTTATAAAATTATTTACTATGAAATCCTCTATTGGATATTTATCATGCCTTTCCTATTTATAATGGATGATATTTTCTCACTATAGAATCCTTTTGATCCATTATCAAGGTTCCTCAGTGGACACTCTTTGTGCTATATTTGTTTTAAGGCATGAGATCAGTCGTTGGGGTGGCTCAAGGTGAAGAATGTTGTTGATTTATTATTATATATTCTTTTGATTAGATACTCTACTTGAATTATATATCTCACCCCCATTATATATATGAGACATGTGAACTTGGAATATTGAGATAACTATCAATGAATGACTTCCACACTGGTAGTACACATACTGACCAGTGGCCTGTAGTAGGTGGATAGATATGGGTTTATTGCTATGGTATTGGGCCCCTCAGTCTATCCAGATTTAGGGTAGTAGGGAATTTGGGGGTTTTGATTTCATTGTGTGTGGAATTCTTCTAGGTATGGGGTCTCATGTATAGGTATTTTCTGGATTGTTCATGATTCCTTGGGTTTAACTATGTTGATTAGATCTTACTTTCTTTCAGTGATGATTGAAAGATGAGTATGCATATTGCCATTTCGCTTATTTTTTAATCACTATAGTGTTATCTTGTTTAATGTTTTTTTTCTTGGAAATTAATGCTTTGGATTTAAAAAAATTATAAAAAATATTTTTAAGAAAAATGGTTTATCCTCTTTTTGGAAGTATGAAAATATAGGCATCACTTTCCCCTTTAAAATGTTAATTTCTCCCTAATAGAATGAATTGGATTTGGAAAATTAATATGGGAAAAGAAATTTTCTTTGTTTTGAGTAGATATATTGAATATAATACTTTGATATATCATAGTTCAAACATGAAAATTGATATTGATTTTATTTTAAAGGAAGTGCATTGTGAAGTAGATTATCATTATAACATAATGAGTTTTAATACCCATGCCTATAGTTTTTTTTTGTTTTATGTTTATATTGTAGGTTTTTTCTTGGGTTCAATCTCCTTGGGATAATATTGAGTCTTGGGATCAGAGTTTGACCAGTGGGGTCACGTGGAGTTTTAGTGGTCATCAGGTTCGATTAGATTTTTTTTTCGTTCTTTCTTAATCGTTCTATTTTTATTTATTTATTTTAGGCTTCACTTTTATTATTTTTACTACTTTTTTATTTATATTGGGAGAAATAATTACTATATTCACTCTTTAGATTCCCCTATAACTTGTCTCCATTTTGGGAGGATCAGGAACGCCTCTCGGGCCCGGCCATAGATCGGACGGGGTTACCTGTTCATGGTCGACCTGAGATGGTTCGTGGAAAAATGATATTATAGGAGCTTAGATCATTAGTGGACCTTGGTTTTTAGAGTTCTTATTGTAACTTGGGGATGTCAAGTTAGAAGGAGTAGGATTTTCATCACTCTAGAGGTTGGTGCAAGAAGAGTGTCGCAAACTATGACTTGTTCTGATCCTCAGGTTACCATGGAATATCCACGTTTATTGGTGTCATTTGGTTCTTGTTGATTGTTTAGTGTTGGGAAATGGAACAAGTGTGGGGATAGTGGCCTCTGTTAGTTCACACGGCCTAGAAATCCATGTAGTGCTGGGGTAATTACCCCAAAATACTCTCTGTGACTGTGGTGTGACATGTGTATGGCTTCCAACTATTTTTCCAAGTCACCCATCAACACTAGTTTCATATTATGAAAGGTGTTATAAGTTATTTTGGTTTCTGGAAATCCTTTTGAAAAAATTATTTGGGTACTGTGGAAAATGATATTTTTAAAAGGTAAAAGTCAATTGTTTTAAAAAATATGGGAAAAATGTGTTTTTCATGATTGATTTTGATATAGTTTTAGAAAATTGGATTTTTTTAGTAAAACGTTTTTTTATGTAAGATGGGAATTATTTTTATGGCAATCGGTTTTCCTAACAACTTGAAGTTTTTTGGAAACTTGGTTTTCGAAAAATGGAAATTTTCCATTGAAAGGATTTTAGAAATTTGATTCCAAATGAGAAGAGTTGGGTTCATAATCAAAATGGTTATAAATAAAATGAGGATTGTTTTTCCAATGGATTTGTGGGTTGAATATTTATTTTGAAAAGTGGAAACGTTTTTTGTCCTTTGGTGTTCCCATGAGTGACCACATTCATCGTTATGTGTGAAAAGTTGATGGGTTTCAGTATGGAGTGAGGATATGCATGTCTCAGACTATATGGGATACCTGTGGTGAGTATGTAACCCAAAAATTCTATTTTATTTCTAAAAGTGTTTTTCTTTGAAGTAGTGTGGTTTGTTTCCTTGTACTTTGATAATGTTGGTCGCGAAACATTTTAAACCTAGTGAATCTTTATGGTTGATTAGTGTTTCGAGTTTGAGTTCTTATTGGTGGGATGGTTTTGGGATCATGGTTGGTGGTTAATTTCAAGGAGTGTTTCGAGGAGCCTTTATTTCAGTTCCCTTTGTGTGATTGTTGATTACTTTGTTATGTTTTGGAAAATGAAACAGTTTAGTTTGGGTTTTAGTCCTCAGTATTTGGATAGTGCATGCCCCCATGATGGGTAAATGAATGATTGAAGTGTGTCCATGTATGATTTGTCATGGGCAGACCCTCCAGTTGATCAGAGAAAGGATTATCCACTTGGGGTTCTAGTAATGTCTATTTCTCTTGTTTTTCAATTAAGTGAATCTCTCGCAGCAGAAGAGCGAATACGGGAGGAGTTGAATGAAATCATAGTTTCTTGTGTATCTTGAGTTTCCAAAGGTGAAATCTAACACCTTTTAGTCTGGAGGTCATATCTACGTTGACATGTGCTCTAAAGCTATTGGTGCTCATCATTTTCCTTGGATGGATCTTTTGATCATTCATCAGTTTTTTATCCAGATATCGTTCTAGTCCACTAGTGTAATGAGCCCAGTCATGAGAGGTTATTATAACCGTTAGTGGGAATATCGTGCTATTTGGGAGCTGGGTTATGATCCATATCTTTGTAATGTTTCTTAGGGTAATAGGAGTCATGTTTGGTGATGTCTTACAGTGTCGTTTCTTTGTTGTAGACCCTTTTTTTAAACTTCTATTTTGAAAAAATCATATCCTTTCTTCAATAATTCTTAACATATCATTTCACTTCTGTCCTTTCTTTCATGTTCCTTGTTCAAGGTGAAAGGGATGATGCATGTGAATCTTATGTGTCCCAATTACGATAAATTTCTATTTTGGAGTGGAATGAATAGTGGGGTTTTTTGAGTTCTGTTGGTTCTATTTTGGAGGTGGTGTGGTTATTTTGGCACTAGGAAGGAAGTTTTTTTCGGTAATCATTGAATCATGGTAGTGAGGTAAAAGTTTCATCAATAAATAGAGCTCTGGCCAATGTATAGTACTGAAGCTGATGTGTAGTTAGGAGAACCCCAGTGGTGCAGAAGGCTTTGATCTATGTTTTTTTCAGCATGGGAAATAAAGATGATTTAATCCTTCATTGTAGTTTTCATGTTTCTATCATTCCCATTTTGTGTAAGGAGACAAGGGGACATTTATTCCACTTTATGACCCCATTTGGGTTCAAGTGTTATTCTTCAGTTATGAGGATGTGTAGTTTCTCCATCTTCTTAAAATCTCAGTGGTTGTGTCTCACCAGGTGAAATCCATTATTAAAAGAGTCATGGATAGCCTATTTTTCTAAACTGAGTGTGGCATGGTTTGTGTTCTTCCAGTAGTGTGATTTTATTCATATATATCCATCTTGGTTTTGATTCTCCATCAATGGGTAAATTCCCAACCATACCCTTATGTTGGGGGTTTTTGGCCTGTGGGGGAGAGTTCTCGAGTCCATTTAATCTTGTTGGTTTTTATAGTGGGGAGACCCATTGTGGGTCTCGCTGACATCAGTGTTATCCAATTTCTTATGGTGGGGGAGTCCATTCTGGACTCCTCATTTCAGTATCACAATATCATTCCTAGTATTAGTTTGGATGTCGGTGGTCTCATGTGAAACAACCTAATTCTATGTTCTTCTTTGAGTAAATGTTGGTGTGGGTGTTTCCCTAGTAGTTTTGTCAGAGTGAGGTCATAAAGGTATTTACCAAATGTTGTTTTAATTTGTTTGGTTTTTAGGGTGAATGGATAATTTTTGTTTGATTATGTTTAATTTGTATGTATTTTAAGGTGGGATTTAGCGTCATGAAGTTCTGTTGCTTTTTGGATCAGTCAACTATATGTGTATAACCTTTTTGGGTTGGGTAGAACATAGAGGGGAGTCCATTTAGGTCTCCCAAGTTTATATTTTTATCCTTTCACTCATTGGTGGTGTTTTAGTGATCTCTTAGATTATTTCTCTTTGGGAATATCCTTGAACTATAATACAGTATCGATGTCTATGTTTGGGTTTGACTTTGGTATGGATTTCGAGGGGAAAAAATTATGTGGGGAGAACTGTCAAACCTCGAACTTCATAATTACTTTATTTTATTATTTTCTTGTCTTTGAAAAATATTGTTGGGGTTCTATTTGAGTCTTGTTTTGAATTTTTTAGTTTTTACCCAAAGATTTGTTTTTTTGGTTTGGCATAATCTGGTACACGGGTAGAGCATGGTTTGGATATCGTGAGGCCTTTCCTAGGAAACCGTTCACCCTCTCGTCATTAAAAAAAATAAAACAATAATTATGTGAGTAATATAATGAGAGTTAAAATAAAAAAAATATTATTAAAAATATTATTTTAATAATAATGACAAAGAATATATTATTAATGGGAATATCATTATTATTATTTTTAAAAATTATACTATTAAAATTATTATTACCATCATTATTATTAAAAATATTAAAATAATTATTATTATTAAATTTTTTGTTATAATAATTATTATTAAAAATGGAATGATGATGATGATTATTATCATCATTATGTTATTATTATTACTATTATTATTATGGTTAGTATCTTTTTTTAGGGTTATCTTTTTTTATATTCTTTCCCTTTCTCACCCCTCCCATTACCTATGTGGTGTGACCCCCCCCCCCCCCCCCCGCTTCTCCACTTACCTATGTAGCGTGTGACCTCCTACTTGTTTGGGATTCTAGTAGCCTCCTTTCCTCTCTCTCTCTCTGGCAGCCTCCTCTCTCTCATGAGACCCCCCTTCGGCCACCTCCTCTCGTGTTCCGCTCTTCTTTCCCATGCATGTCCTAGTCGGCCCTCCTCTCCAACACCGCGTTCATCTCTGGCATGTGACCAAGCCGACGCCTCCATCCACTCTGGCACCGCCCTCCTCTCCCACATGAAACCTCATCGATGCCTTCATCTAATAGCTATTATCTTATGTTTTTGGTTTGGATGAAACCCTATGTGTGGGTTTGATTCTATTTTTCTTGATTCTTACGATTTTAGGATATGAAAGGGATATCTCGGGACTGATTGTTCTGTGTTTCAACAATCGCCATAGAAGGAAAGTCATTTAGGATAATTTTCTATATCATCGTCATTTTGGGGTAAGATTCTATACTCGTTGTTGGTTTCATACCCTCCATTTAAGGATCTTATGGTGTTTATGAGTCCCGAGGAATTGTTGTAATGTATTGTAATAAATTTCCAAGGGTGCACATTCTTATAACAAGTTATGGATATGTATAAATATATATATATTATGTGTTCATTTTCCCTCATGGAATGGGGAACACGTCCATCGGTTTAAGGATATATATATATATATATGTGTGTGTGTGTGTATGTGTGCGTGTGTGTGAGCGGACTACTGCTTGTGTTATAAAGCATAGGATTGGCCATCATTTGAGGTAGGTTTTCCCATTAAAATTCCTTTCTAACTTAAGATCTGTTTTTTTCATTATTTTCACATATTCTTTAATTTAAAAATATTGATTTATGATCCCTGGTTTAACCATTTGGTGTGAAAAGTGGCATTTTATGCCTTGATTTATGATGAATAGAATTGTTATGTTAGATAACACACACCATGTGTTCGATTAAATTCCTGATTTTTTTATGAGTAACATGGGATATATAGTTATTGGTTTGGATTTTTAAACATGTTAGTATTATACAAAATGATGTATTTTGTGCATTTTATGGGTTTCCTAAGTGAATTTGGGTTTTATCAAGGAATGGGTATCAAGTTTTAATGTGTTTTGATATACATTGTCGATGAATGGAATGTTTCGTGGTTTTATATGAAATGGTTTGTTTTCAAAGTGTAATGTAAATGGTTTAAATGGATTTGAAAATGAAAATGGAGTGTTTACACCACTTTTTGACATTTGGATTGTATGTTTGAAAAATTTTGGCTTTGTTAAAATCATAAATGTCTATTTAGAAAGTATGTGAAATTGATAAAAGTATTTATTATGAAAACCTCCATTAGATATTTCTCAATCCCTATCTTTGAATTATGGATGTTTTTTCCTCGATGTGGAATCCTTGTAATCCATTAATATGGTTCCATGGTGTGAACTATTTGCGTTCTACTTATTCTAATACATGGGATTGGTCTTTGGGGTGGGTTAGGTTGAACCTTATTGTTGATTTTTTACTATTTATGCTTGTGATTGGATGACAGTCTATCATCAATTGAATCACCCTTATTATATACATGATACATGGGAACCTAGCATATTGATATAATTATCTAAGAACAATTTCCACCCTGATAGTTCACATACTAACTAGTATCCCATAGTTGGTGGATATATTTGGCTTTATTAATATGGAATTGGGCCCTTCATTTTGTCCTAAGTTAGGGTGGTTGGGCGTTGGGGAGTTTGGATTTCATCATATGTGGAATGATACAACGGATAGGGTCTCATGCATATGAATGTTCTAGAATGTTCCTGATCTCCTGGGTTCACCTATTTCAATTAGCTCTTAGTTTCTTCCAGTGATGATTCATATGTGAGTATGAATATTTCCATTACCCTTGTCATGTAATCACTAATGTTCTCTCTTGTGTAATGTTTTTTTTCTTGGACTGAAATTCATTGGTTATAAAAACATTTATAATTTTTTTTTTCAAGAGAATTGTTTCATCCTCTTTTGTGTAGGATAAAAATATAGACATCGCTTTCCCCTTTAAAATGTTAATGTCTCCCAAATAAAATTAACTGGGTTTTCGAAGTGAACAAGGGAAATGAGTTGTACTTTGTTTTGAGTAGATATATAGAAAATAATACTTTGATATATTTTAGTTAAAATTTGAAATCTGATGTCTCTTTTATATTAAAGAAAGTTCATTGGGAAGTAGATTAGAAGGCTTACTGAGTTTTAATACTCATGCCTATAGTGTTTTCTTTTGTTTAGTTTCTATTATACGTTTTGGATCAGGTTAGTTTTCCTTGGGTGAGTGTTGATTCTTGGGATTGGAGTGTGACCCTCCAGGTCACTCGGAGTTTTATTAGTCATCAGGTTTAGTTAGATTTAATTTTTTAATTTCTTATATAATTGTTCTGTGTATTTTATTCATTTTGGTCTTCTCTTTTATGATTTTCACTAATTATACTTATTTATATTGGGAGAAACAATTCCCATCATCACTATGTTCATTCCCTTAGTTCCTTTTGCCAGCTCAGGAGGATCAGGAATCCCTCTTGGGCCTTTCCACGGATCTACTCGGGTGACTAGTTCAGGTTCAACCCTGGTTGGTTCGTGACATATTCTGTAGACCCTATCACCAAACCCATATCCATAAGATAATTTTCATGTTGAAGTATCATATCTATTTTAAGTGAGTTCTGAGAAATATCTTCCTTATTTATATTATGATAGCCAACATGGCTTTCCATGCTCTCCTTCTCCTTCATGAATGTATCATTCAAAACATTCTACTCAGAATGATTAGGGAAAATTCTAAAAGTATCAGAACTAAAATCCCATGTATCCTAAGATGAGGTTGTTTTTTCATAACCAACATTTCTTCCAAATTTTGGCCACCTATATTTATTGAAAATTGAATTGGAATCAAGCTCACTCAATGGTCAAAAAGAGCATACATGTTTCCTTTAACAAGTTGAATTGTTATATCCCATGACCTTACAAATAATGTAGGATTTAGAGACCATGTCATACTCAATTACAAGATATAATTCGTATTTTTTTATATTATTTCCTTAGAAACTAATGTAGAGCATAAATACAATTTTATAATCAAACGAGCATAATTTCCAAACCAAGCGATTTCAGTTTCCTTGTGAATTTTAATGGTAAATTCAAAGGATAATGTGATGTGTTTATGAATTATAGGGTTCCATAAAATCAAAATTAGACCATGTATCATAACCCATAGATGAACTAAATTGATTATTTCTTATTGGGGATTAAATTTATAAGCACGTAACTTTTTATACAAAATCACATTCTTGAATAAAAACAAACCAAAACCTATATCTCACAATTACAATTACAATGAAGGAAAACATAAGGTGAAAACAATTGTGTCCTATAGAGACACATTTCCAATCATTCATTCTCCAAATAACACATAGTTACTCGACTAATTCTTCTAATCTCTAATGTTTGGTTACCTTTTCTAGAATTAGACGAACAATGATAAAATGCATTCCAAAATCTATGTATTTATTTATTACTTTCTGTTTTGAAACCACATGAATAGAGGACCCTTTCCTAATGATTCATCCGGTATCCGCACCCTGTATATTAATGAAATAATTACTACTCCCATCATTATGGGGTTTATCCCCCATGATTATCTGTTTGTTAAAAATCATTAGTTATGCCTTTGTGTCCACATCCTATTGATGTTGACCAAAAACACTCTCTCGTGAGAAGGGCATCAACTAAAAGAAATTTACAAGGTAAATCCATGAACAGAACCCATATATATAATTTATATTTGTGTTAATATATCTCTATGTGTTCATACATATAAATTTATATATTTATTTATATATATAATTTAATATATAGATTAATATATTTTAACTACGAAAATATTAATTAACATATTTGTTATTATATATTAACTTATATTTTATTGAATGTTACATATATATGTATTTATATGTGTTATTATATATTTATATATAAATTAACATGTTTGATATTATATGTTTTTGTTTATATATGTTGGCATTATGAAATATATATTTTATTATATATTTATATATAACAAAATATGTATTTCATTATATGTTACATATGTATGTTTTCATGTGTTATTATTTATTAATATATATTTTATATGTTAATATATAATTTAATATATTTTTTATTTTATGTATATATATATTAATATATAAATTAACAAAAATATATATAACTTAATTTAAATATAATTATATTAATATTAATAGTCATTTATTTAATTATTAATAACTAATTATAATTATGTTTTAGCTTTTGTGTATATTTGTTTATATGTATATATGTTTTGCTAGTTTAATATAAATAAAATACTTTTTATTGATATATAATACAATTATATGAGTAATATTATTAATATGTCTATATGTATTACTTTTAATAAACTTTTAAATTTACATATTCATATATATATATATATATATGTTTATATGTACATATGTATATATATTTATGTAAATATATGTGTATGTATGTATGTATGTATGTATGTATATATATATATGTATATTTATGTATATATATGTGAGTGTTTATATTTATGTTTGTGTGTATTATAATATCGATCATTTATACAGTTATTATTAACTAGTTATAAATATAATGTGCGTGTTCGTTTCATTATATGTATGTCTGTATATATTTATGTATTTATTGGTGAGTGTTTTTGTGTGTCTGTGTTCATGATCCCCAAAATTGGTCCCCCAGTATCATTAACCCCGTTAACTATTTAAATTCAATGGCCCTAGACGTTTGAACCCTGAATCTGTGAGTTAGAATTGAGTGATTACAAAACATAGCCATTATGTAATTTTTGTAATATAATAATATTACACTATATTTATTTATATTATCATATATTTACATAAAATTAAAAATATATATAATATTTTATTACAATATATATTATTAATAATATTTATAATATATTTATATTCACAAAAATTAAAATAATTATTTTTTAAATATGTTCATATAAAGTATATACATATTTGTATATATATCATTTATATATATATGATAATATATATTGATGTGTATATATGTATAATTATACATATATATATATACACACACATTGTTATAAATATACTTATAGGTGGGGGTGGGACTCTAGATCTCGATCTTCATTGACTATGCTGATTAGGTCTTGTCTCTCGTGAAGGTTTTGACATGGGATTTGGAGGTCCATTTTTTGAATAGAGGGACTCTCTATAGTTTATCATTGTTAATGACCTCTGTGGATCCTCTTCAAACACCAAATAAGTCTTCTAGTAAATATGTGGTAATCTTTTTCAACTTCAACTCTATGAAAGATTGATCTAGTGATTGTATAATCAAGCCATGAAATATAAAACATATTACTTCTCATTTATATGTGAACTTTTATTATATTAAAATTTATATATGTTCAATTATTTCAATATTTTTACTGCCATTGGGTAGCAATACATGGAATATTGATGAACTTATTCATTATATTTCATTAATTTAGATCGTTAAAAATTGACTATTTGTTCTAATTTCAAGGGTATTATGTCATATTTTTTTTACCTTCAACATATTTAATTGAAGGAGTTTTTGAATTTGTTCAATTATGTTTATTATAGTTCACATTGAATTAAATAATGAGATCTTTATTCTCACCAATTGATTACAATAATATATGAACCCAATCTTGGGATTGAGTTGTGAGTTTAAATATAACCCTCTAGAATCCTAATATTTTATA
Organism: Viscum album; assembly: GCA_963277665.1. NCBI lineage: Eukaryota > Viridiplantae > Streptophyta > Magnoliopsida > Santalales > Viscaceae > Viscum > Viscum album. Next base: position 370,562,542 of record OY728140.1, on the reverse strand, counting down.
TGATGTTGTATTGGATGTAGATGTTTTTATAAAAATGGATAAATCAACAAAGTATGATTGTTTTTTATATTACTCATGGAATTTTATTTTAATTTCACTTTTATTGAAAAGGTTGTTTTATTCACTAATTATGACGATCTCATCTTGAATATTGTCTCCGAGCATTTTCGTTCTTTTTGTGTAAAATTTCATAATACTGTTCAATGTCATGAGAAGTTCTTAATATATTTTCCTGATTATTTTTTATCACATTAGGGGTAACTCTCTAATTACCTCTACAAGAAGAACATGGGAGTTTATGGTAATTATAAAATGAAATATTAGTCTCTTGATGTAGACATAAATTTTAACCTAGTTGATAATAACAGTGTCTCGTCATTTCCTAAGGATCAAGTGGATGCTTTTGATGAAATTGTGGAGATTATATAGGATCATGTGGTCCATAATTGTATTGTTGAATATGATAATTTTCATGTAGAATGTATTCATGTTTTTGAGTTAAAAAACATGGTACATTGGGTTCCCTTCATAACATAGATGAAGTTGTTGATCATATCTAGTCTATAGAAAGTATTTATCATGTTTTTTCTGATGTGTAGAGGAAGGGCCATAGATATTTGGTATATATTGTCAATGAAGGTATGGTTTCTCTTGAAGGGGTGAAATTTAAGGATACACCCCCATGGGTATTTTAGAACATAGTGTTAGACCAATTGATAATTAATATACCAGTAAAATCATTTCAAAATATCTTATAGGCAAAGAAATATAGTAGGAGAAAATGATATCATAAAGAGCTAGAATAGGTATGTATATATTGAATGCTAAATATCTAATTTAATTTAATACCATGAATTATTCTCATTATTCTAAAATTTTCTAAAAGAAAATGTCCTCCAACACAACACAGATTGCTTCTGTTGGGAATGAGTAGGTGGTGAATATATGCGTGAAAATGGTAGTCCATTTTTTTAGAAAATGAAATGTGGCTTTGATCAGTAAATGTTCTGTTGATCTAGTGGGGATTATTAAAGTGGTTTATATTAAATCCCCAATGATAAGACCTACTTTCTATGATGATCATCTAGGTATATAGTCTGTTTATGTTTCGGGTTGTAAAAAAGTAAAGAATATGAAACCATCCTTTTTGTCAAGGGTGTAACTACAAATCTTGATTTTCATTGGTCAAATGTTTCGGGAGTTGTATTAGGCACTAAATATGATTTTAGTAATTTTGTAGAACCTTTAAGGATTGGGAAAGCTAAACCCAGATCAACCTCTCATCTTGAGGATTCAAATGTTTAAATTTAATCTTCAATCTCGCATGTTTTTATAGAAGGTATTCAAGTTTCCCAGTGACACAATATGGTATGGTGGCTTCCCTTCATAACTTAGATGAATGTTTTGATCATATCTACTATACAGAAAGGATTTCTCATGTTTTTCCTTGATGTATAGAAGAAGTACCATAGATATTTGGTATATATTGTAAATGAAATGATGGTTTATCTTGAAGGGGAGACATTTAAGGATACACCAACCATGGGTGTTTTATATCATAATTTTGGACCAATTGATAATTTATTTAATAGTAATTCATTTCAGAATATCTTATAGACAAGAAACTACGGTATGAGAAAATGACAGATTCAAGAGCCAGCAAAGGGAGGTATATATTTAATGATAAATTGTAACACCCAAAGCGTCCACGATATGCTTCTCTTTGAATAATACAACAACTTGCGTTTTATGAAGCTCTGAGTTCTAGCACACCACGACCAATCAAACTTTCCATTTAAAAAGAAGTTATGAATAATAATACCGAATTTTTGAAATTATAAAAATTTAATTTTTCAAAATGGACTTCATTTTTGGATTCATAATATCAAAATTATCTTAGGGTTAATTTTTGGTATTTTTCTAAAAACATTGAATTTTTGATGAATTGTTTAAATCACTCCATTATTATTTAAAACTATTTTTTTATTTAAATAATTAATATTTTTATTTCATTTTATTTTCAAGTAAAAATAGAAACATAATGCCTATATTATTCAAATGTAATTAATTGCAGTCATTTTATAATAATATTATATATATATATAATTTTATTTAACTTTTTAACGTCTTTTAACCACCTTCTAGGCACATTTGCAAATTTCCATAAAACATAATTTTACCGCTTCTATGAATTGAATTTCAAAAATACGATAGGCACCATTTTCACAAGTAAGTATTGTATTTCAATAGGATGAAAATAAATTTTCTTGAATAGTAGCTTTTGAATTTTATTTACAACGGTTAAATTTAAATAATGTAATTAAAGGTAAAAATAATATTATAATAATATAAAATTACCCCAACACATGTCCTAACTCAATTGGATAAGTTTTTTTCAACTAGAATCAGCCTTAGGATAAAAATAAGATCCATTTTGAATCATTTGAAGTAGATTATGACATTTATTATATTTTATTTAAATAAGAGTTAAAAGTGATAAATTAAAATTTTAATAACTAAATAATTTTTAATAAATGGTTGAACATATGATAAATTAGACTATAAATATTAATTATAAATATAAAAATATTTCTTACATCATAGTATTTTTTTTATAATTTTTAAACATTAAAAAATTAAATTTATTTATAACATATTAGGGATGAAGTAATTACCTTATTAATGAGAGAATAAAATAATTGATATTATAAATATTAAAATAAATGTAAATTGAGTCTTTTTATTCCATACAAGAATTTTATTTAATAACATGACATTTTACGTTTGATTCAATGTATTTTTTTTGAAATAATCAAGTTGTGATGACTTTAAGAAAAACCAAATACTAAATAGTGTCAAAATTCACATAAATGAGTTTTTAAAACAAATACTATTTTTTTTAATTATATAATAGTACTAAAAATATATGATTCATCAAAATGACTTAGATAATTCTAAATATGTCATTAAGGAACAACTTGAGGATCTATTGTCATTTTATAGTAAATATATTAACCATGTAGTATAAAAATACAAGAAGACATCGTAAAAGTTAAACTATTTAACTAACCGTTAAGTCTAAAAGATAAAGATAATATGGTGACATACAAATTTATAAAACCTATTGGTTGAGAGGGTTTATACCCACAACCACCTTATACTTGGAATAACTCAATTTGGAGTTTTTAGAGACCAAAAATAATTTTATAATAAAGTAATATTTCATGGTTTTCCTAATGTGCCCCTCACCTCTCTTATAAAAGGGTACTTCCCCTTATCTTATATTCACGCCTCCAAATCCATTTGGATTGGCCAAAACATGTAAAAATATCCTCCCAAATACCCAAAAGTTATCCTATAGGCCTTACATTGATCATAAATCCAACCTAAGGTGGCCTTTTTTTCAAATCAAAAGGAAGCACCTGAAGAAGAGGTAATAATTTCATCACTTCTTTCAATGTTCTTTCTTCTTACACTTCCTATTTATTTGTTGTTTCAATACTAAAATAAAAGCTAGAGTACCTTATACATATTGATATGTTATTGTACAACCATATTCATTATTTTATCTATCCTGTGAATGACAAATTTACCATACCTGCGTATGTACAACATACCATCTCCACGTCATGGTGATGTTTGTTTTTCAATACTTCATTATTTGGATGGGTATAATAATTAGTATAATTGATGTAATTAATAAATATAACATGTTTATTTTTATTTATATATAATATACCATCCAATTACATATGATTTCACCATTAATAGAATAATATTGTCACTAGTGCGTACGAATGGCTTACCGTCTCCACGACGTGATGAGATTTCATTCCTCATCGTAACCATTCAAGAATAATTTTCATCTGATGAATAAAAGTAGTGTTAAAAAACTTAATATAATTATATATATGAATCAAATACATACCATCCATAACAACATGACTTGAATTGAAAATCATAAGAAGTGAAATGATTCAGTTAACACCCGAAAAAATGATAATACAAAAATATTATTATCAAAGAAATATTATAGGATCATATATGATGTCATATTTATGTATTTGGTTCTTATGTAATTTAATAACAATTCTCTAACCATTGTATAAGAGGTTAACATACCCTAAACTAAGGGAAAGTACAATATAAGGGTTAATTTTACAATCTCTTTATTATCAGAGGTTATTTATACAAAAGAATCTACTGGGACTCCTTTACCATCCACATATATGTTTCTTAAAAATGTATTTAAAAACACTTTTCTATTTCCTAGACTATGGGTTAAAGTCATTTATAAACTTATTTTAATTTTTTTAAAATGTTCTGAATGGAATCTTTCCATCGTTTTCTAAACAAAGTGCTTTTTGACCTTTTTTCCAAATTAAGGAAAGATTTTTTTTAACTTATACTGCGGGTGCAGTTATTTTACAACATTATAACACCTTATAATATTCCTTTAAAATAATGTAAAAATATTTTCAAAATAAAGGCATTCTTTAAAAATTATGTGATTGTTAAATGATTTCAAATTAGAAAGAGGAATTTCTCTCAAATCGTTTTTGGATTGATTTTATCTGTGTCAACATATATTGTTGGATTTTATGTTTAATTGAAGTTCATTGATTATTTCCACGACTCATCCTCAGGGCCTGTGCCTTGACTACCCTAATCCTGCTTTCCATAGGGCAGGGGCTGGCGACGAGCACCAAAGGCGTAAATCCCTAAGATGGGAAGGAATTACCTTTATAAAAGTAAACAAACACAAAATAGTATGAGACATGAAGTATAACACTAAGTAGAACTGAGTACAAAGAATGTGCTGAAAGTAAAAGGGACGGAAATACAAGCCCAATAGTAAAGTACAACTAAAAAAGTACAAACAGCTGAAAGTAAAGAGCAGATCCTGGATCATCCTTCAGGTTCCCACCTGAAGGGTAGGAATTGATGGCCACCTCAGCACCCACATCCGTCAGTCTTGTCCGTGTGCCGACTCGTTGTAAGGTCCACCTCCGGGTACCATCCAGTCGTGGCACTCTCGACCTCCATCAGCGTTGTCTGTCGTCTGCATCCAACACAACAAGGTGTGGGAATATCCCATGCAGGGGTGGGTATAACTATACTCATTAGGGACCCCGAGACCCCCTAAGGTCTCCCAGAATCCACAAAAGATAAACCACAGAAGAAAGATACAATCACAAAGTATCAACCAACAATACTTAGGTATATTCACATACATATACCTAAGTTATCATTCACAGTTCGTCTCCAAATCTCGAGCCCAAGCATAAACCATTCCACAAAGGAAGTAAAGTCAATCACCCCAATGATAATGGTTGAAAGACATGACTCAGCTCACATAGGTATGCCACAACAGTAGAGAGATATAGATGATCAGATGTAGCCACTGGATCATCTAAGCTGTCGGACCCACACAGGATATTGGACCAGCTAAGCTATCAGACCCACACAGGATACATGACCAGTTATCTCGTCTATTCTGTCGGACCCACAGAGGATACATGACTAGCTATCTCGTCTAAGCTATCGGTCCCACACATGATACATGACAAGATATTCTAGAGTAATAGAGATGATCAAATGTAGTCACTGATTTATCTAAGATATCGGACCCACACAGGATACAGGACCATCTAAGCTGTAAGAACCACACAGGATATAGGACCAGCTACTCTAGAGTAATAGAGATGATCCATTGTAGTTACTGATTCATCTAAGCTGTCAGACCCACACAGGATACAGGAACAGCTATAATTCATCTAAGCTGTCGGACCCACATAGGATACAGGACCATCTATTCTGTCAGACCCACATAGGATATAGGAATAGAATTCAGAACTGTCGAACCCACACAGGATTCCGTTACAATAGTCATCGTCGTCCAATCCACGGAAGATTCCAGTATAGTATTCGTCACTGTCGAACCCACACAGGATTCTGGTATAGAAGTCGTCACAGCCAGCTCTAGGGTTCCCGCCCACATCACGCTTGATTCTGGGAGGGTCCGATCCTCGAGTCAAGTATCAATACATAAAAAAAATTCCTGAGTTGATGTACCCCGTAATTCCATCCCATCACAAGGAACCCAATGCGACAGACATCACAACATTCGGACGCCCGATCTGAGAGTTATTGACATTTTCGTTCTAGGGGCTCGGTTGATTTTTATGCTCAAACCAACCTAACCATACTCCAACTGCATCCAAACCTCAAGTGGAGTATTCCTAACGTATCATTCTTCTCTAATCCTTCCATTGCTGCAGACGTTTCGTCGATCAGACTCCTTTAGCCCATGTTACAGAGGAATAAGTGATTTGGGTAAAACAGTCCAGACAGGGGTCTGACCCAGTCTGCGGGCCCGAACCGATCTGCGGGTCCAACCCGATCCACAGGTCCCACAAGACCTGATGGGGCGGCCCGTCCTGGTGATGACCTGACCCGAAGTGGCGGCCCGGTCCGCATCGGCGGCCCGACCCGAAGTGTCGGCCCGACCCGCATGGGCAGCCCGACCCGAAGTGGCGACCCGATCCACATGGGCGGCCTGACCCGAAGTGCCGGCCCGACCCGAAGTGGCGGCCCGATCCGCATGGGTGGCCTGACCCGAAGTGGCGGCCCGACCCGAAGTGGCGGCCCGACTCGAAGTGGCGGCCCGACCCGAAGTGGCGGCCCGACCTGCATGGGAGGCCCGACCCGATGGCCCTATGGCACCCGGCCGGCCAACCATGTGGCGCACGCTCGGCTGGCCATGGAGCGCTCGGTGGGCTGGCCGTGCGACGCCCGGCCTGGCTTGTCATGGGGCGCACGGCCCGGCTGGCCAGCTGGCCGCAAAAAAGGAGGGGGAACCGTGCACCCCCCTTGTGGTCTGTAACGGCCGGCGCGAGGCGGCAACCTTTGTTAACTGTGGGACCCGAAGGGTCCCGCCTTGTGGAGCGCCGCCGGCAGCCGGCTCAGCCGGCTGTCCTCCTTCATCCGCCAAGGCCCTTTGGCCGCGGTCCTATCCTGCTCTACGGGAGCCGGCCTGGCCGGCCACCTCCGTACCTCCACCGCGGCGCGATGGTGCCATAGTTCTGCTGCCCTCTGCTCGGCGCGCTGGAGTCACACATCTCATCCGCCATGGCCCTCCTGGCCGTGGTTCTTCTCTGGCGCAGTGCGGTGACACCGCTCCCCTTCGGCGACCCAGTGGCACTTGTGCCACTGGTTCCTCTCGCGGCCGACCTGTCACCGGCCGTCGATGCTCCACCACAATCCTCTCTTGCAGTGGCGTCGTTGCGCCACCGCCGTCGTCAACCAACCAAGAACCAATGGAGGGTCATCGGGCCGTGTTTGTTCGGCCCGTGCCCTCCACGTTAGGTGATAACAGATGGCCGGCATCGAACCACAATAAACAATGAGGAATTAAGATTTAATTCAATAAAAAAACTCCTACCTCGTTTGTCGTATGTAGATTAAGTCACAGACAAGACGGTGTTGATTCATCGTCAACATCGAAAAGAAGTAAGAAGTTGAGGAAAGAAGTGTTGCCGACGTTGGGTGATGCTTCCCTTTTTGCCCCGGTTGAAGGAAGGAAGAAGAAGGTGTTCTTCGCGTTCTTCGACGGAGAGTTCTCGGAAATCTCCTCCTCTCCTTAATTCTACCCAACCCCAGTTTATGCCAACCCCCACAATAATAATATACACATCTTATTATAGTGTAAAGGGGAGTTGGCACTTTAATGAGGGATGTCCAAAAGATTTCCCCCACTTATAGAGAGTTACATGGGTGTTTAAGCTTGTCTGGGTCCCACCTAATAATATCCTCCCAAGGGAGGTTATGTGCGGGTGGGCCCCACCTCCAACCTTCACATGGAAGATTAAACCGCCATAAATAAAAATATGTTGAACATATTTTTATTTAATTTTTTTAGTAAACCCCCAAAAAATTGACATTCACTCACGTCAGAACACAGCAACGATAAAGGTATCCTTAAGTTAATACTAGCACTACGAGTTCAATGGTGCCCTCGGATTTCCGTTCCGAGCACTGGTTCAAAAGATATAAAATCCCAAACTTACGTTTACTGAATGTACCCGAAAAAATGTTCGGGAAAAATATTAACAGACACCCTAGACCCACTGTGTCACGACCCGCCCTCGGGGTCCGTGCCGTGACTACCCCAAGCCCGCCTTCCATAGGTCAGGGGCTGGCGACTAGCACCAAGGCGTAAATCCCGGTAAAAAGGGAAGGCATTGCCTTTGTAAAGTAAACAAACACCACAGAGTAAGCAAGCGGAAAGTAAACACTAAACAAAAGCAGAGTACAACTGAAAGTGCGGAAAAGTAAATGGGCCAGTATACAAACCCAAACTGAAAGTAAAGTACAACTCGAAAGGGGAAAACAGCAACTGAAAAGTAAAAGCCGCTACACCGAGCTGTCCACTGGAAATCCCACCTGAAGGGTGGGTACAGATAGCTCCACTGCTCCACGGGTCCCGCCGTCCGCTCCGTGCACGTTCCGCCCAGTGGTCCACCTCCGGGTACCGTCCCGCTCTGCAAGCCTCAGCTAAGGTCAACGATGTCCGTCGTCTGCAACCAACACAACGTAGTGCGGGCAAAGCCCGTGCAGGGGTGAGTATAAGCTACTCAGTAGGGACCCCGAGACCCCTGAAGGTCTCTCAAATCCACAAAGGATAAACCACGAAGAAAGGTACAATCACGAAGTAACAACCGACACTGCTTAGGTATATGCCCATACATATACCTAAGTCATCAATTCAAATACGCTCCAACCTCCGAGCCCAAGTACAACTCAGTCCACACAGGAAAGTAAACGTATTCCACACAGGAAAGCAAAACGTAATCCACAAAGGATTGCACAACACAATCCACACAGGAAAGCAACAGGATTCAGCTCACACAGATATACTTCTTCAAAGGACGATAAAGATGATCACTGATCCATCTAAGTCGTCGGACCCACGAAGGATCGATAGGTAACTAACCCCCGCAAAGACCCACACAGGATCGGGCCCACACAGGACCTGTAGGCGCTGGTTCACACAGGACCGCTGAGCGCAAGGACCCACACAGGATCGGACACACACAGGATCGGGCCCACACAGGACCTGTAGCACTGATCCACGTAGGATCGCTGAGTGCTGTAGTCGTCGTCGTCAAATCCACACAGGATCTCTGTACTGTCGTCGTCGCAGTCACAGTAGTAGTAGTAGCAGTAGCAGTCACAGTAACAGTCGCAGCCAGCACTAGGGTTCCCGCACACAGCAAGCTCGTTCGGAGAGTCGGCTCCACGAGCCGAGAGGCTGATACAACAACTGTCACGAAGACCAGAGTTGATGTATCCAAAAGTTCCGTATCGCCAACAGGAACTCAACGCAACAGACGGCGCGTCGATCGGACGCCCGGTCTGAGAGTTATTGGCATTTTCGTCTCCGGGGCCCGGTTGGTTTTTAAGGCAAAACCAACCCGACCGTACTCCACCTGCGTCCAAACCTCGGGCGGAGTATTCCAAAAGATCCGTCTCACTAAGAGGAACACAACACGGCTGACGGCACGTCAATCGGACGTCCGTAGCTCAAGATATGAGCGTTTCCGCTCCGAAGGCCCGGTTGGTTTCGTGAACGAACCAACCCGGCCGAACTCAAAGTAATCCGAAACCTTGAGTGCGATATACCGAAACGACCGTCTCGATCCAAGGATCGCGTTGCCGCAGACGGTTCGTCAATCGGAGGTCCGAGGCTCATGTTATGGCCAAAAGACCGAAACTGGTTCGAAACGGGGGGGTCCGGGTCCCCCCCCCTGGGTCGGCCCAGCCGGCCGGCCGGCCGGCGGTGCGGCGGCGGCGCGGCGGCCTGGCGGCGCGGCGGCGCGGCGGCGCGGCGGCCGCGGCGGCCTGGCGCTGCTCGGTGGCTGCACGCGGGGGGCTAAGCCCCCGCTTCCTGGGAAGGGCGGCGGCGGCTACATGCCGCGCCCCCCCTTTTTTTTTAAAACGCCCCCCCCACGTGGGGGGCCTGTTTGTGCGGAACCGGGGGGGCCGGCTGTCCCCCCCTCAAGAAAACGCTCCCCCCTCATAAAGAGGGGGGGTTTTATGTGATGGCCGGGGGATTAATTCCCCTGGTTTAATGCCATCCGGCCGGCCAGCTGGCCGGCCGGTTTTCTCCAACGGGACCGGAAATTCCGGTCCCGCCTTCGGCTTCCGACGCCGGCGGCCCGGCCGCCGGTCTTATCTTCCGCCGCGGCCCGGAACCGGCCGCGGTGTTCATCGTCCGGCGCGGTGCGACGGCACCGTGCCCCTTCGCCGCGCATTTGATTCCCTTCGACGCGGCGCGACGGCGTCGCGTTCTTTATGATTCTTCCATGGCGCGGCGCGACAGCGCCGCGAAATTTAATCATATTATTATCCGCGTGGTGCGACGGCACCACGCCACTTTGCTTCCACCCTCAAGATAGAACAATAAGAACGATGGAGGGGGGTTCGGCCGTGTTCGTGCGGTCCGGCCCCCTCATGTTAAAATAATAACTCAATTTAAAATATTCAAATTCCTCACATTAGTCATGCGATCCACGAGCAAGAATAGAATAATTAAACAATAAACAAAAACCCCTACCTTGGGTATACGTTCGAGGATTTGTCTATGTCCGCGGAAGTCGACGTCGCGGAGATCGGGCGTCGCGGTAGTCGTTCGTCAATTCCGTTGACGGAGAGATGCGTCCGATGTGATACGTCGTTGGCGAAACTTCTTATGTCGACGAAGAGAATCCGAGGAGGAAGCGGCGTTCCCACTCATTGACACGGAAGACGAAGAAGAGCGGAGTGGCGTTCTTCGTCGGGACTTGAGCGTTCTTCGTCAAGTTGAGCGTTCTTCGTGATCTTCGTCAGAGATGAAGAAGAAGAAGGAAAAGCTCTCCAAATGAAATCCACACAAGTTGGCTAACAAAATAAAATAAGGTCCCTCCTTATTTTATTTACCAAGCCTAGGAATTCAAAACATCAAATTCAAAAACATAACACTTAATTAATTAACATGTCATGTGTAATTAATTAGATGTTAAGTTTACAAACATTTAAGAGGGAGAGAGGGGAGTTTAAGGGGGAAGTTGAGAGGTTTAGGTTCGTGTGGGTCCCACCACACTTAATCCTCTCAAGGGAGGTTAAGTGGGTGTGGGTCCCACCCCTAACTCCTTTTGAGAGGAGTTAACCTACAAAAGTGAAATAAAAAGAATCCACATTTTTTTATTCAACTTTTTATAAATCTCCCAAAAACTAACTTTCAACCCGAAACCAACGCAACTTCCGAAAAGGTCTCTTTAAGCGAAAATCGGCGCTGCAAGTTCATCGGTGCCCTCGGATTTCAATTCCGAGCACCAGATCAAAAGTTAGGAAATCCCGCTCGTTCGTTCACTGAACGTACCTGAGCCAAACTTCGGAAATTGATTCCGGGCACTCCGGGCCTCGGAATCAGGTGCCGTCTGAAACCGCGCTCTTGTAAAATTCTAAAGAAATTTAAGAGAAAAAAAAATTCCCTTGAATTTTACGGGTCTTTACATTACTCCCACCTCAGGGATTTACGTCCCCGTAAAGATACATCAAAAACTAGGGAAACAAATGAGGGTACTGAGCACGCATCTGAGCCTCCCGCTCCCATGTGCTCTCCTGGAAATTCCCGTGCTGCCATCTGATGCGCACAAGAGGAATCGATCGTCCACGCAGGACCCGCTCCTGTCAATCCTCTATCTCCACCGGGACCTCCGTAAAAGTCGCCCCATCGTCAACGTCAAGCTCCCCATGGTCAATGATGTGTGTCGGGTCGTGCACGTATCTCCTCAGCTGAGATACGTGGAAGACGTCGTGCACCCGGTGCGACTGAGGTGGTAGAGCCAGGCGATAAGCCACCTCACCAATCCTGCTGAGAATCTGGAAGGGTCCGATGAAGCGCGGAGATAACTTGCCGCCTCGGCCAAATCTCCGAATACCACGTCGAGGTGAGACCCGCAAGAAGACGTGGTCGCCATCCTCGAACTCTAGTGGCCTCCGCCTCCTGTCAGCATATGACTTCTGCCGGCTCTGAGCTGTCCTCATTCGCTCCTGGATGACCTGGACCTTCTCTGTCGTGGCCTGGACCATCTCCGGTCGCACCAGTGCTGACTCTCCGGGGTCTGTCCAGCACAAAAGAGAATGTACAAGGTCGGCCGTACAACGCCTCGTACGGTGCCATCCCGATGGTGGAGTGGTAGCTGTTGTTGTACGCAAAATCCACCAAGGGTAGGTGGTCCTCCCAGCTACGACCAAAGTCGAGGACACATGCGCGGAGCATGTCCTCGAGAGTCTGAATGGTCCTCTCCGTCCGACCATCCGTCTGAGGATGAAAGGATGTGCTCAGACGTAACTGCGTCCCGAACGCCTCCTGTAACCCCTTCCAAAGCCGGGAAGTAAAGCGAGCATCTCGATCGGAGATGATAGATGATGGCACGCCGTGGAGCCGCACAATCTCCTGAACGTAGAGACGTCCCAAGCTCTCCACTGAGCCCTGCTCTCTGATGGGTAAGAAGTGTGCCGACTTGGTGTGTCGGTCAACAATCACCCAGATGGAGTCGTGACCTCTGGAAGTGCGTGGAAGTCCAGTCACGAAATCCATAGATATGTCGTCCCACTTCCACTCCGGAACCTCCAAGGGATGTACCAAGCCCGCTGGTACCTGATGCTCTGCCTTTACCTGCTGACAGGTGAGGCATCGAGAAATGAACTCTGCTACAGCCTTCTTCATGCCCGGCCACCAGTGTTGTCGTCTGAGGTCCTGGTACATCTTCGCCACTCCAGGATGTACCGCCAAAGGAGAAGTGTGAAACTCCCTCAGCACTTCCTCTCGCAAAGCGACTGGTACCATGGTACGTCCTCTGAAAAGGATGTCGTGCTCTGCTCCAAGGGAGAAACCATCAGGTGCCTGTCCCGAGGATATCTGTGCACGCCGTGTCTCACAGTCAGTGTCCCCACGCTGTGCCTCCCTGAATCGCTGCAGTAGTGGAGGGGTGACTGTGAGAGACTGGAGGAAGACTGCTCCATATCTATCCACGAAGGATATCTGTAAAGAGGCTAGCTACTCTGTCACATCCTCAAGTAGCCGAATGCCCGTCCTCCTGCTGAGGGCATCGGCTACTACGTTCCCCTTCCCAGGAGTATAGACTATCTCAAAGTCATAGTCCTGGAGGAACTCGAGCCATCGCCGCTGTCTCAGGTTCAGGTCCTTCTGCGAGAAGATATACCTGAGGCTCTGATGATCGGAAAAGACTGTAAAGCGCTCGCCCATCAGATAGTGTCGCCATGTCTTCAGAGCGAAGACCACTGCTGCTAGATCCAGGTCATGGGTAGCATAGTTCTGCTCATGCGGCCTCAACTGACGTGATCCATAGGCAATCACGGCCTGCTCCTGCATCAGAACACATCCGAGTCCGGTCCCTGATGCATCGCAGTAGACTACGTACCCTACTCCCTCCTCAGGCAACCTCAAGATAGGTGCGCTAGTCAATCTCTGTCTCAGCTCCTGGAAGCTCTGCTGACATCTGTCTGACCACACGAAGGGTTTCCCCTTCTTCATCAAAGCTGTGAGTGATGCCGCAACTCTAGAGAAGTCTGGCACGAATCTCCGATAGTATCCACCTAGTCCCAAGAAACTCCGAACCTCAGTCACGCTCCTGGGTGGCTCCCATGCTAACACAGCCTCAATCTTCGCGGGATCCACTGCAACTCCCGCCTCAGAGATAACGTGTCCCAAGAAGTGGACCTCACGTATCCAGAACTGGCACTTCGAGAGCTTACCATAAAGCTGGTGCTCTCGGAGTGTGTCAAGAACAACTCGCAAGTGATAGGCGTGCTCCTCCTCTGTCGTAGAGTAAATCAGAATGTCGTCGATGAAGACCACGACAAACCGATCGAGGTATGGCTGAAAGATCCTGTTCATGAGAGCCATGAACACTGCTGGAGCATTGGTTACACCGAAAGGCATAACCAAGAACTCATAGTGGCCATACCGACATCTGAAGGCCGTCTTCTGCACATCCTCGTCTCTGACTCTGAGCTGATGATAGCCTGACCTGAGGTCTATCTTCGAGAACCACCGTGCCCCCTTGAGCTGATCAAAGAGGTCATCAATCCTCGGTAGCGGATACTTGTTCCTCACTGTCACCTGGTTCAGGCGACGATAGTCAACACAAAGTCACAAGCTCCCGTCCGCCATCTTGGCGAACAATATCGGGGAAGCCCAGGGTGAAACACTGGGTCGGATGAACCCCTTGCCCTGCAAGTCCTCCAACTGTACCCGTAGCTCTCGAAGCTCGGCGGGGGCCATCCGATATGCTGGAGTGGATATCGGGGTTGTCCCGGGGTACAAGTCAATATAAAAGTCTACCTCTCTGCGAGGAGGTAGCCCTGGAACTTCGTCGGGAAAAACGTCCGCAAACTGATCCACCACTACAGGAAAACCAGGACTCCGCACTTCAACTGCTCCAAGGATAAGGCTAGCCAACTGATGAGTGATGGGCTGTCCTCTCCTCCGCGGAATTCCATCCTGTGCTGCAAAGGCTCCCTTCTCGCCGGTGAAGGTGAACCTGCTCCCGTCGGTGCGTACACATCGCACCTTGCGCCTAAAACAGTCAATCTGTGCATGGACCGTAGATAGCCAATCCATGCCCAAGATGACGTCGTAAGGCCTCGACGCTGCTACAAGAAGATCCCAGCCGAAGCTCTCGCCTCCTAGAGTAAGCTCACACTGCCGGCACCAGTGCGTAATCGTCGAGTCTGCTCCCGTAGGAGTCTCTAGCCGTAAGGATCGAGCCAACGGCTCTGTCGGAATCTCCGAGCTCCGAACAAGGGCAGCGGCTATGAAAGAGTGACTCGCTCCTGTGTCTATAAGAACTGCAGCAAGGGTGGAATAGACACAGATAGTACCTCGAATCATCTCGGGTGCGCCGTGGTCGTAGGCCGCTACTGCCTAGAGCTGTGCCTGTCGCTGCCCGCCAGCTCCCTGTGGTCGGGGTGGACCTCCTGGTGGTGGTGGTGGTAGAGCCTCAAAGCGTCGGCCACCACCGGCTGCTCGTCCAGCTCCTCTGCCTCGTCCGCCTCCTCCCTGCGGACCGCCACGGTCGACCCTCTGCCTCTGCCTCGGTGGTCCATAAACTGTCTGCTGCTCCTCGGCACGATGGGTCGGGCAGTCACGAGCCATGTGGCCCTGCCTGCCGCACGAGTAGCACTGTCTGCCTCGCGTAAGATTGGCTCCGCGCTGTGTGCCCCGCACTGCTGAGCCAGTGCCCTGAGATCGTCTGCCCGAAGGTCTGGTCTGTCTGGACCCCTGAGTCATCCGTCGACTGCCTGCTGCAGATGACTTTGCCACGTGCCGCCCTGCGGTGGGTCTCTGTGCTGGTGTAGACTCAGCAAGGAAGCTCTCGATCAGAAGGGCCCGCTCCAGTACTCCAATCTGAGTCGGTATGCTGAGGGAGATCAGCGATGCCAAGATCTCGTGTCTCAAACCCTGCTCGAAGGTCCGGGCCCGGAAGAATGGGTCCCGTACCATGTCGGTCGAGTAGCGCGAGAGATCAGAAAATCTCGCCGAGTACTGTGCGACCGTCATGCTGCCCTGCTGCAGCTGTAGAAGCTCCTGGATACGCACCGCACGAAGGGTGGCTGTGACGAACTTCGAGCGGAAGAGGCTCTCAAAGTCCGTCCAAAGAAGAGACGCCTCATCGTACACCTGGAGCATCACGCTCCACCAACGTCCTGCTGCTGCGTGTAGTAGGCTCGCAGCGAGGATCACCATGAGGTCTGCTGGTGTCCTCACTAGCCTAAACACTCGTACTACTGCCTCCAGCCAGTCCTCTGCTGCCTGGGGATCCGTCTCCCCGCGAAACCTGGGCAGTCGCTGGCGCTGAAACTCATGCAGTGCGCTGAGGCGACGTGCATCGTCAGCGGCTGCTGCTGGAAGCATCGGGGGCTCGGCGGGTAGAGCTACCGCCGGTGCCACTGCTGGCAAAGGGCCCTGCACCGAGGCCTCGTCGCTCGGTGGGCTGTCGTCACGCTCGACTCTCGGAACCCTAGCTGGCTGCCGTCGTGGGGCCATCCTGAAAAGGAAACAGTTGCGCCACGGTTAGAACAGTATACCTGGTGAGCTGATATAAGTAATCACAAAGAAAACTTTGAAACACACACGCAATCAATGTTTCCTGCATTAAGTCGGAAATCAGAAGTCAGGGTCCTGGTGTACGGATACGTCGGCCGCCGCACCAACACTGGACTCCCTGGACTGATAACCACACTCAATACGCTAAACATTATTGCTTCACATAGAAAGATCAGAGTTCGCGGTAGAACCGAACTCCTCTGATACCAATTTGTCACGACCCGCCCTCGGGGTCCGTGCCGTGACTACCCCAAGCCCGCCTTCCATAGGCCAGGGGCTGGCGACTAGCACCAAGGCGTAAATCCCGGTAAAAAGGGAAGGCATTGCCTTTGTAAAGTAAACAAACACCACAGAGTAAGCAAGCGGAAAGTAAACACTAAAGAAAAGCAGAGTACAAATGAAAGTGCGGAAAAGTAAATGGGCCAGTATACAAACCCAAACTGAAAGTAAAGTACAACTCGAAAGGGGAAAACAGCAACTGAAAAGTAAAAGCCGCTACACCGAGCTGTCCACTGGAAATCCCACCTGAAGGGTGGGTACAGATAGCTCCACTGCTCCACGGGTCCCGCCGTCCGCTCCGTGCACGTTCCGCCCAGTGGTCCACCTCCGTGTACCATCCCGCTCTGCAAGCCTCAGCTAAGGTCAACGTTGTCCGTCGTCTGCAACCAACACAACGTAGTGCGGGCAAAGCCCGTGCAGGGGTGAGTATAAGCTACTCAGTAGGGACCCCGAGACCCCTGAAGGTCTCTCAAATCCACAAAGGATAAACCACGAAGAAAGGTACAATCACGAAGTAACAACCGACACTGCTTAGGTATATGCCCATACATATACCTAATTCATCAATTCAAATACGCTCCAACCTCCGAGCCCAAGTACAACTCAGTCCACACAGGAAAGTAAACGTATTCCACACAGGAAAGCAAAACGTAATCCACAAAGGATTGCACAACACAATCCACACAGGAAAGCAACAGGATTGAGCTCACACAGATATACTTCTTCAAAGGACGATAAAGATGATCACTGATCCATCTAAGTCGTCGGACCCACGAAGGATCGATAGGTAACTAACCCCCGCAAAGACCCACACAGGATCGGGCCCACACAGGACCTGTAGGCGCTGGTTCACACAGGACCGCTGAGCGCAAGGACCCACACAGGATCAGACACACACAGGATCGGGCCCACACAGGACCTGTAGCACTGATCCACGTAGGATCGCTGAGTGCTGTAGTCGTCGTCGTCAAATCCACACAGGATCTCTGTACTGTCGTCGTCGCAGTCACAGTAGCAGTAGTAGCAGTAGCAGTCACAGTAACAGTCGCAGCCAGCACTAGGGTTCCCGCACACAGCAAGCTCGTTCGGAGAGTCGGCTCCACGAGCCGAGAGGCTGATACAACAACTGTCACGAAGACCAGAGTTGATGTATCCAAAAGTTCCGTATCGCCAACAGGAACTCAACGCAACAGACGACGCGTCGATCGGACGCCCGGTCTGAGAGTTATTGGCATTTTCGTCTCCGGGGCCCGGTTGGTTTTTAAGGCAAAACCAACCCGAACGTACTCCACCTGCGTCCAAACCTCGGGCGGAGTATGCCAAAAGATCCGTCTCACTAAGAGGAACACAACACGGCTGACGGCACGTCAATCGGACGTCCGTAGCTCAAGATATGAGCGTTTCCGCTCCGAAGGCCCGGTTGGTTTCGTGAACGAACCAACCCGGCCGAACTCAAAGTAATCCGAAACCTTGAGTGCGATATACCGAAACGACCGTCTCGATCCAAGGATCGCGTTGCCGCAGACGGTTCGTCAATCGGAGGTCCGAGGCTCAAGTTATGGCCAAAAGACCGAAACTGGTTCGAAAAGGGGGGGTCCGGGTCCCCCCCCCTGGGTCGGCCCAGCCGGCCGGCCGGCCGGCGGTGCGGCGGCGCGGCGGCGGCGTGGCGGCTGGCGGCGGCGCGGCGGCGCGGCGGCCGCGGCGGCCTGGCGCCGCTCGGTGGCTGCACGCGGGGGGCTAAGCCCCCGCTTCCTGGGAAGGGCGGCGGCGGCTACATGCCGCGCCCCCCCTTTTTTTTTTAAAACGCCCCCACACGTGGGGGGCCTATTTGTGCGGAACCGGGGGGGCCGGATGTCCCCCCCTCAAGAAAACGCTCCCCCCTCATAAAGAGGGGGGGTTTTATGTGATGGTCGGGGGATTAATTCCCCCGGTTTAATGCCATCCGGCCGGCCAGCTGGCCGGCCGGTTTTCTCCAACGGGACCGGAAATTCCGGTCCCGCCTTCGGCTTCCGACGCCGGCGGCCCGGCCGCCGGTCTTCTCTTCCGCCGCGGCCCGGAACCGGCCGCGGTGTTCGTCGTCCGGCGCGGTGCGACGGCACCGCGCCCCTTCGCCGCGCATTTGATTCCCTTCGACGCGGCGCGACGGCGTCGCGTTCTTTATGATTCTTCCATGGCGCGGCGCGACAGCGCCGCGAAATTTAATCACATTATTATCCGCGTGGTGCGACGGCACCACGCCACTTTGCTTCCACCCTCAAGATAGAACAATAAGAACGATGGAGGGGGGTTCGGCCGTGTTCGTGCGGTCCGGCCCCCTCACGTTAAAATAATAACTCAATTTAAAATATTCAAATTCCTCACGTTAGTCATGCGATCCACGAGCAAGAATAGAATAATTAAACAATAAACAAAAACCCCTACCTTGGGTATACGTTCGAGGATTTGTCTATGTCCGCGGAAGTCGACGTCGCGGAGATCGGGCGTCGTGGTAGTCGTTCGTCAATTCCGTTGACGGAGAGATGCGTCCGATGTGATATGTCGTTGGCAAAACTTCTTATGTCGACGAAGAGAATCCGAGGAGGAAGCGGCGTTCCCACTCATTGACACGGAAGACGAAGAAGAGCGGAGCGGCGTTCTTCGTCGGGACTTGAGCGTTCTTCGTCAAGTTGAGCGTTCTTCGTGATCTTCGTCAGAGATGAAGAAGAAGAAGGAAAATCTCTCCAAATGAAATCCACACAAGTTGGCTAACAAAATAAAATAAGGTCCCTCCTTATTTTATTTACCAAGCCTAGGAATTCAAAACATCAAATTCAAAAACATAACACTTAATTAATTAAAATGTCATGTGTAATTAATTAGATGTTAAGTTTACAAACATTTAAGAGGGAGAGAGGGGAGTTTAAGGGGGAAGTTGAGAGGTTTAGGTTCGTGTGGGTCCCACCACACTTAATCCTCTCAAGGGAGGTTAAGTGGGTGTGGGTCCCACCCCTAACTCCTTTTGAGAGGAGTTAACCTACAAAAGTGAAATAAAAAGAATCCACATTTTTTTATTCAACTTTTTATAAATCTCCCAAAAACTAACTTTCAACCCGCAACCAACGCAACTTCCGAAAAGGTCTCTTTAAGCGAAAATCGGTGCTGCAAGTTCATCGGTGCCCTCAGATTTCAATTCCGAGCACCGGATCAAAAGTTAGGAAATCTCGCTCGTTCGTTCACTGAACGTACCTGAGCCAAACTTCGGAAATTGATTCCGGGCACTCCGGGCCTCGGAATCAGGTGCCGTCTGAAACCGCGCTCTTGTAAAATTCTAAAGAAAATTAAGAGAAAAAAAAATTCCCTTGAATTTTACGGGTCTTTACACACTGCCATCGAGGTTAGGCTCTACCTAGGTGAAACACATACCAACGAACCCAACGGTACTCTCAAATTTCCAATCCGAGTTACCGTTTAAAAATTATCAATTTTACAATAAAATAATTGTCACTTAATTATTTTACTTGCGACCAAAAACTAACTTTCTCTGGTCTCCATTGTCGACCCAAGTAAGTATCTTCTTAAGAAAATCGTACCCTCACGAGGTCAACGGTGGTCTCAGATTTTTAATCGTAGTTACCGTTTCTGAGTTATAAACATTTAAAAATTAAAATAACTTTATTTAATTATTTTATTTACGGTTTTTCCATTTTCGGTTTTTCTCACAGGAGGCCCATGCCAACTAAATTTAATTCACGCCTCGGATAAACACGCCATCCTGAGTGAAACAGTGGCCTCAGATTTCTGATCCGAGTAACAGTTTAAGTTTTATTCCACTTTTTCAGGATAACTGCATACACGCATTAATTTAAGCTTAAGAAAAACTTCGATGGATCATTTCGGGCACTCCGGGCCTCGGAATCACGCGACGTCAGAAACTGCGAACTCATAAAATTAAAAATAATTTAAGAAAAAAAATTCCCTGAAATTTTCGGGTCTTTACATTACCACCACCTCGGGGCTTTACGTCCCCGTACGCTACACCACACACTATGGAAACAAATGGGGGTACTGATCACGCATCTCAGCCTCCCGCTCCCATATGCTCTCCTGGAGGTTCCCATGCTGCCAGCAAACGCGCACAAAATGAATCGACCATCCATACAGGACCTGCTCCTGTCGATCCTCAATCTCTACTAGAACCTCTGTGAATGTCACCACGTCATTGATATCTAGCTCTCCGTGGTCGATGATGTGGGATGGGTCGTGCACGTATCTCCTCAAATAAGATACATAGAAGACATCATGCACCCGGTGCAACTGAGGTAGAAGGGCCATGGGGTACACCACCTCACATACCCTACAGAGGACCCAGAAAGGTCTGATGAATCGCTGAGATAACTTGCCGCCTCGGCCAAATCTCTATAGACTTTAAGAGGTGAGACCTATAGAAAGACATGGTCGCCATCCTCAAACTCCAGAGGTCTCCATCTCTTGGATGTACATGGAAGAACCATCATCAAGTCCATGGATATCTGATCCTACTTCCACTCTGGGACCTCCAAAGGCAGAACCAAGCCTACTGGTACCTGTTGTTTTTCCTTCACTTGCTGACAAGTGAGGCATTGTGAGAGAAACTCTTCCACTAATTTCTTCATTACCAGCCACCAGTGATGTCGTCAGAGGTCCTGTTACATATTCGCCACTCTAGGATGTACCGCTAAAGGAGATTCTTGGAACCCCCTCAACACTTCCTCCTGAAGTTCAACTGGTACCATGGTACGTCCTCTGAAAAGAATAACGTGCTCCCAACCTTTAGAAAATCTATCAGTTGCCTACCATGTGGATATCTGAGCACATCGTGTCTCACAGTAAACATCCCCATGTTGTGCCTCCCTGACTCGCTAAAGAAGGGGACGAGTGACTGTGAGACACTACAGAAAGGCTGCTCCATCTCTATCCACAAAGGATATCTGCAATGAGGTCAGCTGCTCTGTCGCCTATCCTAGTAGTTGAACGCCTGATCTCATGTTGTGAGAATCTGCTACAATGTTCCCCTTACCAAGAGTATATACTGCCTCGATTTCATAGTCCCGGAGGAACTCAAACCATCGTCGTTGTCTCAACTACCGAGAACCATATACGATCACTGCTCGCTCATGCATCACGACATACCTGAGTCCGGTCCCTGATGTGTCGCAGTAAACCATGTACCCAAAACCCTCCTCCAGTAGCCTCAAGATGGGCGCACTAGTCAAACTTTGTCTCAGCTCTTGAAAGCTCTGCTGGAATCTCTCTGACCACACAAAGGGTTTCCCCTTCTTCATCAACGCTGAAAGCAGTGCTACATCTCTGGAGAAGTCCAGCACAACGGTAAGTCTGGCCGACTCATGAGTGATCGACTGCACCCACTTCTGCATGATTCTATCCTGTGCTGCCAGGGGTTTTATTGTTTTTTTCTGACCAAGGAAAACCCATCCCAACGTTGTAGGTAAACCACATCCTTTTTTCCTAATACAGTCAATTTTTGTATGAACCGTGGTTGCCCAGTCTATACCCAAACTAACGTCATAAGGCCTTGAAGATACCACCAAGAGGTTCCAACCAAAACTCTCACCTCAAGGGTCAGATCACACAATCGGTGTAAGTTTGATTATTGAGTCTCCTCCCAAAGGTATCTCCAGACGTGAGGGTCAAGTCAACAGTTCAACCGGAAACTCTTGGTCTGGGACAAGATCCATGGAAGGAAGGGATGATTGGTACATATGTCTATTGATACGATAGCTAGTAGTAGACACAGACCATACGTCGAATCATTACTAGAGCCCTTAGGTCACACTCCTTGATCGCATGAAGCTACTGTCTTCTCCTGCCCCCATGCTCCCAGAGCCTGGCGGGGACTACAAAGGCTGGTGGTTGTAACATGTCGAAATGTACATCACCACATGCTTCCCACCTAGCTTTGCTTCCATGTCTGTTGCTCTACATATTCATCTGTACTTAACTCTTTCTCCTCTTGAAACATTTTATAGGCCCAAGTCTCTGAGACTGACATCAGTTCCTTACTTTCCCACTGCTAACATTCACTAGTAGTATCCATTCAGCCAAAGAACATTCAACCACCAAGGTTCTCTCTAGTACCCTAGCATAAGTAGGAATTCATAGAGGAAAATTGCTTTCTCAGATATCCTTTAAGCACACCTCGTTCGGTAGTCCAAGCCCCAAAGCACTGATCGTATCATATTCATCGATTACCCGGAATGATCGGTATTCCTCGATAAATACTCAGCTACTGACATGTCATCCTGACGAAGGTGTATAAGTTCTAGAGAACTCTCAGCCACCTCCTCAAGCCAGTCCTCAGCCGCCTGTGAGTCGGGCTCGCCTCGGAACCTGAGGGGTATCTGATGCTGAAACATGTGTGAGGTACTAAGCCTACATGTGTCATCTATCGGTACCGCCGGTTGTAATTTCTCACTAACAGGCAGTGATATATCTGACACACTACCTGAGGTATAATATCGGTCAACGGTCCACATACCGAAGTATCATCACTATGTGGACCATCCTCATGGTCATTCAATGAAAATGACTAGTAGCTAAGATCTCCATCTTTTCTAATAGTGTCTCAACTAGGCAGAAAATTATAGGAATCGCTTCCAGCTAGTCCTCTGCTGCATGGGAATCTGTCTCACCTTGTAACCTCGAAGGCCTTTGCTGCTAGAACTTGTGCAAAGCGCTCTTTCGGCTTGCACCGTCCTCTAGTACGGCTGGTGGAATCTGAGTCCC
Source organism: Viscum album (assembly GCA_963277665.1). Classification (NCBI taxonomy): domain Eukaryota; kingdom Viridiplantae; phylum Streptophyta; class Magnoliopsida; order Santalales; family Viscaceae; genus Viscum; species Viscum album. Next base: position 370,539,324 of record OY728140.1, on the reverse strand, counting down.
AATGGGTGGTGGTGCTACTGGTACACCATATGAAGGTGCCAACATAGAAAAAGGGCCCTACAACGGAGCCTCGTCACTCGGTGGGCCGTCATCATGTACTCTATCGGGAACCCTAGTTGGTTGTCCTCACAGCGTTATCCTGATAAGGAATAGGTGCGCCACAATCAATAATTTATACTTGGTGAGCTGACTCAAAGAGTTCACAAAGAAGAATTTTTAAAACACACTCGCAATCAGTGTTTTTGTGCACTGAGTTGGAAATCAGAAGTTAGGGTCCTCGTGTATGGATACGTCATCCGCCGTACCAACATTGGACTCCCTGGACTGAAAACCACACTCAATACTCTTAACACTATTTCTTCATAGTAAGACAGATCAGAGTCCTATGTTCTGCAGTAGAACCAACTCCTCTGATACCAATTTGTCACGACCCATCCTCGGGGCCCGTGCCATGACTACCCCAAGACCTCCTTCCATAGGGCAGGGGCTGGCGACTAGCACCAAAGGCGTAAATCCCTAAGCTAGAAAAGTATTTCCATTATAAAAGAAAACAAACACAACAGAGTATGAAACATGAAGTAGAAAACTAAGTAAAAATGAGTATAAAGAGTGTACTAAAAGTAAAGGGGCTGGAAATACAATCCCAATAGTAAAGTACAACTAAAAAGTGACAAACAGCTGAAAGTAAAGAGCAGCTCCTGGATTGTCCTCCGGGTTCCTACCTGAAGGGTAGGTACATACGGACACATCAGCTACCACTTCCGTCAATCTCCTCTGTGTCCCGACTCGTCGTAAGGTCCACCTCCGGGTACAGTCCCGTCACGGCGCTCTCACCCTCCGTCAGCGCTGTCTGTCGTCTGCATCCCACACAACAAGGTGCGGGCATAGCCCATGCAGGGGTGAGTATAACAATACTCATTAGGGACCCCGGGACCTCCGAAGGTCTCCCAGAATCCACAAAGGATAAACCACAGAAGAAAGATACAATCACGAAGTATCAACCAACCATACTTAGGTATATGCCCATACATATTTCTAAGTTATCATTCACAATTGAGCTCCAACTCTCAAGCCCAAGCATAAACCGTTCCACAAAGTAATGTCAATCACCACGATGATAATGGTTGAAAGACATGAATCAGCTCACAGAGGTATGCCAAAATAGTAGAGAGATATAGATGATCAGATGGATCATCTAAGATATCAGACCCACACAGGATACAAGACCAGCTAAGCTGTCGGACCCACATATGATACAACACGAGAAATCTCTTCTAAGCTGTCGGACCCACACAGGATACAGGACCAAATATCTCATCTAAGCTATCAGACCCACAAAATATAAAACATAAACTATTATAGAGTAATAGAGATGATCAGATGTAGTCACTGATTCATCTAAGCTGTCGAACCCACATAGAATACAGGACCAGCTAAGCTGTCAGACCCACATAGGATACATGACCTGCTACTCTAGAGTAATATAGATGATCAGTTGTAGTTACTAATTTATCTTAGCTATCCAACCCACACAATATATAAGACCGGCTATAATTCATTTGAGCTATCAGACCCACACAAGATACATGAACAGCTATTCTGTCGGACCCACATAGGATACAGGAATAGAAGTCAGAACTGTCGAACCCACACCGGATTCTGGTACATTAGTGGTCGTCATCGAACCCATAGAGGATTCCTGTACAGTAGTTTTCGCTATCGAACCCACACCTGATTCCGGTACAGAAGTCGTCGCAGCCAGCTCTAGGGTTCCCGCACACAACACACTCGATTCCAGGAGGGTACTATCCTCGAGTCAAGTATTGATACATCAATGAAGTCATGAGTTTATGTATCTCGTAGTTCTGTATCATCGTAAGGAACCCAACGTGACAGACGACACGTCATTCGGATGCCGAGTCTGAGAGTTATTAACATTTCCGTTCTAGGGGCCCGGTTGGTTTTTAGGCTCAAACCAACCTGACCGTACTCCAACTGCATCCAAACATCAAGTGGAGTATGCCTAAAGTACCGTTATGCTCTACGACTTCCATCGCCACACACAGTTTTTCGATCGGACACCCTTAGCCCATGTTACTGACGAATAAGTGATTTTGGGTTAAATGATCCGGATAGGGGTCCGCCCGGTCCATGGGTCTGACCTAATCTATGGGTCCAACCTGACTCGATGGGGTGGCCTGGCCCGGTGACGGCCCATCCCGAAGTGGCAGACCGGTCCGTATGGGTGGCTCGACCCAAAGTAAAGGCCGGACCCGCATGGTCGGCCCACCCGAAGTGGCGGCCCAGCCCGCATGGGCAGCCCAACCCAAAGTGGCAGCCTAGCCTACATGGGAGGCCTGACCCGGTGGCCATGTGGCGCCCGGTCGGCTGGCCGTGTGGTGCCTGGTGGGCTTGCCGTGTGGCATCCGGCCCAGCTAGCTGGCCCGGTTGGCCTGTTGGCCGTGCAAATGGAGGGGGAACCGTGCCCCCCTTGTGGTCCGTAACGGCCGGTGCGAGGCGCCGACCTTTGGTAACCATAGGACCTGAAGGGTCCCACCTTGTGAAACACCGCCAGCGGCTGGCTCATCTGGCCACCCCTCCTTCATCCGTTGCGGCCCTTTTTCCGTAGTCCTCTCCAGCTCTACTGCGGCCGCCCCGGCCGGCCACCTCCGCACCTCCACCGTGGCGCGATGACCCCGTGGTTATGCTACCTTCTTCTAGGTGCGACGGCACCACGCCTCTCATCCTCCATGGCCCTCCTGGCTGCGGTTCTTCTCTGGCACAGTGTGACGGCACCGCTCCCCTTCGGTGACGCGGTGGCTCTTGCGCTGCCGGTTCCTCTCGCGGCTGACCCGTCGCCGGCTGCCGATGCTCCACCGCGTTCTTCTCTTCCGGTGGCACCGTTTCACAACCGTCATCGTCAACCAACCAGGAATCAACAGAGGGTAGTCAGGCCATGTTTTTCCGGATCGTGCCCTCCGCGTTAGGTGATAACAGATGGCCGGCATCGAACCAAAATAAACGATGAGGAACGAAGATTTAGTTCAATCAAAACAAACCTCTACTACGTTTTTCATTCATAGACGAAGTCATGGAGAAGATGGTGTTGATTCTCCGTTGACATCGAAAATAAGGAAGAAGCCGAGGAAAGAAGCATTGTCGGTGTTTGGTGACACTTCCCTTTGTTGCCCCGGTTGAAAGAAGGAACAATATGGCATTCTTCGCGTTCTTCGCTGGAGAGTTCTCCAAAAGCTCATCCTCTTCATAATTCTCCCCAACCCCAGTTTATGCCAACCCCCACAATAATAATATACACATCTTATTATAGTGTAAAGGGGAGTTGACACTTTAATGAGGGAAGTCCAAAAGATTTCCCCCACTTAAAGAGAGTTACATCGGGGTTTAAGCTCGTGTGGTTCCGACCTAATAATATCATCCCAAGGGAGGTTATGTGTGGGTGGGCCCCACCTCCAACCTCCATTTGGAGGATTAAACCGCCACAAATAAAAATATGTTGAACATATTTTTATTTAATTTATTTAGTAAACCCCCCAAAAATTAACTTCCACTCACGTCAAAACGCAACCACGGTAAAGGTCTCCTTAAGAGAATAATGGTGCTGTGCGTTTAACGGTGCCCTCAGATTTCAGTTCCGAGCACTGGTTGAAAAGATATAAAATCCCAAACGTACCTGAAAAAAAGTTCTGGAAAAATATTAACAGCCACCCTAGACCCACTGTGGTCGAGGTTAGGCTATCCATAGGTGAAACACGGCCCAACGAACCCAACGGTACCCTCAGATTTACAATCTGAGTTACTATTTAAATGTTTTGAATTTTACAACAAAATAATTGTCACTTAATTATTTTATTTGTGGCCAAAAACTAACTTTCTCCGGTTTCCCTTTCTGACCCAAGTTAGTATCTTCTTAAAGAAAGCCTACCCTCATGAGTTTAGAGATGGTCTCAGATTTTCAATCCGAGTTACCGTTTGTGAGTTATAAGCATTTTAAAAATAAAATAACTTTATTTAATTATTTTATTTATGGTTATGTCATTTTTGGGTTTTCTCACAGGAGGCCCGCACCGACTAAACTTATGTCACACTTAGGGTAATCCCGCTATCCTAAGCACAACGGTGGCCTCATATTTCTGATCTGAATAACCATTTAAAATTTATTCCACTTTTTCAGGAAAACTGCACATGCGCGTTAATTTAAGCTTAACAAAACTTCGACGGATCATTCAGGGCACTCCGGGCCTCGGAATCACACGCCGTCCGAAACTACGGACTCTTAAAATTCTAAAAAAATCAAGAAAAAATTTTCCTTGAAATTTTTGAGTCTTTACAATTATGATACAATATTACATATTATTTTTAAATTTTTATGATATGTTTTATTGTGGATGTGCTATTTTTATGTCATTCTCGGTTTGTGGTTAAAGTATTAAAATTTTGTATTCTAGTTTAATATGAATGTTTATATTATTTTTCAAACTTTTAATATGAGAAATGAATTGGCTATAGTATGTGATGGGCGGTGTCGGCTATAGCCCTTCAATGCATCGGTAGGTCTCCTGAGACAAACTACTGTCTTGCCACAAGACCATGATAATATTTTTATTTGTAGTCTTGGCACGAGGCCTTGACTAGGTGGTTATGATTTATGGAATTATAAATTCCATCAATATGATATTAAATATTGATATTACATGTTATTATTTGACGAATAGAATATTAACATGAATAATTAAGTGAAATTATTTGATTTATCTGTGCCATATTATGCTGATGTTTATGTTTAAAAGGCTTGTGTTTTAGTGATATACATTGGCACAGATGTTTATGGTTATTTAGCATAGTTTCCACTATATTGTTATCTTTACTGAGCATATGAGCAGACCCCTTTCTTATTTTTTATTTATACCAAGATGCAAAGAAGTATATTTTGACTCACCTACAGGGATAGGCTAAGGGATATGATTTTGGTCAAAGGAGAAACAACATTAATTTTACATTTCATAATGTAATGTAAAACCTATGTATTTATCTAGTACTTACAAGGCTACTAAAATGATCGGTCTTTCAGGACATGATCTCTTGTGATCATGCCAATGCTACGTAATAATGCACCGTCATTGGGTAACTAGGTTTGGGGCATTGCATTTGGTATCAGAGAAAGTTTAGTACAAACCTTGGAAACTAGATTTAGAAAAACCCTGATTATATAACATTACCCTAAGATCGAATTTGTCGAATAGTATAGAAGAACATCCAAAAATTTTGGTAATGTAGATATTATGTGGGTTTTCCAAAAATACAACCCTGAAAAAATACTACAAGTGGATGTGGTTCTCACACAGATGTACCTAGGAGTGAAAATCCGACAAAAATTTTCGGTCTTGACCTGGGGTATCCTGGTACATGACAACATGCCATACTGCAGAGATGGTTTGACACTCCTGGGGATATGCTTAGGATAATTCACATTTTCTTTACAAACCATTATGAAGGATTTATGAGTAAATACTTCCCTAAATAAAACTTTTCTATGATTATGGATTATATGCATAAACTTTTCAATTTATGTTGAGTATTTTACATGTTTGGAATTATGCATTGCGATTCATAAAATAATCTAGTGTATTCCATTTTTTAGAAATGGAACCTTTTGGAAGGAATGAAAATATTATAAACACATGTAATCCATGTAGAGATTTCCCTCCAATTCAAAATAATTATTGTGGTGCTGGTGATGCAACTAGTGCTGAACAACTTATACACATACTAGGAAAACTCACTCAGGTTATGAATAAAAAACATACACGTATGTAGCACCCTGATCCACAACGTAGAGGATCAATGTTAGACCACTTCACGAGGAAAGAGCCACCGAAATTCAATGGGGCTACAAATATATTTGAAGCTGAAAATGGATAACTTCCTTAGGGAAAATATATCATGATTTGGGAAGTAACAAAAGGGAAAAAGTTGTCATAACAGTTTATCGCCTTTCAGGAGATGGAGATCAATGGTAGTCATTATTTCAAAACCCAAATGAGGATGAAGAATAATCAAATATGTAATGGATTGTGTTTAAAGATATTCTATTAGAAAAATAATTTCCTCGTGAAAATTGTGCTGATATGGAAAGCAAATTTCCGTGTCTGAGGAAAAAGAAGGATGATAATATCGCAAAGTATAAGTCTACATTTACAAGGATAGCAAGGAATGCTACATATTATATACACATCCCAATAAGTAAGAATGATCTATTCATTTATGGTTAAAACAATTTCTCTTATGAGCATTAGTCTCACAATCCTTCTCGTCGTATGAAGATATAGTCTCATGTGCTGTCAAGACAGAAAAAGAATTCTCTATATATTATGAATTTAAAGGGATGCAAGATAAGAAGAGATATGTTGAACACTCTAGAAAAGGAAATAAGGGGAGGAAGGGAAAATTTTAATTTCTACCCTACAATTAATATTGGAAGAAACATCCCAGTACTTTCCTGAAGGTAATGAGAGTTTTTTACAAGTGTGGAGGAAAATTTCACCAAGCTCATGAATGAAATGGGAAGAAAAAGATACCAATGTTCACTGCTACAATTGTAAATAAATGGGGAATTATGCAAATGAATGTCCTAATAATCAAGGAAATTTACCTTAGAAAAGGCATTGGGAGCAAGGCGAATCCTCTGCAATTACAACTGTAACACCCCAAGATTCAACGGTATACTTCTCTTTGAATAATACAGTAGCGTGTGTTGTACGCAACTTCGAGTTCTAACACACACCACAACCAATAAAAGTATCCGTTATGAATAGTAATACCTAATTTTTGAAATTTTATAAATTTTATCTTCCCAAATGGACTTTGTTGTTGTATTCGGAATATCAAAATTATCCTAAGTTGAATTTTTTGTAATTTTCTGAGAACTTCCAAATCTTTTATGAATAGTGAAAAATGCTTAATAACAACTTTTTTAATCAAAATAATTTATAGTGATAAATTATACTATTGAGTGGTTTTAAAGTATAATTAGAATATATTTTTACCATTTTACCCAATGGTGTTCATTAGAATTAATTTCAATTTGAAATTAGACATAAATAATTGTCAATCATTTGATATATATTGTTTCATAAAAACACACTATTTGTTGTGACAGTGGGAATTAGTTATAAAATTAATTAATGCAACTTATATGTTTGGAATTTTGTAAAATATAAATCATTTTTTAATTCGGAATATCAATTATTGCTTAGGGTAAAATTTTGGGATTGTTCTGAAAAACATCAATTTTTGATGAATAGTGAAACCACTAAGTGGTAGTAAAAAAAAAACCGATTTTTCATTTAAATGAAACATTACCACTTCTGTGATTTTATTTTCCAAGATCCAACATACATGTTTGTCATTAGGAAGTGAAATGTGGTTCAATGGGATTAAAATAATTTTTGGTGAATAGTAACTTTTAAGTTTAATTAATCGCGATTAAAGTTAATTAGTGAAATTTAAGGTAAAAATGATATTATAAAAATATGAAAATACTTTTACACTTGTCCCACCCCTATTGGATGAGACATGGACGACCAATACAATCCAAGGGTCAACTTGGGGACCCCATAGAGCCACTTTGGTAGGAAAATGACATTAAAAACGTTTTATTTAATGTTAAAATAAAATGTCACAAACATGAGTTGTTTTACTAAAACAATTTTTAAATGGGGTTATACAAGTCATATTTTTGACTATAAAAATTAATTAATAATCTAAAAAGATTTCCTACATCATGATAATTTTTTTATAATTTTCATACATTAAGTAAATTAAATTTTGATGACACCATATTGATGCAGCGATTACCTCATTAATTAACGATTTAAATAAAATGAAACAATAATGTAAAATATAAGACATACACATGTCAAAAACCTATTGTATGAGTATATTTCGAACTCTTATCACCTTATCTTAGATATATAAATTTTTGGGACCTTTGAAATCTGAAAATCATCTCATAATAATATAACATTTCATGAGTTTCCAAGAGTGTCCCTCCTCTCCTCTTATAAAAGGCCCCCACCACTACCACCTTACTCACACCATAAAATCCTTTTGGATCCGCCAAAATCTGACCAAATAATATATCAAATTCCCTCTGTTACTCCTAGAAGCCTCACCTTGGTCAGAATTATTCCCAAGGAAGCCTTTGGCTCAAATCAAAAAGAGTTACCCGATTTTAAGGTAATGTCTTCTTTTATGTTCTTTTGTTTTATTTTGCTTCTCCAACCCCCTAAACTTTTTTTATTCCTTTATTTTAATATCAATCCAGTATATAAAATATACTAGGATGTTTTTATGATAAGTATTTGATTTAAACTTACACACACCTTCATCTAATGGTTAAAGAACATACTGTTTCTGTGGGTGGCGAAATACTGCCTCACGAAACGATGATTGTTCAGTATTCTTTTAACACCTCTAATGGTGTCCATTTTGATGAAACTATTTTAATATATGATATATATATTATGTTTATGTTTTCCTTATGATTATGTATTTCTCATTTATGGCATACCTTTAAGATTTCCATTATGGGTAAACACGATATTTTCATTTTAGGAAGTGCGGACTACCGCCCCCTGAAAGTGATTTGAATCATTAATGCCATATGTGGGATGTATAAAGGATGGAGTAAATGGTATTATACATTATATTATACTGGAATTATATTATACCTTTATATAATTATAACTTCATTCCATGAAATACGAAATAGAAATGAAAGTAGCGTTTATGCGTACGAACGACTTACCGTCTCCATGAACGGTGCATTTCATTTCTTACGTCTAAATGTTACGTAATATTATGAATGAATCTATCTAATGGATATATATGATATATATGATATCTAAATCATGAATATAATTCTGGATATAAAGGATATTTCACGACATGAACAATTTGTAATTATAAGAAGTTTATTTTTGACTCAAGTACCAAAGATTGATAAAATGACCGTTATTAACTTAAAAATTTACATAATGTTAATAACATGGTAAAGGGATAATGAACTTGAAAACGGTTCTTAAGCAATTAGAGATTAAATCTAGTTTATTATTCAGGAGGATAAATAACGGTCGAGTCAAGTCGGACACAAGGTAAGGGAACTTCTTAACCCAATTTCTGTTCTTTTGGTTAATCACCTACTTTCAAATTATGCCATGATATTATTATATCCTATCTTGTATTCTTACTTTCTTTATATGTACTTATAGTGAATACACATAATAGATCTAATTTATTTAAAAGATGATCTTTGTAAGGGAACTTCTTAACCCAATTTCCATTCTTTGGGTTAATCTCCTACATTCAAATTATGTCCTATCTTGTATTTATAGTTTCTTTATGTGTACATATGGTGAATACACATAATTTATCTTTTTCATTTTAAAAATGATCTTTGTAAGGGACTTTGTCTCAATCTCCATTGATTGAGGCATATTTTGTTTTATACACAAATTTCTTTTATACGGTGTATAAAACCCTTTGACTTTTATGTTTATTCAAAAGGAATATTTTTATACGAAGCGTTTTAAAAAATGAAAAAAGGGAATGTGTTTGTTGTTGTACGTATGTGGCGACAATGACTTCTCTACCGCCATGACCATTATTTGATTTTCGGCTTCCACTACAAGCCATAACTTTTTTTTAAATGATTTTAAAAAGGGAGAGATATTTCTCTCAAATGTATGAAAATCTAGTGAAAATGTATACGCATTTAACGCAAGCTTAAAAATGTTTTCAGAAAACCCGACTCTCGAGTGTGGTAGACAGGAAGGGATTGGGCGTGGACCCATCATGGCCTATAATTAGTCAAGCAGTCTCAGAATTAGTTATTTTGTTTTTAGAAGCTTGCATAATGTTTTCAGAAAAACACTGGAGTATAATTGAGCAATTTTAAACGTAATTATATTTTTAAAAAAATTGCATCGGTAGGTATCATGAGACAAACTAGTGTCTTGGCACGAGGCCTTGCCAAAATCTTATTTGTGGTCTTGGCACGAGCCCTTTTCTACGTGGTTATGATAGTCTGGCATTATGCATTCCATCATTATGAAAGTGGTTATTGATATTTCATGTGATTATTCGACCAGTAGAATATCCATGTTAATAAGTAAATGACATTATCTAATTTTACTTTTGCCATATTATGTTGAAGTTCATGTTTAAAAGGATTTTGTTTTAGTTTTACATTGCCTTAAATGTTTATGTTTATTTATAAAAGCTTCTGCTATATTGTTATCCTTACTGAGCATCTGAGCTAACCCCTTCCAATGTTTTAATTTTTACAGGATGTGAAGAAGTATATTATGAATGACCTGCAGGGATAGTATGAGGGGATATGAATACAAGACGTTGTTGTAGTTTTGTTTTACTTTATAATGTAATGTACGACTTATGAATGTATCTAGTGTTTCCGAGGCTACTAAACTAATCGGTCTTTCAAGACTTGATCATTTGTGATCATGCCAATGTTACGCAATAATGCACCGACTCTTGGTAGCTGGGGTCGGGGCGTTACAGTTGGTATCATAGGCAGTTTTGTACTAACCATGGAATATAGATTTAGATAAACTCTGATTAGAGCACATATCCCGAAGATAGCTTTGAGGATTAGTATAGAAGAACTTCCTAGAATTTTGGTATTATAGAGATTTTGTGAGTCTTCCGAGCAATACATCTCTGCCTGGATACGAACAGGTAGATGCGACTCTGGAATAGATGTACCTAGGGGTAAAACCTGAAAACACCGCTTTGATCTAGACTCGAACGGGAACAGGTGCACGACAACAGGCCTTGCTGCACTCTTGGTTACGACACTCACGGGGGATATGCTTAGGATAATTCTCATTTTCTTTACAAACCATTATGAAGGGTTTATGAGTATATACTTCCTCAAAGAAAACATTTCTTTTTATGATTATGGATTGTAACCATAAATAGTTCAATTTATGTTATGCGTTTTACAAGTATGGAATTATGTATTTTAATTCATAAACAAATATAGATTATGACATTGTTTAGAAATGGTGCCTAGTGGGAGGAATGGAAACCGTATCAATGAACACACTTCGTGTTGGGATTTCCCTCCTGCTCAAGATAATTGTTGTGGAGCTGGAGATACAACTGGTGCTAATCAACTTATTACCATACTGGGACAACTCACTCAGGTTATGAATAATAACCTTAGTCATATGGAGCATCCTGATCCGCAACGTGGAGGATCAATGTTAGAATTATTCATGAGGCAACAAACACCAACATTTAATGGGGTACAAATCCATTAGTAGCTGAGAAATGGATAAACTCCTTAGAGAAAATATTTCGCGACTTGGGGAGTAGCAAAAGGGAGAAGGTTTTCATGGCAGTCTACCGCCTCACTGGAGATGCCGATCAATGGTGGTCACTGATTCAAAACACAAAGGAAGATGAAGAAGTATCAAGTATGGAATTGAGGGAGTTTAAGGAAATGTTCGTAGAAAAATTCTTTCCACATGACCATCGAGCAGATTTGGAAAGGTAATTTCTGAGTCTGAGGCAGAAGGAGGATGAGAATGTCGCAAAGTTTGAGGCTAACTTTACATGGTTAGCGAGGCATGCTGCAGATTATATACATAACCCAAGAAGTAAGATTGATCATTTCTTTAATGGGTTAAAACCATTTCTTCGTCGAGCATTAGCCTCACAAACCTTTTCGTCATATGAAGATATTGTCTCATGTGCTATCAATACAGAAAAGGAATTTTCTAAGTCTTATGACTTTAAAGCAATGCAAGAAAAGAAGATATCTTCTGATCAATCTGGAAATGGAAATAATGGGAAGAAGGGAAATGTTGAATATCAGTCCTGCAGTAAATGTGAGAAGAAACAACCTGGTACTTTCTTGAATTGAATGTGAGTCTATTAAAAGTGTGGTGAAAAAGGCCACCAAGCTCATGATTGCAAGGGAAAGAAAGTTTATGTAAATGTGAAATGCTATAACTGTAGAGAGATTGGACATTATGCAAATGAATGTCCTAAGTGTCAGGGGAACTAAACTCAGAAGAGGCCAAGGGATCAAGGCCAAGCTTATGCTATCACTACTGCTGAGGTTGAAGCTCCGAAAGACCTGGTGGCAGGTAATTTAATGGTTTTCTCAAGTTTAGAAAATGCATTATTTGATTTTGGATCATCGTGTTGTTTCATATCTTCCCAGTTTGCTAAGAAAATTAGATATTTCCAATTTGATTTAACAAGAGAATTGTCAGTCAAATCACCTAAGGGAAGTATTATTGCAACAAAGTTTTGTGAATCAGTCCCCATTAGAGCACATAAATGTTCTTTATCCGCTGATCTCATTGTGATTCCTATGATTGAGTTTGATATAATCCTCGGTATGGATTGGCTTCCAAACTATGATGCAAAGATTCAGTGTAAGAAGAAGGAGGTTACGATTTTTGATGATGGTGATAAGGAACACCTTATTTTTAGAGAAGAATCGTCACCACCTAATTCTTATTTAGATCCACCCCCAGTAGCTCAACAAAATTCAATTATTTGGGAGAAAGAGAATGAAATGACTAATGGCGAGGAAAGGAGTGTTCAAATAGAGGATGTACCTATTGTGAAAGAATATTTAGATGTGTTTCTGGAAGATTTACCTGGACATCCTCCAGAAAGAGAAGTTGAGTTTTCCATTGATTTAATTCCTAGATCAAGGCCTATATCGAAGACCCCTTATAAGATGGCCACCGTGGAATTAGTTGAACTAAATAAACAACTAGAGGAATTGAGTAATAAGGGATTTATTCGCTCTAGTGTTTCTCCATGGGGAGCCCTTGTCCTTTTTGATAAGAAGAAAGAAGGATCTATGAGGTTGTGCATTGACTAGAGGGAGATAAATGCTATAAAAATAAAGAACAAGTATCCCCTACCTCGCATTGATGATTTATTTGACCAATTGCATGGATCTTAGTAATTTTCAAGGATTGACCTTCGATCTGGATACCATCAGTTGTCTGTGAAGAAGGAAGACATTCCGAAGACAGCATTTCGAACAAGGTATGGGCATTACGAGTTTACAGTAATGCCTTTTGGATTGACTAATTCACCCTCTATATTCATAGATCTAATGAATAGGGTTTTCAAGGAATATATTGATGATTTTGTGGTGGTATTTATTGATGATATCTTGGTATACTCCAAAATCTACGAAGATCATGAAAATCACTTACGCATTATCTTGAAGACTCTTATAAGGCATGAATTATATGGGAAGTTTAGCAAGTGTGAATTCTGGAATCAAGAGATTTATTTTCTTGGCCATATTGTCTCTAAGGATGGAATTTTTTTTGATCCTTCTATGCCCAAGGCAATCTAAGAATGGCCAGAACTGATGAGTATAACTGAGGTACGCAGCTTTGTTGGTTTGGAAGGGAATGGTGGGTTTGTTATTTATAGTGATGCTTCAATGAAAGGACTTGGTTGTGTCCTTATGAAGAATGATAGGACTATTGCCTATGCATCATGACAGCTGAAAATTCATGATCAGAACTATCCTACTCATGATCTCGAGTTAGCTGCTGTAATATTTTCCTTGAAGATATGGAGACATTATCTCTATGGTGAAAAATGTGAGATATATACCGATCACAATATTTTGAAATATATTTTCTCACAAAAAGAACTCAACATGTGGAAAATGAGATGGCATGAAGTACTCATGGATTATGATTGCACGATACAATACCACCCTGGGATGGCAAATAGGGTGGAAGATTCTTTGAGTAGAAAAGATCGTGGAGTTTTGAACATGATGAGAGTGGAAAGGGATCATATTTTCATGGATCTAGTAAAGAGGGATATGGGAATCACCATGGAGGGTGAAGCATCAAATTTTTTTCAAATGGTTGCCAAACCATCTTTACTAGAAAGGATAAAGTGTTCTCAGGCCGATGATGAAGATTTGAAAAAGAAGATTAAAGCTGTGAATGATGGGCGATTGAGTGACTTTGTGTATGAAGATGGAATTATGAAATTTGGGAGGAGACTCTGTGTTCCCAATATACCTGATTTAATGAAGGAATTATTGGATGATTCTCATAGTTCCAATTTCTCTATACACCCTAGGTGCACCAAAATGTATAGAGATTTGAAGGGACATTTTTGGTGGGACAACATGAAGAGGGAGATTGCTGATTTTGTGTCAAGATGTATAGTTTGTCAACAAGTGAAAGCTGGAAGGAAACTGCCTGGTGGAGTATTGCAACCTCTTCCCATACCTGAGTTGAAATGGGATAATATTACGATGGATTTTTTCATGGGACTACCAAAGACTCCTAGAAGGAATGACGCAATATGGGTCATTGTTGATCGTCTCATGAAGTCAGCACATTTTCTTGCTAAAGGGAAGATATACCACTTGGACGTCTAGAAAGACTATATATTAATGAAGTTGTGAGACTTCATGGAGTACCACTGTCGATTGTCTCGGATCGTGATCCCCGTTTTACATCAAGATTCTGGAAAAGTCTTCAGAAGGCCTTGGATGCTGAACTCCGTTCGAGCACTGCTTACCACCCTTAAACAGATGGACAATCAGAAAGAACTATTAAAACCTTAGAAGACATGTTGAGATCATGCTCACTTGACTTTCAAGGAATGTGGGATCAATATTTACCTCTGGTAGAATTTTCCTATAAAAATAGCATCCATTCAAGTATTCAGATGGCACCATATGAAGCGTTATATAGAAAGAGATGTCGCCCACCAACCTGATGGGATGACGTTGGTGAAAGAAAACTTGTAGGCCCAGAACTGGTGGGGGAAACGATGGAAAATGTGAATGTAATCTAAAACCACATCAAAGCAGCTCAAAGTAGGCAGAAGAGCTATGCCGACAACTGAAGGAAGGATTTGGAATTTCAGGTAGGAGATCATGTTTTCATGAAGGTATCTCCATGGAAGGGAGTTATATGTTTCAGTAAGAAGGGTAAATTAAGTCCCAGGTACATCGGACCCTTCAAAATTCTAGAACGAATTGGGGTTGTAGCATACCGTTTGGCAATGCCGCCAAGTCTCTCCAAAGTTCATGATGTATTGCACGTATCACTGTTGAGAAATACATGCTTGACCCAACGCATGTGCTCACCTATGAGGAATTAGAACTGGAACCCGATCTGTCTTATTGCGAAGATCCCGTCAGGATTCTTGATACAAGATAACAAGTGCTGAGAAACCGGACGACTCGTCTGGTAAAAGTTCTATAGAGAAACCATAAGATGGAGGAGGCAACGTGGGAACCCAGGGAACTTATGATGAAGAATCACCCGAGTCTTTTTATATAGTGATATTATATTAAATTTTTAGGACCAAATTATTTGAAGTAGGGGAGAATGTAGCACCCCAAGCTTCCACGGTACACTTCTCTTTGAATAATATAGTAGCGTGTGTTGTACGCAACTTCGAGTTCTAACACACACCACAACCAATCAAAGTAGCCGTTATGAATAATAATACCTAATTTTTGAAATTTTATAAATTTTATCTTCCCAAATGGACTTCTTTTTTGTATTCGGAATATCAAAATTATCCTAAGTTGAATTTTTTGTAATTTTCTGAGAACTTCCAATTTTTTTATGAATAGTGAAAAATACTTAAAAACAACTTTTTTAATAAAAATAATATATAGTGATAAATTATACTATTGAGTGATTTTAAAGTATAATTAGAATATATTTTTACCATTTTATCCAATGGTGTTCATTAGAATTAATTTCACTTTGAACTTAGACATAAACAATTGTCAATCTTTTGATATATATTGTTTCTTAAAAACACGCTATTTGTTGTGACAGCGGGAATTAGTTATAAAATTAATTAATGAAACTTATATGTTTGTAATTTTCTAAAATAGACATCATTTTTGAATTTGGAATATCAATTATAGCTTAGGGTGAAATTTTGGGATTGTTCTGAAAAATTCAATTGTTGATGAATAGTGAAACCACTAAGTGGTAGTTAAAAAACCGATTTTTCGTTTAAATGAAACATTACCACTTCTGTGATTTGATTTTCAAAAATCCTACATACATATTTGTCATTAGGAAGTAAAATGTGGTTCAATGGGATTAAAATAATTTTTGGTGAATAGTAACTTTTTAGTTTAATTAATCGCGATTAAAGGTAATTAGTGAAATTTACAGTAAAAATGATATTATAAAAATATGAAAATACTTTTACACTTGTCCTACACCTATTGGATGAGTCATGGCCGACCAAGACAATCCATGGGTCAACTTGGGGACCCCATGGAGCCACTTTGGTAGGAAAATGACATTAAAAACCTTTTATTTAATGTTAAAATAAAAATGTCACAAACATGAGTTGTTTTACTAAAAAAAATTAAATGGGGTTATACAAGTCATATTTTTGACTATAAATATTAATTATAAAGCTAAAACTATTTCCTACATCAGGATAATTTTTTTATAATTTTTAGACATTAAATAAATTAAATTTTTATGACACCCTAATGATGCATCGATTACCTCATTAATTAACGATTTAAATAAAATGAAAAGAAAATGTAAAATATAAGACATAAACATGTGAAAAACCTATTTTATGAGTATATTTAGAACCCTCATCACATTGTCTTCTATATATAAAATTTTGGGACCTTTGAAATCCGAAAATCATCTCATAATAATATAGCATTTCATGAGTTTCCAAGAGTGCCCCTCCTCTCCTCTTATAAAAGGCCCCCACCACTACCACCTTACTCACACCATCAAAGCCTTTTGGATCGGCCAACCTCTGCCCAAATACTCTCTGAACATCCCTATATTACTCCTATAAGACTCACTTTGGGCATAATTCTTCCCAAGGAAGCCTTTGGATCAAATCAAAAAGAGTTACCCGATTTTAAGGTAATGTCTTCTTTTATGTTCTTTTGTTTTATTTTGCTTCTGCAACCCCCTAAACTCTTTTTATTACTTTCCTTTATAACAACACCACTATCTAAAATATACTAGGATATTTTAATGATAATTATTTGATTTATACTTACACACACCTTCGTCTAATGGTTAAATAACATACTGTTTCTGTGGGTGGCGAAATATTGCCTCACGAAACGATGATTGGTCAATAATCGTTTATCACCTCTAATGGTGGCCATTTTGATGACACTATTTTCATAGATGATATATATATATATTATGTTTATGTTTTCATTATGATTCTGTATTTCTCATTTATGGCATACCTTTAAGATTTCCATTATGGGTAAACACGATATTTTCATTTTAGGAAGTGCGGACTACCGCCCCCTCAAAGAGATTTGAATCGTTAATGCCATATGTGGGATGTATAAAGGATGGATTAAATGGTATTATAAATTATATTATACTGGAATTATATTATAACTTTATATAATTATAACTTCATTCCATTAAATACGAAATAGAAATGAAAGTAGCGTTCATGCGTACGTACGACTTACCATCCCCATGAACGGTGCATTTCATTTCTTACCTCTAAATGTTACGTAATATTATGAATGAATGTATATTATGGATATATATGATATATATGATATCTAAATCATGAATATAATTCTGTATATAATGGATATTTCACCACATGAACAACATGTAATTATAAGAAGTTTATTTTTGACTCAAGTACCAAAGATTGAAAAACTAACCGTTATTAACTAAAAAATTACATAATGTTCATAACATGGTAAAGGTATAATGAACTTGAAAAAAGTTCTTAATCAATTATAGATTAACTCTAGTTTATTATTCAGGAGGATAAATAACGGTCGAGTCATGTCGGACACAATGTAAGGGAAATTCTTTACCCAATTTCTGTTCTTTGGGTTAATCTCCTTCTTTCAAATTATGCCATAATATTATTATGTCCTATCTTGTATTCTTAGTTTCTTTATGTGTACTTATAGTGAATACACATAATAGATCTATTTTATTTAAAATATGATCTTTGTAAGGGAACTTCTTAACCCAATTTCCATTCTTTGGGTTAATCTCCTACTTTCAAATTATGTCATGATATTATTATGTCCTATCTTATATTTATAGTTTCTTTATATGTACATATGGTGAGTAAACATAATATATCATTTACATTTAAAAATGATCTTTGTAAGGGACTTCGTCTCAATCTCCATTCATTGAGGCATATTTTGTTTTATACACAAATTTCTTTTATAGGGTGTATAAACCCCTTTGACTTTTACGTTTATTAAAAAGAAATATTTTTATATGAATCGTTTTACTAAATGACAAAAGGGAATGTTTTTTTGTTGTATGTATGTGGCGACAATGACTTCTCCACCTCCATGACCATTATTTGAGTTTTGGCTTCCTCTACAATCCATAACTTTTTTTAAATGATTTAAAAAAGGGAGAGATATTTCTCTCAAATGTATAAAAATCCATTGAATATGTATACGTATTTAATGAAAGCTTAAAAATGTTTTCAGAAAACCCGACTCTTGAGTGTGGTAGAGAGGTAGGGATTGGGTGTGGACCCATCATGTCCTGTAATTAGTCGAGCAGTCTCTGAATTAGTTATTTTGTTTTCAGAAGCTCGCATAATGTTTTCAGAAAAACACTGGAGTGTATTTGAGCAATTTTAAATGTAATTATATTCTAAAAAAATTGCATCGCTTGGTCTCATGAGACAAAATAGTGTCTTGGAATGAGACCTTGACAAAATATTATTTGTGGTCTTGGAACGAGGCCTTGGCTACGTGGTTATGATAGTCTGGCATTATGAATTCCATCATTATTAAAGTGGTTATTGATATTGCATGTGATTATTCGACCAGTAGAATATCCATGTGAATAAGTAAATGGAATTATCTCATTTTACATTTGCCATATTATGTTGAAGTTCATGTTTAAAAGGATTTTGTTTTAGTTATACATTGCCTTAAATGTTTATGTTTATTTATAAAAGATTCCGCTATATTGTTATCTTTACTGAGCATCTGAGCTCACCCCTTACAATGTTTTAATTTTTCCAGGATGTGAAGAAGTATATTATGAATGACCTGTAGGGATAGTATGAGGGGATATGAAGACAAGATGTTGTTGTAGTTTTGTTTTACTTTATGATGTAATGTACGACTTATGAATGTATCTAGTGTTTCCAAGGCTACTAAACTAATCGGTCTTTCGAGACTTGATCATTTGTGATCATGCCAATGTTACGCAATAATGCACCGACTCTGGGTAGCTGGGGTCTGGGCGTTACAACAACTGCTAAAGTTGAAGTTCTGAATTATGTGGTGGAAGGAACTATAATTTTAGAGACCCAAAGCTTTATATACATGGACATTACATTACTTTTTTGGAATATTTAGTATACAAAAAAAACAAACACACAAGGATAGTAATATTTTAGTGTCTTTGGAAACTCGGAATATAATCTTCTAATCGTGGTGAATGAACTTCAACATCTCCTATAAAGATCTTACCCTTTTTTTCTTACCTAAAACCTTTATTTATATCCTGGGGAAAAGAAAACATAAAAGGGGTGAGCTCAAATTCCCAGTAAGGGTAAACATAGAGAACATAAAACAATCCATAAACATTTGAATGAAAAAACTTGAACATAAAATCTAAACATCAAAATCTTGAGAAAAGACATGAATCTTGGAAGTACGTAAGGCATATATCATAAGGGAACATAAATCATGATAAAATAGATTGGTAATAAAACATGTAATTGTGGAAAAACATTAAGCACATGATATTATTTCCATAGTAGCCAAGGCATTTCTTCCAAGACCATCTTTGTGGACAAAGTCCCTTTCTGAATCGAGTTCAATCCTCGTTTCAGTCCTATAACACTGAACCAGATTAACTTACAGTTCCACCCATGTCTATCTGATGAGATATACATCTTTACCCAATTAATTGTACGGAGATATAGGTCCGACCCTTATCATAATTAAATCATTCTTACTTGTGCCACAAAATAAACATACATCATTCATAATAACCCAACAAATAAAATGGGTTTCATAAACATCATCCCATCATCACATAATCCATATAAAATAAATGGATATCATTTCATAATATGAAAATTGAAACCATGTAAATCATAGAGACTTTATAATTGAAACATACACATATGAAATAATGTCATCTTAGATAGAAAAGGGTTTTGATAAAACACTTGAAATGAATTCTTGAGGAAAATATCCTTTCTTCTTCAAAATCATTTTCTCTTCACAAAACGTCATGAAATTTTAAAAGAAAAATATTTTGTTTAAAATAGTCATGAAATCTTTTGGAGGAAGCTTCAATAAAATAAGGCTTTATAAAACCGTAAAAATCCTTTCATTTCGTATAAGTTAAAAAAACATTCTTCTCGTGCTTTTGCCGGAAAATTCAAAAAGTACCTCGTAAAAGAAATATTCCATACATACCATGTAGTAAAAGTCAAAAATGGGTAAAAGAGACTTTAAACATACATGAAACCATTTTTAGAAAAAATGGACAAGGAATATAAATATAACCCCAGTAAATACTTACGAATAAATAATCTCGGAAAAAAATGACATTGCAAAAGTTATCCCTTACCTTAGGTCCGATATGCTTCGTACGTATCCGAACCTCCTGTATAATGATTTAAATAATGTCACTGACTTATTACAGAATAATATTCATTGTTATGATATCATATAGGGTTCACTTATGACATTATATTACCCGTTCTTTTGTAAGTTCCATATTAAAGCAGCGTTTTGGGTTAAATCGTTTTATTTATCGTACGTGTTTGGACTTGTTGTTCTTGATAGTTTTAATTATATCCTGATTTACGTAATTCCAGAATGTAAAAAATTATTTATATATAATATATATTCAGTATTTACATATATATCTGATAGCTCGATTAAATGGAATGAAATACACCATTCATGGAGACGGTAGGCCGTACGTACGCATGAACGCTGTTTTGGATTCCTTATTGAATGAAATTAAGTAGATGACCTACATATATATAAAAATAAATCCAGTATCATTATTATGTCATATATTTCATTATTACTTATTATATATACTTTATAATCATTAATGAATGGTTAACATGGAGAATGAATCTCATCGCGCCGTGGAGATGATAGTCCGTATGTACGCACGAGCGATGATATCATTCCCATGATCGTGGAATTGAATTGAAGTGTATGTATAATATTTCAGAATCAATATCACTTTGAAATAATTATATATAGATATTTATTTACACCATTATACCCATCCATGTAAGGTGGTGGTTGAAAATATATTACACCACGGCGTGGAGACGGTATTCATTACGTACGCAGACGCGGTGATTTCGTTTTCCGTAGGATGGATAGATGGTGAAATAGGTTTGTTTCATACATATAATAGCATATCAGTATATGAGTGATACTGATGTTATTACTTCATAATGAAACAACTAAATAAGAAGAATTAGAAGAAGAAATAAAGTTGAAAGAATCAGTAACGGATATTACCTCTTCTTTCGACATGCCTTTTTGAAACCTCCTCTTAGGGAACTAAGATTGGTCTTTTAAGAATGAAAGAACCTCTAGGATGTTTCTAGGTATGTGGAGAAGAGAAATTGTCTGTGGTTGGACGATATTGAAGTCTCAAAGTGGTGTGAGGAAGAGAGGGAGGAGGTGCCCTTTTATAAGGGAGGAGTGGGTCACCTTTGGAATAACTAAATATATTATTTTATTATAAAGTCATATTCGGTTTTTAATAGCTCCAAATTCTGTTATTTCAAATATAAGGTGAGGATGGGTCGAAAGACTCTCATCCGATAGAATTTAGACAAGTTTAGGTTTCGATTTTAACCTTATCATTTAGATTTAACTTCAAGTTAAATAATTTTTCTTTTACAGTGTCTTCTTGTTTTCGTACACTATAAGGTTAATAAACATACTATAACAATCCAAAAGAACCCCAAGTTGTTTATTTTTAATATATATATCCTTTTCTAAGTCCTTTTTCCAAATATTATATTTTTAGGAATAAAATAACAATTAATAATATAAAATTTGTTTTAAAAACTATTTTATGTCAATTTTGACACTGTTTGGTAATTCATTTTTGTGAAAATAATAACAGAATTATTAGTTCGAAAAAAGTTAACTAAATCAATACTAACATGTCATAATAACCTAGAAAATTAGTGCAATTCATAAAAAGTCTCAAATTACATTTATTTGGGTATTTATAACATCAATTATGTCAGTATTTCATTAATAAGATAATTACTATATCATCATTGTCTCATAAATAAATTAAATTATTTAATGTCTAAAAATTATAAATAAAATAAAATTATGTAGGAAATATTACTAGATTTCTAATGAATATTTATAGTCGAATTGATCTTATGCATAACCCTATATTAAAAATTATTTAGTTATTAAACTTTGATTTTAACTATTTTAACCCTTCTTTAAATAAATTAATAATAAATGTTGTAATCTAATCCAAGTGGGCCTAAATGGTCATATTTTATTCCTAAGGTTGTTTTCAGTCGAATTAAACTTATAAAATAAAATTAGGACATGTGTTAGGGTAATAATAATATCATTTTTACCCTTAATTACCCTATTTACTTTTAACCGTTGAAAAAAAAGTAAAAAGTTACTATTCACAAAAAAATTCTTTTCATCTCATTGAACCAAATTTTAGTCCTTGATATTAACCGTGTCTCTCGGATTTTCGAAATTCCACTCACAGAAGTGGTAAAATCATGTTTTATGTGAATTTGCAAATTCTCCTAGGAGGTGGGTAAAAGACGGTGAAAAGTTCAATAAATTTTTATATATCTAAAATTATTATAAAATGACACCAATGAATTAAATTGAACTTATATAGGTATTATGTATCAATTTTGACCTAAAATAAATTTAAATAAAATAAATAATTATTTAAATAAAAAGTTGGTTTTTGTATAGTAACCCAGTGTTTTCACTATTAATCAAAAACTAAAAGTTTTCAGAAAAATACCAAAAATTCACCCTAGGATAAATTTGATATTCTGAATCCAAAAATGAATTCCATTTTGAATGAAATTTTTTTAAAAAGTTGGTATTACTATTCATAATGGCTAGTTTATATGAAACTCGGTATTGCGTACAACACACGCTATTGCGGAAGGTCGCGATTGTGTGTAATGAAAGCCAAGTCAGGGATGCGTGTTGTGCAATATACTTTTGGTGTAGCATACAACACAAGAAATTAATGAAATTAAAAAGAATATTTTTCATAAAATCTCGGGGTGTTACATTCTACCCCCCTTAAAATGAATTTCGTCCTCGAAATTCGTCGGGGTTATAAATGGTTTACTACTCGAAAGTTTCTTTAATAGAAATCCACATCGTAAAAAGGAATACAAAAACTCAGATTTAAAAACTAATGTATGAAACGTAACGGTTACCCAAATAAACCAATCACTGGGTTTCCACATAGGAGAACATTGGTGAAAATATGGATATAGAAGAGAAATCTAACCATCATGTTCCGATGGAGAGTGGTAGAGAACATGGCTATGAAAAAGCCATCAATCACAAAGCCATAAATTTGTTATGATCTAAGGTAACATCTGATTCATCAGATATGAGAGCACTAAGACAATATTTTTGGTTTTCAATATCATTTCCCTAAAGTTGAAAATTTTGAATTAGAAGAAATACTTGCCTGATTTTGGTACAATCTCACTGTTGTTTGTGCTTTGAATAATTTCCACTTCATCTATTAATGAAATGAAGTTGAATTTATTATTTGTGAAGTGTTAACATATCATGTGATAGAATGATGGGTCATTCCATCTGTTTCAAACAAAAGGTTAGCAAAAGTTATCAAAAATACATAAGTCCATCTATGGTGAGGTTAATCGTATACGATTCCAAAAATGAACTTATAATTCATATATCATACCGCGTAATAAAATGAAAGTAGTTTATACTAACCATGGACTTTCTGTAGTCTAGTGGTATGCGATAAAGGCTAGTCGCACTTCAGTTGTGGGTTCGATTCCCACAGCCTTGTCCGACGCGACGGGTTGTCGCCCGTTCTGCTGGTTGTCTTTTTTTTTTCTAAAAATACAATACTAACTTATGTCCAACATAATCCATTCCAATCTTTATGCTTATCCATAATATTGCAGTCCATTCTCATATTATAGTGAAAACGATTACCAGAGATTTCATATAACAAGCATGTTAATACCATCATTGATCCCCATATATCATAAGATATGTCTTGTTGGTCACATTCCAAACATTTGAACGCCTTAATCATGTATTCTCTTGAAAAATGAATACCCATTGAATCTTAGTGAAAACATGAGTGCTGTCAAAATTTAACTCTTTCCACATACCAAAATCCCAAAATTTCTATATACTCAAACCATAATATCACTTTGTCCTTATTTTAGTCATGTGATCATTATTACTATCATATTATTTTTTCCCTTATCCCTTCAATATGCGCATTTCATATGCTTTCCAAAAATATTTCAATCACTTTTTCATGTTTAGAAGTACCATATAATAATTGAAAACCAACACATAGATATTTCAAAATTCCACAATACCATAAATGAGATTCCATGATACTATTTTGAAATCCCATTACATAAACACTTAATCATTACACAAGATCATTTTCATACTCAACATCACAAATAGTGATCGCATGAGACTTCCCTTTATCCTTTGCTTTAAGAGGTTGCTCGCGTTGATTATCATTAACCCATGGATTAGGGAATTTTTTAGCATAATTCCCCATTTCATTGCACTTGAAGCATTGAAGTGTTGGTGGAGAGTTCTCTGTAGTCTTTTATCTATTCACATCATTAGAAACCTTTTTCCCATAACTTCGATAATCAACTACTCGATGACCTTCTTTTCCACAGTTAAAAAATTTTCTAGTACCTTTTAGGAAATCTCCACCATGATTCTTTCCACACTTTGAGCATAAAGAAACATTAACCTTCTTTTCACCAATGATCTGAGATTTCTTCTTGAACTCCATCTTTCGTTTCTTGTCAAAACCATGAGATGGATATGTAACACCAACTTCCATTTCTACCTTGATAGCACAATGCACAATATCTTCATAGCTATTGAAGTCTCTTATAACTATTTCCATTCGAAGATTTGGTTTTAAGCCACAGAAGAATCGATCAACTTTACTTTCAGGTTGGATGATAAAGCTAGATGCATACCTTGCAAGCCTTGTAAAATTCGCTTTGTATATACCAACAGATTCATCATCCTTTTTCTTTAGTTCAAGAAAATCCTTCTCCATCTTTGTTCGAAGAATACGAGGGAAGTACTTATTGAAAAATAAGTTCTTGAACTTGTCCCATTCCATGGACTCAATTTCATCTCTTGGCCTCGTATTCTTGATAAGATTCCACCATTGATCAGCTTCACCTTCCAAACGATATACTGCTAAGATGACATTATCATGTTCAGAACATTGATGAACTGAAAATATCTTTTTAGTTGTACTGATTCATTGTTCAGCAACAAGTGGATCAGAAGACCCACTGAAAGAAGGTGGACGTTGCCTCATGAATGACTCAATAGAATATTGTTCCCTTCTCTGCTCATTTGGAAGTCCAGAATGATTCATATCTTGTGTAAGTATAGAAATAAGATTTTTCACTCCATCTCCCATAACATTTGTTTGTTCAGGATGACAATCATTGAATTGTTTATTACATTGATCAACACAGTTCCTTTGGGTTCCAGCCATCGTCTAAAACTCAAAAAGAATAGTGTGAGAGGAAAAAATCATGCTAGGGAAAACAACATAATAAAGGGGGAGTACCTTCAATATCTAACATATTAGGTTTAATTATAATATCGTTACCGTAATTCTAGGACTATAAACTATACTTATACCTAACATTAGGGACATCCCTAGACATACCTTAGAAATATCTATAGGGATCTCACAAAATTTCTCGCATCCTAGTTTCCAAAGGTTGACTAAACCTTTCCTTTGATACCAACTGTAGAGACCCAAAGCTTGACGTACATGGACATTACATTACTTTTGCAGAATACTTAGTACATAACCAAAACAGACACACAAGGACCGTAACAGTTTAGTGTCTTTGGAAACTCAGAATATAATCTTCTAATCGTGGTGAAAGATCTTCAACATCTCCCATAAAGATCTTCCCCTTTTTTTCTTACCTAAAACCTTTCTTTATATCTTGGGGAAAGAAAACATGAAAGGGGTGACCTCAAATTCCCAGTAAGGGTAAACATAGAGAACATAAAACAATCCATAAACATTTGAATGCAAAAACATGAACATAAAATCTAAACATCAAAATCTTGAGCAAAGACATGAATCTTGGAAGTACATGAGGAATATATCATAAGGGAACATCAATGACGATAAAATACCATGGGAATAAAACATGTAATTGTGGGAAAAATTAAGCACATGATATGATTTCAATAGTAGCCAAGGCATTGTGGCCAAGACCATCTTAGTGGACAAAGTCCCATTCTGAATCGAGTTCAGTCCTCGTTTCAGTCCTGTAACACTGAACCGGATTAACTTACCATTCCATCCATGTCAATCTCATGAGATATAAATATTTACCCAATGCATTGGAGAGAGATATAGCTCCCACCCATATCATATTGAAATCATTCTTACTTGTGCCACAAAATAAACATACATCATTCATAATAACCTAACAAATAAAATGGGTTTCATAAACATCATCCCATCATCGCATAATCTATATAAAAGAAATGAATATCATTTCATAACCAGAAAAGTGAAACCATGTAAATCATAGAGACTTTATACTTGAAACATACACATATGAAATAATGTCATCTTAGATGGAAAATGGTTTTGATAAAATACTTGAAATGAATTCTTGAGGAAAATATCATTTCTTATTCAAAATCAATTTACTTTCAAAAAACGTCTTGAAATTTTAAAAGAAAAATATTTTGTTTAAAATAGTCATGAAATCTTTTGTAGGAGGCTTCAAGAAAAAAGTATTTATAAAACCGTAAAAATCCATTCATTTCGTATAAGTTAAAATACATTCTTCTCGTACTTTTGCCGGAAAATTTAAAAAGTACATCGTAAAAGAAAGATTACATACATACCATGTAGTAAAAGTTAAAAATGGGTAAAAATGACATTAAACATACATGAAACCATTTTTAGAAAACAGGGACACGGAAGATAAATATAACCCCAGTAAATACTTACGAATAAACAATCTCGGATAAAAACAAGATTGGAAAAGTTATCCCTTACCTTAGGTCCGATATGCTTCGTACGTATCTGAAACTCCTGTATAATGATTTAAATAATTTCATTGAATTATTAAATAATAATATTCACTGTTATGATATAATATATGGTTCAATTATGAAAATATATTACCCGTTATTTTGTAAGTTCCATGATAAAGCAGCGTTTTGGGTTAAATCGTTTTATTTATCGTACGTGTTTGGAATTTTTGTTCTTGATATTATTACTTATATCATGATTTAATTAATTCCAGAATTTGAAAAATGATTTATATATAATATATATTCAGTATATACATATATATCTGATAGATCGATTAAATGGAATGAAATACACCGTTCATGGAGACGGTAGGCCGTACGTACGCATGAACGCTGTTTTCATTTCCTTATTGAATGAAATTAAGTAGATGACATACATATATATACAAATAAATCCAGTATAATTATTATGTCATATATTTCATGATTACTTATTATATATAATTTATAATCATTCATGAATGGTTAACATGGAGAATGAATCTCATCGTGGCGTGGAGACGGTAGTCCGTACATACGCACGAGCGATGATATCATTCCCATGATCGTGGAATTGCATTGAAGTGTATGTATAATATTTCAGAATCAATATAACTTTTCAATAATTATATTTATTTATTTACACCATTAGACCCATCCAAGTAATGTGGTGGTCGAAATCAGATTACACCACGGCGTGGAGACGGTATTCCGTACGTACGCACGCGCGATGATTTTGTTTTCCGTAGGATGGATAGATGGTGAAATAGGGTTGTTTAATACTTATAATAACATATCTTTATATTAGTTATAATGATGTTATTACTTCATAAGGAGACATCTAAATAAGAAGAAGTATAAGAAGAAATAAAGTTGAAAGAATCGGTAACAGATATTACCTCTTCTTTCGACACGCCTTTTTGAAACCTCCTCTTAGAGCATGAAGATTGGTATTTTAAGAAGACCAGAACCTCTAGGATGATTCTAGGTTAGTTTAGAAGATAAATTGTCAGGGGTTGGCCGAGCTGGAAGTTTCAACGTGGTGTGAGAAAGAGAGGGAGGAGGTGCCCTTTTATAAGAGAGGAGAGGGGCACCTTTGGAATAACTAAAAATATTATTTTATTACAAAGTCATATTCGGTTTTTAATAGCTCCAAATTGAGTTATTTCGAATAAAAGGTGGGTATGGGTCGAAATAATTTTATCCAAAAGAATTTATACATGTTGAGGTTTCTATTTTAACCTTATCATTTAGATTTAACTTTAAGTTAAATAATTTTTCTTTTACCGTGTCTTCTTGTTTTCTTACACTATAAGGTTAATAAACATACTATAACAAGAAAAACCAACCCCAAGTTGTTTATTATTAATATATATAACCTTATCTAAGTCATATATCTGAAACTTAGATTTTTAGGAATAAAATAACAATTGATAATATAATATTTGTTTTAAAAACTATTTTATGTCAATTTTGACACTATTTGGTAATTGATTTTTGTGAAAATCATAACAGAATGATTAGTTCAAAAAAAGTTAACTAAATAAATACTAACATGTCATATTAACCTAAGAAATTAGTTTAATTCGTAAAAAGTCTCAAATTACATTTATTTAGGTATTTATAACATCAATTATGTCAATATTTCATTAATAAGATAATTACTGCATCATCATTGTGTTATAAATAAATTAAATTATTTAATGTCTAAAAATTATAAATAGAATACCATTATATAGGAAATATTTTTATCTTTCTAATTAATGATTATAGTCTAATTTATCTTATGTATAACCCTATATTAAAAATGATTTATTTATTAAACGTTGATTTTAACTATTTTAACCCTTCTTTAAATATATTAATAATAAATGTCCTAATCTAATCCAAGTGGGCCTAAATGGTAATATTTTATTCATATGGTTGTTTGTGGTCTAATTTAACTTATCCAATAGAATTATAACATGTGTTAGGGTAATAATAATATCATTTTTACCCTTAATTACCCTATTTACTTTTAACCGTGGTAAAAAAAAGTAAAAAGTTACTGTTCAAAAAAAATTATTTTCATCTCATTGAACCAAATTTTAGTCCTTAATATTAACCGTGTCTCTCAGATTTTCTAAATTCCACTCACAGAAGTGGTAAAATTATGTTTTATGTGAATTTGCTAATTCTCCTAGGAGGTGGGTAAAAGACGGTGAAAAGTTCAATAAACTATTTATATATCTATGATTATTATAAAATGACTCCAATGACTTAAATTTAAATTTTATTTGTATTATGTATCAATTTTTACCTAAAATAAATTTATATAAAATAAATAATTATTTAAATAAAAAGTCGGTTTTTGAATAGTAACCCAGTGTTTTCACTATTCATCAAAAATTGAAAGTTTTCAGAAAAATACCAAAAATTCACCCTAGGATAAATTTGATATTCTGAATCCAAAAATGAAGTCCATTTTGAAAGATAAAATTTTGAAAAGTGGGTATTACTATTCATAACGGCTAGTTTATATAACATATCGTTGTTTAGCGAAACTCGGTATTGCGTACAACACACGCTATCGTGGAAGGTCGTGATTGCGTGTAATGCAAGCTAAGTCAAGGATGCGTGTTGTGAAAGCTCCTTTTGGTGTAGAGTACAACACAAGACATTAATGAAATTAAAAAGAATATTTTTCATAAAATCTCGGGGTGTTACAGTAATCATTTCCTCAAAATTATCCATTGCTTTATTTGATTCTGGATCATCACATTCTTTCCTATCTTCCCGGTTTTCCAAGAAAATTAGATATTTCCAATTTGACTTAACAAGGTATTTGTCATTCAAAACTCGTAAGTGAAGTATCATAACAACAATTTTTTTAATCAGTTACCATTATGGCATATAAATGTTCTTCATATACTGATCTTATTATCATACCCAATATTGAATTTGATATAATTCTAAGAATGGATTGTCTCTTGGAACATGATGAGAAAATTTATTGTAAGAAGAAGGAGGTTACAATTTTTGATGATGATAAGAAATCCATTAACTTTAGATCAGAAAAATCACCATCTGATTCTCATCTAGATCCACCCCCAATGGCAACTAGATGAATTTAGTAATACAAGATTTATTCTCCTCAGTGATTCTCCATGGAGAGCCCCAGTTCTTTTTGTTAAGAAGAAAGATCAATCTATGTGGTTTTGCATTGACTATATGAAGATCAATTCTATAATAATAAAGAACAAGTATCACATACCTCGCATTGATGATTTATTCAATAAACATCATGGAGATCAATGTTTTTCAAAGATTGACCTTCAATCTGAATATCTTCAGTTGTCTGTGAGGAAGGAACACATTCCAAAGGCAAAATTTCATACTAGGTATGAGAATTATGAGTTTACAGTAATTCAATTTGGATTGACTAATTCACCCTCTAATTTCACAAATTTAATGAATATATTCTTCAAGGAATATATCAATGACTTTGTAGTGGAATTTATTGATGATATCTTGGTATACTCCAAAATCTACGAAGATCATGGAAATCACCTATGCACTATTCTAAGGACTCTTAGAAGAAATGAATTATATGGGAAGTTTAGAAAGTGTGAAATTTGGCATTAGGAAAAAAAATTTCTTGGCCATATTGTCTCTAAGGAAAGAATACCTATTGATACTTCAAAGGTAATGGAAATCCAAGAATGTACATAACCGACGAGTATAAGTGAGGTATACCATTTTATTGGTTTAGTAGGTTATTATCAACATTTCATCCAGAATTTTTTTTATTGGACAACCCATGAACCAATATCACATGTAAATGGGTTAAATTTGTTTAGACATAAGAGTCTGAAGAATGTTTTGACGACTTTAATAGAATATTATTCGATGCTTCTATTTTGACTCTACCATTGGATAATGATGGTTTTTTCATTTATAGTGATGCTTCAATGAAAGGACTTGGTTATCTACTTAATAAGAATTATATAGTTATTGACTATGCATCATGGAAGATAAAAATTAATGAAAAAAACTATCCCTCTCATGATCTTGAGTTAGAAGTTGTAATATTTTCTCTATTGATATGGAGACATTATCTATATGGTAAAAATTCTAAGATATATACTGATCACAATAGTTTGATGTATATTTTTCATAGAAATAACTCAACATGAGGAAAAGGAGATGGATTGAACTACTCAAGGATTATGATTTCACAATACACTACCATCCAGGGAAGGAAAATAAGGTGGAAGATTCTTTGAACAGAAAGGATCATGGAGTTCTGAACAAGATGAGTATTGAAAGGGATCCCTTGTTAATGGATCTAGTAAGGATGGATATGGGAATAGTCATAGAAAGTGAAACATAAATACCTTTTAAAATGGTTTCCAAACCATCTTTACTAAAAAGGATAAAAATTTCTCTAACTAATGATGAGGAGTTTCAAAATAAAATTAAGGCTATGAATGATGGGAGATTGGTTGTCTTCTTATATAAAGATAGAACTTTGAAATTCAGGAAGGGGATTTTTTCCCAATATACCTGATCTAAAAAGGTAATTGTTGAATGATTCTCATAGCTCCAATTTCTCTATAAACCATGTTAGAGCTAAGATGTATAGATATTTTAAGGAACATTTTTTGTGGGAATATAAGAAGAGGGAGAATGCTGATTATGTGTCAAGTTGTAGGGTTTTCTAACAGGTGAAGGGTGGAAGACAACATTCTTGAGGAATCATGCATCATCTTCCCAAAGCTGAGTGGAAATGGGATGATATTACGATGGAATTTGTCATGGGAATACCATTGACTCCAAGAAGGAATGATGAAATATGGGTCATTGTTGATCAACTTACGAAGTAAACACATTTTATTGTTATAAGAGAAGATTTAACACTTCAACATTTATCCAGACAATATATTAATGAAGTTTTAGACTTCATGGTGTACCCCTATCGATTTTTTCTAATCGTGATCCCATTTTTACATCAAGATTCTAGAAATGTATTCATAAATCCCAAGATACTAAAATTAGTTTGAGAACTTCGTACCACCATAAAACTGATGGACAATCAGAAAAGACTATTAAAACCATAAAAGAAATGTTTAGATCTTGATCACATGAATTTCAAGGCATGTGGGATCAGTATTTACCTCTAGTAGAATTTTCATATAACATTAGCTTCCATTCAAGTATTCAGATGGCACCATATGAACCGTTATACGGAAACTAATGTCGCACACCAACATTTTGGGGTGATATTGGTGAAAAAAACTCATAGGCCTAGAACTTATTGAGGAAAAAATGGAGAAGGCGAAGATTATCCAAACCCACATTAAAAATGTTCAAAGTGGGAAAATGAGCTATGCCGATAACCGAACAATGGATTTGTTATTTCAAGTAGGAGATCATATTTTTTTGAATGTATCTCCATGGAAGGGTGTTATACAACTTTGTAAGAAGGGTAAATTACGTCCTAGGTACATCGGACCTTTCGAAATTCTAGAATGAATTGTATTTGTAGCTTATAGTTTGGAAATGTCGCCAAGTCTCTCCAAATTTCATGATGTGTTCTACATATCACTATTGAGGAAATACATGCAAGACCCAACACATGTACTCACCTATGAAGAAATAGTACTGGAACCCAATATATATTATTTTGAAGTGCCTATCAAAATTATTGATACCAAATAACATGTTTTGAGAAACAAGACTACTCGTCTGGTAAACGTTCTTTGGAAAAACCATAAAATGGAAGAGGCAATGTGGGATCCTGGGGAACTTATGATGAAGAACCACCTGAAACTTTTTATGCAGTAATATTCTAGAAATTTTGATGATGATATTATTTTAAGTATGGAATAATGTAACACCCCATGCTTTGACGGTACGCTTCTCTTTTAATAACACAATATATTGCGTTGTACGTAGCTCTGAATTCTAGCACACCACGACCAATCAAACTAGCTGTTTAAAAAGCAGGCATAAATAGTAATACCCAATTTTTAAAAATTTTAAAAATTTTAAAATTTTATTTTTCAAAATGGACTTCATATTTGGATTCATAATATCAAAATTATCTCAGGGTAAATTTTCGTATTTTTATGAAAACTTTTAATTTTTGATGAATAGTGAAAAACATTGCATTATTGTTTAAAACTGAATTTTTATTTAAATAATAATTATTATTATTTAAATTTATTTTAAAGTCAATTTTTATTAATTATAACTATATTAGTATTATTTAGTTAATTTTATTCATTTTATAATAAGATTAGATATATAAAATGTTATTGAACTTTTTAACGTCTTTTACCCACCTTCTAGGATCATTTAAAAATTTGCATAAAACTCAATTTTACCACTTCTGTGAATTGAATTTCAAAAATCAGATAGACACAGTTTTCATCAACAAGTAAAATTTGGTTATGTAGGATGAAAATATTATCTGGTGAATAGAAAATTTTGAATTTTATTTACCATGGTTAAAAGTAAATTGGGTAATTAAAAGTAAAAATAATATTATTATAATATAAAATTTCCCCAACACATGTCCTAACTCTATTGGATATGTGTTTTTCGACGAAAATCAGTCTTATGACAAAACTAAGATCCTTTTATATACATTCGGATCAAATTAGGACATTTATTATATTTTACTTAAAGAAGAGTCAAAAGTGTAAAATTCAAATCATAATAAATAAAACATTTTCAATATAAGGTTATACATAGGTTAATTTTGAATATAAATATTAATTATAAATAAAAAAATATTTCCTACATCATAGTATTTTATTTATAATTTTTAGACATTATGTAATTAAATTTTTTTATGACACAATGATGATGCATTAATTATATTATTAATGAAATATTAAAATAATTGATATTATAAATATTAAAATAAATGTAAATTGAAACTCTTGATGGAATCCAAAAAAATTATAGGTTAATATGAAATGTTAAGGTTCATTAAATGTATTTTTTCTAAATAATAAAGTTTTTAAGACTTTTACAAAAAACCAAATATTAAATAGTGTCAAAATTGACATTAATGAGTTTAAAAAAATACTATTTTATTAAATTATATAATTGTCCTAAAAATATAATATTTTGAAATAAATAGTTATATAATTATAAATATTTAATTAATAAACCACTTGAGGTTCTCTTGTCATTTTATAGTAAATATATTAACCATGTAGTATAAAAAACAAGAAGGCATCGTAAAAGTTAAACTATTTAACTATGGGATAAGTCTAAAAGATAAGGTTAATATGGTAACCTAAAAATATCAAAAACCTAGTTTTTGAAAGGATTTAAACCCATCCCCACATTATCCTCAATATAAATCAATTTCTACCTATTATAGATCGAATATATTTTTATAATAAATTAATATTTCCAGGTTTTCCTAAAGTGCCACTCACCTCTCTTATAAAAGGGTACTTCCCCTTCTCTTAAATTAACACCACCAAAGCCCTTTGGATCATCCAAAACCTTCTCAAATAACCTCCCAACTACCCTCAATTAATCCTATAGGTAATACATTGATCATAAATCTATCCTAAGGAGCCATTTTGTTCAAATAAAAAAGGAATCATCCATAGGAGAAGTAATTATATTATCACCTCTTTCAAAGTTATTTTCTTTTTCCGTATCATCTTTAATTGTTATTTCCATACTGAAATAATAATTCCAGTACCTTATACATACTGAAATTCTATGGTACAACCATATTAATTATTCTATTCATCCTATGAAAGAGAATGTTACCACATGTGCGTACGTACGACATAATGTCTCCAAGTCTTGGTATAGTTTGTCATTCAACACTTCATTATTTGGATGGGAATAATAATGAGTATAATTGAGGTAAATAATACATATAACATGTTAATTATTCTTTATATATAATATATCATCCAATTATATACTATTTCACCATCAATAGAATTATATTTTCGCTTGTGCGTACGTGCGTCTTACCATATCCTCAATGTGATTTGATTTCATTCCACATCGTAACCATTCAAGAATAATTTTCATTTGATGATTAAAAATAAGTTTTATTAAATTAATATCAGTCTATATATGAATCAAAAACATCCTATCCCTAACAAAAATGAATTACTTAACAAAAAATATGATGTAAAATGAATTAGTTAACACCCAAAATAATGATAATACTGAAATATTATTAACAAAGAAATATTAGAGGATCATATATGATATCATATTTATTTATGTGGTTCTAGTATAATTTAATAACAATTATTTAACCATTATAGAAGAGGTTAACATACCCTCTAATAAGGAAAAGTACAAGGTAAGGTTTAATTTAACAATCTATTTATTATCGGAGGTTGTTTATACGTAAGAATCTACTGGGACTTCTTTCTCATCCACATCCTTGTTTCCTAAAAAATGTATTTAATTTTTATTAATATTTAATAGGATATGGTTTAAATTCATTTAAACACATGTTTTACTTTTTATAAAATATTTTTAAAGGAATTTTTCTATTGTTTTCAAAACAAGATACTTTATAATATTTTCAAAAAAATAACGAAAGAAGTTTTTTTTCTTATAAGGAAGTTGTGGCTATTTTTCGATGTTATAAAATCATAAAAGCTTCCCTTAAAATATTATAAGAATATTTTAAAAATAAATGTTTTCTTTTTAAATTATGATACTGTTAAATTATTTCAAAGTAGAAAGAGATAGTTTTATCAAATAGTTTTGGATTGATTTCATCTGTGTCAACATCTATTGTTAGATTTTATGTTTAATTGAAGTTGATTTATTATGATATAATATTCATATTGTATTGATAGTTTTATGATATATTTTATTTTGGATATTCTTTTTTTATGTCATTCATAGTTTATTGGTAAAGTAATAACATTTCATATACTATTTTAATACAGATGTTTTTGTTATGTTTCACCCTTTTTATATGAGAAATGTATTGGATGTAGTAAGTGAAAGGAGGGGCCCACAATATCTTCTCAATGCACCAGTAGGTCTCCTGAGAAATACTAGTGTGTTGTCACAAGGCATTGAAAATATTTTTATTTTTAGTCATGGCATGAGGCTTTGACAATGTGGTTATGATGTCCGACATTATGCATTCCATCATTATGTGATTAGGTATTGATATTACATGGTATTATTCAACCAGTAGATTATCCACATGAATAAGTAAAGGGAATTATTTGATTTATATTTTCAATATTATGCTGAAGTTTTAGTTTAAAAAGATTTTGTTTTAGTATTTTACATTTTATTAAATTTTTATGCTTATTTATGATAGTTTCCGCTATATTGTTATCCTTGTTGAGCATCTGAGTTGGCCCTTTCTTATGTATTTTTTTAGGATGTAAAGAAGTATATTATGACTGAACTACAGGGATAGGGTAAGGGATATGAGTTTGTTAAAAGCATAAACACTGTTACTTTTTCATTTCATAGTGTAATGTAAAACTTATTTATATATCTAGTACTTACAAGGCTACTATACTGATCGGTCTTTCTGGACTTGATCTCATTTGATCATGCTAATGTTATGTAATAATGCACAGACTCTAAGTAACTGAGGTTGGGGATTTACATAAATCCCCAATGTAATTTAATCCCATGAAGTAATCTCATTCTTCTAGAATTTTTTAAAATAAGATGTCATCCACCACAACATTGTGTGATTCAGGTGGGATTGAGTAGGTGGTGGATATAAGCGTGAAAAAGGTAGTCCATTTTTTAAGAAAATGAAAAGTGGTTTTGATCTGTAAATATGTTGCTGATCTAGTTAAGATTAGTAAAGTGGTATATATTTAATTCCCTAAACTAAGACCTTATTTCTTTGAGGATCATCTAGGTCTATATTCTGTTTAGGTTTCAGGTTATAAGGAATTAGAGAATATGAAACTATCTTTTTAGTCCTAGGTGAAATTAGAAATCAAGAGTTGCATGGGTTAATTTTTTTTGGAATTGTATTGGGAACTAAATATTATATTGTTATTATTTTTATAACCTTTATGTCTTAGGAAAGCTAGAAATAGCTCCTCCTCTCACCATGAGGCTTGAAATGTTTAAATTACTTCTTAAAACTCCCATGTTGTTATAGATGATGTTACAAGTGGGTCCCAATGACTGCATAGACACACTGCCTTAACATTGTTTTTTGGTCCTGCTCCACTAGGTACTATCAGTTTCCCCACAGACATTTGGTCCCCACCCTAGGGCCCACCCACATGTACGAATGGGTCATCAGACTAAGGAATTTCCCCACAGTCCAACACATAACATTTCCTATGTGTTTGGTCCTCACTCACACATACACACAAAAACATCCCAGAAAGTCACCCATCCTGATCACTACTCCAGGACAAGCATGCTTAACTGTGGAGTTCTAATTATGTAGGATCCCAAAAAAGAAGGTACACCTTGTTGACATGGGTGATATCATTTAGTCATTTAACCCTTTATCATAATGGGGTGTAACATTCACCCCCACTATAGCACAACATCCTTGTTTTGGGACATATATCTCCACCCAAGAAGTGCTCTGCAGTTAAGGATTGGAACTACCTCTGATACCAAATGTAACAACTGGCTCCCAGTGATACCACACACACCCTAATTGAAAACTTTTGCCATGTCCTAGCCCTCCAGGTACCACCCGTTGCCCCATATACATGTGTCCCCACCCTAGGCCCCACCAACATGCCCAATCAGGTCATCTGACTAATGAAAGTCCCCACATGCCAAAACATTTTCATTCCTATGTGTTTTTTCCTCACTCACACACACCCTATGAACATTCCCTGAAGGTCACCTATCCTGATCATTAATCCAAGCCAAGAAAGCCTAAATGTGGGGTTTTAATCAGGTAGGATCCCTAAAAGGAAGGTGCACCTTGTTGAAATGAGTCATATAATTATCCATTTAATCCATTATCATTATGGGGTTTTATTATGTCTCCTAACCCAATTATATTGTAATATGAAACACATAATTAGGTGGTAGAAGTCCTCCCTAATCATGGAAGCTACTAAAAGAGCACCCGTGAATCATGTGATTTTAGGAAAACTTCTTTATGGTTAAGAAACTCAAGAAACTAATAAATTATGAGTCTCTAATATCAGGATCAACTCTTAACGGACTATGGATTTTGATGAATCCTTTTCTACTTATTTGATAAATTTTATTGGGGTGTTCTCTCCTTTTTTCTATTTGGATTTTGGAAGGTTGGTAGGAATTCATTTTTGTCCCCTTTCCTCTCGTTGTTATTATTTTTTTCTTAATAAAGTGGCTTGACCCAATCCTATTTTGATAAAAATAATCGTATATATTCTAAATTTTAATATGATTACATATATATTGACATCTATAATTAATTATTATTAATTATCATTAATTTTTTTGTTATTAATTGATTGCAATTATGTTTCAACTAGCATGTATGTTTGTCTATTTAAATGAATCTATTTGTATATATATGTGTGTATATATATATTAATTTTATTTGACTAATATTTATTTTTATTTTTATGTAACACAATTATAAATATACAAATAAATAATAAATTTAAATTCATTATGTAGTTTTTTCACATTTAAAACAAAATAAAAAACACTAGACCTGTTTTAAAAGGTGGATAAATTAAGAATTAGTAAAATATTTAATTTTTTCTAAATTATAAATAATTTAATAGATTTCTAAATTAAAAATTATTGGTGATTAAAATAAAAACAAAATAGTCATAGAAATACTAATAATTTCAACTTTAATCATTTAATCAACTACTTCCAAATTTACCATTTACTAGAAAAATTAAAATTTTTCTACTCTTCAATTTAATATTTAATGACAACCAATTCATAGCTATTAACCCCATTTATTAAAATCCACTAACCTCCTATTTTATTTATTAAAATACCTTCAATATCCAATCATTTATTCAATTATAGAACATTTCCCTTCACCATGTTATAAATTTCCCATCATATTTATTTGTTATGGGGAAACTATAAAATTTTACCTCAACATTTAACCAACCACTAAAAAATAGATGACAATAAATCCCACGCCAACCATGTAATCTAGACACACAAACCACCTCCTCATCACATGTCAATAGGTCCAACTAATACCACACAACATTCCATTTCAAAACCAACGTACCGTAGGATGGATTCCTAACACATCCCACATCTGAAGTGATCCATCAAGAAACTATGCAACCAAAAATATATCTCAAACAATAGTTTCAATCTGCATAAAACATATATAAATTCACAAAAAAATTATAAACATTCTATTAATAAAAAATTAATATAAATTCCATGATCTTCATTAAGAGACTCCCAATTTCCAAACAACAATTTTGTTACAATATTTATGTAATTAATCAATTGTGAGAGATTATTCTAAAAATTAATTATATAAAAATATGTTTATGATTGAATAAAAAAAATCTTCTTGAAATGAACTCATTCCATTCAAGAAGCATTGTGAATAGAAAAAAATATTGTACATCACAGGTGATCACCATTTCCCTCAATTTTAAATAGTATATTACATTATCTTTTTTAACCCAATGCTTACCATTCAACCAAAGACATCAAGAGAAAACAGTGAAATATTTTACATAAACCAAAAATGAAGATGTCACGAATTCCCTACCTCGTTTGGCGCATCATCAAATTATTACATAAGTGAAAGATGAATAAGATGATTCATAGATCCACAACTATGAATGTAACACATAGGTCAACCAATAAGAAATCCCAATTAAAATCATGATTGTGGTCTATTTAAACCCTACTAAGAAACTTTTATATCCATCTATAGATAAATATTGTAGATATTTTTAAGGGGGAAATAAAAAAATATAGAAAACACACATTTGATCACCACCGATTGATCTATTGATGTTAAGAGTCGACACTAACTTAAGGGTATTAAAATGTCTTCAAATGGTTGACTTTTTTCCCATATGGATCATTGAAGATTAAATTTTTTGAATAAATTTAGAAGGGATTATATATTTAAAAAGGTTCTAGAGAGTACAACATCACGGTGTGACAAGATATGGTCACACTGCGACAAGGAAAATTCCACTAAACCTTCGTAAATCACACTGTGAATCCCCTATATCAATACCATATTAAAAATAGTAAACTGATTTTTATCTGGAACAAATGATGATGTTTGTGACATCCCCAAGGTAAATACAAGATGATGCCACTCAAAATAAAACCACTTAAACATGACTACTAGGACCTCTTGTTGTTACATAGATGGTCATGCTACAATGTTCAACAAGAAGAACTATAGAAATCAGTCATGGAACTCCACTCTATAATATACATGGAACATTCGTAATATCTAATCATGGAAAATCATGAAAACTACCATAATTGAATCCCACATCACGAACTGAACATCCATGCTTCTATCAAAAAATCAGAAGAAGAAAATTTTTTTGACTGAAAAATATTTCACAAGGATCATTTCTTTGACAGTAATGTTCCACACTACTAAAAAAAATACACCTTATATCCCTTCATATTATGACATAAATGGTTATTCCAAGACCCACCTCCTCCACAAAAATCTGAGCTCAACCTTCACTTTCCTTCTTGCAGCCCTCTCCTTCTACATATAACAACCAAAAACATAAAATCTAACTATGTATAAAAGTATTACTTTATAAGAATATAAATATATTATGGTTCTCATACATAATAATAGAAATTATACCAAAAGATAAACCAATTAATACAAATGAAAATTATTTCCCCTTGAGATACCTCTCAAACAGAATAATTCCATAAATAAAACACATGATGCGTAAAAAAGATAATATCAGGCGAACCAATTTTAAACAATCATCATGAACATTTTAGAACATAATATAATATAACATACACTAAAAAAATTAGTTTCAAAATATCTTTGGATACTAAATAAAAATGAGGGATCAATGCTATATTTACAGGTATCTTTGATGTTTCATCCAACTCTTCCTGTAATCATGCAACATTGGGCTATTTCACACATTTCCAAATAGATGCATGAAAATTCCATTGTTTTTGGTGGCTAGAACTCCTATCCACGTAGATTTTGTGTTTAATGTCACCTTTTTCATGCAACATTGTTTCAGAACCTCAAAGGAGTTGCACCTAATTTTGTACAGTTCCATCCAATTCCATTCTTTTCTTATGTTTTCTATTTACATTATCATGAATGTATGTTGTGTGACTATGAAGGGGTTGCATTCACTTTAGAAAAATGTTCTTTCAGTATTGTCTTTGATACAGAATTTGTCCATATAGATTTTTTCATATGTCTAACTTCTAAAGAACATAAATTTTGATCCATAACTTCATTCAGGATGTACAACCAATAAAATTTAATACTAAAAAACA
Organism: Viscum album; assembly: GCA_963277665.1. Classification (NCBI taxonomy): domain Eukaryota; kingdom Viridiplantae; phylum Streptophyta; class Magnoliopsida; order Santalales; family Viscaceae; genus Viscum; species Viscum album. The sequence continues at coordinate 370,497,458 of OY728140.1, read as the reverse complement.
TGTCAAACTTCAAGGTCAAGTTAATAAACATTTTTTCAATTATTGTATGTGTTTTCCTGATACCTTCAATCATTCTTGTTGTAGTAGGTAGAGGATTCTGAATGGTGAGACTAAGGGTTAGAGGTGATACATGACAATGTATTTCATGGTGATTATCTTAAGGGTTGGTCAAAGGATTAATGGAATCAGATAATGATTTAGGGGATTTGGTTTGTTCAGTTAGTATATCAAGAGGAAGGTCTTATTGTGTTCAATATCTCTTTATTGTTAGTATATCTTGGGGTAACAATTATGTATCAAGCCTCTATGGTTCATTTCTTGTGGTTGGAAATAAATAGTCAATATTGGCATAATGAAATATATATTTTATTATATATTTATATATAAAAAAATATGTATGTCATTATATGTTACATATGTATGATTTCATGTGTTATTATTTATTAATATATCTGATATATGTTAATATATAATTTAATATTTTTTTTATTATATATATATATATATATATTAATATATAAATTTAAATAAATATATATTACTTAATTTAAATACAATTATATTAATATTATTAATCATTTATTTAATTATTATTAACTAATTATAATTATGTTTTATCTTTTGTGTATATTTGTTTATATGTATATATTTTTAGCTAGTTTAATATTAATAAAATACTTTTTATTAATATATAATACAATTATATGAGTAATATTATTAATATGTCTATATATATTACATTTAATAAACTTTTAAATTTACATATTCATATATATATATATATATATGTTTATATGTATCTATGTATATATATTTATGTAAATATATGTGTATGTATGTATGTATATATATTTATATTTATGTATATATATGTGTATGTTTATATTTATGTTTCTGTGTTTTATAATATTGATCATTTATACAGTTATTATCAACTATTTATAAATATAATGTGTGTGTTTGTTTCTTTGTATGTATGTTTTTATATATTTATGTATTTATTGGTGTGTGTTTTTGTGTGTCTGTGTTCTTGATCTTCATAATTGGGCCCCCAATATCATTCACCGCATTATCTATTGAAGTTCAATGGTCCTGGACGTTTGAACCCTGAATCTGTGAGTTAGAACTGAGTGATTGCAAAACATATCCATTTTTCAATTTATGTAATATAATAATATTACACTATATTTAGTTATATGATAATATATTTATATAAGATGAAAAATTTAAATAATATTTTATCATAATATATATTGTTAATTATATTTATATTATATTTATATTCGCATAAATTAAAATAATTATTTTTATAAATATGTACATATAAAGTATGTACATATTTGTATATATATAATTTATATATATATTATAATATATTTTCATGTGTATATATATAATTATACATATATATACACACACATACACATTGTTATAAATATACTTATAGGTGGGGGAGGGACTCTAGATCTCCATCTTGATTGATATGCTGACTAGTTCTTGTTTCTCATGATGGTTTTCACATGGGATTTAGAGGTTCATTTGTTGAAAAGAGGGACACTCTCTAGTTTATCATTGTTAATGACCTGTTTGGATCCTCCGAAAACACCAAATAAGTCCTCCAGTGAAGATGTGGTAATCTTTTTCGACTTCAAATCTATTAAAGATTGATCTAGTGACCGTATAATCTCGCTATAAAATATGGAACATATTACTTCTAATTGATATGTCAACTTTTATTGTATTAACATATATATGTGTTCAATTATTTCATGATTTTTCCTACCATTGGGTAGAAATCCATGGAATCTTGACGAACTTATTCATTATATTTCATTAATATAGATCTTTAAAAATTGACTATTTGTTCCAATTTCAAGGGTATTCTGTCACATTTTTTTTACCTTCTGCATATTTTAATTGAAGGAGTTTTAGATTTTATTCAATTATGTTTAGTGTAGTTCATATTGAATTAAATAATGAGATCTTTGTTCAAACCCATTGATGTCAATAATATATGAACCCAATCTTGGTATTGAGTTGTATGTTTAAATAGGACCCTCTAGAATCCTAATATTTTATATGATGTTGTTTTGGATGTATGTTGTTTTTATAAAAATGGATAAATAAACAATGTAAGATTGATTTTTTTATATTCCTCATGGAATTTTATTTGAATTTCACTTTTATTGAAAAGGTGGTTTTATCCAGTAATGATGACGATCTCATCGTGAATATTGTCTACAAGCATTTTCTTTCTTTTTGTGTAAAATGTCATACTATTGGTCAATCTCATGAGAAGTTCTTAATATATTTTCCGGATTATTTTTTCTCACATAGGAGGGAACTCTATAGTTAACTCTATAATATTAACATGAGAGTTTATGGGAATTATAAACTAAAATATGTGTCTCTTGATGTAGACGTAAATTTTAACCTAGTTGATAATAACAGAGTCTTGTCAGTGCCTAAGGATCAAGTGGATGTTTTTGTTGAAATTTTGGAGATTATATATGATCATGTGGTCCATAATTGTATTATTGAATAGGAAAATTTTCATGTAGAATGTATTCTTGTTTCCCAGTGAAAAAATATGGTACATTGGGTTCCCTTCATAACTTAGTTGAATTTTGTTGACCATATATTTTCTATGGAAATGATTTATAATGTTTTTTCTGATTTGTAGAGGAAGGGCCATAAATATTTGGTATATATTGTCAATAAATGTATGGTTTTTCTTGAATGGGTGAAATTTAAGGATACACCAACCATGTGTATTTTAGAACATAGTGTTGGACCAATTGATAATTAATATACTAGTAAAATCGTTTCAAAATATCTTATAGACAAAAAACCATGGTATGAGAAAATGATATCATAAAGAGATAGTAGAGGTATGTATATATTGAATGCTAAATCTCTAATGTAATTTAATAGCATGAATTGTTCTCATTCTTATAGAATTTTCTAAAAGAAAATGTCATCCACTACAACACAGAGTGCTTCAGTTGGGAATGAGTAGGTGGGTGATATAAGTATGAAAATCGTAGTCCATATTTTCAGAATATGAAATGTGGTTTTGATCAGTAAATATGTTGTTGATCTAGTGGGGATGATTAAAGTGATTTATATTAAATCCCCCCAGATAATTCTTACTTTCTATGATGATCATCTAGGTCTATAGTCTGTTTAGGTTTCAGGTTGTAAAAATTAGACAATATGAATCAATCTTCTTTGTCCAGGGTGTAATTACAAATCACAAGTTGCATGGGTCAAATGTTTCGGTAATTGTATTTTGCACTAAATATGATTTTAGTAATTTTGTAGAACCTTTAAGGCTTGGAAAAGCTATACCTAGATCAACCACTCATCTTGCGGATTCAAATGTTTTAATTACATCTTCAATCTCACATGTTCTTATAGAAGGTATTCCAGTTTCCCAGTAAAAAAATATTCTACGTTGGTTTCCTTTCATAACTTAGATGACTGTTTTGATCATATCTACTCTATAGAAATAATTTCGCATGTTTTTTCTTGATGTGTAGAAGAAGGGCCATATATATTTGGTATATATTGTCAATGAAATGATGGTTTCTCTTGAAGGGGAGAAATTTAAGGATACACCCACCATGTGTCTTTTAGAACATAGTATTAGACAAATTGATAATTAATATACTAGTAAAATCATTTCAAAATATCTTTTGGAAAAGAAACTACGGTATTTGAAAATAGAAGCTTCAGGAGCCAGTAAAGGTAAGTGTATATTTAATGATAAATTGTAACACCCGAAGATTCTCTGATATGCTTCTCTTTGAATAACACAACAACTTGCGTTATATGAAGCTCAGAGTTTTAGCACACCACGACCAATCAAACTAGACATTTAAAAAGAAGTTATGAATAGTAATACCCAATTTTTGAAATTATAAAAAATTAATTTTCCAAATTTGACTTCATTTTTGGATTCACAATATCAAAATTATCTTAGGGTGAATTTTTTGTATTTTTCTAAAAACATAAAATTTTTGATGAATTGTGTAAAACCCTACATTATTATTTAAAACAAATTTTTTATTTATATAATTAATATTTGTATTTCATTTTATTTTAGAGTCAAAATATAAACATAATACCTATATTATTAAAATGTAATTAATTGGAGTCATTTTAGAATAGGATTAGATATATAAAATTTTATTGAACTTTTTAACATCTTTTACCCACCTTCTAGGCACATTTGAGAATTTGCATAAAACATAGTTTTAACGCTGTTATGAATTGAATTTCAAAAATATGATTAACACCTTAGTCACAAGTAAGTAATTTGTTTTCAATAGGATGAAAATTATTTTTCTTGAATAGTATCTTTTGAATTTTATTTACTACAGTTAAATTTAAATAGTGTCATTAAAGGTAAAAATAATATTATAATAATATAAAATTACCCCAACACATGTCCTAATTCAATTGGATATGTTTTTTTTACCACAATCAACATTAGAAGAAAAATACAATCCTTTTTGATTCATTTGGGGTAAATTATGACATTTATTATATTTTATTTAAATAAGAGGTAAAAGTGATAAATTCAAATTTCCATAACAAAACCATTTTTAATATATGTTTTTACATAAAATAAATTAGACTATAAATATTAATTAGAAAGCTAAAAATATTTCCTACATCGTGGTTTTTTTTGTAATTTTTAGACATTAAATAATTAAATTTATTTATAACATAATGGGGATGAAGTAATGACTTTATTAATGAGAGATTAAAATAATTGATATTATAAATTTAAAAATAAATTTAAATTGAATCTTTTGATTCCATACAAGAATTTCAGAGGAGAATATGACATGTTATGTTTGATTCAATTTTTTTTTGAAATAATCAAGTTCTTATGACTTTAAGATAAACCAAATACTAAATAGTGTCAAAATTGACATAAATGAGTTTTTAAAACAAATACTATTTTATTTAACTATATAATAGTCCTAAAAATCTATTATTCATCCAAATGACTTAGATAATTCTAAATATGTCATTAAGGAACCACTTGAGGTTCTATTTGTCATTTTATAGTAACTATATTAACCATGTAGTATAAAAATAGAAGAAGACATCGTAAAAGTTAAACTATTTAACTATGGGTTAAGTCTATATGATATGGTTAATATGGTGACCTAAAAATGTCTAAAACCTATCAGTTGAGAGGATTTATACCCATACCAAAATAATCCTTGAAATAAATAAATTTTGAGATATTAGAAACAAAAAATAATTTTATAATAAATTAATATTTCACGATTTTCCTAATGTGCCCCTCACCTCTCTTATAAAAGGGTACTTCCCCTTCTCTTATATTCACACCCCCAAATCCATTTGTATTGGCCAAAACCTGTACAAATATCCTCCCAACTAACCAAAGTTTACCCTATAGGCCTTACATTGGTCATAAATACAACCCAAGGAGCCCTTTTTTTCAAATCAAATGAAAGCACCAAAAGAAGAGGTAATTATTTTATCACCTCTTTCAATGTTCTTTTCTTCCTCCAATTACTATTTCTTTATTGTTTCCATACTAAAATAAAAGCTCCAGTACCTTATATATATTGAGATGATATGGTACAACCATATTCATTATTTTATCTATCCTGTGAATGACAAATTCATCATACGTGCGTACGTACATCTTACCATCTCCAGATCGTGGCGAAGTTTGTTTTTCAAGACTTAATTATTTTGATGTGTAAAATAATGAGTATAATTTATGTAAATATTCAATATAACATCTTAATTTTTTTTATATATATAATATAACATCCAATTACCGTCTCCATGATGCGATGAGATTTTGTTCCCCATCGTAACCATTCAATGATTAATTTTCACCAAATGAATAAAAATAATGTTTAAGAACTTAATATAATTATATATATGAATCAAATACATCCAATCCATAACAACATAACTTACTTAGAAAACTATAAGAATGAAAATGATTCATTTAACACCCGAAACAAAGATAATACAAAAATATTATTAACAAAGAAGTATTATAGGATCAAATACGATGTCGTATTTATGTATTTGGTTCTTGTGTAATTTAATACCAATCATCTAACCATTATATAGGAGGTAAACATACCCTAAACTAAGGAAAAATAAAAGGTAAGGGTTAATTTTAAAATCTCTTTATTATCAAATGTTATTTATACAAAAGAATCTAATGGGACTTCTTTGCCATCTAGATCTGTGTTTCTTAAAAATGTATTTCAAAACATTTTTACTATTTCCTAGACTATGGGTTAAAGTCATTTATACCCTTATTTTAATTTTTTAAAATTTTTTTAATGCAATCTTTCTTTCGTTTTCCAAATAAGGAACTTTTTGACCTTTTCGACAAATTTCTTAATGAATTTTTTTAACTTATACTGTGGGTGCAGTTATTTTACAACATTATAAAACCTTATAACATTCACTTAAAAGATTATAAGAATATTTTAAAAATAAAGGTTTTCTTTTAAAATTATGCGATTGTTAAATGGTTTCAAAGTATAAAGAGATATTTCTCTCAAATAGTTTTTAGATTGATTTCATCTCTGTCAACATCTATTTTTGGATTTAATGTTTAATTAATGTTCAATTATTATTATACAATATTACATATTTTATTGATATTTTTATTATATGTTTTATTGTGTATGTGTTATTTTTATGCCATTTACGGTTTATGGTTAAATTATTAACATTTAATATGCTAGTTTAATTTGAATGTTTATGTTATGTTTCACCCTTTTAATATGATGAATACATTGGATGTAGTAAGTGATGTGTGGTGCCTACTATATACCCTAAATGCATTGTTTTGTCTCATGAGACAAACTACTATCTCGGAAAACGACCTTGAAAATATTTTTATTTTTAGTCTTGGCACGAGGCCTTGGATAGGTGGTTATGATTTCTGGCATTATGCATTCCATCATTATGATATTAACTATTGATATTACTTTTTATTATTCAACACATGGAATATCAATGTGAATAAGTAAGTGGAATTATTTGATTTATCTTTGCCATATTATGCTGATGTTTATGTTTAAAAGGCATGTGTTTTAGTCTTATACATTTTCCCAAATGTTTATGTTTTTTAGGATATTTTCTGCTATATTGTTATCCTTACTGAGCATCTGATCTCACCCCTTTCTTATGTTTTATTTTTACCAAGATGCGAAGAAGTATATTTTGACTCACCTGCAGTGATAGGGGCTAAGGGATTTGAGTTTGTTCAAAAGAGACACAATATTACTTTTTCATTTCATAATGTAATGTAAAACCTATGTATATATCTAGTACTTCCAAGTATACTAAATTGATCGGTCTTTCAGGACATGATCTCTTGTGATCGTGCCGATATAATTTTTTATTGCACCGACTCTAGTGAACTGGGGTAGGGGCATTGCAGTTGGTATCAGAGGAAGTTTAGTACTAACCTTGGCAAATAGATTTAGAAAAACTATAATTATAGAACATTACCCTAAGATTGAATTTGAGGACAAGTATAGAAGAACATCCAGAAAATTTGGTAATGTAGATATTATGTGGGTTTTCCAATAAATACATCCCTATATGAATACTACAAGTGGACATGGTTCTCTCACAGATGTACCTAGGAGTGAAAAATCTGACAAGGAGTTTCGGGCTTGACCTGGGGTATCCTGGTACATGACAATGGTCTTTACTGTGCACTTGGTTTGACACTCCCGAGGATATAATTAGGATAATTTACATTTTATTTACAAACCATTATGAAGGATTTATGAGTAAATAATTTCCTAGAGAAAACATTTTTATCATTATGGATTATATACATAAACTGTTCAATTTATGTTGAGTATTTTACATGTTTTGGTATTATGCATTGAGATTCATAAACTAATCTAGTGTATGCCATTTTTAGAAATTGAACATAGTGGAAGGAATGGAAAAAAGTATCAACACATGTAATCCATGTATAGATTTCCCTCCAATTCATGATAATTATAGTGGATCTGGTGATGCAACTAGTGCTGAACAACTTGTACACATACTAGGAAAACTCACTCATGTTATGTATAATAACCTTACACGTATAGAGCACCCTGATCCACAACATGTCGGATCAATTTTAGACAACTTTTGGAGGAAACAACCACCAAAATTAAATGGGGATACAAATCTATTTTAAGCTGAAAAATGGATAAGTTCCTTAGGGAAAATATTTCATGGTTTGGGAAGAAGCAGAAGGGAAAAAGTTGCCATAAAATAATGTTGCTTCTCAGGAGATACAGATCAATGGTAGTCATAATTTCAAAACACAGATGAGGATTAATAATTATTAAATATGTAATGGATTTTGTTTAAAGAGATTCTATTAGAAAAATACATTCCTCATGAACATAGATCTGATATGGAAAGGCAATTTCCAAGTCTGATGAAAAAGGAGGATGAGAATATCAAAAAGTATAAGGCTAACTTTACAAGGATATCAAGGCATGCTACAGATTATATACACAACCCAATAAGTAAGATTGATCAATTCATTTATGGGTTAAAACAATTTCTATGATGAGCATTAGTCTCACAATCCTTCTCATCATATGAAGATATAGTCTCATGTGCTATCAAGATAGAAAAGGAATTATCTATGACTTATGACTTTAAAGGGAAGAAATATAAGAAGATATATGCTTAACACTCTGGAAAAGGAAATAAGGTGAGGAAGGTAAAAGTTTAATTTCCACTATACAATAAATGTGGGATGAAACACCCCAATACTTTTCTGAAGGGAATGAGAGTTTGTTACAAGTGTGGAGAATAAGGTCACCAATATCATGATTGAAATGGGAAGAAAAAAGCTACCGATGTTCAAGGATACAATATTAATTAAATGGGGAATTATTAAAATGAATGTCCTAAGCATCAAGGAACCTTACCTTATAAAAGGCTATTGGAGAAAGGCCAAGCTTATTCAATAACAACTGCTGAGGTTGAAGTTCTGAGTGATGTGGTAGCAGGTACTATAATAATTTCCTAAAAATTATCCAATTATTAATTTGATTATGGATCATCAAATTCTTTCTTATCTTCCCAATTTTCTAAGAAAATTATATATTTCAAATTTAACTTATAAAGGGAGTCTTTAGTCAAAACTCTTAAGGGAAGTATCATAGAAACTAATTTTTTTCAATTAGTTACCATTATTGTATATAAACGTGATTTATCTACTGATATTATTATCATACCCATGATTTAATTTGATTTAATTCTAGGTATGGATTCTCTCTTGGACCACGACAAGAAAATTTATTGTAAGAAGAAGGAGGTTACAATTTTATATGATGATAAAAAATCAATTACCTTCAGAGCAGAAACATCACCATATGATTTTCATCTAGATCCACCCCAAATGGCTCTACTAAATTCTATTATTAGGGAGGAAAGGAGTAAAGTAACTATGGTTGAGTAATGTAATGATCAAATATAGGATGCACCTATTGTACAGGAATATGTTGATGGGTTTCAAGAGTATTTACCTCGATATCCTCCATAATGGGAAATTAAGTTTTTCATTGACTCAATTCTTAGTTCAAGGCCCGTATCGAAGACCCCTTATAGAATGACCAATGTGGAATTAGTGGAACTAAAGAAACAACTAGATGAATTTAGTAATAAAGGATTTATTCTCCTCAGTGTTTCTCTATGGGGAGACCTTGTTCTTTTTGTTAAAAGAATGATGGATCTATGAGGTTGTGAATTGAATATATGGAGATCTATGATATAAAAATAAAGAACATGTATCCCCTACTTTTCATTGATGTTTTATTCAATAAACTTCATGGAGCTCAATATTTTTCAAATATTGACCTTCAATATGAATATCATCAGTTATCGGTGAGGAAGGCACATATTCCAAAGACAGTATTTCAAACCACCTATGGGAATTATGCGTTTACAATAATACCATTTGGACTGAATAATGCACCCACTGATTTCATGGATTTAATGAATATATTTTTCAAGGAATATCTCAATGACATTGTAGTTGTATTTATTGATGATATCTTGGTATACTTAAAAATCTATGAAGATCATGAAAATCATTTGCGCACAATTCTAAAGACTCTTAGAAGAAATGAATTATATGGGATGTTTAGAAAGTTTGAATTCTGGATTTAGGAAATTTCTTTTCTTGGATATATTGTCTCTAAGGATGGAATCTCTTTTGATACATCAAAGACAATGGCAATCCATGAATGTTCGAAATCGATGATTATAACTGAGGTACACCATTTTATTGGTTTAGTGGGTTATTATCGTCATTTTGTCTATAATTTTGCATGATTGGATAACCCATTAACCAATCTCACGCGTAAAGGGGTTAAATTTGTTTAGACATAAGAGTGATTGTTTTGATGAATTTAATAGAAGATTAGTCAATGATCCTATTTTGACTCTACCATTGGAGAATGATGGGTTTTTCATTTATAGTGATGCTTCGATGAAAGGAATTGGTTATCTACTTATGAATAATGATAGAGTTATTGCCTATGCATTATGGAAGATAAAAATTCATGAACAAAACTATCCAACTCATGATCTTGAGTTAGCAGTTGTAATATTTTCTCTCATGATATGGTGACATTATCTATATGGTGGAAAATCTGAGATATATACTGATCACAAAATTTTGAAGTATATTTTCTCACAGAAAGAACTCAACATGAGGCAAAGGCGATGGATTGAACAACTCAAAGATTATGATTTCACAATACACTACCACACGGGTAAGGAAAATAAGGTGCAAGATGCTTTGACCAGAAAGGAACATGGAGTTTTGAAAACAAGAGAGTTGAAAGGAATCCTTTGTTAATGGATCTAGTAAGGATGGATATGGGAATAATCATGGAAATTGAAACATCATTACTTTTTCAAATGGTTTCCAAACCATCTTTACTAAAAAGGATAAAAATTTCTCAGACTAATGCTGTGGAGTTTCAAAATAAAATTAAAGATGTGAATGATGGGAGATTGGTTGACATATTATATGAAGATGGAACTTTGAAATTTGGGAATAGGATTTTATTTCCTGATATACCTGATATAAAAAGGGAATTGTTGAATGATGCACATATCTCCAATTTCTTTGTACACCATGTTAGCACTAAGATGTATAGAGATTTTAAGGAACATTTTTTGTGGGATAATATGAAGAAGGATATTGATGATTATGTGTCAAGATGTATGGTTTTACAATAGGTCATGGGTGGACGACAGAATCCTTGAGGAATCATGCATCCTCTTCTCATACCTGAGTGGAAATGGGATGGTATTATGAGGGAATTTGTCATTGGGAAACCCTAGACTCCTATAAGGAATGATGAAATATGGATCATTTTTTATCAACTTACCAAGCAAGCACATTTTATTGTTATAGGATAAAATTTACCACTTCAATGTTTATCCAGACTATATATAAATGATGTTTTAGACTTCATGGTATACCCATGTCGATTATTTCTGATCATGATCCCTTTTTTAAATCAAGAATCTAGAAAAGTATTCATAAATCCCTAGATACTAAAATTAGTTTGAGAACATCCTACCACCCTAAAACTGATGGACAATCAAAAAATACTTTTCAAACCATAGAAGACATGTATAGATATTTCTCACATGACTTTCAATGTATGTGGGACCAGTATTTACCTCTGGTATAATTTTCAAATAACAATAGCTTCCATTCAAGTATTCAGATGGCACCATATGAATCGTTACACAAAAAGTGATGTCACACACCAACATTTTGGGGTGATGTTGGTGAAAGAAAGCTCGTAGGCCCAGAACTTGTTGTGGAAAAAATGGAAAAGGTGAATATTATCCAAACCCACATTAAAGAAGCTTAAAGTATGAAAATGAGCTATGATGATAACCGAACAATGGATTTGTAATTTCAAGTAGGAGATCATGTTTTCTTGAAGGTATATCCTTGGAAGGGAATTATACAATTTGGTAAGAAGGGTAAATTAAGTCTCAGGTACATCAGAACTTTTGAAATTCTAGAATGAATTGTAGTTGTAGCTTACAGTTTGGAAATGCCTCCATGTCTCTCCAAATATCATGAAGTGTTACATATATCACAATTGAGGAAATACATGCCAGACCCAGCACATGTACTCACCTATAAAGAAATAGTACTGGTACCCAATCTATCTTATTGTGAAGTGCCTATCAAAATTACTAATACTGAAGAACAATTGTTGAGAAAAAGGATGACTCGTCTGGTAAAAGTTCTTTGGAAAAACCATAAAATGGAAGAGGCAATGTGGGAACCGGGGTAACTTATGATAAAGAACCATCTGAATCTTTTTATGCAATAGTATTCTACAAATTTCGAGGATGAAATTATTTTAATTATGGAATAATTTAACACCCCAATCTTTCACCGTTTGCTTCTATTTAAATAACACAATATCTTGCGTTGTACACAGTTCTGAATTCTAGCACAACACGACCAATCAAACTAGCCGTTTAAAAAGCAGTTATGAATAGTAATACACACTTTTTAAAATTTTATAAATTTTATTTTTCAAAATGGACTTCATTTTTGGATTCATAATATCAAAATTATTTTAGGGTGAATTTTTTGTATTTTTTTGAAATCATTCAATTTTTAATGAATAGTGAAAAACAATAAATTATTGTTTAAAAACGAATTTTTATTTAAATAAAAATAATTATTATTTAAATTTATTTTAAAGTAAAATTATTTAAATTATACCTATATTAGTTCAATATAATTAATTTGACTCGTTCAATAATAAAATTATATATATATAATTGTATTGAACTTTTTAACGTCTTTTACCCACCTTCTAGGATAATTTGCAAATTTTCATAAAATGAATTTTTACCGCTTCGGTGAGTTGAATTTCAAAAATCAGATAGACACAGTTTTTATCAATAAGTAAAATTTGGTTCAATAGGATGAAAATAATTTTTATTGAATAGAAAATTTTGAATTTTATTTTCCACGGTTAAAAGTAGATAGGGTAATTAAAGGCAAAAATAATATTATTATAACATAAAATTACCCCAACACATGTACTAATTCTATTGGATAAGTTTTTTTCGACCAAAATAAATCTTAGAACAAAATTAAGAATCTTTCAGTTCTATTTGGGTCATGGTAGGACATTTATTATATTTTATTTAATGAATAGTTAAACGTGTGAAATTCAAATCTTAATAAATAAACCATTTTTAATTTTGGGTTATACATAAGAGAATTTAGACTAGAAATATTAATTATAAATATAAAAATATCTCATACATCATAGAATTTTATTTATAATTTTTAGACATTAAATAACTAAATTTATTTATTACACAATGATGACACATTAATTACATTATTAATGAAAGATTAAAATAATTGATATTATAAATATTAAAATAAATGTACATTGAAACTCCTGATACCATCCAAAAAATTTATAGGTTAATATGAAATGTTAAGGATCATTCAATATTTTTTTTTTTGAAATAATGAAGTAGTTAAAACTTTAACAAAAACCAAATATTAAATAGTGTCAAAATTGACATAAATGTGTTTAAAAAAATACTTTTTTATTAAATTATATAATAGTCCTAAAAATCTAATATTCGGAATACATACTTAAATAATTCTAAATATTTCATTAATAAACCACATGAGGTTCTGTTGGCATTTTATAGTAACTATATTAACCATGTAGTATAAAAAAACAAGAACGCATCGTAAAAGTTAAATTATTTAACTATGGGTTAAGTCTAAAAGATAAGGTTAATATGGTGACCTATACATATCTAAAACATAGTGTTGGAGAGGAGTTAAACCCATCCACACCTTATCCTCAAACTAGATCAATTTTTACCTATTAGAAACCGAAAATATTTTTATAATAAATTAATATTTCAAGGTTTTACTAAAGTGCCCCTCACCTCTCTTATAAAAGGGTACTTCCCCTTCTCTTAAATTAACACCACCAAAGCCCTTTGTCTCATCCAAACCCTACTCAAATCTCCTCCCAACAACCCTCACTTAATCTTAGAGGTATTACATTGATCCTAACTTCATACTAAGGATCCCTTTTGTTCAAATAAAAATAAAGCACCCATATAAGAAGTAATTATTTTATCACCTCTTTAAAAGTTCTTTTCTTCTTCCACAACTTCATTCATTGTTATTTCCATAATGAAATAATAAATACATTACCTTATACATACTTAAATTTTATGGTACAACCATATTAATTATTCTATCCATCCTATGAATGACAATGTTACCGAACATGCATACGTACGACATACCATCTCCACGTCTTGGTGTAGTTTGTTATTCAACACTTCATTATTTGGATGGGAATAATAATGAGTATAATTGATGTAAATAATTAATATAACATGTTAATTAGTTTTATATATAATATATCATCCAATTAAATATTCTTTCACCATCAACAGAATTATATTTCCGCTCGTGTGTACGTGCGGCTTACCATCTCCTCGACACGATTAAATTTCATTCTGAATCATAACCATTCAAGAATAATTTTCATTTGATGATTAAAAATAATGTTTATGAAATTAATATCATTATATATATGAATAAGAAACATACTATCCATAATAAACATGACTTACATAACAAAACAACTGAAGGAAAATGAATTAGTTAACACCAAAAATAATGATAATACTGAAATATTATTAACAAACCAATATTAGAGGATCATATATGACATCATATTTTTTATGTGGTTATATTATAATTTAATAACAAATATTTAACCATTATAGAAGATGTTAACATACCCTCGACTATGGGAAAGTACAAGGTAAGGGTTAATTTAACAATCTATTTATTATCTGAGGTTGTTTATACGTAAGAATCAACTGGGACTTCTTTATCATCCACATCCATGTTTCTTAAAAAACGTATTTGATTTTTTTTAATATTTTTTAGTCTATGGTATAAATTCATTTATACCCATGTTTGAATTTTTATAAATTTTTTTGAAAGGAATCTTTATATTTTTTTCAAAACAAGGTACTTTCTGACATTTTTGACAAATTAAAGAAAGAATGTTTTTTTACTTATACGATGGGTGTGGCTATTTTCCGCCATTATAAAACCTTAAAAGCTGCCCTTACAATTATATAATAATATTTTAAAAATAAATGTTTTATTTTTAAATTATGATACTGTTAAATGATTTAAAATTAGAAAGTGATATTTTTCTAAAATTGTTTTAGATTGATTTCATTTGTGTCAACATCTATTGTTGGATTTTATGTTTAATTGAAGTTGATTTAATATGATATAATATTCCATATTGTAGTGATGGTTTTATAATCTTTTTGATTTTGGATATTCTTTTTTATGTCATTTACAGTTTATGGTTAAAGTATTATCATTTCATATGCTAGTTTAATAAGAATATTTATATTATGTTTCACCCTTTTCATATGAGGAATGAATTGGATGTAGTAAGTGACAATAGGGGCCTTCGATATCCCCTCAATGCACCAGTAGGTCTCATGTGAAATACTAGTGTGTTCTCACAAGGCATTGAATATATTTTCATTTTTAGTCTTGGCACAAGGCCTTGACTATGTGGTTATGATGTCTGACACTATGCATTCCATCATTATGTGATTAGGTATTGATATTACATGGTATTATTCTACTAGTAGAATATCCATGTGAATAAGTAAATGGAATTATTTGATTTATCTTTTCCATATTATGCAGAAGTTTAAGTTTAAACGGATTTTGTTTTAATCTTTTACATTGTATTAAATGTTTATTCTTATTTATAATAGCTTCAGCTATATTGTTATCCTTGTTGAGCATCTGATCTCGACCTTTCTTATGTTTTAATTTTTATAAGATGTGAAGATGTATATTATGACTGACCTACAGGGATAGGATACGGGATATGAGTGTGTTCAAAGGATACACAGTTTTACTTTTTCATTTCACAGTGTAATATAAAACTTATGAATATATCTTATACTTTCAAGGCTATTATACTAATTAGTCTTTCAGGACTTGATCTCTTTTGATCATGCTAATGTTATGTAATAATTCACCGACTCTAGGTAACTAGGGTCTGGGCATTACATAAATCCCCAATGTTATTTAATCCTCAGAAGTAATCTCATTCTTCTAGAATTTTTTAAAATAAGATGTATCCACCACAACATTGAGTGAATCAGTTGGGATTGATTGGGTGGTTGGTATAAGAGTTAAAAAGGTAGTCCATTTTTTAAGAAAATGAAGAGAGGTTTAGATTAGTAAATATGTTGATGATCCATTGGGGATCCGTAAAGTGGTATATATAAAATCCCCAAAGCTAAGACCTGCTTTCTGTGAGGATTAAATAGGTCTGTATTCTTTTTAGGTTTCAGGTTGTAAGGAATTATAGAATATGAAACTATAATTTTAGTCCTAGGTGTAATTAAAAACCAGGAGTTGCATCTGGAAATTTTTTTTGGAATTGTATTGGGAACTAAATATTATATTGGTATTGTTTTATAACCTTTAAGTCTTGTGAATTCTAGACCGAGATCCTCCTCTCAGCACGAGGCTTAAAATGTTTAAATTACTTCTTAAAACTCCCATGATAGATATGAATCAAATACATCCTATCCATAACAAAATGACTTACGTAGGAAAACATAAGAATGAAAATGATCCAGTTAACACACGAAACAATGATAATACAAAAATATTATTAACAAAAAAATATTATAGGATCAAATATGATGTCATATTTATGTATTTGGTTCTTGTGTAATTTAATAACAATTATCCTACCATTTTATAGGAGGTAAACATACCCTAAACTAAGGAAAAGTACAAGGTAAGGGTTAATTTTACAATCTCTTTATTATCTGAGGTTATTTATACAAAATAATCTACTGGTACTTCTTTACCATCCACATCTGTGTTTCATAAAAATGTATTTCATTTTTTTACTATTTCCTAGACTATGGGTTAAAGTCATTTATACGCTTATTTTAATTTTTGTAATTTTTTTTAATGCAATATTTCTGTTGTTTTCCAAACAAGGTACTTTTTGAACTTTTCAACAAATTAAGGAAAGAATGTTTTTTAACTTATACTGCAGGTGCAGTTATTTTACAACATTATAACACCTTAGAATATTCACATAAAATCTCATAATAATATTTTAAAAATAAAGGTTTTCTTTCAAAATATGCGATTGTTAAATGATTTCAAAGTAGAAAGAGATATTTCTCTCAAATAGTTTTTGGATTGATTTCATCTCTATCAACATCTATTGTTGGATTTTATGTTTAATTGATGTCCATTTATTATGATACAATATTACATATTTTTTTCATACTTTTATGATATTTTTGATTGTGTATGTGCCATTTTTATGTCATTTATGTTTTATAGTTAAAGTATTAACATTTTATATGCTATTTTAATTTGAATGTTTATGTTATGTTTCACTCTTTTAAAATGAGTAATTCATTGGATGTAGTAAGTGATGGGAAGTGACTACTATATCCCCAAAATGCATCGATAGGTCTCATGAGGCAAACTAATGTCTTGACACACGACCTTGAATATATTTTTATTTTTAGTCCTGGCACGAGGCCTTGACTAGGTGGTTATGATTTCTGGAATTATGAATTCCATCATTATGATATTAACTGTTGATATTAAAAGTTATTATTTGAAAAATAGAATATCAATGTGAATAAGTAAGTGGAATTATTTGATTTATCTTTTCCATATTATGATGATTTTTATGTTTAAAAGGATTGTGTTTTAGTCTTATACATTGGTACAAATGTTTATGCTTATTTAGGATAGTTTTTTCTATATTGTTATCCTTACTGAGCATCTGAGCTCACCCCTTTCATATGTTTTATTTTTACCAAGATGCGAAGAAGTATATTTTGACTCACCTACAGTGATAGGATAATGGATATGAGTTTGTTCAAAGGAGACACAATTTTACTTTTTTCATTTCATAATGTAATGTTAAACCTATGTATATATCTAGTACTTCCAAGGGTACTAAATTGATCGGTCTTTCAGGAAATGATCTCTTATGACCATGCCAATGTAATATAATAATCATCGACTATGGGGAACTTGGGTTGGGGCATTGCAGTTGGTATCAGAGGAAGTTTAGTACAAACCTTGACAACTAGATTTAAAAAAACTCTGATTATAGAAAATTATCCTAAGACTGAATTTGAGGACTAGTATAGAAGAACATCCAAAACATTTGGTAATGTAGATATTATGTGGGTTTTCCATGGAATAGAGCCCCATATGAATACTAAAAGTGGATGTAGTTCTCGCACAAATGTACCTAGGAGTGAAAAATCTGACAAGGAGTTTTAGTCCTGACCTGGGGTATCCTGGTACATGACAATGGGCCTTACTTTTCACTTGGTTTAACACTCCTGGGGATATGCTTAAGATAATTCACATTTTCTTTACAAACCATTATGAAGGATCTATGAGTAAATAATTCCCTAATGAAAACATTTTTATGATTATGGATTATATATATTAAATGTTCAATTCATGTCGATTATTTTACATGTGTGGAATTATGCATTGAAATTCATAAACTAATCTAGTGTATTCCGTTGTTTAGAAATGGAACCTAGTGAAAGGAATGGAAAAATTATCAACACATGTAATCTATGTATAGATTTCCCCCCAATTCAAGATTATTATAGGGGATATGGTGATGCAACAGGTGCTGAACAGCTTGTACACATACTAAGACAACTAACTCAGGTTATGAATAATAACCTTACACGTATGTATCACCCTGATACACAACATGGATGATAAATTTTAGACCACTTCAGGAGGAAACAACCACCAAAATTAAATGTGGATACAAATCTATTTGAAGCTGAAAAATGGATAAATTCCTTAGGGAAAATATTTCATGATTTGGGATGTAGCGAAAGGGAAAAAGTTGTCATAATAGAATGTCACCTCTCAGGAGATGCAGATCAATGGTAGTAATAAATTCAAAACACAAATGAGGATGAGTAATTATCATATATGCAATGGATGTTGTTTAAAGATATTTTATAAGAAAAATACTTTCCTCATGAACATAGAGCTAATATAGAAAGGCAATTTCTGAGTATAAGGAAAAAGGAGGATGAGAATATCGCAAAGTATAAGGATAACTTACAAGGATATCAAGGAATTCTACATATTGTATACACAACCTAATAAGTAAGTTTGATCAATTAATTAATGGGTTAAAAAAATTTCTATGATGAGCATTAGTCTCACAATTCTTCTCATCATATGAAGATATAGTATCATGTGCTATCAAGAGAGAAAATGAATTCTCTATGTCTTATGACTTTAAAGGGAATAAAGAGAAGAAGAGATATTCTGAACACTCTAGAAAAGTAAATAAGGGGATTAAGGTAAAATTTGAATTTCCACCATACAATAAATGTGAGGAGAAACACCCCAATACTTTCCGAAAGGGAATGAGAGTTTGTTACAAGTGTGGAGAAAAAGTTCACCAAGTTCATGATTGAAATGGGAAGAAAAAGCTACCAATTTTCAATTCTACAATTGTAATTAAATGGGGCATTATGAAAATAAATGTCAAAATCATCAAGGAACTTTACCTTAAAAATGTCTATGGGAGAAAGGCCAAGATTATGCAATATCAACTACTGAGGTTGAAGTTCTGAATGATGTGGTGGAGGTACTGTAATAATTTCCTCAAAATTATCCAATTATTTATTTGATTCTGGATCATCACATTTTTTCCTATCTTTCCATTTTCCATGAAAATTATATATTTCAAATTTGACTTATCAAGGGAGTTGTTAGTCAAAACCCCTAAGGGAAATGTCATAGAAACAATGATTTTTCAATCAGTTGCCATTATGGAATATAAACTTGTTTTATCTACTGATGTTATTATCATACCCATGATTGAATATGACATAATTCTAAGTAAAAATTGTCTCTTGGACCATGATGAGAAAATTTATTGTAATAAGAAGGAGGTTACAATTTTTGATGATGATAAAAAATCAATTATCTTTAGAGCAGAAACATCACCATTTAATTCTCATCTAGATCGACCTTCAATGGCTCTACTAAATTCTATTTTTGGGGAGGAAAGGAGTAAAATCACTATGGTTGAGTAAAGGAATGTTCAATTATAGGATGTACCTATTATGAAGTAATATGTTGATGTGTTTCAAGAGTATTTACCTGGACATACTCCAGAATGGGAAATTGAGTTTTCCATTAACTCAATTCTTGGTTCAAGGCCCATATCGAAGACCCCTTATAGAATGGCCACTGTGAAATTATTGGATCTAAAGAAACAACTAGATGAATTTAGTAATAAAGGATTTATTCTCCCCAGTGTTTCTCCATGGGGAGCCCCTATTCTTTTTGTTAAGAAGGAAGATGGATCTATTAGGATGTGAATTGACTATATGGATATCTATGCTATAACAATAAAGAACAAGTATCCCCTACTTTTCATTTATGATTTATTGAATAATCTTCATGGAGCTCAATATTTTTCAAAGATTGACCTTCAATCTGAATATCATCAGTTGTCGGTGAGAAAGAAACACATTCAAAAGATAGCATCTCAAACCACGTATCAGCATTATGAGTTTACAATAATTCCATTTGGATTGACTAAAGAACCCTTTGATTTTATGGATATAATGAATATATTTTTCAAGGAATATCTCTATGTCATTATAGTGGTATTTATTGATGATATCTTGGTATACTTCAAAAGATACGAAGAAAATGAAAATCACTTGCGCACTATTCTAAAGACTCTTAGAAGAAATGAATTATATGGGAAGTTTAGTAAGTGTGAATTATGGCTTTAGGAAATTTCTTTTCTTGGCTATATTGTCTATAAGGATGGAATATATTTTGATACTTCAAAGAAAATGGCAATCCCAAAATGTCCAAAACCGATGATTATAATTGAGGTACACCATTTTATTGGTTTAGTAGGTTATTGTCGTCATTTTGTCTCGAATTTTGCATGATTGGCTAACCCATTAACCAATATCACGCGTAAAGGAGTTAAATTTGTTTAGACATAAGAGAGATTTTTTTGATGAATTTAATGGAAGACAAGTCAATGCTCCTATTTTGACTCTACCATTGGAGAATGATAGATTTTTCATTTATAGTGATGCTTCAATTGAAGGACTTTGTTATCTACTTATGCAGAATGATAGAGTTATTTTCTATTCATCATGGAAGATAAAAATTCATGAACAAAACTATCCCACTCATGATCTTGAGTTAGCAGTTGTAATCTTTTCTCTGATGATATGACGACATTATCTATATGGTGAAAAATAGGAGATATATACAGATCATAATAGTTTTAAGTATATTTTGTCACAGAAAGAACTCAACATGAGGCAAAGGTGATAGATTGTACTACTCCAGGATTATGATTTCACAATACACTACCACAAGGGGAAGGAAAATAAGGTGGAAGATGCTTTGATCAGAAAGGATCATGGAGTTCTAAAAAGAAGAGAGTTGAAACGAATCCTGTGTTATTGGATCTAGTAAGGATGGAAATGGGAATAATCATGTAAATTGAAACATCAATACTTTTTCAGATGGTTTCCAAACCATCTTGACTTAAAAGGATAAAAATTTCCCAGACTAATGATGAGGAGTTTAAAAATAAAATTATAGCTTTGAATGATGGGAGATTGGTTGAATTCATATATAAATATGGAACTTTGAAATTTGGGAGGAAGATTTTTTTCCTGATATTCATGATCTAAAAAGGGAATTGTTGAATGATGCACATATCTCCAATTTCCTTGTACACCATGTTTGCACTAAGATGTATAAAGATTGTAAGGAACATTTTTGGTGGGACAATATGAAGAGGGAGATTTCTGATTATGTGTCATGATGTATGGGTTTCCAATAGGTGAAGGGTGGAAGAAAATATCCTTGAGGAATCATGCATCCTATTCCTATACCTGAGAGGAAATGGGATGATATTACGATGTAATTTGTCATGGGGCTACCATATAATCCTAGAAGGAATGATGAAATATGGGTCATTTTTTATCAAATTACCAAGTGAACACATTTTATTTCTATAAGAGAAAGTTTACCACTTCAATGTTTATCCGGACTATATATTAATGAAGTTGTAGACCTCATGGTATACCCATATCGATTGTTTCTGATCATGATCCCTGTTTTAAATCAAGATTCTAGAAAAGTATTCATAAATCCCTAGATACCAGAATTAGTTTGAGAACTTCCTACCACCCTAAAACTGATGGATAATTAGAAAAGAATTTTAAAACCATAGAAGACATGTTTAGATCTTTCTCACATGACTTTCAAGGTATGTGCGATTAGTATTTACCTCTGGTATAATTTTCAAATAACAATAGCATCCATTCAAGTATTCAGATGGCACCATATGAACCATTATATGGAAGGTGATGTCACACACCAACTTCTTGGGGGTGATGTTGGTGAAAGAAAACTCGTAGGCCTAGAAATTGTTAAGGAAAAAATGGAAAAGGTGAAGATTATCCAAACCCACATTAAAGAAGCTTAAAGTAGGAAAATGAGCTATGCTGATAACAGAACAAAGGATTTGTAATTTCAAGTAGGAGATCATGTTTTATTGATGGTATCTCCCTGTAAGGGTGTTATACAATTTGGTAACAAGGTTAAATTAAGTCCCAGGTACATCAGACCTTTTGAAATTCTACAATGAATGGTAGTTGTAGCTTACAGTTTGGCAATGCCGCCAAGTCTCTCTAATGATCATGATGTGTTCCATATATCACTATTGAGGAAACACATGCCAGACCCGACGCATGTACTCGCATATGAAGAAATAGCAATGGAACCCAATCTATCTTATTGTGAAGTGCCTATCAAAATTATTGATACCAAAGAACAAGTGTTGAGAAAACGGATGACTCGTTTGGTAAAAGTTCTTTGGAAAAATCATAAAATGGAAGAGGCAATGTGGGAACCTGGGGAACTTATGATGAAGAACCATCTGAATATTTTTTATGCATTAATATTCTAAAAATTTAGAGGATGAAATTATTTTATTTATGGAATAATGTAACACCCCAAGCTTTCACGATACGCTTCTCTTTAAATAACACAATATCTTGTGTTGTACGCAGCTCTGAATTCTAGCACAGCACGACCAATCAAACTAGCCGTTTAAAAACCAATTATGAATAGTAATACCCAATTTTAAAAATTTTAAAAATTTTATTTTTCAAAATGGACTTAATTTTTGGATTCATAATATCAATATTATCTTAGGGTGAATTTTTGGTATTTTTTTGAAAACTTTCAATTTTTGATGAATAGTGAAAAACACTACATTATTGTTTCAAACCGACTTTTTTTAAAATAATAATAATTATTATTTAAATTTATTTTAATTTCAAATTATATAAATTATACCTATATTAGTTCAATTTAATCCATTTTACTCATTCTATAATAATATTAGATATATAAAATTTTATTGAACTTTTTAACGTTTATTACCCACCATCTAGGATCATTTTCAAATTTGCATAAAACTTAATTTTACTGCTTCTGTGAATTGAATTTAAAAAATCATATAGATACGGTTTTTATCAAAAAGTAAAATTTGGTTTAATAGGATGAAAATAATTTTTACTGAATAGAAAATTTTGAATTTTATTTACCACGGTTAAAACTAAACAGGGTAATTAAAGGTAAAAATAATATTATTATAACACAAAATTACCCCAACACATGTACTAATTATATTGGATAATTTTTTTTCGACCAAAATCAATCTTAGGACAAAATTAAGACCCTTTTAGTTCTATTTGGGTCATATTAGGACATTTATTATATTTTATTTAAAGAAGAGTTAAAAGTGTGAAATTCAAATCTTAATAAATAAACAATTTTTAATATAGTGTTATACATAAGAGAATTTCAACTATAAATATTAATTAGAAATATAAAAATATTTAATACATCATAGTATTTTATTTATAATATTTATACATTATATAATGAAATTTATTTATGATACAATGATGATGCATTAATTACATTATTAATTAAAGTTTAAAATAATTGATATTATAAATAATAAAATAAATGTAAATTGAAACTCCTGATACCATCAAAAAAATTTGTAGGTTAATATGACATGTTAATGTTCATTAAATGTATTTTTTTTTCGAAATAATCAAGTTGATAGGACTTTAAAAAAACCAAATATTAAATAGTGTCAAAATTGATATAAATGAGTTTAAAAAAAATACTATTTTATTAAATTATATAACAGTCCTAAAAAACAAATATTCAGAAAAAATAATTATATAATTAAGAATATATCATTAATAAACCATTTGAGATTCTCTTGGTATTTTATAGTAACTATATTTACCATGTAGTATAAAAAAACAAGAAGGCATCGTAAAAGATAAACTATTTAACTATGGGTTAAGTCTAAAAGATAAGGTTAATATGGTGACCAAAACATATCTAAAACCTAGTGTTTGAGAGAATTTAAACCCATACCCACATTATCCTCAAAATAAATTAATTTTGACTTATTAGAAACCGAAAATATTTTTATAATAAATTATTATTTCAAGGTTTTCCTAAAGTGCCCCTCACATCTCTTATAAAAGGGTACTTCCCCTTATCTTAAATTAACACCACCAAAGCCCTTTGGATCGTCCAAAACTTGCTCAAATCCCCTCCCAACTACCCTCACTTCATCCAAGAGGTATTACATTGATCCTAAATCCATACTAAGTATCCCTTTTTTATATATTAAAAGAAATCACCCATAGAAGAAGTAATTATTTTATCACCTCGTTCAAAGTTCTTTTCTTCTTCCACATCCTCTTTCATTGTTATTTACATAATGAAATAATAAATCCAGTACCTTCTATATACATAAATTATATATTAAAACCATATTCATTATTCTATGAATCCTATGAATGACAATGTTACCAATCATGCATATGTACGGCAACCCATCTCCACGTCTTGGTGTAGTTTGTTATTCAACACTTCATTATTTGGATGGGGATACTAATGAGTAT
The DNA here is from genome assembly GCA_963277665.1 of Viscum album. Classification (NCBI taxonomy): domain Eukaryota; kingdom Viridiplantae; phylum Streptophyta; class Magnoliopsida; order Santalales; family Viscaceae; genus Viscum; species Viscum album. Next base: position 370,472,228 of record OY728140.1, on the reverse strand, counting down.
AATTGATGTAAATAATTAATATAACATGTTAATTATTATTTATATGTAATATATCAACCAATTACATATGATTTCACCATCAATAGAATTATATTTCTACCCGTGCGTACGTGCGGCTTACCATCTCCTCGACGCGATTAGATTTCATTCCTCATCGTAACCATTCATGAATAATTTTCATTTGATGATTAAAAATAATGTTTATGAAATTAATATCATTCTGTATATGAATCAAAAACATACTATCCATAACAAACATGACTTAAAAAACAAAACATATGAAGGAAAATTAATTAGTTAACACCCAAAATAATGATAATACTGAAATATTATTAACAAAGCAATATTAGTGCATCATTTATGACATCATATTTTTGTATGTGGTTATAGTATAATTTAATAAGAAGTATTTAACCATTATAGAAAAATATAACATACCCTTGACTAAGGTAAAGTACAAGGTAAGGGTTAATTTAACAATCTATTTATTATATGAGGTTGTTTATAAGTAAGAATCTACTGGGACTTCTTTATCATCAACATCCATGTTTCATAAAAAATGTATTTCAATTTTTTTTTAATATTTCTTAGTCTATGAGTTAAATTAATTTATACCCACGTTTCAATTTTTATAAAATGTTTTGAAAGGAATCTTTCTATTATTTTCAAAACAAGGTACTTTATGACCTTTTTGACAAATTAAAGAAAGAGTGTTTTTTTACTTATACGAAGGGAGTGGCTATTTTCCGCTATTATAAAACCATAAAATCTTCCCTTACAATATTATAAGAATATTTCAAAAATAAATGTTTTATTTTTAAATTATGACACAGTTAAATGATTTCAAATTAGAAAGAGATATTTTTCTCCAATTGTTTTGGATTTATTTCATTTGTGTCAACATCTATTGTTGGATTTTATGTTTAATTGAAGTTGATTTATTATGATATAATATTCCATATTTTATTGATAGTTTTATGATATATTTGATTGTGGATATTATTTTTTTTATTTCATTCACAGTTTATGGTTATAGTATTAATATTTCATATGCTAGTTTAATAAGAATATTTATGTTATGTTTCAATCTTTTCATATGAGGAATACATGGGAGGTAGTAAGTGACAAGAGGGGCCTTCTATATCCCCTCAATTCACCAGTAGGTCTCATGAGAAATACTAGGGTGTTCTCACAAGGCATTGAAAATATTTTTATTTTTAGTCTTGGCATGAGGCCTTGACTATGTGGTTATGATGTCTAACACTATGAATTCCATCATTATGTGATTAGGTATTGATATTACATGGTATTATTCGACTTGCAGAATATCCACGTGAATTAGTAAATGGAATTATTTGATTTATCTTTTCCACATTATGCTGAAGTTTAAGTTTAAAAGGCATCTGTTTTAATCTTTTACATTGTATTAAATGTTTATTCTTATTTATGATAGTTTCAACTCTATTGTCATCCTTGTTGAGCATCTGAGGTGGCTCTTTATTATGTTTTATTTTTTATAGGATGTGAAGAAGTATATTATGACTGACCTATAGGGATTGACTAAGGGATATGAGTGTGTTCAAAGGATACAAACTGTTACTTTTTCATTTCATAGTGTATTGTAAAACTTATGAATATATCTTGTACATTCAAGTCTATTATAATGATTAGTATTTCAGGACATGATCTCTTTTGATCATGCTAAGGTTATGTAATAATGTTCCGACTCTAGGTCACTAGGGTCGGGGCATTACTTAAATCCCCAGTGTAATTTAATCCTAGGAAGTAATCTCATTCTACTAGAATTTTCTAAAATAAGATGTCATGCACCACAAAATTGAGTGATTCAGATGGGATTGAGTGGGTGGTTGGTATAAGAGTTAAAAAGGTAGTCCATTTTTTAAGAAAATGAAAAGTGGTTTTGATCAATCAATATGTTGATGATCTAGTGGGGATCAGTAAAGTGGTATATATTATATCAACTAAGCTAAGACCTACTTTCTGTGAGGATCATATAGGTATGTATTCCATTTAGGTTTCAGGTTGTAAGGAATTATAGAATATGAAACTATCATTTTAGTCCTATGTGTAATTTAAAATATGAAGTTTCATGGGTCCAATTTTTTTGGAATTGTATTGGAAAATAAATATTATATTGGTATTGTTTAATAACCTTTAAGGCTTGGGAAAGCTAGACCGAGCTCCTCCTCTCAACACGAGGCTTCAAATGTTTATATTACTTCTTAAAAATCCAATGCTATTATAGAAGATGTAACAAGTGGGTCTCGATGACTACACAGACTCCCCCGCCTTAACATGGTTTTCAGGTCCTGCTCTACTAGGTACCATTAGTTTCCCCACAGACATTTGGTCCCCACCCTAGGGCCCACCCACATGCACAAACGGGTCATCAGACTAATGAATGTCCCCACAGGCCAACACATGTAATTTCCTGTATGTTTTGTCCTCACTCACAGATACCCTTAGAAACATCCCAGAAAGTCACCCATCCTGATCACTACTCCAGGCCAAGAACGTTTAACTATGGAGTTCTAATTAGGTAGGATCCCAAAAAGGAAGGTACACCTTATTTACATGGGTGATATCATTTATTCATTTAACCCTTTATCATTATGGGGTTTTACATTCAGCCCCCCTAGAGAACAACAACCTTGTTTTGGACCCTATATCTCAACCTAGGTAGTGCGCTGAAGTTATGGATTAGTACTACCTATGATACCAAATGTAACAAATAGTTCTCGGTGATAGCACACACCCCGCCTGAAAAAGGTCGTCACATCCTAGACCACCAGGTACCACCCATTTCCCCGTAGACATGTGTCCCCACCCTAGGGCCCACCCACAAGCCCAAATAGGACATTCGACTAATGAAAGTCCCCACATGCCAAAACAATACCATTTCGGTGTGTTTTATCCTCACTAACATAGACCCTATTAAACTTCCCAGAAGGTCACCTATCCTGATCATTAATCCAAGACAATCAAGATTAATTGTGGGGTTCTAATCAGGTAGGCTCCCGAAAAGGAAGGTGCACCTTGTTGACATTAGTCATACAATTATCCATTTAATCCATTATAATTCTGGGGTTTTATAGTGGCTCTTAACCCTATTATATTGTAACATGAAACAAATGATTAGGTGGTAGAGGTCCCCCCACCCCAATAATGGAAGATACTAAAAGACCGCCTGTGAATCATGTGATTTTAGTACAACTTCCTCATGGTTAAGAAACTCAAGAAACTAAAAAATTATGAGTCTCAAATATCATAATCATCTCTTAAAGGACCATGGATTTTGATGAATCCTCTTCTACATATTTCACACCCACCATTGTCTTTAAATTATTTATTTTATTAATTCTCTAGACATTAGGTAATTCGGGTCGAGGCCCGCCTTAGAATTTTTGAGTTATTTAAAAACGTGTGTTTTTTCCTTGACAACGTTGGGCGCACCGTGGTCGCAGCCACATGACCTCGCCCGAGTCACCGCAGGACATCGCCCGAGTCACCACATGACCTGCATGATGTTCAGGGCTGATGAATATAATGTGATGAATGGTAAAATAAAATTAATATAAAATAAAAATGAGAAGTGTAATAAAATTTAAAGGGCTATTTTAGTTATAATAATATTTTCGAGTATATTTTTGTTATTATTATAAATAGAGTTAAGAAAAAAATTTAATTAAGTTGTTTTTAATATTGTAATTATTATTATTATCATTAATATTAAATTAAGTTAATATCTTTTTTTTGTTTTATTTTATTGGGCTTTGAAAAGTTCCATCGAGGTGTAGGCCAAGTCCTGGTTGGATTTGGTGTTTTAGTCGATAAACGAGTTTTTCGGGGTTTGACAGCATGCGACGAATAGGCGAAGCATAATTGCGAAGTCGTGCGACTTCGCCAGCACCACCGTGTGACCAACCCATTGTGAAATTAACCAAATAAAATGAATTAGCAATGATGAAGTAAAAGTTAAGGTGCAGAATAATAAGAATAAAAATAAAATGAGAAATATTTGTTAATAAATTAATAAACTTTGTTTATAATGATAATAATAATATTATTATTATTTGGGGAAATTATAATAATAATAATAATTATTATTAATATTATTAATAATGATATTTATTTTATCATAAACATCATTAATCATATAATTTTAGGGTTAAAATTTTAGTTTTTATTAAACTAATAATGTTGTTGTCATTGTGATTATAAATATTAATATTGTTTTAAGTTAGTTTTATTTATTTATTTTATTATATTTTCTTTTTTTAGGGTTTCCTTTACCCTCTCTCTCTCCCTCCCCTCTCTTCCACGAAGTACCTTTCTCCCCACCAAGGTCGCGCCACACCTCCCTCCCTACCCTTCTTCTCGCGTGCGCCGTCCGCCAGACCAACCGACTCCCTGCCCTCCTCCTCGCCTGCGTCGTCCGTCGGACCAGCCAAACCAGCCGGCTCCCCGTTCTCCTCCTTGCCCGCACCATCCGCCGGACCATCCCCCTTCATGGTCGACGCCTCCTCCGGTGCTGCTCACCTCCGTCACCACGCACCCCTCCGGCGACCATGCTCTGATATTCCGACTCCCCTCGCACAGCCTCACGCCACCCCCACGAACCCCCCCTTGCACAACCTATTCATCTAAGCTCCCGTAGAACTCCCTCCTTGCATAGTGAACCGAACCAGCTGTGCCTCCCTCCTCCAGAAGTCACAAGCTCAACGCCTCCCTCGTGTGGCTCTGCGGCCGCACGCGCCTCCCTCCGGTAGTTTATTTCTTCATTTTGGTATATTTTTAATTTAGGGTTTTTGTTTTTTTGGCTCGTTTTGATACTAGTGGGTCGATATCTTGTTTTTAGGGTTCACTTCGCGTCCCTCGTGGTGCGACTAGAGTGCGATTGATGTTTTCCTACCAATTTTTTGGTTTTTGACGTTGAGGTAGGTGGTTCCATGCCCTTTCATTTTTTTTGATAATTTAACTTGTTTGTTTAGTTAATTTTAACATGTTCAATGCATTAATTTGATGTTGTGAACCATGTTTTAGAATTTTTATTGGAATACTCATTTGACGACATTGAATTTCCTAAATAATATTTTCTTATCGAATGTGTGTGTTATTATATAAATGCTTGAAAGTGTTCAGTGAATTGTTTGAGAGATGAAAAAAATGTTTTCATGTAAACTTTATTTTAAAATGGTTTTTTTGCATGTAAAAATTGTTGTGTTTTTAAGTGAGACCCTGTGTTAAATCTTGTTGTGCCTTTTGGGTGTTTTATAAATTGTGTAAATGGTTTGTCTAATTAATTATGTAATGGGAAACATGGTTGTAAAGGTTTTCAGGTTTGTTTGGTTGGTGGGAAATGTGTTTTCAAGGAACTATGGGTGTGTGTGTATTTAAATGACATTTTCAATGGAAAATTGATTTTTTTGATGTGTTGAGATTGTTGTTCACTATTGAAATTATTTGGAACAATGTTTAAGTGGTTTATTGAATTGTGAATGTGATGCGAACCCTATTTGAAAGATGTTGTAATGTGAGTTTTGTTTTAATTTGGTGTTTTTGAGTGTGTTTTTGGTGTAAAGTCATTTTGCGCTTCTTGCAAGTGTTTCAAAAATTATGTGTATGGTTTATTATGTTGCGTGAGTAATGCAAAATACATTTTTGAAAGGTTTGTAATGTTATATGTTTTATGTGTGTGGTGCAGGTGAGTTTTTTTGTGTGCAAAGCCAGGTGGGATTTCTTGAAATTATTTTATAATTTTTCTTAGTCCCTTATTTAACGGTGAAAATGGTTGTTTAATTGTGCAAATAGTTTATTGAATTCTTAAGTGATGCAAATGGTGTTTGAAGAAAGCATTGGTGTGTATATTATTTCAAAGTGGAAATTATGAGTGAAAATAGAAATTTTTAAGTATAGTTGGTATTTTTTTACATATGGAACTTGTTTGAGCATAAGGGAAAACCTGGGTCTCTAGGTGGGAGGACCGAAAATAGTACGCTAGTGAACAGAGGGGTTTTGACCATGGTTCACTTAGCAAGTTTGATGTGACAACACTAACAAAACTATATTGGAGATGATTGGTGACCACTAGGTTATGGGTATGCTCCCTACTAGTGGATCGTGCACGAGAGCATACATTTGTAATGGTTACTTTTCACCGAGGTACGAGGTTCTAAGAACCCACAAGAGCTAGATGAACCTTAGAGGATTTACCCATGGTGCTCTACTATTCATGACATGGTGCCTTCCGTCGGCATATGGAGGACCACTCCGGTGTGTGTACTCTTTATAAATTTTATTTTCCGCTTTAAAATAGTATTTGAAAAATGGTTTTTTGTAAAGACCCGGAAATTTCAAGGAAAATTTTTTCTTAATTTTTTTTGGAATCTTACAAGAACGCAGTTTCTGACGGCGCCTGATTCCGAGGCCCAGTGTGCCTGGAATCATTTTCCAAAGTTTGGCATAGGTACGTTCAGTGAACAAACGAGCGGGAATTCCTATCTTTTGAACCGGTTCTCGGAATCGAATTCCGAGGGTACCGATGGAACCATAGCGCCGGTAATTGCTTAGGAACACCTGTTCCGAAGTTGTGTTTTCACGAGAGTTGATGATAAAAATTGTGGAAGTTTATTTTATAATTATTCTATAATTTTTATTTTACACTAAGTGTTTAATACTTTGGAAGGAAGTTGGGTAACTACCCAACCCCCCTTGGGAGGTTATAAGGGTGGTGGGGCCCACACGAACCCCACCCCTTCATATCCTCTAACCCCCACAACTCTCCATTAATATTGTTAACTTAAGTTAATAACTTATGACATTAATGGAGTGAGTTTAATGTGAGTCATTGAAATTCAAACACTTTAATTTCAAAAGCTAAGTTGAGTTAATAAATTAAGTGTGGCTTAATTTATTTTTGGGTTAGTTCCTTTGTTGCTTGGGAGGATTTGGGGAGGCTGGAAGAACATCTACTTCATCGACAAAGAACGTGAAGAACGAATCAGTCTCTGGTGAAGAACACCATCTTTCCACAAAGAACGATGACATTCCTTCCTTCCTCTTCACCACAACATGTGAGGAGACACCACTTCCTCCTCAAACGCACCCCGACGTTGTCTTCAAATCCTCTTTCCGCAACTACGCTCTTGGAACCGAGGTAGGGGGTTTACGTGTTTTCTATACATGATTATCTTCCGTCTTTTATCCGCATCTATTTGGACCGCATGATATCAGTTAACAGGAAGAGTTCGGACCACACAAACATGGCCTTCCCCCTCCCTTTTTGTTTTTCTTGTTGTTGCGGATCGAAAGAAATTGACGCGACATCGTCACGCCACACGGGATCGAGCGGCAAGTATGCACGACATCATCACGTCGCGCATTCAAATTTTAAACTCTCGTGCGTGGGTATTTGATTTCAAGGTGTTTGTATAATTTATTTTGGATAAATTATACCCTCGTCAATGATTAGAATCATGTGTTTATTATTTTCCAATTGAAAACACCTAACGCAGACGACGCGGGCCGAACAAACACGGCCCGACAACCCTCCGCAGCTTGTTTATCGATGTGCGGATCAACGGACGATGACAAAGCAGGCCGCTATGGCGTTTGAATCCCTTCGCAGTGAAGGTTGGGTACCGGGAGGACCTTTGGAGAAGAAGACAGGAGAAACAGACCACCAGAGCGCGTCCGGAGGTCCGTGGAAGGCGGTGGCGGCGCGCCGCCGGGGGGCTGGCGGCGGCGGTTGCTGCCGGCCTCAATTAGCAGCGAGGGTGGGGGAGCCACGCACCCCACCCGCGGCTTCCGCGTGGCCGCACTGGCCAAGCCGCGGCTGGCCGATCGGGCCGGGCCAGGCCCTGCCGGGTCGGGTCGGTCTGGGCCCAGACCCCCCATTTTCGGACCCCTCACGGTCTTTCACCCATATCTTAAGCTACGGACCGTCGATCGATGCACCGTCAGTTTTGTAGCAATCCTTGGAATGAGACGGGCGTTTCGGTTTATTACACTCAAGGTTTTAGAATACTTTGGGTTCATCCGGGTTGGTTCGGATATGAAACCAACCGGGCCCTTGGAGCGGAAACGCTTATATCTTGAGCTCTGGACGTCCGATTGACGTGCCGTCGACTTTGATGGATTCCTCTAAGTGAGACGGATCTTTTTTCTTACTCAGCTCGAGGTTAGGATTCCGTCAGAGTGTGGTCGGGATGGTTCGCTCACAAAACCAACCGGGCCCCTGGAACGAAAAAGCCAATAACTCACAGACAGGGCGTCCGATAGACGCGCCGTCTATCTCATTGAATTCCTCTTGATGAGACGGATCTTTTGGCATACTTCGCCCGAGTTTTGGTTGCTATTGGATAGTGTCCGGGTTGGATTGTACCCGAAATCCAACCGGGCCCTTGGAACGGAAAAACTGTTATCTTTCAGACTGGACGTCTGTTTGACAAACCGTCAGCGGCGTTGGTGATCACGTTGAGAAACGGTCCCTATGAGTATAACCTATGAGAGTTCGGGGTACAGTTGAGATACGGCTGGGTTGGTTCGCTCATGAAACCAACTAGGCCCCTAGGACAAAAAGGCTAATAACTCACAGACCGGGCGTCCGATCGACGCACCGACTGATGCATTGAGACCCCTATGATGAGGCAGTCCTTTGAGATACTTCTTCATGGAACTTTGTGATACTTGTAGTATCGACATGTAGCTCGTGGAGCAGACCCTCCCAGAGATGAGCGTACGGAGTACGGAGACCGTGTAGCCGGCTGAGACCTGACGACTGTTTGACCGACATGACTTGGAGTGAGTCGACTAGCCTAGTGGACGGAGCGCCTGATATTTGGTGACAGACCCACGACCGACGGAGCACCCAGTAGTTGGCCGCAGACCCGCGGTACTCGACAGGAGGAGTACCTCTGTAGGCTATTAGGTGGAGCGCCCGGTATTTGGCGACAGACCCACAGCGGACAGAGCGCCCGGTAGTTGGCCGCAGACCCGCGGTACTCGACAGGAGAAGTACCTCAGCAGTCTTAGGTTAGTGAGCAGTACCTCGGAGTCGTGACAGGACCACTGTATACTCCAGATACGGGGCTCTTCAGCAGTTACGTTTTCGTTAATGAAAATCCTAGTTGAGCTGAGACTTTTGACCTTTGTGTTTACCTCATGATTGAGATGGGTCATTTGATAACTTGGGTATATGTATGGGCATATACCTGGGTAGTGGTTATCCATTTATTTCGTGATCTTGGTGTTTTCCTCATGATTGAGATGGGTTACTTGATAATGTAGATATATGCATGAGCATATACCTAAGTAGATGTTATCTATTGAGATCTTCTTTGTGGTTATCCATGTTGGTTTTAGTGAGACCTTGAGGGTCTCGGGGTCCCTACTGAGTATCGTTATACTCACCCCTGCATTGGCTATGCCCGCACCTCGTTGTGTTGGTTGCAGACAATGGGCAGTACTGACGAAGGCCGAGTGTTCGAGGACTGGATGGTACCCGGAGGTGGACTACACGACGAGTCAGTACCCGGAGGTGGACTACATGACGAGTCAATATCTGGAGGTGGAATTCACGGTGAGACGACACACGGAGGAGGTTGACGGGCGAGAGCGTTGTGGAGGCTATCTGTACCTACCCTTCAGGTAGGATCTGAGGAGGACGACCCAGGAGCTTCTTACTTTCTTCCAGCTGTCGTCTTTTTCTATTATACTTTGTTCAGTTGTAGTTGTACATTCATTTGGGTTTCTATTCTGGCCCATTTACTTTTCAGCACTTTCTTTTGTACTTAGTGTTTTGATTCCGCTTGTACTCTGTAGTGTTTTGTTTACTTTTATAAAGGCAATGCCTTCCCAGTTATTGGGATTTATGCCTTTGGTGCTAGTCACCAGCCCCTGGCCTATGGAAGGTGGGCTTGGGGTAGTCACGGCACGGGGCCTAAGGACGGGTCGTGACAAATTGGTATCAGAGGAGTCGGTTCTACCGCATAACTTATAACTATGATATTTTCTTTCTGTGAAGCAATAGTGTAAAGAGTACCAAGTGTGGTTTTCAGTTCAGGGAGTCCAGTGTTGGTGCGGGCAGCCAACGTATCCATACACCAGGACCCTGACAACTGATTTCCGACTTTGTGCATGAAAACACTGATTGCGTGTGTGTTTCCATAAGTTTTATTTAAATATCTGCTCAAACCAGGTCATCTCACCAGGTATAAGTCTTTTGAATGTGTCATGTTTGTTTCATTCAGGATGCCTCCCCGCGGACGACCAGCTAGAGCCCTGAGAGTTGTTCGTACTGATAGCCCGCCGAGCGACGTGGCCTCAGTACATGGCTCTATTCCAGTTGAGGCACCAGCGGAGGCACCAGCGGAGGCACCAGCGGTACTACTACCCGTTGGGCCACCGTTTCCACCAGCCCCAATAGCAGAACGTGCACGTCGCTTGAGCGCACTGCACGAGTTCCAGCGCCAGAGGCCACCCAGGTTCCGAGGAGAGACGGACCCGCATGCGGCTGAGGATTGGCTGGAGGCTGTGGTGAGAGTCTTCAGGCTAGTGGGGACGCCGACAGACTTCATAGTGATCCATGCTGCCAGCTTTCTTTAGGAAGCAGCAGGCAGATGGTGGAGCCTGATGCTCCAGATGCATGACGAGGCGACACTTCTTTGGGCAGACTTCGAGAGCCTGTTCTGGGCAGAGTTTCTACCGTCCACCCTTCGAGCAGTGCGTATACAGGATCTATTTCAGCTGCGGCAGCGCAGCATGACAGTGGCACAGTATTCAGCAAGGTTCACAGACCTCTCGGGCTACACCACAGATATGGTACGGGACCCGTTCTTCAGGGATGGAACCTTCGAGCAGGGGCTCAGGCGAGATATTAGAGCTTCTGTTGTTTCTCACAGCATTCCGACGCTGACAGGGGTGTTGGAGAGAGCCCTCTTAGTGGATAGTTTCCTTGCTGAGCAGTCTCCAGCAGCAGGACCCACCACTAGCCGGCTTGCGGTAGAGTCTTATGCAGCCGGCAGTAGACAGATGACGTAGAGGTCCAAGAGGACCAGACCTACAGGTGGCCGACTGCACGACTCAGGTTCAGTTGTGCGGGGAAACCAGGGTGGAGTCAGAGCCAGACGTGCCGAGAGTGGACAATGTTACTCCTGCGGCGAAATTGGTCACATGGCACGTGACTGTCTGGCCCGCCAGGCAGGTGACCAGCAGTTAAATGAAGAACCTCTAAGCTAGAGGTAGAGGTTCAATCAGGGCAGACCGCAGGGGACAGGAGGACATGGGAGAGCTCAGCTTCAGGTAGCTGAGGCCTATGGTCATGGAGCTCCGGAAGCAGATGGACAGGAGCGGGACTAGCTCCAGACTTGGAGGCTATTTATCCTATTGCTTATAGTTTTGTTGATGTTTGTTTGTACTTCCTTTGTGTCTTTGTACTATGAGCTGCAATGATAAAAAGACACTTATCTTTGTGATGTTTTCTTTCCTGTCCTTTTTTTTGGTTGATACTCAGTGGTCCCGGTTAAAACTGTTGACTTGACCCTCACTTTCGAGATTTCTACTGGGGGAGACCTTGTGACCTCACACTGATGTCGACAGTGTGACTCGACCCTTGGAGGCGAGAGTGACAGTTGGATCTCTTGGTAGTTACATCTAGGCCTTACGACATCATCCATGGCATTAATGCATCATTCATGTCAGGACTGACTGTATTAGGCAAAGACTGTGGTTCATCCAGGGGATGAGACAGAGTTTCTCTTATCGGAAAAGAAGAAAGCATAGCAGCTCTTGTGAGACTAGAGAAGGTCCAGGTCATCCAAGAGCGGATGAGGACAGCATAGGGATGACTGAAGCCTTATGCTGACAGGACTTAGAGGCCTCTAGAGTTCGAGGATGGCGATAATGTCCTTATACGGGTCTCACCTCAATGAGGTTTACGGAGATGTGGCCAAGGCGACAAGTTATATCGGAGGTTCAACGGACCTTTCTAGGTCCTCAGCTGGGTAGGCGGGGTGGTTTACCGCTTGACCCATCCACCTCAGTTGCACCAGGTGCACGACATTTTCCAAGTATCTCAACTAAGGAGATACGCGCTCGACCCTTCACATATCATCGACCATGAGGAGCAGGACGATGGTGATGGGGTTATTTCCACGGAGGGTCCGGTAGGGATCGAGGATCGACATGAGCGGATCCTACAAGGACAGTCGATTCCTCGGGTGCGCTTTATTTGGTAGTACGGAATCTCCAGGTAAGCACATGGGTGCGGAAGGCTCAGGTGCATGCTAAATACCGCTTTTGTGACCCTAGTTTGTGTTGAAGCTTTACGGGGACGTAAATCCCTAAGATTGGAGTAATTTAAAGACCTGGAAATTTCAAGGAATTTTTTTTCTTAATTTTCTTTGGAATTTTACAAGAACGCAGTTTTTGACGGTGCCTGATTCTGAGGCCTGGTGTGCCCGTAATCTTTTTCTAAAGTTTGGCTCGGGTAAGTTCAGTGAACGAACAAGCGGGAATTCCTATCTTTTGAATCGGTGCTCGGAATCGAATTCCGAGGGCACCGATGGAACCGTAGCGCCGGTAATTTCTTAGGAACACCTGTTCCGTAGTTGCATTTTCACGATAGTTGATGATAAAAATTGTGGAAGTTTATTTTATAATTATTCTACAATTTTATTTTACTCTAAGTGTTTAATCCTTTGGAAAGAATTTGGGTAACTACCCAACCTCCCTTGGGAGGTTATAAGGGTGGTGGGGCCCACATGAACCCCACCCCTTCATATCCTCTAACCCCCTCAACTCTCTAGTAATATTGTTAACTTAAGTTAATAACATATGACATTAATGGAGTGAGTTTAATGTGTGTCTTTGAAATTCAAACAATTGAATTTAAAAAGCTAAGTTGAGTTAATAAATTAAGTGTGGCTAAATTTATTTTGGGTTAGTTCCTTTGTTTCTTGGGAGGATTTGGGGAGGCTTGAAGAACATCTTCTTCATCGGCGAAGAACGTGAAGAACGAATCGGTCTCCGACAAAGAACACCATCCTTCCACGAAGAACGAAGACATGCCTTCCTTCCTCTTCACCACAACATGTGAGGAGACACCGCTTCCTCCTCATACGCACCCCGACATCGTCTTCAAATCCTCTTTCCGTGACTCCGCTCTTGGAACCGAGGTAGGGGGTTTACGTGTTTTCTATACTTGATTCTCTTTCGTCTTTTATCCGCGTCTATTTGGACCACATAATATCAGTTAACAGGAAGAGGTCGGACCGCAAAAACATGGCCATCCCCTCCCTTTTTGTTTTTATTGTTGTTGGGGATCGAAAGAAATTGACACGACATCGTCACGCCACGCGGTAGGTACGCGTGACCTTGTCACGCCACACATTCAAATTTTAAACTCTCGTGCGTGGGTATTTGATTTGAAGGTGTTCGTATAATTTATTTTGGATAAATTATAACCTCGTCAATGATTAGAATCATGTGTTTATTATTTTACAATTGAAAACACCTAACGCGGAGGACGCAGGCCGAACAAACACGGCCCGACATCCCTCCACAGCTTGTTTATCGATGTGCGGATCAACGGACGACGACGAAGGAGGCCGCTATGGCGTTTGAATCCCTTTGCAGTGAAGGTAGGGTCCCGGGAGGACTGTTGGCGAAGACAGCAGGAGAAATGGACCACCGGAGAGCATCCGGTGGTCCACGGAAGGCAGTGGCGGCGCACCACCGGAGGGCTGGCGGCGGCGGTTGCTGCCGGCCTCAATTAGCGGCGAGGGTGGGGGAGCCGCGCACCCTGCCCGCGGCTTCCGCGCGGCCGTGCTGGCCGAGCCGCGGCTGGCCGGACCAAGCCGGCCGGGCCGTGCCCAGCTGGTTCGGGTCGACCCGGTTCGGGCCGACCCAGGGGGGGCGGGGTCGGGCCGGGTCGGTCCGGGCCCAGACCCCCCCGTTTTCGGACCCCTCACGGTATTTCATCCATATCTTGAGCTACGGAACTCCGATCGACGCACCGTTAGTTGCGTATTGATCCTTGGAAATAGACAGTCATTTCGGTATATCGCACTCAAGATTTCGGAATACTTTGTGTTCGGCCGGGTTGGTTTGGATACGAAACCAACCGGGCCCTCGGAGCGGAAACGCTTATATCACGAGCTTCGGACGTCCGATTGACATGCCGTAGACTTTGATGGATTCCTATAAGTGAGACGGATCTTTTGGCTTACTCCGCTTGAGGTTTGGATGCCGTCGGAGTGCGGTCGGGTGGGTTCACTCACGAAACCAACCGGGCCCCTGGAACGAAAAAGCCAATAACTCACAAATCGGGCGTCCGATTGACGCGCCTTCTGTCTCGTAGAATTCCTCTTGATGAGATGGAACTTTTGGCACACTTTTCCTGAGTTTTTGTTGCTGTTGGATAGTGGCCGGGTTGGATTGTACCCGAAATCCAACCGGGCCCTTGGAACGGAAAAGCTGTTATCTTTCAGACTAGACGTCCGTTTGACGAACCGTCAGCGGCGTTGGTGATCATGTTGAGAAACGGTCCCTATGAGTATACCCTGTGAGAGTTTAGGGTACAGTTGAGATACGGCCGGGTTGGTTTGCTCACGAAACCAACCGAGCCCCTGGGACGGAAAGGTTAATAACTCACAGACCGGGCATCCGATCGATGCGCCGACTGATGCATTGAGACCCATATGATGAGGCGGTCCTTTGAGATACTTCTTCATGGGACTTTGTGATACATGGAGTATCGACCTGTAGCTCGTGGACCGGACCCTCCCAGAGACGAGCGTATGGAGTACGGAGACCGTGTAGCCGGCTGAGACCTGACGACTGCTTGACCGACTCGACTTGGAGTGAGTCGACTAGCCCAGTGGACAGAGCACTCGGTATTTGGCGACAGACCTACGATGGACGGAGCTCCCAGTAGTTGGCCGCAGACCCACGGTACTTGATAGGAGGAGTACCTCTGTAGGCTATTAGGGGGAGCGCCTGGTATTTGGCGACAGACCCACAGCAGACGGAGCGCCAGGTAGTTGGCCGCAGACCGGCGGTACTCGACAGGAGGAGTACCTCAGCAGTCTTAGGTTAGTGAGCAGTACCTTAGAGTCGTGACAGGACCAGTGTACACTCCAGAGACGGGGCTCTTCAGCAGTTACGTTTTAATTAATGAAAATCCTGGTTGAGCTGAGAATTTTGACCTTTGTGTTTACCTCATGATTGAGATGGGTCACTTGATAACTTGGGTATATGGATGGGCATATACCTAGGTAGTGGTTATCCATTGATTTCATGATCTTGGTGTTTTCCTCATGATTGATATGGGTTACTTGATAACTTAGGTATATGCGTGGGCATATACCTATGTAGCGGTTATCTGTTGAGATCTTCTCTGTGGTTATCCATGTTGGTTTTAGTGATACCTTGAGGGTCTCAGGGTCCCTACTGAGTATTGTTATACTCACCCGTGCATGGGCTATGCCCGCACCTCGTTGTGTTGGTTGTAGATGATGGACAGTGCTGACGGAGGCCGAGTGTTCGAGGACTGGACGGTACCCGGAGGTGGACTACACGACGAGTTAGTACTCGGATGTGGACTACACGATGAGTCAATATCTGGAGGTGGACTTCATGGCGAGATGACACACGGAGGAGGTTGACGGGCGAGAGCGTTTTGGAGGCTATCTGTACCTACCCTTCAGGTAGGATCTGAGGAGGACGACCCATGAGCTTCTTCCTTTCTTCCAGCTGTTGTATTTTTCTATTGTACTTTGTTCAGTTGTAGTTGTACTTTCATTTGGGTTTGTATTCTGGCCCATTTACTTTTTAGCACTTTCTTTTGTACTTAGTGTTTTGCTTCTGCTTGGACTCTGTAGTGTTTTGTTTACTTTTATAAAGGCAATGCCTTCACAGTTATCAGGATTTACTCCTTTGGTGCTAGTCTCCAGCCCCTGGCATATGGAAGGCGGGCATGGGGTAGTCACAGCACGGGCCCCGAGGACGGGTCGTGTCATTTTTCTTCAAGTGTTCATTCTTAAATCTCAATTTATAAATATTTTCTTTAAAATAGTTTTAAAAATCATGAATTTGAATAAACATGTTAAATTATCTTTTTGATGTTATGGAATGGAATCTCTTGGTATGGTGGTATCCTATTGGTTCCTAAGCTCACACCCTACATACACCTTTGGTTGTATGCAGTTTCTATTTCTTGTATATTCCAAGGTGAGGCATCATGCTCAGAGATGATGGTTCGAGTCGTTAGTGGCCCTTCTCATGCTGGTCCTTGTTGGTAACTTGTGGATGTTGCAACTCTCTTGTTGCGTAGAGGTTTGTTATATAGTTTTGTTACTCCCCTATCATAGTACTTTTTGGTGTTTCCAACGTTGTAAACCATTAAATTTGAAAGTTGTTAAGGGCGTGTTTGACTGAATTTATCATATCTGAATTTTTAGTTTTTTTGGTCATTTTAATATGTTTTATTTGGGTAAATCATTCCCTTGTTTTATTTTTTTGAT
Source organism: Viscum album (assembly GCA_963277665.1). Taxonomy (NCBI): domain Eukaryota; kingdom Viridiplantae; phylum Streptophyta; class Magnoliopsida; order Santalales; family Viscaceae; genus Viscum; species Viscum album. Next base: position 370,455,684 of record OY728140.1, on the reverse strand, counting down.
ACACATGCACTTGTGCCAGCTCATTGGGATCGGTAATGCCCCTCGGGTCTTGTCATGGACCGGGTCGGGCTCCAGGTCGGATTGCGACCTGGCTTGGTTCGTGACAACATATTTGTTAAATTTTATAGCGGTGTTCTCTCATTTTTTCTATTTAAATTTTGGAAGGATGGTAGGAATTCATTTTTCCCCTTTCCTCTATTTGTTATTTTTTATTAATAATGTGTCTTGACCCAATACTATTTTGATAAATATTTTTATATATATTATAAATTTTAATATTATTACGTATATATTCACATCTATAATGAATTATTATTAATGATTATTAATATTGTTGTTATTAATTGATTGTAATTATATTTCGACCTACATGTATGTTTGTCTATTTATATGAATCTATTTGTATGTATCTCTGTATATATTAATTAATTTTATATGAATAATATTTATTTATAATTTTATGTAACATTATTATAAATATACAAATAAATAATAAATTTAAATTCATTATGTAGTTTTTTTCACATTTAAAACAAAATAAAAAGAAAAATTAGACCTATTTTAAAAGGTGGATAAATTAAGAATTAGTAAAATATTTAATTTTTTTCTAAGTTATAAATAATTTAATATAATTATAAATTAAAAATTAGTGGTGATTAAAATAATAACTAAATAGTCATAGAAATACTCATAATTTCAACTTCAAACATTTAATCAACCACTTCAAAATTTAACATTTTCTAGACAAATTAAATTTTTTGTACTGTTCAATTCAATTTTTAATGAAAGCCCATTTATAGATATTACTCACAATTATTTCAATGCACTAACCTTCTATTTTACTTATTAACATTGCTTCAATATGCCATCATTAATTCGATTATAGAACATTTCCCTTCACTATGTTAAACATTACACATCATATTTCTTTGTTATGGGGAAATTATAAAATTTCCCCTCAATGTTTAACCGTACACTAAAAAATTGCTGACAACAAATCCCATGCCAACCATGTAAACTAGACACACAAACCATCTCCCCATCACATGTCAATAGACCCAACTAATACCACCAAACATTCCATTTCAAAACCAACCTACCGCATGATTGATTATTAACACATCACACTTCTAAAGTGATCCATGAAGAAACTGCACAACAAAAAATATATCTCAAACAATAGTTTTAATCTGCTTAAAACATCTATAAATTCACAAAAAAAATCTACAAACATTCTATTAATAAAAAAATTAATATGCAGCCCATGATCTTCATTAACAAACTTCCAATTTCCAATCAACCATTTTGGTACAATATTTATGAAATTAATCAATTTTGAGAGATTATTCTATAAATTAACAATACAAAAACATGTTTATGATTGTATAAAAAAATTCTTCTAGAAATGACCTCATTCCATCCAAGAAGCATTGTGAATAGACAAAAATCTTGAAAATAACATGTGATCACCCTTACCCTCAATTTTCCGTAGTATATTACATTATCGTTTTTAACCCAATTCTTACCATTCAAACAAAGACATAAGAGAATACAATGAAATAATTTACCTAAACAAAAAATGAAGAATTCACGAATTCCCTACCTTGTTTTGAGTATAATCAAATTATTACATAAGTGAAAGGTAAATAAAATGATTCATAGATCCACGACTATGAATGTAACACTCAGGTAAACCAATAAACAAATCCCAATTCAAATCATGACTAGGGTCTATTTAATCCAAACCAAACAACTTTTATAGCCATCTATAGATAAATATTGTAGATATTTCCAAGGGGGGAAATAAAAAAAGATGGACAACACACATTTGGTTACCAACGATTGATCTATTGATGTTAAGAGTCAACACCAAATTGAGGGTATTAAAATGTCTCTAAATGGGTGATTTTGGTCACATATATATCATTGATGATTAAATTTTTTAATAAATTTAGAAGGGATTCTAAATTTAAACAGGTTTTTGAGAGTACAACATCACCGTGTGACAAGACATGGTCACACTACGATAAGGAAAATTCCACTGAACCTTCTTAAATCACACTGTGAATCCCGCATATCCATCCCATTTTAAAAATAGTAAACTGATTTTTATCTAGAACAAATGAGGATGTTTGTGTCATTCCCAAGGTAAATACAACTTGATGCCATACAAAATAAAACCACCTAAACATGACTTCTAGTACCTCTTGTTGTTAAATAGATAGTCTTGCTACAATGTTCAATAAGAAGAAATATAGAAATCAAACTTGGGACTCCACTCTATAATTTAAATGGAACATTCATAATGTCTAATCATGTAAAATCTTGAAAACTACCATAATTGAATCTCACATCAGGAAATGAACATCCATGCTTCAGTCCAAAAACCAGAAGAATAAATTTTGTACATTTGAAAAATATATCACAAGGATCATTTACTTGATAGTAATGTTCCACACTATTAAAAAAATACACCTTATATCCCTTAATATTATGACATAAATGGTTATTTAATGACCCACCTCCTCCTCCAAAATATGAGCTCAACCTCCACCATCCTTCTTGCAGCCATCTCCTTCCACATATAGCAACCAAAAACATAAAATATAACTAACTATAAAAGTATTACTTGTTAAATAATATACATATCTTATGGTTCTAATACATAATAATAAAAATTATACCAAAAGATAAACCAATTAATACAAAAGAAAATTATTTCTGCATGATATACTTCTCAAACAAAATAATTCCATAAATAAAACACAAGATGCATAAAAAAGATAATATCGGATAAACAAATTATAAACAATCATCACGAACATTTTAGAACATAATATAATATATCATCCACTAAAAAATAAGGCTCAAAATATCTTTGGATGCTATCTAAAAATATTCAAAAAATGTTCCTGGATATATTCCTCTAACCCACCATGCTTTCATAATACCCAAACCAATAGAATGACTTACTCATACAGTACAATCTTCTAATGATCCCAGATATCGACCAGCCACTCCATAAATGTAACATAAACCTACAAATATAACTCACTCTAATTGAAAATATGGTAAATCTCCTGAATATATAGATTAATTTGAGAAACATGAAATAAATCATGGATTCAGTTCCACTATGTAAGGACTTTCTACAAATACTCTACCACCCTAATACAACCTTATACCTCAAAAGAGCCAATGAACTGGGGAGAAAGATTAATCAATTGTATTTAACATCACTAATAGTGATTAATGAATCCTTTTAGGAAAAAATAATCTATAATATCAAATTATATAGGTCTATCCATATAGTTAGAAAAACAATTGGTGGTCATGTACTGCTTTCATCCACTCCCAAATCATCACAAACATAACTATAGTGCATTGTACCACATATCGTCTAAGGATTTATGAATACCTAACCTCATTCCAGTACATCAGAGATTGGTAAATTTAAATATATGACTCTCATAATGGGGTTATACCAATGGAATATTTGAAAATATTATTATAAGAAAACTCAACTTAGAGTAGGTGCTTTACCCCTACACAAAAAAAATCAAATTCACATGATTGAAGCATGTCCTCCAATGTTGAAATGGTCTAATCTATCTACTCATCCATTTGAGGATGGGAATGAGTGTTAAGGTAATTATAGAATCTGAAATCATGTTTAATTACTTCCTAGCTTCATGAGGTAAAATGAGGATATGGATAAGAGAAGATGGTCCTTAGTACATCATGTTGCCTCACAGTCTCATCTATATATCTCTTTACTAGAAAATCCTCTCTTCTTGACTCTCAGATCACTAGGAAATACACTTAATTTACAAAATGATCAAAAAACACACAAATAAAATTATACCTTCCATTGGATAGAGGAAAACATGAGAAAAATCCATCAAAAATTCCTCCCATCTCGACTCATGATATTATAACAACTAAAATAGATCATTAGAAATTTTTTTCTCTTACATCACTTACCGATGTGCCAAGAATATTGACATGAACTCCAATATTGACTATTTATTTCCAACCACAAGAAATGACTCATAGATGCTTGATACATAACTGTTACACCAAGATATACTATCAATGATGAGATATAGAACATAATAAGATCTTCCTCTTGATATACTAACTAAACAAACCAAATACCCTAAATAAATATATGATTCTATTCATCCTTTGAACAACCCTTAAGAGAATCACCATAAAATACATTATCATGTTTCACCTCTATCCCTTGGTCTCACCATTCAGAATCCTCTACCTACTGCAACAAAGATGATTGAAGGTATCAAGAAGACACATTCAAGAATTGAACAAATATTGATTAACATGACCATGATGTTTATAATGTTTTTTAGTATTATATTTTATTATTTGAACATCCTGAATAGAGTTATGGATAAAAATTTATGGACCTTAGAAGTTAGACATATGAAAAAATCTAGATGGGGAAATTCTGTATCAAAGACGATATTATAGGAACATTTTTCTATAGTTAATACAACCCCTTTATAGTCACACCACATACATTCAAGATAAAGGAAATATAAAACATAAGAAATGTATGGAATTTCATGGAACTGTACAAAAGTCTGTGTAACTCCTTAGAGGTTCTGAAACAATGTTTCATGAAAAAGGTGATATTAAACACAAAATCTACATGGATATGAGTTACAGCAACAAAAAACAATTAAATTTTCATGCATCTATATGTAATTGCATGAAATAACCCAATGTTGCATGATAACAGGAAGAGTTGCATGACACATCCAAGATGCCTGTAAATATAGCATCGATCCGTCATTTTTAGTATGACCTATGGGATTCAAGTTCTATAGCTCTCACTCATGAAACATTGAGTTGTGCACTTACTGAAACCCCCCAAGTCCTGATTTTGTCTTAAATTTCCTACATGAAGTCCCTCAAGTACGGGATTCTACAAATTCATTTTTGCTTAACTCTCTCCATTAGTAACTCAATTTCGCACCAAGTAAAATATTTATCAATAGTCTATATGCATAAAACTATAATTTTGAGTGACATAGAGTAATTCAAAATCACTATTTTTGGACAACCTTCGAGCCAGGTCAATGAAATTTTGGGTTGCACCTTATGAGGCCCCAAAGTACACTCCTACAGTACCATGATATGAGATACTCCTCTACACTCCCTAAAATACCGTGATTCAAGCTATGTAAGGACTAGTTTTGGGAATTCTTAACATTGAGAGGGGGTGTTAATCAGTGTTGGGTAATTTTTAATCCAATTTCAACATTTTATCCTTATACCTCTTAGACCTGTTAGGATATTGATTATCTTACTCTCTTTTCCCTATCGCATGTAAGTATATGTAACCATTAAATATACCACATGATATCTTTACATGGTTCAATACACTACAAGAGTAGTTGCATCCTTTTCATGGTTGAAAATAATCCTAAACACACAACCAATAGAAAATAATCCTTTTTTGTGTTTACACTGAGTAGGATATACCCTTACACTCGTGAAGCACTTTGAAAACAATTCAATAGTGCATGTTTAACATATCTTTTCTAGATCATTATATTGCTTCCTAAACAGTCTTCTCCTTGTAAAAGGTTTGGAACACCAACAAGGCCTTCCACCTATTGAGACCAGTTGGATGTAACAATACTACTTTGATCTTCCTCTCTTAACTTGTTTTTTCTTAGTAGCATGAAAATAACTCTACTAACTTCTTTCCAGTAGGAAATTTGATGTCTACACAATATTCTTCTTCTATTAGTCACATTCATATGAATGTGTTGTGGGCTGATGAACAGAATTCTCGCTGACCCAAATTATAATAAAAAGTTATCAATTCTTTTAGTCACTTCCCTTTCCCACTTTAATCTATGACACACAATTATATGAAATAGTTGATAGCATTTTATCGATATCTCTTAATTCTTCAGTACAAAACCAACTGCAAAGAATAAACTTTTTCTAATATTTCTATAATCACAAAAATACTTTGTGATTATTAAAATAATTAAGATCATCTCAATATAGCATCATTAAGATTAATGTACCTTGATGAATAAATTATATTTACTTGTGAACACCCTATTCTTATGGGACACACAATAATATGGAATATTGCAGTTGTGTCTTGATATCCCTTTCTTCTTCACAAAGCACGAAAAGGGATTAAACACTAATCACGTGTATGAAATATTTCTCCTTCATGAACTATCATGTATCCTATGTGGACTACCATCCCTTAAAAAACTTTCCATGAAAACTATTCACACAAATAATGGTTGTAAATGGTCCCCATGAACCTCCTTTCACTATGTGGTGTGAGTGCTTCATGGAAAACCTTCCCTTTCGAAAACTACTTCTTCTTTGTGGACTGCTGATGACCTGTGTAATGTCGAATCTCCACAGACCATCCACGTTTCCTCCTCAAACTAGATTACATCACGTAATGAGTGTGTATCATGGATACCATCTTCATTCACAGACCATTCCAACTTCTATAGACTACCCCTTCTTCCATAGACTATTTCTTCTTCTGCAGACTACCTCCTCTTCCACATACCATCATCTCCTCTGCATACTACCTCTACTTCCATGAACTGATGATTCTTCCATGGACTACTGATGATTTTTGGAAAACCACTTTTCTCTAAAAACTTCCTTAATTCCGTGAAATATCCTCTCTCCACAGACTAACTCTCCTCTACCAAGACTCTATACCATTCGAATAACTTTTTCCCTGATAACTCTTCCAGACATAACCGAATTATTCCTCCAGTGATAATATTTTCTATTAAAATTTTATCTCTTTTAATAATGGTATTAGGGTCCTTTAAATAGAAAAATAGATATGAAAATCCCACTAATCTTATTTATCAAAATTTTCAATATGGTACAACCTTCATCGTGGATTGTGCTCCTTCTGTGAACCATTGGCCCTCTGCGTACCACAACCCTCCCACAAACTATGAGCCTCCCACGAATGTTTCTCCAACATTGTCTACGTACCACCTTTCTTCTTTCTCTAAATCCTAAATCACCTCCTACATTATTTGAATGAAATCCTTCTAAGTGAACATAATTCCTCCCATGAACTTTATGCCTTCCCACAAACCATTTTCATCCCAAGAATCGTTTCACCTACGCGGTCCATATACCGTGCTTTGTTGTCTGCACAACACTTCTATGTAAAATCCATCAATTTCTGATTTTTCTCTAAAACTCTGCGTACCTTCTATGTGTTCCAAGAATTTTCCTTTGCAGCCCATGAACTATACTCTAAAGGAATCATTCCTTTTCTAAAAAAACACTCAATTTTTAGGCCAAAATTTTTGGAAAACACTTGGAAATGGCACAACCCTAAAAATATGCCTTGGAAAGAACACTCATGTTGCTTCACTATCATCAATATTTTTTGAAAATCAGTTGATCTTATCATGAACCCTATATATCATGATATATATTATTTGACTAAAAACATTTATAATCATCATATTTCCCATTTAAATGATTATATCTTCTATATATTGCAACATTATTTTTCCTTCCAATCAAACCTGAAAAATATTGGTCTCACATTTACCCCCCTTTACTTCAAAAATAATTCATCACATGTTCTCAAAAAACTTATGATATTTGTTAAATACAAATTTCAAAATCTTTACCATATTTACAAATAGAATTATTCATCCATACAGTCCAATGTAAACAAGCGAATCCATAATAATTCTCTAAGAAATACCTTTAATCTCAATGTCTTCAAACAATTGAAAAGTTTCCTAGTATATTAAGACTTGGGGAATTTATCAAAGCTCCATTAAATTTGGGACTAATTCATCATATTGATCAAATTGATATCTTCATATCTCATTGACCACTATTGAAAACCAATGAAAATCATTTGAAAAAATTTAATTCATACACAAAGTGGGATCTTCAGTCTCCACAATGATTCATTAACTTTGGAAATACATCATTATGTTGATCGCAATGATATCTTCATATCTCACTGATCACTATTTACAACCAATGAAAATCATTTAAAAAAATTCAATCCGTACACAAAGTGGGATCTTTAACTTATTTCTCTTGGTCTATTCCCCATATAATGAGTTGATATTCATCTATTGTATTTGTTGAATACATTGGTTCAAAAAACTATTCATGTAGCTCCATAAACCCCATCACCTCACTCCCATTCTAGGTTAAAACGGAGTGGGATGATCTTACACAATTCCTACACTAGTCATTGATAGGAATCCTCTACCGACTAGTCATCCCTACATGACTTTATACAATAGAATACCCTTTATGAAAATGAATATGATGCCTATTAAGATAATCATGAATTTATTTATGAAAAATGTGTAATATTCCTAGTAGTCCTCACTAAATGACTTTAAACTATAGTATACCATATAATAAAGTGAATTTCATGCCTCCTGTAACAAACCTAAGATTCCTTATGCATCAAGTGTAAGATTCATAGTAGTTGTCACTATGTGTATTTAAACTGTATTATACCCTATACGATAAAGAATAGGACGACTCCTATAAAAACTACAATATTTCTTATGTGTAAATTATAATATTACTCATCTAATGATAACGAGATGACCACAAAAAGGAACCATGGACCGCCATCTTAGTGTGATGTTCAATCATATCCCTCACCCCATCAGAAGCTCAATATTCCATCATGACATGAAAAGGGGAGAAAAGTTAGGAATATTCCATTCATAAGCCCTACACACGATATCCTTTAACATGATTTTAACCTATAATCTTACCTTATGTAATTGAAATGGTATTTCATCATAACTCAACATGAGAATGAAATGATAGGAAGCTTCTAGGCATAATCCTCACACACCACATCAATCCACATGTTATTAAACTATAATATTACCCCATGAAATCGACATGGGATGTTTTAAGGACCTTTTATGAGGAAGGAAGGATGATAATCTCAATACATAATCCCAAAGAAATTTATCCTTCCACATGATGTTAAATTGTATTCTTACCGCATGAAATGGACATGGTATTACCTCTTGATATTACAAGAGGAGGAGAATACGGGAATCGTTCATGCGGAATCCACATCCACACCATCGTATCTCCTTGCAGTGCTCGGGTTGCTTCCACACGTAAGCCCCATTAACAAAATTATAGCACTATAGAAGAAATTGGGATTCATACACATGTAATCCTCATACCATCTCTTATAGTGTGATACTCTTGTAGTGGATATAATCAACATGTAGGTCCCACACCATCACCTAAAGAGTGATCCTTGTAATGGGATTCTTCCAAACATAATCCACACACCATACCTCATTGATTCTCCTTCCGTGACATGAGTTTTCATAACGTATAACATAAAACTACATGGATCGGTCATATCACACAAAAATAATCTTGTATATCAAACTACATGGGTTTTGATCCCTATCTCCTAAACAGGGTATGTAGCATCCCTCCTTAAGGTTCAATTTTTAAAACCATATTCCATGTGTGAAATATTACCCCTTGGGGACACATCTACATCCAGATCCACCTCATTAGTGAATTCTGATACACTATCTAGATCTTCCTCAATAGGGAATTCTGATCTACTCTCTAGATCCTCCCAAATATGGTATTTTGATCAACCATCTGGATTCACCTAAATATATTATTCTTATCAACCATCTATATTTTACTAAATTGGTAATTATGATCCAAAATATGGATCTTCCTATATAAATCATTCAGACCTTCCATTTGGATCCCCTGCAATAGGATATTCTATTCCACCAAATGGATCCTCCACACTAGGGAATTAAGACCCACCATGTGGATCCACCTCAATAGGTAATTCTGATCCACCATCCAGATCTACTTCAATAGGGTGTTCTGATCTACCACCCAAGTGTGAAATATTCCCTCCTAATGATGCACGATTATGATTTACCTTAATAGGGTGTTATGAATAACCAATCCAAGTGTTAAATATTCCATCGTAGCGAAAGACCTCCATGATCCACCTTAATAAGGAATCTTGATTCATCCCTATAAGGTGTTCAACCGGTTCCGTAGTCCGTCTCAAAAGGGTGTTCTGATCTATCTTCTTCAGATTTAGAACTTTTGACCTGACCTAGAATACCTATCCCATGTAATAAACATCGTATGTCTGAAGTCAAAATCCTTGTAAGACATACTCCCCTTGCATGAACTGACTCATGATCAACATGGGATGCCTTGGTTTATATGACTATGAAGCCTCCCAAATGAGATACCATACAAAATAGGTTGAATTTATATGTGTCTAATAAACCAAGAATCCATAGATCCACAAACATGACAACCATTACCATCTAATATAATCTAAGTTTGCTTACTTATTGAGACAGAAGTAGTCTAACTGACCAGAATCCACCACAATATGAAATCGAGAATGAGTTTAAAAAGAATTACTCAAATATATGAGGTATACCTAAACTAGATGAAAAATATTAAGATGAATCTATTGAATGAGTGACCAACATCCCATCATATCATTTTTTTTCAAGGATCCAACATCACCAACTATGGTGGTGGAGGCTGCCCACATTTGGAATGCGATAATGTGGGGAATGAAATATGTGGCATTGCGATGAAGTGCGCCCCATCTATGAAATCATAATTTTTTTTTTCAATATCATCTCTAATACAAAACCACTACTACTAACCTCGTCAACATTAAGATGTATTGTTGAAATCACCTCTATCACTATCCATGAATATTCATATTATAATAATAATATCACCAAGAAAATTCTTGTTCCTTGTGTTAGTAACTACAATTCCTTTCTCTTGGTCATAATAGATCTCATAATAATATTCCATCATTACCTAAATCCGCCTCCACAAACACAAATTCAGATATCCCTAAGATAAAAAATACCTCAATATATAATGATATATAAATATCAAAAATCATCCATAGATATGTTATTATCCAAAAATCATTAAAAACCATATATAAAAATAGTTGATCATAGGTGGCATCTTTACCCCCATGGGGATGTAGCTTACTAAATCTGTATGAGGTCATTTCCCTCTACCCAGTCAAGATAAATGCCAAACCACAATGTTACTCATTATTGAAAACCACAATCATTACTTCATTCTCTAGAAATTGAGGTATGGTAGCATTGTTTATATTCTCTTTAGGTAGTCAAAATGTATCTAAAATTTATAAGTTTATATAAAATATTCTAAGTCAATATTATCAACGAGGCTATAATGTGAGAGAAATAAAAAAACTCCAACAATACATTGGGAAACAAATATACCATCATACCATTAAAACATTCTTGGGTACTACCCATGAAAAAAATTACATTATCTTCGACGTATCAAAAACCAATCCCTTCTAAGACACTACATGCCAAATAAAGAGCACATTGGGTATCAAAATTATTCATTTATATAAATTTGCATATAGATTTTAGTCTGAATTAAATTCCAAATTTCCCTATGGTTATCCATATACTCCACTTATGAATAATATTATATTAGGCTATTGTTGATGACAACTACCATGAAATGATCTAAAAACTCATAAAACAAAAATTGCAAGAGTCCTCAAAAAATGGTCTGTGGGATTATGATAGTTGGTGAAATAATTTCAAACTCAATGTTCCCATAATGAAACCAAAAAATAGACTTTGGAATATCCTCCTTTTTCACCCTCATAAAGTGATACCTTGATCCAAAATCTATCTCTGAAAACTACTTGAATTCATTTAAATGAACAAACTAATAATCAATACATTGATGTGGATTATGTTTCTTGAATATGAATTCATTTAACAACTAATAACTTATACATAATCCCATACTAACATCCTATAATAATCCCCATCTTCAACATCCATATATGGTTCTAATAACAAAACCCTTATATTTTTGGATTTGATGCCGATAAATGTGACAAAATTTTAGATTTACCAAATTACAACACAAAAAGAAGATATTCGGTCATTTACATACCAAATAATCTTGTTATGTTTATATTTTAATAGAATTAGGAAAACAATATTTCAAAGTGTAAATCTCCATGTAGTATACATTCTTCCCATAAAATGTGTTATTTATAAATAAATAAATATTTTTTTCATGATAATTCAATATCTAAAACTCTAACTTTATTAACAAGACTAATAATCCTTAAAACTTATGAAAAATACATTTAAAAACATTGGACGAGCACAAAAAAACACAGTAAGTGACATAGAAATGAAATATAGAATATTTTTAGTCTATTTTTATTACATTAAATAATAAAAATGATTACATTTAACATAATAAGAATTACACTCAAAAATAAACATTTAATTACATAATAAATCGGTATTTATTTCCGAAGTTTTTCATAAACACTATAAAAATCATAATTGAAAAAATCCAAAATAAGAGGATTTCATTGAAAACATGATAACCCAGGAAAAAACCTTCTTTGAAATATCCCCCTTCATTAAAAGATTTCATAATGTTTGTTTAAAAAAATATCATTAAATTTTATTTTTAAGTAAAATTATTTCCATGAAAACTCTTAAGAATGAATAGAGAAGTAAGGATTGTTCCTTGGGAAATTATCGTTATAAAACCCATAAAATTGGAATAATCATTCATTTTTATCCAATATAATACTCCCGAAAACAAAATCATCACCCAATGCATTGGAGGGATAAAAAGTTCCTCCCAACCTGAGTTTATAATATGACCACCCATACATGGTTTATAATGGAACTATTCATCCTTTATTATAAACAGAACTATCCATCCTTAGATTATAACAGAACCACCCTTCATCATGTTAAATTTTCAAGGACCATATCATGAATGAAACTTTTTAATCACCTATCTATTCATCATAAAACCCTTGAAAAATACATTTAAAATATGAAAAATACATTTATATGTAGAAATACTAATTGCTTTAAAAAATCCATATGGAAAAGTTAAATACAAATAAAAATGGAAATTTTTTTTTTCTATGATGAAAATAAGGAAACCTATAATATAATCTAAAAATCTAATATTTTTTATGGTCTAAGGAAAACCTATTGATTCCATATATATTAAAATAGAACATTCATTTTGACTTATGTAAACAAATTCCAAATATAACATAAAAATAATCCTTTTGAAAAATCATTGAATAAACTCAAAAGATACACAAAATTCTATTTATAATTAATTTATATCCACATAAAATCATTCATAAAATAGTTTTTAGAATATTAAAATGGAATAAAAATATTTATAAAATAAATCATTAAAACATTTAAAACGAGTGTTTTAAAGTAAAGTTCCCTTTATATCAAGTCCTACTAATCACATACATTCTTTATATTACTAAATAATAAACTTATGTTCATTATTTAGTTAATTAAGAAGTATTTCCTTTCTTATTAATTATTTTATTTTATTTATGACCAAGTTATATTCAATTACATAATCATTTAAGTTCATTTCAGACGTTTTGATGATATTAATCTCATATATCCAAAATGACATCGGTTGGTTGAATATGGTAAATGGGGTCATTATTCCATAATATAAAAAATAATAATAATGGAAAAATTATAATTTTTATAAATAAATTATTCTTTTATAACCTACTGTGAATGAGGATTATGAAAATGAACTACGTTATAATCATGGAGATTGTAGGTCCTATGTACACATGAGTAATGCTTCAATTTTTCAAATATCATGAAGGAAAGAAAGTTAACTATTATTTTTTATTTTAATAATGATAATTATATATTAAATCAAATATTATTTTACTAAATATATTTATATATACTATACCCATGATGTTGTAATGAAAAATTAATAGTATCCCTTCATATAGGTGGTAATCGATACTTATGAATGAATTGCTTTATCGTTTTTCAATGAATGAAATGGACTGAAAATATATGACATAATAATTTTAAAAGCTGATTAATATTTCCTCAAAAACAAATATATTCACATTAAATCAATCATTATAAATATTTTTTTAAAATTAGTGATGGAAAATGAATTACATTTGTTCGCGATATGGCTGTCTATTGTACACACAAATGGTGGTTTGGTTTCCCATTTAATGGAAAAGGAGATGGATATAGGTTATTAAATTAACATAATGTTATATAATTATATTGAATATATTGTTTATATTATTTCATCATGGTTGAATAATATTTGAAGGAGGTACAATAACAAATAAATAAAAATTGTTTGGTTAAGAACTATACCTCTTCTTTGAACAAACTCTTTAAGTTCACACCAAACTCTTTACAATGATAGTTTTATTATCAATCCAATAAATCTAGTATTTATGGAGGGATGTATGTCATATATTTATTTATGGAATATTTGAACCAAAATTATTTTTTATTGTTGATGAAAATATTAAAGGAGGTTCCCCTTTATAAGAGAGGGGAGGCGCACTCTTGGAATTCCATAAAATATTAAATTAATTTATTTTTTAAAGGGATCCAAAAATAAATAATTTAAATATAGGATGATTAAAGTATAAATATTATCATAAAAAAATATTTTTACATGTTTAGATTATGTTTCTACCCTTTTCCATTTGTTTCGACCCACATTAACCCTTTTTGATAATTATTCGGATGAAAATATTTTTACCTTTTAGGGGACTATTTTGTTAATGTAAAATGAAAATTGGATCATAAAATCACTATGGTTGATATTTTAGACCATATTTCAACAATTTTTCTGAATATATGATTTCTATGTATTTTAAATCAGTTAATAAAGTATTATTTATTAAAAGATATCATTAATGTCCTTTTTAAAACTATTCACTTAGCTTGACATTAAAAACAACATAAAAGTAATGAAATTAAAATATTATCAATTAACACCTATACTATATGATATTTAGTTCTAAAACTTATTGGTATCCAATAATTTATTAAAATTATATAAATTTTATAAATTTTAAAATCATTCATTTTATTTTTATGTAAATTGAATATATGTTATGTTGGTGCTGCGTATGCTTTTTAGGTTATTTTTTCATCCATAAAAATTAAAAATAATTTAAGATGACAAAATAAATCATTAATGTTTTAAATATTCATTTATAAATGAACATCTATTTTTTATATCACTATCTAAAAGTATTATATATATTAAAATAATGAAATTTATATTTTTTATTTTACCCATTACATAAATATAAACAAGGTTGAAATCATAGAAATGAGGAACCAAGATTTAAAAAAATTTAAAATTATATTTAAATGGCCAAAAATCACCCCTAAAATAGGATAAATGTAAGTTTTATGGTCATTTTTGTTTTCTTTATTTGTTTTAACCTTAATTATCATATTTTACCTTACTATGTCGTTAATTACTTAATATTGTTACTATTAATAATGGATAAAAATAAAAGGGACCTACATAAAAAATATTAAACTTATTATTACAAATAAGGAATTAATTTGTTGGTATTTGATTTTTATAAGTGGCTAATATTTATTTTATATTAAAACTCAAAACTCAATGAAAAATAAAATTTCCAGACAGAAATTCTTTTTTATGTATAAAAATGTTTTTATATAAAATTCATCCATACAATTGATTACAACAAACATAATTAGATTTATTAATAAAATATAACTAACATTAATTTTTAAAAAATTTAAAATATATATATTTTTTAATTTCTATAAATGATAATATAGTTTTAGAAAAATAAATTTTTTTCAACATTCATTGGAAACCCAATATTTTTTGAAAAATAAAAATATTTTACCCTATGAAAGTATAGATATGTTGATTTAAAAAGTAATATCCTATTTATCTGATATAACTTCAAAAAAATTTACAATTTATTTATATTATTATCTGTTGAAGATTAATAAATATAGTTTTTAAAGAAAAGACAATTTTGAAACATAAAATGAATTTACTGAAAAATAGATTTCTTATTTACTATGAATTAATCAATAAGTAAGTATGGATTAGAAAATCTAATAAATATTTCATAATGTGGTTAATCATATTCTCTCCTTCCAATTTAATAGCTCTATTATATATATAACATATAAATAGTAATGTATCATTGTTTGTTTAAACTCAGGGCTGCATGATGTAAATGCTATGGAATATAGTATTCTTTTAAAATATTGGGGTATTATATTCTCCTCTTGATGTAAATTTTATCCTAAAAATTTATACTTAATATTAATAATTAAGGGGTTAACATTTGAAAATACCTTTTTTGAAATCCCATACCAAAAAAGGGTTAATAAAAATTCTTCTCAAAACGAGGGGAAATGAAGTATGAAGTTTATCTGGAATAACACATAACTAGGTTTGTAAATTGGAAAACATTAGTGGGAATTGAAAATGTATACATTGAGGAAATATTTAATGTCTAGATAATTATGGATAGTGACATATAACATGGTTCATAATAAATTAAATGACCATCAGGAATTTAATAACAAAAAAACCAATAATATAATGTGGTTTGGAAATGAACATCCATTAATTAGAAATAAAGTTAATAGGATAAATGTTTTTCAATATACTTTTCCTTAAATTGAGTAATTCCTTTCCCATATAAAATTAGAATATAAGGAAACATACTTACATGAAAATTAGAGCGTTATTATTTAATAAATTTCCACCACAATGTTAAAATTTTATACAATTGATGAGTATTCAAGATGAATTTTTCATGACTAGAGTGTTAAAATAAAATTCCAATGAAACATAAAATCTAAAAAAGGATAACAATATATTTATCTTGTATTTAAAAAGAAACTAAACCTAAAATGGTCATCCCAAGGTAACATAATTCCCAAATGAATAAACCATCATATGAAGAAATAATGTATTATTCTACACAAAATCAACAATAAAACCAAAAATTCTACTTATATCACTTGATAAGTAAATAAACTTAATATTATTCAAAATATTAATGAATAATTTTTAATCCCAATTATTTGAATTATTTGATCACATATTAATCCAAGTTAAATTTAATATTTACCGCCACTGACCTAAATTATCATACAAAAAATGTATATTCCCTAATCATATAATCTCCAATAAAAGAAAATACTTTCTATAATTAACCAATATCTCCATAATTCCATATGAGAATAATATATTATTCCGAAATATAACTCAAAATTTATTCATAAAATAAATATAATGTTCCCCAAAATAATTATTCTTTTTAAAAAATATCAACATAGTCATAAAGTCACTTTTCAATCAATGTTTATCTATATCTTCTAGTACCATATTGTAATAAACTATAATTAACTAATAATTAAAGATCATATAAACCCTAAAAGTTATCTATAAATATTAACATATTTCTACAAGATGTAATGTTCTTCTTCCTTACAAAAATACTTTATATTGAACCTAAAGTTTACATAAACCTAAGACCAATAAAATATCTCCCAAAATATCATTAATCACACTAAAATTAAAAACCATTAAATATGAAAAGGGGTGTCTAAGATATATATCTTATGAGAAACCTTAAACTTATAAACTTATGGTAGAATGCATAACTCTTAATATAACCTCTCACAATAATATCATATTCTCTGTTTTTTTCTAAATACTTCTCAGATACTAACTATAATATCTCTAAACCCACACTTCTAGAGTCTATGCTAAAAAAATAATCATTACATTTATGGATATCCAATTTTATCCATCAAAATATAAAAAAACAAAGATTAAATATTGGATCACATACAAACAAAAATACCTTTTTGAGATTTATTATTCAAAATAATTATTAAGGAAACTCAAAAGTGATGTTTCTGAATTTTATAATTTTTTTCAACAAAATATGTTCTTTATAAATACTTTAATGCTTTACTAAAGTTAAATTCCACATATATAACTATGACTTCTTTAACTTCTCTATAAATCATTAAACCGTATAATTTTTTTTAAAAAAATATGGTATGAGTTAAAAATGACTAGTAAGGTATATAAAAATAAATGTAGATACAATTAATTCTATTATAAAGTAATAAAAACATAAAAAGTAATTCCTTTAACATAATATACTATAATATCACAAATAATCATTTACCCACACATGAAATCAGTAGTTCTACCTAATATGTTTCATAAAAACCATTATAAAAAAACATAAATGAAAAATAATAAACATGAGAATTTATTATAAAATAAGAGATCCCATGAAAAGACATTCTTAAAAACATAACTTTTTACACAAAAGGGTATAATCATTACTTTAATACAAATTTTTTTTGGATTATCTTTCGAAATCAAATAATTTCTATGAAAACTCAAAAGAGTGCAAAATATATTCTTGTAAGATCCTTGGTCAATCATATTAATATAACAAAAAAATATTAATAACCATATGTATAAATTATATTATAGTCCCCCAGATAAGAAAACCATTATTGATGTATTAGAAGGCTACAAGAGATCCACCTGTCCACTTTTTATAACATAATCACGGGTCCTTGGTTTATAACGAAGCCACATGTTCTTGATTTATAACAGAACCACTCATCCTTAGTTTATAAAAAAACTAGGTGTTATAATAAAAAATAATAAAGTTTAATATAAAGAATAAATCACTCTAATAATTTATATTTTTATCATAAATTAAATGAAAACTCTTTTATACTATATAAAAAACTCTTTCGAATATAAAAAAACCATTTAAATATTTTTTCATAACATAAATATCCAAAAAATGTAGAGAAGGGGTTTCCATTAAACAAAAAAAATATTTTTTATAAACTAATAAATAAAATAAAATTACAATTATGGTGGTTTGAAAAGTTGTTGACATTGTATACCTTGAAATAGAGCATTATTTTTTCTCTTTTGTAATGAAATTCAAAGCATTCCCTAAAAATATGCTTTTTGGAAAAACTTTCTTAAGAAAGTAAAAAAGATAAAAAAGCGATCTTTATAATTCAATTGTGTATATATAAAAACTTATATAAAAATAAATTTAATAATATTGACTTGGAAGATAAATATTTATATAAAAATTCCTTAAAATATTTATAATGAGGTTTTCAATTAATGTGTCCTTTACCTCGAGTCTGAATCTACTCATACATTCATCATATTATTGAATAATAAATTTATGTTAATTATTTACATGGATATAAAATATTTCCATTTTATTATTTCTTTTTTTTAGTACCATATTATATCTAATTGTGAAATCATTTATGTTCATGTCGAACGTTTTGATGATATACAACTCATATATCCAATATGACATTTGGTAGGTTGACTATAGTCAATGGGTTCATTATTACATAATCTATTTAATAATAATAATAATATAAGTATCATTTTCATACTTAAATTATACTTTTATAACCATCCATGAATGACGATTATGAAAATGTACTATGTTATAATCTTAGAGAAGGTGGGTCATACATACAAATGACTATTGTTTCTATTTTTTATTTACCTTGATATAAAGAAGATAAATATTATTTTATTCTTAAATAGTGATAATAATATCGTAAATACCAAATTATTTCTTGAAATTTAAATATATATTTCATCTATGTGATTCGGTATGGAAAATGAATCACATTACTTTGTGGAGGTGGTAATCCACACGAACTAATGAACGATGTTATCATTTTTCATGGAATGGAAAGGTAAGAACCTATATGACATATTAAATTTCAATAATTATAAAACATTTCATAAAAATAATATGTATACATTAAATTAATCGTTATAATTATTCCTGATAGGTAGTGATGGAAAACCACTCACATCATTTCGGGAGGCGGTTGTTTGAATTACACATGAACAACGGTTTTGTTTCCCATTTCAGGGAAGAGGAGAGGTATATAGGTAATTAAATAAACATATTAACATAATAGAATTTAGTAAATACTAGTTTTATTTATTTAATCATGTATTTAGATGATTTATATTAGGTGGAAGAGAAACCTATCAAAAATCCATGGTTAGGAACTACACCTCTTCTTCGGCAACTATTTTAGGGTTATAACAACAGATTTCCAAGGGTGGTTCATGGATCAAAAAATGACTCCAATACATGGTTAGGTATGTAATAAATTTATTATTTATTCTATGGGATAAACCAAAATTCATTTTACGTGGGAATAAAAGAAGATCAGAGGTGTCCTTTTATAAATAGTGGAGCGGAATACTTGGAATTATATAAAATATTAAATTAATCTCAATATTAAAATGGATCCAAACTGATATAAATACAAAATAAGATGAGTATGTTTTGAAATAACATTATATAATATTATTTTATCATGTTAATATTTTATTTTTTACACTTATCTCTATGTTTTTACCTACGTTAGCCTTTTTGGACAATTACTTTGATAATGATGTTTTTACTATTTAAGTGTCAAAATATATACTATAGCAGAACAATTGTACCATAAATGGACCACTGTTGATATTTTTAACCATATCCCAATGAATTGGTGAATATATTTTTTCAATGAATTTTATAAAATTTAATAAAATATTATTTATTATAAAATATCATTACAGTCATTTTTGGAACAATTCATTTAATTTGACTTCGTGAAATACATGAAAGAAATGGAATTCGAATATGATTCCTTTAAACCTCTATAAGTTGTTATTTTTATAAAAAAAATGTTATTATATAATAATTCAATCATATTATATTACTTTATTAATTTTTAAAATCATTTATTTTATTATCATATTAAATGAATCAATGATGTGGGAGTGTTGGGTAAGAATTTAATGTAATTATTTGATCCCTAAAAATTAATGATTAATTACCCAGATTAAAATATCATTCACATTTAAAATTAACAATTATTACTGAATATTTTTTTTTTCATCCTTGTCACAAAGTATTATATATATTAAAAGTAAGATTGTGAAATTTTTTATTTTATCATTTACTTAAATATTTTAAAGGTCATAATCAATGAAATATGCACTAAGTCTACATATATTAAAAAATAGATGAAATTGGCCATACTATAGCCCACTAATATGATAAAGGAAAGTGTTTTCTTTATTTTTTTCCCCTTATCATATTATTTTAACCTTATTTTCATGATTTACATTTACTATGGTGATAATTATTTACTATAGTTTCTATTCATAAAGATAGAAAATTGAAATATTTAACCATTTGGGTCCTCTTGAATCTAGATATGTAATCCATTTTTTGATATTCAATTTCAAGAAGTGGAGGAAATGAATTTAATTTTAAAATTCCAAAAGTAATGAAAAATTGTTTTTTAAAATCCCATTTAAGTTTTAGAATATTTTTTAACAAATTATATTATAAAATTGATTAAATTAAGATCAATTAGATTATTAATTATATAATCCTACTTATTTCACTTTGAAACAATTTTAATTCATAATATAACTTTTTAAATTCTATAAATTAAAATATAGTTTTCCATAAAATCATGATTTTCACTATTCACTAGAAAGTCAATATTTTCAAAAAAATACCAAAATTTCACCCTAAGATAATTTTCATATACTGATTTAAAAAATTATATCATTTTTTAGTATGAAATTTCAAAGATTTCTATAAATTAACTATATTATTTTTTCTCACTATGAAAAAAGTCATTTTTTATGAAAATGCGTTTTGGAAGCATAAAATGGATTTATTGAAAAATATATTTCTTATTTTATAAGAATTAATTAATATATTTTCATTGCGTAGGAAAATATATATATATTTAATAATGTTGTTACTATTTTTCACACTCTCCAATATAATGGATAGACTATAACTATTAAATTTGAATATTAAAATATCATGGTTCTTATAAGCTTTGGGTTTTCTTTTTTGGGTGATATCAAATATAGTGTTCTTTTAAAATATTTGGGTGTTAAAAATTATAATTTTTGAAGAAAATATCGTATCAAAATCTATAGATACACTAGCTAGATGGTATCCATCTCAGTTAAATAGTTAACTTAGATCCTCAACTCCAATAGCTCAAAATCTTTCATCAAATATGGATCCATCAAGATTTCAGTGGAACCAAGTTACATAAATTTATTAAAATTGATATCACATTGAGGGGGGGAAAAAAAGTCTTCATGAAAAAATATCAAAACCCCTCAAATATATTGATAAATCCACCACTCATTCTTATATTAAATCTAAAATCGTGGATGGTAGTTTAGAAAAAGGGGGACCATAAGTCTGTATCTCAACTGATGTTCCCATAACTAATGAACAATACATGTTGACCTTCATCATCATAGAACATGAACATACTTTGTAAGAAATTTATTATCATATATAATAACCACAACTAATCCATACCAACAATGACATCATATGTATGTATTTGGAGAAGAATGATATCCTCTAAGGATTTAAGTTTCTCTATCATTAGCTCATGACCATGGCGTGTGTCAAAAAACAAGTTCGACCTCATAATGGCATGGTGAACTATAAGGCTACTAAAAGTGTCTTCACTATGAGGTTTAAGGGTTAAACCAATATGGGAGAAAAATAATATGATGCCCCATAATTAGGAATTGTAAAATATGGAGTGGAAGATTTTAAAAAGATACCTTAGACAACCTATAGACCTCCCGGTGTGGGAATATCCACTACATGAAACTACCAACGTGTAACTATCTACATTGATGTACCTACTAGAGACTCTCTATAGTCATTTTTATCCCAATATCCATATGTTTAGGGGACTTTATGAGGCTTACACCATCTGTCTTTATATTATATCTACAGAAAATAAGGCTATTTTCCATAATTCAATTATAGACTCAGAGGGATATTCTACTGAGGATGATAAAAAATCTTGTTTCACACACTATATAGCTCCCCAAAAACAGTCATGCAAATATATAGTTGATGGCCAAAACCACTAAAAATAAAGGTTAATAGTTTATAGCTACTAGTGAATGTATTGGAACTATTAGATCTAGATATATTAGAAGAAGAAGTCTAAGGATGACTCTATAAATGTCAAAAACTCAACTACCCTAAGAGAAGATATCCTCTCTCCTAAAATCATACCCTTAGAAAGAGATTTAGACCACTAAACTGAGATGACCCTTGATATAGTTACATTCTCTTGATCACCTTGTATTTATTATAAACCTTTAAATACATAGGAAATATAAATAGAATTGATGCATATCAAATAGGTGGGTGTATCACTACCTCTAAATTCTACACTCATAATTACTCGTCTAGGAAATAATCAGGGGAAAACTGAAGAAGGTCCTCAAATCTAATCTCGAGTTCACATACACTAATTCTCTCTTGGTGAATGAATATAATATCAGACCATTTCAAAATACTCATGTTCGGTTATAGAAATTCAACACAAAATTGTTTCTAAAATCGTACCATGAAACATACATAGCGTTTGTCTCCCCAAGGGACAAAATCCACCACTAGTGTGCCACCTCGCACATCTAACTAAGAGTTATTGAATTCTATTATTCTTCTATACATTTGATTAAATTAAATGAAATACCGAACTCTACCAACAATCACTCGGTCTCAAAATCAGAGTCCCTTCCCGTATATTTCACCAAGACCAACTTATATAGCTCACATAATATTTTCCTCGCAATATTATTAACATTAGCTACATCAATCCATCAATGTTAAAATGAATAATCATGTAACACCTCTCGAACCTAAAAAACTTGTGAATGATGAACTATGGTACTCTCTATAAATTGAATAGAAACATACAAAGTATGATAGTATATAGTTTATTTAATATTTATTCAATTATATTAATTCCAAATTATCCCCAAAATCCAAAAATAAAGCATACGTATAAACTAGATGGATTCATGTACCACTCATATGTATCTTACCTATAATCATAATTATCACACCTTGTGTGTCTAGTAATATTAAATTCCTTATGTTAGACCATATGGGGGACCAATCATTTGTTTCTATGTTATTCTTCTTTTCTACACACACAATGGGTTCAAAAAACACTATTCCCCTACTATTTCTAGGTAATGTTTTTCAATTCCTAACTCTAATCTCCATATAAAATCTCATTTTTAGATTTTGTACCACTCCAATATAGAATACCGCCACTAGGAACCCCTATCGAGACTTCAGTAAATATGTGGGTATCCTTTGAGTCTCGCCTCCAATAGACCCTAGGTCAAAGACATGAACTGAGGGTATAAAACATTAAAATTAGAGGCCATACCCTCACAAATGATAAGAACTTGATAATAAAAAACCTATTAATTCAATAATAAAATATAAAACAATATCATAAAATATAAAAAAACCCAAAAATCATATGAATATAGGTATCCAAAATAAATACAAAAATAAAATCATGGGATGTAATATCATACTCCAATCTAGTACCATGTAGCTTGATCATCAAATCTCTCATGGAAACCTATAAAACAGTGTATGAATATATACAAATGGATTAATATACATTTATAATTTTAGGATCCACCTCAAGAAATCTTGTTAAAATTTGGAAGAAATGTATTAGTTCTCCCATCAATAAATAGTATAACTAAGACCGCCTATTTGGTCAACTATCAGATTTCATCACCAAGGACTACTCACCAAATACATTATAATTGTATTGTAAAATTACAATGACGAATACAGTAGAATGGTAATTTACACCACTTACCAACTAGTTTTTGTCTAACACATTCTGAATAAAAATATAATTTAACTCCCATTCAATCCATATCCATATATTCCTACAAATTATTCAACACCTGATCTCAGCAGGACCATATCCCTACCATAAAAACGTATGTGTTGTCCAACATTCTCATTTTCACTAGTAATGAAAAAACATAACCCTAATTGGTTATGTATACCACATATCCACATCTCAATCACACATCATGTTACCATTATTGTATGGTATCATCAACATAAAAGATATTAATTGTATTCCCCCATTCTACCATACACGACCCCCACTATATATAGATAATCATCTTCTCATAATCATCACTATAATCAAACTAACCTATGTTCATTACATCAAATATAAATCCATAATAGAGAGTGGGTTAGAGTATGTTTTCAACCAACCATTTACTTAATAATTTGTTTTGGGGAATACTCCTAAAACACAAAACATTTTGGTGTTAGTGAGGTGCTTCAACTCATTTGGACTATTTATAAAATAAAAAAATACATATATAACTCAACCATGCAAACAAACAACATATGTATTAATAAAAATCAACCTTATAATAACACATAATCATTACTTATAATCTTCCATCTACCAAAACAAAATTGTTGCAACCTCAACACATGGACCTGCCAACTATTCCACACAAAATGGTCATTTAATAAAAAAAATCTTCTTCATTCATTTAATTAACTGTTTCATAAAATATCATTTACAAGAAATAATAAATCTATTATTCTATTTAATTCCATATTTGATGAATAAATTGTTCCAAGCTATTACCCACATATATTTCCATTTTTTTTCTTAGTATTTCCACTATTAACATTCCCTTAATAGGCAATTTTTCATTAAAGGTATTCCCAAACCCCATTTATAATGTTTATCATTACCAATAATTATTATTTACTATTGGTAAAATAAAAAATGTTCCCTCATTTTTAAATAATAATTGAAAAAACAAACACATAAAACATCCCATGGAAACCAGGGAAACTAGATATAGAAAACACTACACTATTCAACATCCACCACTACTATCACAAAACATTATCATTACAACTGAACCTATTGGAACCCATGTTCTAAACACATCCTTCATCCACAACCATCCATTGCAAAATTATACCACTATAATGATATTAAAAAATATGTACAATCATTAGAAACTAACCAAAATTGGTTTAATCTAAAAAAATCCTTTTATAAGATTTTAATAAGATCACAATATCTCTGTTACTAGACTTCAATTTTCAAAAAAATAATTCCATTACCATATTTATGTAATATTCCAATTTGGAGTAGTTGTTATAATAATATAATAACAACGAATAATATTTTTCATAGTACAAAAAATATCATTTAAACAACATCATTCCAACTAAAAACCACTTACAATAGAAGAGAATCATGTACAACACATGCAATAACCTGTCCCAATAGTTTCATTTATTATGATCCATTATCTTTATTAATAAAATTATTACCATTCACCCAGAACCACCAGGATTGTGAAATAACAAAGATTTAAAAAAATAAATGGTGGATAAGTCTTGAATATCCTACCTTAATTGGATCTTCTCCAATTCAACATGAAAAAGAAATATTAATAAGATTAATCACAATGGAAAGTCCTCATAAGGAATGGATCAATAAAATTATACCATATAAATTACCAAAAAACCCATATCACAAGGCTATAAAACCCATTCATATCCTATTCCAAATCAGTCTTGATAAAATAATGAAGAGAAGTCCGATACGGAAAATACATTATTGAAAGTGGGAAAACACAACTAGGATGCCCGCTAATTGCTCTCTTAAAGGTGAGATTCAACATGAATTAAAGGGTACTCAACGGTATATATAGGTACACATTTGATACCCTATCCCTCATGGAAAAAAAATTAAAATAAAAAGAGTTCATATTTCATTAGGAATTTAAATAGGAACTTGAAATTGTATTATCACGGAATGATGGGGTATGATGGCATCGTGATAGGGTTAATTCCGAAAATCACTAAAACTTTCACCATGAATCCACAAAATATACACTTATTAAACACATTTAACTATTTTTACTTTTATATGATCAAGGATGATCATCATGAAGGTCACTGTGATGAGACATCACAGAAAATAGAACCACTAAAACACAAAATTGAGGCCTTAACATCACCAATGAAATTATTGTGTTGTGATTTTAAAAAATGAGAACTATAGAAATTAATATGGATACATTGATTCATGAAACCCATGGTTTTTCCATTAATTTTATTAGAAAAAATAACAAAAACTCTCCTAAGGCACACTCATTCCATGATCCGATCCTCCATATCTTGATGATGTCTGCATCATGTTGAGTGTCACCATGATTAGACATCACTCAAAATATAACTAATTGAAGCCAACATTTTGGTCCTAACATCTCTATAAATATAAAATTGTTGTGATCTTTAACTATAATAAATATGGAAATCAATCTATATAAATTAAGTCATGAAATACATGGTTGCGCCAAAAATACTATTAAAAAAATCTCACAATCTCTCCCAAAGAACTCTTGTTCCATGAGCCAAATATCCACATAAGGACCCAAAAACCAACATTGAAAAATTAACTGGGATGATGAAACATTCATATGGTTTATTTTTTGGAACATAATTTATTACGCTTCTCAAAAAATACACATTCTCACCATTCAAGTTGTGAACTACATGGACGTGGTGTGACCCATCTCTTCCAAAATAATTTCCACTCACCTATTAATTCTTTCTATAAACACTCTTCTGATACGTACAACCCAAGAAAACACACAATTTCACAGTCCAAAAACATTTTGTCTCCAGACCAGATTCCTTTCATATGATTCTCATCCCCATGAAAAAAATTCAAGGCTAAATAGAAACCAAAGACATCCAACCAAAATTCTTCACCATGAGAGATACCACTCAACTGATAAACATCATCAAAAAAATAACTCTCATGTTTTCATGACACTTGAACCAAATTAATTAACTTACCAAACAACACTTTCTCCTAATATTCGATAATTTTAATTTATTGGCAATCCTTGAAAATATCATGTTCAATATATAACTATTTCCAACCCAAAAAATAGAGAAATTTGGATGGTATTTCTTTAACTAAGATCCATTAAATAAATTATAAATCATCATTTGAGGAGATAATTCTCAAATGTATATTACCTTATTTTTTCACTTAGTGATCATAAAATTCCACACATATATTAACATCAATGTACCTTGTCTTTCAATCCATTGGAGACTTAAACATGGTGTTTCTTTTAAGAGTAATTTACCACTAACTAAAAAATCTATTGGCATATAATGATGAATAGTGTTGGGATTTTAGTGACTATAATCCATCACAAATCATTTTTGAATTATTTTAGTCTTTTTCATCATATCCTGCACTATTATTTTTTTATAAGTGATATTTCATTTACCTCATACCAAAAATTTAGGGATTTCCATGGCCATACCTATAAGGGTCCAAAATTATTCATCATAATAGATGAATAATAGTGTTTTATAATCAAATACAACTATTAATGAATGGGATTCAAATGATCCTTTTAAATAAGGCACACAATCACAAATTATGTATTTTGGAATCTAGATTTCCTACACTGTCTACCCGTCTATTTGAGGAGGGTTCCCATTGATAACATCACTTATGATCCCATAGACTCTTTGAGCCCTTTCAAAAATCATGTTGTTAATCATATATTTATATCAAATATGATTACATAAGGCACCCCATTAGGAATAATTATCTCATGTACATATGAAATCAACAACTCTTCTACTTTAGTATAATCATTGATTAATAAGAAATGGGTTGATTTTTTATCTATTCAATAATAAACAGGGTAGAACAATATTTAGAAGGGGTATGTGGAAATACAATAATTAAATCCATTGATATTTCATCCCATTTTTATAAATTCATAATCAAGTGTTGAAGTACACATAATGGATTCTTATGATATGCTTTTCTGTAATGAAAACAAAAGAATTAAAAAATGTAGTCAAATGTGTTTCATCTCATCACATACCACCAGTATCTATATTTCATGTCATAATAAATCATATTTGTCCCTCATTAATCTTCAAAATAAAAATAATGATAATAATTTATCAATATTTGGCCTATGGAATGAGGGAACACATAATGCTTCTTTGAAGAGGTAGTTGTATCAGGTGAGGGAGATGATTTATTTGTTGTATTACAACCATATATAATTCCCATTATAATATTACTTTCAATATTTTTATAGTTTCAATTTATTATTAATATCATGTATATAATACATAATTTATACATTATCTAGAAACATCAGATTAATATCTACTTTTACTTCTAGGTGTGTTTTTATAAAGATGATAATCATGTTTCGTTCCTCATAATGAAATATCAATGATTTTGATGGAATATTCCTACCAAGTGTATGAAAGAGAATATTACCTTTTTTGCAGTATATGTGATGTAAAAATAAAATATAAATATATTTTCTACCCTACACCTTTTCCAAATATTGAAAACATTTTTATAAAAAGTTTAAAATTTTGACATTTTTTGTTAGTATAAACCATGAAATTTTATTAGAAGTGATAGTTAGACAATAATATAAGATAATTTTAGATACATAGTAAATATTTATCATCAATAGGGTATTTTATTTCACATGTGTTGAGTTTTAGATATCCATAATCCCCAAAATGACTACCTCACATAAGTACAGAACCTAGTATCACGCCAAAGGCATTAAAATACACCATATATCCTTCACCAACATTAGATAAAATTATTGCTAGAACATATATTGACCACATGTTAAATTCATCAAAATACGCATTATAATTAGGTCTCAAAGGGAATTTAACCCCTTTCATAGTAATGGTTGGAAAGAGGAATGACATTTTTTAAAATAACATAATAAATCATCATTAATAACCAATTAGATGAAGAATATATATTCATTTCATTACTTGGTTCTTTCAAATAAAAACTGAATTTTATATTCATTGAATCTTCCAAAATACATTATTCTGATAATAAATCTTCTAATATCATTAAATTTGGGAACCAAAAGTGAATCTTGGATAGCTTTTGATAAATGTGGTAGTCATGAGGTGTCCTTCGTAATTATCATTCTCCTCTTCAGATTTTGAATATATTAGGATATGAACACCACTAAATAGGAATTTATTTATTAGTGAAATATTTTATTTGTATATTATATAAATACCATGGTATAATTGGTTAGGATTAATATCATTAAAATATACTCAAATAGATCCTATATAATTTTAAAATAAATATTTTGTAGGTATGAACCCTTTCCCTAATGTTGGTGGTATCTTGATTAAATTTCAATCATTAAGAACCATCCTTCTCCTTTAGATTATTAAAAAAAGTTAAAAGTTGTGGTGAAAATGGCACTTATTCTTGGTAGACACTTTTTATGTTTATACATTCCATCCACTAATATAATGTGATATCTTACTTTTTATTAGTGTATAATAGAATCACATGGTAAGAAAAATGGGTGAATTAAGCCTTTAGAATTGAGGTTATTGAAGTGTTCCATTAGCACCTTCAACTCGGCTAGATCTATATAGTATGAGAGAAGATATATTAATTTCTTCAAATGGATTAAATCAATATAAATTAAAATTAATGATCCAGATGAAATCCTAAAATCATTAGGAAACACCTCAAGGATGTCCTTAACTACTAGAGAATTACTTTTCAAAAAAATTACTTCATCGACCATTTTTATGTTGGATGATATATTGAAGGAAACCCTACTAAATTTGAGAAGAGAAGATTCATCCTTATTAGACCATGGGTCTTATACCCCTTGGAATAGATGTTAACGTCCATTAAAATAACTGAAAGAAACCATTTAATGATAAATACAAATACCATATTTAAATGAAATCATCCAATCCATTCCAAGGATATTATAAACTGAATACATTTAAATAATGAGAATGTACCACAATTACATCACCTAAGATATGGAGATAAGGTATGACTCATAACAGAGGTCCTGTGCATTATTCTTCTCAATAAAAGTATATATTTACATAATAAATGGAATATATTATAGTGGAATAATTAATTAGTCCATGACATACAAAAATATAAATGAGTGAAACGAACTAATGTTAAAAAATAACTATAGATGACGAAATAATTATGTTACCTTATAAAAATTCTGTTCAAACGTCATATATCATGGGTCTTTCATTATAGAATGTAAATATCTAGATTCAAAAATTAGAACCTGTAAAATGAGGATTAAACCACAATAGGATTCTCTTATATGACAACCAAACATGGTATCCATGTCCTTGAGGTCTATATCTCTATTTCATATATGTATCAGAGTGAACTACAAATCCTCTTTGGGAAGACGATCCCACACCACATATCTAAGAGATATGCTCAATAAATATTAATTAAAGGTTATCCAAATATCCATAATTATGAAACATGTTATGATATTAATAACAAGAAGGTTTTATGTGTCCATACATACCATATTTTCATCATACAAGAGGGGCACTCTCTATTGGTACAGGCGAAACTGATTGAGTCGAACAATTTGAGCTAATACCACTTCTACACTTAAATCTATATCTATTTATTTTGTTCTATAAAAAGATACTTAATATCAAATTTGAATTATGGTAGTATCTATCATCCCCAAATTCCTACTTTTATCCACCACTACCATCAGGGATCAATCTATGACCTTAACATAGGTGGAGAGTTCCAATAAAATTAAAGGAATTGTATGCTTAACCAGATCCCAATTACAAACCATTGGGATTTCAAATTATTGTTTGAGACCTTATTTAGTGAAAATTTAACTAGATTTTGGAATAATTAACCATATTACATAACCATTTTATATACATAGTAGATATATAAAAACTCTCATCATGGGTATAAGGATGGAATTGTTGAGTAAACATTACATTAAAGTATTTCCAATATAATTACTCTTGTTTTTATTGTATAATACACTAACATCACTATAATTAAATAACCTAACACATTAAATGTAAATATTTATCCTTGATATATATAGTTTTATCTATGAAATCAATGATTTTTTCAACCTTATCAATACAATCCTTAACATATTGAGGATAGTTTCTTCCAAAAAGGTGGTGTTTCATGGTGATGGAATTATTGAGAAAAATAAATATCATGGGATTTATTGGGACCAACAACTATATAGAGAGATATAGTACGTCCATATTATAAGTCAACATATGAAACCATATGTGTCTCGTCTTGATTATGTATCAATCTACACAAGGACTTTCTTGCATACTAATCCCACAATGGGGTTTATTTGAACTTTTATAGGGGATACAAAACTATATGAAATCAAATGTGAAAAGAGAACTCATATAACATGTTGAAATCTAAACAATCCATATAATAAAACTAAATTTAAAACAAAAAATATTCAATAAGAAAGAGAAAATCCATATAAAGTCATCCAGAAGCAAAGTACACAAAACAACACATATTTATCACTATATATGGTTTGGTAACATTGTAAAATAAACATGTGTATAACTATGCATTCCTCCTATCGTCCAAAAAAGAGACTCAAAGTATGGGAACACGGTTTTTAACTCATTCATCTAAAATGTGAAGGAAAAAACACAGCCAACATACCCAAGTAGGGTTTATATATGGTGTGAGGAAAACTATCACACTGGGATCTCCCAATATAATAATTGTGAAAAATTTATAAAATAAAAAATATAACATTAAGATGAACTATAATATAACATCCATATTTTTATTTTAGATAAAACAAGTTTTGTAGATATGTACAAAAATTTAAAACATGCTTAAATGGAATCAAACACATATGTTTATTAAAAGATTACAAGTTTGTAAACATGATATTTAATGATTAATAATACAAAATGCATTATGGGATAGACCAAAATCCACTATGAATGGGAAAATTTAGGGCCCCCATACTAAAACAAATATAATGGAATGCAATATTTTCTTAAAAGAATCTTATTCTTTCTAATAATGACGCTCATAAGAGAGGATAAGTAACAAGTTATACACATTTCATGGTTTATCATTCACTGGTGTGGGCTTGTGTCGGGATAAATGATGTGACATATACTAGGAATTATAATCACATAACCTAGCATGATATGTAACCTAGTTTTACCATAAATAACCAATTTAACCCATGATTCACTTATTAGATTCAAAGTCATACATACCTCATGTTTTAATTCAGAAACAATTTCAATAATATAGAAATATATTCCACAAAAATCATCTCATTGATTTTCACCATAAGTCATTTAGAAATTTTAGGTATAAATATTAACACATTTCAGTAAAACACTTCACAAAAATTAAAAAAAATTAGTCAATTATTTTCCCAATGAAACCATGATATGAATTAAATAACAATCATGATTTATCATTATAATGAAAAATTTCATACAATTCTAAATAAATATATAATTGAATTTCAACAAACACCTTCTTTGTAGCTTATAAATCAAAATAAGTTATACACCTTATAAAAACCCTCACTCCCCATTCATTTGAGAAATAAAATTAGATTAAAATTATAAATCAGATGATTCCAAATTTTTTGTTTGGAATAATACGATGACCTAAGATGGGCTAAATTGTGTCCTATTATAAATCGAGACAAAATAAAACATTCTCCATATTTGTGATTTGAAATATTGTGAATCAATTTTTTAAAATAGATTAAGCAGTGTAAAAATAGAGAATAAGAAAAAAAAATAGTGTTTCATGTCTATAATATCCTCTAGTCCTCCTTTACATGACTCTCTCAACGAGATTAGTGGTTTTCACTAATACAGTCCCTCTGGTCTGGAGAATTTTACAACTAAGTATTGTTAGTTGACCCCATATAACAAGTCGGGTCCTTTGTTAAGGAACCTCAACAAACACTTCTTGGTGTGAGAATATGAAACTCCATCATGAATATGTAAAAGTAGTTTAAGCTTTATGAAATAAGATGATAATTGTTAAAATAGCTTGGGTGAATAGTTACTCTATCAATCAAAAAATTAAGAGGACCATAGAGGAAAATATTATATCATTAATATGGTTTACATTAGAAGAACCATTTATATTTCTTATAGATAAAATATTTTTAAAACATTCAGCTGTTAAAATAACAACCTTTTGAGATCATTAGAGCATATAATTCATAGATGATAAACATTAATATCTCTAAAGTGTAGCTCTGATAGTTTCCAAAAAATGTAGTAAAATATAGACAAAGGATACAAAAGTAACAACATAATGATAAAAAACCAATAAATTAATACATATATGTCTCCAAGTATTATGTATTAATAAAAATAGATTAATCACTTTTTAGAAGAAGTAACTCTCAATATTCAAAAAGAATCTGGGTTTGCTTCAGGTCAAATAGATCTCAGAAAATTTGTTGATAAAATGTGATCATTCTTTAATATCAAAACACATGTTTAAAATATAAATTAAATCACCCAGGGAAAATCATATCATCATTTATTAATAGGAATTATTTAATATTTTGAATAAGGGCCTTTGAATTGTCATTTATAAATTATTAGAGAGAAACTTTCTCTTATGAAACTACATCTGAAATCATGAAAAAGAATCCATAATTAAAATCTCATAAATAAATGAGTAAAATGTATGGTTTCACTATATGTGGATAATATTAAAAATTATGGTCGAGATTTTAGGTTTTATTTCAAAAGTTGGGTTTATGAACCACACATTAACTATAGAAACATAGGGTTACTCACAAAAGTATGGATTCTGGTCTTTACATTTACATCAGGTGTATGATGAAAAAGTATCATTCCTTAGTGAAAATTTGGCTCCCAAACCTAACAATATTCTCAAAATTTATGGTATAGAACATTAATTCTAGAATAGATTTAAAAAACTAGAATTATAAGGGGAAAACTATTTGACCATTTCTCAAACTAATATACATCAAGAATAATTAGTACAATAAAAATCATCCTAGAATCCACTTAAACCTAATTTTTTAGTAATAAAAATGTCAATGTCTGTGAACATCAAAATCAATGAGATCATAATGAAATTTTTGGATCAACATATATCCAACAATATCCCCTTTTTTAGGATTCCAAAACCAATAGAAATAAAGTTAGAAAGTCATAGGTTTTGATAAATTGTTGAAATAAATGGAGATTCAATACAACAATTTTTTTATCTATAAATATTTATGATAAAAAGGTTTAAATTATTTATTTAAATAATTTAGGAATAAGTGTTTTGTATATCTAAATACCCCCATTCTCCCCTAAAATTATAAATAGTTTTCAATGCATTAAAAAATAGTCTATAACATCACAGATATAAAAATATTGTGTTTATCCAAATTTCCCCCTATTTTGTGATATAAAAAAATTTATTACAAAGAAATAGAACACATTAAATGTTGAAATAAACTTCCAGGTAAGGTTATGTTATTATTAGTAAAATTGCATCTTGGAAGGATAATAGTCTTAAAAATAAATAGAACAAAATATTAATAAGATATATTCTTTTTATTAATCATTAATAATTACATGAAATATTTGGTTCAAGTTTATAAATGTTAATATAGAGGATGGGAAAAGTGTCAAGGACCATGTTTATAAGTTGATTTTGAGATTAGTGAATCATGGATAGTTTTGTTATGAGTAGTTATCTTAACAATAAACATCTCAAAATATTGATTTAGCAACCAATCCCATTGCTTCATCAAAATTATTGATACCACATTCATCTTCATGTCATCAAAAAAGTTAAATTTCTCATGATATTTTATAGTTTTAGCTGGCTGAATATATCTATTTAATATTTCTACTACCTAGTTGATAAGATTTTGAATTCTAGGTTTTATAATTGTTAATTGTGAAACTATATCATTGTAATTTTATAGAAAAGTGTGTAGTGGAATGATGTCACAATGTATGATCTAAATATTATATCTAATGACAAATAAAATAGAACTATAAGATTCAAATACCCTTATCATGTATAAAGAGGTTTTTTGGTTAGAAGAGGAATCCCCCCTTGGCTTGTACTTTGTTTGAATAATTCAGACTTACTTTTAAAATACTTCCTCATATTTCCAAAAAAAGTCTTAGAAACTAATTCATCTATGATATTCCCAATATGATCCTTCATATATCATTAAAATTCATAAAAACCTCTTTTTGAAATTGAATTTTCCTTAAAACATTATAGCTGATCTTAAAGTGATTCTAACACAATTATTAGAGTAGGTAAACTCCTTATATAGTCAAAATATTTTCTATAACATTAAATATATCATTTTAAAGTCTCATAAAATTCCCTCAACTAATATAATTTATAAATCATATCATCAAAATGAAAATTAATAGAATCATATGAATCATTTTCTGTTTTCCTTAATAGTTCACCATCTTTAGCCAATGTAAGGGACTACACTTCTATTATTTCACTATATGGATATTTTAAATATCCATGAACATTAGTCTTCTCACAAAACTCACTAGTTGTAATTTCTAAATACACTTTAACAAGAGAAACCATTTGATCTCCTATCAACTGTGTTGATTCATCTAATGTGGTATGAAAAAGATCATCACATTGACCTTATTTATTAACATGATCCTTTATGATCCAAATCCTCTTAAATATGATCCTATTGGACATTTACATTAGTTACCTACCTGCCTTTAACTTCAACTATCCGTGAAAGAAAATATTGATCCCAACCATCTTCCGTTATTTTTTCACCAATATTATATTATTATTTTTCTTCATCTCTTTGTTAAAAAATAGGTTGGTGTACCACTCCAACCACGTAATTTTCAGCTGGCTCAATAGTCCCAACAAATATTTCTCCAGCCATTAGAACACATTGATTAACATCTTCAATACTAAGTGGGGAAACATGTTCAATAGCTTCTTCACTTATTCATGGAGTGAGAATAAAATATGAACTACTTTACTCTCTATACAGTTATTTAAATATTATTTGAAATTTATGAACCCTCCATGTAGTTTCTAGATTACTCACATTCAATCTTATCCTTCTCCTTAATTTAATAGGAATGGATGTTGGTGAAAATTATAGACCCTCTTTTTCTTTTGTTTCCTCACATACTATTGATTATTCCACATCAATAGCAAAAAACCTTACTTAGGTATTCTATTTTTTCCTTATTTAAACCCCCTAATTAATATATATAGTTGGATATTCCTCCTCAGATCAAATAGAAATTATATTTCCATTTTATACACTCCATAACAATTTTGTTTTTCTGAGAATTTCAACAGAAATAATATTTTTCTATTTAAGTTTTATATTTGTTTCAAATATCATTAATCTTATCTTTCTTTTAAAGGAAAAGAGTTATTATCCTTCCATAGGGATAAAAATACATCAATATATCCTTTTTACATTAGTGATCCATGATTCTCAATAGAAATATACTAAAATTATATATTATGTAACTCAATAAATAAAATATTACATACATATCAATAAAAATAATTTTTTCCATATCTTCTATACATAGAACTATTGTTGTCTGAAAAAACAAAACAAAAATATTATGTTCATCTTAAAGAACATATAAAATTTTATCGTTGGAAGTAATTAACAGAATAGACATTATGTACTTTAACCTATAAAAACTATCTCTAATCGCATATAAAATAAAGTGACACAACCCTTCATGGAGGGAACATGAAAATTTGAGAAAGATCTACTATAGAAACAAAACAATCCTGTAAATTTTCTTTTTAAGAGACTCGATATTTATAATATCCAAATCTAAACTCATTGTGTTCATAAAAATCCTAAAATTCCTACTCCAAAATTTACTCTATATTTTAACCATTAAATAAGTACTATAGATCACGAAATCATAGGGATTTCATTAGCATGATATTATTCTAGAAAAAAATTAAAAAACTACTGCTGTTCCTCAATAAACACACCATTATAAACCTGAACCCATATTTGTTTTCATGTTACTTGTATCACCTTCATAGGTTCTCTTAGTCTTGAAAATCTCAGATATTTAGAAGGATTAATGTTGAAAATTAGGTTTTGATGAGATATTGAGATATCAGGGTGGAGAAAGGGCTTGATATCGAATGTAGGAGAGAGAAAGATAATCCCAAACATGGGTTTTGATTAAACTTTCAAATTATCATGGAAAAATACCCAATACATTTTTTTTTGAGATTTTAAAATTTGAAAATAGAATCTCCTAAAATAAAATAAATAAAAATTTAAAATTTTAAATATAAATGAATAGAATAAATATTATAAATAAAATAGTAAAGGACAAATATAAAAATAAAATATATTTTAATTGTTATTGAGAAAAATCATGAATAAATAATTAATTTACATAAAATTAATTAACCTTGAATCTCCCTAAATAAAATCATATCATGCATTTGTAACTGGTTTAGTGAAAATAACTACAATTTAGTCCAATATTGAGTAATAATATTTTTTGTATGTATTAATTAAACTATTCTTATCACATTAAATGTGAATATGTTTAAAATTAAGTCAAAATACCAAAAGAATGTGATTCTCCCACAATTCATGTGCACAAAAACTATCCCTAGAAATATGACCTTATTTAACTATGGAAAATGCAACTGAATATTGTTTCTTACTATACCATAAAACTAGAGAAACTCCTAAATTGTGGCATGTTACTGGTGTTCTCTTTATATCTAATCAATACCCTCTAAAATAAGAATCTGAATAATAAAATAAACTAAAATTAGAACATTTTGGACGGATAAAAGAAAGAGAATAATACATTTTAAGAATATAATTTAAAAAAAAAATATAAATATGAGATTCTTTTGGTTTTCTTTGAAAATTTACACAAAGAAAAATAGAAAAGAATTGTTATCCTAGTAGTAGTGGGATATTGAAAACTCTAAATCATACCACTATATAATGTATTGTTTACTGGTTTTCTAGATTTGTCCAAATCATGTTTTACATTACCACACATGAGATATGTATAAGTCTTATTATTTTCAAGACCAATATTTTTCAATAAAAAAATAATATATTTACTTTGATAAAAAAAGTTCAAAATATTTTTGAAAAATATGAATATTTATAAATAAATTTAATACCCTCATCATACTCATTTCAAATTGCATTTGTATAAATTTTTGAGAAATCATTACTGGTATTTTTATTAGTTGATCCAAAAAATGACCCATATATATATTTACTAAAAAAATATCAGAACAAAAAAATTTCCTAAATAATGTATGATCTTCCAGCACTACTAAAAACCCATTTTTCTAAAGGAAGTTACTTAATCATTCATAAAAATAAATTATTGATTGTTTAACACCATAAAGTGATTTAGTAAATTTGAACATTTGAATTTAGTCAGTGAGTATTTCAAAAACAGGGAGGTTTTTCAACATATATTTTATCCATTAAATAACAATATAAAATTTTTAACATAACATCTATATGATATAATTTAATTTTCATAAATGATTAATATGATAAAAAATACTAATGGATTATATTTTAGAAACAAGGGTAATGTATTCCTCATAATCTATTCCTTCTTCCTAGATATAAACATTACCAACTAGTATGTATTTATTTATAGTAATTATACCTTTTTCATCTTATTTATTTCTAAATACACATTTACTTCCTATTGTTATATGGTTTGAGGGCCTAACACTGATTGCCAATAATTATTTCTTATAAAAAAGTTTAGTTCTTTATATTTGGTTTTATCCAAATTTCATAGTCATATACTTCTTCTACAATATTTTGTTCTATATGAAATTGGATAGTAATGAATTTGACTATCATTATAACATTCAATTTAGTCTTAACTGATATATCTAGATGTCTAATATAATCTCTAAATGATGGTCCACTATGGTTGCATACAATCTAGGTAAGAAAAATTTAGGTTCACCATCTTTATCTTACCTTTTATAATATTTTATCTCATCATATACTAATTAAAAGAACATATTTAGGTAGTGAAAGTATAAATTTTTTTAAATAATAAAAAACATACTATATTTGAATTTTATCCTGATAAAAAGGATAATTTTAATCATACATCATATGAACAGGTTCTTAAACTATCCCTGACATTTTTTAAACACTATATTTTATTTATAAGTATCATAATATCATATAAATATTCCTTCACTAGTCATTTATCAATATTACATAGTTTTCCTTAATTCTCAACATATATACCCTGCATCCAAAAAAATATAAGTTTCGAACATTAGGTTTTCTGTTATTTTATTATTAAAGGGTTTTTTTTAAAAGTTATTTATTAAAAATCTATTCATTATAGGAAAATATCTGAAAATTTATTCTTCCTAAAAAATTTAGGAAGACTATATTTATTTATAAGAATTCAGGAAATGTATTGAATAGTCGTATTTATTCTCTCTAAATTTTCATTTCATGAGGAGTTGTTGGATTATAAAATGTATCTTTTATAACCAATTCTATTAAAAGATAATTAAATTTCTAATATTCCAAACTCACCTCCATGATCAATGATTGCACCACGATTTACTTTTTCATTTTCACCCTTACACCATTGTTTTAAATTGAATTTGAATTGTAAATTTAAAATATAATAACAAATTTCACTTAATGTTTGATTAATTTAATTTATTTTTATCACTGTTAAAAAGTTAAATGTTACTTTTTTTGATGATTCCATTATAGGATGAGTTGATTTGGAGGCCTTAGATATGATTCAGAAGGAAAATGGGCCAAAACTTCATGGGTTCCATGAACATCTATCTGATATTTTGATCATTAGGAGAATCCTGTAAATCCCAATGGAATAAAACTTTGAGGCCCGATCCAAAACATCCTAGGATACAACTCTTATCAAGGAAAAAAACCCCAATTCGTCCATCCGGTGGTCTGTCCTAAACATTATATCCAGGGGACAAAATCTGCCTGAATTCAAATATTTGGCTCATTAGTTTGAATATATCTTGCAATAGAGATGTCTACTAGCCTCAAAATATAGAATGGAGATATTAAATAGGCTTTAAAACAACTATTAACTTTTTAACAAGTCATTATATGTATTTATACTATTTCAGAAACGAGAAACTAGTGGCATCTAAAAAATAGATTGCTCAAAACAGTGTTCCGTTTTGGATATAAAAAGGAACCATAGGATCCTCATTTTTATGTTCATACAAGGAGTGAAGTGCTGCCAATTTGTAGTTCCATAGGAGTCCTCTCATCATTCTATAAGTTTTAGAGGCCCCTATCCTCATAGGGGGTCAAGAATGAAGAAGGATTTCCACCCAAGATTCCTTCTCCTCCTGATGTTGAGCTAAAGGATGAACATTCATTATGAGGCAGCTACACACATCTAAAGGGAGTTCCTAAACTTTTACTTCTACTGGTTTGATGTATTTTTTTAAACATTTCATTCAAAACTATCCTACTTTGATTTATCTTTGTTTGATTTAACTGAATGAAATGTTCTTTACTTTTAACCGGTCAGTGTGAAATTTTTAGTGCGTGACTTGTGTTATTCTGACTGGAACGAAAAAGATTCCATTTCATACCCACATTTAAATTTCAATCTGATTTGGAATATATTATTCCATACATAAGATCTAGACCTTGACAATATGATTTTGACATCAAGGTTTGGTTCTTTAAGAATTGAAACAAAAGTTAATGAATTAATTGGGATTCCAATTAAATCCAACCAAAGAATTACTCAAAACCTAATTGAATCTCTATGAAAAATGAACATGAAATGTGTGTAGTGAAATTAAAATTAACCCTTTTATCACATATTTTTCAAAATAAATTTGGTTTCTCATCTTTTAAGCTTTCAATTATGCCATTTCATCCTAAAACTATTCTCAAAACCACCCCGATTTTAATACATCTTATTAAAAACGCACACTTTAAACCCACCAATGATCTTTGAGAGATGACCTAGGGTCTTCCCTAAACTATGAATCAACCTTCAAATCATAATCATTTTGATGTGTCATGACAACGCGGTCAAGTTTTGGCACTGTTTTCGGGGAGCACTATAGTTTTTGTGTGTGTTTTTGATAAGTTTTTTTTGTAAATTTTGTGAATATTTATTTGTTTTATCTTATTCCATTACCTATATTTTTGTGTTCTGATTTATTAATTGTGTAGATTTTGTGCATGACGCGTTATAATCTGGGAGATTTACCACCTTTCGAACCCAAACCGGAGAGGATATTACATCATCGACCCTGAGACACACAAGAGAACCCTTTGAAGGATGACACACTAGAAAAAAACATTCTTCTTGATACTTCATCATTTTATTCTAGAACCAAAATCAAAACTGAAATAAACTTTTATAACATGTCTGAAAACAATAGAACAATAAAATAATTAACACCACCTGATGTTGACATCCAACCCACATATTTTCAAAATCAAGGTGAGGCACCAAATTTTGAATTAAAATATGGTCTAATTCACTTGTTGCCTAGTTTCATAGACTCACAGGAGAAGACCCACAGAAACATTTAAAAGAATGTAATATTTTGTGTTCAACATTAAAACCTTCATTTGTGGATGAATAACAAGTAAATCATAGTGAATTTCCATTTTAATTATAATACACTGCAAAAGACTATCTTTATTATGTTAATTCACCAATAAGAGGATAGGGGGAATGAAACGTTGTTTTCTTGAAAAAATATTTTCTAGCCCCTCGAACTGATACTATAATGAAAGAAATATTAGGTATAATGAAACTACAAGGGGAAACATTACATGAATATTGGTAATGATTTAAAAGGATATGTTCAAGTTTACCACACCACCAAATATGTGATCACCTTTTAATTTAGTATTTTTATGAAGGTTTTATTCCAATTGATCATAACATGATTGATGCTGCTATATGTGGTGCACTAGTGGATAAAACCCCAATCACTATAAGGAACCTAATTGAGAACATGGAAGAAAGATCTCAAAAATTTGTTTCAAGGTCCAGTGTACCCATTCAAGGTATCCATGAGGTGAAAAGTCGGAATTTGAGAAGAAGGTGGATGTAATTTTTTAAGACGTAAGTACCCTTCTATGACAACTCAATCTCTCCAAAGAGAAATCTAAATATCCTCCTCTCATCCATTGTGTAATCTACTATTCTGACACCCATTGTTCTTAACAATTCTCCCAATTAAGAGAAACTTTTCATAGTTGTGAGGAAATATTCCCAGGACGCCCCTATAACCAACGCTTTAAGCAAGAATCATAATATCCATCCAACTCTTGGTGGAATGAAAACCAAGATTATAGGAAAATGGGTATTCAAACTATCATCATAAACCATGGAACCAACAAGGTCAGAGTGGTCATCCACCACCACCGATCAGAAATTCTCAACCACCCCAAAGGCCTTTCTAACAAACCCCTCCAAAACCCGAGCCTAGACTAGGAGATATGATGAAACAATTGACTACCAGCAATCTCCAATTCCAACAAACCACCCAAGATTCCATACAAGACCTCAAAACCCAATTAGTATTACTAGCTAACTCAATTGTAGAAA
This sequence comes from Viscum album, assembly GCA_963277665.1. Lineage (NCBI taxonomy): Eukaryota > Viridiplantae > Streptophyta > Magnoliopsida > Santalales > Viscaceae > Viscum > Viscum album. The sequence goes on along the minus strand of OY728140.1, from coordinate 370,412,234 downwards.
TTAAAACAAACGGGTCAGGTAAACTGGCCTCTCAACTAGTAGTTAACCCTAGGGATAAAGGAAATGTTAGTTTGTGTAGGACCCCGGGGCGCCCTGAGAGGGGAGGGGTGAATCAGGATGAAAAATTTTACTTTTAAACTGAGTATCTTGTTCCCACGTTGGTAGGAACTAGATAAACCTGTATGAAGAATATGATCTGTAAAGAAACATTCACATGCAAATAGATGACACAACAAATTTTACTTGGTTCACCGCTAAGGGATATTTCTAAAGAGAATAAGCTGACAAGTTGTCGGGCATACCAAATTCCACTATTCTTCACTAGTTGTGGATTACAAAGGTTCAGGCACAATCACTCAATCCTAGGCTCACTGAATTTACAATTGTTCAGGGATAGCTCACTGCATCCCTCGGGTCACTCCCGTTGACTCCCCCTGGCTCACTGTTGTTGGCGAAGTCCCACTCAGTTAATAGACGTGAAGGTCTCTTCATTATTTCTTAATGAATGCATCCTCTACATTATGTGGATGCTCTATTAAAGTCCAAAAATCACCAGTGAACTGATCTACAACTTTCTTGAAGCACCAAGACAACCGGCAAGCCTCAACAGCACCCGGCGTGCAACTCCAAGGCGGCGCACAACTTTCAAAGACGACGCGCAAGTTATAACTGTCGCACAAGTCCACCTTCAACACTTGTGCGATTCATTCTTCTTTAAAGACAAACTTGCGCGACTCAACTTATTCTCAACTCAAGTCGATTTTAAAACCTAATGGAAACCTGTCACAAAACTTCAATTCTGGTGCGCAAGTATCACCAAATCACTTGCGAGACTACTGGACGGGCAGCAAAAAACTGCCACGCTGCTCTACCTTGCGCGACCCACCAACACTTGGCGACTTCAACTCCTGCGTGACGGGAGCCCTGAATTTCTTCAAGTCCAAAGTTCGTGTTGAATGAGGAGTGGTGCTTCTCTATTTATAGGCATTCAGATACCCTGCGCGGTGGCGCGCAAGTCTTCCCTCAGCGCGCAAGTCTCGGCACGCAACCCTTCTGTCCCCCTAGACACTTTCACGACCAACTTGCAATCTTGGGCACCCCTATTTACTTTTCCATTTTTTGATGATCAAAACACGATGGTCAAACGGCACGCAACTTTCCAATCCTCTAAGGTACCAGTGCGCAAGTCCTTTCCCAGCACACAAGTCACTTGTGCGACCAAACCAATACTTGCACGACCCTCTTTCCTTTTCCATATTTTCATATTCTCATTCTAAAAAACAATAGGTGCGCAAGTTTCCAAGCCTATATGGCCTTGGTTCACAAGTCTTTTTTCCAAAAACACATTTCTCCATATTTCATGTTTTGAGGCCCAAAAATTCTGGCAAACACTAGGAAATGACGCCATCTTCAATACTATTGTCTGCTTGAACTGTATGATCACTTTGCTGGTACACGTTCTGAACTTCCACTGAGGATTGAAAACAAACACATAACATAATCCTATTCAAGCATAGAACATCCATGGTTCCAACAATCTACCCCTTTGGTTTTGTTGGCAATCAACAAATAAATTCAATAGATCCACATGCAAACAAAAAACGCAAGAATCAACTCATCCAACAATCTAAGTCTACATGAGCAATGATCAGTGTAGAAAACAAGAGATGAGGTTTGAAATGGGATCCCGTGTTTTGGAATTCTCAAAGACGCCCTGTTCGCTGAGTTCCGGAGTTCCTTCTCATCCTCTGACTCTAAATTTATTCCTTTTTCTCCCATTGGAAATAAACCCAAAGACTGATACAAGTTCATTTTTCAGCTCAAACCACACCCCCTAGATAGTATCTCCCCCACAAACCTGCATCACAGTCATAAACAGAAAAAAATAGTTAACAAAATTGGGGAGAGGGGTATTGCATAACCTCCTTATGCACTGGGAGGTGGCTGAACACTGAGGTTCAACCGATTATTCTCAAACACAGCCACTGTCAGTGGATTGGTCAGGATATCAGCCACTTTCTCATTCATTCCAACATGATCCATTCTAATCATGCCTTGCTCAACTTTCTCTTTGATAAAGTGATACCTGATTTCAATATGTTTTGTATGAGAATGATGAACAAGATTCTTCATAAGATCAATTTCGCTCTTATTATCACAGTAAATCATCTTTGGTTGCTTCACCTCATCACCAATATCTGTCAATTGCTGCTTCATCCATATCAGTTGAGTGAATGCCATTGTAGCGGAGATATACTCAGCCATAGCATTACTAAGAGAAGTAAATTCATTTTTCTTTCTCAGCCAGCAAACACATTTATTCCTAATATAGAATTCACCACCAATGGTGGACTTTCTGTACACAACATCTCCATCCAAATCAGTATCAGAAAATGCTGATAATTCATTATTCTTTCATGCAGCAAAGTATAAGCCACAATTTTGAGTCCCTTGAATATATCTCACGATTCTTTTTACTTCTGCCATATGTTCCTCCGTTGGATTACTCTGAAAGCATGCAACAAGACATGTGGAAAAGGCAATATCTAGTCGTGTCATCATTAGGTACAGTAGGCTCCCAATGATCCCCCTGTACGTGGTGAGATCTATAGAGGTCCCATCCTCATGTTTTCCGCGTTTAGTTCCAACTAAAATTGGAGTGGACATTGGTTTGGAATCTTGCATATTAAACTCCTTCATCAGCTCTCTCGCATACTTTTCATGTGAAATGAAAGTGTAATCCTTCTTTTGAGTCACCTACAGCCCCAAGAAATATGAGAGCACCCCAATCATAGACATTTCAAATTCTGATTTCATGTGATTGGAAAATTCGTCCACTGATTTATGGTTTCTACCACAATAAATAATGTCATCAACATAGACTAGAACCATGAATTGATCTCTTGGAGAATTCTTCACATACAAATTGTGGTCTACTCCACCTCTTTTGAATTCTAGTTTCCTGAGATACGAGTATAATCATGAATACCATTCTCGTGGTGGCTACTTCAACCCCTATAGAGCTTCCTTTAGTTTGTAGACTTTTGTTTCATCAGAACCCAGAACAAAACCCACTAGTTGTTCAATATAGACTTCTTCTTCCAGTACACCATTCAAGAATGATGTCTTGACATCCATCTGGTATGCTTTATATCCTCTTTGGAGTTCCATGGCAAAGAAAAGTCTGATTGACTCCAATCTATCCACTAGAGCAAAGGTTTCTTCAACATCAACACCTTCAATCTAAGAGTATCCTTTATATACTAGTCGTGCCTTGTTTCTGATAACAATTCCATGCTCATCAAACTTTTTTTTAAAGATCCACATTGTCCCAATCACATTGTGACCTTCGGGTCACTGGACAAGATCTCATGTCTGATTCTTGTCAATCTGATCTAATTCTTCATTCATGGATTTCACCCATGATTCATCCTTTGCAGCTTCTTCAAATGAGGATGGCTCCACAATAGATACAAATGCATATTACGTGTTCTTCCGCATTCTTCTTGATTGAGTGGGGGAACTCTTGTCCCCAATTATATTGGATGGATCAATCTCAGCTCTACAATTTCTCCTGTGCGGTTCAGTTGCAATCTCTCCAGCCTCAGTTTCTTCTTCAGATTATTTTTCTGAGTCAACATCTTGGTGTGACTGCTGAGTGTTTTGTACAGCTTCCTCTATTTCTGTATTTGTATTTTCTCCATGTTCAATTTCTTCTTCAATTTCTCTCACATTAGAATATGACGTCCTTGAAGCATTTGTGGGTTTCTCTTCAAATATTTTAACATCACTTCTTTCCACAATCCTTCCTAATCTCTTGTTGAAACACTTGTAGGATTTTCTGTTAATTGAGTTTCCGAGGAAAATTCCTTCATCTGCATTGTCAACAAACTTCCCTTGATTTCCTTCTTTGTTTATGATGAAGCATTTGCTTCCAAAAACACGAATGTATTTCAAAGAGGGATTCCATCCATGCCACAATTCATATGGTGTCTTCATCTCACCCATATAGAGTCTTGTTCGATTTTGAATATACACTGTAGCTTGAACAACCTCTTTCCAGTAATGTCGTGGAATGAGACTCTCAATTAGAATAGTTTGTGCCATGTTGTTCACCTGTCGATTCCTCCGTTCAACAAATCCATTTTGTTGAGGAGTTCTCACAACAGCTACCTCAAGTTGTATCCCATTCTTCTCTAGATAATTTTCAAATTCAATGGATGTGTATTCCCCTCCATTGTCAGATCGCAACACTTTGATTGTTCGTCCGGTATCATTCTCAGCGATTCGCCGATAAGTTTTCATGCAGTCAAGGACTTGTCGTTTCCGGTGAATTACCATCACATATGCCATTCTAGTGTAATCATCTATGAAAAGGAAAAAGTACATTTCTCCATGAGTTCCTGCAACATTTATCGGCCCGCATACATCTGTATGAATCAAATCAAGAAAGTGAGATGCCCTTTTCTTCTTTGGATGATATGAACTGTAGACTAGATTTCCACTAATACAAGCATCCCATGATTTTTCACGTTCATGCTTAAGGTTAGGAATGTCCACGGCAATCCTTGATTTTGATATTTTCTCCATGTCCTGTTGATTGATGTGTCCTAGTCTTCGATGAAAAAAATTATTTTCTTCTTCAACAGTCATGTTACAAAATTTTTCTTCACTATCAACCTAATACAAGTTGCCTTCTGTTATGAATCCCTTCATGAGTGAGTTGACTATCTTTCCCTTGACAGTGTAGCCATTATGATTAAAAGTAACTATAAGTCCCGAGTCACAAAGTTGACTCACGATGAGTAGATTATGACGTATGCCATCTACGTAAAGGACTTCAGTCTACTTTAGCTCTCAATTAGCTAATTCAGTGCTTCCACTGCATTTGATTTTCAGAGCTCTATCATTATCGAATCATATTGTCCCATCAACCTTTTTTTATATCTATTAATAGGTCAGCATTACCTGTCATATGAGATGAACAACCGCTATCCAGAATCCAGGTACTATTGTTTTTTGTATCTTTGAGGGCCACCTATGCAAGGTTGGATTTCTCAATTTTCTTCTGTTCTTTCCATGAGACATTGGATTGAGTATAGAGCACTGATGGACTTTCAATTATCTCTTCCAGGTACCTAGGTTTTTCATAGTCAAAATCATCTTTGATAGGAGAAAACCTGTTTGAAAGAACAACACTATCTTGCTGACAATACTTGACTTGTCTCGAACTTCGATATGAGGTTTCCATGTCCCTTCTCTGCCTGCAATTAACAGCCTTATGACCAAAGTAAGAACAACGAAAACAGTACCCATAGAAATTTTTTCTTTTATAAGAATCAAGATATAGATTTTTTATCCTCTGTTGAACTCCTATATCTTCTCCATTCAGATAGTTTCGTGCCTCTTCACAATACGACATGGTATGGCCCAAATACCCACAGAAATGAAACTTCATGAGAGGAAATGTCTTCTCGTTTGAATTTCTCCTCATACCTTCTTCCTTGGGAGAGTAGTTAGACATCCTGTCATTTCTGAATTATTGAGGATAGTTTTTAGTTCTCCTTTTAGTTTGGATTGAGGGTTCCTTTTTCATCATTTAGAAAATGTTTCAACATGTTCAACTTTCATCTTGTCTTTATTTTGGATCTTTTCACTTCCAGTAGTTGATGTCTCAGCTTCACAACCAATTACACTCTTTCCCATGCCAGCGAGCCTTTGATTACTTAGGATTTTTCCAACCCCATCTGAACCACACTTGGATCTCGCTAGTAATTCTACATCTGAGAATCTTCCAAACTGTATTTTATTCTTTGACTCTTTTGAACTTGGTTTAGTCTCAAGTTTACTCATAAGAGTAACAACTTCCTTCTCAAGACCCTCATTAGTCATGGATTTTTCCTCCAGTCTAGAGGTGAGATCATTGATGACCTTTTCATGTTCTTCAATTCTCAGCTTCAGATCCACTACATCATCATTGATTTCAAGTATTTTAGATGGAACATTAAAAAATTCTTCCAGTCATTCAATTTCAGCTTCAAACTGATCAACATATTCAGTTGATTACACAACAATGGATTTCCACTTACTGAAACTCTTACATTTCATCTTAAGATTTCTAACAGCATCCTTAAGTTGCAACTCAAGATTAACACTGGTTTTTAACTGATTGTCTCCACCATTATCTTCTAATTGTTCAAAAGAGGCCATCATGGAAGCGTGGTTTCCAGTTTTAAATTCTGGTTCATCTTCTTCACAGAATTCATTATCATCATCTTCTTCTTCACAGAGAAAACTCTTCTTCAGAACTTTCTTTCTCAATTTGAAGTCTCCTTTCTTGAAAACCCTTTTCTGGGGCTTATCTATGTTCTCAGCATCACTACCATCATCATCAATCTTTCTTAAGCACTGAGAAGCAAAGTGCCCGACATTACCACAATGAAATCACGCAAGAGGTAACTTCCCTTTGAACTTCCATTTTCCCTTATGTAATTTCATTGCAATGAGAGAAAGGATTTCTTTTTCTCCGTCATCTTCACCACTAAAATCTTTTGAAATTTTTAGTTTATCCATGGCTTGTAATTCCATTTCCTTGCTCACACGAGTCGTAGCATATTCAGGTTTGACTCCCATTTCATATGTTACCTGGCGGCTTAGAAGATCATCTAGAGAAAGTTTCAAAAGATCCCTTTCTTCAAGGGCTGACACCTTTGCATTGTACAGGGGTGGAAGTATTCTCAATATTTTCTTCACAATGTCAGTATCTTTGATTTCTTCTCCTAGGCCCCGAATCACTCCAAGCTCTTCAGTAATTTGATTGAAGAAGGAGTCTGCATTCTCATCAGCATGCATCTTAAATCGTCGAACCTATTGTGCAACACTTGAAATTTCGCCTCCTTCAATTTTCTATCTCCTTCATAAATGTTTTTGAGTTTATCCCTCATGGATTTTTATGAGGTGAAATTCATCTCTTTTAGATAGATGTGATCAGAAAGGGCTTTGGTGAGTGCATTTTTCACTTTAGCATCTGCATCAAGAATTTTCCTCTATGTGTCAGTCATAGCCATGCCTGTTGGATTAGTGACTTGTATTCCTTGCAGAGTAGAAAAAAGAACTTCCATTCCAAGAGATATTAGATGAGATCTCATTCTGTTCTTCCAGATCTGGAAATTAATTCCATCAAAGCGAGGGAATCCTCTAACATTAGCTGTATGGTCCATAACGGTAAGTGATAGACCAAACCCCAGTAAACCTGCCTCTGATACCACTTGTAGGACCCCAGGGCACCCTGAGAGGGGAGGGGTAAATCAGGGTGACAAATTTTTCTTTTAAACTGAGGATCTTGTTCCCACGTTGGTAAGAACTAGATAACCTATATGAATAATATGATATGTAAAGAAACATTCACATGAAAAGATATGAAACAACAAATTTTACTTGGTTCACCGCTAAGGGCTACGTCCAAGGAGTATACGCCGACCTGTTTTCAGGCGTACCAAATTCAACTGTTCTTCAATAGTTGTGGATTAAAATGGTTCAGGAACATTCAATCTTTCCCAGGCTCACTGCCTTTATAATTGTTTAGGGATAGCTCACTGCGTCCCTCGGGTCACTCCCGTTGACTCCCCCTGGCTCACTGCAATTGGTGAAGTCCCACTCAGTTTATAGATGAGAAGGTCTCTTCATCATTGCTTAATGAATGCATCCTCTGCATTATGTGGATGCTCTGTTGAAGTCCAACTATCACCCGTGAACTGATCTACAACTTTCGTGCAGCACCAAGACAACCGGCAAGCCTCAACAGCACCTGGAGCGCAACTCCAAGGCGGCACACAACTTTCCAGGATGGCACACAAGTTACAACTGTCGCACAATTCAAAATTTAACACTTGCGCAATTTAGTATTCTTAAAATCCAAACTTGTGTGACTCAACTTCTTCTCAACTCAAGCCGATTTTTAAACCTAACGGAAACCAGTCGTGCAACTTCAATTCTAGCACGCAAGTATCACCAAATCACTCACGTGACTACTGTATGGGCAGAAAACAACTTCCGCACTGCTCCACCTTGCGCAACCCACCAACACTTGCGCGACTTCAACACCTGCATGAAGGGAGCTATGAATTTCTTCAAATCCAAAGTTCACGTTGAATGAGGAGGGGTGGTCCTCTATTAATAGGAATTCGGATACCCTGCACGGCGGCACACAAGTCTTCCCTCGGCCCGCAAGTCTCGGCGCACAACCCTTCTGTCCCCCTAGACACTTGCGCGACCAACATCCAATATTGGGTGCCCCTCTTTAGTTTTCCATATTTTGATGATCAAAACATTATGGTAAAATGGCGCAAAACTTTCCAATCCTCTAAGGTACCGGTGCACAAGTCCTTTCATGACGCGGAAGTCACTTGCATGACAAAACCAAAACTTGTGCGACCCTCTTTTCTTTTCCATATTTTCATTTTCTCATACTGAAAAACATCAAGCACGTAAGTTTCAAAGAATCCAAGGCCTCGGTGTGCAAGTCTCTTTGCCAAAAATACATTTCTCCATATTTCAAGTTTTGAGGCCCAAAAAATTAGGAAAACACTGGGAAACGGCGCCATCTTCAATACTGTTGTCTGGATGAACTGTATGATCAATTTGCTAGTACAAGTTCTAAACTTCCACTATGGATTGACAACAAACAAAAACCATACTCTAATTCATGCCCAGAACATCCATGGTTCCAACAGTTCCATCACCCGTAGGAGTGGAACTAATATTAAAATCCAAATGACCCCTCCAATAGAGTCATCCCCTCATTAGGAATCCATTATCCCAACCACTACTAAAAATGATCCAAGAGAAGAAAATCCATGTCATGAGAGAAGTCCTTCCAAAGGAAAGAGTGTGTATGTTGATAAGTATCATATCCCAACTATTCCTCTTCCATTTACCCAAAGGGCTACCCAACCAAGAAAACAAAAGGAAATTAAACTTGATAAGGAAATATTGGAAACATTAAAAAATGTGTAGGTTAAAATTCCTTTGATTGACACTGTGAATATAATTCCAAGTTTTAAAAATTTTCTGAAGGAGATGTGTACAAACCGAAGGTGACTTCATGGAGATGAAATGGTAGTCTCGGGGAGGAACAAATCATCATTAATAGAGTCATTACATCACACTAAGTGTAACGATCTTGGGTCATTCTCGATTCCATGCACCATATGGGGGTATTTATTTTCCACTTCCATTCTTGATTTAGGTGCTTCAAAAAATGTGATGCGTCACTCCATTTTCTATATATTATAGTTCAGGGGAAATAAATCCCACTTTAATTGTGGTTCAACATTCCAACTGGAGTACCGCACACCCATTTGGCGTGTTAGAGGATGTTCTTATGAGGGTGAAAATTTAAATTTTTCCTGATGATTTTTATGTGCTAAAAATGGAAGATGATAGGATGAATGGACATGCCCCAATTATATTGGAGAGAACATTCTTGAAAACCACCAAAACCGTAATTAATGTGCATAATAGCACATTATATATGGAATTTAGTGGTGACATGGTCCATTTCAATATTCTTGATCCCATGAATCACCCCTCAGAAGAACATTTCTAACTCTGTTAATTTAATTGATGTACTCCCTACACCTAAAAAAACAAAATTTATTTCCCCTGACCCCCTTTATAAGATTTATTCATTGATTAAAATTCTATGAAATGAGTCATGCAATGATTTTTTAAGTGGATTAGAATTTTTTCATGCATGTTTATTAATTGATGATTTCTTGAACACTGAGGATCACTTAACCATTAATGATAATTCAAAGCTTATAAAAGCTCATTACTATATTAAAGATGATATCATTGATCGGTTAGATAAGATTAGTGACCTCTCATATTTACACACACTCCATCAATCCTAAATACACTTTAATAGGAATTTAAACAACTTCATAATGATTTAAAATATTCATATCATGATAATGGAAACAAGTTTCCCATCATCATTGCTAGTTCACTCCCTCATGAGCATGAATTACGACTGCTTGATCTTTTGAGGGAGTATAAACAATATTTGGGATGGACAGTTTCTGAAATTCCATGTTTTAGCCCATCAATTTGTACACATCATATATTGTAAAATTATGAGGCTAAACCAGTGAGGCATGCACAACGTCGACTGAACCCAAACCTCCTAGAAGTTGGAAAAAATGACGTAATAAAATCATTGGCTACTTGAATCATTTACCCCATCTATGACATCAACTGGGTCAGTCCCGTTCAAGTAGTTCCTAAAATACTGCCCTTAAAGTAATTAAAATGAAAATAATGAATTGGTTCCAACTCATGTGCAGAATAGTTGGCGTGTCTGCATAGACTATCACCGACTAAACCAACACACTAGGAATTACCATTTCCCAATGACATTCATTGACCAAATTCTAGAGAGGCTAGTGGAAAAGTCCGAGTACTATTTCCATGATGGATATTTTGGATACTTTCATATCCATATTTCCCCTTAGCACCAATAAAAGATGATCTTCACTTTCCCCTTTGGCACATTTTCCTATAGAAGGATTCCATTTGGTTAGTGTAATGATCTGTGTACTTTCCAGTGATGTATGGTTAGTATTTTTTCATATTACCTTGATAATTGCATGGAAGTATTCATGGATGATTTTAATATTTATGTCTCCTCTTTGGATAAATGTTTTGGTAATCATTCTTCAGTCCTACGTCACTGTATTGAAAATAATATAGTATTAAATTATTATAAATTCCATTTCATGGTGCGGTAATGCATAGTATTGGGGCATGTCATGTATAGGGATGGAATCCAAGTATATAAATCAGAAGTGGATGTAATTTCTTCCTTAACATTCCCTAAAAATGTATTGGATGTGTGGTCTTTCCTAGGTCATTCAAGATTTTACTGTAGTTTCATTTGTGACTTTAGTAAAATCACACTCCCCATCTCCAAATTACTATAAATATAAAACTATTTTTTTTTGAAATAAATGTGAGGATGCTTTTAATAAGTTAAAATGGTGTCTCACATCACCCCCAGTAATCCAACCAACACGGTGGGATTTACCATTTGAGCATATGTGTGACACCCCTAACTATGCAGTAGGGGCAGTCTTATCACAAAGGGTCGATCGAGAACCACATGTCATTGCCTATGCTTCCTGTAATTTGGACCTTGCACAAGAAAACTACACCACAATTGAAAAATAATTCCTTTCCAATTTTTTCCATGTAAAAATTCAGGTCATACCTATTGGGGTCCAAATTCATTGTGTTCTAAGACCATAAAACCCTCTGGTATCTCTTTAAGAAACTAGAAGCCAAACAACGTCTCATTCATTGGATGCTCCTCCTTCATGAAATCAATTCAGAAATTAGAGATATAAAAGGATCATGGAATGTGGTTGAAGACCATATCAGTAGGATTCCCCCATCCTTAGACATTGAATCATCCCCTTGTATTCCTATAAATGACAATTTTCCAGATGAGGAGCTATACCGAGTGAAAGATGTTATTATTTGGTATGCTGAAGTTGTAAACTATTTGGTAGCACCTTCCATTCCTACCGATTTCAACAAAAAATAGGTTTACCATCTAAAACATGAGTCTCATTGGAACATTTGGGATGAACCCTACCTTTGGTGCACTTATAGTGATCATGTCCTTAGGTGTTGTGTCCCTTATAGTGAGTTTTAGTCCATCCTTAGGTTCTTCCACACTCTTGATTCTGGGGACCAATTTGGTCCCCAATGGACTACTCATAATGTCCCTTATTCTGGTCTCTTTTGGCCGACACTATTTTAAGATGCCCATGAATTTTTGACATCTTGTCCTCTTTGTCAATGAATGGGTAATATATTTAAAAGAAATGAAATGACACAAAAATTGTTTCTCTTTCATGAATTTTTTTATGTTTGGGGAATTGACATTATGGGTCCATTTCGCTATTCCTTTGGAAACATGTACATTCTTATATTGGTCAATTATGTGTCAAAATTTGTAGATGAAAGATCCAAAAGGATAGATTATTCCAAAACAATTTTGTAATTTTTGAGAACATAGATATTTTGTTGGTTTGGATCACCTAGGATCCTCATTAGTGACTAGGGTTCTCATTTCTGCAACCAAACAATGCAGTCTCTTTTGGTCGGTATGAAGTCAGGAATCAAGTGTCTACTGCTTATCACCCATAAACTAATTTCAAAGCTTAGTTGTAAAATAGAGAAGTAAAATAGATATTTGAAAAAAATGGTTCAACCCAATAGAAAATATTGTAGTCTTTGAATGGATGATTCATTATAGGCTTACCATACAGCTTAAAAAACCCACATTATAATGTCACCATATCATCTAGTGTTTGGAAAGAGTTTTCACCTCCCTATTGAGATTGATCACCAGGCCTACTCGGCCATCAAATATTCTATTCTAATCATTCAGATGAAGGTACTCAAATGAAGTTTCTAACTCAGGAGCTAGAGGAAATGAGAAGAGATACATATGAGAACTATTGGATTTATAAGGATGAAACCAAGGATTCACATGACTGTCTCATCCTACATCGACAATTCCACATTGGTCATAAGGTCCTCCTCTACAATGTAAGACTGAAGTGGAATCCAGGTAAATATCATTCCCTTTGGTTTGGACCATACACTATTACTAATGTATCTTTATTTTTTGTTTTTTAGGTTCAAAATGAAGAAACTAAGAAAACCTTAACTGTCAATGGGCAGTGTCTAAAGCACTTCCATGAAGCCCTTATAGAGTTTTCAATGGAGGAACTCCATGTTCATGAAGCAACATACCAATAAGACCCACCAGTTTTTATCCTTCTTTCCCACATTCTATTTTATTACAGTGAGGAAACTGCGCACTCTAGGTTTGGGAGGATGGGTATACTCATGGGTTAGTTAGTAATTTCATCGTCTTTTTTCTTTGTACTCCTTTTCTCATTCTTTATGGTATTTTCAGTTTTCCCTCATCTTGTTGAGTTCATTATAATTATCATCGTCCTTTTTTCCTTATCTTTTTTTCCTTCTTTATGGTATTTTCAATTTTCCTCATCTTGTTCGGTTTATTAGGATTTTCATAATCTTTCTTCCTTCTTCTCTTTGTCACCTTCTTTTTGATATTTTTACTCCCCCCCTTTATGGCCACCAAGTCATGGAACATACTGAAAATGCATGTTGAAATTTTTGATTCCATATTGAATTAACTTTTGATAAAAGTTTGACTCTGTTATGGAATGATTGTTTGTATGAATTTAACATCAGGGAGTTATATTTAGTGAATTGTTTTTCTATCAATGATATAAATGGTTGTATGTCTATGAAACCATTGAAATCATTGATGCTAATTGTCTGAGTAGTTTTTGGGAAAACTATGTCACTGATATCTCTACACATTTTTCACCAGACAACAAATTGTAAATATTTTTTACATAATAGAAGGTAAATATATGTCAGGTTAATATTTTTCATCTTAAAAAGATATTTTCATACTTTCGTTCCTTATTTGATCTGTTTCATTACAATACCAGATTGAACTATACGTCTGTACCTGATATCTGACTGTTGTACGCCCTCAAACAATTTCAAAAGAAATAATTGGGTTGTGTCTTGGGTATTTCAAAAACCACTCATCCCCATCCTTTTATTTTTATATAACTATTACAACTAGTTTTGTGAGGAGATCAAAAAATGGTTGAGAGATGAGTGTGATATTTGTTCCAAATGAAACTTATGAAAAAAAAACAAAAATAATAAATGAGGGGAGTGATGAAATGTGAAACATAATAGGATATATAGGTTGGGATATTTTGTTTTGAATTATAGGAATAATTATGTGATTGGGTCTTGAAATCTCATTTCAAAGGATGTTTGGCAGGTTCGGTGGAAAAAATCATTTAAGCTAAAAAATGTTAAAAGAACCTATATTTTTTGGACAAAAAGTATAATGAATATCCAGGAATGGGTTTCACTCACACACATGGAGAGTTATTGGCATGGTTGACTTCTAAATCTTTTTCTCAATTTGGTATCAAGTTTCTCTTTGAATTTCCCTATGATATGATTTAGAAGACATCCTTTTCCATTTTCACTATCAAGAACTCCGTGAAGTGGTTTTTGCATTGATCAGACTACTCTAATGAATTAAAATTTCTACAAATGATAAATATTTAGGATGTTGGTAATATAAATATGCATAGTTTCTAAAAATTTATCTTTTCCCAGGAGTGAAAATATTTATGTGTGGGGGTCTGGTCGCACCACAATTCACTGTTTCATTTTCACCCTTACACCATTGTTTTAAACTGAATTTGTATTGTAAATTTAAAATATAATAAAAAAAATGAACATCATGTTTGATTAATTTTTTTATCACTGTTAAAAAGGGAAATATTACTTGTTTTGATTATTCCATTGTAGGAGGAGGTGATTTGGAGGCCTTAGAGATGATCCAGAAAAAAAATGGGCCAAAACGGCAAGGGTTCCATGAACATCTTCTAACTATTTTTGTCATTAAAAGAATTAACTACCTCCAAATAGGATTAAACTTTGTGGTCCGCTCCAAAACATCCTAATATACAACTCTTATCAAGTAACCAAATCCCAATTAGGCCATATGGTGTCCCGTCCTAATCATTCAATCAAGGGGACATAATCTGACCGAATTCAAAAGTTTGGTTCGTTCATTTGACCAGATATCCCAATCCAGATGCCCAATGGTCACAAAATTTGGCAAAGAGACATTCAAGATTCTTTCTAACAACTCTTATATTTTTTTAAAGTCATGATATGGATTTATACTATTCCAAAAATGAGACACAACTGGTGTCTCAAAAACATGGTGCTCAAAACCATGTTACATTTGCGCTGTAAAAAGGCATCGTGGGAGCCTCATTTGTATGTTCGGCCGAGGAGTAAAGTTCTGCCAATTTTAAGTTCTAAATGTGTACTCTCATCATCCTATAAGTTCTGGAGGCCCCTATCCTTCTAGGGGGGTCAATAAGGAAGAAGGAGTTCCACCCGAGTTTCCTCCTCCTCCCAATGTCGTGCTAAACGATGGGTGTTCATTGTGAGGGAGCTATACACTTGTAAAGGGAATTATTTAACTTGTAAAACTACTGGTTTGAGGTATTTTAGGTTTTAAAACATTTCATTTGTAAGTATCTTACTTTTAATTATCATTGTTTGATTTAACCGAATGAAATGCTCTTTACTTTTAACCGATCAGTGTAAAGTTTTTAGTGCGTGACTTGTGGTGTTCTGATTGGAAATCTCAAGAATCCTTTTAATACCCACTTTTTTTAGATTTCAATCTAATTCGGATGCTATTATTCTATAAATAAGAACTGGACCTTGAAAATATGATTTTTATGTCATGGTTTGGTTCTTTAAGCATTGAAATAAAAGCTTAGGTATTAATCGGGATTCTAATTAATTTCAACCAAAGAATTAATCCAAACCAAAATGAATCTCTATGAAAAATTAACTTGAAATGTGAGTAGTGAAATCAAAATGGAACCTTTTATCTCATATTTTTCAAAATCCATTTGGTTTCTCAACTTTTAATCTTTCAATTAAGTCATTTCATCCTAAAAATATTTTCAAAACCACCCCTATTTTAGTACTTCTAATTAAAAACACACACTATAAACCAACCAAAGCTCCTTGAGAGATGTCCTAGGGTCTTCCGTAGACTATATATCAACCTTAAAAACATAATAAATATGACGTTTCATGAAAACATGGTCAATAAATTCTTAATAATTTTTTTTTTTTTTTTTATTTTGATGAGTTTTTCAAAATCATTGAAAACAAAAAAGGCATCACTTTTGTGTTTTAAGAATTAAACCAAGGTAAATCTATACAAATCACCAACAAACAAAAACCTAAGACCTAACACCCAATATTAATACTCTTAATGGTACAAAAGAATAAATCTTCCTAAGTTAAAATTTTTTAGATGTGTTGTTATTTTTAGTAATTTTAAAATATGAATTATTCTACTTTGTTATTTGGAATGCATCCCAATGCACATTCTGATAAAATTTATGGCTATGAAAAAAATGATATGATTCTTAGATAAAATAAATATAGAAAATATATTACAATGTCCATGTATCATATTACAAAGCTAGGATTCTTTTATTTTAGTATTATTACAATTCACTTTATTACCATAAATAACTAATGTCCGAATAAAAAACATTTTTTATTCTGTGTGATCTTAATTGAAGAAATTTATCGTTAAAAAAAATTATGGTATCAATAGATAAATAAAAAGAAAATCCATCATCATATATTTGAAAAAACATATTCTGATTGTTCTTCAAACATTGTAAATGTTGGACTCTATTGATCAGGATTAGTTTTGGATCTCCCACTAATCCAAATCTAGCTATCATGGCTTTAATATTATCTCCAAAATTCACTATCCCCCCATTTAATTTTCATAGTGTATAAAATATTGAATGTCTATACTTATATTTCACGAGTTTCCACAATATATATACCATATTTCACATCCAACCCTATGTATTTGTACCAAAAATAATCATAAAAAACATGTTTTTCTACCCAATTATTTTTAGGTCTAGCTATGCGGGAAAATAAGAATATGGGAAACTATATATATTAAGTTTTTTTTTCAGAAAATCTATAATTAAATATAGATAATCTTATAGAGATATATAATTTCTTTACACAACTAATTTTAGGGTTCCTAACGGAATAATTGTTATCATTGTGACCATTAATACTATAATAAAATAAATATATTTTAACCATGTTGTGAGTCATAGAATAGTGAATGAAATAATTTCTATATATCCATTATTTTTCATCATTTGTCTCTATTATTTATTCTTCATTTCTATGAACATTCCTAAAATGAATCTGATTTAATGTTTCTTTAACTTTAGTAAGTATACTAGGAGAACATTTTCACTAATTATTCTTCATCCAACAACTCTTTAATTGTATCATCATGTATAGTGAAGACTGAATCAATTTTTCAAAACATTTATTTTAATTCCACATGTTATATTATCATAGAAAAAATATCACATAGAACTTCATTTTGAATGTTCTATAATGATTTATGATTTTTTAATAGGTATCAATATTACTCATCAATCATATATAAGCACGTTGCTAATTTTCTATTATATAAACTTTTAGATTAAGATGCATATGAGTAATATGATTTCTCCTCTTCTTCCATATACCCAAATAACATATTTTTTATAAATATTATTACCCCTTTTCAAAATCATATTTAGAAGAGCTTCTGGATTCTTCATAAACCAAAAAATATAGCCTTTATAGATTTATTTCATTTATTCTCATAATCAAATTTCATTTTATTCTTATTTTAATTCTTTTCCAATATTATTTTATCTACTTTTAGTTGTGGGAAATCAGTTTTGATATACCCCATATATTTATATTAATAACAAATAACTTCTTACATTACATGGTTATTAATACTTAAATCATTGAAATTTTTTTGAAGCCTTTCTTCTACTTCTAAAACATACTGATGTTCTAGAAAGATGATCCTGTTTCATTCCTTAATCTGAACATTCAGAATAATTTTAGGATACAATAAACTAATTAGATTTATCTTCATTTTTAGCACAATTTTTTTAAAGAATTATTCTCTCTATTTAATATTCATTGATATTGTTTTTCATTTTTCATTCTATATTTATACATCATTAATGTACTATGTAATTCCCTCATTGAATTATTTTTGAGAGCCATGAATTATATGATATTAGTACATATTTTATTCCACTGTGAGAGTAAAACTATAAGAACTATTAATTTCTAATAAGGATTATAAATTTGGGTCTCTAAATAAGAAAAATCATTGACTATTTCAATAAATATTACATTAAATTAATTGATTCATTGACTATAAAAAATTTCAAATAAAGATTTTTCAAATGGATAAACATTATTCCTTTCCAATATCCGTAATTTTCTCTATTGAAATATGGTTCCTTGATCATTAACATGAGATCATTGAGTTTAGTCACAAGCATATATCGTTATATAGACCGTTGATACAATCTTGTTAGATATTCATAGAGTTTTTCAATGATAACTCTTTTGATATAAAATATTTGGTCAGAATAATACGATGATATAAGGGGGGATTAATTGTGTCCTTTTAAAAATATTGAAAATGTAAACCTTAATCCACCTTTATGATTTGAATGATTCTTCATCATTCATTAATTTTAAAAAAATGATGTCAAAAAATAGAGAATAATAACATGAAACTATTTATAGCTTCTTGGGGCACAAATATACTCTATTTGAATCCAATAATTCTCACTTAGTGAACTAGTTGATTTTCACTATATTTTTCCTTTATCTGGAGACCTATACAACTAAGTATAGTTTGTTAACACCTTATAAAAAGTCACGTTCTCTTATATATATCCTCAGTAACCACATATTACTAAGAGAATTTGATACTCTACCATGACTTTGTACAAGAATTTAACACTTCAAGAAATAAGACAATAATGGATGAAATAGCTTTGGCATGCATTGCAATAGTAACAGAAAAGTAAATTGATATTTAGAGGTAAATATAATACCTTTATAATTATTTTATTTATAGGAAATTTTGATCTTTATTTTGGATAAAATATTCTAAAATCACATATTAGCATCAAGAACTATGTTTTGGGAGTAGTAGAGAAAGAAGATAGTTGGTGATAAATATCTCCAAAGCAAAGATCTGATAATATCTTTTATAAATATTAGTAAAATACTAATAATATATATTCTAGAATAATCACAAAGGAAAAAGAACATTAGATAAAAACATTTATGTATCCAATGTGTATCTCCTCATAGAAGTAGATAGATAATTTTTTTTATAAAAAATTAACTCTCAGTATTTTAGAAGAGGCTTGGTTTAATTCTTATTAAACAGATCGAAGAATATATCCTAATAAATTGTGATCATTCTAAAAAAACACAATCTATTTGAAATTTTAATTTAGGAACCTAGTGAAAATCATGAATTCCAATATAAATAGTACTGACTTAATCCATTTAATAAGGGATGTTGAATAAGACTATAGAAGTATTTAAAGTGATATTTGATCTGCTAAAACCATTACATAAGTCATAGAAAATAATCCATAATTCAAATATCATAGAAGAATGAATCAAAAATAGGGTTGTAATGCATATGGATAATATTCAAAAGTGTGGGTCACAATGTATAGTCGATTTCAAACGTTGTTTGATGAAGTATATGTTATGTGCACAAACATTGTGTTATATAAAAATGTATGGTTCATAGACTTTAATTTTACTTATAGGGAATAGTATTAAAGTAGTTTTTCTTTTTGAAATTTTGGTTCAAACCACATGTTCTACTTAAAACATAGGGTCAACAATATTGATTCAATGCTACTTTGATACAACCCAAAAATATTTTTAAAACATATTTACTCTGTTTAAAACTAATGTTATTCTAGAATAATTATTCCAATAAACGTTATCCTAAAAATAAATTAACTATACTTCATTTGATACACAAATGTGGGTGTTTGTGAGCATCATAATCAATGAGAAATTATGTAAATTATTGGACACAAATATAACCAAAATTCATAGTCCTCAAAATACCATCCATTATACTAGAAACATTTTATAAATAACAAGAATCCCTAGTTTACTAAATATTGGTTATAACATGGATTCATCAATAAATAAATCATGATTCAATTTATAAACTGATGTTAGTCAATAGTTAATGGTGAATAAAATAATTTAAATAGATATTGGATGGACTAAAGAACAAAATATCAAACATAGTATTTATTTTGACAAAACAACATTGCCAATATTGCCATAGGGATTAAGAGAGATGTGCTTGGACGAGAGAAAGAGTATAAAAAGAGAATATTATAGTGTATTTACCTTAAATATTCAAACCAAGAAATGGGTATTTAAAGAGATGACCTTGAAGAGGTGAAACAATATGAGGGTTGGGATGGTATGACTATCTATAATGAATGTGAAAGTAATGGTTTAGGACTCTATTAAATTTACAATATAAACAAAAAAATATATATTATGGTTATTAATGTTCTAAAAACATTATTAGCCTAACTATATTACAAACCATTCTTTACTAATGGTTTTGGATGGTATGAAACATTATTAAATTTGATGGTTAGTGTGATTTTTCACTTTAATGATGAAACTGAAAATTTCCCCAAAAAAATTAGAATTCTAAACCAAATCCAAAATATAATTGATAAATCAAAAAAAAATACAATAAAATTATATCATTGGTTTCACAACCATTTTTCCATTAACTATCCTTTATTAAAACATAATCAACTGAATTCAAAAATTAGATAAACTAAAATGTGGGTTCATAGAGTTACATAGTTAGTTAAGACTCACAAAAAAACTAAACAATGACAGATCAAGATATAACAACATAATGTAGACATGTTTTGGAGTCCACTTGCTTCTTATTAAAAACAATGGTGATACATAGTGTCCCTATTCTTCGAATTTTTTTCCCTTAACGCATTGAATATGGAAAGAGACTAA
This sequence comes from Viscum album, assembly GCA_963277665.1. NCBI lineage: Eukaryota > Viridiplantae > Streptophyta > Magnoliopsida > Santalales > Viscaceae > Viscum > Viscum album. Next base: position 370,391,612 of record OY728140.1, on the reverse strand, counting down.
TAGTTTTTTGAGCTTTAATAGGGGGACATGTTAGTGATGAGTTATGTGAAGTGATTCAAAAAAATATGATCTTTGTACTGACTCTAGGTGAATATTTTTCTATGAAGTATAATATATTTTATATCATTTTATTGTTGGAAACTTATTTCAAAGTTATATTCTTCAACATTCCTTGTTATATAGAGGTCATGAATCATGTTTTCAGGATTGAGAGTGTCATAGGTGATGGTTTGTGTACTGGAATCAACTATATATTAGGAGGATCTAATAGTTGATCATATTTTTTTAGAATAATGGGTTCAGGGATATGTTCATAAAGTTGGGTCATAAGGGTGTTATAGTGGATGATCATTGTTTATGCATCTACATGGAAGATATTCTCTATTACATTATTAGTACTAATAGTTATGTAAAGTGATAGATAATTTTATAAAAGGTTTGAAAGAGTGTGGTCTATATAGTTGCATGTGACATTTCATGATTTTTTATGAAATTGATTATGAGGAATTTTAACATGCATCAGTAGAGCCTAAATGTTTACCATAACTCCTAGGAGGATCACTCTAGGGCCATATTCTAGTTTCAATATGGAGAATATGATAATGATAGTATGCATAGTTTCTCAGGAATGATGTAACAAGTATTATTTTATTAGGACAATAAGGACTATGGGGTAGGTTCAAGTCAAATATATATTTATTTGGGTGTAATGATAACCATGGTCAAGGTGCAATCGACTATAAAATGTTTGATTTTGGTGACTGTAAGTTATATTTTTATTGTGAGAGGATATATACTTCTATGGAACATATTAAAATTACCTATGATCATTTGTAATGTTATTATGGATATTTTCAAACATGGTATTTTTTATGAATAATTAGGCTATTTTCAAACGACTGGTGTAGTTTTCCTATTTTAAAGTTGATTACTATGAATTTATTAGAGTGTGTGATTTAATATAATGTTGAGTGAGATCTAACCACACATAATTATAAGCTATAACTTTAAAATTGGTATGAATGATTGATGGATTAATATAGGGGATAACCTTCTTTTTTCGAATGATTTTTTATCGTTTTTTAGGTATATTCATAATTTTAGTTTTTTAGTAACCTCTAAATATGGAGGAAGGGATTACTTTCAACTTGATACTAACTAATAAACTTATATATCTTCCTTTATATTACATAAATTAAATATATTTGGGGAAATTTATGTTCTGTACTGAGGACCTCATCATTAACAGATATATCATAAAATCCATATCATCATGGGGAATCCCATTATCATTCAAAAAAAATTTAATCAGACCTATCATTTATGAGTGGACTGAAAGAAGATAAACTAGGTGATGATTAATAATAGATTTAATCTACTAAATATAAGTGACATATTTTATCATATAAGGTTTTATTTCTGGTTAAATTTTATTGATATGATTTTCATGTATAATTAGTTTTGGGATGTGGATTTTTCATTCGATGTGTATCATCATGGAGAGCCTCATTGTTAATCACTATTGAATAGGTTAGGATTTTGTTGTTGGTTATATATTACTATTATCTAAAACATGTGGTGATAAAGAATATATATAACATTACTTGGATATATTACATGTTCGATCAGTTAGGGGCTACAAAGTAGTTTTTTTAAAATACTACTAATATTTGAAAATAAATAGTTCAAGATGCAACCTGATATTGTCAATAAAATGGTTTCTAAGATCAGACATGGGTTTTATGATTTTTTTATTAATAATTTTTGGGTTTATGAGAATTAAAAAGTGTTTATGGTCTTAATGAATTGTATATTCCATCCATATCTGTATTCATTTATGTTAGTTTTCATCGATGATGTTTTAATGTAATTTCAATATTGTGATGAATATGAAAGATATCCGAGGACAATTTTTTCTACACTGTGTGGGAATTTATTTTATATTAAACTATCAAAGTTTTATTTTTTGATTAGTGAAATAATTATTTTATGGAACATTGTGTCTGATGTAGATATTTAACTAGATCCTAAGAAGGTGTAGAAAGTGATATCATGGGACACACTAAATAATGTTTTGAGTTAAATACTTTTCATGGTTTGGTAGATTCTTATATGAAATTTATTTAATAATATATCCAATAGTACCACTAATGATTTCATCAACATTGTATATTTTGATATTCTAGTGATATTATCTATTTTATTTAGCTTTTATATAGATGAAGGTTAGTCTAAAGATAGAGTTTATTCTGGTCATACATAAATTAGGTATGTTATATTTGTTATATTATGATGTTATGATCATAGGATTGGGTTGTGTGTTAATGAAAGGTGTATAAATTGTATTTTATGGATCTTAGTAATTTATGTCTCATAATAAGCTCTATTTATCATATTATATTTAATTTGATGTTGTGGTCCCTATAATAATGTTAATATTGCATTATTAATTCTGGGGTGAATTTTAGACCATACCATCCTAAAAATATTGAGTTATATTTTTGTTCGAATATAATTTGACATATAGTGGTGAATGTTGGTCAAATATATATAATAATTTTCTTTTGACATGGTTTATATACAATAGGTAATAGTTAAATTATTGAAAATTATCTATCTAGTAAGTATTAAATATTGGTGCTTTGAGAAGTGAAGGAAGACTAAGAAGTGATGTGACTATTATCCCAAATGCATTTGGGTCTGACTAAGGACTCAAGTGAGTTGGTTCTAGAACCACTAATAGTTACTTATAAAATTTTTCAAGGTGTAAATAAACTCATATATATGATGTTATGTGAGATATTTAGTGGTGGGGAACATTTTTTAATTTTAATATTGATAATGTGTCATTATTATATATTCAATATAGATAAGTGGAATATATATACATGAGAGAATAACTAATGTTAGAATTTTACTATTCTTGATAATTTATTCATTATGGCCTTTGAAATATATACCCCAATGATCGATGATAATTTTATTAGTTTTACTTTAATAGGGATTTAGTTTTATTTTTATAATGGTTCCTCCATTTTCAGCAAGTGAAGGTCAATGATTAGACATCAACTAGTATAGTACAACAATTCATTATACCACTATGGAAGTTGGATGAAGTTTTGATGGAATTTTTTATAGGATTTTCATGATTATATAATGGCATAGATTTAGGGTGGGTTATCATATATTTATTGACATATTTTTCTCACTTACTTCCTATTTGGGATATGAAATCATTAGATTCACTTGGGAGGCTATATTCCAATGAAATTGGTTGACTGGTTAAAAATCAATGAATTTTTTTTCAAATCACAAAAAAAGAATTATATCAAAAAATTTATATGGACTACATAATTATTTGGTCAATCAAGTGAATTTTAGTATAACTTATCACCCATAAACTAATATAAATCCAATAATGGTCTTATAGTACATGTTTCACATGAGTATCTAGGTTTTTTAATTCTTAGGATTACCATAAAAACATAGTATAGTTTACCTATAATAAAATATTTTAATAATTTATTTGAATATTTTCATTTGAGAAATTGTATGGTTGACTCTATAGTTCACCCTTATATTGAATGATTCTCAAATAATTATCTTTATATGTATCTCATTTTCTATGATAATTGGTACCATTCTTTCCGAATTGTTATTTTCTATAATCTAAATTTTATTACCCTAACAAGTATAGTGCTAGTTAGGGGTCGATCCATAGGGAGATGAAGTTGTTTTTGTTTTTTTATCTATTTTATAATTTATTTATTGATGTTTACTATAAATTATAGATGATTATTTAATGTTTTGATAAAAAGGTTATTGGATTTCAATTTCTTAAAAAATTACATGAAAGATAAATAAAAAAATAGGAATTTGGTTTGGATGAAAAATTGCAGAGAAATGCATTGGGGCTATGGATTTTAAAGGTTGTTATTAAATCAATTTTCTTATGAGTTTGTCTTGTTCATGATAATTCACATCTCCTGGTAAATAATGTAAAATAACCCCCTTGGTCTGGTGATTTTTGTTTAAATCAATAGGAACCAATTTCTTTAGTCTAGAAATTGATTTCACTTAATTTTATTAACCAAATTCCTTTTGAGAAGATTAAAACACCCAATGGTCATGGATGTTTTTAATCGTAATTCTGTAAAGATCCCTAGAAATCCCGTTCTTGATCTGAAATGAGGTTTCTAGTGATATTTTGAAAGACTTAATAAGGAATAATGAGATAGAAGAATGAATAACATAATTAAAATATCACAATTGAAAAATTAGAACACATATTTGTCCATATACCCAACACATAGAGAATTTATCTACTCATAGAGTATCTAGTAACTAAACAACATGTAGTACCTGAATTTATCCTCTTCAAAGCTTTGGAGTGAAGGTCTTCGGGAAGGAAGAATATAAGAACCTTCTCTCATCTCTTCTCTCCTCTTCATTCTCTCTCTTCTTCTCTTCTTGGTTGTATCTATAGTGATCCCCCTTGGAATATCATGGAATTAATGAATCTGAATGACTCTCAAACTTGGAGGGCTTGCCACATATTTATAGGTTTTAGTAGTACATAGTGTGTACCAGGAATTACATGGAGTGTACCCCGGTAAACGTGTTTTGGCCATCTTTTCTCCACCAGTAGGTGAGATAACATGCCATCTTTGACTTTGAACATAGCTCCACCTGGTATATGGACATACACAGTGTGTAGCACCACCATACATGGTTTGTGATATCATTCATCGGCCACCAACCACTTCTAGAATGGAAACACGACGTTTATATTGGAAGTACATGGTGTGTATGCTTTGGCCGACAACTTGGGCGTCTATCCAATCTCCCCGATCCATTTTTTTGTAATATTACATGGCCTGTATGCAAAATTACACATTGTGTAGCTTTGAATTTTTGTTCTTTCCTTTCCAGATTTGTTACTTTGTATAGAAAACACATGAAAATTAGCATAATCATGAATAAAAATAATATGATCCAAAAATGATTGATATTTTCTAGAAAAACAAGTTTTTATGCATGTTAATATATATTAAAATCTATACACAATTAATGGATATCAAGAATCCATTTATCATGATAAAATTATCAGAATGTGATTAACCATATCTTATATTATAAAAAGTTCATATGCAGACAAGGGATATTTTCAATTATATTTTGGAATGATGATATCATATTTATTAATAAATCACTGGGATTAGGGAATCATATATTGTGAAAATATTTGGAACTAATAAATTAATTTTTAGATCGTTCCAATATCATAGAATGAATTATAAGGTAAATTTATTGATTATATCACCCAATTAAGTATAATGGAATTCAACATGAATTTCATGTATCTTATATTTGAAAGTATATATAAGATCATTATCATCTTATCAAGAGTAAAGAGGTGGAACTAGAGGAAGATTCCTTATTTGATGAGCAGTATGTCAATATTATTGACCATTGAATAAATACAATTCATGTGAATTATACTACAAAATTTTATGTACTACGCTTTCATGATTAGATTTAGAAAGAGACACAGGAATGAGATATATATATATGTGCGTGTGTTTGATAAATTATATGATTTATTTTAAGTAGAGACTATAAAGTTTATTTCATCAAATAAGCCTAATAATGGAGACTTTGTATTGTTCCAATGCTTTTGTGCATGTTTCCAAATTTAATTTTTGAATTCATATTTCTAAATATTTTTATTTATATATGGAAAATGAGTTAGAGAAAGTAGATAAGGGAAATGTTAAGAAATAAGAAAATTCATGTATGATGGTAATGTATGGATCCCATTGAAACCATGGTGTAGGGGTACCAAAAGTATAGGGGGTTGTTAGTAGCTAATGATAGATGAATTCCTTCCATAAAATTTCTAGTGATCGTAATGACCAAAAAAATTTATCACTGGAATTTCCCTTCTTTTAATTAGGAAATTTATTATAAATCACATAAAACCACAAATAAAACACAATAAATACATTATAAATGAATATTGAATCAAATAAGTGGTTTTTCTAGAAATTAAGGAAGTTATACTAATGTAATGGTAACTTGACTGTTGGAAGAGTAATATGGCCATTCGTAATAGTAAATCGGACAATAAAATAGAAACCTCTCCAATGAATGTATAAACCGAACTTATGTATATTATGAATGAAAATATATTATATTTATATCATGGAATAAGTAAATAAATGTTTCAAAATTATAAATTAACAATTGGTATTTTTGTGAATCGTAAATATTAATTCAAAATTTTGTAATTAAAATAATCAATGAAAATAAATTTTATTTCCATGAAATGGATTAATAAATTAATATTTTGTTGTCTTGTGATTATAATATGACTTTATGATACCTTAAATAATTTTTTAAAATGTTATAAAATCCATTATAATATTACAATTTTTTTTTTTGAATAAAGGATAATTTTAGTTAAAAAATAAATTTCTCATATTTAGAAAATTATTTTCACAAAATGGAGTCCATTTTTTAATTATAAACATCTAATAAATGGTTTGGGTGAATTTTTGGTATTTTTCTAAAATAATTGATTTTTGTAAATAGTAAAATATTGTAATTTATGATATATAAAAAATACATAAATTATTGAGTGGTGGATGATGTATGGATGAGGTAATCACCCATTGGTTGGAATTTTCATGCACTAGTTACACTATTTAGTGATTAGAATCCCCAATATTGGTGTTATTGAGCCCAAAAAATAAACAAATGAATAAATTATTCTAAATCAACCCTCTACAGCAACTATGACTACCTCTCCTCTCCACCACTTCTCGTAACACATCCAATGCCTTGATAATTATCCAAATTCTAGACAATATTATTTACAAGTATCTTTCTCATATATTGGATTCTTTTTTCTCAAAATAAGACCCAAAAAATTTCCTGAAGGATATTTTCATGGTGAAAAAATTCTAGAGGAAAAATCCTCTTTCATTTTCTTTTAATTCATTTTTAATTTATTTTATGTTCATATCCTCTCATCATCTCCCTATACCAAATTGTAACGATAACAATAATATATTTTATGTAATGTAACTTCATTATTTTAATGTAATATTCCATTATCGAATATATTCCCCTTCCACTTTTGTTCTAATAATGAAAACATCGTTTGTGAGGTGTCTGTTCACCACCTTCATGGAAAATGATTTTTTATTTTCTAATAAAACCTTCAAGGAATTTCATAAAACCATTATAATGGTAAAAAAGATATTAAAATCTATACTTCCATTTATTTGTAATTCTGGATGAATTGTATACATATAATATTAATTAATAAAACAAAGCTACTTCATGATAATAAAAAAAACACAATAATCTTAATAGTTAATAGTAATGTTTAATCAATTGAATCATATATATATATAAAGGTATATAATACCATTTAATAAAATTTAAGTCCATAAATAACATACAATTTCAATTATGTATTAATTTACCCATTTTTCATGATCTTTCATACTTGTAAACAAGTGAACCAGTTCTGAAAACCAAAGAAACAGACACTGCCAAATGATGACATTGAATATAATAAATCATGGAAAAGGCCAAAAATGTAATTAATTAAATTACAGAAAATAAAATAAATTTTTAATAGGTTATAAATTAAATTATTAACAAATCTAATTTCATTATCCAAGACATTAAGTGCAAGATATGAACTCTTTCAGACATTAGGTAATTGTTTTCTCATATAACTTTTAATTATGTGAGATATGCCTTATTCACCACAATTTCAACTATTTGGTGTATGTATACTATCATTTTATTTATCATATCATGATTCTAATTATCTTCAGGGTATTAAATATTTCATTTTATTATTATTAATTTTATGTGGCATATTATTCTATTTATTACAAAGTGGTAAGGGTCTATCCCCAAAACTCAATTTTCCATTGGGTTATTATTTCTCTCTACTTACCCTAATTTAATTATTAATTATGCATATTTACTACTCCTACAATTTTTTATTCTCACAAAGTATCTACCTATCTAAATTATTTTTTATTTTATGTAGAAATACATGTTTTTAAGGAACCCTTTTCAATTCCTTCCAAAATGAAAACCCGATTAAAAGGAATTCCCTGATTTTATAATGATTTTAATTTATACTGATATGTTTGAGAAACCATTATTTTTCAAAAATCAGTCATTGTACCATGAAAAAATATCTTAGTTACTTTTTTTATTTTGTAAACAATTATGCAACATCTTTTTAAATACTCGTTTATATTTTCCCTTAAACCGCACGAAAGTATCTCATTTATAATATTTCTTAAAAACTATTTTTTTTTCATGTTTTCACTTTAGTTTGGAATCATTTTTTTCTAAAATATAATTTGTATTCCCTTTTATTTTATGATTTATAAATTTTTTCAATCTTATTTTTAGTTAAAAACAAATTATTTTCCAAAAGAACACTTCCTTCCAAATAAAAATGGTATTTATCCAAAAAAATTCATCAATAATTTTATTTGAATATTTTCATTTGTTTAAAAAACCTATGTTGGAAACTATTTTTTATTGAGATTTATCTCTCATGTTACCATCTATGATATTTTAATGAATGGTTCATGATTATTTTTGGTGATGTATTATCTTGATTTCATTCTCCATAATACTCAATATGGTTTATGATTATGATTATTGTTTGTGGAAAGATATTAATATATCAAATGATAGTTTAAATATGAAGGTATATACTGATTATCTTCCACCACATTGATACGAGGAATGCGTTGGACTTATTAAGTAATGGATGGGGCCCATTATGGCCCCATGATGAATAATTAGATCTCATGTGACAAACTAGACCTTGTTTTTACCCATTTAGGTATGTTGTCTTAGAATATGCCTTAAAGATATGTTTATAATGATCCTGATTATGCATTACCATATTATGATATTAGTAATTGATAATCCATGGGATTATTTAACCAGTAAAATATCCATGGTTTAATTTTATTCTCATTTGATTATTTAAGTTTTATTATTTATTCCTATTTTTTTAATACTATATTATGCTCAAGATTAGGTTTTAATGGAATGAATTTTTTTAGTTAATAACTTTTACTTATTTTTTATGTTTATATATGATAGATTTAACTGAATTTCATACCCTTAAAAAGAATATAATATCTCCCCTTTCTTATGTTTTATTATTTTCAAGGATGTGAAGATAAATATTGTGAATGAATTGAAATGATAATCTCAAAGTTCATGTGTGTTTCCAATGGAGTTGCTATATTTTTTCTGTTTAAGTTGTAATGTAAAAATTATTTTTGTATCTGGTTATCCAATGTTACTGAACTATTCAATCCTTTGGGAAATTATTCATTTTTCTTATTATCATTATAAAAATTAAAGGCATTGGCTCTCGACTAATAGGGTCGGGGTATTTGAAGTTGGTATCAAAGAAATATTAGTAGAGTCATTGGAAACTATATTTCAAAAAACATAGATTAGGGAAGTATATCCCTATATCTGACTATAAAACAATTCCCAAAGTAACCAATATTATAATTTAGAGATTAATTATACCTAAAATTTCAATGAATGTAAAGTGATTAATAGGTTTTAGAAGATATATTATGTTTCAAAGTGTTTTGATCTAATTTATTGTATGCCATTGTTTAGAAATAACACATAGTTGATGGAAAGGAAACTATATCAATGCATGTATTCCATAGAGGGATTTCACTCTGATTGAAGCTAATGATGTTTGATCTAGAGATATATCTAGATCTAAATAGATTATAAATATATTCAGATAATTTTCTTTGTTTTGTAGATATAACCTTACTAGTACAGAGGGTCATGATCCAGAACATAGTTTAATAATGTTAGACTACTTAATGTATCAAAAAACTCTATCAAATAGTATAACTAAAAACAATTTTTTAGTCGAGAAATTAAAAATTATTTAGAGAGGATATTTATCTCTTTGGGAAGTAATGAAAGGGGGTATGTTTTCATGAATGTTTATCATATCTCTATAATTGCATACCAATAGTAGTTATTAATTAAAAAAGGATGAGGAATAAGATCAAAATATGAAATGGAAGGAAATTAAGGAAATTTTCAATGGAAAATCTTTCCCTCATGAATAGAGAGAGAGCATGGAGAGGAAAATATTTAGTCTAAGATAGAAAAAGGATGAAAATATTCATAAATATGAATTTATCTTTACATGTTCATAAATTCAGGTCGTAGACTGCATACATAATCCAGGTAGAAAAATTGACTATTTCTTTTATGGTCTTAAACCAATTATTTGAATGGAACTAGTCTCCCAAAAATTATCATCATATGAGAATATAGTATATTGTTCTATCAAGATAGAGAACTAATTCTCTATGTATTATGGTACTAATGGAAGGAAAGATAAGAAGAGGATATAAGATCAAAAAAATTGATAAGGTGAAAAAAATAATGATCACTTTTTTCCCATGAGATAATTGTCAGAAGAAACATGTCATTGCATGCTTGAAGGGCATGAGAGTTTGATACAAATGTGCAGAGAAATTCCACCAGGCTCGTGATTTCATGGAATGGAAATAAGTATAAAATGTTCAATGTTTCAACTATAGGGAGATAAGGCAATAAACAAATGAATGTCCCAAGTTTTAAGGGAATATAGGTCAAAAGAATAAATGGGGTCATGGTCAGGATTATGTTGTTACTAAAGTTAATGTGTAATAATAGAAGTATTTTTTATTCTATAATTATGTTTTGACATTCTGGTTATAAAAATCATGAGATATATAAGGATTTTACATTAGTACTTCTTCTATATGGATTTGAATGCATATGTTTAATTGTACAAAGAAAAATGATTCAATAGAAAGTGGAACATTTTGGAAAATACATTTTAGAGGTAAATATAACCCTTATTGTCTTCTTAATGATGATATGTTAACGATAAAGGGAAATTTATGGGAATATATTGGTAACAAAAAAACTGGTTAGTGATTTAATGTCTAATGATACCATTGAAGGATTTATTATTTTTTGGAATAATGGAATGTATTAAGCAACTTTAGATATTATTTTGAGATGAATATTTTTTTCCCATTAATGTTTCAAGGTTATAAAGGTAATTATATATTTGGTATATGAAAATAATATATACATTATGTTTTCTTGGAAAATTATTATGTTCTTTTGATTTTGGAAATTTAGTGACCTTATTTATAACTTAAACATCTTTGGATTTGGACATATATATTTTTGATGAGTCCAAGGGTTAAATAATTATATAATTGGTAAAGGATATTATTGATTAATAAAAAATTATAATTTATTATATTGTATAACATGTTCTCAGCATTTTGGTTTTAGTAAAAATTTAAAGGATGAAGGATTTACTTATGGGTTATTCTACAAAAGTGATTCATGCTTAAAAATTCATTTTGAATATCCATATTTTGGTTTAATAGATGAAGTGAAATAGATTAAATCACGAACAAAGTATGATATTTTTATAATGAAATGGGAATAAAATAACTATGTTTATTTTATTATGTGCTTTTCTAGATTGTAAAATAATCCGTCAACTCCAAGAAAAGTATTTTCGAATAAAAATGTTTACATTTTTACATTTATTTCTATGAAATAAATGGAATTTTTACTGATCATGTATTTTTGATCTTGGGACAGTAAAATGTTTGATGAAAATGATTTCTATCACTCTCCCTCAGAATATGATAGTTAGATTTTTCATCCATGACCATTTTTTCACTTCAAAATATTTTTATCCTATTCGAATGCCAAATTTTGTTGTGACCTTCAAATTCATCTTTCCGACATTTGTTTTATTAAGGCTTTTTACAATGTGGGATTTCGATAAGGGTATTTAAAAATGAAAACTCCTTGATTACCAATCAGAAGTCTAAATTTTAAAGATGCAATTTATTGGTGGATTGCAAAATGTGAAAACACACAATTTTATTAATAGAATTTCCTTAATTATAATTATGTCATATAACATAAGTCACATAAAAATACATAGATAAATCAATAAAAACATTGTAAATGAATAATTTATAAAATAATAAGTATTTCTAGAAATTAAGGAAACTATATTGATTGAATAGTAAGTTGACCATTGGAATAGTACTGTGGCCATTAGGAATAGTAAAATGGGTAATAGAATAGTGACCTCTCCTATGAAAGTATAAATAAAATTTATGTATCTTATGAATGAAAATATAATATATTTATATCGTGTAATCAGTAAATAACTATTTTAAAACTGGTAAATTATGTATTGGTATTTTTATAAAACATACATGATTATTCACAATATTATAATTAAAATAATAATTTAAATTTACATTTACATTAATTTAATATATTGATAAATTAATATTTTGTTTTCTTATGATTAAAATATAATTTTATGAGACTATAATTAATTTTTGAAACTATTATAAAATTAGTTATAATATTAAAATCTTTATTTTTTAATAAATAACGAGTTTAATTAAAAATTAAATTTCCCAAATGTAAAAATTTATTTTTCAAACAAAATGGAGTCCATTTTTTATTTCTACATATTAAAAAAAAATTTGGTGTGAATTTTTTGTATTTTTTGAAAATAGTCAAATTTTTTGTGAATAGTAAGACTTAGTATTTTATAGTATTAAACAAATATATGAATTATTGAGACATGGATGATATATAGAAGAGATAAGAACCCATTAGTTCAAATTAAAATGTACTATTTTATATATTTAATTTCAAGAATCTTAAATATTTATAGTATTCATAATAAATAATAAATAAATGATTAAATTAGTCAAAAACACCCCTCTCCTCCCACTAGGAAAACCACTCATCACCACCTATTCTACTCACACTTTTAGATCATTAAATCATATCGAAATTATTCCCAATATTCGTTAAAAGTATCTCCGTCACTTATAAGATACTTTTCTCTCAAAAACTACCAAACCCAATTTCCCTAAGAAGTTTATCAGGAAGAATAAGTTCAATAGGTAAAATCCTCTTTTTGTTTTCTTTTAATTCCTTTTCAATTTATTTTCTTTTCTTATACCCGCCAAACCTCCCTATCGCAAAGTTCCATGATAACTCTAGGGTCATTTATACACTAGAATTGTATTGTGTTAATTGAATAATCCATCATAATATCTCTTCCCCCTTCCCCTTTTTTTATAAAAATGAAAACATCATTTGTGAGGTGTCGATTCACCACCTTCATGGATGATGATTTTTAATTTTCTAATACCATATTAAAGGCATGTCATAAAACCATTGTAATGGATAAATAGATTTTTCAATTTATATTTAAACTTATTCAGTGTTTTGGAACTAGTATATATTCATAATATTAATTAATGAAACAAAACAACTACATGATAATCGAAAAATGCCAAAAAAAAGAAAAACGTTAAAATTAACATTTTATCAAATTAATCATAGTCATATTTGAAAAAAATTTGGTATATATGACCATTTAATATTCTATAATTTTATTACTAAGTAATAATTTCAATTATTTATAATTTTTTCTGTTTTATATAATCTTTCATACTTGTATACACATGAACCTATCTTGAAAACCAAGGAAATGAACACTCCTAAACGATGAAATTGAATATTTTAACTATAAAAGGCCATAAATGAACATAAAAAACTATAAATAATTAAATAAATGTTAAATAGGTTATAAAATAAATTATTAATTAATTTAATTTCATTATCTAAGACATTTGTAGAATGTACAGAACACTTTCAAACATAAGGTATCAGTTTTCTCATCTCACATTTATTTCTATGATATATGACTTATTCAACACCATTTCTTGTATGTGGTGTATGTATACTATATTTTTATGTATCATTTCATGAAACTATTTATCATCATGGTATTCAATGTTTCATTTTATTATTTTTAACTTTATGGGGTGTATGCTTTGATTAACTACAAAGTGTAAGGGATTCTCCCCAAACATCCATTTTTTCGCATAGTTTTTCTTTCTCTCTCTTTACCCCAAGGTAATTCATAATTATTCTTATATAATCATACAAAATTATATGTGTATTCTCCAAAAATTTGTACATAGCTAAATTATTTTTATTTTATGTGGAGATATATGTTTTATAACATATCCTTCTCTATTCTATTAAAAAAGAAAACATAATTAAATGGAGTTTCCCAATTTCTTACCCATTTTCAAGTATACTCAGTAATCCATTTAGGAAAACATTTTTCTCTGAAATCACTCATTTAATCATAAAAAAATATCTATTTTATTTTATTTTATTTCGATAACGATTATTTCTTTTCATTTTTATAGAATATTTTATATTATCCCTTAAATCGTACTGAAGTGTCTCATTTATAAAGTATCATAAAAACTATTTTTACTAGTTTTAACTTTAGTTATAAGTCATTTATGAATAAAATATAATAGTTCTTCCATTTTTTTCTAGTATATACAGGTTCATAATATTATTTTAATTCAAATACAAATGATTTTCCAAAATAACTCTTCTTTCAAAAGTAAAAAAGTGTATTTTTATCAAGAATTACTCAATGATTTTATTAGAATATTTACATATATTTAATCACCCTCTTGAATACTATACTATATTAATATTGATATCTTATGTTACCATATGCTATAATTTATTTAATGGTTTATGATTATTTTTTTGGGATTTAATATCTTTATACTATTCACTACTTTACTCTAGATGGTTTATGTTTATGTTTATTGTTTGAGGAAAATTATTTATATTTTATATAATAATATCAATATGAATTTATATGATGATTATGTTATAAACCACTAATATTATGAATGCATTGAACCTAGTACGTGATGGGTGGGTCCCTCTACATCACCTCGATACATAATTAGGTCTAATGAGAGAATGTAGACGGAGTTCTTACCCATTTCTGTAAGGTGTCTTTGCCAAAGAATAGTAGTATGTTTAAAATATCCTACATTATTAATTACTGAATTATTATATTAGTACTTGAAAATCCAAGTGATTATTCGACTATAAGGATATCCATTGTTAAATTTCATTCTTATGTGGTTATTTATAGTAAATTATTTATTCATGTTTTTATTATGGTCATATTATGCTCAAGATTATTTTTTAATTGAATGTGTTTTTTATTCACCTTGACTTATTGTTTATGATTATATATGATAGCTTCATCTTTATTTCTTACCTGTATAGAGAATTTGAGATCACCCATTTCATATGAAATATTTTCCCCCAGGATGAGAAGATTTATATTGTTAATGAATTTTAGGGAAAATATAATATATTGTAGGTGTTTCCAATAAATAATCTATGTTTTTATTCCTTTCAAGTATTAATGAAACAATTATGTTTGTATCTAGTTTTCTAAATCTACTAAACTCTTAATTAATTTTTCTATGATGTCTTGTTCTTAGTACCAATATATTAATGTAATCCATATGCTTCTAGCTACTGCAGTTAGGGTCTTTATAGTGATAGTTATAAAAATATTGCTGTCTTACCAAATATTAGACAAGGGACTCTAAGATTCCAATGGTACCCCATACCATTTACTTTAAAGATAGAAGGTTAGGATATTTCAAGCATATAAATTTATAAATATTCATACAAATTTTTTATTTTGGTACATATGATTAGGAGGTTACTTACCATCTCCTTCATCTCCTCATCACCATTAGATATATTTAGTTTGTTAGATTTTGGGTAAAATTAAGATCAATGCATGAAATAAATTTTATTGAATTTTGGATAAGGTGCTACCACCAGTATTCATTGGTTGATCTCATATTTTGGCTATAAATCATTTGACGTAACATTTTATATCACATGGGTATATTTCTATGAGTCTTTTCATTATAGAAGCTTCAAAAAGTTATTTTTTGGTACAATATTCAATTGAGATTCTTGTATTTGATCTCTATTATATGTAGTAATTTATTCTATGACTCATGTGTTAATGAATGCACGGGGTTTTGAAACCTGGAATAATGGGATGGAAGGGGACACATGGGTGTTCAAAAATTGATATAAATATTAAAATTACTAATCATGGATGGGATTGTCATAATAATAAGGGTTTTTTAATTTATAGTCATATTTATGACATGTTTCAATAAGAATATATATGTTTTAATTAAAGGTATGTTAAATAATAATTAATATTTTTAGTCATGTGTGATAAATGTGTATTTATGTGTATTTCATTCTTATGTGAGTATTATAATGTGTTTTAATGGATTTAACTTTTGGCAGTGATTTTAGTGTCACATAGATCAATAGAGTTAGTGTATGTGAAGCATGAGAGTTCTAGGAGTAGTAGAAACATTTAGGATCAAGCCCAATATTTATTTTGTCTGTTTCAATTAATAAAATCTACATATCATGATTATGAAACCCTAAATTATTCAAATATAGAATCTATTATCATATAATTAATAATTAATTTAAAACTAATAATAACCTTAACATGATAATTCTTCTTGTTTGTTGATCAATCTGGTATCATATTTTTCATATCATCATTGTGACGGAGAATCCAAAATATAATTCCTTTAGTCAAATCCACATATACTATATAAATTTCAGTACATCATCATTGGTATTCGAGGTGATAGCATAGAGAAACCAAGCACATTACATTGTTCTACATTTTGATCAATAGGTAATCTATCATTATTCATAGAGTTATCTCTTATTCTCTCATTCTTGATAGGGAGATGTAAAATTATTCTCTATAAATGTTTTAGAATGATCTTGATAGTTTCTCTTGGTATTGAGAAAATTATTTGCGCACAAAAATTCTTTCTCTCTTCAAAAATTATATTAAATCAGATTATATTCTTAGAGATAAAGAACTAGTAATTACACTATGTATTTTTATCTAATTCTTTATCCTATGTAGAATCCATATAATATAATAAAATTATTATTATTATATTCAATGAAATGAATTAAAATAAAAAATATTTAAATATAATTTTTTATAAACAAATAAATATTTATTTAAATGATTATAAATAACATTATATAATATCTTTCCGTCACTTAACAAGGAACCTCATTCCTACTTGACATATATTAAATCATTAATAAAAAAATTAAATAAATAAATAAATACCATTATATTATTTTCTAAATAACGAAATAAATATGAGATAAATAATTATTATATTCAGTAAGTAACAAAAAAATATTTATTTAATATTTATATCATATATATTCTAAACTCTAATATATGTGGTTATTGAATTTATATAATCAATATAACAATAATAATTACAATCTAGGCCTATTTCCCTTTTTCATTATAAGAATATACCTAAATGAATTATTATAATCTAGAATCATGTCAAGGAACCTATAGGGAATGAATATGTTGTTATAATAGTAATAACATCATTTGAATGCTTTAATGTAACATAATACCTTTTTCTTGATATCTCATCAAGTAGGTCATACACATTTATCATTAGACTATATACTTGAATAATTTTATTTGAGTCTCTAAAATGAACTCGTCAATGAACAACCACGCTCATGGATTTAATAATATATATAAATTTAAATCAAATTTCTAGATATATCTTCTCACATTAACTTAGAATGGATAAATAATTTCTTTAATTACACAAAGAAAATAATATCACATATAAAACACCAAATATATCATACTTCTTCCGAATAATATGCAATTACAACTTTATTAACACATAAATGTATGTGATTCATGATATACACCTATAATATACTCATTTCCAAGGACCACTACACACATGAATATATAGAAATATCCAATGATTAATATAACATATTGAATTTATATTGAATGGTTTATCCTCATAACATCATTTCCTATAGATAACCAATCTTGAACTTCATGATAATAAGTATTAGGGTTTTATGAGCATCCAACACCTGATACTCAATCAACATTTGTGTCTCATTGAAAAAATTATCTTGACCATTTGAAGTAAGTTTAATAATAATTTCAAATCGCCTATAGTTCTCATTATAGTAAAGAAATGGTATATACTTTCGATTAGATAAATACTCTAATGATAAAACCACATTAATGATACCAAGAAGAATACACATCAGGTGACAAAATATCTATTAATATCCTTTTATTATAATATAAGTTAAATTTAATGTAAAATTTAGTTAGTTCTTGAGAATTTACTCCAACAGGATCCCACTTATACTTGATTTACCATCTAACTAATAAGTTTATATATATCACATGATATACATTCTTCTTCTAAGGTATGACTATAGCTTTTGGGCCAGACACATTCTCTTATGGATATTTTTCTTACCATGACAACACTCATTCAAGAAAATTCCTCAAGAATTGTTATCACTTTGTATGAAAAGTATATCCAATATAATAAACTTGACCTCTTGGTTAACAATAAAGTTATAAGTTTATCATAATATATATTATGATAAAACATTAAAATATTGGTAAAATTATACAACATGTTTCTTTTGATTCACTTTAAGTAGAATATCAGATACCTCAATCTTGTCAATAAATCTAGATATGGATCCCACTTTCTTAAATATGCTTTTATTTATTATTTCCTTGTCCTTACTATGATATGATATTAAATAGATCTAAATAAGAAATCATTATATATCCACATGATAATTAGTGTTCTATTTTTTTGAATATCGGTTACTCAACCACTATAAATTCTCATGTGTTGTTGGACTATTATGACTACTGCATAGTGCATTTATTTGCGTATTATTTGATTATTCCCTCTATGAATTTTCAATGATAAATATAAAACCTTAATATGAATCATGTGATATGAAATTCCTTCTAAATATTTAGGTATATGTAATTTTATTCATCAAAATAATCTCATCATGTGCTTTCCCGCTTCAACATGGAGAGATTATATTTTATTTTACATAGGTAATAATTCGGTCTTGAATTGATGAATCTTATATTTTTTTAAATACCTTGAAAAAGAATAGACTATGACCAAATCTATGAAGACCAATAGATTTATTTTTTTAAATATTGTTCTTTAAAACTTGGGATTCAACTTTAATTCGGTCTTAGATATATGACTTTTATCAGGACTTAAATAATTATAATTCATAACATCTATTTTACATAGGTATCAAATGTATATGAATTATAAAACTATAGGGTCCCACTAACAACATCTAGACACATGGGTTAATTTTAATCTTAATAAAACTAAATTCTATTGTGCCTTAATAATATGAATATTTTATCACCCAAAAGCGTGCTTCAATCCATAAATGGATTTTTAGGACTCAAATATATTATTTAATTTTTTTACTACCAAAAAATATTCTACTTATTTCATATAAATATCTTCCAAAATCTATCCATCACCGAACATGTTCTTGACATTAAATTTACTAATACAATGGTCATGTAAGGATTTTATGACAAGAAGAATTTTAATGTATTTAGCATGATGATAGGTGAAAAGTTTTCATCATAGACTATGTATCAACATCCCTTAAAAACATTTGTAACTAATCAAGCCATTATGGTATGAACTGGTACCATCCACCCCTAGTTTCTTCTTAAATACCTTCTAGTGGTTTTACATTGACTATAGAACCCAAAACTATTGATCTTGACATTAGTACAGGTAATCCATCTCTATATTCAAATGAACTTTCAAATCAAAGATAGTTATTCTTAACATATTCTGTAAAGACTTCTCTGTTTTCATAAAATAACATTTCAACAATCCTAGTGAATATGAAACCACTTATTTTGTTTCAATATTCATATACAACATACGTCACTGGAAACATTCCTCCCACTATTTCTTGTGGAGTTTAATTTTTCTTTGTTAACTCATGCACATCATGAAACTTGAGTTCATTAATGTTGTGATTTCCCTCACTATCATAGAATGAGAAATGATTCTCTCTTATAGAAACATTGTATATCACTTGAGTAATACATTTATGTTGTAGATATAATAATATCTTCGGTATATTTTTGATAATTAATAGTGTTTATCATTATTATTTCCTTGATATATATATTTTTTCCAAATATTAGCTCAAAAAATGGTTCTCACAAACACATGAATAAATGAAATAAAGTATTTAATCATATAAAAACATTTCTGATATCCATTAAAGAATGTATTTGTAAAATGGTCACTTATAATCATGTTAAAAGAAAAACATGACTTGATAGTAATTTTGGAATACTTGTAATACATATACAACTCCTCATCGGTCCTCTATGTACACTCATCACATATTTGGTATATATATTGTTATGCGAGTCTAAGATTATCTCTATAATATATTTAAATGATCAATGAATACTTGGTTAATATATTCTCTATCTATCCCACCTAGATGATCTTATATCTATTACTACAAAAATTACATAGTTCTACTTCACATTACTAAAATCTCTTAGAGTAATATCACAGATAATATGAATTTACCTCTAGATTATTATTATAATAGTTCACACATGTCTTCATGAACTATATCAAGATATTTTGTGGCCATATGTTTATCTCGAAAGGTTTTTTTGACTTTAAACATAATAAGTAAGTAAAACAACCTATGAATGTTTGATCTTAAGAGTACATACACTCTTCTATAAAAAAACATAAAAATTAATTTGAATTTTACATGACTGTGAATTATCTTTCCAAATACGGATAAGTTTCTTATATTACATATTAATCATTGTTGCCTAATATGTGAAACCAATGATTCAAGTATTAATGAACTATTAATTATATATGAAATATTTAAACAAAATTCTTTTTAAATAAGAAAAAATATCTCATCTTGTCTATACATGAAGACAGAGATAAATATTTTGGTAATGATCAATAAAAAATTCATACAGTCATAAGTATAAATAATATTTAAAATTTTATGTTTTTTACCTCCCTAGAAATAATAAATAATCACCCTCCTTCAGTTAATTTTAGAATCCATTCTAAATCTTATAATAATTCTAAACTTAGTTTGTTCTTGTATTTCAATAAAAATATTTCATGTTCATATTATATTTATTACATAAAATGTGAGATATAAATATTATATACACTTATGAACATACCTAATTTATAAATTTAGAATTTATTTTTGTTCAAATCATTGTATTATTTTTTTAGTGACCTTTCATTATATATTTGAAACAAATAGTCTCATGTTCATTTAACTCACTCTAAATATTTTACCTCATTGAAGGATATTGTGATAGAACCATTATATTTGAATATTTCATAGGATTCTAATCCTTATCTCTCACATTTTGTTATAATATTTTTTAATATTCATGTTCCCATCAATCCCTATTTTTTAGGAAGGAACAATCAAATGATTTTAAAGTGGATTATCTATTTTTTATTATATAATTATTAATGAATAAAGAGAATCATGGTGGTAAAAAAATAAGATAATTGGATAATTTTAAAAATATTATGTAATCAAAACATTTTAAAGTTATCAATTTAATTAAACATTTTGAAAAAACATACCATTATAGAAACTCAACTTCCAGTTAAAACTTGTATAGTGTGGTGATAATGTTGATTTTTCTTAAACCTCATTTTCTACTTTTCAATATCTAGAAGATAAGTAATCAGTCTATGGGATTTCATGTACTTATGTTTCATCTTCATCTCTATATAAATAGATGATTACAAGATGCAATAAACATTCCATGTTTCCTTTATGTATCTCATAGAGAAATCATTTTCACCTTTGATCACTCATTGAGATAATCGATATGGAATAAGGTAGGGTAGTATGTAATACAACTTTTCTTATAGTAGTGAAGTGTAAAAAATATTTTACCACTCAAGGAAATATGTATTGGGGAGAAAATTATCTTTTTCATGGAATGTTCATGTCGTTCTTATGAGTTTTCATTTAATTTTTTATGATTAATGTATTTTTAGTACATTATCTTGATTTATAGGTGTCTTGTAATAAATTAATTTTACTAGTATCCCATAATTTTATCGAATCCTAATATCCCTCACCATTTGATTTAGAATATAATTTCATATAGATATTCAATTTGAAATGATGCATATTCACCTTCAAATAATCCATACTTAGGGCTAAAAAATTAATCAAATGTTTTAAAGTTGGGATTCTTTGAAACTACAGTTACTCATAGTTCTTTTACATATTCAGTGTACTAACTACTATATAAATCCTAAAATTGGATTTCATCAATTCTTACCTACATGTTACACCATTTCATTCTTAAGAAATTCACCCTTTATTCTAAATGGGTTAAGTTAGCCTAGGAATTCGTTTAGTACACGTTGATAATTAAAAGCACTATTAATTTCACTAGACAAGTACTTCAAGCTATGGTCATATTATAACTTCGTTGATGTAAGGTGATAACTGACATAATATTTTCTATAAGGGAATTTTTAAAAAATTCATAAATATCATTTATTTTAATCATCACATAATTATTCATATTATATGGATTTCACATATTTAATTAACCATACATGATAACTAATTTGTAAATCATTTTTTTATTTTAGTATCTTAGTCTTCATATTACTTTTTATACATTAGGTGATCATTTTTAATAAACAAATAAACCATGAATCATTGGAATAAATAAATAAATAATAATTAACTGATAAATATAATACACAATGATATGATCATGAGTTTTGATAACTGATTTTTTTATCAAGAAGAATACAAATCAAACTTTACCCTAGGATATATTATATCTTGATTCAATGTCGTGATTGAGTGGTAACATTTCACCTTTAACCATTGAATCTCCATGTATGGTTATTCCTCATCTTAGGTCCTAAACCATCTTATCTTGATGGGTTCTCCTTCTTTTTTTATTATTACTCAATCAAAATTTAGGGTTATTGGGGTTTAGGGTTACATAAAATAAACCATTGATACACAGGTCCATACAAAATAAAGAAGCAAGGTATGATATATGGTCCATAATATTTAATACAATAATAAAACATCACATTCCACTCATGAAATAAGTAAAAAATTAAAATGAAACCCAAAACATAAATTGATCATTCAAACTCATGATCATCCACAGCCTGAAAAAACTATACACTTAAACTTTCAAAAATTCAATTAATTTATTTCTTCATTAAAATAAATTTTCTGATTTAATAAATTAATCATATTATTAATTAATTGTTCATATTAATTTTCTTTATAAATATTCCATGGGATATCTGTCTTATATAATTTTAAATAAATTAAATGAAATCTTTGAAAATTAAAATTACTTGTTTATATAGTGTGTAATGATGGGGTACATAGTGAGTAACCTCCTGGTAAAATTAAATTCAGTACTAGAATTTAAAATATATAGACATCACCTACTAGAGTCAACATGATGTGTACAATTTTTCATCTTATTAAACCTATTTCTAGAGTTTTACACTTATATGGTGTTCACTATCAGTCAACCCAGCATGGGAATTATGTTTTTATGGTCTTTATCATGTTTAGTTTACTTACACATATCATATGCCTATACATCTTATATTGATATTCACAATGTGTTATACCAAGGTTCAAAGTGTGTTGACTTCACAACATGTATAACCACAAGACATGCTATAATTATATGTGGTGTGTATCTCTAGTGATTCATGGGATCTAGATAATATGTATGATGACCATACACATCGTGTGTTTAAATAATTACATGGAAAATAAAGATTATAGAATTTAATTCCAAATGACTCACTGAAAATCACTCATTGTGTACCTTGTGTGGAGAAACCATGTAACGCGACATATACATCCAAATATACTCCATGAATTTTAGTCTCCCATTAATTATCAGTGTGTTTAAACCCCAAAACACACCTATTTTAGCATGTACCATCTCTGAGTTGGACTTAGTTACATGACAGTTACAACCAGCTACACACCATATAATTAACAATTGGCCACCCAAACTACATACTTAGCGACTCATGTGTTTCCTAATTGGTTATCACATATTACATGTCATGTAAAAACCCCTTTATAAAATGTATATTTAATGTGGAGCCACACAACATGGATAATAGTAAATATGTTACATGTAATTATATCATCTACTTAGAACACACATAATCCATTAATATTTTAATGTTACATCCAAGTAGGATTATATAGAATGTTCAAAAACTACACATCATGTACACCCTATTAAACTATTTTCCAACATGTGTTCAATTCATGATGTGTAATGATGTAGTATACAATCCCCCCTAGGGTTTCATGAGAATTGTAGTTCTCACTTATGGGATTGACCATGGAAAAATGGTATTTACATTATAATTATATGTTATACATCTTTTTCATGCATCCAACATGCTCCGCTACTTGTGATGGGATATTTGAGCATTCATAATATTTTCTTCACATGTTATTATTCATATGAATTTGAAAAAACATTTCATCTTATATTTAGATTAAAAAATGTGAAACTAATGTCAAATAATGATAATCCAAATGTGTAATTAATCAAAAAAATTATATAACTATAAATTATAATGATACTTGTCTAATACCAAATCACAGTTATAGGGCACAAATTTTTTTGAAGGCTCATTCCCATTAATTGTTTCATCAATTTCAATGGATAAAATCAAAAGAACATTGGTAATAAACCACATATTCATTATATAAAGGATATTTTCATATATAATTTATATATAATTTAAAACACATACTTACCTTTGATAATTATTTTTTTAATGATCAATTTGGTTTCCCCTCATTTTATAGCTTCATTTTAGTTAGGATAACGGACTAAAATTCTTCTATAAGTAGCCACGCATTCTCTATGAATCTAGGAATTTCACTATTCTTATTATGAGTGATAGCATGGAAGATCATAATTCCATACATGATTCATCAATTATCACAATAATAAACCTTTTAGTTTTGTAATATTTATCTCTTATAATATTATTCTTGAGAGGGATGAGGAGGATTATTATCTCTACATTTATGGGATAGTACTTGATATGTTCTCTCAGTATTTAATGAATTATCGTCTTCTTCTAGGGCTCGACTGGCCCCCTTCTTCCCCAAATACCCTACATTCCCAAATCATTGTTTCCATGGAATTATCGCTGATTTTTATACCCTAATTCCTACTATAAGGAAGAATCAAATTAAATTATATAGACACTAGTGGGATTGTTTTGGCTAAACCTCATCTTTTTCTCTTCTAAATATTCTTTGGATCTTAGGGCTTGGTAGTCCCAGATAGGTTATTCGTTCTAAATCACAATGTGTTATGAATCATTTTTAGCTCAAGGGAAGACCTCATTCAATCATGGTGTAAGAGTCCCAAATTGGCCGGTTGTTGGAAGTTATGTCTCTTTAGTTGTTTGATGGAGGTCAACAATGTAAGATTCCCCTCATATGTGGCAATGTATATCTCCCTTCATAGACTTAACATTCCATTTCATAATGTCTTATTTTTTTAAAGAAATCAAAAACTCATTGGGGGACTTCTTAGGTGAATATGTTATTTCTATTCACCTATAAGACACTTTGGTGGACCATGTCTATGCCACTAAGGACCTATCCCGGCATCTCCTAGTGAGGATCCTTATTTCTGTGTATGGTATGGAGGATTGGTGTTAGTATTTTTTTCCCCTCACCTCTATGGTTTTTCATGCACTGTCTTCTTCAAGGAAATTCATTATCTATATGTAGAATGCATCATCATGTGGGGAAAATTATTCATCAGTCGTTATCTTCTCGTTTCACTATGTCATATCAGTTTTTGGCTGATTGATTATCCATCCTATGCAGACCTGGTTCGAATCTTGGTGCCCATCTTGCTCCCATTCTCACATTTCTTCCATTCCATACCCAGACATGTTCAATTCCTCAAAAGCTATTTATGAATACATGCAACTTTTTAGTGTCCATAGATCCTCCATGTATATCTCTAGTTCCTTTCATATCTATATATCCACCTGTCTAACTCATTTTCATTCCCTTGGATTAGCCTAGACCCCCTACCTACCCCATTCCAACGATAGTTTTGTCGTTATTGTATCCTCCGAAATAAAATCCCATAACCTCATGATCCCGACTCTTCAAGTATCCATAGAACCTTTCTCTTATTACTTAAAGTGAATTAAAATATTCTCTCGATGACCGTATCCTATCAGTCAACTGGAAATAGTTTTTTTAATCTAGAGGATCTTGTCTAGATTATAGCCCTTCCTTCCTCTTTGTCTCCACACAAGTGCTCCACTCTTCCCAACATAGATTATTTCCTATATACCTCTTATTTGATGTATAAACAATCATTGAAAGACAAGATTCCTTCCCAGGAAGCACCATTTTCCTAAACCTCTCGTCTCTGATTCCTCAATAAGTCATGTGCACCAGATCCCAGTTCAAACACTCCCTAGATCACTATTATTCCCAATCAAACTATGACACAACTCTTGGGGATAAATCCATCCACATCTTGTGTTGATGGCCTTTTTAATCATATGGAACACCTATGGACTTGGTGACTAAGAAAACACTGAATACATCTCATTGGAAGTCTATAATGAAAACTTTTCATAGTGGTTTTACTTAAGCCAAAATACTGCTCTTCCAATATTTCAGAGTTTTCAGGTAGAATCAAGGTGTGAAACATCATTCACACATAACATTATAATTATCAAAAATTTTACTTATGGTAACATTACATCATAGTGTAACTAATCCCCACTTCTGAACATTGCATTACTACCAAGATCACCTTATAAGATCTCTCATTTTCTTTACGATGGTTAATTGAAAATATAACATGCATGTAAGAGGTATTTTGGGGATGGATTCAGGATCCTCTAAATTAGGGGATTCGTATTTGATTATAAGGGTGATTTTAATATCATTATAGATCTAAATAAAAAGAAATGAGGGGTGATATCCCATGCATGGACAATCAAAATTTTTCTAATTTCATGTCTCAGAACGAACTCCTAGATATGAGATATATGGGAGATTGTTTCACCTAGTGAAACAACTGGTGATTGATCCATCTCACATAGTGCCTACTTTACCGGTTTGATGGTAATTGTTACACTATTTAATACTTAATAAATGAAAATAATCATATGGTTCTAATAAGGGGACCATAATACATCGTTTTTTTAGTCTTACACCAATGAAAAATTGTGTTTAATGAGGCCCAATAGCCTCTGTGATAATTGTTTCTACTCCAATGATCATGATTTGGTTAGAGTCATAGCCAGGACACACTTTAAATCACTTATCACAGGCCCCAATCCATTGGTTTTTATTTAAAATTATTATAGAATACCTTTACAAATATTTTTCAGGGTTTAAAACAATTATTTTTTAATTATTTTTTTTCAATTTTAAAATTATTAATGTGTTTTTTGGATTTTTTAATGCTATGAAATATAGTTATCAGGTTTGTATACCCTATAAAATCATTTTAATGAGTTAACATGAAGATTATAAAAATGTTTGAAAAATATTTCATGTGAAAAAGAGAACACATATATGTTATTACTTGTATGATGTGTAAAACATTGTTTATTTCTTCGATCACACAAAATATTCACATAATTTTTCTTTGGGATATAACACATAAATAATACACATATCTAATACCAATTTTTTTCATAAATTGTCTAGTTTTGATATAATTCATGGAGTATAATTAAATAGATACCTAATAGAACCTTAAATGTCATTGAATTTTAAGAGAAATTTCCTTGTAAAAACTAAAAAAACAATCTCAGTCATGAGCTTTATAATCCTAAATAAGAAGGTAGAAATATAAAGGGATTCATGAAGCATGTATAGTATCTTATATTTTTTCTAGTGGCTCCTTCATACAAGTTGAAAGTTCACATTTTGACAAACACAGAAATTGATCTATGAGTGAAGTGATTCACATGATGAAAACCCTCCCAAAAACCCCTCTTAATTTGATATTACATTTTTATAGTTTCCACGCATATAATAAAATCACCTCAATAAAAAATCTTTAAATGTTAAAAAAACATTTACATATGTTAATAAATCATACATTGATTATAATTTTTTCATTTCATGATATATTTTATTATCATGAGACACTTCTGGGAATTACTACTTTCCACATAATCATATTGGTCATCTAACATGAGGATTACTTTTCTTAGTTTTGGTCTTCTCAACGAATTTAGGTACATTCTTCATTTTCTTTGTAAATGTTATCTACTTTAAGAATGTTCCTATACATACCCCAAAATTATAGGCTTGTTTGGAAAAATTCCAAATTATAACCCTTATCCATTCTGTTTGTGTCCACTTTCAATGGATTTAGTTGTATCTAAAGATAGCCCTATGTATTATTAATTCTTCCAATGTCCTATATTACTATAATATATTTGGAGTGGTTCATTCAACATGATATTAAAATATCCAGTAGATTTATTTCTTATGTGACCTAAGATTTCAAGGTATAGTCCATTTTTAGGTTTTACAACTATAAAGAATTTTTTCTCAATGATGACAATAATTATCTACTCCTATAGAATTAAATTCCATTTTAATCCCTTATTTCATGACTTGAAACTATTTTTTTTCAAATAATGGGCATTATTCCCAGTACGTATGTATTTATATTATATGTTACATCATATTTTCATAAATTAAAACAAAAAAGAATCATTTCTCAAGGGAAAATTTCATTATTTAATACATTAATTTCAACTATATTCACACTCCCATTAACATTGTGTGTTTCGATCCTATTTATCGATAAAAATAGGATACTTCATAGAGGATAAATCCTAATATTTTTTTACCCATTCTTTTCAATTTCCCATGATGGTCACTATGTATTACATTCATTTAAGGTACCCTGATAAAAATTTCCTCCTCACATTATTGTATAAATATAATTTAAAATCATGAGATTTTAAAATAACAACATAATTTTCAATAGCCAATATACCACAAAACAACAAGAATAAATGACCTCTGAAATATATTCTTGTTTTAAAATAGATATTAAATTAGAGTGTAGGAATTGTATTTACTAGTTTATAAAATATATATATATATATATATTTCTTACTAAATAAAAAATTAATTATAAATTCAAAATAAATTTGAGATCATCTTTAAAAATATATATATTATTCTAAATAAAGAAAGTTTCCTTGAAAATGATTTTTATTTCTATTTCAAGGAAAATATTATAATAAATTTATATAACATTTTGAAATTTTATTTTGTAAAATGAAAATAATTTTTTAAATCATCATATAAAAATTAACTTAGGGTGAAGTTTTGGGATTTTATGAAATGTTTTATTTTTTAGTGAATTGTGAAAAATACCTATTTCCCAAATTCTGACATTTATTTTCATTAAATAAAAAAATTTAAATGTTCTATTATATTTATTATTATATATTAATTTGAAATATTAAAAATTTGATTTATAATAAACTGAATAATTTATATATAATAATCAATATTTATTATTTTTTCTACGTTTTAGAAATTTGGTTTTCTGCAAACTGTTCTTAAATGAAGAATGGTTTTCCCTTTTAATTAGTTAAACTAACCCATAGTAAGAAAATTATTATATGAAATGAATATATTATATAGATATATATATATATATATATATTTCTTTATTTAAATTCATATAATTATGATTTCTAGTCATCGAGTTAATATAAGATCATACATTGCTTGAAAAATGAATTTCATGGAAACCAAATTTTCGAAATGTTTTTAGGGAAAAATTTTAAATGAAATTTTAACACTTGTGTGAATTAAATTTTATAAAATTGATTAAATATTTAAAATAATCATAAATTATATTATCTAATAATTTTATCATTATTTTTTATCATAATTAATAGTGAAAACATAAAAAATATACAGGCATTGTTAATATTAAAACTAGTTTATTGAGAACCAATCTAAAAAGGATAAGGGATAAAATAGATTAAGACATGTTTATTTTTAAATTTTTTAGGTTATTTATAGACCAAATAACCCCTAAAATACATTATTTATCAATTTTTTAGGAACTTTTATTGATATTTACTTCCCATTATTGAATTGTTTTGCGTATTTAAAAAAATGTCACTCCTTTTGAATTATAAAAATAAACCCCTCCCATCACTTATTCAAAAATATCAATCCATTTTGATTGAAAAAAAACTGTATAAATATCTCCCAAACATACTTATCCACATTTTATAGCTTCTATTATTCCAAAAATACCATCCTCATGGTTCTTTATAAGAGATCCAAAGGAGGTTCTTCTAGGCAAATGTAATCATCTTCCCCGAGATCCGTCTATTTTACTTCATCCTTTTTAGCATAAAATTTTGTCTTAAAAATTAAAATATTAATACACCATTATAATCTATACACTATGATTTTTTCTCTCAATCGAATAATATTTATTCATATCCTCCTCTATTACAGGGGAATCAAAACAATCGTTCATCTGTACAGTGGACTACCACCTTGTTGATCGATGTAATTCATTTTATAACATTTTATCTAATGTAAATTATTGATGATATATTCAATGATTAGATATGATATTAATTATATATTATTAATTTTGTAAAATTTATATATCATATTCAATATTAATTTGCCATACATTGGAAAATTATAATAGTATTCATGTGTATGGTTTTATACCACCTCATGAAATGGTGTGAATATTATTTTATTACCACATCACACGAATAATATATCTAAGTTTTTTTAAAAAAATAATATGATATTTATAATATTATTTTAAAAAATTAAAAAATTAAAAAAATTAACACCTACATACTTTCCATCATGATCATTAAAATTTTTAAATGTTACTCATTCATATGTAAAACTTACCATCTCCAGGATTCTAACTGACATCATTTTTCATGCTCTTTTTTAATGGTTGGTTATAAACTAATAATTATTGTATAAAATTAATTATTATTTCAGAATTTTTAATCTTTATATTAAGGAACAATTATTACTTTTAATATGGTCAACATACCAATTCAATATTTAAATTATGAACTGTGTGTCCCCAAAATACCCAACCATGACATAAT
Source organism: Viscum album (assembly GCA_963277665.1). NCBI lineage: Eukaryota > Viridiplantae > Streptophyta > Magnoliopsida > Santalales > Viscaceae > Viscum > Viscum album. The sequence goes on along the minus strand of OY728140.1, from coordinate 370,360,422 downwards.
TGATAAATTAATTAGGTATTTCATTAAAGTAAATGAATTAAATGGTGCAAGTAATAGTAATTAAAACTGTAAAAGTATCTTAGAAATTAAATAACTTATCTAATTTAATTCTATGTTAGAAAAAGGTAATACTTGATAATTCTAGACACAATTGAGGGTTTCATATCAAAATATCTTTCTTTGAGACACATGTTATTTCATGCCTTAATTTTTTTTAAAATAGTGTATATAATGACCCTTTATATATTTAATCATGAATCATACATACTTAATTATATTTTAAGTTATAAATAATTTAATTCATTCATGGTAGTAATGATTCAAATGTTACTAAAGTGGTAAGGGTTTTTGTTTCAATCTCACCTCAATCAGGATTGTTTATGCTTGGATTTCTGTTGTAGGAAATATTTTGATCATTGTATAATAAAACAAATTAACTTTATTTTACTATGTTTATTCATGAAATTTTCATGTAATATTTCCAATATCCTCTATTTATTTCAATCAGTGATTCAAGAAAACTTTAGGAATTATGACAACATTTCTCTCATCGATCGAAAAATATTTTCCATCCATATATGTGTTTAAAAAAACTATTTTAAGAAATATTTTTATCATTTTAAAAATTAATTATTAATTAAACATTTACACATGATTGAATATTTGAAAAATGTAGGAGAAAAATATTCTTTTAATTTTCTGAATGATGTATTTTTTTACCATTTTACATTAGTGTGGAATTGTTTTTTTGTTTACCTATTTGAAATGTAAGGAATTACGTACCACAAAGACCATTCAATTATTTTAAGATTACATTATAGGTTTCCATATCTATTTTTTAAGGAAATGTTTTCAATAATAATTTCAAAAAAATTTAAATTCTTAAAAAGTGGTTTCAAAGATAAAATGGTATTTATCTCAAGAAATATTACATGTAATATTTTAAAGATATTTTAATCAATAAAGACAACCTGTGATATTATAAATTTTTTCTAACTTATATATATATATATATATATATATATATCTCACATACATTCCTAGATTATTCCCCCTTAATTTTATGTGTAAATAATTCCTTAAGACCATCTATCACTTTCCATTATTATGAAATTTATTTTGAATATGATATAAGACAACATTATACAACCCGTTTTCTTTTCATCTATAATTCTTATGTTTATGAATTAGGATTGACTTTTATTTTATGGAACACATACTACTAAAAATGTTATGATGGGTGCTCCCAAATAGTTATCCAACTCATTGGGTGATGAGTTATCCTCATAAGGCCTCATGTAAGTGATTAGAGATTAAACCTAATCTATTATGGGACATTTTCCACAATGTGATATTGTCAAGGTAGTTATCCCTAACTCATGTTTATGTTATGTTATATGTTTTTATCACATTTCTGTTGCTTCTATTATCTTATGATTCATTGTTTTTTATGTCACACACCGATGTGATTACTCTTGAGCCTCTATTTTAATCATATCATGTTATACCTTTGACTCACATGTTATAATTCCTAATCATGTTTATTTTCATACTAAGAGTTTAAGCTCATCCCTTTTTCTTTATATTCCCCAGGTTATTCCATTTAGAATTTCAAACTAAAAATTATTTCGGATTTCATTATAGAGATTAAAATAAATAATTTTATTTTAGTCTCACTTAGATTTATTATCAACCTATTCATCTAAAGATGCTAGGCCTCAGGAACATTATTCCGTTATTATGTTCTGTTTATGTTAAAAAATGGAATAGTATATGTAAAAGGCTTGGACATATATAGTTTTATAGGAGAAGTAACTAATTATTTTTGGGTATTATTATAATACTTGAGTAGGAACCCTATGTACAAGAATATGGATATGGCTATGTATAGGAAAATATTATTTAATTTTGGTGAAGTTGAGATATAATGGTTTCGAATCACTAATATCCCTGTCTGGAAATAGAAATTAGATATGGCTCTCTAATAGTTGTACCTATTGGTAATAACTCATAAATGGTTACATTTGGATTGTACTCCATCATCACATAGTTCATGAAAATAGGCATTGATGCACAACTGGATTGACACTTTCAGGGGATATGTTTTAAACATTAAAACACTCTTTATAAAAAAAATTTAAGGACTTGAATAAATTGTTAGGATAAAACCCATAATAAGAAACATTACTATGGATAACCTGTATTGACTCCTAGAGACTCATTAGTCTGGATATACATATCATTTATATTTTTTATTTATTTTATGCCTATATGTTTCTGATATTTTTTTAATTCATTCTCATCTTGTTTCTTTTAATTTTTTTAGTTAGTGGATGGAAATTTTTGAAATCCTACCAACATAAAATGTGATGGATAATGTAATGATTACCCTAATGAATGTGTAAATTTATGGTATTTAAAGTAAGGTAGCTTTTGATCTTGAAACATTATCTATCTTTATTTATCATTATCAATTAGAACATTATTTAATTTCTAATCACATCAAAGAAGAGAAGGATGGTATCTAATATAATGAAAAGTGTTAATGATGATAAATAAAAGAATATCCAATGTTCTATATGTAAAAAATATGGGATGAGGAACCATGGTAAATTCATCAAGGGAACTAGAATATTATTTATGTGTGGCAAAGGAGGGACCAAAGTTTGTAATTACTAAAGAAAAATGAAGTTTCTAGTTTAAAAGATATGGGGAAATAAAGTTTAACCTATGGAAAACTAACTATTCAATGTCATAGTCATAGGGAACTAGGTCATTATCCATGTTAACACCAAAATCCATGGATTAATTACATTAGTTTTATGTTATTAATTTCATTTAAGTGTAATTATTTAAGTGATTATGTTTTTGGATTCAAGTGTCATGTATTTATGTGTTTTCATTAATGGTATTCTAGTTAAAAGTAGAATGAAACGTTAAAGGATCATTTTGTAGTAGTTTTTCTTTTTGGATTTCGAATAATATGTGGAATGGTAATAATTGAATTGATTTATTATTTATTTATAATGTGATATTTTTTGAAAAAATATTTTCTAGTAAAATAAAATCTATGATATTAAATTCATGTTGGGTTAATTATACTCAATTTTTTTAGTTTAAATAAAAAATAAATTCGATACAAAAAAATAGAGGTTGTAAGAAATAATTTGATGAATTGTGCAATTTTTTATTATGTTCATCATATTCTAGATAATGTTATAGGATAAAGGTGGATTATTAATATGATTATCACTTTTATTTTCAATAATTTTTTAAAAATGGAAACCAATAATTCAGGAGAAAACTCATCATATCTATCAAGGATAAGGGAATTGAACCCAAAATAAAAAGTAAATTAGGGTTCATTGAATACTAATAGCCTATGTGATACACTTGTTAGTATGAATTTTTTTAATTAAACAATTCGACAAAAGTAAATATTAATTCCATTTTCGGAAACACATTTTATGAAAAATCATTTATAATTATTAGGGTTTTGAGATGATTAATGATATTTTAGAAATTTTTTCATTGGGTTGAGTTATTAATAACCCTTAGATGAAAAAATTTATTTAACATAAAATTTTATTAGTTAATAACATAATTAAATCCTTGATTGTTCAGGTTATTTGGGATGTAGGGCCATTTAGTTATTGAATGATTTATGATAAACGTTGTATTTAGAGATTAATGTGAATGTGTATTCATTCTTGGAATTAATTTATCTTATGATAGAATTTTTTTTAATACTTACTACCATAGAAATACTTTATATATTTTGGTGGAATCATGTGATACGTTAGAAGTTAATTTTAGGGCTTCAAGAATAAAAAAATCAAACTTTAATACTCAATATTTGGAGAAACAAATTGGAATGTGGTGAAAATGATTAAAGGATGGAATTATACTTTTAAAGTATGTATATATCCTTATGTTCTTAATCAATATGGTAAAATGATCCCTTATCGTTTTTAAAAATATCTTGAAAGAAATATGTAATTCATTTTTTATAAATTGATTATCATTTTTCTCATTAAAAAATAAAGTATAACATTATCCCCTAAATGGATATTAATTTAAAATCAATTTTTTCAGATCCTTCTAATGTTCACCTTATGTTAAAACCTAGTTTTATGTTATTTTATATTAAATTCATATTTCCCTTTCCCTAATTTTAAGATTATATTTTATTAACTATTTTTATGATGTGGATTTTCTATAAATGTATTTTAAAATGTCAAACCTTTTATTACTATGTAAAAGTTATAATTTACAGGTCACTATTTATTTAAAAGTGGTATAATATTACTCCTCATGGTTTTAAAATAACAATATAATTTTCAATAGAATATATGTCACACAACACCATGCCTCAAAGGCCAATGAAATATATTATCGTTATAACCTATCCATTAAATTATGGGGTATAAATATAATTAAATACATTATGAAATATATATATATAAAATTCATACCCATTATATTTTTATTGATAAAAACATAATAAAAAATAACTCAACTTTTAAGAAATATATTTTATTCTACAAAAAATATGTTTCATTAAAAAATGACTTTAATTTCATTTTGTGAACAAATATTTTTGAATAATTTTTAGAAATTAAAATAATTATTTAATTATATGAAAATAATGTTTTAAATAATCAATATAAAAGTTAACATAGGTTAGAATATTCCAATTTTTCGAAAATGTTTTATTTTTCATTGAATAGTGAATTTTACCAATATTTCATATACTTACGTATTTTCAATAAATAATATAATTTCAAATTTAAATTATATTAATGATTTCATAATAAAGATTCATATGAACAATTTTATTTAGAACAATCTAACTAATTTCATTTTAATCAATTATTTTCATGATTATGGTATACGTTTCTCTTTATGCTTAAAAATGATGTTTTCTATAAAGTGTTTTAAAATACTCAATGTTTATCCAATTTAATTAACTAAAATAACCCCATGTAAGGATATTTTTAAATGAAATTCTCAGATTATACATCTATTTATATGAATTTAAATTAATAAAATGATAATTTTATGTTATGGAATTAATATAATATTATATAATACTTGAAAAAATAATTTCATGAATTTTGTTTCCTGATATGTTTTATAGGTTTATTTTAAAAATAATTTTTGAAACTACTATTAATATAATTAGACAAAATGGATTAAATATTTTTAATAATAATAATTTCTATTATAAGATAATTTAAAAATAATTTTGGATCCTATTTAATATTAAAAATAGTAAGCATTTATTATCATGGTTAATGTTACAACCAATTTACCGGGGGTTAAATTAATGAGGTAAATAGATTAACATGTATATTAAATGTTTCTTTTTTCACTATAGAAGATTTTATTGACTATATAAACCCTAAACATAATTGTTTGTCATGTTTAAACAACTTTCTTTGAGATTGACTTCCCATTATGGATATACATATCATTTATATTTTTGTAATTTTATGCCTATAGGTTTCTGATTTTTTTGTTAATTCATTCTCATCTTGTTTCTTTTATTTTGTTTAGTTAGTGGATGGAAATTTGAGAAATCATGCCAACATCAAATGTGAGGGGAAATGTAATGATTACCCTAATGAATGTGTAAATTTGTGGTAATGAAATTAAGGTATCTTTTGATCTTTAAACATTATCTATCTTTATTTATCATTATCAATTAGAACATTGTTTAATTTCCAAACACATCAAAAAAGATAATGATGGTATATAATATAAAGAAAAATGTTAATGATCGTAAATAAAATATGATCCAATGTCCTATATGTAAAAAATATGGGAAGAGTAACCATGGTAGATTCATCAAGGGAACTAGAATTTGATTTATGTGTGGGAAAGAAGGGACTAATGTTTGTAATTTCTGAAGAAAAATAATTTTTCTAGTTTAAAAGATATGGGGAAACACAACCACCTACTTTACTAAACATAGATAAGTGAAATAAGTTTTTTCTTCATCTCTTGACAGAGTTGAATTATCATTTAAACCCTATAGTTCTTCTGAGTTCCCATTATTTTCATACTTTTTATACTATTAATCAAAAAAATGGATTAATCATCTTCACCTTTGGAGCTTTCTTCATTGTGTGTTAGTTAATTAATTTATTTTTCTATAACATTCACATAAACACTATAAAAAAATTTCCCAATTAATTTTTTATAAAATGTATATAACATTTTCATGTCATGTATAACAAAGGAATATTCCTTTAACACCTCTTTGATTGATATTTCAAATGTTTTCTCATTTCAATATGATAATAACAGGACCCCCAAACACCCAAAATTATTTTAATAAATATTTATTCTTTATTATATCATAGATGGTTTCATAAATAAATTTTCTAGGAATACGAAATAGTTTTTAATCTGAATAACAATGTTAAACTTCATTCCTCTGGATAAATAGACAAGTAGAATACACTACTATCATGGTGTAAGACATTAATAGTAGGTTCGTGTTCTTCCTTTTAGAAACACTATTTTTTGTGGGGAATATAGTGTAATATATTCACAAGGAAATTTTTTTTAGATATTATTTTCTATTTTATATTTTCTACTCAACGCCATTGTCCATATGTAAATAAATCAAGAAGTAATAGAACTCCTTTTCTATATGTAATTTAAGACTCTTCAACATCATAAAATATGATTTAGGTTTCATAATCGTAATGATAATAAATCTTATGATGACATCAAGAATGGAAATAAATTAATTTTCTTTAATAATAAATATCTCCCTCACACACTAACAAACATCTGAATGGATGAGCTCTAATAGTATAGATATTTAAATCTATACTTTATTTTGTAAAAAATAACAATATTATACTTATAGAATATAGAGAATATCCAATTTCTCCCTCTTTTTAAAAAGATAACATGAAAAACATTCTCACCTTGGATCATCTTTCTCATGTTATTTTTTTACAAGGTGGTTAAGCCTTCAATACCATAATTGGTTTTATTCTTTTAATATTAATTATCATGGATTTTAAATATGTCTATCCAAAAACATATTTTCTCAAGTAAAGTTTTCTCTTAAAAACACATACATCTGTATACCAAATCACCAAATATTCACCTTTTAAAAAAAATGCACCATTCCATCTTTGATAATGTCCAAAAACACATAGTATGTTGTTTTTCAATATATCCATAAATAATAAGTTTTTAACAATGAACTGTACTAAATAATTAGTATTGAAAAATATACATTTATATTAAATTTCTATAATTTACTAAATTCATTGATACTTCCTTTAACAATTATAAGTAATCCAATAATTCTAAATCTTATGATACATAAAAAGATAATCAACTATTCAAGATCCATGGATGTTCCTTTTTTGTATTCTTTTAGTGAAATATTCAGAACCAATGGTTTCTCATTTCATTTATATTTATTATTGTTATAATTTTGAGTATTATTATTCATAAACATTTTGGATGATTTAATAGTGATATACTATTCTAAAAAATTGTCATTTTTTATAAAAACTTTTACGATCTTCTTCCAATTATTGAACCAACATCTCCTAACAATGTTTCAACCTTTAGTGAAACATTTTGGTTATTGCTAAATGTTTCAACGTTTAGTGGGTTGGATCCCCATAAATATCCTCCTACCATGTATTTCACACTCATAGGAATTTTGGTAATTAAACCAACATCTCCTAACAATGTTATCAAATCTTACATAATACAAGTTATATCTAACAAATGTGTACTTCCCTTTGTTGTTTTTATTGTGCAAAAGTGGTATCCTATTGTTTTTTCAAACTTTTTACCATAATACATGTATCCTTTATGTGAAACAAAATAAGGGTAGATTATCAATGCACTCTTTTTAATATATTCTTCATTCCTAAAATTATCATAACACAATTAATAGAAGATAGTTCTTATGAATCAACATTCTTAGAATTTACAAATATTCAAGAATTATCTGGTTTTTAAATATACATGAATTTATCCACTTTTATCTTTTCATAAACAATTTTAATCAATTCTAATTAGATATTTCATTAATTTATTGAAAATAAATCTAGAATATAAACTTGTACATGTTCAATTACTTTTCCACACATAAAATTTTTTGTTAAACAATTTCAAGAGGCTTCTCCTTTTCTTTATCGATATTTTATATTTCAACAATATATTTATTCCTTCCAATAATTAATTTCTTAATGTTTCTAGTTTATTTAAACTGTAAATATTTTTCAGCACTTATGGGGAAATGTTTTATAATTAACAATCTTACCTCATATTTTTGTCTCCTTCACTAAATTTAAAATATTTTAATGAAAATAATTAATCTTCCACTTCATTATAAAATCAATTTGAGTTACTTAATTACTTCCATAATTTATTCTCTTTCAATCATTGAATTTTTCCTCATTGAATTTTTTAATAATAAAATTTTCACCAACATCTCTATAAGTCTCAAAAAAATTTTCCTTTATACTACTATAATTATCTTCATAGTAATATAATTAATTTAACTGATTGGGATTATAATAATTCTTACCATTACCAATTTAATAAAACATTATGTTGTTGAATTTTTATGCTGTCATGTTTTTGGAACATTTTGGATTCTCAATCATTATCTTTACTGTGTTCACCTTCCTTTAATCAATGATAATTTGTTTTAAAATGTCTTATAAATACCCTATTAAATTACTCCACTAATATATTTCAATTATACATTACTTTTCCTTTATTCAAAATTCATAAAATAAAAAACATGAGTTTCTTAAATTTCATTTAAAATTATTATTATTCGTTATAACAAAATTCTTCCCTAGTAACATACTTCCTACTCTTCCAATGCTATAATTAGTTAATAGATATTTTCTAATCAACTTGTATTTTCTATTTAAATCACTCAATTTCCTAATTTCATAAGAATTAAAAATGATATGAATGATTCTTATGAAATTTAATGAAGATCCTAGCCATGAACATCGAAAAAATTTCATCAAGCTACATGAAAAAATACATATTATATTTTTGATAATCATCGAGCCTTTTACTTATTCACAAAAACCTCTACTTGTGATCATAATTTGATTGAATTAAGTGAAGAAGTAATCCACTATTTTATCGTCATTTATATTTAAATATTTATATTTCAAAATAAATACCTATATCATGGATTTAATCACATTCACATTATATCCATATATATTTCCAAATTTATCGCAAATTTAGTATTCTATCTAGATCTATTAATCATTGAGAAAACAAATTCTGAAATAGATGACAATATTTAATTAAAAGAATTAAAATAATTTATAAATTCCCCATATTCATTACAATTATATCAACACCTTTATCATGAGGAAGAAAACCATTTATTATAGCTTACAATAAATCCAGGTTAATTGATATAAGATATGAATGAATATATTCATTCCATATGTCATAATTCTTCTCATAAAATGATGTAATACCATTGTTGTTTACTAAATTACTATTTTACATGTCCAAATTTGAAATTTATAGATCAAAACCATAAACATATTGGAACATATTAAATATCAATTCCTAATAGTTAATCGTATTCAAATAAAGCCTACAATGCTCTGATACTACTTGAAAAATGATCACACATTAATTGTGAGAATTCAATCAGAGGGGGTTGAATCTGTGAAATCACTTACTTTTGTTATTTCATAATTAAAAATATTAAACAATTAATAAATTTAATGATAAAATACTTTTATATGTACCACATTCACATTAATGAACAATCACAATATGCATATTATATTCTAAAAGGTTTATTACTCAAAACTATGAGTTATATCCTTATATTGATCTTTCAAAACCTATAATCACAAATTCCACATGAATCTCTAAGTGGATTAAAAATGAGAATGGAATATATGAGAAATCATGATATAAAATGTGACTCTTAAATTGTATAAATTCCCCCAACACAATAAACATAGATTTTGATATAAATACAAAAAGTTTTTATAAACTATATAATCCTATAAAGTTATAATAGTTTTTTCTACCTACATCTCTTCATGATCCTCTTCTTCATCTCTATTCTCATTGAATAACCACTACACTAAATATAATTATATTTTATTGCCCTTTTTTATATACACTTTCATTATTGAATTCACTCTTCTCTCTTATCTCACAATTTTTAAATCACATAACAATTTTAGATAATAACTTCCAATTCAACCATTCCTACCCCTTTTCCAGTCATCCAGTCTATATAGACCGTTTATCCATCCTTAGATAAGATTATGGGGCTTATATACTGAGGTTGGGTAGGACCATTTTGAACTAATCAAGACACCATCTTAAAAGTATCTAAAATACTTATCTTAGGTTTATGAGTCTCATTTATATGGAATGTTAAAAAACTATTTCAGTTCAACTATTATGAAATTCTATGAATTCTATTCCAAAATTCGCAAATCAAAATCACACTAACATGAAGGGATTTCACTTCATTTTACCACTTGAGTATTACTCCTTATTCATAGTTTCATCCTCCCTGTGTATATTTATAGGGACACTTCACTCTATAGTAAGGTTGATTCACTTACATGAGTTTAATACTATTTGAAATTTCAATTTACTATGAACATGAATTTTTTAGTTATTATGTGGTGTAGTCAATGTCATTTTGATTCCAAGGAAACCACATTTCTAATTTCAATGATAATTTAGAAATTAAATCTATTTTTCTTATATTTGGGATTAATCGTTCATACCATTGAGTTATTCTTATGTGAAAATAAAAAATAAGTCATGGTATATATGAGCATAACTATTTTAGAAAAGGAATTTTTCAAACTAAAAATATCTAATTTCAATGATCATCTCATAATTTTTCTCTAATATAGAATAATCTGAGCAATATCATGACATTGTCAAACAATTCTACATGGCCCACAGCTTCCCCTCTAGGACCAATGGAAATTTCCAATTTTATATGGGGGATTTTTAAAATTATAAAATCTTATAAAATTAAAATTCCAAAGATCATGCACATAATTTTTATTCTATGAAAATCACATTGACTATTTTGATAGTTTACATGGTGTGGTGAAGTTTTATTTTACTCCAACCAATATTAAACATAATTGTTGGACATTAATTATAATTTCATGTTTGTTAAATCACTTCCAATCCATGGAATAAAATTCAACTCAGTTGACAAAACATAAATTTACAATGATTTAAGATGATTCATTAATAATCTAATGCATTGAAAAATAGAAACCCTTCATAAAAGCCGTGAACCAAATCCACATTAGATTTATTCCAACAAAATCCCCATTAAATAACACCTTATTTTAGGGATCCTCCATAATATCATCAAATTTTATTCTCAATAATCTTTTCAAACTTATATTATTCTCAAATACAAATGATCATGCTTCTAGTGATAAGATAATAGACTATTTGAACTATCATATATAAAGTAGGAGGTAGATAAATACTCTAATCCCTATTATTTTGATAAAGAATACTTTTTAATAGGGAATTTATATTATTGTGGATGATTTATATTTAGTGAATTTAGGTACTGAAAAGGAGAATAAACCAATATAATTAGAGCATCCATGCATATTTAAAAGTAATATAGATAAACTAAATTCCATAAGATTCCCTCTGATATAATCACAAACAATTATATAGAGATTTTAGGATTGGACCCCTAATAAGTTGTCCATCTTTAGAAAAATTGGTCAGACACTATGGTTATAAAAATGTAGCAATGATAATTTACCAAACACAAAATGTCATGGTGGAGTCCAAATGATATTTATTAATTAAATATAACTTCATAAAGGAAGTATAACAGCCCATGTGGATAACAAATATTTTCTAAATTAAAAATAATAATGTATACATTTGGGTTTGTATCGAATTTCAAGATCCAAATCACCATTTTTTAGAAAATGATTATCATATTTTTATTATTATGTTATTAATCAATATAGTACCAGGATATCAATATCTGTTAACGAATGGATATTTAGGGTACATCTAAATTAGATTGGTCCTATGCGATGAGCATTCCAACACATTTAATGAACCTAAGAAGTTTATTAATATAAAGTGATTTAATTTTATCTAAATATTGGTAGTGAATGTTATGAATGTTCCATGTAAGAAATCATCAACCTCTATTTGGTAAAACTATGGAGTCTAACATGAATAATTTTGTTGTTAAATTATTTTAATATTTTGATCATCTAATTTTCCTCAAGAAATTATTTTCTCGGCTATGATAGTATAACAAGAATATGAATCCCTTGAAATGTGCATTCTTGGTCTTTTCTATTAATTTTCATAAATTTTTTATTTTATACAAATGGATTAATTCCATTCATGATAAAACATCCGTAATTTTTAAGATTCATTTGTAATAGAATCTCTAGTAATTAAGAGGATATCAAGGATACATTTCATACATTTGGTGGTTCATTGTTAACACTGTTGGTATATATAACCATTTTTTGAAATTGATGAATAAAGAAAAAAATAAATTTTATGAGGAATTATCTAATGTTTTATATTATTAAAAAATAACTCATATATCCTCTAATTATGATGCTAATAGTTAAAGGAAAACAATTTATGCTTTATCTAGAAACCATGGAATGATCTCTTGTTTCTCTTTTAGCCTAGGATAATGATTTATAAAATGAGAATACATTCTATATCACTAGTTATAAAATATTAAATACTAAAATCATATAAAATTCTATTTAAAATAAAATCATTTTTCTAACCATCATGTTATAGACGGTGTGACATTACATTACATTACATGAAGTCTAATTGATTTCATTGATTGATCATCACATATGTGTAACACCTCGATATTATGTGAAATATCTTTCTTTAACTTAATTTAACTTTTTAATATTTTTCATTTCACATGAAACTTAAAACAGTTATATATATATATATTAAAACATTATGTCAAACATTCTTTTCACATGGAATAACGACCTGTCTTGTGAGAAACGCAATACTGACTTGGCTTGTGCTACCTCCAACACCGACTTGGCATATGTTAAATGAAACACCGACAAGGAATTCATTTCATGTAACACCAGTATGGAATATAACTTGGAATAAATTACACACAAGTCTGACTTGGAAGACAGTGTATGAAAAACTAATGTTCTATGATATATATATATATATATATAATTAAAATGAGATAATTATAATGTAATTATTATACTGGAATATAGGGGTGTATCTATTATCAATAAATGATATTATTATTATTTTTTAAGGTCACATTAGATAAAAATAGTTTTTATTAATAAAATTTAATTCATTAAAATCAATTTCACTTTGAAATTTTACATAAAATATGAACAAACTTTTGAACATTTTCCTACTTCAAAACCCTGTTATTTCATTCTATCTGCGGGATTAACACTAATCATATTTTTTTTGATTATTTGAATTGAATTTAAAAACTCCAACATACACAATTTTATTGAGTCTAATATTTAGATTCTAATAATACCAAGTTAATTTTTTAGCAATATTATTTGTAAAATTGATTAACTTTAATCATTGTATTTAAGGCTAAATTAAGCTTCATTGAGGTCTAAACCATAAAATTAAGGGGCCAAATGACCAAAAAATTTGTCCCAAACCAATTTTATGTTCATATTTTTCACATAAACCATCCATTAGTGAGTTAAGTTAGTTTTTTATGACTTTTTTTAGGTCAGATCGTGTGCACACCTTACTTGTTTCTAAAATTTCCAAGTGAGTCATTTTCCTTCCCTATAAAAGGAAACCACCTCTTCCCATTCCTCACACCTCTCAAACCATTTATGTTTTCCCATGATATACCGAAATATCCTTCCAAAAATACTCCCTTATACCTTGGGCCTCTATTATGGATTAAATCCTCTCAATGAATCCTTTTGGAACTAACAAAATGAGTTACTCGATTTAGAGTTAACGTCTTCTCTCAAGATCCTTCCATTTATTTTCTATCTCCACACCCTCCACTATCTTTATTCAATTATTTTGTAAAAACACCAGTATACTCCATATATTAGGATTTTTTTATTCAAATGGTAAAAACTACACTTATACACAGCTTCATCTAATGTATGTTGAACATACTGTTTCTATGTTTGTCGAACTACTACCTCATGAAATGGTGATTGTTTATTTCTCCTTTACCACCCAACATGGTGGCCATTATGATAGAAACTATGATTATATATGTCATATATTATATTTAATATGTATTTAATCAGATTTATTCTGTTTATAACACATCATATATTTATTTTACATTTGGTTTCAATACAATAATCTCTTTTGGGGAAGTGTGGACTATCGTCCCCTCAAACCGATGTGATCCGTTCACACACCTCGTGCAATGTATTAAATATGGGTTTACTGAAATTATATGATATATATGACATATTACTGATAATATAATAATATATATATATATATATATATATATAATTTACATACTTTCAATCAATACGATAATAAAGACTTAAGCAACGTTCATGCATACGTACTCCTTACCATCACCATGAACAGTGTATTCCATTTTTACTAATATATTCAATAGATTATTATAATAAACATATAATTTATATACTTGATATTTATATAATGATTTAAATTATTTATTCATGATATAATTATAAGGACCAAATATGTAATAAATTAAGACACATGTGAAGAATAAAGTGAATTTTACCTCAAGTGAAACATTCACAGATGATCATTAATAAGAGGGTAATATAATTTCATAAAAAACCCATATATGGTATTATGTATAATAATATTATTCTTTAAAATTCTTATAAAAACTTATATTTATTATATAGGATGTTTTTACGAGTATGGAATGTGTCAAGACATAAAGTAAGGGGATTTCTTCTAACTTTTAATTTCTGTGAGATACAGGTTATGTTTGCCACTCATTCATTTTGTGAGGTGTATGTAATAACCATGATTGTATTATATTTATATTAAAATTAAATTTAAGGTTATTCACGTGTCCATTTTATGACACTTCTTTCATGGGGTTTAACATTCAAAAGTTACCAAATGGATAAAATGTTTTTACTGAATTTTCCTTCTTTGATACACATGTTGTTTTTTCACCTAAACTCTTTTTAGAGGTGAATATGTTTCCATTTTTCATGAAATTAAATTAATACAAAAATTATAATTATATTATATTATTAATTTAATTTACTTTTCTTATATAGAGATTATGATCCCAAGATACCATGTTATAAGAGTTTATTGAGACAATCTCATTGCTTTTCAAGATTATTTATGTTTATGCTTCCTTTGATGAAATATTATGATCAATATCTCCAGAATATTCATGAGATTCCTTATCCTATGTTATTTCATGATATACTAATGTATTGGTACCATATTCAGCTCTTTGGTACATAATATAGTTAATAACTTGTTTTTAGGAAAGCCCAACTTTACCCTTTCATCGGTCGAAAATCTATGTTTTCAAAAAAATGGTTTCCATGAATATTATACCATTATCCTATATAATTTAAAATAATTTTTTCCCCTTTTCATTTTAATAATCTATTAAATGGAATATTCTTGTAACATTCCTAACAAGGAACTTTTCTTACATTTTTACCCTTTAAAAGGAATGTTCTTTTGACCTCGTACGACATGTATGGATTTAGCCGTTGTCATTTATTCGAAGCTCCTTTTTTATTTTTAAAAGGCTTAATCTTTTAGAAAATTTTTTTAAAAGGGATTTTCATAGAAAATGGTTTTCAATGAATTTTCAATATTATTTTTTATTTTTTCAAGAAAAATGTTTTTCAAACTATTTAAAAGATTCTTTTATAAGTTTTCTAGTACAATGGTTTTCAAACCATCGTCATGGTAATTTTATAAATTTTTAATGTGTTTTCAGATAAAAAGTTTTTTAAAAAGTTTTAAAGAATATTTTATAAGTTTTCAATGAAAACGATTTTCAACATGATTTCATTTCTTCTTTATAATATTTCATGGTATTTTATGAGAAAATTTTTTTGAAATGGTTTTATGTATGCATTGTTTTTTTCAAACAAGAAATGATAATTTCCTTAAGAATCGTTTTTGAAATATATTTCAAAATTATTTTCCATCTAATATGTCCTTCATTTATGTCACTCTTTCCTTTATATGAAATGATCAAAATTTTCCATTAATATCCTTTTTATGAATGGGTTATGCTTAAAGTCATGGTCTTTATGAAACTCGATTCTCTTCCATGGGTTATATATTTATAAAATATGTTTATTTTTCTGGGGCTCTCTGTTTACGAATCATATTTCTTTTCACAGGTTATGCTTTATGAAATGATTATTAAACCTATCTCTTTTACATAATTTATGATGTGATGAAATATTAATGGTACCCATTTCATTTCTGGGGTTATGATTTGATGTTTATAAAACCTATGTCTTTTTATGGGTCATGATATGATGAATATTTTATTATCTTGTATAACATGTATGAATTTTTTTATTATCAGATGGGTGGGACCAATATCTCCCTCCAATGAATTGGGTAATTATAAATGTTTTATGAGATCAATGGGTACATATGAGGACATCCCAAGCCCAAAATAAGAGAGAACAGGGTAGAACATCCAAAGCCTCAAAACAAGAGGGAACACTAGAGAACATCCCAATACCTAAACAAGAGGTGAAAGGGAAGAACATCCAATGCCCAAAAAAGAGAGAATAGGGGAGAATATCCCAATCACGAAATAAGAGGGCACATAAGTGGAAATCCCAAGACCACAAAAATTGGGAACATGAGAGAAAATCCTAATCCCGAAATAAGAGGGTGCATGAGAGGAAATCCCAATCCCTAAATAAGAGGGTACATGGGAGGGAATCCCAGTCACAAAGAAGGTACACTGGTGATTAACCCATGCCTAATATCTTACAAAGGTCATGCTAAGTCACCTTGACATAGCGTTTTTATATGTGTTTTCCTTAATCACATGTGTTATTCTTATGTTATTCTCTCCTGGATTATGTTAATTATTTCCTTATTATTAATGTCTTATAAATTTCCAATATTTATTATGATCTCTGATATGTAGGGTAGGACCTTAAAATGATATGCTCATGTTCCATACCCTTTGTTTCATATTATTTTTATATATTTTCTTTATTTACCTATATTGAGTATCTCATCTCACCTCTTTCTTAAATTTCCTATCCCCATGTTATGAAGAAAGGTTTTAGGTAGAATTGATAATGTTGTTGATATTTATAAGAAATTTTTACTATCTTTCACTAGGATGGAATATTTTCCTTCAATGTTTCCAAAGGCACTAAACTATTACAGTACTCAAGCTTGTATTTTTGTAATATACTAAATATTCGTCTAAAATGATGTAATTTCTACGTATGATAAGCCTAGGTCACTATATATGTATCCCAAATCATCCCAAGTTTACTAGATGATTAGAAATATTGGTAGTGGGACTTCAATAATTAAACATAAAATGATTCCCTAAGAAATTAGTTATATAAAATGTGTTATTTTATAGAAACACATATAAAAATGATGAATGCCCTATAGACATATAATTTACAAATAAATATGTATTTTATATCAATAAGATAACTCTTCTATGTGGAATTCACTTAAAAACACCACTCACATCCTAACTGGGAAAAGGATGGAGAACCAAAATCTTGAAAATATTTTCCTTAGAATTATATTTGGATCCCATATAATGTAACTCGTATTGTACATATTTCCCACGTTTTATGGTTTCACTAAAAATGAAATAAATTACCATGTCCTTATTATAGGACTTCAGTAAGGACTTTTAATTCTAATCACTCAATTCCTTGTGATGAGTTTTAAAAGTATTTGATTAAAAAAATTGAAAGATAATATTCCATTAAGAATAAATAATTGTAAGAACTGGTCAATGGTAGTCATGAATTAATGGTATGTTTGTATAATGATCCAATGTTAATTTATGTTCAAACATTTCATAATCCTTAAGATGGTGTTGTGAAATACTTAAAAACATCTATTTTCTTCCCATAATAAGATATTATGGTCATTCATTTATTGAATCAAAAATAGATAAAAATTTTCAATAGTAAAGAGTTATATGAAGTGGTGATATACCTAGGAATGGGTTACACCACTGAGAATGGGGTGAATCAATGGATATTTCATTCACAATTTATTGTACTAAAAATTATCCTCCATTATTTGAAAATATCAGATATAGTCAAATAAATGTATCATACATACAAAAATAAAATATAAGTGAAAATACGGTTAGGAAATCATAATATTTACATTTTTTTATCGCTGTGTGGGAACCTACTTTAATGACCTTGTCCTAGAAGCCACTAATCGGTGCCCCAAGCTGGTACATCACATGACCTCAAGCGTGGCTCCCTATACACCAGAGTCTTCCAACTAGCAGCAAGGGTCTAATAGGCCCTATGGGTAGACTATACCCTCTCTGAAAAATTAAGACACATCTTTTAACAAGGAAATACCGGAAAGAATATGTAATAAACAATAAAATTGAAAACCAATCATTTCCAAGGACTGGGTACAAACCAAAAGACAAAAATAACAATGTCATGTCATACTAACAGTGTTAAAAGTAATGGAACTAGAAAATAAATACTACCAAACGTGTCAAGACCCATCCCCTATGGCCCATGTCGTGACTATCCCATCCCTGCCTTCCATAGGCCAAGGGTTGGCGACTAGCACCAGAACTAAAAACCCCTAAAATGGAAGGAATTTCCTTTAAACCTGAACACACACATACTAAATATACAACAAAATCAAACCACATTGTAAAACTGCTGATAGTAAAGAGTGAAGTGAAAGAAAAAATGGTTAGTATACAAGCCAAACTAAAAATAAAGTATAGTAAAAAGAAAAAAACATGCTCTGGAGGTCATCATCCAAGGATCCTACCTGGAGGGTAGGTATAACTCGTTGTCTATCATCACTGCCACTAACCACGTCTATCGATCACCTTTGAGTACCGTCTATCCCTATCTACCCATGTCTCAGTCAAGTTTTTCCCCGTCTGCACAAGACACAACAAGGTGCGGGTGAAGCCCATGTATAGGTGAGTACAATAATACCAAGTAGGGACCGCGAGACCCCCAAAGGTCTCCCAGAATTATAGAGAGGAAAAACCACAAATCAGGATCTCAATCACAGAGCACAAAGTAAAAGGCATCTCACCCTAGGTATACATCATAAATAATAGGAATAAAGATTATTATTAATAAAGCTATATCATATTATTCTATTGAGAGGATTTTTCTGCTGGACCGCACATGGTCGCTAGGTGCTGACCCACAGAGTATCTCTATGTCCTAACCCACAGAGGATTGGTACATGCTGATCCATATAGGATCGCTAGGTGTTGACCCACAAAGTATTTCTAAATGATGACCCAGAGAGGATTTCTAAGTGCTGACCCAGAGAGGATTGCAACGTGCTGACCCACAGAGGATCGTTAAGTGCGGACCCACAGAGGATCGTTATTCATCCATCACGTCATAGACAACCACTGGATTACCTCACTTAGCATTCTTGATCTATGGAGTCCCTCCTACTCAAGCTACCAGTCATATCTCAACCACCATGAAGTCCCAATTCAAAGTAACCCCATGGACCGTCTTGTCGTATGGGTTCCAATGTGACAAATTGTGCATCAGACAGGCACCCAGTCTGTAAGATATAAGCAAAAAGGTAAATAGGTCCTGGTTGGATATGAGTCCAATCCGACCAGAACATACACCAAAATTTTCCAAAACTGAAGTAGATTATCTTATAAGGACCGACTCATCACAAGGGATCTCACGCCGAAGACAGTGCGTCAATCGGATGCACTGTCTGCGAGTTATTATAGTTTAAGTGAAACAAGGTCGGTCGGGTCCGGGTCTGGCCCGACCAGACCATTGGGCCCATGGGTCTGGCAGAGCAGGCTCGGGTCTGGATGAGCTGGCACGGCTCTGGCACGGCTGGCACAAGTCCAGCCTGGCTGGCACGGGTCTGACCCCACTGGCGGGGTCCAGCCCGCCTAGAGAACCCGGTCTACGTGGTATGGTCTGGTTGCATTGGAACGGACGTGGGGCATCTGGTTCTCCCAAATGGAAGCACCATCAGGGCATCTCCCCATCTCCCGAAATGGTCAATAGGAGCCAGTCATTGATGCACCTCTCGAGCATCCGATCATCACCACATCCTCCACCTACCATGGTGCCTTCCCAGCTTCTTCCAGCACGACCAGTGATAGTCAGCCACCCCTATCTGTCAAGGCACCGGAGGGCCCCATGGCACCCGTGGGTGCTATGGTGCCGACGGGTGCCGGGGCGCCTGGGGGCACTGCTACCTCCACACGGCTGGCCCATGTCGGCCACCGCTGGTGGATCCTTCCATGGGCCGTTTGAGATGCTCTGGTGGTCTGTTTTCCTTCCTATCTGTGCCTAAGGGCCTCTCGTGTCGGCGCCTTCACCACAAACTAGTTGGATACTATTTTCCCCTTGTTGCTCAGTCTACATTGAAGAATGCCCAAAAACTGAGATCGGCAGAGGTTCCATGTCTTTTGGATCTTCCTGTACCCTCTACATTAGCATTTTAACAAGGGGAATGAAATAATCATATCAAAGTATAAGAATAACCCAAATTGAAACCAAGCAGCAACCACCCTTAATATATAATGAATCACGGATCAACCCATTAGCCGATTGATTCACCTTCTCTATATTATTCAATAATGAGAAAGATAAAACATTAAACACTTAGAAATAAATTATATCTCTTACCTGGATTTGGTGGAATCCACTGCACACAAAGGACATAATCCACATTCAAAGACGTTCATCATTGTCCATCAATCTATGGATCGAATCCTCTAATAGTTGTTGATCAATAATTGTTCTTTGTTGGAGGGCGGTGTCACCATATCTTCTTCTGAAGTTTCTCGTAGCTTCCAATCCCTTCACCAATGGATTAATTAAGAAAAGATATTTGGGCTTTGACGTTGATCTTTAATGTGGATCATTTATGAACCATAATTAATGATCCATTAAACATATTAGTGTTGAGGTTACACAACCAACGTAATGATTCATTAAATTACTTGCATTTATTGATCATTGTTACACTGTTGTTCCTCCAACCATCACTCAATAGTTTAAGAAAGAATAAAATAACTCACTTTTTCATTTTGTTATTTTTTTCTGAAAGACTAAAAATTAACTCTTCTAGTCAAACTTTTCTGGTCAAACCTAATCTTTTCCTAAGATAATCTTGGTGATGAAATTTCAATGGATCCCTCGTTTTTCAATTTTGAGCACCGGTTCAAAAGATATAAAACATTCCCAAACGTTCACTTAAGGGAACTTTAAAAAAATAAAAATTCCGTTCCGAGCTCATCGGGCCTTGAAATCACATGACATCAATTTTCATAGCCTTGAAACAATTACATATAATTAAAACAATATATGAAATATCTAGGTCATTAAAAATACGATCCCCAAATAGTATTAAATCCATGTCTAGATCCTCACTCATGCACAACCCATGCACAACTCAACTCCCCAGCACCTACCCTTTCGC
This sequence comes from Viscum album, assembly GCA_963277665.1. NCBI lineage: Eukaryota > Viridiplantae > Streptophyta > Magnoliopsida > Santalales > Viscaceae > Viscum > Viscum album. The sequence goes on along the minus strand of OY728140.1, from coordinate 370,338,723 downwards.
TTATCTGAACCAACAACAATGAAGACTCTCAGGTATGCAACAGAGGCCCAAGAAATGTGTGAGTACAACTCTGTAGGCCACCACCATTGGTCTCTACAAAATTTCCTGTCAAAATAGGTAGTTCATATAAGGTGATAAATAAATGGTAAGTAAACAAGGGACACTTTGATTTCAATAGTTAACATGGTTCACTTAATTCATTCGTAGCATTTTTTTTTTGATTTCATTACCTGTACCATCATCATTACGTAATCTATTTTTCACACATTCCCAATGGTTTTGTCATATTCATTATCAACACATGGGTATAAGGAAATAAAACACTATGGATAAGTGAATAAAACAAGTCCCTACTCACTAGGGATAATCACATCACAATAAACACATTATACTTACCTCGAAGCCATAGTCTGGGTGGTATTCAACTATTAGGGGAATAGATTCTTTATCCCTTTCCTAACCACTGTATTTTTTGGGGGAGTTTAGGGACTCAGTCTAACTCAGCCCATTGGAATAGATCCACATGTCAATACCCCACTCTACCGGTCCATGTACACATGATTAGTTATCCATTCACCACACACATATCATATCACAACCAAATTAAATAGAAGTCACATCCCATAACCATCAACATAGAAATTAATACTTTTCCATAAACCATTAACACATTCTCCTATTACAATTCATATCCATTTAGCTCAATTCCCATTATCATGCCTTAACTCATTTTTTATATTAAATAACTCTCGTACATTCTCCAATATTCATCAATTTCAATTCATTCCCTTATTTATCCTATTTATCATTTCTTGATCAGTTAAACACTTATGTATATCAATTACAATTCTTATATCACATAACACAACCACATTATTACATTCAACCCATTTGTTATACCCCATAATTCTCATGTACTAACCCATTAAACATTATCCTCAATTCCATTATGCAACTTGATTTTAATATCTTCAATTTGAAAGCCATTTCCTATTTAACGTGCTCATTATTTCATATATAATAATTGCTTTAGGTATCACAATATAATCCTCAACCCCTTTGACACAATCTCATTTAACTCAATTAACCCATTAATCCTCTATGACAAACAACCCATTAACCCCTTATCAAACCAAAGAAAAACTATTAATATTCCATGTCAAACTCAATTTACCATGTCAACAAGTTTAACAAGGGATATATGTTATTACACATCAATTCATCCCTTGAGATTGTCAATTCCTAGGTTCGGTAATGTTGGTGCACCCCATGGGTGGCCCCAAATGAGTCAAAAAATCCTCAATGCATCCCATGAGAGTCGGGAGGGTTTCAAATCACTATTTAGATGCTCATTACACCACATACCACCCAAAGAATTCAAAGCGCATTAAGAGGGGAGACATAACACATACTCATATGCTCAAATCCACTTAAAACAATGGGATATAACTCGTAGATAAACTAAAAAGAATTTGAAGATGAATGCACTATTAATCATTGCTCGAGATACTAATCCAAACCCCCTTTGAATCCTTAGCCTATATTATTCTAGAGAAAGAGGGTTTTAGGGCTTCAGAAGAAATTTTTCAAAAATAAAAACCATAATCTGGAAAAGATAATAGAGGAAAGGATTAGACATACTCGTTTCTTTGATCCACAATAGACGGCACTCCAAATGCACTTGAAATGAGGGAGATTGATCTCTTAGAATATTTATGAGACTTATTTCATCCCTAGGGTTTTAAGTGAAGAAATGGGTGAGAATATTAGGTTGAATATAAAACTACAAAATGAAAATTTGGTAAATTTTTACTACTTTACTGGGTCACACTATTAACCCGCATCGTTTGAAAAATCGTGTGTAAGCCAATGTCCAAGGGCAGTTTAGTCACATGGTAATTTGTGGATTTCCGCATTGTTTAAATAATAGTGTTATAACTGTGCATTAAACCACTATCTAATGAAGTATAGTTTTTCTAAGAAGGCTGCATGGTTTTCTTAATCGTGTGCAACCTATGTGTCTTACACAGATTGGCCTGGTTTTCCCCCTTTTTTATTTCAAACCCTTGAAACACCATCGAGGAACCTAATTCATCTAGGAATCATTTCATTAATCAAAAAAAGATATTGAGAAAAAAATTTAAACATGTACATACCTTCACAATGACTAGGATCTTACAAGCTCCCCACCATATAACAACTCATCCTCGAACAGAATTCCAAACCATCACTAAGCTTCTGTAACTAAAGATCATGCCACTAGGCCCACCTATCCATCTCCACTTTATCATGGTTTCTACCTGAACATGATAATGCTATTGTAAAATTTTAACCAAAGGTACGATATTTCCCCACAAGGATTCTTTTATACAAGTCACAATATAAATTGAATACTCCTCGAGAGATGCATCAAATTACACCATACTTCAACCACTTTAACTTCATTGGGAAAACATTGAAAATAGTGCGTAATTCATAGAACACAAAAACATTTTACACTACATAATGCCATCTTGTAGAAACCAATAGTTATCTCATTGGTCTGACCCTCTTCACAACTTATGACCTGAATCACATTGTGTCATTTTACTCAATTTTAAAAACTCTAATGGTGAAAAAAACCCAATATCACCCAAAGGAAAATGAACAATATTTCCAACCACATTTCCTAACTTATGTAGATCCACTACTCATATACCGATGATTCTATACTGTAGCCGTACATCCAAATGCATCCAAATATCTTAGGAACTCAACAGACTAAAGTCATTCCAACACTTACTATCAGGGCCAACTTACCAAAACATTTATCAATAGAACCTCTCTAAACCGAAACTCTAATCATATCGTCAACCAACCACTTTCCCTTTATGGTTCTCTGTACCACTAACCAATGGTTTTTATCCCTACTATCGAAGAAATACCACCATAATCTCAAATAAAATTTCACATCAACTAACATGTTCCAACTCACCACGCCCAAACATCTATAGGAACATTACCCTACATTGGAATCAAGCCTCACCGTTGAAACCATATGGAGGATATCACTGCACCATCTATGCAAGGACTAAGGTCAACTGGACCTCAAATGAGTACAAATTCATTTTTGAACAGAACTTGCTACAACAACATTAAACCCAGATGTGGGTCAATCTTATCACGACAATATCCTACTGCTAGCATGCTACCCATTTTTAACTTATCTAGGTTTCTACTAACTTAAATCCTATCACTACCCCCCAACACTCTTATTGAGTTCATTCCCTGACTTTTGGTATAATTCCTCAACCATGGCGTCATTTCCCCCAATACCATCATCGGACTTCACTAACCCCCATTAACATTCCCATCACAATCACTCATACCATTCATTCATTAACTAAAGAATCATAATCTCTCAGTCAAAACCCATGTAGATATTTGAAACGTAGTCCTCACCCCCAAACTTCCATTGAATGAGATCTAAAACTTTCCACATCTGTCCCCACTCCTATCCAAGTCAAGCTATCCCTAGGTGACTCATCTTGGATCATTTAGCTTTACCATTGGCAGGACACAAAATCACATGGAAAATGTTAGCTCAAACTTCAATACATTCCAATAACACCCAATGAAAAATACTCAAGTCTAATCTCGATCTCTGTTGGAGTTACAGAGCCCAACCTCTCTTTCCAAAAACTATTTTCATATCTAACCACGCCCTTCAAGGAATTCAGTATAGACACCTCAAACAATCATTTGGAACCACCATGATCTTGAATCCAATGCTTGGCCCATCATTCACCACATCCATGTCCTAAAAGGCCTCTCTGAGGAACCTAACATTCACCTCACAAGTTCATCATTGGAATCCAGTGCCTCTATATCAACTAAATGTTCTCCTCCCCACATCCAGGACTAACTTATCACTCCCCACATTAGGAGTGTTGTTCCATTACTCACCTCGATGTATCCCAACCAAAATTTATTACAGTTGATCAGAAGCTGAACCCCAAAACCTAAACATCAATATCTAGCGTTTCCTAAAAAAAGAAAATGAACATCACCTAGTGCTAATTCCTGGATTCTATGAACAACACCCAAAACATTCATCAACCCTAGTTCATCCTGATGACCTTACCAGAGCACCATTGATTGTTCATATCCCACTATCCAACTCCACAAAAACTTCCACATGAACGTAAAACCCATGATGTCCTCATTCAAAAAAAATAACTTCTAGTCTCTTAGAATAAATTCAAAGCTTCAAAACATACCTGTATTGATGTCAAGATATTGGACATTATCATCACTAGCTGAGGTACGCAAATAAATTGTCGAAGAGAATTGACACTAACTCATCCATTACCGATGTCACCAACCAATATAGGACACCATGAGTTCTCAAGGATATCATGATTCCCTACTACACACATGTCATCAGCTCTTAACCACCACCACTCAGGAAATATTTCCATCAAAGTCTCACTACTGCTCCATGAACATCCTTCATATAGTTGTGAACAAATGTTTCCTATCGCACAAGTTCTACCACACCAATCGAGCTCTTCTTGCCAGACCTCGTTAGGTACCAACCAAACACAATGGTCTACCACACAAATCAAACAAATGGTCTCTTGCATATCCATTCTTCCTACTTTGTTTTTTCGTCTAATGACAAATACATATCATGAACGAAATTATGCCTCACCAGCACATACCCAAGTATGGACCTCATTAGAGCCCTAATGTTTCACACTTTCTTGTGACCACACTTAAACAAACATTATTTCTTGCAAACCAACTATAACCTGATCGTATCCATCTGCCAACGTACTTACCAAAACATTCATACAAACATGATCATCCATGTGACCATCCTCACATCAGCTGTCACTTTAAAACAAAATCATCTATGTCACTATTGTATCTTTCTCTTGAAAACAATATTGAGACCTCCATTAATCGTCATCCAAATATACAGGTCAGGCATACATATGTTACGAACCTTTGAAATAAAACTTACACATTAACACAAGCATTAGGGTTCCATCATAATAAAAACATGTCACAACCATAATACATTCAGAAACCTGATGGTACACATTAACCATTAGTTCCCCCTCTAAAGAACCTCTCATTATTCTTATTATATGGAAATTGAATCACTAGTCTAGGCTCATATTAAGATTCCCTTGATTTCCCAAAAACATCCAACATGTATCCACAACTCAAACCACATCACTAAACCGTAAACCCTCCCACTAGACCTCTCTTGAATCCAAAACACAACTCACAAGGTCCCTACTCACAAGGTTTCTAGAAACGATGCACCATCCTTAAGGTACAACAAGCACTCAATATGGTCATGACCCATAAGAATTTCCACACTCAAATTACCAAACAACTCCTAATGACCCAAATGTCGTAGACTACTGAGGGTCTCCTGAGTATGACCCCTATGTCGTATCATAACCAACAAGGCCACCCAACCCAAATCCATGATCTCAAACTAGGGAACTCCCACCACCCCAAACCACCCATACAAGGGTCAAATCGACACCACAAGGAATACCAACTACCCAGTTCGCCCAAATTTCTATCATTACACAACCTTTTATAATTAACTTCACCACATTTGAACTCAACCGTTCATAGTTTAAACTTCTCATTCACCCAAAATTTTGAAAGTCCCTACCTTATTCATGAACATAATACAAAGCCCCTTCCTCAAAAAATACTCTAAATAATTATCGTCAAGATTAATCCATAGATGGAGGAGATCATACACAATCAACCTTAAACAACCCACTCCGTATACACTATCCCAATTGTTATCATTACTCTTAGAACACTACCCTATAACTTACCTACCACAAGTCATGGTCAACATGGGTAAACTAATGTACTTAATCCCAAGACTTTCATCAAACACCCCTTTTAAACCATTTCCACTTTCACAACACAAATCTTTTCTCTTAGGCACATTCCCCATTTCACAATTTGTTACAATCATCATTCTAAGTCATTTATACCTTCCATGATACCCAATTTTTTAATCATTTTTAACTTTTATTTTTATTTAATAATATGTAACATCATTATCAGGCACAATTTTCTTAAAATTCATTTTGAAAGTAAAATGAATTCTACTCTCTATGCCCCACACACCCATCCCATGTGTGCCTATCATGACCAATGCCACCTATATCCTTAGGTGAATAAAATAAAGCATGAATACACAACCTCATTTCATTCCAAACATGATAAAAAAATCATAAAATAGTCACAACACACAATATATGCATCACCAAATGTTAAAATATCTTTAAATTGTAACAACACATACATTGAAAAGTAATTCCCACCCTTGGTGACTTGGGTTTTCCCCCGTACATGGCATAGCTACTCCCAAGAACGAGCTCATTAATAAGGCCCGAAAATATAACCTCATGTATACAATCCCAAATAACAAGACCCTAGAAAATAACTTATCTGATACCACTTTGTAATGTCCCCGTACTAGAAACCACTAACTGGTTCCCCGATCCGGGTTGTTACATGACCTCAAGCATGCCTCCCTATACTTGAGAGGCTACCAACTAGCGGTAGTGGTCTAATAGGGAACATGAGGAGACTATACCCTCTTTGACAGAGAAATACACAATTGTTAACAATGTAAATAGAGGAAATAATGTGTAATAATCAATAGCATGAAAAACAAAACATCTCCCAGGACTATATACAACCTGCAAACCAATAATAACCATGTCATGTCATGCTGACATTGATAAATGTGAAGGTAATCAAATTAAATAAAACTAGAAGGATCCCTAAATTGTTCTGACTCAATGTCTAGATCCTCACCCATGCAAAACCCAAGCATGACTCAACTCCCTAGCACTGGATCTTCCCCTTATACAAACCTTCAATAATAAATATTTCTCAGGTAATCAATAGAATCCTGAGAAGGGTGTGAGTACAACTCATTAGGCCACCACCTACAGTGTCTGAAAAATATCCAGTATAAATAGTTAATGCATGAATGTGATAAATAAATGGTATTTAAACAATGGAAAATTTTGCTGCCACTAGTTAACTAGGTTTACTTGATTCATTTCTAGAATTTTTACAAATTTCATTACTTGTACCATCTTCATTACTTAATCCATTTTAACAAATGTTCCATGGTTTATTCGTATACATCCTATACACATGGGTCTAAGGAAATCAATCACCATGTATAAGGGAATAAATCAATCCTTATCTCACTAGGACAGTCACATCACAACAAACACATTATCCTCACCACGAAGACTTTTTATTGGAATGAAACCATTAGGGGAATTGATCCTATGTACCCTTAGAAAATCCATACATTTCGATGGAGATTTTAGAGTCTCAATCCGACATAACCCATGATAATAGATCCTTTTATTAATACCCCACTCTACCAAGCCATGAGAACATGCTTAATTATACATTAACCAGAAACATACCATATCACCACCAAACACAACCAAATAAAATAGCAGTCACATCCCATAACCATAAACATGGAAATTAATACTCTACCATAACCCGTTTACACATTCTCAATTTACAATTCATATCCATTTATACCAATCACCATTATTTTTCCTTGACCCATTATGTTTATTTCTCAACTCCCATACATTATCTAATATTCATAAATTACCATACATTATCCCATTTAGCCCATTTATCATTTCTCAATTATTTTCCCACTTATTCATTTCATGAATGATTTTTATATCACATAACACAACCACTTAATTACATTCAACCCATTAGGTATACCCCATAATTCCCATGTACTATCCCATTCAAAATATTTATCAATAACCGTATGCAACCCATTTACATGATCTTAAATTATTAATCCATTTCCAATTTAACATTCTCATTATTTCTTATATACAAATTTCTTTGGTCATCTCAATATAATCCACAACCCATTTCCCAAAATCTAATTTAACTCAATTAACCTATTACTAAGCCATTCCAAACAACCCCATGAGCCCTTATCAACCCTAGGAACAACTATCAATATTCCATATTCAACTCAATTATCCATATTAAAATATTCCACAAGGTATCTATTTTATTACACATAAATTCCACCATTGACTCTGTCAATTCCTAGGTTCAGGAATGTTAGCACAACCCATGGGTGGACCCAAATTTTTAAAATCATCATCAAAACATCCCACAGGGATCGTGAGGGTTTAAAATCCCTATTTAGATATTCATTCTACCAAATCCCACCAAGGGAATTAAAATCACTACAAGAGGAGAGCAAGAACACATACACATATGCACAAATCAACTTATAACTATGGGATATAATTTGTAGACCACCTACCTCAAATCCAACAATGAATGCACTCTTAATAATTTCCTAAAATCCCATTCCAAACCCACTTTTATGCCTCAAACTATATTCCATAGAAAAAAGTGGATTTATGGGATTCAGAAGAAAATTTTCAAAAATAAAAACCCTAATCTGGAAAAAAGAAGATAAGAGAGGATTAGACTTACTCAGATCATCAATCCGAAACTAAAAACATTCCAAATGGCCTAAAATGAGGGAGATGGATCTAATTTAATATTTGGAAGCCTAGGTTCATCCCTAGGGTTGAAAAAAAATAAATGAGAGAGAATATCATATATACAACATAAAAATAAAATAATGGGAATTTTTTAAAATTTTCCTACTTTACTAGGTCGCACGGTTTACCCACATGGTTTTTCAAATCATGCATAAACTATGTGGAAGCCTATTACCAAGCGTAGTTGGGTTAGATGTTTACCTATGGAGTTATGCATGGTTTGAATAGTCGTGCACTAACCATGTGTTAATCCAATGTCCAATTATGCCTAGTTTTCTTAGGAAGGCTACAAGGTTTTCATAACTGTCCATCTTGCTCAGATTATCCTGGTTTTCACCTTTTTTATATTTTGATCCACCTAAACACCCCCAATGACCATAATATGTTTGGGAAGTCTTCTATTAACAAAAAAAGGAATTTATAAAAGAATGAGAAATTACATACCTTCATGATGTAATACTACAACCCGAGATGCCTGGAGCATGTATATAATTATAATACATTGGAATGATTACAAGGAATCAAATCCTGAAGGACCAATTAGTACAGTAGTCTTGGAAAATAGATTAAATACATGAACATTATAATATAATTAAAAACATGACATGAAACATAAATAATTCATTGATAAATCCATTATTCTCCTAACATAACAATAAATATGAGTCATAAAACACTTCTTGGCATCCATAGAAAATAAAATATATGAAAGGTGTGAGCTCAGATCCTCAGGAAGGGTAAAACATATAACAGAAGAATTCATAATTAATCCTAAAATTTCAATGAAAGTAATAAAAATAAAAAAACCTTTTAAATGAATCTTGAGCATAATATGGTAATAATATATAAAATAATTCCATATATATATTCACATAGATATTCTACTAATCGAATAATCACATGTAAAATCAATAATTAATATCATGATGAGGAAATGCATAATGTTGGACATCATAACCGTACCATCAAGGCCTCATTCCTAGACTATATATAATCAGATAATAAATTAGTCAAAACACAAACTAATTTGTCTCATGAGAACAATCGATGCATCGAGAGGCTTTTAATAAGTGGTCCCCAACCCGTAGGGATTTAATTAAGTGGTCCCCAACCCATCATGTACAAAGTCCAATGAATTTCTCATATGAAAAGATTGAAACATAACCAACATAATCATTCGTATTAATAATTGGTATAAAATATATGAATATTTTAACCATAAACCAAGAATGGAATCCAAATAGAAAATCCACAATCAAACTGATCATAAACCATTCAATAAAATATGGTAAATGATATCATAAGAGATCTGGTTCAATTACAAATAATATCAAATAGATGGTGTTGTCATGAATGATAATAATCTATTAAAATCATTAAAAATATCTAAAGATAAATACCCCTTTTCTAATTTCATTTACTCAAAATTCATGCACTTATAAAATAAGACACTCAAAAATAGATTTTTGAATTAAAGTGTCCCATAACACTTTGAAACTTTTGAAAGGAATTAGAATTTCAAAACAATCATTTACATATATATAAATCCTTAAAACCATATTGAAAACATGAACATTAATAAGAATGATTTAGAAGAATAGATCTTTAAAAAATTTAAAAAATGTTTAAAATAAAGAGTCCCATGCACAAAACATTAAATATATTCATTTCGGAAACATTAGAATGAAATTAAAAAAAGGCATAAAATTTTCTTCATAATATTTTATATACATATAAATAAATATGAATGATAATATCAAGAATATTTGAAATGGATAAAGTATTTGTTATTTTAAAATTCAAAGTGCCCCACACAACATTAAAAATTTATATAATAAGCCAAATATCTTCACATTAATCTTTAAATACCATGAACATAAATATATTCATGATATCAAATATAATAGGGGAGTACATACACTATATGAATGAAATAGGTGGTAAACATGGCTTATATCTCATGAAAATGAAAAGGGAGATGAAATTAACTTACAAAGATCCTATCATTAGAGTGAGAAAAATAAATGACATAATTATGTGTAAAAATTTAAAATCCACCCAATATAAGTGGATATTCAGTATAAAACAATTGGCAGTCATTCAGACATCTTATTTGAAGAACATGACAAATGACATAAATGATCAACTGAAAATGTGTTTTTTACTATTCAAAACCTCTTTTAAATGGCTAGTTTAGTATATCAGGGTACGCTCGAACTCGGTGTTGCGTAAAATGAAATGTATTGAATAAATAGAATTTATTTAATAATAAACATTATATAAAATATTGGGTTGTTACACATGATGATCAGGATCTTACACATATTCCTTGTTGTGATCAGGGTAATTTGGAGTCATTGATTTACCACTAGTAATCAATTTACAATTAGAAGTGGTAATTTAGGTATCATCTTATGCCTAATGTGTTTCCCAAAACATAAAAAATCCCACTAGAAATAAACTAAAACCCTCTAGTATACATGTTCATCTTACCTGAGCGAGTAAGATAACAAAAGAATATGGGTTTCTTTAGCTACAAAAGATGATCTTCATCTTCAAGACATTAATACAATCTTATCAAAATGTTCTCACATCGTTACTATTTTCAACCTTGAAAAATAATACCTGAAATAAGATCATTCATCTTTTCTCAATTCAATAAGTTCAGTTTATGATCTACTTCTCAATATCAAATCACTAATCACTCATTCTCTGTAGTTTTTCTTCCCTCCAGAATTATCAGTTCCCTCTTAGTTTTTATATCATTTTTTAATCTCCCCACTCTCCCTCTCCCTTTTAGTGTTTTTAAATAATATCTACTTAACTAAGAAATTTTCAATACTGTAAAAATAACTTAATCATAAGAAAAATATAAAATTATGTTATATAGAATTATCACAACTAAATTTCCAAATCAGGATCCTCTATGTGTTTCCTCAATCATTCATTCACATGGGTAGGTTTCCATGATCCTTAACTATTATATTATCATTTAATTAATCTATCTAGTGAAATTCTAGTAATATAATTCCTTTTCTTATGTATTTCATCATAACTAATCACAAAAAAAATTATTCACAGATATATCCATTTTATAATTATAGATTGTTTGAATAGTGATATTCTATTTTAATCTCCCATTAATTCAGATTTAACAATAAAATAATCATTTTTAGTGATTTTTAGGTTTTTACAATAAAAATACATCATCATTTTTATTTTTATAGTAAATTTATAGAACTATAACATTTATAATTAGTTACTAAGTAGCTTACTCTAATAGATCTCCTTGTATATGCCATATACTAAGATTAAAATGACTCTTATGAGGATCTATATAGATTATTAACGTGGTAATTGTTTCATTTGAAGTGGTGTTTTTTAAGGGTTGGGACTGAAGCCTCAATTTATTATTTAAGGCAAAGATCTCTTTTAGACTGGGTAGAGGGAGACCCATTACATAGCCCGAAGGCACAAGGCCATGTGGCCTGAATACAAGGCTTGAAAGCCTATTTTTTGGCCCAAAGGACCCCTCGGTGAACAGTACTGCTACAGTACCTGCATTGCTACAGTAAAACCGCCGCTACAGTCACTCCACCACTACTGTGCTACTGCTGCTACAGTTCCACCATTCCTACAGTCCTGCTACAGTGCCATACTACAGTACTACTATAGTACCCCGGAAATTTTCCCCTGCCCAGATTTGATCCTGGGTCTTTTGGATGCCAAGCAGGAGCCTGTACCACTAGGGTACATGCTCATTAGCATTTGAAGTGATATTCTATATTCATGAAATAACTCTTATGAAATTCACAGAAATATTCATACACATTATTGAAATGGTTTCTTATATTCCTTAGGGTTAGCCCTTCCCTTTGTCAAACTCAGCAAAGTACTCATTTTCCTATGAGTAAATCAATCTTATAGAAATAAAAATACCATTTTAGTCTTTCCAGGGACACTTATGATTTAATAATTTACAAAATATTCATCTTTCAAATGATAACGAATCTTATGTATTTTATAATTACACCTATGGGGTAGTGTAACTCTAATTGAGATAAAATAACTCTTTAAAAATTCTCATGATTTTCTCAATTTTATACTCTTGAGAGAAAAACTCTTAAAAAGTATGAAATACACATACATATTCTAAAATGAATCTGAAAAATAGTATTTGGATAATTTCCAACAGATCCAAAATTCTGTACTTATTCAAATAATCAAAGATGTTCTTTCAACCTGCATAAGAAATTTCAAATCATTTCAACATATTTCAATAGAATTCATAACACTCCAATATAATCCTAAACAATTTCCAATTATTTTCATTAAATTTTTAAAAAAAGAGAAAAATATTTAACAATTAAAATATGTAATTTAATCTCCCACATTGTATCTATTGTCATATAAATTCAAATTTAAATTCATACATCTTTTTTATTCTTCCTTATTAAATTCACTAAACTCTTTTAATGAACTCATAAATTTTTATCATAGAATAATCAAGTCACTACCTTTCTCAAATGAACAGTATCTTGAATCCATACTACTAGAAAATGATTTTTTAGATAATTCCATCTCGCATAGATAAGAAGATTTTGAACATATCACATTTATGTTCTCCCCCTAACTCAATGAAATTATTCACATTCACCCTATTTATAATTATAATAGATTCATAGTAACATATAAAGAAATATTGTTCACTCATCCTTCAAAATAAAAAGAATATTTTATTTTCCCGCTTTGATATCAGCTTAGTTGGAATTCATCCCACACATCCTTAAGTGATAGGGGAAGGATAAACATGATGTTTTAGCATTAATTTATTTAAACACTCCCTGGGAATTGATTTTTTTAGGTCATAAATAATCTTATCCTTTTTGGAAATTGATTCTCGTTTGAAATTTTAATTTGAAACTCTTTCATTGATGATATGATATTTTATATCAATATTGGTTAATTTATAATATTGCATTGGTTTCTTTAATGGATCAATAACAATCTGGTTGTTATAATAAATATTTTATGACTTCCAAACCATTACATTTATATATTCCATATAAGAATTATTCCATAACATTTTTTATAGTCCTATGTAATACAATATACGATACCTTAGTTATTATTAATCAATCAAAATATTTCTTTTTGTTGTACCCCCTAAAACATATTTCTCCAAGAAATTATTCCCCACTAGATATATATTTCATTTCATTGAAATATCCCACCTAGTATATATCTATGAAACTAGTAGAATCAATTCTACACTTCTTCTATAAACCAAAAAATAGTTCTGTATACCTTTGAAATATCTTAAAATTCATTTCAATTCCATTAAATGAGAATAATTAGGATACTTATGATATCTTGTAAAATGAATCATCATATAGTCTATATCTAGACTCAATGTTGTTAGATAATGTATAAATCCAATAAATATCCGAAATAAATTATGATTAACACTACTTTCAGCATTATCCTTTCCCTTTTTAGTTCCAAAAACTATAGAGTTTGAAAATTATTTAGCATCATCCATTTTAATATTATTAGAAAACTACATAGAGTATTTTTATAGAGATATAAATATTATTTCATCTTATGTTTAATATATTACCTTATAAAATACCAAATTTCATCTATGATGGATATCCCAAGATACATATACATTTTCTCAAGAAAAACATTATAATTAATCTTTTCCCCACTAAAAGTAATATCATCCACATAGATAATTGAAACAAGGGTACTTATTTCCACTTGTTTATATAATGGTTTTCATCAAATGTTTCTTTCATAAATTTCATCTGTTTTTTTGTAGATATCCAATTTAGAAAGGTAATACCTTGGATTCTATTTTTTTTACTATAGAATGATATCTTTAACCTAAAAAAATACTTCTATATAAATCCAGCATAAGTCAACTGAGATTTTCAATGACAGCCTATTCTTATATATCACAATTTAGAATGGTATATTTGATATAAATTTGATATATTTTGTAGTGTTTGTGAGCTGAAAATATAAACAGAGTTATGATTCTCTCTAGTCTTGATACTTATAGAAATGAATACTAAGAATCTATTTCGTCCACTTTTCAGTAACCATTTCATACTACTCTTACATTGTTTCATGGAACCTCTCCTTTCATATTTAATTTCTTTATGAATACCAACGTGGTACCTATAACATTTGCCTATTGAGGTCTAGGCATAATCTCCCAAGTGGAATTGTATTCTATCAAATTCAAACCTCCATAAATAGACTATACCCTCTCCTTTTTCTCAAATATTATAGCTACCATTTTGGGCTCTACTTGTGAAATGAGATTAGTTTGACTTTAAAAAATCAATATTCCTAATGTTTTCACTAGAGCTTCTTGATTTCCAATGATACTTTCTGATGTAATATGCTTACACAACCATTGATGTCAGAGTCTTTCATTTTCTTTATCTTCATCTTCATCACATGTTTGTTCAGAATCTGTATCACCATAAATATCCACTTTATCTACTTCTTCTTAGTCCTATTTTTGAAAAATCTACATGTTATACGTTCCTGAATTAAAAAAAATGTTTTATTTTTTATATCATGTTTACAATAATTTTCAAAAAAATACATTAAATAGTTCAACAGGTTTGTTATTCTACTTATTCTATCATTTATATCATCTACCATTTGATATGTATCCCATGGGTACTCTTTAATTCAACTCAAACTTTTCCATATTAGTTATTTTAATTCTTCATGTAACAAGGACTATCAACGACATAAATTTATTTTACTATTAAATTTCTATTTTACAATAATTCATATAGCATAGTATGTGTTTCAAATATTATAAATCACATGTTTTATATGTCTATATATGTTCATAAAACTTATCTTCCCAAAAAAATTATATGTCTGCTGTTCAATTAGAATTGTACTACCCATATCAATCAAACTTATTTTCATTATTACTACTACACCATTTTTTTTAGTTTCTGGAATACTTTATTGACTCTTAATTCCATTATTTAGAAGATATATTTCAAAAGAGTTATAGGTGTAATCCTTATCATTATCTGGCCTCATCTTTTTAATGTTGACACCTAGTCCCTTTTCAACCTCTATTCTAATGAATTTGAATATTTTATCATCTTTGTAATTTTTCTACATAAAAATAACATTGGTTACCTGATTGTAAATATTTAAAAATGTAAGGAAAAAATCACATATAAGAGAGTATTTTATTTATCGACCAAAAATATCTAAATTAACGAGTTCAAATGGTCAAATTCATTAAATTGACATCATTTTATAAGTTCTTTGAAATATTTTACATTTCTGAATTCTTGCCCAAAAATCATCCCTATATCTATTTTGAGTTTGGTTAATTCATTCATGACATTATTCTTTTATATTTTTCTCATTTTTCCATAACCAATATGTCAAATCCTTATTTAAAATAGTTTTTTTCATCTTTGGAACTCATATATGTAAATTTTTCTAGATCTCTAATTGGGGGTAGGTTTCCACTATTTCTCTCACATTTAATGATAAATCTTTTATCCATTAATCTATTGATGATGGATGAATTTTTCATTAAAAAAATTTGTTTTTATTATCACATAATTATATTGCCATCAAAAGAATTTATTGGATCCCCTCAATATAGCGTATATCATTAAGTTTCAATATTTGGAATTTAATCTTGACAGTTCTAACTCCTTTAATTTTTATAGAGCTATCATTTTAAAATTTCACTAACCCCCCATCATGTTTTTCAATATTCTTGAAAATTTTGGTGTCTCCATACATATGTGAGGAATAAAATCTATTAAAAATTCATGGTTTAATATTATTTCATACTTTCAAATACATATCTAAAATAAATAAGTGTTATTCCTTATTCACCTTCTGAAGATCCATTTATTTTTTTTCAACATATGTATACTACCTTGGGAGAGTATCCATACACTCTTTAGAATAGTCACAATATTGGTCAAAACATCTGAAAATTTCTTCTAGAAACTAGAATCAATCTGGATTTTTCAAGTTTGATGAATTTTTGTTCTTTGTTTTCTTTCTCTTCATCATATTACTGTTTATTATTTCCTATCAGTGAATCTCCCCTTTATTTATATCTAATGAAATGTTGTGGTAGAATTTGTAATATTTGTGGCCATAAATGTAACAGAACCAGAAATATCCTCTACAGTTTATCTTCCATATTGATAATAGTAATTCATGTTAACAAAATTTATTTTTCTTCCCTACCATTATTTTTTATTTTTTTTATATTTAGGATGTGATTATTATTGATATATTATTTTCATCCCTTGATATAAAATATTTCTCGTCATTTTTCTTTTCTAGGCTACCCCATTTTTTAATTTGATCCTATAATATTAGTAAAAATATATTTTATTTACATTTTAGTAGGATAATATTTTATATATTCATTTGGACTATGTTTCTTAGAAACATTAGATGATTCATATTTGAATTCCATAGCATTTTTTAATTCATCAATTATCTTCTTTAATGAATTTTATACTTCAAAAAAATTTGACTGTGACTTTATTAGTTCTTATTCCATTATAGTAATATTTTATTCAATATCCCTAAAAATATTACATTCCTAAAATAATAAGCTTAATGTTATTTATTTTATCATTGTATGTTTTCCCTTTTAATATACTCCCAATTTTATTCAGTATTCCTGAATTTTCTTTCTTTAACTACCAATTTCCTTTTATAATTTTTTATTCTGGTCAAGAATATATTTTATTATCAATATCATCATTATTATTCATAAAAGTTATCTCACATAAATATTATTCACTTCATGAAGATTCATAACGATTCTATACAACTGACATGATGTTTTGGAATTTATCTAAAACTTATTTTTCAAATTGGTTTTCGAAATATAAGTAATTTTCATTCTCTTTACACATCATAATTCTCCTATTTCTAAATGTAAACTTATTTTTTTAAATATATTTGTAAAAATATTCATATTTCCACCATTTATTCTTTTCAAAATTCTTATCATGATCACCAAATTCATACTCGACATTTTTAATCCTCAGAAATTTTGTAAAAACATCTCAAATTCATCCACACCCGAAATAATTTAGTCAGAGTTTTAATTTTTATTATTCGAATACCTTTCTAAAAAATATAAAAGATAAATGATTCTATTTTAGTATTAATCAATTTATTCTTCTTTATTGTAATCACTATGATCATCAACATCGCCATCCTTGATTTCATGTTTCCTCATAGATTTATATTTCATTTCCTTATTGAATTTATTTTTTTAATATTAGATACTTTCTTGTATCACATGAGAGTATCGTGAAATTAATCAAGGTTAGGTTCTTCTCAGAAATCCAATGATGAAATTTTGTGAACAATCCTATACAAAATACTTCTCGTAAATTTATTCAAGATTATAGAATCTTCCATCAGTTCTTTACATCCTATGATGTTTCTGCATATTTCATTGAATCTTGTAAAATGATCATTAAGGGTTTGTTCTTAAAATGTATTCATAGAATAAATCATACTTATATATATTTTTATTTTAAAATCTTCCACCTTAGAATTTCCTTCATAATATCATTCATGATTATCTAACATTTACGTAGTTATTTTGTCTACCAAAAACATCATATAAACTTTTCTAATAGGTAATTTTGAATTTCATTCTTGTAATTTGAATAAAATTTTAAATTATTTATGTTATTAATATTTTAATTAATTATTATATACTCCCTTTACTTATTTTATATGAAATGTTTATAATTTGTGTGAAATATTAATGTTTTAATACTAAGTATAATTTTGGAACATTTTTAGAAGTAGTCCAATTGAGTCAGTTTACTATTTTATTTATAACTCTCACCCTAATTATCAAAATTTTATGGTTCTAGTTCTTTAGGATTCCTAATTAAATATATCACATTTCATTAGAATGGATCATGGGCCAATTCTTCCATTTGAAGGATCACATTTACCACACAAAATGAACCACAGAAGTTGTGAAGAAACTGGACTAGCCATGATGATTGAGTTACTGGTCTAACTCCCGAAGCCCAAATTTTATGAAACTCTACCATATGTTATTGATTATCCAAAATAATCATGGATAAAAATTTCAGGTCCCAAATCGAAGAAAAAGGGGCCCAACATAGGCTTTGAAGTCTATCCCACCATTCTGGCCGAGAAATAAAATCAGTACAGTATGCATGACATATCTCATGATGTAAGCATCCAATAAAGCTGAGATTTTTCAGTGTGAAAGAGAAGCTACAGAGTCCGACTTTTTTGAAGAAAAAATTCATATTTGAAAGAATATTCCTATTCAAAAACCCTTTCACATTTTTGACAACAAAAAGACTGGATTGAAATGGACAGATTAAAATTGTTTAATCTGCTGGCCATAACTTTGGCTACATAGGTCCAAATTCCTCCAAATTTTGAGAGTAGTCGGCCAACATTATTATCTAAGATTTGGAAAAATGATATTTCACAATATTAGGCTATCTAAATAGACAAGTTGGTGATGAAAGTGCAGGGACAAATTAGGAATGCAAACAGTCCACTCCTTGGGATATAAATACTATCCCCTTCTCTTCTTGAGAGGGGTTGGCATTTCAAAAGAGAGGAGATCATATTGACATGACCAAAGCCTTTAAAAAGTCTTGGGAGGACCTTCCATACTCAATTTTCCACTTGAGAGACATTTCCTCTTCTCTTTGTTTTCATTTACTTTTATGTTCTTCATTGTTGTAATTTTGTATGTCCTTTCTTTGTAATTCTGTTTTAATGAAAAAATTTTCTTCAATATCTCTTATTCTCATCCAAATTATGTAGTTTAATATTAATGTTCATAAAATAGTTTAAATTTATTTGAATCCCCTTCCCTTATTTTTCTTCCTCATTCAATTGAAAATCCGTTTTTAATTATCATCATTGCTCGGGTGTGTGTGTTCGACGTACCACTCTATTCTAATGCCTTTATTTTTCTTCTATTCTTAATTTATCATCATAATTATTATAACCATACTATTAAACTCCAAAATTTATGAGTAAATATCTCATTGGGGTGAGTCAAAATTTAGGTATTTTAAGTGATTGAGAGTATTTTCTCGATGAGTATTCTTTAATTTAACATTGTGTATGTTGGACTTAATATGTCATGGATTAATGACATATTTTGTTTAGCTTGTTGT
The DNA here is from genome assembly GCA_963277665.1 of Viscum album. Taxonomy (NCBI): domain Eukaryota; kingdom Viridiplantae; phylum Streptophyta; class Magnoliopsida; order Santalales; family Viscaceae; genus Viscum; species Viscum album. The sequence continues at coordinate 370,318,877 of OY728140.1, read as the reverse complement.
TTAAATGGATTATTGGAACCATAAATACACTACCATTAACATGTACTGATTGATATTAGAATCCTTGTTAAGTTAATGCTTGGATTAAAGCTTTATCACTTAAAAATTCTAATCGACGTCAACTTGTGAAGTGGGTGTTAATTTAAATGCAGTATAAAGCAAAGATCAAGTATATCACAAGAATAACTCCCTAATAATGATCTCAACCCAATATTTATAAATTTTTTAAATCAATTATAGTCAATCAATCATTTCAATTAAGCTCTGAAAACAAACCCACATAATCAAAATACAATAAACTAAAAACAAATGAATATTACAAAGTATCATTGCCGAGGATTCGACCCGAGTGCTGCTATACACATTAGCAGAGCACCAGAAATTTGACCTGTAGATAGGTGACAATAGTCCGTGTGTTTCAATTATTCTTGTCAAAAAAATACATTTGATTACTTCTATTAATATGTGGAAATTCCATTGTTATTTCATCCACATACTCTACACCATTTGAAATAATAAAGGGTCTAATAATATTCATGTAGCTATTATAGTAATTTTTATTGAAGGTGGGAACACCCCCAAAAATTCCTATAATTTAGATTATCCATTCAATAAACTTGAGGACCAGATATAAGGAACCTTGGTATGATCTAATGCTAATTGATATTCCCAATGAGTGGGTTTCATGTCTGAGAATGGAGTGGATGAATTAGGGGTGGTTTCATTTAAAATGTATTCATCGTGAAATTAACCTTTGTAATCTATTAGGACTAGATCCACTCAGATAATTATTTCATTCCTACCTATAAAAAATATAAATGAAAATTGGTTATTTCATTCAAAAAATGTAAAAGGTTTAGTCCCAATGTGTTTACATACTCTTTATTATGATCTGGGTGAGTCTAATTTATTGATTTTCCACTAATAACCAATTTAAAAGTATAATTACTTATTAAGGTATCGTAGTTTTCCTATGTCTATTCCTAGAAAATACACAATATACCACTAGAATAAACTAACTCCCACTAATATGTAAGTTCTTAAAACTAGGGTGAGTAAAATCACGATAGAATATAGGTTTATTCTGTTGTTAAAGATGATTTTCATCATCAATCTTTCAAGATATTTTTATTTTTATATTATAAACTCTTCAAGATATTTGAACTCTAATAAACATAGTGGAATTTTGGTCAATATTCCATACATCATGGAGATTCAATTGATGATCCACTTCTTAGTTTTAAATCATTGATCACTTAGGCTCTACATTTTTTCACCTCTCTATTAAACTCCCCACATCAGTCCCTATTTTTATATTTTTTTACTCTCAACACATCTCATAATCTTTCAGTGGTTTTCAATATTCCCCCATTAATAAATAATTTCCCAAATTTTTTGAATTAAATCAATTATGAAGATCAATTTTATATCATGTACCCAATAATTCCCATAAATTAGTTATATAATAATATCCTCCACATTTTTCCTTGATAATTTTGCACATTAGCATTCTCACATTATTGTTTAATTTTATATGCTCATTTAACAATTGAATCCATTGAAATTCTAGTAATACCCTCCATATTCTTGGGAATTTCATCATAAGTGATTCCCAAAATATAATTTGAATGAATTTTTATTTTAGAATTATATAATGTCCAATCAATGAATCCTATTTTAATATTTCATTAATTTAACATTAATAAGATAATAACATTTTCAAATATTATTTTTTGGATTTTAGAATAGCACATCATCATTAGATTTCATTTTTAGAACTAATTTTCAAAACTCTATTCATTCTAATTTTTCACTATGTCGGTGAATATTATGAATATCATTGTATGGAAAATATCATAATAGTAAAATTAATATATCAATATTATTAATAGATTCATATATTTTCCATTTGATACATCATGTGTTACTTCATAAGAGTAAAATAACTCTTATGAAGTTCCTAGAATAACTCTTACTATGGTTTGAAATGATTCCTCCATTGCTTGGTCTACCTTTTTTCAATTCCATAGTTTACATATTTCTATAAGATTAAATGAATCTAATAGAATTAAAATGACCTTTATGGTCTTGTGAATATCCCTCATGATTTTATCTTTTATCATATTTTTACTTGTCCACTTCAAATGACACTTATTTTGATTCTAAAATATTCTTACAGAGTTGAATTACTCTAATACAGTTTCTATGCATTTTCTAATTCTCCATTTTTAACAAAACAGGACTGTTATGGAGCCCTCAGGACTCTTAAGAAATATTAAATGAATATTATGAAGAGTATATGGATAATTTTGAAAACATCTATAATTATTTACTTCTACAAATAATCTCATTACTTATTTCAATTTACTCATGGAATTTTAAATCACATCAGAACATTTAAAAAACATTTTTAATACCCAAAAACACCAAAAACAATTTTGAATTATTCTCATCACAATTAGAAAATAAAAACAACCTTAATCAATAATTTTATTGGGATCATTCATTGTGTAAAATTAATTCCACTTCACTATAGGTAGAATCTTCACCATCTTGTGTAAAGTAAATAGGTAATTAGATAAAATCAATGGTATATTTACACTTGAATCAGACATTAACATAAAATTGGTTGGTGAAGGATCAAATCTATAGATAAATAATAAATTTAACACTATGTAATAGTCCTGTACAAGTATATTTAATTTAAAATTGTTTTTAATAGAATTTTACACAAATTTATCAAAGGAGGAGAAAGTGGTAATGAAAGTTAAAAACAGTATATGTGGTTATTATCCGTAAAAAATATATCTAACCAAATCATGGGACATGGTTACTATTTTCCCTTTATGACGTAGGACTATTTACAGTTTAGAATGAATTATATTTTCCTCATATCCACTCTAACATTAATCAACATCTACCAAAGTTATTGGATGTCACCAAATAATGATGACCCTTTACTACATGGGGGGTTGATATCATGGAATATAAATTTTTTTGATCATCAAGAAGTATTAGATAATCAATTATTTCCCCAATTTATTTACAAAATTGGTAGAATTCAAGCATGTGATGGATCTCAGGGAAACAATAACGAATAATTTTGTAAAATCAAATAATATCAGTAGATTTTTATTATCTTATACTACACTCATTGATAATGAAACAATTTTTTTTCATATGAGTTGAATAAATTATCATAAAATAGTAAAATATGATTCATCCCCTTTTCTCACATTCATATTGATTCTGATGTACACGTATAGGTGTTCAAAAAACCCATAATGAAATCTTATAGAAGATAGTGAAATAAAATAAAATATCTATTCTAATATGCAGTCTAATTATTTATAAGTATTTATCACTACATTAGACTCATACTCAAGTAACCAAATATTATATTGTGTACATGATCTTCTCCAAATGTGGCAATTCCTAAATTACCATAGATATAGAACACATTTCTCCACCCACCAATGTCATATAATTCAAGAATTATTACATGTAATTCTATAATTTTTCTCCATTTGTCCTTAACACGTGACATTAAATTATATAGTACTTATGTCCTTACCAAATTAAAATAAATTATATGATCTACCACATCCTTGATACACAATGATAAAATATTTGAAATCTTATCCTTCCTATACAATTTGAAACTACATGGAGTGGTCGTTACATCATTGACATAAATTTCAGGCCATATCATTGAACCTTGCAACATTATATTAAACTATAAGGTAAATTGTTATTGTAACTATAAGAAAATGTATCACATGACATCATAACACTTTATGTTCATGAGTCTTATATTTACTAGAGTACTGTTTATAAAATCTCTTATTTCTTGTTAATGTTTTCCTCTTTAAATTATTATCATGTTACCTTCCTTATATAAATGTGTATCGCTTGATATTATAGCATTTGACTTTTATATTCCATCCAGTTAAGGTTTAATTATCAAATAATTAAAATTCCTCTTTATTCGTATGTAAATATTGATTGATTCATTTTTTTCATAGGATGAATCGTAATACTTGGTCCTATTATCATGGGCCAAGTGATATCAATTTTTTCTCTAAATATATTTTCCATGTTAACCCTTATATTTGATTTTAAACTCATTTATGTTAGGTTTTCTCTATTACTGTTATTATAGTGTACTCATTTCAAATCCTTCAATTGCATGGGATCATCCCTACTATAGGTGGTCCCTTTTCAAGACAATATATTGTTGTGTTCATATTTTCATTGGATTCATAGAAAGGTGACCCAAGAATAGAATACAAATATGTTACACTAATTTACATTAATATTTATTATACATCACAATATATCAGACCTCAAAAAGTAAAGGTTTAGTGACTTTGAGATTATATACATAACTAACTTATTTAAAAAAATCAACATCTCCCATAAATATTTTTATCTCAAGATATCCTATTAGAAAATTTATACATAATACAATTCTTCATAACCAGGGTAATGAAAATATAATAAAGGGTGAGCTCACATACTCAATTAGGTTAAACAAAAATGACATTAACCAATGATCATAAATCCGAATAAGAAAATAATTTGAGTATGAGAACAAAATTTATAGTACACAATCATAAAATAATAGAATTTTACCCTAATAAAAATATATCATAAATCATGAGAGAAGATATAATAAATTAGGCGTAACTCTAGAAATGAGATGTATGAATGTGGAAATATAATTATGATTCATGAAAACATATAATATGAATAAGAATGTGAAATATAAACAATAATATAAAAATATTATTTATATTGAGGCTAACTTCTATAACCATCATCATATTGTAGAAAAAGTCTCTTAGTGGATTGGGTTCACTTCATATTCCCATAAAAATATTGGACAAATTCCTATAGTGGATTAACTTTACTCCTTAGTCCCATAAACATAGATTTGATAGTCTCATAGTGAACTTGGTTTACTCACCATTCCTATATATATCATCATATCATAGATAAAAAATTACCCAATTCATTTTAGGATATTAATGTCCAATCATCATATAATGATAAACCATACATATGTGTGCCACATTATCATGAAATAATTTATAATCCAATCATTATTTTATTAGACAATTAAAACCTAATAGGTATTAGGAAAATGTTAACATTACACAATTATAAGTTATCCAAATAAAGAAGTTGTATAGTATCTTGAGATCATATATTATGTCTATTTTTAATATATTCATGGTCAAATAATATTTTTAAAACATGACTGAAGTCCAATTAGACTAACCATGGTCATTTCTGAAGGTCATTTTTGGTCGGTTACGTAATTGACTATCACCTATTTATATTTTTAATATTTTAATTTTTATAAAAATAAATGGTTGTGAAGGGTTATTGTTGTGTGTATTAATTTAAATAAAAGAAATCATAAAAAACCTAGATAAGTGTTGGAAGAGAATGCGGTTAATCCTGGATTAAGAAATCATGAGTTATTCAATATAAAATTTAATTTATAATGATCTGTTGATAACAAAATAAATAGTATTAATTGGATCATCAACATAAATATATTTTCTAGTCATATTGAAACATTAAAAATCTTATATGAACACCAAGTCTTGCCTTCTCCATTGTGTTGAGTGATGGAAAATCCCCAACTGTAGACTATCCACCACCATTCACCAATTCCCAATTGTGTAATGTTTATCCCTAAATCCACATGAATCCAACTATATGAACCATGGATAGATAGAAGGGAGGTTATATAATTTGGCTATTATTGGAATAAGGTTATCATGATCACTTGGAGAAAGTGGAAAACTTCTTCAAAATCCCTAGGAAAGTTCACTACCCACATAAAAGTAGAATGAAAAATGTAAATAAATAAAATGAGAAGGTATTTGGGAGAATTATGAGACCTCCCTTGCAGATTATTCATGGGTTAGTTTTCTATTACCATGGATTTCATAGATCATAATTACATAAATAATGAAAATCAAAAACTAAAATATAGATGATGAAATAGAACATATTATCACTTCACAAAACATAGATATATTCTAAAAAAATTTAGAAAACGAGTTTATAAAATCCAAAAATATTGGAATTTAGAGTCCTAAAATCCCCCTCACCCCCTTTTATAAATTAGACCATCCAACACTCTAAACATATTTTCAATATTAAATAATACATATATGATAGAATCACCAAATGATCGATATCCATACTCATTATAAAAGAATCGCGAGTTGATGTATTTCAGTTCTTCATTGTAAAATAGAGGAAAAGTGATATTAAAGGGATTTTATTTTATTGGGTTTTTTCATGTGTGTAAAAAATATGGATTTTTATGAATATTATTGGAGAGATTTGGATTTAAATACATACTTTAATAAAAAGATCCAACATTTCTGGTCATGGTCTATCTCATCTCTTCAATGTTATGCATGATCCCAAATTGGTTGGCTCAATCAGACTTGGGCATGTGGAAATTTAAGAAATTCACTTCCATGTCAGGGGGATGAATTTGGTGACTCTACAATGTGATGGGGGACTAGACTACATGGTATAAAGGAAGTAATAGAATTTAAAGAGAATACATGGTCTGGCGAGGGTATTATTTTATCAATAAGAGGAACTCTCATAATTTATATTTTATGTAGTGGGTGAGCTTGGTCCTATGTTTGATATATATCTATATGTCATAGCATAAGGATACTATCAACTTAGAAAGATATAAGCATGTTCATAGGGGAGTCTCATCCATCATATAGTAGGAAGGTTATCTTTGAAATATGATCATTAAATTGGGGAGTCATCAGTGCATGTAGGATCTTAATACATGTAACAGAAATAAAAATCATGTTTAGGACAAATAAAAATTTAGTGATGACGCATGTGATTTATGAGGTTTAGAAAATATGTATTTTGAGTTAAAAAACGATTTTTTTGTTGGATTTGAGCTTAGTTAATTCTAAATATGATATGTATATGTATTGATTCTTCATTTTTGTCTGTTAAAGCATGATTTGTGAGTAAATAAAATTGTGATTGTGTTTGAAGGGATAGCTCACATTTATTTTGATGTGAATATGTTTGTCACATGGATGAGAAATAGTTATAATAAATTAAATGTTTCAAAGTGAACTGATCTTTAATCTTGTTTTGGATGAATCTTTATAAATTATGGTTGGTATTTTATTTAAATATTTGTCATGAATTTCTTATTTAGGGTAGTTAAAGTCTTTAGTGCATTCAATTCTGGTTTTTTGAGTGTTGGATTTGTGATGTGTAATCGAATTGAAGGTTTAGAAGAGAATTCATATTATTATATCTGGCATATATTTTAGATCCTAATATCCAAACTCAGAAACATCAATGAATTCAATTGAGAAACACTCATTTTTGAATTACATTGATCATGGTTTCTTCATCCATGTAGATAGTCGAGCTCCCAATCAACTAAATTTTTTTAGATTATGTTCCATTGGAATCTTTTATTGATAAGGGAGAATTGATATAATAGATTAATATTTTTAATGACTCATATGTTGGTTCAATTTAATCATATATTATTTTTGGACCACTCAAATACATTTATTGTATCATTTTAATTACATTACTTATTTGGGAAGGTGAAATTGAGTCTTTCCTTATGTGGGTGATTATAATTGATCATACTCCAATGTCAATCATCAAAACAAATATGGGAAACAAATTTATCAAACAAATTTATAATATTAAATAAATTTCAAAATAATCTTCCAAACACACCTAAATTCTATATTATCAACATAAAACACATGTTATATGAAATAAAATGGGAATAAAATCATTTTATTATACATTAAAATTTTGAAAAAGTGATTTCTGATCACTCTTCCACATTTTAATACTACCCTCCTAGGAAATTCATCATCATTTTGTTTCAAAACATATTAAATTCAAAAACCCTATATTTCCTTCAAACATGTATATTTTAGATTTATATATCATTGAAAATCATGCCCAAACATGCATAAAATTCCCATAATTTCATATTTTAATATGATTAAAGTGAAGCAACATGTAACTTTAAATAACTATTTGAATGAAAAAAAATTTTAATTATTTTGTAGGCCAAAAAAATTACATCTAGTATGCTAAAAATATTAGTTAAATTCAGAAGTGACATAAGAATACTTTATTCATTTTTAAAGAAACATATTGTATAACTATAATTATCAACAATTAAAACTATAATTTTTAGTTCAAAATACACAACAATTTCCCATTCAAAATAAATTATAAATAACCTATAACATGATTTATCACAAATAGAAAACTATTCAATGTAGGTTTATAGATTTTATTATAGTAAATAAATGAAACTACTACACCCAAATTAATGAATGTTTTCTTTAATATGTAAATTCATGAAATAATTAAATCATAACTGATAGAGTATTTTCATTTTCATAAATTTAATTCTAATATTTTTTTGTAAAAATAGATTTTAAATTATATTGTTCAAATATAGTTAGCTGGTTTTTTAGAAATATTAGTCAATGACCAAGAGAAGATAAAATCATAGAGAATTATAACTACCTTCAAAATACTGTGGGTCTTATTTGATTCGTTACAGTAAAATTAATATCATTATTTTCAATTGAATTACATTCCAAATGCATGAAATTATCTTATCCATATGAAATTCAACCGTAAATCTCTATTCAAAACCATTTTTTCACCTACCACACATGGAATTCAATGTCTCTCTTCATATAAGATAATATATTTATCAAGATATATAATCATACTTGGAAAATGAAAATTTAAAATAGGATTCTGAAAATTCTCATCTATCCACGCTATAACATATGAAAATAATGTTAGTTAGGAGGGCTTGAAAAAGTCTTTTGGTGAATTATGCTTAGTGAGTAAGTTATTATAAAAGATTAAAAATAGGATTGTTAACTCTTTTAAATACAATGAATAATTTATCATGTTAATCAGTAAAGATCCCTTTTAGTCATTTCCATTTAAAATTTTTATATCACAATCATTTTTTTATTTTATTTATGGTTCATGAATATGAATATGATGAATGACTATATCATTATTATTCTTTTTCATGTTTTCTGGAATTTAAATTTTTATTCATTTTTAGCGTAAATAATTTAGAAATTGAGTATAATGAATTTTGATTAATGAAAATGTTTATTATGGACATTAATCACACAAATAATAATTATTAATGCTTTAATATCATATACCTCCCCTTTTTAGTTACATATTTTTATGAAAATATGATGATAAAATGGAATATAATCAATTATAGCATCTCAAGAACAATTAAATCTTTAAAATGACACAAAATGATTCACACACCTCTCACTATCCCATTTATGTGAAATTATTACCAAACAAATACATAGAACCCCATTTCCCCTATTAAAATTTGGATTGATCATGAAAATTTCTTTTTTTAGTGAGGAAATATAAGGGATAACTAGTATTTTAATGATTATTAAACTAATAAGGTTATTAAAGGATAATTAAATTATAAAAAATGGTATATGTTCAAGGTATGTCTCAAGGATTAACTAGGAGATAACCAATCATCAATCTTGTTGTTTTTATCCCCTGAATTCCAAATATTTGAAAGAAAATAGCCAAATACTCTAATTTGTAATAAAAATACCATTCCTCTCTTGAGAAGTTAGTTTATTATAAATATGATGTCAAAGTGGATTAGAAATCACTAAATATGGGAATTTAAATATTTATCAATTTCAAGTGATTTTTTATCTTTAAGTTTTAATTAAAAAAATTATTAAAATTTGGCCAAAGAAAAAATTAGATATTGAAATATAATATGCTTTTTTGGTTCAATAATATGATAAAGATCCCCATAAGGAACATATAGTTAAAAAATACAATTGAGTTCTCAAATCATCTCAAACAATGTTTGAAAAAAATAATCAGAAACAATTAAACCAACATTATATATCAATCAATTTTGAGTTTTTTTTAGGTTTTTTAAAAAAAACGCACTATAAATAGAATGAAAAAAGAGAGAATAAATATGATAATTTAAAAATTAGTTAACCCATCCCCCACACTTAATTACCACTATATACTCAATAAAATGTATAAAATATTATGATTTTTTAAGATGAAAAAATGTAGCATAGTGGAACTGATTATAATTGAGATAATTCACCTAGATATCATTAATACTAGACTTTCGATATCCTTGCGAAATTGTTATTATAAAATTATTGATCTTAAAGGTGGTTTTTATATTTAAGTCCCAAAATATCACATATAAATAAATAAATAGAAATAAGTCTCATATTAAAAATTAAAATTTTAAACTCAGAATAATTGTAATGTGCATAAAAATGGTAGAATAATTTTGGGTGAAACCCACCTAGATGTGTTTGACATTATATTTTCTATTTCCATGAGAACTTAAGATTATCTCCAAAATTCTAAAGGGTGAATATTATTTAACCCATAATACGACATACTAATAGTTCCATGGTAGTTTCAGCCCTTCTTCTAGTAATCCCTAAGTTGAATGTGATTTTTTACACCTCCCATTTGATGGTTATTTTCTTAAATAGAGGTGGTGGTATCAAAATGTTGGTACTATATTCTTCAGCTCTAGCTCAAGATGGATGGGAAGTATTGTCAATTTAATTCCTCTATATCCCAGTGTGGATAATATATACCTCTTTCATGTTCTCTTATAATTTGACCTCTTTAGTCAAGGAATATACTATTGTAAAGTAATTTAGATAATGAAATATATTATTTTAATAAATGATAAAATAATAAGGTAAATTTAATTTAAATTTAGTTTTAACTAAATTGGAATAAATTAAATATATTTTGGGTTTATCTCCATCTTTATTTCCATTTTAACCAACTTTTAACCCTCTACTTCCACTTGGAACTTATTTGTAGAAATGATCACTGTGAAATCTTTGTTTACAAAATTGTTTTTATAAAAATTTGAGGGAATATGGGAGTCTCTTTCTCCACCTCAAAGACATACTATTTAAAATCCTAATTGCACTCCTATATGTCAATGAATTCATAGAAAAATTGTTCTATAAATTGATACAGAACGGCTAACTTAAGATCTCGAATGATCATAATAAACTCCTCTATGAAAGGTGAGGTTCGATGTCTATTTTATTATTTGTAATATATGGAAAGAACTTCTTATATGGGTAAGGATGAGTCAGAAAATTGTTCCATTTTTTAAAATTTTGGACTTTAATTTAAAAACATTAAAATATTTATAATGTGATGATAGAGAGTGGATTTCCTACCTAAATCCTTGAAAATGACACTATGTTAACATATGGATATTAGAGGATCATGGACAAATAATATTTTTAACCCTAGAATGCAGTATAAAGAGGTTGATCATAATTAGTTATCATGATGTTTTACTGATTATTACACTATTCTCAATCACAAATTTATGTTTATAATTTTTTTCATTTTTATAAACAATGTCCTAATATGTTTCTTTTTGTATATTCATGTAAATAAAAGAAATAAGTAAAACACTGGAAAATTATTGGTGGGGAAGAGGATCAAACATGGGTTAGGTAAACATATGTCCTTCATTATCAAAATCAAATTTTTAAGATACATTAATAATCCACTCAATAATACTTCATGGATCACAAAACTATATTTAGTTTATAATTAATAGGACACCTTTAAAAATATATTTGGCACACCAATTCCAACCTCGCCCATTTTTTCTAGCATTGTACATGCCAAAACCAAACAAAATCACTCACCCAGTAACAGTTCCTCATCATGATATGTTAAATCATCAATCCAAAATACACTAATAGTATGAAATTTAGATTGTGAGGAGAGAGGGGAAATGATTTGGTTGAGATTAGAGTAAGGTTGTGGAGATCACAAGGATAATTTAGGATACTACTTCATAATGCATGGTAAAATATACTTCCCTATCACAAAATAAACAAAAATATACCAAAATAAATTATAATGGACTTGGGAGAACTGTGAAAGCTCCCTCTAGGGTTAGAATTATGTTATTACTCTATTACTATGGTGTTGAGAGATCACATTTATATAAAAAAATAATATCACTAACAAAAATTATAGAGTGGAAAGGTAATAGAGTTTTAATTCACATAAAATATATATACTAGAAATTAAAATAAAAATTGAGTATAGAAAATCCCACTTGATGGGAATTAAGAGTCCTCACATTCTACTCAACCCCTTTTATAACATACCCAAGTCCATCCCACAACATATTTTGAAAAATAACTCAAACCCAGTTGCGAGAATCAACCCATGATTGACCAATGTACACTTTTTTTGAAGAATCATGAGCTGATGTGATTCACTTATTTATGGTAGGGTGTAACCCATGTGTTTCTCGATGGATTTCATTCAAGTAAACTATTTTTTAGTGTAAATAAAAAGAAACTATTGGAATGTAATTGAATGGCTCGAGATTTATTAATTTTATTTAATAAAAAACTTTAATACCTATGGGAATTGTCTATCTTGTTTCTTTAATATCCAATAAAACCCCAAATTAGTAGTATTTTTAGTCTTGGGTATGAAAAAATGGTTGCAAGAAACCACCAGATTTAGTACTAAAGATGATTTCTTTAATGTGAGAGGGAGGAGTGGAATGATTATAAGCTGGGATTTAATGTGTTTACAACTAAATACCTTCTCAAGTGCGGAATCTATATGATCGACATGGGGGGATATAATAATTTATATAAAAATTAGTGGGATAACTCATACCTATGTTTGATAAATATATTCATTAAACAAATAAAACTATAACAAATCTGGTTTATAGGTGAATTTCAAAAAAACATCTTTTTGGAATATTATTTATGGTGGATGATCATTTAGTTTGATAGGAATGTATGCTTGAATTATGTGAACAAATATAACAAGAAATCATTATTTTTTTAATACAAAGGAAATTTTAGTTTTTTTTGTGGGATTGAGTGGATAATAAAAATTGTGGGTTTGATTTGAGAATATTGATTTTTTATGTTGGATTTTATCACAGTTGCTACTAGATATGAGATACAGTGCTTTTGGTGCCTCATTAATCTATATTGAAGGTTTTATGGTGAGGTGATGAAGATATAATATTGTTGTAAAGGATAGTACAAATACCTTCTGATGAAAATATGTTTCTTAATTTAGGAAAAATTATATATTGTAAATTGTAATGAGTGTGGTGTACTAACCATAGATATTGTTGTGTCAATGGATTTGAAATCTTTGATCATGATATTGTTGACATGTTGGTCGGGATTCAATTGATCTTAAAATAAAATATTTATAGTGTATAATGTTTTGTTCTTATAGGTGTTTCATTTGGGATATGGAATCTGTTATAATGTGTAGATGATAAATCATTTTCTTCAATTGATCTTGAATTTGGGTTCCTAATAGTTACACTCACAACCTTCATCGACTTCACTTGAACAAAACTCACATACTAATGGGGTAAACCTTAGTTAGATCATCTTGACAGAGATTAAATATATCTTTCACCCATAAAAGATGTAACTCATGTTAAATTTGAATTTTACATAGATATAAGAGAGATCACACACATAATCAACAGTAGCAAGGACTTATTCATTGGCTTGGTTTACTCTTATAATGTTTTAAGAAAATTCATATGTAGCTTCCATATCATTTGACTTACATTAATGATCCTAGATAAATGAAATTTAGGTTTTCTATATGTGTTGTGGATGGACCCTATAATATTCCTCTTTAAATCATAATTAGATATATTGAATCCATTTTATACACTATATTTATAACATTGATTAAATTACACAATAATCTTTAAAACACACACTATTTGTTAATATGAAACAATAAAAATATGATATAAGAAATAAAATGGTGAAATATCAGTATATTATAATTTAATTATTTGAAAAGGTAATTTCTGATCAATAACCCTAGTGAAATAAATTACAGAATTTCAACATATATAAAACCCTTTCATAATATAATTTCAAATTTTCATTCAAAAAGAAGAATAAATATTCATTTCTTTTGATAATTGAGATTTAAAACGAAAAAATCATGAAATGATTGGAATGAATATTACATTTGAATGTAATGAAACATTATAGAGGAATATTCATTATGAAAAATTATTATAAAATTATGATAAAAATTCATGTGATAATCTTTAAAAATAATATTTTTCTCACACTTCTTTGTATATAGATAAAGTTTGAAAAAAATCTGACCAAAAACATTACCATAATATTACACCAATAAAGAATGAAAACTATATTAAAAATACCTTAAGAAATCAAATAATTATATATAAAAGAATCTATAAAATAAAATAATGAATATGAACATGGAGGAGAATGATTTCTGGTCAAAAGAATAGATAACATCAGTTTTACTTACAAATCTCATTTTAGTAAAATACTAAAGAAAAGGGAGAAAATGGTAAGAATATATTTCAAACCCATTAATAACCGTTTGAGAATAATATACAGGGGTTTTATATGGAATGAAATATAATTTAAGTTGATGGAAATTCAAACATGGGAAATCTCGATTTTAAAATGAGAATAGAAAAGAAACCCCTATATTTACTCTTTGCTTCCATTGAAATAACATTAAAATCCTATAAAATGAAAATAACCATATTGAAAACTTATTTCGGAACGTCATTTATTTACATTAACTTTAATAAACCACAACTTTATTCATCCATTACACATATAGGTATTAGTTAATATCTATTTTCATCATCAGATGTTACTGATTTTGATTGTTTCATTCAAGTTCCATAATGATGATGTCGGTCCTCAGTTTTTTATACCATGTTTATAATTCTAAATTTATTCATATTATTAGAATAATAATTTTTCAATGATTTATATAGATCCGCGTTCATTTTAGGGAATTTATAGGTACAGTTCAAGGGAATGAAATCCATGAAGAAATTGATTTGGGTAATTTACTGATCACTATGAGATAATTTATAAAGACAATTCATTTTTATTTTATGTTTTAAGAAATATATTCATGAAAAATATGACATAATAATATCAAATGTTTCAATTATTAATTTATTGATACATACTCTTACTAAAAATGGTGATATTGGTATATAATTATTCGTGTATGTTATTAAACCAACCCAAACAATGGTGTGTTATACTAGTGTACATGTAAACGCTTAGAGTCATATAATAGTAGTATCATTTTATCATAATAATAATGTTGTTAATAAAACATCATTTAAGTTTAGGATTGGATTTATAAATGTTTAATATGAAATGGTAATTGAATAATTTAGAGAATAATATAGGTACTTAATTGATGAATCTACTCCTTATCAACATGGGTTATTTTGGAATGAAGGATTTAGGATTCCATCACGGTAAAAAATACCCACGAACATATACGTATTTGGGATAGTGGAATTGGGAATATATTTAAGATAGAACCAAATATTTTAAGTGGTTTTGGAGTGGTGGAATTGGAAAAAATTTATATGTGAGTTTTGTGTGGCATTTTCACAAATATTCATTCCTTAATGTATACAGATGTCATTTGAAAATTAAAGTGGATAAAAGGTGGGAAATAATGGAATTACGATATTTTTATCTGGATAAATAAATCTTATATACAAACCCGAAATATATACAAACGATTTATATTTATAGAAAATTAAAAATTACAGAATTATGTGTTCTAAGACTATATCATATTAAATATCAATTAAATTTTAATTACTATATTTTTTATATATTTCAATGTTAAATTATATTCATCATTTAAAAGTGATCATTTTAAATTATTAATATTCAAATACACAATATATTAAAAAATTGTTCCTTGAAAAATATCATTTTAACATTAAATAATTTTAACTACATTCTAATAAAATTATTTATTATTATTCCAACTATTTAATTTTATCAATCTATTATTATTAAATTTTTTTTTAATTTTATTGATATATAATGTAATTAATTTATAATAATATTAATACTAATAAAAATAAAAATAACAATATATAACACATTAAAATATATTATTTATAAAAAACTATTTTAATTAAAATATATTTTTTTATTTTATTCCAAAATTATTTATTACTATATCATTTTCAATTAAAAACCATTTCCATTGGATATACCCAATGAACATATATCCAAAAACCATATTCCCAGTGGCCATACATCCAACAACCTTATATATAACAGTCAAATTTCATTCATATATTTTTCCTCACTAAAATCACTCATTCAATTAATTTACTTCTCTATCATAAAGGAAATTATATTTCTGATTTCTTTAATTATTTATATAGATGAAATTGGGGTGGTGATATTTATAGAAAACCATGAGGATGAATTTATTTTTTTCAGGGACTTTTTTATTTACTTGTGTAATTATTCCATGTTTATTTTTCTTAATGATATTTTCTATTGAATTTTCATAATGTATTAGTGTTTATATTTCATTGCAATGTTTTATATTAATATAATTTATCTTGGGTAATTTTAGTTTGGTGTTACATGTGAAATAATTTATCTATTAGAATTATGATTTAATAGAATAAAATACTGTTAAATCATGGTGTGTTAAATTCCACATCCTTAAAATAATTTCACCCTAAAAATTTACTTATAATGAAGAAAATAAATTACGGTTATTCTTCTTCGTTACATCTCCAGGTTCTCATGTACCTTCCAAAAACATTTTATTCCTCCATATATATTTTACCAAGTGAGTGGTATTGTTTCATAGTACATTATCTATATGTTCCGGGATTTCTTCTGTTTTTCCTCATAATAGGGGTCATGTTATAATTATTCTACATCTTTTTATAGTACATATAAAGAGTTTTTTTAATAATTTCTTCTAAATTATAGATGGAAGACATCATTATTTTGGGAATGTTTTAAGGTAATTAGATAATAGTAAGCTATCATCCCCATATGATTGGGGATTTCAAAAGTTCCAATGTAGCTAGGGAACAATATTATATTTTTATTGAATATAATAACCATCATATGTGGTCATAGTTGATGGAATACCTAGTATTTAGCTTCAAACTCTAAATCTCATTGATGATTATTAGTGTATATATTCCGTCAATATTACATAGTTTTAATGTGACATTGAATAGTTTAAATTTTCTCTGTCATTTGTTTAAAAAAATATGGTTCCATCAATTTACACTCTCCAACTTCATCTCTACATGTTGTAGTTCTTCATATATTCCCATTACGAGCCTCCATTTGTGACATTTTATAAATAAAATTGTAACAAATAATTTATGGGAACTATGATTAGGTATTTGTTGATCCCAAACTCCTTAGAAATCCATTTAATATAAACATAACATATCCTCCTGAGATTTAATAGTCCTTTTTAATTAACCATCAGTCAAAGGATAATAAGTAGTATTAAAGATAAAATATATATGTATTAATTATTGAATACTTAATAATAAAATTAAGGTAAACCTTAGATCATTTTTATATACAATTGACAGTGGTACTCAGTGAATCCTTACCACATTTTTTATTTATATCCAAACAAGTTGTCTGAGTTAAAAATATTATTGAATAATAAGGAAATATATTTAATTTATATGTACATAAACTATAACACAAATGGAATTATATAATTTAAAATTATTAAGAATACCTAAAATGAAATCCTTAGTTTTTTTATCTCATTTACATATAAATATGGCCAATGGTGACAAAATACCTTTATAATTCATTCATTATACCTTAACTATTTGAAATATTACGCTTCGATATACATAATCTACAATATCTCTCTTCATGTTTTCATACTAGAAAAGATTCTTGAGATTCTTATATATCTTTTTGGTTTCATAATTGATAGAGAATAATGAGATTTGAGCATCATCGAATATCTCTTTATTGAATTATGGTATTTATGGAACAAAAAGTCATTTTATGGTTCTTATAATACCATCATAGTCAATGATAAACATTGGAATATTCCTTATCCATATTTGTATCTTGGTATCCTCCACCTATTCCTCTTTGATCATTACGTTGATAGTCGTTTGAGTTTTCATTTGGGAAATATAGTATTTATCCTCTTTCCTTATGAATTCTTGGTCCTGAACTTTTATGATTCATAAGTATTGAATCCCTTTAAATCCACATCATGGATAATGTAGCATTATCCTTTCTTCTCAAATCATCATCCACCTATTGTTCCTCTAGAAGGTGGAAATCTATCGATTAGCCATTGTCTTTGGTCAACTCTTACCATATCCTTTAGTTCATGTTAAAATCCTTATATATAAATATATTTTTTAATATTTTATTATATATATATTTAATTATTATCCCCATAAATATATTCCACCATATCTTCACTGAAAATATTACTACTTCAAGCCCCAAATAATGTGTTGGGTAATGTTTCTCATGAGACATTAATTTATATGAGGCATAAGATACTTCAATTTCATTATTCATGAAGAAAAAACATAATCCCTTATTTTATGTATCATTCTATATTACAAGCCCTACTCCTCCATTGGTTTTTGTGAGTATATTTTAAGTGACCATCCTTCTCTATAGATCCATGAAATTTTCATTACATTAATCTATCTAGAGTAAAAAGGCTATAGATTTAATATTGTCAATGGAATTTAATGTTATGTAAATTATGATTAAGTATAAATAATATATATCCAAATAGGAAACCATAGATCTTAATTATTCTGGTTGGTGAGATACTTTATTTAATAACCACTATCATTAATTGATCCAAAGATATACCCTTGCTTGTACTTACATGACCAAATAATGATACTTTTTGTATCTAGAATTAAAAATTACCCAATTTTGAATTCAATTTATTATTTATCAAGGTTTGTATAACAATCCAAAAGTACCTTCATAATATTCCTTTCACTTATATTATATGATAATATCATTTATAAAAATTACCACAAATTATTGAGTTAATATTGAAAGACTTTGTTCATCAAATCCATGAAGATATTAAGGGAATTTGTGAGTCCACTTTTCATAACTATGAAATCATAGTTCCCATACCATGAAAAAATGTTTTTCATTGATATATCCTCCCTTTTATCCTTAATTTATGAAATCTATACTGATGATTGTTTTTGAGAATTATTATTCCCCTATAGTTGATTGAACAATACATATATATGGGGTAGAAGATAGTTGTTCTTGATAGTGAAATTCTTTCATTATAATGAATAAATAGATGCATTAATACATAATTAATTTTAATAAATAGTACTATTTCACCCCATGGTGAAACCCTTGGACATATAAAATCATATCTATATTCCCTTCTTGTTTTTCAATTTCTTTAATTCAATCCATGAAATTCAATAATGAGTTGATGAGATAAGCATAATACATAGAATTATTTCTATTGTAAAATTATCCTTACAATCATGGGGAGGACCAAAAAAAATTTCCATAAATAAATCATTATATTCTTACAAATTAATAATATATTCAATTTCAGGTTTTCCCAAAACTATTTGAGTCAAATTCCACTCATGATTGGATATTAAGGAAAATATAATGAAATTAATTTCAATAGGGATTTCATGGTCATATTTTCATCAAAATATGATCATAAGTTGATTCAATAACAGAAAAATCAATTCCTTTTCCTAATAATTAATATGGGATCTATGTAAATAGATGAAACCAATTCCCAAAACCACATAAAATTCCACTAAAGGGATAATAATAAGCTTTGAAGGAAGCATATTACCACAAACTTATATCATATATGAGTCATAGTATTGGTATATATTCATCTTATAACTATGATTTTCATTAATTATTCAATATCTATCCATTTCGGTTTTTATTTGATTCCCTTATAAATATTACTATATATAAAGGAGTGGCTATATCCGTAATCAAATTAGAAATTTTCATTTATTGAGTGTATGATAAGTGTTACTTTCACAACATAATTTTCATTATCCAATTTTGTAGTTGTGATTTTATATGATTTCCATTTATCACGATTTATTAGAGGTCATTGACATCGATTATCATCATTATCCATTGTACTAGTTTACATGTTATTTAAATATCCACACTCTTTAAAATTGAAGCATTGGATCATGGGTAGTGAAATTGGATACGATTTATTCATATATTTCATTGGCTCACCTATTTATATATCAATGGGATTCATTTACAACATAGTCATCTTTTCATTACATGAATAATTTACATGTCCCCTTAAAAAAATTTGATGCATACTTCCTACCACACTTTCACCATGTATGAATATTGATTTTCTTTAGTCCAAGTGTTTTATCATTGGATTTTCTATAAAAATACATTTTACACTACTTCTCCCTAGATCCATGATAATAATGGGAGTATATAATATCTTTTTCCACCTTTATAGAACAAAACAAATCTCTTCATATCTTTAAAAATACCAAATTGATAATGCATTCTAGACACTTTATTTTAAAACACTAAAAAATAGATTCATTTTTCATTCATAGTTAATAAAAAACCAAAATCATATCTAGAATGTTAGGTGAACTTTTCCTCAAATTTTAAAATAGATTCACCTTCCATTTTTTATACAGAATGAATATATTCTCTTTTATATTATAATGAGTTCGAGGAATGTATTTATTGAAGAAGACCATCTTAAGCTCCACCCAGTCCATGGATTTAATTTCATTATCCCACTTTATATTTTTAATGATTTTCCAATATTGTTAATTCTCACATTCTAAATGAAAAATAGATCTAGTAATATTTTCATTATTTTATAAATACTGAATATAAAATATATGTTCAATTTGGTTGATCCCACACTCAATGATAACTAGGTTGGAAGACTCACCAAAGGAGTGTGGATATTAATATAGAGTTTCACCTTTCTTTGAATATTAGGGAGTATAACATGATTTATTTTAATGTTCATATCTTGAGAGAGTTTTTTGATAATGGATATGATATTTTTTACCCCATATATTAATTAATTTGATTTCAAATTAAAAAAAACCTTAAATTATCTTTTACTGCCATTGTTAACTCAATCTTCCTAGTATTATCATTTTAATAAAACGAAAATGGTTATAGTGAGTATAAATAAATTATAATTATGGTAATAAATCAAATAATAAACAAACTAAATCATATTATATCCTAAAGTATGAAACATTTATTTAAAACTATGATATTTTAGGTTCATCCTATAATAATTTTGGTTCAATATAAGTTGTTTTAGGTTATATCCACTCATTATTCATAAACTAATAATTAAAAAAGAACTAAATAATACTATTAAAGAAACTATGGTTACATATGAAAAACATTCATTCATAATACATCATTTTACATGAATATTCATGGAATATCATAATAAATCACACCACAAAACCGAATGATTTTGTGTCTTTTGAGATAAGATACTTAAAAAAAATATTTTACATCATTTTGAACATCTACCACAAATATTTTAATCAAAAGATACCCTTCTTTGACACATTATTCATAGTACTCTTATTTACAAATTATGTAATGGAAACATAAGAAAGGTTGGGCTCATATCAATAGTATGGGGAAACTCAAGTGTTATTAAAGAAATATCATAAATGATCAATATAAAATCATATAGGTATGATAATATAATCAAGTTACATGGTAAAAACATAAGATAATAATACCCCAAATGAACATAGATTATAAATTCAGTGGCATTTCATAAGGATTTTTTCATAACATCATAAGTGATGTTTATGAAAGTGGAAATATAATATTGTGTCACAAAAACATAACAAAAATATATGAATGTGGTGAAAAAATAAGCATAAAAAATTTCTTATGTCATGTTTTATTTATAATACCATAATCACATAGTGAATTGAGTATCATAGTTTATTAGGTTCACTCCCAATTCATGTGAACATAGAAGACAGAGTTCAATGATGGATTGCGTTTACTTCTTAATCCTCAAAACATAGTTGATTGGGTTCAATATCCAGCACCATATATTTCATCTCGTTCAATATAAAACACTACCTGAAGCATTGGAGGGTTTTTATGGTCTCACCCATCACATAATATCAAACAATACATATTTATGCAATGTGATCATGAAAATATTAATAATTTCATTATAACATAATTAACCTATGATAAAGAAATGGGTATCATAAAAATATTAGCATAACATGGTCAAAACCCATCTAAATAAATAAAGAGGATTATATAATTTTTTAATATCTGTAATGAAACATAATATACATTAAAGGATGTCGATAAAGAGGAAAACCTCATTTATTAGAGTATTATAAAATTTCTTTAAAAAATGAATATATATAATTTTATTTTGATATCTATTTTCATAAAATAAATCATTCATAACAAATTGGAATATATATTACATTCAGAATCAATGAAAACATGTATTGTATTATTCATTGCGAACATGGTTATTAATGAGGGAAAATGAATTCATATGAAAGGTATTGAAAAATATTTTTCTTACACTTTTAATAGATAGAAATGGTTTTAAAAAAACCATACCAAAAATGTTAAAGAATATTAAATTTTTAAAAAATACATCAAGGAAATTTAAAAATGAATTAATAAATCATATATTTATATATAATTTCATCCATGAAACAAGATAAACAATACGGACATGGATTAGAATGATTTCTAAAAAAATAATAGATAAGGTTAGCTTTATATATAAATGTATTTTAAGTAAAATTATGAACTATAGGGATAATAAATGACATTAATACATGTAAAACCAGTTAATAATCTATATAGAAGAAAATAAATGTCTTTTATAGATAAAAACATATAATTTACCCATATAGATGTTAGAAAATCAATCACGATTTAAAAATGAGATTGGTAAAGACACAATTACCTTCACTTGTGACTTTATTAAAGTACTTAGACCTCCAGTATAATATCCATAACCATAATAATAATTTATTTAATGATATTATTCATATATATTAACTTTTAAACAAAAATATTAATCATTAAATATACATATATTAGTTAGTTATTGCTTATTTTAATCACTAGATACGGGTGATTTTGATTATTTTGTACCAGTTACATAATAACGATGTAAGTCATTGTTCTCTGATAATAATTTCATCATTACTAAACTAGTTGAGTTATTATAATTATTATTATTCAGAGATTTATATATACCCATTTTCATCTGATGGAAGTTATGGGTATGGTTTGTGATATTGTAATCCCTGAGAAACATGTTTCGGGAAATTTATTAATAACCATGAGTTACTTTATAATGATCATTCATTTTTAATTTACACTTATTGAACCATATTCATGAAATATATTAATAATTAATATCATATATTAAAAGTTTTAAGGTATTTAAACTTATACATTGTGAAAAATGATGTTGGTATATCCTCATTTATATAGGTTGTTGAACCAACCAAAATGAGGACATGTTATAGTAGTGAACGAGATAGATTATAACATTATATAATTTTAGTATCGTATTCACATGAAAATAATTATTTTAATTTAAAATCAAAAAATTTGATAATAATATTTAGAAATAGTAGATATGATATTATAACTGAAAAGTTCATATATGAACTTAGATACTTACTTGATGAATTCTCTCTTGAATGCGTGTTTCTTTAGAATGAAGGATTTAGGATTGCTTCTTAGAACTAGAAGATATCCAAAGTATTATAATAGTTTTATATGGCAGAAATGGTTAGTTATTAAATATATAAATTAATATTTTTTGATGTTTTGGATTAGTTTTGGAGGGGTCCTTCTATAGTTGAGTTTTGAGTGGAACTCCCTCAAATATTCTTTCTTTAATATATAAAGTTGCCATTTGTAAAGGTAAAGTGGATAAAAAGTGTAAAATAATAGATGTGTGAAATTTTTTGGTCAATAAAGTATACTTTAAAAAATTTATAGATAGGTTTTCTTGACAATTTATGTCTTCGCTTCTTAGTTTGACACATTTTAACCACATTGTACCTCTATCATGGTAACCCACATTTTTTCTTCGGTAAGTTATTTTTATGACAAAAAATGGAAATTAACCTCATAATATAATTTTGTGATGGTAATTTAAATTTTTTAATCTTTTTTGAATAATTACACTTCTAAAAAATAGAAATTTACCTTTTAAATGAAAACACAATATATATATATATAATGTTTTTTTATAAAATTGTATTTTAAAATATTATGTGTCCTTAATAAATTTCCGTATAAATCATTTATTAAATGATTCTTAATATATTTGTTAAATATTAATTCATTACATTATATTTATCATTTGATGGTGTTCAAATTAATTTAATGAAATAACAATATAAAATACTTAAAAATATTTCTTTGAAAAATATAATTTTTATTACACTACATAGTTTTAACCACACCTATTAAAATTGACTAAGAAGGTTAGGGAAGATCCATTTTTATTAAAAAAAATGAAAACAAAGGACAAAAGTAAGATGTACGGGGTCATACAAGTGTTTATTCCCTTGTTCCAAGTTGAACCAAACAAAAGAAAAAGTCAAATATCAAAGTCACAATGGTTGGAAGTATCATAATCACAATACCGGTCAGAATAATAATCCAAATGGCCATGAGACCTTGAAACAATAGTTGTCTTCAGAAATGAGTAGTCTTTCCTACATCATTCTTTTCTTGGAGGAAAAGATTGAAAACCTTCATCATCCATAACAATATTTTTCCATTAGACAAATAATGGCTATAGGTTGATTGTTTTGGGGTCATCCTCTACATCATCCCACCTTCCATGGATTCCATGTTTTCCCTTTAATGTAATAATTTCCTCTTGAATACATGAAAGAATCACACCATTACATGGAATTTATTTTTCCTCAATATCATGACCAAATCATGTCTACTCCTTTTCCAAAATCACTCCCGATTTCTTGTCACCCTCACCTCAGGAAATCATACTATTCCTATGCACCAATGTCATGTCCAAACCTATCCTAGATCTAGTCAAGGTAGGCATACATTCCTTTGTTTCATGCACCATTATAATTTATTCAAAATAATTTGTTGTTGGATGTTTTTGTGAAATTTCGTTAGGAGTATCTTCCACCACTTGCAAAACATCAGCACTCATGTACTCATTGTCACTATCACTAGGGGATTTCCTTCCACCAAAATAATATCTTAATTTTTCAGTGCTTGTCACCTCATCTTCTTCCAAAATGAAGTCTGTTAATTCACTTTTAATGAACAAAAAAAATACAATGGTTTTAAAACACTTATCTTTAGCATGACTAATAACTTGACTGTCAAGAAAGAAGTCAAGTAATCTCTCAGATTCCAACCTTTTAATTTTATCAATCCATTGGTTTAAAAATAATCCTTTGAATTATTTTAATGCACCAAATCCTTATTTAGTAGTAATAATAATAATAATATATAACAAGTAAAAAATATATATTATAAAAAATATTTTATTTAAATATAATTTTTTATTTCATTTCAAAATTATTTAATACTATATTATTTTTAATTACATAATATACCCATTGTATATACCCAATGAAAATATATCAAACAAACATATTTCAAATGGCCATATATCCAATTACCATATATATAATGGTCATATTCCATTTTTATATATATCATTACTAAAATAATTCATTTCATTTATTACATCTCACTCAACAAGTATACGATATTTCTAATTATTTTCCACATTTCCATAATTGAAATCTTGGTGATAATATTTATGTTAAAGCATGAGGATATATATTTTTTGTTTTTTGTTTTTTTATTTACTTGTGGATTTATTGCACTAGCACTTTCTAAAATTATGTTTCATATTGAGTTCTCATAATGGAATAATGTTTATCTACCTTATAATATTTTATATCAACAAAATTCATTTTCTATCATTTTTTTCAGTGTTATGTGTGAAAAAAATATTAAACATAAATTTTATTTAAAGTAAAAAGACACAATAAATTCATTGAGTGTTACACATAGAGATAACTTGACTATTTTTTTGGGTCCAATCACGTCAATTTTTTTTAATTTCCTCTATCCATTTAATCCATGGGGTTTCAGTCCTTATCAATTTGCATTTACTGTATTCAACATCATTAACACTAGAACCCCTTTATTTATTATTATTTTTTCACTCCACATTCCATTTTTTCATTACAAACTATATCTGGTTTGATTCCTATATTCACATGAAAAGTAATAATTTTGAAACCTCCTACCTCAAGTTCATTTAAATACCATTCCACAATATCTCCCATTCCACCCATGTATTTTATTTCTTACTCATTCACACAAAATATAATATCTTAATATTAAAATTTGTGACTTTTATTTATTTACTAAGGTTTTCCACTTACCAGAAATCCCAAATTTAGTATTATGTATAGCATGATTAATACTTTTAAAAGGATATCTAATGACACCCACATCTTATTACAGGTCTAATCACAATTTCCCTAAGTCAACCCTCCATTTTCATATCATTGTCTATTTCACATTTAACATTATGATTTATTGAGTTTATTAGCTCTTATATATTCTTTATGTACACATATTTACTTATAAATTCGATCTCAGTTCTATATTTAGTGTTTATTTCTTATGCTTGAATCATTTAAATTTCATTATAATTCACACTAATTCCACATCCACCATTATCTAATAAAAATTTATTATCCATTGGTATTGAAACTGAATGATTTTGAAATTTTATACTCTATATTTCACATTAGGTCAACCCTAATAATTTACTTGATACACAATGATATAATCATATGATATTCAAACCCCTATTGAAAACTTTTCCCATTTATAAACCAACCTCATGCTCTAAACTATTGAATCATTATAATCCTACCATGGATATTGGTAATGAGTCCATCGTATCTAAATGGACCCCCCCAAGTATGATTATAGGATATGCACCCACAATATATCTCATCAATTCTTGACCCCAGACGTATGTGTCTGTATATATATATATATATTATGTGTTTCATGATGTAAATAATCTCCAATTACATATATAATTCATAGTATAATATCTAAATACATATTTAAAAATTGGTTAATGTTTATCCATAATTTTCCTATCTACTGATACGGTTGTATGCTCATTACTCTATTTTATTCAAGAGTCATCCTAGAAAATATATTATCTTTACATCATCCAATGTTCAATTATCTTATGTTTTGGTTAAATTATTCCATTTTATATGCTTTTTTGGATTTTAATACCTCGATTTTATTCCATCATTTTTCATGAATGTTAATAAGGAATATTTACATTCAATTCATGTTGGTATCTACTACACTACTTATCATTCACATTGATGTTTTTCAATAATATTCAATCTATTTCATTGCTCCTAGTCATAAGAGTATTAATTAAATGATGCATTTTTCTAAATTATAATTCCTTAAATTATATAGTAATTTTAAATAATTAAATTCATCTATAAAATGATTGTTTAATAGAAAATATATAATGAAAAGTCATATACAAAATCAATTTATTTCTCACTAGTCCTATTCAATGTGGAGTACATGAAAAAATAGGAGTCTAAAAGAAAAGTGGAATAATTCTTATAATTTCAAAATTTCCCTCAATAAATTAAAAGATATGCTTGCTACGTAAATATATTTCGTTAAATGTTAGAGAATTTGTACATTTATCCTTTATTAGTCTATATTATTGAGTATAATCAAAATAAATATTTTCCCTATGAATTTTCATATCTTTATATCATGACATATTTTTTATATCAGTTATGTCCATTCATTATAGTATGGTGTTCCATTTTAGGTGTTTATTAATTAAATAAATAAAAAATTATGATGTAGAATATATATATATTATTCATTAAAAGAAAAATAATGATATATGAAAGTTGGATCCATTCTCTGAATGATATACATAAAAGGGAATGCGTATTTATAAAAATGAAGTCATTATAATAATAATTACTCTTCTAAATGACCTAAAGAATCCAGAAAATAAATCGAATAGTCAATCAGCTCTCATAAATGTTATGTAAGAACATATCATTCCTAGGATAAAAAATTTTTTGAAAATTTTTTTTGATGATCTCCAAATAAAACAAAATTTATTATTAAATTATAATAAATATATCAACACATGATATTTTTAATATAGAAAACCCAACTATTGTGTAAAATTAAAAACCCCTAAAGAAACTATAAAAATATATTCAAATATTTGAGGGAATAAAATTAAAATTTATTACCAAATGTAGATTATAATGACAGAGTAAAAAATATGTGTAACCCTTACCCTAATATGATTTTTTCATCTCTCTAAAAAACCATCCTAGGATAAAATGTCACACAAAATAGATCTTGATGTGAAAATTTTCTATCATCGACATGGAACCACTTCAATGGATTATTCCCCTTTTTATGTTGGATCTATTTCATTCCCCTACCAATACACATAAAGGTGATACCTCGTAGTTGTTTTGTAACACCTCATCACATTTGTTTTCTATATGAATCACTCATTATCCACCTTTTATAACACTAAACTGAAGAAAAATTTCTCAATTTTTAAAAACGTAACTGGTTACAATGAAAATTAATGTTTTGAAAAAAACATATATTCTCATTTTTTAAAATGGATTTGGCTGATCTATATTAGTCTCCTCATTCATCCTAATATAAAATTATATACCATCCAACAAAATTTTAAAATCAATAATTGGTTCATATAACCTGTCAAACCCAGACTTCGCTTGATGTATGTTTTTAATTTTAATTTTTATCACATAATTTTATTTTCCTTTACTAAATTGTTCGGTTTAAGGGTGGGTTAGACCTGATGTGAGTTATTCCCTTTTTCATTGATAAGTGAGAATTGGCTTGGAAATACACGATGTGCGTACAGGGCACGAGGGAAGCCATGTAGCTTCACCAGTTTAACGTTCGCCTGTCCCGGTGCGCGGGTGGTTGACTAACATAATTAGAATAACATTTTTATTATTTTAATTATTATGATCATTATAATTATTATCAATAGTATTGTTATCATCATTATTATTATTACTATTCTTATTATTAGTTTACGTTAGAATTTATTTTTATATTTTATTTCTTTTTTATTTTCCATCTCTCTCTTTTTAATTTTATTTTAACCCTTTTTCCTCCATTTCTTTTTTTTCCTCTATATTTTATTTATTCTCTCCCTAACACTCCCTCCCCATGGCGTAATGTTCATTTTTGTATTCCATTAATCCTAGGCGTTGCAACTCACCTGAGAGTGTCGTCCCACTTGTCCCGGCCTGCCTTGCATCAGCCAACCTCACACCGGCCTGCCACACCCCGGCATGCCTCACCCCGGCCTTCCTCGCACTGGCCTCCCTCTTGTACCATGCCGTGACCTCGTGCACCTCCCTCCTTCCCTGCTACCTCAGTGGCCGCGACACCCTCCCACTGCCTTGAGCAGATGCCACCCTCTTGCTCGACCCAACTATGTTGTGCGGCACCTCTCACCTCCCCAGTCAAGCAGGCTATCGGCTTCCCCCACTACCCTCCACTGTTACGCCGACCTTCCCTGTTGCCTCCCCGTGAAAGCCACACCAGATAACACACCTCCCTCCTACTCTGCCCAGACCACCGACCGCACAGCTCCCTCTACCCTCCCACTTTTCCCAGCTGCACCCTTCCTCTCAGCCTCTTCCCTTGGCTGAGTTTCATTTTTTTCTGGTGGTTCTCTTTGTTTTTCCGGTGCAGCACAAGTCCAGAAAGCCCCATCAACCTTCATCCATCCTTCCGAACTCCTCGTCATAGGTGAAGAGTCCCCCATTGTTCATACTCTTATTTTTTGTGATCTCCCATATAGGGTTTAGTTTTTGTTTGCATTATTTTTGATGTATTCATGTGTTTCCTTGTTTTTAGGATGTATTTGGGGTTTGTTTGAACTGCGTTGGCGTGCGTTGGTCTTTGCGCACCAATTTCTGTGAGGCTGCGATACACCGGTAGGTGATTCCGCAAACAACTATTAATTACCAATCATTTTCATGTTTATCTAATAAGTTTAACACCTTTTGTCTATTTTTTACATACTGCAAAATTATCTTTGACTAATTTTCATTGTGCATTAATTTTAGTTAGAGTTATGTTTAAGGGATATTGGTGAATTTCATTGTGAAAACCTGTTTTGGACTGTTTATAAGTGTTTTGAAAACTGTACGGTGTGTGTATTAGGATGTTTGGATGGTTCAATTATGTTTTGGCGTAGTAATAAAAATGTGGTTGTCTTGAAAAAAAAAATTTTGAGTGAATTTTTTCCCTTTAAATATTTTTCAACTTTTTTGGAAACTGTTTAATTATTTTTTTAGTTGTTTTCTTGATTATAGAAAGTGTTTTTATAAAACTGTGCAGCTGTTTTAATTTAATGAGCAAGCGGCGCATGTTCAGTTCTATAAAGTTTTGGTGTGCATGTGGTTTTAAAAGAGGATATTGGTGTGCGAATGAAATGTTCTTGTGTGTAATCAAATTGTTTGGCTTTTAGGTGCTAATGTGACATGTTATGTTAACTTTTGTTTTTGGTGAGCACAAATAGGGAAGCATGGGGTATTAGGTGGGGAAACTAGGACTAGTGAGCTAGTGTTCTGGAGTTGGCTTGGCCTAGTTTTACTGGCAGGATTGACGATTGCAACACTAACTAAAAAGATTACAAATGAAGGTTGTGGATTTCTAAGACACGTTTTTTGAGGTTCGTGGTCTTCTAATCCATGTTTTCTGTGGGTCATGGTTTCTATGCCACATTTCACTAAGACACGACGTTCTAGGGTCCCACCCGTTTCTAGTACCCATATGGCCTCCCCCATCCTTTGGTGATACCAGTTACATTGTGCACATCGATGACACATAATATGTCACTTGAGTTACTACCCAAACATGTGTTTTCTTTAAACTTCTTTTCTTTATGGTCACTTTATGAAAAACTGTTTTCACTAACGTTGTTAAGAATTTATTACTTTATATTATTTATCATTACAAATGTAATTGTCTTTTAATTCTTGTGCATAGAATATTTTCTTGGTGAAATCTTTTTGGGTGATTTCTCATACCCTACTTACACCTTTGGGTGTAGGTATAGTTGTTTATGTCTGATACAGTTAGGGGTCCAGCATTTGGGAGCGGTAGTTCAGGTTTTTAGCAAACCTCTTGGAGTGGCGTTGTGGTAGTTCCTTGAGGGTGGTGTCCTCCCACCGGGCAACAGTTATTGGGTTTGTTTTTGGTCACCATACATTGAGTGTTGTTTGGGTTTTGGTTTTACATGTGACTCAAAAATATGGTTTTGGTTAGAGGCTTTTCTGGCTGTGACTCTTAATTTTAGTTGGATTTATTTTGTTGGTTTCTTTATATTTTTTTGTTCTGGTAAAATTATTCCCAAGGTTTATTCTGATACCCGAGAACTTGTGCCAGCCTGTGGGGATTAGGAATGCCCTTCGGGCCTTGCTCTGGGCCAGGTCGAGCGTTGGTACGGATAGAGACCCAACTTGGTTCATGAATAAATTGTGTCAGAGGAGGTTTTGTTTTCTGGGTTATTTCATTTGTGATGAGTCTGGTTAGACATGAGCTAGGATTCTCGGGGCTCAGAATTCTGGTTGCAAGTAAGGTGCCTGGCTAGCAGTCCTCGTGACTGACCTTCAGTCACCATGGGATGTAGGGATGCTTGTTTGACTTCTCTTCAAGGCAGGATGTGCAGGCTGCAGACTATGCGTGGACATCAGGCGAGGAAGAAGAATTTAGACACGATGTTACTTTTGCATGTTTGGTTTACTTATGATTACTTATCTTGTAGGAAATTTTATTTTTCTCTAGATATGATATATTTATGATGCTCTTTTATTATTGTTTCTCTTTGCAGCAAGATTCCTTCCCGGAGAGCTTATACGCACCCATGGGAGGAATCCAGAGAGAGTTCTCCCTCGCCGCTTGATCAGAGATTGGTAGAAGTTGTGGTACGAGCTGTTCAGGCTTTAGGACAGGGGGCGACTCCTTCCCCCTCCCCTATTCTAGCTAGAGGAGATGGTTCTGGATCCAAGAAGGATACAGCTTAAGAGTTTTTGAATAATAAACCTCCTTCATTCCGAGGTAGTTCAGAACCTCCAGAGCTAGAGGAATGAATTGAAAAGATAGAGCATATGTTCGAGTTCCATGACATGCCAGAGGAAGTTAGGGTAAAGTGTGCCTCATTATAGCTAGAGGGTTCCAGTCGCAAGTGGTGGGAATTAGTGATTCTGGTTGGGAAGAATGAGAAGATGAGTTGTAAGGATTTTAATGCTATCTTTATCGAGCATTATTGTCTTGAGTTACTATCTTACAGTAGATCATGGGAGTTCTTGGATCATTTACAAGGGGATCAGACAGTGATGGAGTATGAAAACTGCTTTTCTTAGCTAGTTCGGTACATGCCTGAGATTGTTTCAAGTGAATATTTGAAAGATCAGATGTTTGAGAATGGTCTTTGACCAGAAATCAACTTCCAGGTTTACTTATTCAAGCTGGGAACTTATGACGAGGTGGTCGATCATGCTTGCATGGTCGAGATTGACCAGAGAGGAAAGTCGGGGTTTTCTGGATCATTGTCCGGGTTTGGTAGTGGCGGTTCATTTGAGAAGAAGAGGAAGTGTGATGAGCAATGAAAGAAGAGTAGTGGAAGCTCAGGTCATCCTCCCAGGAATACTTCATCTGGCGATTCAGGTGCAGGTTCTATGGTGTTCCATCAGTGTGGAAGGGTAGAGAACATCTGACATGTATGTCTATACCCTCCCATACCTTTCCATGGGCGTGGAGTTGTAGGACATCTAAAGAGTTTCTATAGGATTGTACACCCTTACCAGAGTAGGACTAGATCTATAGCTTCTAGAGGGGTATCAGTTTAGTCAGAGCCGACCAGGATGACGGGATCTCGGTTCGGTGGCTGGGGTGGTAGGACCAGATTGTCTTTGGGGTAGAGCCAGATCTGGGTAGATCCTCAGGTGAGTGGTCGTTCTATGGAAGGGACCAGGAATATTCATGCTATGGATCATGCACTAGCCAGATCTGATGCAGGACCTTCGACTGTTCGAGGCACCATTCTGATTACATCTTATATAGCTGTAGTTTTATTTGATATTGTGGATTCAGTTTCTTTTATATATGCCCATCTTGTGAACCTGTTGTACCTACCAACCGATCTATTATCTCTTTCCATGGAGTTGGTAACGTTGTTGTGGAAAAAGAGGGATAAAGGCCTTAGGTGTTCGTTGTGTGCACTCTCTGTGTCAGGAGTCGAGATGGAGTGGGATTTCTTGCTATTTGATATGGACCTGTTTGATGTGATCCTCGGAATGGACTGGATGGTGTGATTTCAAGTGAATATTGACTACTATCAGTGACGAGTTAGTTTTATGGAACCAGATGGGAGTCCTCAGTTATTTTATGTAAAATGGCATCCTCAGTCGGGTTGCGCGGGACCTCCACTCCCAGATTTGGGGAATCTTGTATATCAGTTTTTTTCGCTTGCATTGGAGGTCAATGGTGGTGTTTATCAGGGAGGATTACCTCATGTAGTGGATGAGTTCCCATAGGTCTTCCCAAGTGACTTTTCAGGGTTACCCCAGGAGTGGGACGTGGATTTCTCGATTGAGATGGCATCAGAAACACAGCCTATATCTCATCCCACATATAGCATGGCCCCCACCGAATTGAGAGAATTAATGATATAGTTGGACAATTTGGAATCAAAAGGATTCATTCCCCCGAGCATCACGTTTTGGGTCACCCTAGTTTTATTCATGAATAAGATCGATGGAACCATCCGGCTGTGCATTGATTACCAGAAGTTGAATAAGGTGACCATCAAGAATAAATAATCTTTGACCCAGATTGATGATTTGTTCGAACAGTTGAAGGGGGAAAAGTGGTTCTCCAAAATTGACTTGCTTTCGGGCTACCACTAACTCAGGGTGAGAGAAAAAGACATTCCGAAGATGGATTTTCAATGTAGGTATGATCACTTCAAGTATCCATTCATGCCTTTCAGATTGATGAATGCTTTGGCAGTTTTCAGGGCACTCATGAATAGGTTGTTCCACCAATATCTCGACTCATTTTTCATGGTATTTGTGAATGACATCCTAGTTTATTCTGGATCTGAGGAGGAACATGAAACTCACCTGTGCATTGTTTTGGGAACATTGCGGGACCACCGCCTGTATACCAAACTCTCTAAGTGCACATTCTCGATCGGGGAAGTGAAGTTTCTTGGGCATGTCATCTCATAACAAGGGGTTTTAGTGGATCATGATAAGATCAATGAAGTTATGTCATGGGAACAATTGAGTAATGTGTTTGAGATCAAGATTTTTCTTGGCTTTGTAGTTTATTACAGGCATTTTGTTCGGGATTTCTCACAGCTTGCCTCCCCCATGACTGCACTCACCTGGAAGGGGGTGAAGTTTGAATGGAGCCCACAGTTACAGGCATCCATTGAGGAGTTTAAGAGGTTGTTAACCACCGCACCAATGTTGATCTTACTAGAGTCTGGGAAGGACTACGTGGTCTATCATTATGCTTCAGGTATGGGCCTTGGGTGTGTACTGATGAAGGATAATCATGTGGTGGCTTATAGTTCCCACCAACTCCGGTCACATGAGAGGAATTATCCTACTCACAACATGGATTTGGAAACGGTGATGCATGCCCTAAATACATGGTGTCACTACCTCTTTGGGGAGAAATTTGTTGTCTATTCTGATTATAAGAGCATAGCCTACATTTTCTCATGTAAGGATCTCAATCTGAGGCAGCACCGTTGGATCGAGTATCTGCAGGGATTTGAATTTAACATATTCTATACTCCGGGCAATGGAAATGTGGTGGCTGGCACATTGAGTAGGAGGGTACCAGTGTAGGCATTGAGGAAGACCAGCGATGAGTGGACTTTGATGGGGATCTTCACCTAGATTCACTTGTAGAGTAGGGAGCACAGTGGAGGTAATTTCTTGGATATCATTTAGTTGACTCCCACTCTTCTGGAGTTGATTCATTAGGAGCAGCCCGATGATGAGCTGTGTCAGCAATCTATGCAGTTTATTCATGGTGGGGAGACCCCTTCTAATTATTCTTTGTCTCTCGAGAGGATCTTGTCCTTCAAGGGTCGTTCAGTGGTGTTTTTTGCTTTATAGAAGGTGGTGATGTCGGATAGCCACCAATCTCAGGGGTCCATCTATCATGGTACTACCAAGATGTATTATGATGTTCATCGCTAGTTCTGGTGGCCAGGTCTGAGACGGGACATAGCAAACTTTGTATCGAGATGCTACACTTTTCAGTAGGTGAAAGCAGAGCATCAGAGACCATCTGGCCCACTTTAGCCATTACCCATTCTTACCTGGAAGTGGGATGAGTTATCCATTGATATCATTGTTGGCTTTCCTCGTACACCTCTGGAGAGGAATGCTATTTGGGTAGTTATTGATCATTTGACCAAGTCGGATCACTTTATCCAAATCAGATATATAGTGATGGTGGGTGAGTTGGGCTGTTTGTATGTCAGGAAGTGGTCAGACATCATGGTGTTCCATCAGCCGTTGTTTCTGATAGGGACCCCTACTTCACCACTTGGTTTTGGAGAGGCCTCCAGAAGGCTTTGGGGTTTCATATTATGATGAGCACAACATACCATCTTCAGACGGATGGACAGACTTAACTGGCAAATCATAATCTGGAGGACATGCTTCGTGCATGTGTGTTGGATTTCAGAGGTTCATGGGATAGACATTTGGGATTTTTCAAATTTTCTTATAATAACAGTTACCAATACTCTATTAGAATGGGACCCTTTTAAGCGCTCTATGGTCGTCCTTATCGGTCTCCTTTGTGTTGGGCTGAGGAAGGAGAGACCTCGCTTTTGGGACTGAGCCTAGTTCAGGAGACGTCTGAGATGGTCAAGGTGATTAGATAACGGTTTTTTACAGCACAGAGTCACCAAAAATATTATATATATCAGAGGCCTCGAGATATTGAGTTTTCAGTTGGGGATAGAGTGTTCTTGAAGGTGTCCCCTCACTTGGGTCACCACCACTTGGGAAAGCAGGAGAGGCTGACATCGAGGTATGTTGGGCCTTTCGAGATTACTGAGTGGATTGGCAAGGTGGAATACAGGTTAGCTTTTCCTTCACAGTTTACGTTGAATCACGATGTATTTCATGTCTCCAAACTGAAAAAGTATAATCTCGATCCATTGCATGTGTTGAATTGGGAGGAGTTAGATATTTTTCCTGACTTATCAGTGTTTGAGCAGCCAGTGCGGATAGTGGATTCTCAAGAGAAGGTTCTTCGTGGAAAGATCATTCCTTTTGTTCGTATTATTTGGCAGCATGGGAATGATGAGAATAAGTCTTGGGAGCGGATGTCTAGGGTTGAGCAGGAGTACCCATTTCTATTCTATAACCAGGCTTCGAATTGACATTCTGAGGGCATAAAGTTTTCATGGTGGGGAGAATTTTCACACCCAGACTTCGCTTGAGGTATGTTTTTAATTTTAATTTTTATCCAATTATTTTATTTGCCTTTATTAATTTTTTTGGTTTAAGGGTGGGATGAACCTGTTGTGAGTTTTTTGCTTTTGTGCTGATAAGTGAGTGTTGGCTTGGTAATACGCGATGCACAGACAGGGAATGGGTGAAGCCATGTAGCTTCGCCAGTTTAATGTGTGCCCTGCCCGGTGCGCGAGTGGTTGACTAACATAATTAGAATAACATTTTGATTATTGTAATTATTATTATTATTATAGTAATTATTATAAATAGTATTGTTATCATTATTATTATTTTAGGTTGGAATTTATTTTTATATTTCATTTCATTTTTATTTTCCATCTCTTTTTTTCATTTTATTTTATCCATTTACCTTCTTTTCATTTTATTTTTTTCTTCTCTCTGTTATTTATTATCTACCTCACAATCCCTCTCCATGGTGCATTGTTCATCTGTGGTTTCCCCTAACCCTAGGCACCGTAACTCCCCTGCATGTGTCGTCCCACTCGTCTCGGCCTGCCGCGCCTCGGCCAGCTTCGCCCCAGCCAGCCTCGCACTGGCCACCCTCTTGCACCCAGCTGTGACCCTGCACACCTCCCTCCTTCACTGATACTTCAGCGGTTGTGACACCCTCCCACTGCATTGAGCCGACAACGCCCTCCTGCTCGACCCAGCCACATCGTGCTGCACCTCACGCCTCTTCAGTCCAGCAGGTTGCTGGCTTCCCTCGCTACCCTCCCCTATTGAGCTGTGCTTCCCTGCTGCCTCCCTGGGACAACCACACATGATCACACACCTCCCTCCCACTCTGCCCAGACTGCCAACGACACACCTCCATCTACTGTCCCACTTTTCTTAGCCACACCCTGTGATTAAGCGGGGATTTGTCGCAGATGCCCGATCAAAATATTATTTACCTAAGAATGCAATATAGTGCACTCCCAGGGTCGGTCTCAAGAAGGAAAATTACACAACACCAAAATTCTATTGTCACTATTTATTTTCTAACTAATATATAATATAAAGATGAGTTTGAAATATGCATAAAATATGAATATATATATATATATATATGTAATGCAAACAATTTGACGTTAAAAAGAAGAAAGAATAAATTTGTTCTTGGAGGATCATAATGGTCGATATCATTGTTTATTAAAATATTATCAATATCAATTCAATGTAGTGATCAAAATCTATCACACTACACCCTCTTATTTGAAATGTTATTTCCCCAACACCGAGATCTCTGCATGTAGGGAAATACTCTTCCTAAAGTCGTCTAGGAGATCTCTTTGCCGACCATCGCTATAAAAGCCATACTCCATCATATGCATGACTTATATAGTGAAGGGAAGGATAAATGATGAATGAGAAGAAGAACACGGTGATAGAGAAAATGGGGAAATCGCACATCATAATCAATTTAACCACCACCAAAATTCTCAGAATTAAATAAAGATATTTAAATTGAAGCACAATGAAACTCAAACAACCACCATTCTCCTCTTCAAACAAACATCGAGGTTAGTTCTCCATTTTCATGGAGTTAGAAGAGAATACGGTGGGAGAAACACATAAAAGTAAAAATGGAAGAATGAGGTATGAAGAAGAAGAATAAAATAATGTATATTAATAATATGAATAAAAAATTACAGAAATAATCTCCACCTTATCCCCCCTGGAATGGATATATCATAAACTGGGAGAATGGACACATATTTATAGGGAGACGGGGTGACAAATTCATACACAAAACAATTAATCCTAAAGATTACGCGTAGAGAAGTCCTTAAATGACCGAATCTGTAATAGTTGTCTTCATAAATGATGTTCAGTAATGTCTCCTCAGTTTTCTTCCAAAATTTTAGCTTCATTGGACGCGCCTAGAAGGAGTTATGAATTTAATATTAGAGGTTTCCTTTTTGGGAGGCAGCTTCCAGGCAGCTTCCTACATATGTATGTCGTTAAATGTCCCTCATAATGGATTCCAAACGACTTGAAATTTATTTTATAAACTCTCCCATGAGTCCCCGTACATCTCCAAGTGGAATAATCTAATTTGGAGTTGTTTAGACTGAATTGGGATTCCGTTATGGAAGTGAGGTCCGTTCTGTCCGCCCAGAAAACTGTTCAACTTCATTGAATTTTTACAGCTTCTAGAGGATCGAATCAGCTCCTGGTCCAGACGACAAAAATGAAGGCAATATAATAAGGATTCTAGAAAAATTTGAATCAACAAATTTGGAATTTTATTTTTCCGGAAATGACCAAAATACGCCTGATGTAAAATTCTGTCAAAAATCCAGAATTAGTCATTTTTCACATTTTGCTCAAAATAACACTAAAACCTAAAAACAAGATAATTACCCATTAAATAACACTTTTGTGGGATTATAAACTATTTTTTACAGTATAAAATATATGAAAATATGAGCTTCATCACCCTGCCACACGACCTCCTCCCTTTGTTGAGTTTATTTCTTTCGAAGGTTCTCTTTGTTGTTTCGGTGCCGCACAAGCCCGTACATCCCCGTCAACATTTTCCAGACCTCCTGGACTCCTCGTATTTGGTGTAGAGTCCCTCTTTGTTCATACTCTAATTTTTGGTGATGACACGGATAGGGTTTAGTTTGTGTTTGGATTATTTTCATTTCATTCATGTCTTGCCTTATTTTAGGGCGTATTTGGGGTTTGTTTAAACTACATTGGCATGAAATGGTCTTTGCACACGAATTTTGCGAGGCTTCGATACACCGTTAGGTGATTCTACACACAAGTATTAATTAACAATTAGTTCCTTTTTTATCTGATTAGTTTAACACCTTTTTTCTATTTGTTTACATACTGTGAAATTATCTTTGACAAAGTTTTATTTTGAATTTTTTTTAGATAGAGTTATGTTTAAGTGATATTGGTGAATTTCATTGTGAAAACCATTTTTGTACTATTTATCGGTGTTTTTCAAACTATGTGGTGTGTGTGTTAGGAAGTGTGGATGGTGAAATTATGTTTTGGAAAAGTATTAAAAATGTGGTTGTCTTGAAAAATAATGTTTTGAGTGACTTGTTTCGCATTAAATTTTTTTGATACTTTTATGGAAATTATTTAATGATTTTTTTTAGTGATTTTCTTGATTATAAAAAGTGTTTTTATAAAACTGTGCAGTTGGTTAAATATAATGTGAAAGCGGTGCAGGTTAAGTTCTAAATTTTTTTGGTGTGATTGTGGTTTTAAATGAGGAAATCAGTGTGCAATTGACATGTTCTTGTGTTTAAGTACCTAGTTCATCTTTTAGGTGTTAATGTGATATGTTATGTGAACTATGATTTTAGGTGAGCACAAAGAGGGAATCCTGGGGTATTATGTGGGAAATCTAGAAGTAGTGAGCTAGTGTTCCGGAGATGGCTTGTCCCTATTTCACTGGCAGGATTGAT
The DNA here is from genome assembly GCA_963277665.1 of Viscum album. Lineage (NCBI taxonomy): Eukaryota > Viridiplantae > Streptophyta > Magnoliopsida > Santalales > Viscaceae > Viscum > Viscum album. Next base: position 370,278,767 of record OY728140.1, on the reverse strand, counting down.
GATTGCAACACTAACTAAACAGAAGATGACTGAGGTTTGTGTCTTTCTAAGCCATGTTTTCTAAGGTTCGCAGTCTTCTAAGACACTTTTTCTGAGGGTCATGGTTTCTAAGCCACGTTTCACTGAGACATGACGTTCTAGTGTCCCACCTGTTTCTAGTACCCATAGGGCCTCTCCTATCCTATGGTGCTTCCAGTTACATTGTGCACACCAATAATACATAATATGTCACTTGAGTTACTACCCAAACATGTGTTTTCTTTAAACTGGTTTTCTTTAAGGTCACTTTATGAAAAACTATTTTCACTAATGTTGTTAAGAATTTCATATTTTCTTTAATTTATCATTGAAAATGTAATTGTCTTTTAATGATTGTGCATGGAATCTTTTCTTGGTGATATCCTGGTGTGCGATTGCTCACACCCTACTAAAACTTTTAGGTGTAAGTAAATTTGTTTATGTCTAATCCAAGTAAGTGTCCAGTGTTTGGGAGCGGTGGTTCAGGTTGTTAGTAGACCTATTGATGTGGCGTTGTGGTGGTGGCTTAATGGTAGTGTCCTCCTATTGGGTGATAGTTTTTGGGTTGGTTTTTGTTCACCATACTTTGAGTTTTGTTTGGGTTTTAGTTTTACATGTGACTCAAAAATCTGGTTTTGGTTAGAGGATTGTTTGGTTGTGACTCTTACTTTTGTTCAGTTTATTTTTTTGGTTTCTTTATATTTTTTTTCTAGTAAAATCATTCCCAAAATTTATTTTGATACCCGGGCACTTGTGCCAGCCCGTGGGGATCGGGAATTCCCTTTGGGGCTTTCCGCAAGTTGGTTTAGGCATCTGTTCAGATGGTGACCTAACTTGGTTCATGACATCACCCCAAATATTAACCTGTTGTAGAAATTTTAAAATTATCCCTTTGAAACTAAGACATAAAAATGATAGCTTCCCTTGAAAAATAAATCCAAATGTTTAAGTATTTTTTTATACCAGTTTATAAAATGTCATGAAAATTAAAACATAACTTTTTTAACTTTTACTCTCCCATAATATTTATCACTATAAAAATAGATAGACCAATATAATTTAAGTTCTCCCACTTATCAACATTTTTGAGGGGATCCTCTCCACTTAGTTTATTTTTTTATAACTAAATAATACTCTGACATATTGGGTCTTTTTTTTATGATTCATTATTTATTTTTATTCATTATTATGATTTTCATATTTCATGATAGAAGTAATAAAGTATTTTTTTAGTCTTTTTTTAAATCATCCACTATATGTAAAAGAAATTAATGATGTTGATTTTTTGTTAAACAATTTTCCAATGTATGGGACTATTGAACTTGGAAAGTTTAATTTTACATTTGATAATATGAGTTTCATGTATTGGTATCGTTTTAAATTTAGGAAAATTTCAAGACCTTTATGATCTGAAAAATTAATCTTACATATGTTGAATGTTTCAATTTTTTCTAATTCACTTAATTTTACATATTATAGAGGTAGTGAAGATTTGATTTTACATATCGAATATTTGGTTTTGTTTGGACCCTTAGATGTGGAGGATTGACTCTTATATGTTCAGTGAAATCAAAGATAAATTTTTATATATTTAGGAAGTTACTTTTATATTTGATGATAGATTTGAAGAACTCTTTATTTGGAATCTTATTGTTTGGGAGTTAAGGGAAATAATTTTATATATTAATGTTATTATTATTATGTATTTATCGACCGTAAATTATTAATAATATAATATCATAGTATTTTTTAAGATATGTTCTAATGAAAAGGATATTACTATTATTCTTTTCAAAGAGTTATAAACTCGATAATAATATGACTCTTACATATATAGGTACATTTGGATGTAACCATTATGTATTCAGAGTTGAACTTCACATTTTGTAAAAATTATTCTGATGGGTGGAAATAATCATGTCATGATTAATTTTTTATCATTTTTTATTATTGGGTTAGTTATAAAAATCTATTATTCATATTCTAGATTATAATATTCATAACTCAACTGGTTTGAGTTTTGATAGAAGTTTTTATTTAATGACTGTAGGGTTTATTAAATGGAGTAAATTTTGATTAAGATAGGATATTTTATGATAATTTATATAATGATTTAAATGATTATTTGGATTTATTTATAGGTTATTAAATGTGAATAATTCATTGAAAATAAATGAGGAATAAAGATGGAATTAGTTGTTGGGTATTATTGTATTATTTTTTGTAAAATTCAAATATACTAGTGGTGGAACACAAGAGACACAATGTGATCTATCCTAATGTGAACCAATGTTTGATGTCAAAATTTTTACATGACACCCTTTCTATTTTCCTCATGATACATCATTCAATATCATTATGGCCCAAAGATTAGTGATTCTATACTAGAAACATATTATAAAATTTGTCATTGGTCTAATTGTTTCATTATTTAATTGGGTTGTATTATCTTGTTCTATAAAGTTGTTTCATGTGTCATACACACTGGTTAAACCTTCATAAATGTTATGTGTCTTGGTTAATATTACCTAAAAAAATGTTTGTTCATTGGTTATTCCTCGTGTTTAGTAAAATGTATGGGTTTTTGTTGTGACTTGGTCTAGTTAAAGGAAATTGGCTCTTACACCCTATCAAAATATAGGTTTTGGTTTTGTGCTACCAAGTGTGTAAATAGTAGGGTTTTTTTTGGTTTGTTCCTTTGTGTTTGAAAAAATTGGGTTGTAATTATTTGTCACTCTATTTAAAAAGTAGAGTCTTTAATGTGAGTAACATACCTCTCAGGAAGTATAAGGGTGTGAACAGTAAACATAGTTCCTTTTTTAAATGAACTTTTATAAAAATACTTTTTCTATTTCATTTACTTTAATTAAATACACTCTTAACAATTACAACAACATTTTTATCCATGAATTGTTTAACCCTTTTTCCAACTTATTTTGACTGAAAATTCATTTTTTATGATTTTTTTATGATTGGTAACACCACACCTCCAATCATGTCTCTTTCGATCACTCCATCAGGGATTGAAAATTGATATTAGAGTTTTCCCCTATAATAATGGATAGAATACCTTTTACTATGTAGTATTATATATTTCATAAAATGTATCATATATGTAATATATTAAAGTAAAAATCATTTTAAGATAAAATGTATGTGTTCAAATGATGTATGGATTCCTTAAAGACCATCATTTTTAGTAGAAGTGAGTATAGATAATAGAAAGTATAATGGAATCATATCTCAATAAATTAATCATCGAGAATTTTAAAAACTAGTAAAACCATATAAAATTCATGAGATTGATTCTAATTATCTAACTGGTAATGATGCATCTCGATATATTCTTAATTATAATATCAATAATAATTTTGGTTATGATATTAGATGAAATTATGTTTGTCATATATCAAAATATATACTTTAAAATTATTTTTAAAAAAATGTATGTTACTAATTATAGATCATGAATGTTTATAATAATAATTCTTTGAATATTATAGGATGACTATAAAGAAAAATGTGAGAATATGAGATAGTCAATCAAATTTACACAAATTCACTAGAATTTTGAATGGAATTAGTGTACATAGAGGAACACTAAACATTAATTTTATAGTCAAATGAGTTATTAGATAACTATATAATAAGTGGAATGCCAATAAAGATTCAATTAATAAAAGAAAAACATAAAATAATACACATTTTATTAACTTATTGATTATCTCTTACAATATATGATTGAGATGAAAAACATTTGGAATGAATTTGATTCCAATTACCATAGTATATAAATTTAAACTCTTGTTACTTGTTCTTATTACTACAATGACAATTCAAGTTCTTAAATTTATGTAAAATAGAGTAAAACTGAGGATGTGAAAGTATTATATAGAGAGATTAAGAAAAAATATTCAATATTAGACAAAAATAATTTTAACAAGTATGAAATAATGTATAACAAGAAATTTAGTTCAAAAACTAATTTAAATAAATCATATCTTACCTTTTATTTGGGTAGTAAGAAATTATTCATCAAACCAAATTTTAAAAGGATAAAAAATCAGTGAAAATACAAAAATTTCAAGAAAAAAAGTTATTATTTCCAGGCTTAGTAGTGAAGATTCATATTCTAGTGATAAATATTGAATTGAAAAGTAAATAGATGATCATTATTTTATGTATAATTAGGGTAATGTATCACTTTAACTTTTCCACTCTTATTTATGAAGTGACTTGAGATATTCTGTAAATAAATATGGATGTATTTGTTTAAAGGGTATAGTAGTTGAAGTGAGTAATTGACTTCATCATTCTTATTTAAATTCTAAACATGATTCTAAATTTCATAAGTTTAGTGTTAAAGTGTTATAATGAAATAGTAATGAGCTAAACTATAGTGTAGTAATTATTTAAGATTATTACATGAATATAAATATAGATCAAAATGGTTTTAAAAAGGATAAAAAACAAGGTTGATTTTAAAGTCAATAAGATTAGAAATGAAAATGATGATCTAGTGAAAGAAAATAAAACAATAACATTGTAATATAAGTAAATTAAATTTATATGATGATTCATACCTTTTTTGGAAATAAAACGGTTAGTTGAAAGATGATGTAGAACTTTTGAAGGAAAAACTAGACACATTAGATCAATAAATAAAGACTTATGATAAGAAGATGTCAATAAACAAGATGAGAAAAACAAAAAATGTTATTGGTTATGTTGGAAAATTACCCAGAAATACAAAAAACTCATAGTCAAATATAAAATGAAAAGGAATATATTATATTAGTTGTTAATATGTTGTGATTTTGGGTTATTATGTATCTTATTATTCAGTATGGTTTTTTCAATATCTCACTCACAATAATTATTTTTTATCTAAATATTCATTTAATGTTAAATTATCTGACCCTTCTACAATTGGGATTCTTAAAGTATCTTATTAAAACACTATTATACCAAAAATAGTTTAAATTATCAAGATATTAATTTTAATTTGGATAGAATTTGTACCTCATATTATTCAATTTTATGCTATATAAAAATGAACTTTATTTATAGATAAATATTATGGTATGGGATGATGTATTTATAATTTTACTTTTATTTTTATTATCAAATGTTTTAAATATTATTTATTTTTTAATTTATTTCATATCTTTTATAATTAATTAAATATCATTAACTATTTTATGGAATATTTTAGTATTTTTTCTTTGTTTTTCATATGATGATTTTTCATGGTCTGTATGAGCTACTAAAGTTATTCAAGAGAGATAAATCATTGGTTTATGGGGATTTAAAAACACCCATTTATAGGTACTTGTCCCTTTATTTATTTATTCTAAGTATATAAAGTGATTGGGTTATGTTTCATGATTTTTGGAGGAGTTTTTTATTTTTATTTGGTTTTATAGAGGTTTACCATTTGAGCATGGTTAGTAGAAACCATGAAACCCCTCCCAAGAAATCATGAAATAGAAAAATTAGGCACTGGGTAGGCACACGGTTCAACCCACGATTTGGCCAAACTGTGAAGCCACCCAGAAGAAACCGTTAATGGATGAATATAAGGAAATTGTAGGGTTGGAAGATAGTTTTTCTAACTATTCATTCAAACCCATCAATGGGTGTTCAGAGGTAGTGGATAACACATGTCTAGTGCACGGTTTCTTAACCATGCACCATTAAATTTTATATTAAAAAATTGTGGATCTCACTCAATTTACCTCCTTAGTGACTTTTTCCCAACAATCTAGAAATTACACGAATTACACTCCTTCAACCCCTAGAGAAAATTTTACATTTGATACAGGAGTGATTTGTATGTGAATCTAGTGCATTGGAAGCCTAGATTCATTGGTAAGTGTCAGTTCTAGGTTGTTTTCCTTATATTTATTCTCCTATCCACTCTTCAATTAATGAATCTAATCCATTCGGGAAATATTCATGATGTTTACTACCAATTATGGTGACATATGGTTGTTTTTATTAAATGGAATATGATATAAGGATAGTCATTGGTGTTTTATGCAAGGTTTTGAAGGTTTTTGAGTCTTTATTTGTTTTCACCTAAGTTTTAGAGGTAGTTGGTTTCACATACAAATACCCTTGATTATAACTTGAAGGATTATTTCAAATTGATTAAATTGCTTGAATTGATTTATTTTTTATGTGATTTGGTGGAAATTCTCTTTAGTGATTTTTTTGTGAAATGATTAAAATTTGATGGTCGGGTGGAGGAATCTCATGTTTAAAATTTAAAAAGAATGATTTTATAATTATGGGTTTTATTTGTTAAATGCAACATGGTACTGATAATTATTTAATGAAAAGATAATATATATATATATATATATATATATTCAGTAAACAAAATCTTTAATTGAAATTTATTGGCATTATTTTTTACATATACTGTTGGCATGTGTTCAATTACATTAACATACTCTGTAGAAGGTGTATGTTCCATTGGGTAACTTGGTGTATGGTTACCTTGTGACGACATGGTATATCGATGAGATATGACTCATAAGTATAGAAATATCCCTTGGGAATGAATGTGTAGTTTTTTAGAAATCATGTGATGGGTATGGGAAATGGATTTGAGAAAAATATTTTATGGTTATGAAATTGTATTCCTTGGAAATGCTTTGGTTTTGATATAAAATGTTGAAATTCAATAAAAAAAATTTCTTGTAAATTGTTTTATATAAATTATGTTGACATGTTCTATCCTATTAGTGTGAGTGGGGAAATCAGTGGGGAAATCCACCAAATTTTTATACTCAACCACTGCTTGGGATCTTTGGTGCATTCAGATATATTTTATATCTCAACATAGCTAAAGGAAATGTATCTCATTACATTAGTAAAGAATTTTGATACCATTGGAACAACTTGGGGATTTTGAGCATAGACCTGGTTGAGAGTTTCTCAGTTGGTACCTTGGTTATATTTGAGATTTATTTATTTTTCTTCTTCTTTATACTTTGATATTGTTGTTGTTTTGGTTTGGTTCGGTTTGGTTTTCCTTGAGATGTATCTTGTACTCATGAATCATATAGTGGATGTTTGGTTATGGATATGTACATTTTATTTTTTTATTTTTAAAATTAAAATCATCCTTAGTTTCTATTGAATCCCTTGGAATTTATTTCCATCCTTTGGTGTCTTTGGGATGTCACCTAAAACCTAGTATCACACCCACCTTTTCCCAAGACGATGGCTGGGAAGAATGTTACCAATGGTATCAGCTTTTTAGTCCTGGAGTTGGAAATTAATTTTTTTCTAGTCCTTGTGTTGGGTTAGTATCAAGGATATTGGATCATCAGATTTTGTAATTTAGAGCATAGAAATTTGTATCAAACATATTTATAATGAACTTCATGTTATTGGGTATTTGGGTTCATGAGTGTTTTTAGAAACTTATTAGATATTTCAACTATTTTTCATGGGGTTAGAAAATGAGAAGAGCATAACACTCATAGATATTAATGAATTCCCGCTATGAGTTAATAATTTTTTTCAGTAAAGATTTTTAATTTGGTGAAAACATGTTCATTTTTAAAAATATTTGAAAATGTTTTGAATTTTAGTGGAATGGTGGAATTTTGAAAATTGGTTTGAAAAAAAATGATCATTTTTTAGAAGTATTATTATGATATGTGTGATTTTGTGAATTTTAAATTTATAATTCTTCAGATTCTAGAGAGTGAGACTAAGTGGATGCTTCTATGGTTATATAGAATGGAACTAGGTTGGAATTGTTTAAACTAACCCAAAGAAGATATTGAGAATGTGGTTTGACCTGGTCCATAGGTGAACAAATAGCTAAAACAGAGTATATTCTATTATTTTCAGGTTGTCGATAGAGGGAAAAACGGGATAACCAATACAGGTGTACCATTCCATTAAGTTCCAAAAACAAAATCTACCCATATTTTGTGGTGATAAGGAATAGAAAGAGGTAATAGTGTGGCTAAATAGGATAAATCGAATATTTTATTTCCTTGGAACACTATCTAATATGAAACTAATTTTAGAAACACACATACTGTAGGATCTTGCACACTAGTGGTGGGAATTAGTTATTCTGTGTAAATTAGTCCATGGAACTGCATGGGAGTATTTTTAAGAATTGTTTAACAAACAATTATATCATCACACATTCATAATTTCTATAAAAAATTTAAATTATCATCTTGAAGAATGAGAATATCTTGATAACTGATTATGAAATTAAATTCATTAATTTAAACCAATAATCACATAAGTTTCGGCATGGTCATCCTTGAATGCATGCATTTTTTAATCATGTTTCAAGAAAAATATTCTCTTAAATATTTTTCTGGTTTATAAAATAGATTACACATAGACGGTCAACAGAGAATAGTGGGAGTAAGGTACATATTAGGTAATATGAGTGGAGGAAGCATGTTGGTTCTAATGGTAAATGGTTGGAACTCCAGCGATGGGTTAAAGAGGAAGAGGGACCCATATTTCCAAGGTTTTGCTGTGATTCAGAATCAGATAGAGGGATCAGAGAATCATCCTCCTAAACTAATGTGTATGTTTGGATGTTTTCAGTTTAGTTTTGTTGATAACATGATTTGGGATTGTATGACACCCCCCATAAGATGCCAAAATTGCAACCTAATGGGTCATATTCAATATTATTGTCATAGTGCTCTATGTTTGGGTGCTAGGGATAAAAATAATGCTTCTACGGAAATGTATGCATGAATAGGATGATTGAATCCAAATAAATATTATTTTAATAACCAATAAAAACATGGTGATTCTAGGAATAACATGAATCCTCAAATAGTGCAATCTCAACATGGTAATAAAGACAAAATTGAGTCAAGTAAGAAACGTTAATAAGGTAAGAAAATGATCACAGATGCTCAATATGTGCCTTTGATGGTGATAGGTATGATTATTTTTAATTCTATCCTCATGTAATATTTCGTTCATACAATTTCATCCCATTCATTTATTTCTTCTCATGTTTTTGATCTTCTAGGATTTCATGTTAAGATTATGCCTTCTTTTTTGAAACTTTAAACTCCGCTAAGATGATTAGAATATTGAGCCTTTGTGTAAAAACAAATTTCTATAACTTTTTATGGGGATGAATTGATTTGGTATTTATATATGCTAGATAAGGATGTATTTTTCTTAATCATGGATATGGATATGATCAAAATGTTAAAATATAATATCAATCATTATACCTAAAGGGTTATTTTTAAAACTAATGATAGCATCGAGCATCTCTTTGTAGAAGATCAGAATATAAACTCATGCATAGTAGTCTTGTTGAAACTTGTGTTTGGAACTATCCTATACAAGTTGTCTACTATGACTTTTTCATCAATGGATAATATTAATAATAGTTATTTTATTATAATTTTTTATCATTTTCCTAATGTTTTACCCAATAGTTTCTCTGAGATTCCACCCAAAAGAGAAGTGGAGTCCATGATTGATCTCTTACCAAAAACCAGTACTACAAAATTTTTGTATCATCGTATGAAACAAATATAATTAAGAATACTGAAAGTACATTTTGATGAACTAGAAAGAATAAGGTTCATTAATACTATTATGTCTTCATTAGACTCATTGGTTTTATCTGTAAAAATGGTGAACATAATTTTTTTCTTTTAAGGATTATAATAAGCTTCATCAAGTGAAAAAAAAGAATAAGTATTCACATCCATACACTGATGATATATTTTATCAATTTAGTGGAGACCAGTGGTTCTCTATAATTCAATTTTGTTCAATATATCATCAAGTAAGGTTTCTAAAGGTTTATATTTCAAATACAGCTTACAACAATAGATATGGCCATTACAAGTATGTGGTTATGACCTTTAGTATTAATAATGAACCAGTCATCATAATGGAATTGGTGAATTGTATATTTCAAAGATACATTGATTCATTTTTTTTTGGTTTTTTGGATGAAATATAAATGTATTCTATGACAAAGGTTGATCATGATAAATACTTGGTGAGAGTGTTGGTTATCTTATAGGATCATCATCTGTGTGTCAATATTTAAAATTGTGATTTTTATATAAAAGTGGTAAAATTACTTGTTCACCTTATATATAAAAAAAGAGTTTCTATGGATCCAAAAAATATAGACGTGGGGATCTCTTAGAAACCACAAATGAATGTATTTAACATAAGTATTTTCCATGGCAAGGCTAGTTGTTACTGAAAATTTGATAATGAATTTTCATAACTAGATCCACCAATGACATCTTTGACAAGGTAAAATATTCCCTTAAAATTGAATAATAAATTTTATAATACTTCTCAAGAGATTAAATTTTTTTCATAAATCAAAACCAATCTTGATATTCCTAAAATTAGGACAAGGTTATGTAGTGTGTTGTGATGCTTCAGTATCTAGGTTTTTAGTTTTTATCTTGCATGGAGTTAATTTTGTAGCTTGTGGATCATGATAGTAATGGTTTAATGAGAATAATTACCTAAAACAAGACTTGGAATTAGCTATTTTGTTTTATGATTGTAATACATAGCATTATTACATGATCGGTTATAAATTCATGGTGTTTACATATCATAAGAGTTTGAAACACATTTTATCAAAAAGTGATTTGAATATGAGATAAAGAAGATGGATAGAGTATCTCCAACTAATTTAATTTTAATAGATTTATAAACTAGGTAAAGAATTTTTTTTTAAGAAGAATAAATAAAAAATTCATATGTTTAAATGGTACAAGAGGCTTCAGATCAATGGTAGTTGATGTCTATGATTAATAACATGGACATGGTTTATAAACACTAAGGTAGTGTTAAATCATAATTTTTTTTCTTTTATTCCTGATTTAGTTATGAAGGATAAATAGGAACATAAATCTGATTTTGAATGTGTTACGTTGAGTTAAAAAATCAATGGTGGGGTGATTGTTGAGGGATGGAAGCTTGAAAAAGGATCAGCGTTGTGTTTTAGGGATCGAATGGAAGTACCTTTGGCTGGTTAGGAACAACTACTTCATGATTATCACCATTCGATATGGGATTTTCATCATAGAATAAAAAATATGTATAAGCCAATGAAATAGAAATTTTCATTGGAGGGAATGAAATGAAAATTGGTTGAGTTATTTATGAGATGTTTAACCAGTCATCAAGTTAAGTAAGTGTAGTAACAGCCATTGAATATGCTGAAATATTTTCCGATATCATGTGTAAATAGAATCATATATCTATGGATTATATAACATGTATCCAAAGGAGGGTTCAGAAGGAAAATTTCATATGGGTGATAGTGGATTATATCACAAAGTCATTGAATTTCATCATGATTCATGATTAACATAAGGTGGAGGAATTTTCCAACATCTAAATCTGGTAGGTGGTAAAGATGCATGGAAAAGTAGTTTTGATCATATCAAACTGATTTCCATGGTTTGTGTCACATTCTGGAAATCCCTACCGCCAACCCCTGTCACTCCGTTGACTATGAGAATGGCGCATCATCATCAAATAGATGAAGAATCTGAATGGACAATAAAAATGTTGTTATATATGATTAGGGCTTGTGTAAGGGATTTTGGTGGCTCGTGGGAGGATATTATATCATTAGTGGTTTTATCTTATAACAAAACTAATCAAGCCATGATACATATATCCCCTTTTGAATCATTATATAGGAATCCTTATTATTCTACAATTTTTTGGTGGAAATAGGTGAGACGTCATTGGTTGGAAAATACCTTTTTAATGGATAATAGAGAAGATTTGGTTAATCAAAAAGAGGATGGATATGGATCAAATTTTTCTAAAATAGATTTTGAATCCACTTCAACTTTCATTTTTATTTGATTTCAGTGATCATGAGTTCTTGGAAATATTTCTAATCCTTATTCATCATCATTTTGGGAAGCATGAAAAATTATCTCCTATCTATATTTGACCTTTTGAGATACTTGAATGGGTTAGTGATGTAGAATATCGATTTTCTATGCCAACAAGGTTCATTTCAATGCATAATTTGTTTCATTAATATTAGTTGAAGAAGTATCAACCTAATCCTAACTATATGATATTATGGGAGCATTTTGACCTAGATTTATATGCTATTTCAGTTCATGTGCCAATATAGAATATTAATTTTAAATAAAAAGGCTTGCATGGGAAAAGATTTGGTCTACTGTGGGTTTTATGGAAACATGGCAAGATATTGGTGAAATGTGGGAAAATGATAAGGAAATGGATGATCATTGGTCCAAACTCTTTCAAGCCAATAGTGGTTTTCAACTTTCCATGGATGGAAAGACCAACAGTGTGGAGAATTTTTCACCCCTATTTGAGGTTTAAGGCCCATTATTTATGTATTGTTAGTATATAATGTGATTGGGATAAGTTTCAAGGTGTTTGAAATATTTTTTACATCTTTTTTGATATTTTATAGAGGTTTATAGTGCGATATTAGTAAGTAGAAATCATCCAAAACCTCTCAAGATATCATGAAACTAAATTTGTTGTCACTGGGTATGTGCAAGGTTTAGTGCATGGGTTGCCAAACCAAGAATCCACCCAGGGGAATCCATGCAAGGCTGGAACAACAGTAATTTCATTGTTAGAATATGGTTCATCTAACCATGAAATCCAACAATGAGAAGTGTGTATAGAGGTAGTTACTAGCACACTGTTAGCACATAGTTTCCCAAACCATGTTCCCTAACCATGCACGGTTAAATTTTAGATCCTAAAATTGCGTGTCACACTCAATTTACCCCTTTAACTGCTGTGCTTTCCATAATCTAGTCATGAAATGACTTCCACTCCTTCTAAATGCTAAAGAGACCATTCCATTTGATCTAGGAGGGATCTATAAGAGAATATAGTGTGTTGGAGGCTTGGATTCTATGGTAATTTCTCATTCTTAGTAGTTTTCTATATATTTATTCTTCTTACATCTCTTAGATTCATAAATATAATATGTTGGGGATTTATTCACTATGATAAATTCCATTTATGATGATATGTTGTTGTTTTTATTAATTAAAACAATATATAATGACGGATTTTCATGTTTCATATCAGGTTTTGAATTTTTTTTCGTTCTTTGTTTTCTCTTTAGTTTGAGAGGTAAGTGGAATCACTGTCAAAAAATATTTATTATAACGTCAAGGATTATTTCAAATTGATTGAAGTTCTGGAATTGATTGTGAAAATCAATGTGTGATTTAGTGAAAACCTCTTTAGTGATTGTTTTTTTAAATGATGGAAATTGGATGGATTGGTGGGAAACTCTCTAGGTTATAATTTTATTATTATGATTTTAAAATTTTGGTTTTTATTGGTAAAATGGAAATGGTTTGTGATAATGTTGTAATAAAATTATTTTTTATTGAATTTTTTTCCAATAAAATCAATGTTTTATTGAAATTTATTGGAATGGGTTTTGGAATACATGATTGCCGTGTGTTTATTTCATTTAGAATAACCCTATGGAAGGGGTGTTTTCCATTGGGGTACTTGGTATATGGTATCCTTGTGATGACTTGGTAGACAAAAAAGAGAATGCTCTTGAGTATAGACCTATCACCTGAGCATGGATATGTGATTTTGTGGAAATCATGTGATGGTTATGCCAAATTGATTTGAGAAAAAGGTTTTATAGAAGTGAAATGGGTTTTCATGGAACTAATTTGGTTTTTATATCAACTGTTGAAATGATTTGAAATTTTAAATTTTAAATTTTTTATATAAATTGTGTTGACTTTTTCTATCCTAGTGGAGTGACTTAGGAATTCATTGAAGAAATCCTATTGAGTTTTATACTCACCCCTTGTTTGGAAACCTTACTGAATTTTCAAATATTGTATATCACGAAATAAGTAAAGTATATCAGTAACTATGTGAAGTATCATCATACAATGGGGATTTCATGTGGATTTGAAGTATGGACCAGGCTGGGAGTTGTTGAGTCGATCACTTGGATATATTTGAGTTTTTTTGTTTTGGTTTCCTCTCTTTACTCTGATATTGTCTTTTGTTTGGTTCAATTTTTTTTCCTTAAGTTGTATCAGGTACTCATGCATTATATAGTGGTTTTTTTATAAATATTTTTTTTCTAGTTAAAATTTTCACCCAATTTATTATGAATCCTTTAGAATTTATTACCATCATTTAGTGTCTCGTGGATTTTACCTAATTCCTAGTATCACACCTATCTCTTCCAAATCCAATGGGTGAGGGGCTGGATGTTGTAATGTATCATTTTTTATTTTTATTATTAATTTTTTATTTATTTAACATTTATTATACTTTTATTTTCATGAGTTTAGGGGGGTTATTTTTTTAATATATTGTTGAATTCTATATATCTGTTACTTATTTTATATTATTATTTATTCAAGTTAGTTCATGTTAGTTTTTATAAAATATGTTTTATTTTTAAAATGACGTGGAGATACTTATTTTTCATTTCATGACCATGTTACATTTTATTATTTTAGGAATAAATGTTTTTTCTTTTGAAGAGTATTCATTTGAATTTTCTTTGCATGAACTACCCAATATTATCATATTTTATTTCTATTTAAAAAATGGGGAATGTTAGTGTTTGTGATGGTTTTGTTATCTAATTATCAAAATGGGGGAGAATATTGAGTATCTCATTTCAACATTGTTTATTTTATTTTTATAATTAGATTACTCTACCACATATTATGTTTAGTTTTTTTCTTATTTATTGTTATGATCATATTTCTTGTTATATGGAAACAAGTATTTTTTTATATTTTGAAACATGAACCACATATAAAATATTAGAATAACATTTATTCTATGTTGAATATTTTTCTAAAGTACTTGATTCTTAAGCTTAGAAAGTTTTATTTTACATTTGAGGATATAAATTTTATGTATAGGAAGATTTTCAAATTTTGGCAATGTTAGTGAACACTACATTCTAAATAAATTTCTCTTGTGTATGTTGAGATTTTTAATTTTCACTATTTTATAGAATTTGACATTTTATAGTGGATGTGAAGATGAAATTTTACATAATTGATATTTGGTTAAGTATAGGCCCTTATGTACTAAGGATTAACTCTTATATTTTCAACAAATTCAATAATTTAATTTTTTATATTTAGGAAGATAATTTTATATTTGAAATCAGTAGTAAATAACTCAATATTTATAAATGTATTATTTATGATTCAAGGGAACTACTTTTAAATTTTAATTTCTTTCCTATTAGATATTGATCATAAGATAAGTATTCAGAATTTAAGTTTTTAGTATTTTAGAAGATATGTTTTGATGAAAATGAGATTACTATTACAAAATGTATAGAGTTATAAAATCAATAAAGTGATGAAACAAACATATGGATATACATCTAGATTTTAAATTTATATATTTAGATTTTTCCTTTACATTTTAAGAGGACTATCATCAAATGAGTAAATCATGACACTATATTGAATTTTTTATCACTATTTATTATTATTTTATTTATCATATTTTACAATAGATGTTTTGGGTTATGAGATTCCAAATTAATTGTATATAATTTCAAATGAAAGTTTTATTATGTGATTGAAGGTTTTAGTAAAAGGATTAAATGTTTATTATTATTTTTTATTTAATATTGATTTAAATTTTGTTCTAAATTTCATTACAGGATGTTGTACATGAAATATTCATTGATAATTTAGGAGGAAACCTCATGAAGTTATCCAGTGGGGTTTTCTATATCATTTTCTAAAAAATCAAGTGTTATAGGAAATTAAACACATGAGACAAAATATGATAAAACATGGAGTATTATAAATTTAGGTATTAATTGTTTACATGTTTCCCTTACTAGTGTTCTCATACTTTAAGGTTCGATATCCTAAAGGGTTCAAAAAAACTAATTATACACTAGAAAAATATTTCACAATACTACATTAGTTTAATTTTTTTACTCTTTTATTAGGTAATATTTTCATATGATGTAATATTTTTTAATTTTTCTTATACATTGGTTATACCTACATAAATGGTACATGTCTTTTTAATGATAACCTAAAAAAAATCACTAGTAGTTCCAAGGTTCTAGAAAAATAGAGAGGGTTTTGGTCGTTCTATAGTCTAGTCATTTTCCTCTACATTAAAAGGAAGGATCTGATTTCGTGTGCATATGTATTTAAAATGAGGGGTTTTAGGTTAGAAATACTTGTTTAAAATTTTTTTTAAAAAAATTTTAAATTATCCTTAAAAATTAATGTGTTTATAGTGTGTACTATACCTCTCTTTGAGTATGGGGTGGTGAATAGTATATAGAGGGTAATTAGGCTCTTAAATACATTAAATTCCTTTTTTATCCCATTTAAATTATCCTTATTACACTATTCTTACTCACTACAACATTTTTTATGCTTGAATAATTTAAATATTTTATTCCCCATATTATTCTTTATATTTCCACTTTCTATAATTTTATGATTTATATACCCCCCCCCCCACTCTTATAAACTTATATCACTCCCCATAGGACCAATAATATAAAAACATAGAATCTAGTAACCATGATCCAGTGTATAAATTATTACATTAACATAATATAAACATAATTGTATCTTAAGGGAACATATAATCTAGTAGTCTTGATAAACAAGTTAAATACATGAGATTCACATTACAATTTAAAACATAGAATATGCAATGTAATTTTTAGAACTCCAAAATTCTCTTTAGAATTTACCTATATATTAATCTCAAAACACTTCCCAGTATCCCGGGTAAAATAAAACATAATAAACGGGTGAGATTAAATGATTATTAGGGGTATGAATACAATGGATTCTATCATTAATAAAAAAATTCATAATCAATATGAAAAGGTAGTTAAGTGAAACACATTCCATTTAATCAATAAATGAAACACGAAGAATTATATGGTAGTAATAAATGATGATCAAATAATTAAATATAAATAATCACATGATTTTGAAATATATTCAAGTATATTCTAACTAATCAAATAATCTCACAGCAAATTTATTCCACGATGTAAACTTTTAAAAAAATATTTCTTTACCAATTTTTTATAAAATCAAAATGGTCCTTATTTTGAAAAGGACATGAATATTAATATCAAAAAAAATTGAAAAAATTAAATAATGGTTAAAATTGTATTTAACACATCATTTTTAAAAGGTTAAAAACATTTTTCAATCATTTTTTTAAAACCTCTATTTTTTTGAAAAAGGATTTTCGACCGAAGAGAGAAATAAAGTCGTATTTTCTTAAAAACATTTTTTACAAAAATTTTATATACCAAATAGAGAGAAAATTAAACAAATTCTTCAAAAATTTAATGAATGAATATAATAAAATACTATATATTTATTTTATGAAATAAATATTACATTATTCCCCCCATATGAGACTTAAACAAGATCAATCCCGAATAATGATGAGATTGTGAAATAATTTCTTACTAGATTGGTATCTTTGGAATCATAATCCAAATGAAATAAATAACATAAAAAGAAACATTAAATACAATTAATCAAAATATATTAATGATATAACAAATAAAAAGGGGCGGTATATACACCACACAATGAAATAAGTGGTGAATATGGCATGTGTATCACGAAAGTAAAAGTGAGATGAGAAACCCTTACCTCATGGAAAAATACATTTATATGTGTATGAATCTCTTGTATAATAAATATATGATTATTATACATATATTTAAGGACCATAATATTATGTATCATACCATATATGACCTAATTATAACCTTTTACTACCCTTTTGTTAATAATATTTCATTGCTCTCATTCTGTCCGTTGTTAATTGTCTTATTTTCTCATTTATATTTTTTCATAAAAATTCCAAATATTTTACATAGGGTGTATTTGCACCATAACCAGAATTATATTAATGTTATAAATATTTCTTCCATTAGATATATCCATGTAACAATTATTCAAAATTTTACATGGAAAATCAATTGTATCACTTCATAGAGAAGGTTGGTTGTACATATTCATGAGAGATGATATCATTCCATTAACATGTAAAATGATAATGAGTTTAGTGATAAAATAAATTAAAAAATCAATATAATCTCATATATATCACATATATTTATTAAATATATACTTATTTCTTTCCATGTAAAGAGTAAGTGAAAAACGAATCACATCACTTAGTTTGGCCCTAGTCTTCTATACACACAAGCGAAGTTATTGTATTTTTAAACAGAAAATAAAATAAGATTGAATATATGATATTATAATAAAACTAAGTATAAAAATATCCAAAATATTATATTTATACTTTAAATCCAACATTATATAAAATTGTGATTTGTTTTTCATGGAAAACGAGCTACATCAGTTCGTTATTCAGTAGTCCATCGTACACACTATCAAAGATTTCATTTCCCATTAGATAAAGGATGAGATGGAAAAATATTATTCTATAAACATAATATAATCTCAGTATGTTGGATATACTTGTATTATTATATTTTATGTTATAATTCATAATTGATGGTCAAAAAAATGAAAGGGCATCATTAAGACAACTACATTCTCATAAAGAGACCTCCATTGGACCTATTCTTAAGGTCCATAGGGTTGGAAAGTTTGGAATAAAATAATATAAATAATTTTTATAGGGATTTAAGGGACATATTTTTTGATGATTTTGTCAAGAAAAAATGATTTATAAATTTGAATAACTGAGGAGAGTGAGTTCCCTTTAATAACTGAGGAGGAGTGTCATTTTTGCAAGTAACCAAAAATATTCAATAATGGGAAGTATCTTTCACCTAATTTGGCGCCAAAATTTATAATGAAAGTTTTATAGTGATTTTATGGTCAAGAAAAATCTCCACCATGTAAAAAGACAAGTGTTTTAACTTAATTTCTATGATTCCTTACTTTTATTATTTTAGTTTTTCACTATGATTATTAGTCTTTTTAACCTAGGTAATTTATAATTTATGACTAAAATATAATGGTAATTATTAGATAATTGGGTCCCAAATATTATAAATATTAAACCTAGTTTATCAAATCAATATCCTATGTGTGTTCATAATTAATTTTAACACAAATGTATGTACCGTGAAAAAAGATCATTTTAACATTAACTACAAAAAAAGGTTATTACGCATTAGGGTCAATATATTCACTGTAAAAAGGAATTTTGGTTCATGAATGGATCATATATGACATTGTTAAATAATTAAAAATGACTTGTTAGAATATATTTTTTTTAGAAATTTTATATCCTTTAATAAAATATCAATTTTTATAAAATATTATTAATTTTAATTGAGACATTATTCTTTTTAATAAAAATTAAAACATACCAATACAATGATCAAATTTTAATATATTTTTTAAAAACATGTATAACATGATATAATTGTATAAAATGTTAATTTAATATAAATAATCATTCAATTTATTTCATATTTAATAATTATATTATCATTTATTTTCATTTTCTATTAATTTAATAATTGATGTGGTAGTGTTGCTTATGAATTTAATATAATTATGTGATTACTGAAAAAATTACCTTGATTAAAATAATTTCATTATGATCAAAATGAACATACATATTCACCCAATTTGTTTTTCCAAATGTAACCACATAATTGAAATTTAAATGGAATAGGGTGATATTTAGTCTTTTTCTTTACACAAATTATTATATAGGTCACATTCATGGGAATGTGTCCTGAAGACTCATAAAACTAATAATAATGTTATAAGGGTCATAAAATGGTTATAAAATAGTAATTGGTCTAGTTTTCATGTCATTCTCACCATTATCATTGTAGTTTAGCCCCAATGTAAACTCATTTGAACCTTAACCGTAGTAATTAATTTTTAATATTTTTATTGTTCATTAAGAGAAAAACATAAGATGAAATTATTTCATATTATTAATTATTATAATTCAAAATATTGAATCATTTTTATGATCTTCAACACAAACAAGTAGTAATATTTAATTTAAAATTAAACACATAGACGCGATGAAAAACTGTTTTTCCAAAGGGGAAATATTTGTATGTATAGAAAGTTTTAATATAAAAATTAAATATAAAATTCATTATAATAACCAAAAATGTATTTATTATAATATAATTGATAAAAATTTATAATAAAAACAATATTAAATAAAAAATTAACCTTTAAATTTTTTAAATTAAATGGTTGTTTTCAATACAAACTCACATTTTTTACTATTCATATAAAAGTGAAACTTTTTATAAAATTCCCAAAAATTCTCCATATGATAATTTTATTATAATGATATAAAAATGGCTTTAATTTTATCAAATACATTTTTAAAAAATAATAATAATTAAAATTAAAATATGTGTACCAGGTGCGATGAATCTTCCTTTTAGAAAAATACAGTTTTGTAGAAAATATTTCTTTTTCATTAAAATTATTATTATTTTATTTATAATAAATATATGTAAAATGAAAATGTTAAAAAAACGAATTTTTTTATTATTTAGTTATTATTATTCATACCCTTCAGTTTAATTTTTAGGTTATAATGTCTATGTTTAAAAAATATTTCATTAGAGTATCATGTGTCATTTAAACTCGGTGTTGCGTGCATCGCAAGCTGTCAAAGAGATTTAATTTATATAAAATGAAATATTTAATAATTTATTTGGGTGTTATATTCTATCATACTCTTGTTTTTCCATGCCATACACACTATCATATATGATTTTCCTTGTTTTTAATCTATTATTTTTACATTCTTCCAACTTAAATTAATTATTCCCTCAATATTTAATCTGAATATCAACAATCAAGGGTTTGACATTTGAATGTTCCCATATTGAATCCCCACACCATAAAAAGGGTTAATAAAAAATACCCATTATAAGAGAAGATGTAAAGTATGAAGGAAATCTAGAATAGTACATAAATAGATTTCCAAGTAGTAAAACAATTGTTGGAAATAAAGATATTGACATTTAATAAAATCATAAATATTTTTGAGAGAGTGATAAATATCATTGATCCTAAAAAAGTGAATGATAAAATTCATATTAATGACCTCAATAACATAAATATATGATGACTTAAAATACCATTAGATTCATCAGATATGGTTGTAATATGAGAACATTTCTATTTTAGTTTCTCTTTCCTAATGTTGAGTAATTCTTTAACTCTCTTAAAATATAAGGAAATATACAAACTTGATATTATTCTATCTGAAAATCACAATTTCATACTTTGGTTGTTCATAAATCAATTTCCAATTAATATATTTCTATAAGAAATTAATATCCATATATTAATTTTTTATTCTAGAAGTACTACGATTACATTTAACAAATCATTAAATCAGTAAAAGAATAACAAGTCACTATTCCAATCTCTATAGAATTTCCAAAACCAAAATTGTTACCAAAATATATCAAATAACACGCAAAGTTAAAATTAATCCAATCCATATATTGTTAACCATAATAATCATCTAAAATATGAATGGGAAAATTCAATGTCTAAAAACATAGAAGGAATAAAACTAAATTAAAAAAAACCATGTTACAATTAGATTCCAAAAAAAACTTAAAGTAGAACATAATTTTACATTCCTAATATTTTATTACCTTTATCACCATAAAAACCTTTTTAAAAAAATAGTTCTTACAGAAATAAAAACATAGGTTGTTATGTTTATTCCACAAATCCAAGCATGTTGTAGACTATAAAAAAGATAGCATAAACCATCAAATCACTAAACAATTTCAACGTAACAAATATTATCCCATATACATATCATTACCATTGTTATTTCAACATTGAGATCATATTTAGTTTATTCTTACCTCGATCATATTTTTTCAATAAAGATAAATTGGCCACTTAAAAATAACATCTCTTGGTACCATTCAACATATGCTTTCGAATACTTATAGAAAAACTATTATAGTACAATCATTATATGTTTCATGATTATTAAAACTGATATAAGATTGATAAAAATTCATCTAAAAATTAATTAATTAATCCATGTACAATAGAAAATTAATCTTTCCACTTTAATTGTATCAATAACATAAATTGGACCATGGCCCCTTAGCTTCTTCTGGGGTATAGTCTCTTAATGCTTGGGAAATTTTTTGAATAGTTCCACATATCCTTATAGATGAAAAATTGAACATTTGAAACCTTTTTTGTCCACTAAAATCAATATCATGGGGTCTTTTCTCTCCACACTTATATCAGAATCCCATTCTTTTCAATAATGTACCAGTATGTTTCGTTCCACAATTATCACATGGGAGAAAACCATTCTTTCTTATATTCCCTTTTTCAATATTTTAGCCTATATCATTTTCTTCTATTATTTCCCTTAAAAGACATATGACTTGGTTAATTACTTCTCTATCTTGATAGCACATGATACTATGTCCTCATACGATGAGAATGTTTGGGGGATTATTCCCCACTAAACTTTTAGCTTAATCTCATCAAGTAAATGATCAATATTACTCTTTGGATTGATTTCATTTATATGGTTCTCCTTAATTATGATAGTTCCCTTTTATAATCAATATAATACACTATATTAGTTCATAAAATTATGTCTCATAATGTATAATACCAAAAATAGTGAAGAAATTTAAAAAATTGAAAACTTAATGATTGGTTAATCTCATAATGATAAACATGTTTTCTTTTGGAATGTTATATAGTCATAAAAATAATATCAAATACATCATAATGTTTTGTAACTAAAAATTGAATTAACTAAAGCATATCTCTCAAGATTGTCAAAGTAGGTGAACAGTAATTTATGTTTTCATGTACCATGTAGGGCTCATGTCTTGCTTGATGTACCTTTTTCAAAGTTATTACACCAAGGTACACTTATTCAAGAACAATGTCAACTTTTAGTATCATTAATATGATTTATTTCTAGGAAAACCACATAATCTATACCTTACCAAATCTTAATGAGTTTATCCTATATATTGACAAATCATTAATGTAACTCATAGGGTTACATTCCCCATTTTATGTTTTTCCAAAATCTTGTTATAGAGGTTTATACTTAAAATCCTCTGATACCAAATGTAAATAACTTTACTCCAATAACCTTAATCTGATGTATACATTATTACAATGGCATAAGATACAATTAATCACGTTATGTATGACTTAATAGTTCATTAGTCTGGGTAAACTAGATACACACATGAAATTCACAATAAAATTGAAAACCTAAAGTGCCCAAAGTGTTTTTGTAACATCCCATGTAAATAAAGAATAAGACATTTCTATATTTATTAATATTTGTGAATTAAATATTAATTTTACTTTAAAGGGGTTTCTATGTACGATAGCGTACCCGATACGCAACAACGAGTTTCTTTGAAATCTTACGTTGCACACTAATAATATAATAATATTATTTTAAATGGTAGTTAACATGTAGTCATTGTATGGGTGGGAATGAATAGAAATAACTAAAATATATCTATATATGTTTGTTAAATGTTTTTATATTTATCCAATAAAAGATAAAGGCTTAAAATAATAAAAGAATTCAATTTTAGGCATAGATACTCTAATATTCACCAAAAGGACGATTTATCGCCTTTTTATGGTGAACCCTCTTTAAAAATAGATTTGAATACTATTATAAATTATATTGGACCAAATAAAATCATTCTTTATAATTGGGATATCAAAATTTACTTCTCGTATGTTTTTGTTATTTTTTCGGATAACGTTCATTTTCAATGAATAAGTGAAAAATGTTGTATTTTAAATCAAAAACCTCATTTTAATCTAATTTATTTATATGATTAGATTATATTTTGAATTTTATTTAAAGTGAAATTAGAATATATTTTTACCATTTAATCCAATGGTGGCCATTGGAATTAATTTCACTTTGAAATTGGACTTCAACTTGTGTCAATCTTTTGATATATATTATTTCTTAAAAACATGCTATTTGTTTTGATAATGGGAATTAATTATAAAATTCATTAATTCAACTAATATGTTTTGAATTTTGTAAATTAGACATCATTTTTGAATTCATAATATCAAATATATCTTAGGGTGACATTTTGATATTTTTCTGAAAAACTTCAATTTTTGATGAATAGTGAAACCACTAAGAGGTAGTTAAAAAAACTGAATTTTTTATTTAAACGAAAATTTACCACTTCTGTGAATTGAATTTAAAAAATCCTACATACATAGTTTGCATTAGTATGTAAAATGTGGTTTAATGGGATGAAAATAATTGTTGGTGAATAGTAACTTTAATGTTTTATTAATCGCAAGTAAAGGTAATTAGTGTAATTTAAGGTAAAAATAATGTTATAATAATATGAAATCACCTTGAAACATGTCCTAAACTTATTGGATGAGTCATGGACGACCACTAAAATCCATGGGTCAATTTGTGGGACCCCATGGAGCCACTTGGGTAAGATAATGACATTAATAACTTTTATTTAAAGAAAAATAAAAATGTCACAAACATGTATTGTTTTACTAAAACAATTTTTACATGCGGTTATATAATTGATATATTTGACTATAAATATTAATTATAAATATAAAAATATTTCCAACAACATGGTGATTTTTTTATAATTTATAGACATCTAATAAATAAAATTATTTATGACACAACGATGATGTAGTGTTTACATCATTAATGAATGATTTAAATAAATAAGAAGATAATGTTTAAAATAATTTCCAAAACTTATCCAATTATTATTGGATTATTTTATTTCGAACATGGGACACCTTATATTCGACTTTAGTAATTTTTGGAACTTTATAAACCGAAAATCAGTATATATTTAAATAATAGTTTCTTGCTTTCCAAAAGTGCCCCTCTCTCCCTTATAAAAAGACCCCACTTCCTACCCATTTCTCACACTTCTAAAGCCCTTTGTCTCGTCCAAAAACTACTCTAATAGACTCCTAGTATCACTATCTTCATCCTAGAATCCTTTCCTTAGGCAGAAAGCTCTTTAAGAAACCCTTTTGGTTCAAACCAAGGGGAGTTACCCGATTTAAAGGTAATGTCTTCTCTTATGTTATTTTGTTTTATTTTGCTTCTACAACCCCTAAACTATTTTTATTCCATTACTTTGTAACAAAAAAAGTATCTTCAATATACTATGATTTTTTTATGAGAATTATTTTAGTTACACTTACACACACCTCCATCTAATGGGTGAAGAACATACTGTTTCTGTGGACGGAGAACTACTGCCTCACGAAAAGATGATTGTTCAATTATCTCCCACCGCCTTTCATGGTGGCCATTAAGATGTCACTATAATTATATATGATATATATTATGTTAATTTTTTCCTTATGCTTCTGTATTTTTAATTTATGCCATACCTTTATGGTTTCCATAATGGATAAACGCGATAATTTCATTTTTGGAAGTGTGGACTAGCGCCCCCTCAAAGTGATTTGAATCGTTAATGTCATATGTGGGACATATAAAGGATAGATTTAATAATATTATATATGATATTATACTGGAATGATAATGTACTTTTATATCATTGTGATTTCATTCCATTAAATATGAAATAGAAATGAAAGTAACGTTCATTCGTATGTACGGCTTACCGTCTCCATGAACGATGCATTTCATTTCTTACCTCTAAATGTTATGTAAAATTATAAATACAAGTATATTCATGATATATATGATATATATTATATCCAAATCATTAATATAATTCTGGATAAAATGAACCTTTTACCACATGAACAACATGTAATTGTAAGAAGTCAATTTTTGACACATGTACCAAATATCAACAAAATGACCGTTATTAACTTAAATGATTACATAATGTTTATAACATGGAAATAAGTGATATAAAAAGAATAATAAATTTGAAAAAGGTTCTTAAGAAAGTAGAAATTAACTTTCATTTATTATTCAGGAGATTAAAGAACGATCGAGTCAAGTCGGACACGAGGTAAGGGACTTCGTCTCAATCTACTTTCATTGAGGCATATTTTGTTCTAATACAAGACTTTATTTTATATTCTGTATAAACACCTTTGAACTTTAACTTCATTCAAAGGGAATCTTTTTCTACGAAGTATTTTACTAAATTAATAAAAGGAATGTTTCTTTTAACGTACGCGGTGACAATGAGATTTTCCGTCGTCGTGAGTACTACTTGATATTTGGCTTCCTTAACAATCCATAATGTTTTTAAAAGAAAATAAATACCATCTAATCTTTTATGTATTTTGGTATTGAAAATGTTTTTGATAATGGATTTGTTAAGTCAATATATTTAAGGGATATATAGTGATTGAAATTTGGAAATGTTTTCTTTCCATTATATTTGTTTTATGTCTTATGATTGTATAATGGTACTTGGACATTTGATGGGTGGTTACGTGATAAACCAAATGACGGGTGGTGCTGTGAATACCAGGACAGGTGGTTACGTTATAACCTCCAATGCATTAGATATGGAATTCAGCCGTATGGCTATTCCATTTACTGATATCTGTGGAAGTCGATCGTATGGATATTCCATTTATGTATGTTAATGTCCCAAGTTACCTTTATATGTTATACATACTTTATATGGGTTTTATGGTAATATTTTGGTTACAGAAGGGTAAGAAATTATCTTTTATTCAGTGAAGAGTATTTACTACTTCATAAAGGTGAAAATTATTACTTATGATAAAGGATTAATGGTCTACTTGTTGTTTTGAAAAACTAACAGTTTTCCTTCTTTGTGTATCCCTTACTGAGATTTTTATGCTCACCCCACGTTTTTGAAATGTTTTTCACTGGACATAATGTGGAATATGGTCAAGGATGGGATCAAGGAAAATTCATGTTGTCTTCAACATGGAACTAGACATGACTCCTTTTTTCAAGAGTTCATGTTTTTAAAAAAAAAATGGAAACTATGTAGAAGTGTCTACTTTGTAATCTTTTGAGATGTAATAGTTATGTCCTAATTATATATAACTCTAAACCTAAAAAGATCCTCAATGTGAATTATTAATTTAATTCAAGATAAAGTAATGTTTTAAGGCTGGGTCCTTATAGTTGGTATCAATGGTCGGTTTAGACAACTTTAGGAGTTAGAAAATTAATAAATTCAGGTACGTAAGTTAATTTATGATTTGATTAAAATGATATAGCATTTAAAGATTACCACGTTGCTTTGCCTAATATATTTCTATGTTCTGAATGGTTTTCCGCAGAGGAAACAGGGCAACTATGTTGGTATTACATCAGGAGGAAGAAAACCTTCCAAATCAGAATCATGAGATGGTCAGAATCGGAATTGAATAGTTTGTTGCAGTGATGGCACAGTTGAATCAAGATATAAATGGTGGTGGTATCCTTGCACGAGATCAGCTAGATCAACCATAGAATAACATGTCAGTGGTGGAACATTTTATGAGGCAACCTCCCCCATCATTCAGAGGGTCATCTAACCATGTGCTAGTAGAAGGGTGGATTAATGCACTGGAAAGGATTTTTGATGTCATGGGGTGTTCAGAACATCAAAAGGTTTGTCTCGCTGTTTACTATTTTGAAGGTGAAGCTGATCAGTGGTGGTCGATGGTGAAAAATATCAAGGATAGTGATGAGATTTATGATCTTCACTGGGATGAATTCAAAGGTATATTTCTTGAGAAAATATTTTCCTAAGGTGGTTCGTTTTAGGATGGAAAAACAATTCCTAGATTTGAGGCTAGAGGATGACTCAGTGGCTTCTTATGAAGCAACGTTCACTCGACTGGAATGGTATGCTCCAAATTTCATACGAGATATTGATATTAAAATCAACCATTATTACTCAGGGTTAAAGCCAATGTTTCGAAGGGATTTAGCTTCTCGTGAGTTCAAAAGTTATAAAACACTTGTTCGATGTGTGAAGAAGGTGGAATGGAGTTTGCCGATGATCAGGTGTTATTTGAAAAACAACATAATAAGAGGTCTAGTTGGCAGGAAAATGGAAATAATTAATCAAAGAAGCCAGAAGGTAAGAAAACCGAATATCCATCCTATGAGAAGTGTGGTAAAATTCATCCTGGAGAATTTTTATCTAAGTATGGAAAGTGCTTTTGGTGTGGTATGTCTGGTCATATTGCTCATAACTGTAAAGAAGATGATCAAGCAGGCAATGAAAAGCCATCAGTAAGATGTTCAGTGTAATGAAATGGGTCATTATGCAAATGAGTGACTAACAAAGAACTCAACTGAGGGAAAGCAGCCAGACTACAAGCAGAAAGGCGTGTTTAAATCCTTTGCAACTACATCAGCAAATGTTGGGCCATCGAATGAAGTAGTATTAGTAACACTATTTGTTTTCTCATTTTATGCCAATGTATTGTTTGATTCAGGGTCTACACATTCTTTCATTTATGAGATGTTTTTTAGAAAATTGGGAATTCCATCTCAAGATATGAATCCTGAACTTATGGTATAAACACCCGGAGGAAACATTGAGACAAAGAGAAATTATAAGAACCTTCCTATCCTTGTGTGAAGAAATATTATACTTGAAAACCTTATTGTTTTTCCTCTAGTAGAGTTTGATGTTATTTTGGAAAAGGATTGGATTTCTGTTTATCATGCTGTGATTGACTGTAGTGCTAAAGTGGTTTATTTTTAGAAAGATTTTCAGTTTGTGTACAAGAATGAACCCTTTCTTTTGATAACATATCAGGAAGTTGAGAAACTATTAAATGATGGAAATAAATGTTACCTTTCACATATTGTTGAAAACAAAGGAACTGTTCAGATTAATGATGTGATAGTGTTAAATGAGTATCTTGAGGTTTTTCCTGATGAGTTGCCTGATATTATACATGATCGGGAAGTTTAATTTACTGTTGACTTTGTTATTTATTGTAAGCCAATTTCAAAACCCCCTTATCAAATGGATCAAGTTGAAATTTTAGAGTTAAATAAGAAATTAGAGGAGTTATTAGATAATGGTTTCATTTGCCCTAGCACATCACCATGGGGTGCTCCTGTCTTATTTGTTAAAAAGAATGATGGTACAATGAGACTTTGCATTGATTATAGAGCATTGAATAACATCACTTTTAAGAACAAGTATCATTTAACTCATATCGATGACTTGTTTGATTAGCTCCAGGGAGCTCATTATTTTTCAAAGATTGACTTGAGGTCGGGGTACCATCAGTTGAAATTAGAAGAAGCAGTCATTCTTAAGACTGCGTTTCATACTAGATATGAAAATTGTGAATGTGTAGTTATGCCTTTTGGGTTAACCAATGCACCTGCTGTATTCATGGATCTAATGAATAGAATTTCGCATGAGTTCTTAGATAATTTTGTGTTTGTGTTCATTTAGGATATTTTGGTGTTTTCTAAAAGTAAAGTGGAGCATGAATGTCATTTAAGAGTTATCTTTCAAACCTTAAAATAAATTGTATAGAAAATTCAGTAAGTGTGAGTTTTTTTACATCAAATTTCTTTCCATGGTCACATTGTTTCAAAAAATGGCATAACAGTTGATCCTGCCAAAACAAAAGCTTTTGAAGAATGGACAAGACCCAATAATATAACCGATATTCGTAGTTTTATTGGTTTGGAAGGTTATTACCGGAGGTTTGTTGAAAAATTTTAATGGTTATCTAGTCTAATGACTAAGTTAACTCGAAAAGGTGTTAAGTTCATTTGGAAAAAAGAATGTGATTATTGTTTTCATGAATTGAGAAGAAGATTGTTGAATGCTCTAGTTTTGGAACTTCCTTCCAGAAATGGTGAGTTTGTTATCTACAGTGATGCTTCGTTGAAGGGACTTGGTTGTGTCCTTATGAAGAATGATCAGTTAATTTCATATTCTTCGCGTCAGTTGAAAAATCATGAGTTAAATTACCCTACATATGATTTGGAATTAGCTGCTGTTGTTTTTGATCTAAAAATTTGGAGGCATCATTTTTATCGATTAAAGCGTGAAATATATAATGATCACAAAATTTTAAAGTATATATTCACTACGAAAGAATTGAACATGAGACAAAGGAGATGGTTGGAATTAATCAAGGATTACAATTGTACAATTCCTTAAAATTTGGGAAAAGAAAATAAAGTGGCTGATGCTTTGAGTCGAAAACGTAATGCTTCATTAACCATGCTACATTTGGAACGAGATCCTTTTGTTTTTGATTTGATGAAATTTGGAATAGAAGTTGTTGATACAGGAAGTTCTTCTGTTTCATTTTAGGTGTCAGTGAGATCATCTCTATCAGACAGAATTATTCAAGCACAGAAGAAAGACAGTCGGTTAAAGAAAATGGTAGAGCTGGTTCAAAAGGGTAAGTTTTCTGAATTTAACATTGATAATGATTGTGTTTTGAGGTTTTGGAATAGATTATGTGTGACTTTTGATTCACAGTTGAAGAATGAGTTGTTATTTGAGGATCATAGTTCCTCGTTTTCAGTTCATCCTGGTAGTACTAAGATGTACAAAGATCTGCGGGAGTATTACTCGTGGGATGGAATGAAAATAGATATTGCTAATTTTACTGTGAAGTGTTTGACTTGTCCGCAGTTTAAAGTAGAGTGACAGTTACCGAAAGGGATGCTTCAGTCATTACCGGTGCCAGAGTGGAAATGGGAAAATATATCCGTGGACTTTTTTGTGGGATTACCGAAGACATCTCGAGGTAAATATGAAATCTGGGTTATTGTTGATCGATTGACTAAATCTGCTCATTTCCTTCCTATTCGAGATACATTCTCTCTAAATTAACATTCTCGGCTATATGTTAAAGAGGTAGTCAATTTACATGGATTTACCCTCTCCATTTTATCTCATCGTGATCCCAGGATTACTTCTAACTTTTGGAAAGGCCTTCAGAAGTCATTGGGTACTAAATTAAATTTTAGTACAGCTTGTCATCCACAATTAGATTGGCAGTCAGAACGAATAATTCAGACCTTGGAGGATATGTTACATGCTTGAACGATGTATTACTAAGGAAGTTAGGACCAACAACATTTATTGGTTGAATTTTCTTATAACAAAAATTTTCATTCCAGTATACATATGGCTCCATTTTAGGCATCATATAGTAAACAATGTTGAACTATATCTTTTTGGGATAAAGTAGGGGAAAGGAAGTTGATGGGACCAGAATTGGTAGAGGAGATGGTAGAAAAAGTATAGTTGATTCAGAAGCACATGTGTACAACTCACAGCAGGCAGAAAAGTTATGCGGATAACCGGAGGAAGGATCTATCTTTCTAGGTAGGTGATCAAGTTTTTCTCAAAGTTTCTCCATGGAAAAGTGTGATGAATTTGGAAAGAAGGGGATGTTGAGTCCAAGTTTCATTGGACCCTATGAAATCCTGGAGAAAGTTGGACCAGTTACATACAGAGTGGCTTTACCTCTATGATTATCCTAGGTACACAATTTTTTTCATGTTTCGATGTTGAGAAAGTATATGCCAGATCCATCTCATGTTTTGAGCCCAGAGGTAGGTCAGTTGGAATAGAATCTATATTATGATGAACAACCATTCCAGATTATTGACCGAAGAGGGAAAGTGTTGCGAAATAATGTAATTTATCATGTGAAGGTTTTATGGAAAAACCATCTGGTTCAAGAGGCAACATGGGAATATAAAAATGCTACAAGGGATAAATACCCCCACTTATTTTGATAAGTGAATAAAATTGCGAGGACTCAATTCCCAAAAGTGGGGAAGGATGTAACATCCTAAGTAAACAAAGAATAAGACATTTTCATATTTATTAATATTTGTGAATTAAATATTAATTTTACTTTAAAGGTGTTTCTATGTTTGATAGCGTACCTGATATGCAACAACGAGTTTCTTTGAAATCTTACGTTGCACACTAATAATATAATAATATTATTTTAAATGGTAGTTAACACGTAGTTGTTGTATTGGCGGGAATGAATAGAGATAAATGAAATATGATTATATGTGTTTGTTAAATGTTTTTATATTTATCCAATAAAATATAAAGACTTAAAATAAGAAAAGAATTCAATTTTAGGCTTATATACTCTAATATTCACTTAAAGGTCGATTTATCGCCTTTTGATGGAGAACCCTCATTAAAAATAGTTTTGGTAACTCTTAAAAATTCTATTGGACCAAATAAAATCCTTCTTTAGAATTGGAACATCAAAATTTACTTTGTCTATGTTTTTGTTATTTTTTCGATAAAGTTCATTTTTAATGAATAATTTAAAAATGTTGTATTTTAATTCAAAAAACTCATTTTAATATAATTTATTCATTTGAATAGATTATCTTATGAATTGGTTTCAAAGTTCAATTAGAATATATTTTTACCATTTAATCCAATGGTGGTCATTGGAATTAATTTCACTTTGAAATTGTACTTTAACAAGTGCCAATCTTTTGATAGATATTGTTTCTTAAAAACATGCTAGTTGTTTTGACAACAAGGAATTAATTATAAAATTCATTAATTAAACTTATATGTTTTGAATTTTTTAAAATATACATCATTTTATAATTCAGAATATCAAATATAGCTTAGGGTGATTTTTTGGTATTTTTCTGAAAAACATCAATTTTTGATGAATAGTGAAACCACTTAGTGGTAGCTAAAAAAACTGAATTTTTCATTTAAATGAAACTTTGCCACTTCTATGAATTGAATTTCAAAAATCTGACAAACATTGTTGTCATTAGTAAGTAAAATGTGGTTTAATGGGATGAAAATAATTTTTGGTGAATATTAATTTTTATGTTTTATTAATCGCGATTAAAGGTAATTAGTGTAATTTAAGGTAAAAATAATGTTATAATAATATGAAATCACCTTGACATGTGTCATACACTTATTGGATGAGTCATGGATGACCAAGAAAATCTATGGGTCATTTTTTGGGACCCCATGGAGCCTCTTGGGTAAGATAATGACATTAATACCTTTTATTTATAGTAAAAATAAAAATGTCAGAAACATGTATTTTTTTACTAAGACACTTATTACCTGGAGTTATACAATTGATATATTTGACTATAAATATTAATTAGAAATATTAAAATATTTCCAACAACATGATAATTTTTTTATAATTTTTAGACATCAAATAAATAAAATTATTTATGACACAATGATGATGCAGTGTTTACGTCAGTAATGAATGATTTAAATAAATAAGAAGATAACGTTTAAAATAATATCCAAAACTTATTCAATTATTATTTGATGATTTTATTTCTAACATGGTACACCTTATCTTTAACTTTAATAATTTTTGTACCTTTATAATCTGAAAGGCATTGTATAATAAAATAATAGTTTCATGCTTTCCAAAAGAGCCCCTCCTCTCCCTTATAAAAAACCCCACTTCCTACCCATTTATCAAAATTCTCAAGACCTTTGGATCGTCCAAACTCTAATAAAATAAGCTAAAAATATCCTTCTATTCATCCTAGAAGCCTTACCTTAGGCAGAAAGCTCTTCAATAAACCCTTTTGGTTCAAACCAATGGGAGTTACCCTATTTAAAGGTAATGTCTTCTCTTATGTTATTTTGTTTTATTTTGCTTCTCCAACCCATAAACTATTTTTATTCCTTTATTTTGTAACAAAAACAGTATCTTAAATATACTATGATGTTGTTATGAGAATTATTTGAGCGAAACTTACAAACACCTCCATCTAATGGGTGAAGAACATACTGTTTTTATGGACGGCGAACTACTACCTCACGAAACGATGATTGTTCAAATATCTCCTACCGCCTTTCATGGTGGCCATTAAAATGTCAATGTATTTATATATGATATATATTATGTTTTTTGTTTTCCTTATGCTTCTGTATTTTTTATTTGTGGAATACCTTTATGGTTTCCATAATGGATAAACACGATAATTTCATTTTTGGAAGTGCGGACAACCGCCCCCTCAAAGTGATTTCAATCATTAATGCCATATGTGGGAAGTATAAAGTATGGAGTTAATAATATTATATATTATACTGGAATTATAATATACCATTATATCAATGTGATTTCATTCTATTAAATACGAAATAGAAATGAAAGTAGCGTTCATGCGTACGTACGGCTTACCGTCTCCATGAACGGTGCATTTCATTTCTTACCTCTAAATGTTATTTACCATTATAAATACATGTATATGATGGATATATATGATATAATGATATCAAAATCATGAATATCATTCTAGATAAAATGAACGGTTGACCACATGAACAACATGTAATTGTAAGAAGTCCATTTTTGACTCAAGTACCAAATATCGACAAAATGACCGTCTCTAACATAAATGATTAGATAATGTTTATAACATAGCTATAAGTGATATAAAAGGAATGATATACTTGAAAAAGGTTCTTAATAAAGTAGAAATTAACTTTAGTTTATTATTCAGGAGATTAAATATTGTTCAAGTCAAGTCGGACACGAGGTAAGGGACTTCGTCTCAATCTCCTTTCATTGAGGCATATTTTGTTCTAATAAAAGACTTTATTTTATACACTGTATAAACCCCATTGACTTTTAATTTCATTAAAAGTGAATATTTTTCTCATGAAAATTTTACTAAATGACAAAAATGAATGTTTATTTTAACATACGCGGTGATAATGACCTTTTCCACTGCCACGAGTACAACTTGATCTTGGGCTTCCTTAACAAGCCGTAATGTTTTTACAAGAAAATAAATACCATCTACTATTTTATGTATTTTGGTATTTAAATTTTTTTTTTGATAATGGAATTTTTATTTAAATATATTTAAGTGATATATTGTGATTGAAATGCAGAATTTTTTTTTCCTTTATATTTGTTTTTTTGTATTATGATATTATAATGGTACTTGGACATTTGACATGTGGTTATGTGATAAACCAA
This sequence comes from Viscum album, assembly GCA_963277665.1. Taxonomy (NCBI): domain Eukaryota; kingdom Viridiplantae; phylum Streptophyta; class Magnoliopsida; order Santalales; family Viscaceae; genus Viscum; species Viscum album. Next base: position 370,243,761 of record OY728140.1, on the reverse strand, counting down.
ATGACGGGTGGTGCCGTGAATACCAAGATGGGTGGTTACGTTATAACCTCCAATTCATTGGGCATGGAAGTCGGCCATATGGCTATTCCATTTAGTGATATGTGTGGAAGTCTACCGTATGGTTATTCCATTTAAGTATGTTTATGTCCCAAGTTTCCTTTATATGTTATGTGTTCTTTATATGGGTTTTATAGTAATATTTTGGTTACAAAAGGGTACAAAATTATCTTTTATTCAGTAAAGAGTATTTAGTACTTCATAAAGGTGAAAATTATTACTTATGATAAATTATTCATGGTCTACTTGTTGGTTTAAAACACTAATAGTTTTCCTTCTTTGTGTATCCCTTACTGATAATTTTATGCCCATCCTGAGTTTTTGAAATGTTTTTCACAGGACATAATGTGGAATAAGGTCAAGGATGGGATCCAGGAAAAGTCATGCTATCTTAAACATGGAACTAGACATGACCCTTTTTTTCAAAAGTTCATGTTTTGTAAAAAATGGAATCTCAATAGAAGTGTCTACTTTGTAATCTTTTGAGATGTAATAGTTATGTCCTAATTCTCTAAAACTCTAAACCTGAAAAGATCCTCAATGTAGATTATTCATTTAATTCAAGAGTAAGTAATGTTTTAAGGATGGGTCCTTATAGTTTTCATTTATAAATTTATATTTCCCCTTAATAAATCCCTACATATAAATCATGAAACTTTTCCTGGTATCCTGGGGAAAATAAAACATAAGAAAGGGGTGAGCTCATATGCTCAATAATGGTATTTATAAAGTGAAATGTATCTATGAGATTGAATTTATTTAAAATATAAATATTTGTAGTCTTAAGATGTTATATTGTCTTCAAATATTGGTGTTACAAAATATACATGAAATCAAAAATGATTTTCCTTTTAAAATATCTATATATTGTAAAAAAACACCCCTTGATAAGACAATATCATCATCTCCCTTTGAAACTGTGAGCATATCACCAAAATATTCAATTTTAATATTTTCTTCAACAGTGGAACTCTTTGAAGAAAAATAATATGGTTTAAGTTATTAAATACACTTCTTATCCTACTTTTACTTCCAAGACTTATTCATACTATTATATGGTCTTTGAAACATGCTAATATATTTTCATTGACACAGATTTGAAGAATCCATCAAATAAAATACATTCACCACTTCACTACACAACATTACCTCATCTCGGTAATGTATGTAAACCATCCTATCTTAGATATACATGACTGAACCTCATTAAGAATTCCATCATCCATTTACAAACCAAATCCCAAAACTATAATTATTAAGAATATAAGTGGAGAATGAATTATGGAACATACCTAGAACATGTCAAACATATATCAAAACCATTGTACAACTTATATTCATAATTATATAACTATTGTAAAGACCCGGAATTTCAATTAATTTTTTTTTAATAAATGGAAATTTTACGAGTCTGCAAAAATTAACGGCGTGTGATTCTGAGGCCCGGAGTACTCGAAATGAATTTCTGAACTTTTTTTCGGGTAAGTTCAGTAAACGTGCGAGCGGGGTTTTCTAACTTTTTAACCGGTGCTCGGAATTGAAATTTGAGGGCATTGTTGAACTCGCAGCGCCGATATTAACATAAGAAGACTTTAACTCGATGGCAGTTGGTCGAGGGCGAAAGACAAATTTTTTGGGGTTTTCATGGAAATAATAAAATAAATTAAATAAACCTTTTATTTTATTTTATTTTAACCACCCTCCATTTGGATGTTAAGAAGTGGGGACCAAAAGACCTTAACCTCCCATTAGAGGTTATGGTAGTGGGGAACACCCGAGGCCTAAACCTCTTTAACTCCCCTCATTGTGGAGAAAAACCTCTCAACCCCCCTCATTAATGTGGAGGAGCCTCTTGACCTCCTCCACATTAATTATGTCAACTCATATACCTTTAATATGCCATCCTAGATAATTGATTATGCTATTTTTGAATTTGTGAAAACGAACTAAATAGAGAACTTAATATATTATCCTTGGCATCTTTGGTTGAATTGGGAGGAAGGATCTCTTGGGGGAAAGCCCTTCAACGAAGAACGCGTTCTTCCACCCAGAACACTCCACCAATGAAGAATGTCGACCTCCTTTGACCTTCTTCCTCAGGACTTCTTCCGACATGGGATGTCCTCATCTGTGGCGAATCGAAGACCATACTACCTTCTTCCACCAACATCATCAAGCAAACGAGTTAGGGGTTTATTTCTATTTTTTATCACTTCCCATGTTCACCCCTTCTAATTATTTTGTGGGATTGTGAATAGATATTGACGAGGATTCTGGGAAATGATGTTTTAAAATATCTTCCATAACCGTTCATGTTTCATTATTTCTGAACTACTTGCTACCACTCTAAACGTGGATGGTGCGGACCAAAAAAACAAGGCCCAACCCCTCTGCCGTTCTTCTTTGGTGTGTACATCGAAATGGAGGAAGGAGACGAAGGCCACGATGCCACCACCCTCGGCCTCCGTGACCCGCGCTGCCCCGCGACGCTCCGCACTCCCGACCCAACCGGCCCCGTGCCCGGCCAAGCCACCCGTGGCCGGACCGAGTCATCGCGCCGCCCCGGGCAGAACCCCCTCTCCATGCCGCCGTCGTGCCAAGCCACCGCGCCACTACAATTCCAACCCACCGTGCCATGCCACTGCACCACCTCCATCCACCAAGCCGCATCGCCGTCCACTGAGCCGCGCCGCTGTTCGGGCCCAGTCGAGCCACGCCGTCGCCATGTCAAACCGTTGTCTGGGGCAAGCCAAGCCCCCACCACCATCGTGCCCTCACCACGGCCCTCCGAGCCGCCCGAGCCACCATCTATGTGGCCTTTCGAGCCATCCTAAGTCGAGTCTTCTTGAGTCCAAGACTTTCTGTGGCCGAGCCACCCTTGCGGCACCCTCCGAGGCTGAGACGCCTCCGAGACCCCTCGCAGCCGTTATGCCGAACCCAACAAGTCTGGCCGCCCAGCGGGCTGGGCTGAACCCAACGGGTCGGGTCACCTAGTGTGTCGGGGCAGACCCATCGAGTCAAGCCGGGTCAACCCGAACTTGGTTGGCCCAGGCCGGGTCAAGTCGAGTTGGTCCGACCGGGTCGGACCGGACCCGGGCCCACTACGACCCATTTACCTTCTTTTGGCCATAACTTTGGCACCAAACGTCTGTTTTACGAACCAGCAGTGGTGTTGGGAACCTTGTAGTGATATCATCCCTTTGTGTGATTCCCCACTGAAATTTAGATTGAGATGAGGTATGGTCAGGTTGTATCGAGCACGAATCCAACTGGGCCCCCCGGACAAAATGCTAATAACTTACAGACCGGGTGTCCATTTGACGCGTCGTCTATTGTGTTGAGATCCCTATGTCATGGAGGACCTTTGAGATACATATTCGTGGGAATTCGTGGCAGTAGGAGAATCGAACAGTACCTTGTGGGGCGGATGCTCCCGGAGACAAGCGAGCATAGTGCGGGAACCTAGTAGCTGGCTGAGACTTGATGATCGATGAATGTTTCTACTCAGAGTGACTTGACTGGCCCAATGGGGAGCGCCTTGGTGATGCAGCAGACCCACGGTGGGGAACACCTTGGTGACGCAACAGACCCACGATACTCGACATGAGAAGTACCTCAGCAGGCCATGAGGGGGAGCGCCTCTATGTGACGCGGCAAACCCACGGTGGGGAGCGCCTATGTGTGATGCGGCAGACCCACGGTACTCAATAGGAGGAGTACCTCAATAGTCCAAGGTTAGTGGGAAGCACCTCTGGGTGATGCGGAAGGCCCATTGTAATGGATAGAGGATGAGTTCTCTAGTATCTGAGGGTTCATAATGTTACTTAGCACTACCCCTATAATAAATCCCGGTGTGAGTAGAGTCAGAACCTCGGTGTTTTCCTCATGATTGATATTTATTACTTGATAACTAAGGTATATGTATGGTCATATACATAAGTAAGGTATCTGTTGATTTCATACTTTTTGTTTTATCCTTATTGGATTTTGGGAGACCTAGAGTGTCTCGGGATCCCTACTAAGTATCGTTATACTCACCCCTGCACAGGCTATGCCAGCACCTTATTATGTTGGATGCAGACAACGACCAGTGCTGACTGAGGCTGAGGGTACCGGGACTGGACGGTACCTAGAGTTGGGCCATATGGTGTGTCGGTATGTGGAGAAGACGGGTGGACCTGGAGTGTTGAGGAGGTGACCTATACCTACCCTTCAAGTAGGAACCTCAGATGATGATCCAGTAGTTGTCTTTCTATTTCTTCAGTTGTATTTCATTTCAGTTGTACTTGTAAATTTCAATTGTTCTTGTATTTTGGCCCCTTTTTACTTAGTGTACTCACTTATTTACTATACATTTGACTTGCATTCGCATCTTGTTGATTGTTTGGTTGCGTGTGTTTACAGGTTATGAAGGCAATGTCTTCCCAGTTTCAGGGAATACCCCTTTGGTGTTAGTCGCCATCCCCTAGCTTATGGAAGGTGGGTTTGGGGTAGTCACTGCATGGGCCCCTGGAGATGGGTCGTGACAAATTGGTATTAGAGGAGTTAGTTCTACCACAGAATTAGGACTCTAATATTTTCTGTGAAGCAATAGTGTTAAAGGTAATGAGTGCTGTTTTCAGTTCAGGGAGTCCAGTGTTGGGGCGGCAGCCGACGTATCCATACACCAGGATCCTGACTTCTGATTTTCAACTTAGTGCACAAAAACACTGATTGCATGTGTGTTTTCAAATGTTTTATTTGCGATATTTTGAGTTGGCTCACCAGGTATACCTTTCATCTCACCAGGTATAACGTTTTGACCGTAGCACACCTATTTATTTTCAGGATTCCACCACGAAGACAGCCAGCTAAAGTTTTAAGAGTCGTACGCACTGATAACCCACCGAGAAACAAGGCCTCCGTGCATGGAACTTTTCTTGTGGAGGCACCAGCGGTACCACTTTTTGTTGGTGATGCAAGCAGCCCCAGCAGCAAACGGTGCACGCTACTTGAGCACGTTGCACAAGTTCTAGCATGAGAGGCCACCCAGGTTCATGGGAGGGATAGACCTACAGGCAGCTGAGGATTGGCTGGAGGCTGTGGTGAGAGTCTTTTGACTCGTAGGGACACCAGCTGATCTCATGGTGATCCTTGATTCCATCCTTCTATAGGAAGCAGCAGGCAGATGGTGGATCTTGATGCTCCTGGTTCACGATGAGGTGATGCTTTTCTGGGAAGACTTTGAGAGCCTGTTTCGGGCATATTTTGTCCCAGCTTCACTTTGTGCAGTGTGCCTATAAGAGCTACTTCATCTGTAGCAGGGTAGTATGATCGTGGCTCATTACTCAGTGAGGTTCACAGACCTCTCACACTACTCCGCCAATATGGTGCGGGACCCTTTCCTCCGGGACCGGACCTTTGAGAAGGGGCTCAAGCGGGAGATCAGGGCTCCGATGATCACACTCAGCATACCGAAGTAGGCAGGGGTATTAGAGAGAGCCCTCTTGGTGCATATTTTCCTTGCTGAGTAGTCACTGGTAGCGAGACTCTCTACCAGTCATCACGTAGCAGATTCTTCTGCAGCTGGTAGAAATAGACGTCACAGAGGTCTAAGAGGACTAGACCTACAGGTGGACGACAGCATGACTCATGATCAGTTTTGCAGGGCACCTGAGGCGGAGCCAGTTGTACCTGGAGCGGGCAGTGTTACACATGTGGTGGGCAGGGTCACATGGCTCAGGACTATCCGACCCACTGTATGGATGATCAATAGATGATCGAGGGACCGTCTAGGTAGAGACAGAGGTTCAACCGAGGAGGTCCGTAGTAAGCAGGTGGACGTGGAAGAGGAGCTGGTCGTGCAGCTAGCGGTGGGCAAAGATTCATGATGTTACCACCACCACAACCAATAGGTCCACCCTGACCATAGAGAGCAGGTGGACTGGGGAGAGCTATGCTCCAGGTAGCTAAGGCTTACGATCACGGCGCTACGAAGATTATTAGAGGTATGATCCATGTCTACTCCACTATAGATGTTGTACATATAGACACAGGTTCTAGTAATTCTTTAATTTCAATTTCCCACGTTCGGAGCTCGGAGATTCTGACGGAGACGTTGGCTCGAACCTTACGGCTAGAGACTCCTATGGGAGTAGATTCAACGATTACGCACTGGTGCCAGTAGTGTGAGCTTACTCTAGGAGGTGAGAGCTTCTGCTGGGATCTCCTAGTAGCGGCACCAAGGCCTTAATACATCATCTTGGGTATAAAATGGTTATCTACATTCCATGCTCATATTGACTGTAATAGGTGAAATGTGAGGTGTGTCCACATAGATGGGACCATTTTTACCTTCACAGGAGAGAAGGTAGCCTATGCAGCACAGGACAGACTTACCCAGAGGAGGGTACAGCCGATCACTCATCAATTGGCTATCCTTATCCTTGGAGCAGTTGATGTGGAGAGTCTGAGTTATCCTATAGTGGTGGACTAATAAGTCGATGTCTTCCCTGATGATGTTCTGGGTCTACCTCCTCGTAGAGAGGTGGACTTTACATTGACTTTTACCACGGGACAACATCGATATCTATGCCAGCGTATCAGATGGCTCCCACGAAGCTTCACGAGTTGTGGTAATAGTAAGAGGACTTATAGGGAAAGGGATTCATCTGGCCCAGTGTTTCACCTTGAGGCAGCCACGATTCTGTTCGCCAATAAGTCATATGGGAGCTTGAGACTTTGTTTCGGCTACCGGTGCCTGAACCAGGTTACCGTGAAGAACAAGTACCCACTCCCGAGGATTGGAGACCTCTTTGATCAGCTGAAGGTAGCATGGTGGTTCTCGAAGATAGACCTCAGATCAGGCTATCACCAGCTCAGAGTTCGAGATGAGGATGTGCAGAAGATGACCTACAGATGTCAGTAAGACCACTACAAGTTCTCGGTTATTCCATTCAGTGTAAACAATGCTCCAGCAGTGTTCATGGGACTCATGAACGGGATCTTTCAGCCATACCTTGATCGCTTTGTAGTAGTCTTCATCGACGACATTCTGTTCTACTCGACTACTAAGGAATAGCATGTCTATCATTTACAGGTAGTACATGGCACACTCCAAAAGTACCATCTTTATGGAAAGCTCTCGAAGTGCTAGTTCTGGATCCGAGAGGTTCACTTTCTGGGACATGTCATATCAGAGGAAAGAGTTGTAGTGGATCCAGCAAAGATTGATGCAGTACTTGCTTCGGAGCCACCTTGGAGTCTGACAGAGGGATGGAGTTTCCTGGATTTGGCTGGATATTACCAGAGGTTTTTTCGAGACTTATCCAGAGTTTCAACACCACTTTCAGAGTTTACAAAGAAGGGGAAACCCTTTGTCTATCCAGAGAAATGCCAGTATAGCTTTCCGGAGGTGAGGTACAGGCTGAATAGTGACCACATCTTGAGGATTCCAGAGGAGGGCATCGGGTACGTAGTCTACTATGACACATCAGGAACTAGACATGGATGTTTCTTGATGTAGGAGTGAGAAGTGATTGCATATGGTTCTCGAGAGATGAGACAGCATAAGCAGGACTATTCTACCCATGACCTGGAGTTAGCAGTAGTGGTCTTTTCCTTGAAGATGTGGTGACACAATCTGATGGGTGAGCATTTTACTGTGTACTCTGATCAAAAGAGTCTCATGTATATATTTTCTGAGAAGATCCTGAACCTAAGACAATGACGTTGGATTGAGTTCCTCCAGGACTATGAATTCGAGATAGTCTATACTCTTGGGAAGGGGAATGTTGTAGAAGATGCACTCAGCAGGAGGTCTGGTATACAGCTTCTAGGTGAGGTGACGGAGCAGCTGGCCGCTTTACAGATATCCTTTGTGGATAGATATGGAGAAGATTTTCTATAGTCTCTTATAGTCACTCCACCACTTCTTCGGTGAGTTAGGGAGGCACAGCATGGGGACACTGACTGCAAGGCACAACGTGCTCATATATCCACAGGATATGCACCGGAAAGATTTTCTGAAGGTGGGGAGCACGTCATCCTCTTCAGAGGACGTACCATGGTACCAGTGTCACTTCAGGAGGATGTGTTGAGGGAATTCCACAAATCCCATATAGTGGTATATCCAAGAGTGGTGAAGACGTACAAGGTCCTCCGACGACAGCACTAGTTTCCGGGGATGAAGAAATCAGTGGCAGAGTTTTCCTCATGGTGCCTTACTTGTCAGCAAGTGAAGGCAGACCACCAGGTACGAACAGGCTTGGTTCAACCTATATAGGTCCCAGAGTAGAAGTGGGATGGGATATCCATGGACTTCATGACAGGTCTTCCACATACATCAAGGGGACATGACTCAATTTGGGTGGTCGTCGACCGACTCACCATGTCGGCCCACTTCTTACCGATTCGAGAGCAAGGCTTAGTAAAAATCGTGGGAGGCCTCTATGTGCAGGAGATTGTGCGACTACATGGAGTACCCTCTACGATTGTCTCCGATAGTGATGCATGTTTTACTTCCAGACTATGGAATGGGTTGCAAGAGGCTTTCAAGACACAAGTCGTTTGTGTATCAACTTACATCCTTATATGGATGGTCAGACTGAGCAGACCATTCAGACCCTCGAGGACTTGTTGCGTGCTTGTGTCCTCGACTTCAGTTGCAGTTGGGAGGATAACTTTCCTTTGGTGGTGTTTGTGTAAAACAACAGCTATCACTCCACCCTTGAGATGGCACCTTTCGAGGTGTTGTACGGGCGACCTTGCAGATCCCCTTTGTGCTAGACTAACCCAGGGGAGTCAGAACTAGTGGGAACAGAGATGGTACGGGCCACCACATAGATGGTGCAGATCATCGAGGAGCGGATGAAGAATGCACAGAGTAGGCAGAATTCGTATGCCGACAGGATAGAAAGACCTCTAGAGTTCGAGGATAGCAACCACGTCTTTCTAAGGGTCTCACCTCAACTAGGTTTGTGGAGATTTGGACGAGGCGGCAAGTTATCTCTAAGACTCAACGGACATTTTCAGGTCCTCAGAAGGGTTGGCGAGGTGGCATACCGCTTAGCTCTTCCACCTTAGTCTCACTGAGTGCATGTCATCTTCCACATGTCCCAACTGAGGAGATACGTTCATGACCTTTCCCACATCATCGACCATGGAGAGATGGAGGTCGACGATGGGGTGACTTTTACGGAGGTTCTAGTGGAGATTGAGGATTGAAAGGAGTAGGTCCTTCGTGAAAGATCGATACATATGGTGCACGTTCGCTGGCAGCACGTGAGCCTCCTGGAGAGAACATGGGAGCGCGAGGTTTAGATGCATGCTCAGTACCCCCACTTGTTTACCTAGTTTGAGTTATGGCATATGAAGACGTAGAACCCTGATGTGGGGAGAATGTAAAGACCAAGAATTTCCATTTAATTTGTTTTAATATAAATGGAAATTTTAAAAGTCCATGAAAATTGACGGTGCATGATTTCGAGGCCCAGAGTTCCCGGAATGAATTTATAAACTTTTTTTAGGTACATTCAGTAAACGTGCGAGCATGTTTTTCAATCTTTTGAACCGGTGCTTGGAATTGAACCATGAAGGCACCATTTTACTCACAGCGCTGGTATTCGCTTAAGAAGAATTTCACCTCGATAACAGTTGGTCGAGGGTGAAAGATGCTTTTTTGGGTTTTTCATGGAAATAATATAATAAAATACTCTTTTTATTTTATTTTGTTGAAACTAACCTCCATGTGGAAGTTGAGAAGTGGGGACCACCAGACCTTAACCTCCCATGAGTGGTTATTGTGGTGGGGCCCACCCGAGGCCTAAACCTCTTGAACTCCCCTCATTATGGGGAAAAACCTCTCAACCCCCTCATTAATATGGAGGATCCTCTTAACTTCTTCCACATTAATTGTGCCAATGCACATACCTTTAATATGCCAACCTAGTTAATTGATTAGGTTATTTTTGAATTTGTGCCAACAAACTAAATAGATAACTTAATCTATTATCCTTGGAATCTTTGGTAGAATTGGGAGGAAGGACCTCTTGGGAGAAATCCCTTCAACGAATAACGGGTTCTTCCAGGAAGAATGATCCACCTATGAAGAATGCTGACTTCCTTCGACCTTCTTCCTCGGGACTTCTTCCGATGTGGGACATCCTCATCTATGGCGAATCGACGATTGTACTACCTTATTGTGCCAACTTCATCAAGTGAATGAGGTAGGGGTTTATTTATATTTTTTATCACTTCCCATGTTCTCACCTTAAAACTATTTTTCAGGATTGGGAATAGAGGTTGACGAGGGTTGGGGTAAATGATGTTTTAAAATCTCTTCCATACACGTTCATGCTTCGTTCTTCGTGAATCGCTTGCTACCACTCTAAATGCAGAGGGAGCGGGCCAAAAAAAATATGGCCCAACCCCTCCGACTTTGTTCTTTGGTGTGTCCTTAAAAATGGAGGAATGGAATGAAGGCAACGGCGCTGCCACCTGTCGCCTCCGCGACCCATGCCGCCCCTCGTCGCTCCGCCCTCTTGTCTGAACCAGCCCCACGCCCGGCCGAGCCACCCGCGGTCGGACCGAGCTTCCACGCTGCCATAGGCCGAACCCCCTCGTTGTGCCGCCACCATGTTGAGTCGTCGCGCCACCACCATGTTGTACCGCCTTGCTGAGCCACCTCCATCTACCGAGTCGCGCCACCATCCGCTGAGACACGCCATTGTTCGGTCCGAGTTGATCTGTGCCGCCGCCATGCCGAACTGTTGTCCATGCCAAGCCAAGCCACTGCCACCAATGTGCCCTCATCGTGGCCCTCCGAGCTGCACTTTCCAACCTCATTGCGGCCTTGAGAGCCACCCCAATCCGAGTCGTCCTGTGGTCGAGCCACCCTCGCGACACCCTCTAAGGGTGAGCCGCCATTGTGGCCCCTCACAGCCGTGTGGCCAAACCCAACGGGCCGGTCCGTCCAGCAGGCCGGGATGAACCCAACGGGCTGGGACACCTAGTGGGCTGGGCCAGACCTAACAGGTCAGGCTGAGTCGAACCGAACTGGGTCGTCCCAGACCGGGTCAGGCCAAGTAGGTCCGACTGGGTCGGACCGGACCTGGGCCCACTATGAACCATTTATCTTCTTTTGGCCATAACTTTGGCACCAGATGCCTGTTTGATGAACCATCAACATCATTTGGAACCTTGAAGTGAGATTTTCCTTTTGAGTTATACCCCACTGATATTTGGATTGTGATGGGGTAAGATCAGGTTGGATCGAGCATGAATCCAACTGGGCCCCTGGGACAAAAAGGCTAATAACTCACAGATCGGGCATCTGTTTGACTCGTCGTCTATTGCATTGAGATCCCTATGTCGTGGAAGACCTTTGAGATACTTTTTCGTGGGACTATGTTGCAGTTGGATAATCGACAAGTAACTTGTGGGGAGGATCCTCCCAGAGATGAGCGAGCATAGTGCAGGAACATAGAAGCTGCCTGAGACTTGACGACTACTGACCGTTTCAACTCGGAGTGACTCGACTGGCCCAGTGGGGAGCACCTTGGTGACGTGGAAGACCCACGGTGGGGATCACCCTCATGATGCGACAGACCCACGATACTCGATAGTAGGAGTACCTCAGCAGGCCATGAGGGGGAGCACCTCTGTGTGATTAAGATGACCCACAGTGGGGAGCACCTCTGTGTGACGTGGATGACCCATGGTACTCAACAGGATGAGTACCTCATGAGTCCAAGGTTAGTGAGAAGCGCCTCTGTGTGACACGGAAGGCCCACTATACTCGATAGAGGAGAATTTATCCATCATTTGAGGGTTCAGAATGTTATATAACACTACCGCTAGAATAAAACCTTGTATGAGCTGAGTCAAAACCTCTGTGTTTTCCTCATGAATGAGATGGATTACATGATAACATAGGTATATGTATGGTCATATACCGAAGTATGGTATCTATTGATTTTATACTTTGTGTTTATTCCTTGTTGGATTTTTTGAGACCTAGAGGGTCTCAGGGTCCCTACTGAGTATCATTATAGTCACCCCTGGATGGGCTATGCCTGAACCTTGTTGTGTTGGATGTAGATGACAGACAACGCTGACTGAGGCTGAGGGTACCAGGACTGGACGGTACCTGGAGGTAGACCATACAGCGTGTCGGTACAAAGAGAAGACGGGTGGACGTGGAGTGCTGAGGAGGCGACCTGTACCTACCCTTCAGGTAGGAACCTCAGAGGATGATCCAATAACTATCTTTCTCTTTCTTCAGTTGTATTGAATTTTAGTTGTACTTGTACTTTCCAGTTGGGATTGTATTCTGGCCCCTTTTTACTTACTATAATCACTTGTTTACTATACAGTTGACTTGCATTCGTATCCTGTTGTGTGTTTGGTTGCGTGTGTTTACAGGTTATAAAGGCAATGCCTTCCCAGTTTCAGGTAATATGCCTTTGGTGCTAGTTGCCAGACCCTAGCCTATGGAAGGCGGGCTTGGGGTAGTCATGGCACGAGCCCTGGGGGACGGGTCGTGACAACTATTACCAAAACGAATGAAAACATCATAATATTTATAAATGATATTTAAACAACTAATATCACCTTCTGTAAATGAATAAAATAATTTCATCTTTGATGTAATATGGTATGAGTTAGTAGAATAAATCACCCCTTCGTTATATAAACATGACTTGTAACAATCAATACCAAATGAAATTAAAGCACCATCACCCTAAATGGAACTAACATTGTTATCCTCATAATTAGTTTCATGCCTCTTAATTTCTCCATTAATATCCCTTTTCTATTATTTACATAACTTCTTCACATTACTCTCCATTTCATAATATAAGCACTTGACCTTTTCATTTTACTCTGATCAAATTATCTTATTTCCATTTTGGTTTCAATGAATGATATTATGCCACTTGATGATTGATTAAAAGTTGTTGAATTGTGTAAAGGATCTCATGTCAGGTACATTATCGTTGAATGGTCTCCAATGAGTTTTGTCTATGGAGCTAGAAACTCGTAGCATCTCTTATATCTGTGATAAATCATGTACCTACATTCCAAAGGCAGGCATTCATTAGGTAACTTGTCCAATGACACTTAAGAACTCACATTAGTCTAGATTATGGGAATTCCGGAACATCATAGCCTTTCGGGGGAACTATTTCCTATTCTAGGACTCTCTTATATAATTAAGATATGTTCGGGAATCCTTTTTTCAATTTCAATTATGTATATGGGGATCAACCTAAGTTAGGGATCAATTATAAACACAAATGGTCTCATAATAATATGCATATATATTAGGTTCCATTTTGATAGTGATACTTGTATGTATCCAAGGTTCTCCATCAATCGTACCTTTTATGGATGGAATCATGATTCTGTATTCATTTATTAGGATTACACTGGTTTTAAGCCACATGGTGAGACACTTTTGAGATTGATTTGATCCGTAGAGAGAAAATTTGTTTCAATGTCAGGATCAAACCCATATAATAGTATTCATGCATATCCTCATGAAATAAAATATAACCCACTTAGTTTAGTGACACTCTATAGGTCACATCACATTTTAAGTTCATGGAAGAGGACCCAACCATGAAATATAATATCATGTGACAAAGAAATCTAGGCAAAAGGTTCTTGGTCAATGATGATATAAACTTACACCAAGGAATACCAAGGGACCTGAAAGGGATGTAGTCTCTTTTTTGGATATTCCCCTACATAGAATGTGTACTGTAGAACATTAGGGTGAATTTAGGATTTGGGTTTGGACATCAAGGATGCTTCCTACGTATCCTAATTGGTTGGGAATCAAATCCAACGTAGTTTAGTAGGTTGGAGATTATACCATATAGGAGGTCCATATGAGTGGTGTTTTGGTCTTACATATAGGTAAAATGCCCCTTTGAGTAGATATGAGTCGGGATTATGCCTTATAAGAGGACCATATGAATAGATATTGGGGATTATATCTATGAAAAAAGCTCATTTTGATTGGGTCCATATAAATTTCATTATCTCAACTAACCTTTTAGACCATGTGAATCATGCTCAATGTCAGAAACAAGAGGAATAAGTGGATATAAAGATTGAATGATCCACTCTATCCACTGATGGATGAGGTTCATAAGTCCAAAGGGAGATAGAGAGGGTATTTCTTATGTCTATATCCTCTTTTATTTTCAAAGCTATTATAGTCAAATTTAGTGATTCATCCTGCTATGAATTAGGTTGTGGTGAATAAGAGATAGAGTGCCATCTCCTGCATGAAATACAAGGGGATTACTCCATTAAGGATTCCCTAATATGGGTTATAGGGGGAGGATATCAATCCCTATTGAATGGAAAGGCAAGTGTGATCCTCACCCCCCTCGCCTTGAACCAAGAGGTTCATGTGAGAACCCCCAAACATTGAAACACACATTGACACTAGAATATAAACCTGAATACATTCGAATTTTCCACCTTATAAATGGATTGGTTCACCTGGTGTGCCCACTCATAGGAAGATGGATGATTTGCCTCCAATATCTAACAAAGCTCAATCATACTATCACTCCTGCTTACCATGAGATGAAAAAGGTGGTAGATGGTCTAGCCAATAAAGGATTTAGTAGTGAAATAATGTTCATGAATGACCTCATAGTAGATCTCATCCTATTACATAAAAAGGATTATTATAAAATTCCCTCTTTTAGAATTTTATAATTTTGTTTTCCTTATCATTATATATGTTTAGTGCTTTTGTATTTTGTAAAAGGAATCATCATTATAAAAAAAGGTTACACATGAGCCTCTTCTTACCATGGGTATGTAGTCTCGAGAGGAAACACTAATGTTTATAATGGTTAGATCATGCATTCCATGTGGATTTGGAAGGGGAATTTATCGAATGTTGTTGGACTAGTTCGTGCAGGGGCCAAAAATGGGGCCTGGGGAGATAACAGACGGCAGTGATGGGAGCCAGCACGCAGAACAACCTAGGAGGCCCTAAACCTCATAGTATGTTTTTATGTGGGGTGGGGTTCCCTTATTATATTATATTACTGCATGGGTGAAGGAAATGTCTACGTAGAATGGTAGTACATGGGGACAGGTTCTACCCGTGTAGCATTTTTCTACATGGGGGCACGTTCCTCCCACGTAGCATGTTATCACACAAGTAAAGGTTCCACTTACATAGCATTTTTTGATGTGGGGTTCTAGTCTTCAATGTGTTTCAAATTTTTGGTCGGTCGGATGTTATTTTATTTCACCCTTAATGCTATATGGTGGGGTTTTACCTTCTTGGAATATAATTATCTATGATTTAATTCTCTTTTAAATTTTCCTCCTACTATCTTTAGCTTTTCATTCGCCTCCCTTAATTCTCCTCAAGGATATTTTATAATGGAATTGAGGGATGAGTACCAGGATGGTTGGTCATCTATGGTGGGTCCTGGGCCATCTTTTATAGGATCCTAGTAGGAAACCCTATCCTACGAGTGATTTCGTTCGCAGGGGTAGTCATTCACAGGGGTAGAAACCACCACCCGACCATGTAAATGAAATTGGATCATGTTCGAGCACTGACGATAATGCCTCATGCTCTTAAAAAATTCTTTCGTAGGGGATGGTCATTCACAGTGGAGGAAATCACAGCTCACACCCACAAATGTCTGTGTTTATTTTTCTAGTGTTAGTGGTACTACCTCATCCCAGGAATGATTTCATTTGTGACACACTTCATGATGTGGAAGAATTAGCCATGGATCAGCGGTCCACAAAGTGATTTATACATTGTGGGATCAATCATTCCTTCATATCTTTGTTCCCTTTGAACCATTTCTTCTATAGTCTTCTATTTTTATTTTTACCCTTTACTGGTTTTGATTGAATTCTATTTTTCTTTTATGCATAATTTTCAGGACCCAACACACATCTATTTATCAAAATAATAATACATTTATTACCAAAAAAATAATCACCATCATATGTCTTTTTCCAAGTCTCATTCATTAATAGTGATGAGATCACATCATCCAAATTTATAGATTCTTTACTGAATATTAATTTCATAACAAGATTACCATATGAATCTAGGAATGAAAATAATAGAAGAAAATTTGTATCATATTCGTCAATTTAAATAATTAATTTGTTATAATTATCCTTTATCTTGACCGTTATGTAATACATATCCATCATAAGTTAAGTAAACATATAATAATTATTACTTAAATATTGATCCTTTGGATCTGTTATATTAAACACCTCCCATGGTGAATTATATTCTTAATAAATCTAAATTATAATTTTCCCAAAATCTCTCATATATATCAAATCATAATCCTTCATATTCTCTAAATTCTATGAATTTTTTATTTAGTTATTTAACTATCTTCTCACTACTCAAAATAATTTTTACCTATTTTTCCAATAGAGTAAAATAATTTTTTTAAATAGATCTATGAACACAAAAATCTATTAACTTGAATCAAATTTATAGAATCAGCATGAAAAATGGATAACATGGATCTTATACCAATTTTTGGGGAATAATAGGTTGGCCCAAAGATAAATGTTCTTGTGATATTTTTTAAGAGTATCTAATGAAAATGGAAGAAAAAATTATAACATAATAAAAAATTAAAAAATATTTATTTTTAATGTGGGAAAACCTACCAATCTCATGAATTAAACCCCCATTTGGAACATTAGAAAAATTCCACAAAAATAAGATTCACAAAAAATAAAGTTTATACTCAAACATGAATTATAGTGTTAGGGTAGAAAATTATATGTGGAAACCAAAACCATGTGCCCCTCCATAGTCTCTAAGAAAAAATAATGTAAAAAAACAAAACCCCTTAGGGATATAAATGTGCACATGAATTGTCAAAAGATCGACACCACATAAAATCTATAGTTTATCTTAGGTGTGGATTGGATGGTTTTTCCACAGAATGAATTAACAATGATAATGGTGGATTGAATAATGCATGTCATATCTGATTCATAGTATATTAAAATTGTGATATGAGTGAAGTATCCCCATTGTAATGAACTGATCTAGAGTACCATCCAAACTATAATCTAAAATGACTCACCACTAACCTGAAGAGAATTACTAGTCCCCAAGGTGTGGTGAAAATTGCCTTGGAATATATAAACATTATTTTAGGATGATTATGATAACAACATATGAAACAAAGTAAAAGCAAACTTTATAAACATCATCATATAAATGAAATAACTCTACCATAATAGGGAACATGGAGACAATACAAAACTATAATCATAATAAAACCACCAAAACTCATCTCCTTGTAGTCTATGATAACCCAGAATTCCATAAGTTACCTAGCCTTGACAAAACAAGCACAACCCCACAATGTAATTTGATGACAACATGAGAATGATCTATGAGATCCTAATGGTTTCAACCACTATATGGTTCAAGTAAGGTGTAAGCTATATAACCCAATAATATTTCCTCAAATATTCTATGTAGTTACTTCATATGGTAATTAAAGCTCTCTAAAAGAGAGTATAACATGATCAGACACATTTAACATTTCATAATAGGAAATTTAATCCATAGATATCAAATTACAACAAGAACAGTTTTTAAAACACAAATACAAACATTTCAAAATAATATATGAAACCAATTATAGAAATATTCCATTTCAACATTTAAAACCCAAAAAAATTATTCAAAATATTTGAAAAGAATCACAAGATAAGTTAGACAAATCAAGAACAGATAAGAACATGCACCAAGTATCAACAAGTTGTACAATTTTCAATACAATAGAATCACGGTGTAACATCTCAATAAGAATAACAATCAATAATGATAATTAATCAAGAAAAAAACTCTAGTTTTATATAGTCACGTAAAAAATATCATTTTTTGACTGTTGACGCTCCTTTCGTCACAGAATCTAAAGATCTGAAAAGGGAATATCCGAGCTCAAAGTGATTCATCCTTTGAAGAAAACATCAAAAATCAACAAAGGCATGAAGAAAGGATCAACAGCAACTTCACCGCGCAAGTTATCTAACTGTCGCGCAAGTGTACTTGCGCGGCGACCTTGGTCACGCAAGTGACTTGCACGACCTAAGTAGTAACCGCTCGGTAACCGCCTGGGGTCTTCTCTTGCCTATAAATAGACCCTGTGGGCCCCCCATTCGAGAGGATCTTTTTCCAGAAACTCGAATTGAAGCTCCCGACGCCCAAGTCTCTTCTCAAATCTTCCGGAACATTTCTAAGGTAATTTCTTACCTAGAACGGAAGATTTAAATAGAAGAAGGAAGGCCTAAGTGTTGAAACTCATCAACACTTGCGCGCCGCCTTATTCCTTCAATAGAACTTGCGCGTCCCTTTTTTGGATGAACCTCAAGTGGATTCTAAAGGGATTTATAAAGAGTCGCTCAAATATTCTAATGATATTTGAGAATCGCGCAAGTACCCCTCATGTCGCGCAAGTATACTTGTGCAACCAATACTTGCGCGCCGCCTCAATACTTGTGCGCCGCCGCAATACTTGCGCGCTGCCGCAATACTTGCGCGCCTTTCAAGACTTGCATGCCCCTACCTTTTTGGGTGCATATCTTGCCCATTTTACCCCTCTTAAGCCATCAAACCTTTCCTTTTCAAGATTCAGTCTTCAAGACACTCTTCGAAGCCATTTATGGCATGATTTCTTGATTTGACTTCCTTATCTGAAAAGAATTCTGTGGAATATCTCTCAAAGTCTAGTGATTTAAATATCCTTATGTCACTAAATATGGAGAGTTCATCCATTCAACCTCATCCTTTAAGATGAGAGAATCCTAATCTGGGTCTCCTTTTCAGGAATAATCCCCAGTTATAAATCCTTTAATCTGGGCATCCTCTTCAGGAGTAAGCCCCAATCTCAAACTTGGGCATCCTCTTTAGGAGTAAGCCCCAATCTCAAAAGTGGGCATCCTCTTTTGGAGTAAGCCCCAATCTCAAAAGTGGGCATCCTCCTTAGGAGTAAGCCCCAAACCTTAATCCCTAACTTGGGTCTCCTTTTCAGGAATAAGACTCATTCATAATCTTGGGCTTCCTTTTCAGGAGTAAGCCCCAAGTCCCTTAACCTGGGTCTCCTTTTCAGGAATAAGACTCAGTCATAATCTTGGGCTTCCTTTTCAGGAGTAAGCCCCAAGTCCCTTAACCTGGGTCTCCTTTTTAGGAATAAGACTCAGTCATAATCTTGGGCTTCCTTTTCAGGAGTAAGCCCCAAGCCCCCCTTAAATTTCTCTTAACCAATCATAAGTCTCCTCCTAATTTGGGCATCCTCCTTAAGAGTAAGCCCCAAGATTAGAGTATTCAAATCTCCATAAAGCACATATACCTTTATGGACCCTGTTCCTGGATTTTCTCCCTAAAAGTAAATCCTAAAACCTTCATCTATTTGGGCAGTCATACATACATAAGCCCCAACCAATTTCTTATTATTGCATCTTTCATGGCACAATTGTCTAATTTTTACCAATACCTCTTGTTTCTCACACCAAGCATGACTCACGTGAGCTTAGAGTGTAAAAGTAATTATGACATTCTTCTTTGAGCCATCAATCATAAACATCATACTCCATTACTCGAACTACGTGGGTTCTGATTCCTTTTCCAAAACAAAGGATACGTAGGTAGCCCATTTATGGGTTCGATCCCAACTTTGAAATAATCCATTTCCTTCTGAATGACGATAAACTTCAAGTGCCTCACTGAGTGGATTTAAAACCAGTCCGGTCATCATAATGACCAAGAGACTTTTATAAATGTTTCGAAGGATACCATTGACCAAGAATCTCTAAATAGATACAGATGATTCTCTATTGATAAAGAACCTCGAATACATATAAAAGATTTTCTAAATTTCTTGCATATTTAATCATTGATTGTTAAAACTTAAAGAAAGCTCATTTTATACTTGGTAATGTAATAAGGATTCACGAACATAACTTAAATCTACAAAGAGAGTCCCGGAGTAGACAATAATTCCCCTCAAAAAGGTGTGATGAGTCCGACCTCCCATCCTCTCGACCAATGAAAATTCCTAAACCTCATTAGTCCACAAACTAATGAGCACCTACATTTGGAAAGTAGGTCCAAACGGATGTGGAATCATTGGATGTTTCCGGTTCTATGAAAAAACCCGTTAGAAACCGATCGGAACGTTTGAATCTCCCGTCCAGGAGGTCATCCCCGAAATCCGTGAGGAAACAAAAATGGTGAACCTGACGTGAATCCTTAACCAAGTTAAAATGATGTTTTTCTTATTTGTTAGGCCCCTTGGGCCAACAAATAAATCATTGACATGTGCTCATCTAAAAGATGCAGTGGACGGATTCATCTTGATTATGTCTGTTATATGGAATAAGCACTCTTTTCTCAAGATCTTCTGCAAAATGGCATTCCCTAAATTCACCCCTGTGAATACTGCTGCTGTGAACACCTCTACTGTGAGGTCTGCTGCTGTGAAAACCAATGCTGCTACTCCTGCTGGAACGTCGTCCACTCTAAGGATGACATCACCAACTCAGCGTCTTCAACGCTGGGTTTCTAATGCACTGGTTAAGGAGTACCGTCGCAACAGTACTATCCCAACTCTGGAGGCCGCTCGTCAAGCACTCCAAGTTAACAACTCTACCTGGTCGTCTGGACAATGGCGGCCAGCGATCAAGAAGCAGGCGGTGCTGACTACCGTCTCCAACCGTTTCGGGTTGTTATCCCCGGAACGCAATTTCCATTCATTACCTTACTCTGAGGAAGTGAATGAGCAGGTCCCGCAGGGCCTTAATTCAAAAACACAGGTGTCCTTCTCAAGGGCTCCCATCAACAATCGCCGCCAGGCTCGTGCGGTAGTGCGCCCTCAACATGATGAGGGTACCGACTCCAGGCATTCAGCTCAGGTTTCTCGAACCCGAGTAGGCAAGGTGAACCGCCAGAGACGGAATCCGGTTAACAATAGGCAGGTTGTCATCCCTTCCATCTCCGGAGAAGTCCACCAACCTAACTTGGTGGAAAATAACGAGCAGGCACAATCACCTGTCCGTTTTAATTCCGCTGTCCAGCAGACTCGTCTGACAGCATCACGCCAATCCCGCCAGGCAATTCCGGCGGAGTACCATAGGCAGGAACATGCACCTGCTTATACATCACCAGTTAGTCAGCAGGCTCGTCTGACTACATATGATGGATCTCGTCAACCGCGTTTGGCGAAGTGTAATCAGCAGGCACATACACATGCTAATACTAATCAAGCCTACCAACAGTCTCGCTTGGTAGCACACGGAGAAGTCAGTCGGAAAGTCCCGACAACAAAAAGGAGGCAGACTCAACTCTCTGCCTCCACACTTGAGTACTGTCAGGATTCACTGATAGGAAAAGGAGGACAGAAGCAGGCACATACACCTACTCCAAGCCCGGAATGGACGTATATCCCCGTTCCGGCGGCTGAAGTCACCAAACATATTTTTTCAATGGTGAAAGAGCAGAAACAAATTCCTGCTCATATTCTGGATGCTTGCCAGGATATCATAACAGCTTCAGCATCATCACAAGGACAGACACATAAATCTATCCCTAGCAGTGGAGTGACACATCAACGATTCACTCCGGAACAGACACACATATCTGTTCCAGTCTAAGAGGGTTATGGGGAATACTCCCCCATATCATACGGACAACCAAGTCAGGCACATACACCTGATTTGAGTGGATATCGTCAGCCTAACCTGACCATCTTTCCTGATCAGGCACATACACCTGCTCAGAGCAATCACTTTCATCATCAAGTGGTTTCTAAAGCGAGTAAGAAGGCATCTAAGAAAAAGATCCGCCCAGCACAGTCAGAAGATCAAAGGCCAATCTGTAACCAAGCCTTGCTCGATGCTGGAGTTCTTAAAGCCCTCATACATTTATCTGTCGGAATTCAAGATTCTACTCCCTCAGTTCCCAATAACAGGAACATTAATTCTGAAGGTCTTCAACAGACACTTCCTCATGAAGACTTGCTTCAGGAAAGTTCGTTCAATCTTGAAGTTTCTTCTTCAGATGAGAGCCACAAGAACCCTCTGTGTGGTCAGAAGACCAAGGAGCAAGAGATTTCATCCTTTGCTGTAACCCATCATGACGGTCCTCCTCATGGTGATGAACTTCTCTGTGAAAGTCCTCTCCGCAGTAGTGATTCACGTTGTCTCGAAAATTCTTCAGAAGGCAATGTAGTGACGAGAAAGCCCTCCTATCTCGAGGCGCTTGCAAACGTAAAACCAGTCATGTCTGATGATTTACTATCGGCAGGTGAAACTCTTTCCCCATCAGAAGATAGCCTGGGGTTCAGGTTATTCTCCGAACCATCCCTGGGTCATTCATCTTCCAGCATGAATAGTGATCTCTCTACCAATCTTGTTGAATCCGATGAAGCAACAAGGAAACACCAACTCTGGTCCAAACAGGTAGAAGAATCTTCATTTAATGATAAAGAAGAAATGCTGAACATGAGGAAAAAACTAGCAAAAGGTGAAGTACCAGTCATGTTTTGGCCTTTGGCTGACTCCCAGTATGACATTCCAAAGATGTTGACGGATGATGGAATCCATGATATTCGTCTCAACATATGGAAAACTCTTTGTCAGTTGAAGAAGAAAGTATTATCATATGGTGATTATGAAAATCATATTAAGATAATAGAAGGGTTACAATGCCAGATTTATTTGGAATCTCTATCAGTATCTCGGTATCCGAAGGCTGAAAAGCAACAGAGAACCCATCAACGTTCATGCCTTGGCACACTAAGAAAATTGCGTCAGTTAATTTCCAATGCTCCATCTGATGTTCATATAAGAGGATGGGGTGTTCATGGAGCACTACATTTCACAGTGCTTTCCGTTCAGCAAAGCCCGCCGAAAATGGTCTCATGCAATGTTATTGCCCATGGCCGGCCACCGTCAATGGGCTTTGTTCATAATCAAAAGCTTGCTCAAGAACAGGCTTCAACTAGTTCCTCTAAAAATCAAGTATATAGAGAACAAGTTTTTGAATTGCTCCTACATCAAGCAGGTGAGAATATTGCACAAGCCTCTCGTCTAGAGCAAACACGTCATCAAATGACAGAAGTTTCGGAAATCATCCAACAGTCTGTTGAACCAGGTGATTAAAGTGGATATAGGTTAGTGCATCCATCTAATTTACGAACTAAGATTCGCAAGATCAAGAGAGATTTTAAGAAGATCTCAGACATAGCATGTCAAGAGACACCCCAGCTTGTCAGACTAGGGACTTCTCTAACCCAACCCTTAGAGTCAACAAATGGGATTCGAGGAGTTGAGCAGAAGCAACAGGAACGTCCCCAGTCCACCGGACTGGGGACTTTTTCAAATCCTCAATCCCTCTCTCAGAGAAAGTCAGTATTCTCTCGATTAGGGAATAAGCCTCAAGAGGAACGAAGAGCCAAGCTATCAGGAGATTCTCTCCAAGTGACGGTTCTCCAAGAAGTTCCTGAGGAATCAAGTCAACGGAATGCCATGTCTCATCATGGACATGGAAGAAGACAATATCATAGAAATGTTGATAGAAAGGATTCCATGAAATATGTATCCATTAATGTCATCAATGCCGTTGTTGCTGATTCACCAGATGAGGCTCAATCAGAGGGATCAGACGAAGAGGTTCCTGCTCAAGAAGTTGCGCACACAGACCTAAATGAAGAAGTTGTGGGCACACGTAATCAAAGGCTTACCCAAAATCTGGGTATTCCTTCAAGTAACCCACGTCCCCCTCTCTGAAAAGGATCCAATAAGGGGAAAGGAAAGAATCAGGTTACTTCTCACCCTTCATCTGAAGGAGGTCAATCGCTCTCATTAGAGAAAAGGTTTGCACAACAGGAGGAAGAAATGAAAGAATTAAGAAAATTGAATGCAGAACTACTTCAGAGTAGTCTTCTTCTTAAGAATGCTGAAGTCCGACAGCCAAAGGAATTTGTTGTAACTACTGAAATGGATAAGGAATATCCTCCTTTATCAGTACACCCTCAGAGGTCTAATCCTACGGGTCAAACACAACAACGGTTGGCAGCACTACCATCAGTTGCAGCACCAACCACCACGTCTGTCCAAGCTCCATTCATTGCACCTACCCAAAACCAAGTCCAACCTGATGTTTCTCAAAAGTTAATAACTACTATTGAGTCATTAACAGCTCGGTTAGAAACTATGGAAGGGAAACGGGCGCAAGTTCAACCTGAAAAGAAAGTTTACCCTGAATGGGTAGATTCAATTTCTCCTCCATCCAGTTTTGGAAACCCTGTTTTCCCTGCTTTCAATGGATCAGGCCACCCTGAACAACATTTGACGCATTATGTGTCTTGTTGTGATCCTATGATGGGAACTCCAGAGCAGCAAGAAGCAGTGAAACTCAGATGCTTCGTGCGAACCTTGCAAGGACCAGCTTTTGTCTGGTATACAAGCTTGCAATCCCGATCAGTCATCGGATGGGAGGATCTTCGTCAAAAATTCCTTCTTCAGTTTAGCTCAACTTTGCAAAAAACGACAGTTTTCGATCTTACAAACTGCAAGAAAAGGGAGAATGAAAGAGTCTCTGATTTAATTGCTCGTTGGAAGGGATTAACGTATTCCCTGAGTTTAGCACTCCCTCAGGAGGAACTGTTGCCAATCTGTGTGGCAAATTTGCGTGACGAATTAAGCACGCCATTGATCCCTGTGAAATACACAGGAGGGTTTCGAGACCTTACTTCAATCGCTCAAAAAATTGAAGATTCCCTTATACAGGCTAAGGATAAATCTCGTATAATTCCATCAGCTCCAGGAAGAAGAATGGGTAAAGCAGAAACTGCTACAGTTATGCTTAAACAAGCACCTGTACCTATATCAACTTCAAAACCTTCATCTTCTCGAAGGACTCCACCTCCTTAACGCCAACAACAAAGGCCGTTTCATCCAAATGATCAAAGAGATCAACGACGAAAACAATTTGAGGATATGAAGAGTAAAACATACTCTTTCCGAAATGAGAAAGTTCCTGGTTACTTCATTGCAGCTCTGGAAAATAATTTGGTTCAATTACCAGTGCCCAAGAGGCCAAACAAGGAAGGAGATGAAGATCGTCCCAATTATTTTCCTTTTCATCAAATGTTGGGGCATCCCATCCAGGAGTGTTTTGTC
Source organism: Viscum album (assembly GCA_963277665.1). Classification (NCBI taxonomy): domain Eukaryota; kingdom Viridiplantae; phylum Streptophyta; class Magnoliopsida; order Santalales; family Viscaceae; genus Viscum; species Viscum album. Next base: position 370,218,498 of record OY728140.1, on the reverse strand, counting down.
TTTAAAGACCTACTGCAAAAGATGGTCGACTTGGGACAAGTCAAATTGAAGGGTTCTTTAGCTCATGTAGCATGTATTACCGCTACAGATCAAGAGGAAGGAGGCGAGTGGCAGGAAGTCAAAAGCAAAACTGCGAAAAAAATATGATGATTGGATGGTCAGAAAGACAATCAATCGGACCCATTCCATTTTGCGAACACAATTGAAGAAGCCAATTGTGTCTCCTACAAAAGCTGCAGTAAAGCCTCCATCAAAAGACAAATCCTCAAAAGGGCAGCGCAATTCAAAGAATAAAGAGGAATCAGGAGAAGATGAGTATGTTGCAAAGCATAAATTGTCTTTGACTCTGGAAGATTTCATGCCATCTACTTCAAAGCCACGGGCACCGCCCCATCAAACGGCACAACCTAAACAGGCTAATCAGGCAGTGACTTTATCAGACGAAGAGTTAATCTTTGGTTCTGTTTAATCTCAATGGATGGAGAACTCATCACGACTCCAACCAATGCCAGATTTCTGAAGAAGTATTTTGTATAAACACAAAATATTGTTCCCAGACCCAAAACAGTCACATTGGTTCATATTATGTCCTACATGACACTAAACTGTATTATGTCCTACATGACACTAAACTGTATTATGTCCTATCTACATGACATTAAACTATACATGAAGTTCCTTATTTGTCCGAGATGACATTAAACTATATTTTGTCCGAGATGACATTAAACTATATTTTGTCCTAGCAACATGACATTAAACTGTGTGGCACTTCCAACGTCCAGCATGACGATAAACTGTAAAAAGTCCCCAGAACTGATATCCTCGTATTGGTTCACCTTAGTCCTAGCTACATGACTTTAAACTGTACAACACCAGTTCATCCTTGCTATATGACGTTAAAAATAACAGCAATGGTCCAGTATGACTTTAAACGGCAACTTCATCCCACATGACATTAAACTGTGAAAAAGTTCCATGAACCGTCCAGCATGACCTTAAACTGCATCATCCCTAGTCCATGTATATGACCATAAACTATTTTCAAATCCCTTATGTCCAGCAAGACGTTAAACTGTGAGGTCCTAAACTACATGGCGCTAAACTGTATAAAAGTCCCTCACGTCCGAAAAGACGTTAAACTATATAATCATCAAAGGTCCAGCATGAAATTAAACCGCACCATCCACGGTCCATGAATATGACCTTAAACTATTCGCACTTTCGTCCAATATGACGTTAAACTGTATTGTCACCATCGTCCTAACAACATGACGCTAAACTGTACAGAAAGTCCTTAATATGTCCTACATGACATTAAACTGTGCATCGTTAAGGTTGTTATTACCTCCTGTTTCTCACACTGAGTATGACTCACGTGAGCTTAGAGAAAACCTCATCCATAACACTCTCTTTGGGCCCCTAACCATGTGTAAGTCCCAACAAAATTTTAATTAGATCGTTGTCCCCAAGAACAACTTGATCATTAATTCATTCTTTAATTGAACTACACGGACTTTGATCCTTGCCCTCCAGGCTGGGTATGTAGGCAACCTCCCAGGGTTCAAGCCCAAAAACAATCTCTTCACATTGGTTCACCACCATCTCATATGATGTTGATTCGTGAAACCGCCCCTGGAATAAATATCTTTACCTTGATTCACTTTCGTCCTTGTTATATGACGTTAAACTATACAACACTTTTGTCCGGTACGACAATAAACAACAATATTCTTTGATTTCCTCATTTGAGAAGGAACCATTATTGACATTGATTTTTTCAATCATGTTTCATTTCAAAAGACTACGTGCATACATGGTAATGCCTAAACTTTTTATCTTAGGTTAAACCAACATTGCACTAAAGCCCCCTTTCACCCTTCACATATACGATCCAAATTTGTGCAAAGGGTAGTTCTAGAACTACGTGGACTTGATTCCAATCCTTATGGGATACGTAGGAACATTCGAGTGTCCCTCGAATCCAGTCCCAAGTCTTTTGGGCCTAACCCCAAATTTCACTTTCAGTCCCTTGGTTGAAAAGTCCTCGTGAAAACACACACTGTGTATTCATTATTATGGTCCGAATTCTATGACCCTAAACTAAGATTTCTCATACTTCCGTCCTGTACAACGTTAAACTGCATTTCAAGAACTACGTATGGCTTGATTCTCATTCTTATGAGATACGTAGTGAAGTCTAAAATTTCAATTCAGGACCCAGCCACAACATGATTATGGTTTTCTTTGACCTATGTATCTCTATATACATTGGACAATACCCATATTTATGTGTTATAATCCTGACCTTAAATATTTTCAGATCTTCATAACCCTTTTCATGACTTCTAATCACAAAAATTTCAAACTTCTGAGAATTCTTTTGCCTGACTATGCAGCACGTGCCCATAGGTGGCCTTGCATAAATAGTCCACATAACAGACTTGTCAGCCGAAAGATGCTATTTATTTGACCATGTAGCCAATGCCCTTAGGTGGCCCTGCATATTTCAACCCCCTAACAGGTTTTGTTAAATAATAGTAACTTCATTCTTGGGAAGAATGCCTCTTTTGTCCTTATTTGTCTTAAACGACAGTATGTAGGGATCCGCCAAAAATAGCCATCCTTAACATATTTGTCCCATATCCTTTTTCATGATCTGAAAGTATTCAAGTCTATGGTTTATTCTTCTTCCCTATGTTTGGGTCAGACCTTCGTAGGAGTGATGTTCATCCAGTTCTTCGATATTCTTGTTCGGAAATATCTTTTCCATATTCAAGTACCTCTTTCCATACAACAAACTCTATAATTTAGAAAATTTGAATCTCCATAAACTTTCACTGGCTTTTGGCACTAGGAAAGTAAATTTCTAGGAGTTCTTTTGCCTGACTATGCAGCACGTGCCCATAGGTGGCCTTCCATAAACCGTCCACATAACAGACTTGTCAGCCGAAAGATGATATTTATTTAACCATGCAGCCAATTCCCTTAGGTGGCCCTGCATATTTCAACCCCCTAACGGGTTTTGTTAAATAATAGTAACTTCATTCTTGGAAACTACTTCTTATAATTCCTTTTTAGCTCTTTTTCATATCATTCCTCAGATTCAAATATTCTTAAGCCATGGTTTACATTTTTTCTCTCATACTTGAGTATGGTAATATGTTTTCAGATAAATTGTCAAAGAATTGAATCAATTTTAATCCATTTCGGTCAAATCTATTTCGACCTTAAACATTATCCCCTTTATGTCCAGCATGCATGACATTAAACTGCCCACAAAAGACAAAGGAACTCTGAATAAAAGTCAAGTTCCAGCTCACTAAATATACATTTTTTTGTATGATTTAGGTAATATTGAGAAATTAAGAGATTCAAAGTTTGTAGGATTATTTGTAATAATCCTAGTAAAAATCAAACTATGCTTACTAGGCCCATTGGCTTATGTAAATTTGAAGCAGGTAGTGAAAGAATGCAGGTACAAATGATTGAAGATGAAAGTGTTTTTCATTGATACACAAGAGTTAGAAGGACATCCACAGACTGGAGTCTCTTCTCTTTTTCAAGAATTACAAGAGGCTTTCAACATAACACTTCTTTGATTTACGGCATCCCGAGCTTCACCAGCAACCACCTGGAATTCATTCATTCAACTGGATACAAAAAAGAGATGCAGTGATACCAGCTCTTCTTGGAACAATTTGACTCTGTTTCTGTCCAAGAGACTTGGAAGATGGATACATGGATTTGAGAATGGAGCATTGGAAGTAAAGAGCCATTTGGAGAGAGTACTCTTTTCAGATATTGCTCTAATACCATGTTTGTCTTCTCTCCACCAACTAGTAGTGGAAAACATTTCAGCCCATGGGTTTGCCATTTTCATATCTGCAAGGAAATGGCATAGATAAAGATCTTGATAGTTCACACCATTGTTGTTGCTCTTAATGCACAGCATAACCGAAATAGAGGAGTAGCAGTGCAACTTTATCTCAGGTGTATAATTGTTTGCATATGGAACATTGACTCCTTGCAGATGACCATGACCACACAGAGGCAGATGGATGCTATATGGAAAATTAGGATGATATTTCTTCATGTACTTAGCCAAATCTGGGAGAGTGCTGTTGCAGATATCATAGTAATCATGGCCAATGATGTTCGTCATGTCATCAATCCACTTTCTAGCTAGTTCATCAGCCATTCCAATTCCCTTGGGAACCACTGAATCTGCACAAAAGATGAATAAACTAACTCTTAAATGGGTTTATTTTTCATAAATTTGTGAAGAAATTTGAAAAAAATGGCTAAGGCATTAAGGCGCGCAAGTCTAAACATGGCGCGCAAGTATTCGTGTGTCGCGCTAGTTTTTGACACGCAAATATAAGCCACCTAAGTACTATTACCTTGAGAGTAGCGCGACATCAAGGAAAACAGTGGAAAACAGGGCAGACTTGCGCGGCTTAGGTGACCTGCGCGGCGAGAGCTCGAGAAGGTATGAAGTCCGGAAATCCGGATACTTGTACGGAGGTGAGGCCGTGTATTTATAGGCCAGGAGGCCTATCTGCGCACCGTACTCAGAGCGCTTAAGGCCTGCGCGACGAAAACTTGCGCGCCGCCCTCTGTGCGATGAAAACTTGTGCACCGCCCTCTGTGCACTGAAAGACTTGCACGCCACCCTTTTCCTTTGGAGGGATTCGATTTCCTCAAAGTCCAATCCTCTTTTCTCTCCGGATCCTACTCTGAGGGGGGACTTTTGTTGACGCTCCTTTCGTCACAGAATCTAAAGATCGGAAAAGGGAATATCCGAGCTCAAAGTGATTCATCCTTTGAAGAAAACATCAAAAATCAACAAAGGCAGGAAGAAAGGATCAACAGCAACTTCACCGCGCAAGTTATCTAACTGTCGCGCAAGTGTACTTGCGCGGCGACCTTGGTCGCGCAAGTGACTTGCGCGACCTAAGTAGTAACCGCCCGGGGTCTTCTCCTGCCTATAAATAGACCCTGTGGGCCCCCCATTCGAGAGGATCTTTTTCCAGAAACTCGAATTGAAGCTCCCGATGCCCAAGTATCTTCTCAAAGCTTCCGGAACATTTCTAAGGTAATTTCTTACCTAGAACGGAAGATTTAAAGAGAAGAAGGAATGCCTAAGTGTTGAAACTCATCAACACTTGCGCGCCGCCTTATTCGTTCAATAGAACTTGCACGTCCCTTTTTTGGATGAACCTCAAGAGGATTCTAAAGGGGTTTATAAAGAGTCGCTCAAATATTCTAATGATATTTGAGAATCGCGAAAGTACCCCTCATGTCGCGCAAGTATACTTGTGCGACCAATACTTGCGCGCCGCCTCAATACTTGCGCGCCGCCGCAATACTTGCGCGCCTTTCAGGACTTGCGCGCCCTTACCTTTTTGGGTGCTTATCTTCCCCATTTTACCCCTCTTAAGCCATCACACCTTTCCTTTTCAAGATTCAGTCTTCAAGACACTCTTCAAAGCCATTTATGGCATGATTTCTTGATTTGACTTCCTTATCTGAAAGGAATTCTGTGGAATATCTCTCAAAGTCTAGTGATTTAAATATCCTTATGTCACTAAATATGGAGAGTTCATCCATTCAACCTCATCCTTTAAGATGAGAGAATCCTAACCTGGGTCTCCTTTTCAGGAATAATCCCCAGTTATAAATCTTTTAATCTGGGCATCCTCTTCAGGAGTAAGCCCCAATCTCAAACATGGGCATCCTCTTCAGGAGTAAGCCCGAATCTCAAAAGTGGGCATCCCTTTCAGGAGTAAGCCCCAATCTCAAAAGTGGGCATCCTCCTCAGGAGTAAGCCCCAAACCTTAATCCCTAACCTGGGTCTCCTTTTCAGGAATAAGACTCAGTCATAATCTTGGGCTTCCTTTTCAGGAGTAAGCCCCAAGTCCCTTAACCTGGGTATCCTTTTCAGGAATAAGACTCAGTCATAATCTTGGGCTTCCTTTTCAGGAGTATGCCCCAAGTCCCTTAACCTGGGTCTCCTTTTCAGGAATAAGACTCAGTCATAATCTTGGGCTTCCTTTTCAGGAGTAAGCCCCAAGCCCCCCTTAAATTTCTCTTAACCAATCATAAGTCTCCTCCTAATTTGGGCATCCTCCTTAGGAGTAAGCCCCAAGATTAGAGTATTCAAATCTCCATAAAGAACATATACCTGTATGGACCCTGTTCCTGGATTTTCTTCCTAAAAGTAAATCCTAAAACCTTCATCTATTTGGGCAGTCATACATACATAAGCCCCAAACAATTTCTTATGATTGCATCTTTCATGGTACAATTGTCTAATTTTTACCAATACCTCTTGTTTCTCACACCGAGCATGACTCACGTGAGATTAGAGTGTAAAAGTAATTATGACATTCTTCTTTGAGCCATCAATCATAAACATCATACTCCATTACTCGAACTACGTGGGTTCTGATTCCTTTTCCAAAACAAAGGATACGTAGGTAGCCCATTTATGGGTTCGATCCCAACTTTGAAATAATCTATATCCTTCTGAATGACGATAAACTTCAAGGGCCTCACTGAGTGGCTTTAAAACCAGCCCGGTCATCATAATGACCAAGAGACTTTTATAAATGTTTCGAAGGATACCATTGACCAAGAATCTCTAAATAGATACAGATGATTCTCTATTGATGAAGAACCTCGAATACATATAAAAGATTCTCTAAATTTCATGCATATTTAATCATTGATTGTTAAGGAAAGCTCATTTTATACTTGGTAATGTAATAAGGATTCACGAACATAACATAAATATACAAAGAGAGTCCCGGAGTAGACAATAATTCCCCTTAAAAAGGTGTGATGAGTCCGACCTCCCATCCTCTCGACCAATGCAAATTCCTAAACCTCATTAGTCCACAAACTAATGAGCGCCTACCTTTGGAAAGTAGGTCCAAACGGATGTGGAATCATTGTATGTTTCCGGTTCTACGAACAAACCCGTTAGAAACCGATCGGAACGTTTGAATCTCCCGTCCAGGAGGTCATCCCCGAAATTCGTGAGGAAACATTGACTATCAAGTATAATAGTTTCATGTCTATAACCTATATTTGATAGTGATTCTAATATAGTCAGTCTAATCAATATATTAATCATGTCTAATCAGTTGGTATACATCAAGTCTCAAGGGTCTCAAGAAAACAAATTCCTTGCACACCAACTTTCTTGGCCATATTTTCATATCATAAACCTATCATTTTCTCTATGGATCCATTAGAAGGGGTACGATTCCACTTGAAAACCATAAATCTAGGTCATCTTGTCTAGCTACCCAAGTTTGAGGACCATAAAATAATTTGGATGAGACAATCAGGTTATATGGATCATAAAGGGCATCCTTAGAAATATCAACTTGGGCCTAAGACCTTAATATTTTAATTATTATTAGATCATATCTCTATCTCACTACATTACTCCCTAAAAGTGAATAATCCCTTTTGAAACACCAAACAATGGGAATCATGGGAATCAAGTAAGTCAAATTACCCAATTATCATAAGGGATGATCATCATAAAGTGATAAACAAGCTACCATGCATCATATTTTTTAAATAAATCCTATAATTACCAACAAACATTAAAAAGTGTAATCATACCATATACCTTTCAAAAGACATTATCAAAATTCAAAATAGGTCTTTAAACTAAGAATTTATTTCAAAATACTACCAATGACATTCAAAGGATATTTAACAACATGTAAGGACTTAGATTCATTTTAAAGCATGGATCAACACCCTGATATACAAGATCAAGTAAATCCTAAAAAATTACCCAAGGATTCCCATTTTATAAACATTGAGAATATCCTTAAGGGATCCTGGCCATTTCAAAAATTAGTTCATTCAAAACCATGAGGTAAAATTTAAATAAATTAAACTATTTAATTTAGATCAATGAATTTCACTTAAATATAAATATATGATGTAAAAATTAACTTTTAACAAACAATTCTATAAAATATTTTTTAAAATTAATCAAAACCAACATGGCATTCATATATAAGAATTGGTACATGTAAATCTAGATTATAAAAAATGAAATCCAAATAATATTAATTTTTCCTTTCCAATTTTAATTCATCAAGAAGAGGAAAAATGAATATATATTTCATGATAAACATTCATTGAAAATATTTTAGGAAACAAGAAACATATATTTATTAATTTTCATGAAATATTGAACTAAAAAATGAAGAAACTCCACATAAACACTGACCTAATAATTTAAGGGAAACATAAAACACTAGAAAGAAAAAATTAATTGAATCTTCCCAACGATAGTAGAATGACTAAAACTCTCCTTAAGTGGATACCATAAAATTGAGGGACACAAAGGTTCATGAATTATTTATCTACAAAAAACAAGGTATTTGTAGCAACAAAAACCCAAATTAAAAACAACCATTTAATTTTTTGTTTCACTAAAATATTAGACATGGAGGGTTTAAGATCATTTAATGCAGGATTTATATATTTAAACTGGATAAAGAATTTATTTTCTATGATTTTTGGCATTTAAAAAGGCCTAAAATTCATTACATGTCCTTTAGGAAGAAGAAAGATGATAAAAATATGTTTTTTTTAAAAAATAATCAAAAAGGGAATAATATAAGTGTAATATTGTTTACCCTTACATGGATAATTTATTTCTACAATGTTTAAGGATATTTCCCATTACACATACTGCATTCTCCAGATTACCCTTACAAAGAACCGTAGTATCCTTAAGAATCCATTAGGGAATAGCGTTTATGTCTTTGTATTTCCTAATATTCTCTTATGCATATCCAGGAAACACTAACACAATCGTAATAAAATAAGGTTTAACATTACTCATTGTCTAAGGTAACCTTATGATGCTAAGTTTTACCACTATACAATCATAGGGAACCTCATGTTATCACTATGTATCCCTTATGAATCGCGACCTACCCTTATATGAGTTACACAATATGCTTGTGTAATAAGTAATTTACCTTTATTAAGTGGATGAAATAAATGGTTACCCATAAGTAACCATTGTAATTAAGAGAACACCCTTGTCTAACCTTTTAAAAATAGGATTTTTCAATATATATCACTATATTTACCCTTACTGAGTGCATATAAATTCCATCATAGATTTATGTACCTATGGAAAACTCATATTTACATCTACACAACTTTATAAAAGGGGGACTTACCCATACACAACCTAAAAACCATGTGTAAGGGTAAAAATTAACTAAAATATTATTTCATCTCAAATCAAATTACTTATAAACAACCAAAAATGGTTATTTAATCATAAATAAATTGAGGATGTTACTATTCATCCCACCATAAGGATTTCAGCACCCAAAAATCTTCTAATTTAAGATATAGGAAAGAATATACTAGAAGAACTCACACACTCAACCTGTGAAGTTTATGGTCCAGAAAATAGAAAATTATTTACCAAAAAACCATCTATCAAAAACAAATCCAGGAAAAACACATGGCTCTAAAAAAACAAAAACACTAAGAGGAGAAAAAAAACAAATTCAAATGACTATATAAATATCATAGGTCTCCTCACCATCAAAATATTCTACAAAAATGTTTAACAGGAGGAAAAACATCCACAAAAACACATCTCTTCAATTCAATGAATAGACCTTGATCGCACATCATAGCGAACCATCCATGATTAAAAACTAAATCCTAAAAGAATGGGATATCCAAAACACCTCAATGATTCCCAAAAGAGGCAATTCTCTCCTGAACCCTAAAAAATACAACTAACATCAACAAATTAAAAAAACTAAAATTTATTTCAACCCTGAGAAGGAACTCAATGGTAACCTTGGACTTTGAAAATTGAACCACACCCCTCAAAGAGGTCATCAAATTAAACTCTACCACCTCCATGTTTCTAGTCCATTTTGAATCCATATATTCCTAGTTACCAGAGTACGACCACAAAGTATATCTATATAAAATAAGAATGATCTATAAAAAGTACAATTCACAAATAGGGAACTGGAAACTCAAAATATATATCATTAATCACATAAATATTGAGCTATAACCATCAAGGAAAAATCAAAAGGATACAAATAAAGAACACCTAACTAAACGGCATCCAACAGAAACCATAGGGAGAAAACTATGGAAGGAAGCAACATAAAGGATTTCATAAAAATAAAGCTTACATTTAAAGGTTCTCATTACAAGATTCCACTCCACCCCCAAGTGCATGAAAAACCTCAAGGAACTGCAACTATTCAAGGTAATGGATATCCATTCAAGAGTTAACATACATAAGGAAAAAAATGGAGATCTCAATAAGATGAAACCACCATCATGATAAAAAACATGTTCTATAGAGATCAACCAAAAAGGACCCAAATAAATCCAAAAGATATCCTCAGAATAAAAAAGTATATAAATAACCATTGAGCTACATCAAGGAGAACACAAATGGTTTACACCCCAATGTTGGAACAATTTTCAAGGTAAAAAAAACCACCATAAGCATTTACTTTACTACATGAAAAGCTTTACAATAAGTCATATCATTGGCGTTCGATTATATTGAATAGTTTATTTCCCCTTATTCAGAAGATGATGAAACCAGATGAAAAATTCCTCCTTAAAAATCCCCACTTACAGAACTTCATAAGGTGGACCAACTAACAACATTGTTAATAAACTATCTAAACATAAATGCTTAGCTTCTTTGAATGACCATGTACTACACACAAGTATAACATGATATTACTCTTATTTTACTAAAAAGAATTGAATTTTTCAACCAAATTCTACAATCTATTTAACAATACATCTCCCCCTAAACAAACCATGAATGAGGCATTCTTACCATTCGATCATCTTCCTAACTATCGTTCAGCTTGAATGTCTCATTCAATATTATTTGGATAATAGGCTGAAAAACTACTGATAATATAGTCCCATAGTCTTGGTGATTATATTCATTGAAATATATATCCTTAATGGAGTCATCACCAACAAGATTAGGTATGAAATATGTCAATCTTGAGAATTACTTTCCATACTCTGAAACTTATATATCACCTTTAATGAAACCCATTAACATAGAAACAATATCCTTATTTACTTCCTTAGTATACTACCACTAAATTAAGAATAAATTGAATAATTCCCATGAAATTATTTCATATATATGGGAAGGAATCATGACTTCCCACCACTATTGGCTAGTTCACTCAAACAAGAAGATGATAAACTTGAACCTCTTAGCATCAAGAGTCTTGAAAAAATAAAATATCTCTAAAAAATATTCATTCCATTTTATTAAATCTAGGTCAATACTGATCACTTCAATAAGAAGGTGGATGATGATTCAAAAGTATCTAGGTGGGTCGACAGATTGGAAAGTCTCCAACTCCAAAACTCAGTTCAGGGTCATGGTAGATTCTTCAACTATATATAACCCTTCTAAAAAATGTGATAGACAACTTCAGAGACAGAACGTATGGATAAATTTTCTATATTTCATAAATGAATTTCTTTGAGATATACCTAGAAATCACAAAACATATAACCAAAAACATTAGAATAAATAAAAACATGAAACCAAAATATTTAAAAAAAATCAAAAATAATTCAAAGCATAGAAAATTACCTCATTTACAAAACATTAAACATTTCTTAAAAATGTGAACTATTAGTATCAATATAATTTAGTTTTATGAATTCATTTGTTATTTCATGAAGAAAATCCATTTTTTCTATATAATTATAACATTTTTTAAATTTTAATATCATTTCCATATTAAATCCATTAAAAATAAAATTTAATTCATAGAAAAAATATTTTTTTCACATCACACAAGTTTCATTTGAAATCAGTTTTCTAAAAAAACAAATGTTTTCCTAATAGAAAACCCTTTTTAGTAACTAAAAAAACAAGAAAAATATTGTTTTCATAGAGGATTTAAAATCATAAACAAAGGTATTTAATTTGAAACAATAAGACAATATCATGAAATATTCCACACCCAAGATTTATATTCAAAATAAAATCCCTCCAAACTAACCTCAGTTGAGTGAAGTCATTTTGGAAACAACTGGACGAGGCACCATGTTCGAGTTAGAGTATAACTATGCATGTCATGGTTTCAAGGGAATGCAAACCACACACCAACCCCATAATAATTCTGGGATTGTCTTCTAAATCAGTAACATTGACTCCTCACAATTTACCAGACCATGGAGGCACAGTTCATCTTTGGAAATCATTCAATTTCAACCTAAAACACATAATTGATACTAAAAATCGATGAATATATCATCAGGAAATGAAATATAAATTTTAAAAAGAAAACCAATAACTCAAAATAAATACTAAAGTCCCACATTTCCACATAACTAAAGACTTGTTGTGAAGAGGTGGTGATCAAGAACCTAATCACGAACTATCTATTGAGTCCTGAAACATTATTTTGTATATCATTATGATAGAAATGGTCATGTGGCATTTCTTGGTGATGAGAAATATGTTTTTTAGGATTTTTTTATGTGGTGAATATTCATTTAAGGGTAGGATAAATTGTGTGTTTTTTGGTATATGGGATGTATTATTTCATGAATACCAAATCCTGTATAGGTTTTTGTAAGAAATTATTTTTTAGATATAGTATTTCATGTGATACTACCCTCATCAAAAACTATATGATCATGAAACCATATAAGGGCTAATTTTCTGGGCATGTAAGGTTATGGCTAGATTAATTGATTCTCTCTCAAATTTACCCAAGAGAAGAAGGTAACACGGTCCTTTTAGTTTAGCTTGGGGTATCGAATCCACAGAGACCTAAGAAGAAACCTATAGACACATACATTCTATGGACTGTTTTCGACTATGAAGTGGCCAACTTGGATTGATTTTGGATGGGTTTTAAAGATATCTAATAGATTTAAGTGAATTCAATTAAAAAGAAAGGGTTGATCCTAGGTTATCACTTGGGTGGATTGGACGTATTTCCTTTTTAATGATTTCAATTTCTTATATTTGAGATGGGTTCATTTAAGGAGATAAAACAACATCATCATTTACTGGTTTAAGGCCTACACCATTTAATACTAATCACTTATACACTTGAAGGACAAAATTTTTCAGCACTTCAAGGTAAAGGTTCGTATTAGCACTTGAAGTGTGTGGCCTTAAATTCAACAAGGACGATGGAGTTTAAAAACCATCAAATAAAAATCTCAATTAAAGAAGTGACTATACATTAATGAGGTGATAAATAAAATTCAATCCATCCCCTTGATACTTCCTTGGATCAACCCATATGTGGGTTAGCCCTCCATTGATTCTATGGTTTCAATGCAAGCGGAAAGTAGACTCATGAGGGAGGAAATAGAGAAGTAAAAAAAGGCAATAAAATAACAATCACTCCACCGTTGTGTGATAATCTCACAAGGTTTCGAATGAAAAAGTTCACACCTTGAACCAACGGTATCAAATTGATATGGAGAAGAACAGAATAATAAGAGAAGAAGAACTTTTATTAAGATACAAGGATGAATTAAAACAACTTACATGTGAAGGAAGAACATTACAAAGAGAAATTGGCAGCATAACATTAAGATGAAAACAAGCTCAAAGATTCCTAAATCCTCCAACACCACTGCCTTAAATAGGAATTTTTGAGCCCTTGGGTCGAGCCTCCAATAGTACAAAGCATCTCAATTAATTGTGGTAGGCCATAGGTGGTGGAAAGCTTGTGGAATTTGGACTTTTCCACATTTGACCCTAGGTGGCAGCCAGCTTTCATCCACCTAACAGACGCGCTTGGAAGACCTTCTATATGGCCTAATAATAGTGGTCCATAGAAGCATAAAATGGATCCTCGGATGTCTTATAACATCCTGTAAAATCTCAGCCCAAAAGGAGTTATGATTTTCGAGATATGGTTTAATTGCTGTGCTATTTTTCTGGGCCACAGAATCTGGCCCAAAATTTTATCTTTAACTTAGGCTACCTAAATGGACACCATGGAGGCCGAATTAACATTGGATACAGAAGAGTTATTTATTCCTCTACATGTCTTCTATCATCCCACGATATATGGGATTCATTGGGCCTTGATTTTGGGCCCCACAGTCTCATCAGTGGGCTGGTGTACAATCTGCCTCCTCCAGAATTGCTTCCTTTCATTGCCAAATATCTCCATCATCCTCCAGGAATTCTCCATTGATCCCTGAATGAAACATGTTAATATTGGAGTCTAGATAGATTTCAAAAAATATCAAATTAAAATATGTATAATCAGATGAATCATTTGGTACATTAAATGATGTTAAAAAATGTACCACATAATAGTGTATTTTAAGAAGGTATTACAATCATAATGTGAAATGATGTTCAAAGTGTAAAATGAACTAAAATGGTGTTTATGAATAATAAAGAACATGAATATTATATATATTACCAATGAATATTAGCCTCATTTAGTGGCTAATAACAGCCCCCAACTTGAGTTTTTCTAGTCCCGAGCAAAATATATCTCAACAATATGAAATTCGAATTCCCTTTTCCAAAAAACATTTTAATACACAATGATCGCCAAAAAACCTTATACCAAAAAATCATGAAACCCATCAAAATATTTTAATACAAGATAGTTTCATAAGAAGATCCCAATCCCAAGCCCATTCCATTGTTCAAATTCATTGCCATATTTCATCCAATGTCAATTAAGTATGAGGATGTGTTGTGCATCACAATAGACATGGGGGTTCATCTTTATTCGAGGGGGAAATTACAGAAGAACTAGGTGGAATCACATTTCAATATTATGATGAGTATTCATTTTGTTTGTATAATTTTTTGTTTTTTTTGTTTTTTTTTTGTTTTTGCAATTTTTCCATGGTAATTGAAGTTGCACTCAAAAGAGTCAACCCCTGTAGCGAGACTTTGCCGATGACTCCCAAGCTCAAAGACCTTAGGGCACCAAGTGAAGCCCATATACTCGGGAATCATCTCAAGTTAACTCATTCAAAAAAAAATTCAAATTACCAAAAATAGAGATATAATTACTTACTTTGGGCCAGACAACTATGGAGTCACGATCCCCAAGTGCCGAAAGCCACGCATTAGGTCATTTCATTGCTCTACGTGCAAATTTTTTATTTTTAATTTTTTTTTTCAATACTCATATTAAACTAAAATGATCACCAAACCTATGATATTTATTTGGGGGAGCCCATGAACTTAAACTAACACCCCACTATCCAAAGGACGTGCATTGTGATCTTTTTTTTATTTGGATGAAAATATAAACAATGAAATATCAGAGTGGACAGCCACACTTTCCAAAATCTATGCTCCTGAAATTATACAGGGATTAAAATCAGAATCAAGGCATGCTAAATTATTTGATATTCTATTTCAAAGTGTGAAATTTGTATTATCATGTTCAAAGTTAAAGGAATTTTCCTTCCATTTACACATTTTTTTTCAAATCATTACTTTTTTTTGACATGAAATCGTTTTTTATTTTATCTCCCCCCCAACTTAAAATAACATTGTCCCTAGTGTTTAAAGAAAAGAAAATTTAGAAGGGGGTAGAGATAGAGAATGAAAGTTCAAAAAGGAAATTGAAAATGAGGGTCATGGAATGAAGTCACCTGGTGGTTGAAGTTTGAAGTTCTTGCTGCTCCAATTTAGTCCTTTGATATCCATGTCGCTTGCACAGTTCCCTAGTGGAAAAAGTAAAACAGACAAACAAAACAAAAGATTATATATATATATATGTAAGTAAAATACAAGTATATATATAAAATAATATAAACTGATGATACATTGTCTTTTTTTTAAATTTCTAGGTAAGGTATAAATCAAGGATCACACCACATGACATGGATGAATATGGTGCTCCCCTTTCATACCCATCCATACTCATAATAGAAGAACAATTCAACCATATATTTTTTTAAACATAAAAATGATTAATTAAAATATAAAATTTATTAAAACAAAAAAATTATATGAAACTTGAATACCATGGGTTGCCTCCCATGCAGCGCTTTGTTTAACATCGTTAGCTCGACTTGAACCCTATATCTATCAATTTTTTTCTGGTTCATAGGTTGGCTCAGTTAACTCAACCACTATTTCCTGTTTATTGAATGATTCAATGAATGGTTTTAACCTTTGACCATTGACCTTGAAAATGTAACCACTTTTGTGATTTTGAATCTCTACTACCCCATGGGGGTACACATGATGCACTATGAAAGGTCCTGACCATATAGACCTTAACTTTCCTCAGTGTAAATGAATATTTGAACTATACAAGAGCACAAGTTTTCCCGGTTCAAAATGTTTGACCTTGATATTCCTAGATTGGTATGCTTGAACTCTAGCTTTATTGATCCTTGAATTTTCATAAGCCTCCATCCTTAGTTCCTCTAGTTCGTTGAGATCTAATTTCCTTTTTGTTCCGGCCAATGAGAGGTCATAATCCATTTTCTTAATTACCCAAAAGGCCTTATGCTCAATTTCAACAGGTAAATGGCATTCTTTTCCATAAACCAACCTATATGGTGACATTCCTATGATGGTTTTGTATGCGATACGATATGCCCAAAGAGCATCTAAGAGTTTCTCAGACCAATCTTTCCGAGAAGGATTGACAGTTTTCTCAAGAATTTTCTTAATCTCCCTATTCACTAACTCAGCTTGGCCATTGGTTTGAGGATGGTATGCAGTGGAAACTTTATGAGAAATACCATACATAGACATGAGTTAAGAGAATGGGCGGTTGCAGAAATGGGTTCCTCGATCACTGATTATAGCCCTAGGAATTCCAAATCGAGAAAATATGTTCTATTTTAGAAATCGAATCACAAGTTGATGATCATTGGACTTAGTGGGAATGGCCTCAACCCATTTTGAGACATAATCAATAGCTAAGAGTATGTAGAGGTATCCCCGAGTGTTTGGGAAGGGACCCATGAAATCAATTCCCCAACAGTCAAATATTTCAACCACTAAGATGGGAGTGAGTGGCATTTGATTCCTTTTTGTGGTGGACCCTACTTGTTGACACCTAGGACAGCTTTGACAAAATGTATAGGAGTCCCTTGAGAGGGTGGGCCATAAGAGACCACATTGAAGAATCTTAGAAAATGTTTTCTTAGAGGAAAAGTGACCTCCACATGCCTCACTATGACAGAATTTATGGATGGACTCTTGTTCAGATTCTGGAACACACCTCCTAATGACTTGGTCAGGGAAGAACTTAAAGAGGTATGGATCATCAAACACATAGTTTCTCGCATCAAAAAGGAATTTCCTTCGAGCTTGAGTCCCTATGAATTTTGGAATGACTCCTGTAACTAAGAAATTATCTATGTCGGCATACCAAGGGCAGTCACTCACAGAGTATAGGTGTTCATCAAGAAATGAATCAGACACAGAAAGTTGATTTGATTTTTCATTGAATTCCATCCTAGAGAGGTGATCAACTACAAAATTTTCAACGCCCTTTTTATCCTTGATTGTGAGATCAAATTCTTGTAAGAGAAGAACCCACCTAATCAGTCTAGCCTTGGCATCTTGTTTTTGGAAGAGGTATTTTAGGGTAGAATGGTCAGTGAACACAGTGATGGGGGATCCTAAGAGGTAGGACCTAAACTTATCTAAATCAAACACAATAGAAAGTAACTCCTTTTCAGTAGTGGTGTAGTTTATTTGGGAATCATTTAAGGATTTACTTGCATAAGCAATGACATACGGAGTTTTATCACAGTGTTGTCCTAAAACAGCTCCAACAGCAAAGTCATTGGCCTCACACATAAGTTCAAAAGGAAGGTTCCAATTTGGATATTTCATAATGGGAGGAGAGGTGGGAGAGTATTTGAGGGTTGAGAATGAACCCTCACAGATTTCTGTCCAAACAAATGGAGCATCCTTTACTAGGAGAGCACAAAGGGGACAGGATATTGAACTAAAGTCCTTGATGAATCTTCTATAGAAACCAGAATGTCCTAATAAAGACCTCACTTCCTTGACAGTTTTGGGTGATGGAAGGTGAAGAATGATGTAAACCTTTGATTTATCAACTTCAATCCCCCTACTCGAGACCATATGGCCTAGAACAAGTCCCTCTTTAACCATGAAATGGAATTTTTCCCAGTTTAGGACTATATTCTTTTCTTCACATCTTGACAAGACTCTCTCTAAATTCCTCAGACATCCCTCAAATGTATCCCCAAACATAGTGAAGTCATCCGTAAAGACCTCTAGAAAATCCCCTACCATGTCTGTGAAGATTCCCATCATGCACCGCTGGAAGGTTCCAGGGGCATTGCATAACCCGAAAGGCATGCGTTTGAAGGCAAAGGTGCCGAAAGGACATGTGAATGTAGTCTTCCCTTGATCCTCCAGGGAGACCTCAATTTGATTATACCCCGAGTACCCATCTAAGAAACAGTAGAAGGCATGACTTGCCACTCTCTCAAGGACTTGGTCAGTGAATGGTAAGGGGAAATGGTCCTTCTTGGAGAATGATTTTAGTTTCCTATAGTCAATGTAGACCCTCCATCCACTACTCACCCTTGTTGGAAGAATCTCTCCATCCTCATTGGTTATCACTGTGATTCCAGCCTTTTTTGGAACCACTTGGATTGGGCTCACCCATTCACTCTCATCTATGGGATATATGATACCAGCTTTCAACAATTTTAGACGTTCTTTCCTTACTACCTCCATGAGATTAGGATTGAGTCATCGTTGAGATTGACGACATGTCTTTGAATCAGATTTCAGAACAATACTATGAGTCCCAACAAGTGGGGTAATGCTGGGAATATCAGATAGGGTCCAACCAATGGATTTCGTATGTTTCCTAAGGAAATCTAGAAGCATCCTCTCATGATTGGCTTCAAGATAAGAAGAAATGACAATAGGATGTGTTTGATTGTCCCCTAGGAAGGCATACTTTAGTGCAGCAGGAAGTTCCTTCAATTCAAGATCAGGTTGGTTCGGAATTTCAGTAGAAGATTGGGACATTGGATCAAGATCAATTTTATTTCCTAAAGTTTTAGACAGTATTGATTCCACACATGTAGAAGTTTCAACTACTAGATTGGCTTGATCAGATTTAGGTAAGGAAGTTTGATCGGTCTCCATGAATGTGGTTTGCAGAAAGGTTTCACTGATTGTTGGACCTAAGACTTCATCATAAGAGCAATTTGAAAATGATTCAATCCAAGGAGATAAACATCCTTCATATGAAAAAAGGAAATCAATCTCATCCTGTCTTCAACATCCATCAAATATTCCTTGATGTTCCATGGATTCATTATCAATGCTTCCTATCATGTTTACTTGATGAATGTCCTCATTATCCCCTATTTTTGAGCTTGCATTATAGATGTTCAAGTCTAGACTCATGTTCCCAAATGTGATGGTCATGTTCCCATTTCGAACTCGGATAACAGAGATGATTGTTGCAAGGAAAGGACGACCAAGGATGATTGGGGTTTGTTCCTTATTTTCTAAGTTTGGATGGTTGTCAAGGACAATGAAATCAGCATGGTAGATGAAGTTTTCAACCTTTACCAGAACGTTCTTCAAAATCCCCTTTTGAACCCTAATGCTATGATTAGCAAGCTGAAGGGTGATAGATGTGGGTTGAATCTCTTCTAGGCCTAACTCGTAGTACACAACATATGGGATGAGATTGACACTAGCACCTAGGTCACACAAGGCCTTGACAACTTTTCTTTCTCCTAGTTTAACATTGATGTAAGGGAAACCTGGGTCTTTCAACTTAGGAGGAATGGTCCCTTGAATGGTGGTACTCACATTAGCAGCCAAAAGGACTTGGTTTTTATGTTAAAAGTGTCTTTTAAAAGTGCACAAGTCCTTAAGTTACTTTGAGTAGTAAGGTATGGTTTGGATGGCATCGAGAAAGGGAATTTTCAGCTCGACTTGTGAGAATAATTCCCACAATTTTTTATTCAGTTCATGCTTGGTTTCCCCCTCATGCATTGATGAAATTGTGCAGGTTGTAGGGATGTTTGATGAAGAGTTGTTTCTTTCAAATTGTTATCAGTTTCCTCAGTTTGATCTTGTGGTTCATTTGATTTTTCATCCAAGTTTGAATCTTCTGGTGGGTTCTGAATTAGTTGTTCAGGTTTCTCAATTGATTTACCACTTCTTAAAATAGTCACAGCTTTTATTTGTTCATGAGTTGTTTGAGCACAACTTGACTCTACCCTTGAAGTTGAGGATGGCACCGCCTGAGTAGGCATGGGTGCCTTTCCAGTTTTTTTGGTTTGAAGTTATTGTTTTAGGGAAGATACATCTAAGTTCATCCTCTCCATTTGTTTGCATAGTTGTTCTAGTAGGCTTTGTGGAGTAGTTTGGGTGGGTGCTTTAGTAGGTTGGTTTATCCCAGGGGGATATTTAGGAGGTGGGATGGTTTGTTGAAAATGGACTGGTGGCTATTAGTATTGGATTGGTTGGGTTTGGAACTAGTTATGGGTTTGGTAGTTCTGATGGGGGTAAGGATTTTGTCCCTGTGGTGGGCTAGGTTGTTGGTTATCTTTCCAGCGGAAGACTGGGTGGTCATTATACCTTGGGTTGAAGTTGTTTTGGTATTGAGGCTTTTGAAAGTTCAAAGAATTTACTTCCACTAGGGGTCCTCCTAAGAAAACATCCTTGATGGATGGAATGGTTGGGTAGTTGTCTATCTTATGGTCATGTTTGTCACAAATTGTGCAAACAGGGTCAACAGTTTGGATTTCATGGACTTTCCTAAGGTATATCTCTTCAACCTTCCTAGAGAGTGCTACGAGTTTAGCCCTAAGGCTTTCCTCTTATCTAATTGTATGAATTCCAGTTGTTCTTTGTGGCTTTTCAGAATAAGGTGAAGTTCCCCATGTTTGGATTTGTTCTGAAAGGATTTCTAGATACTCGTAAGCATCATTTGGGGCTTTGTTTTTGAAGGTTCCATTACACATCATGTCAATGAATTGTTTGTTCCCCGGAGCCAACCCTTCATAGAAAATTCTCACTTGTTCAGGAATAGAAAAACCATGGTGTGGAACCATGTTTAGAGTGTCTTTGAACCTCTCCCACGTTTTATAGAATGAATCTCCCTCTTTTTAAAAAAAGTTTTGGATACTCTTTTTATGTGCAATTGTTTTGTGGTGTGGAAAGTATTTTTTGTAGAATTATCTTTGTAGTTGGTACCAGGAGTTTATGGATGATGGTCTCAAATTTTTTAGCAAATTTTTAGCTCGATCCTTTAAAGAAAAAGTAAATAGCCTCATCTTAGCTGATTCTAGTTGATGTGGGGGACATGTGGTTTCTACAATGTCATTAAACTCCTTAATGTGAAGGTAGGGCATCTCGGACTCCATTCCATGGAATGTGGGAAGGTGGTTTAGGACATGGGGTTTAAAGATGTAGTTGGAATCTCCTAGGGAATTGTGTCTAATGCATGAGGGTTCATTGGTCCAGGAAGGTGTGAGGTAGTCATTCATGGTTTGATCAATTGCATTCCCCAAGTTTGGGGCTGCCTCATTTGGGTTTCCATTTTGGTTCCCACCCGGGTTTGTGAGTTGGTTTCTTTGAATACCTTCCATTGAAATGGGATGAATTTTTGACATGGGGTGTTTGGAAAATTAGGATCTAATTGAAATAGTTCCCTTGGTGTACTTGACTCCCCAACCCCAGGACTATCCACCATAACTAGACGGTTTGATTGATCGCGAGTGTAGGCGGACATGCGCCAAAAGAAAAAAAACAAGAAAGGTACAAGACAAGAGAATTTGGATGAGAAAAAGAAGAAATGGGGGAGAATAGAATGGGTGTTTAGATGACTTACTTAGATCCCTGACAACGACGCCAAAATTCGATTCTTGCTCAAATTTATCCAAGAGAAGAAGGTAAGACGATCCTTGTAGTTTAGCTTGGGATATCGAATCCACAGAGACCTAAGAAGAAACATATAGACACGTACATTCTATGGACTATTTTCGGCTATGAAGTGGCCAACATGGATTGATTTTTGGTGGGTTTGAAAGATATCTAATAGATTTAAGTGAATTCAATTTAAAATAATGGGTTGATCCTAGGTTATCGTTCAGGGTGGATTGGACATATTTCCTTTTTAATGATTTCAATTTATTATATTTGAAATGGGTTCATTTAAGGAGATAAAACAAAATCATCACTTACTGGTTTAATTTCTACACCCTTTAATACTAATCACCTATACACTTGAAGTATCATAGTTTTGATCACTTCAAGGTAATGGTTCGTATTAGCACTTTAAGTGTGTGGCCTTAACTTCAACAAGGACGATGGAGTTTAAAATCCATCCAATAAAAATCACAATTAAAGAAGTGATTATACATTAATGAGGTGATAAATAACATTCAATCCATCCCCTTGATACTCCCTTAGATCAACCCATAAGTGGGTTATCCCTCCATTGATTCTATGGTTTCAATGGAAGCGGAAAGTAGACTCATGAGGGAGGAAATGGAGAAGTAAAAAAACGCAATAAAATAACAATCACTCCACCGTTGTGTGATAATATCAAAAGGTTTGTTATGAAAAAGTTCACACCTTGAACCAATGGTATAAAAGTGATAAGGATAAGAACATAATAATAATAGAAGAAGAACTTTTATTAAGAAACAAGGATGAATTAAAACAACTTAAATGTGAAGGAAGAACATTACAAAGAGAAATTGGCAGCATAACATTAAGATGAAAACAAGCTCAAATATTCCTAAATCCTCCAACACCACTGCCTTAAATAGGAATTTTTGAGCCCTTGGGTCGAGCCTCCAACAGTATAAAGCATCTCAATTAATTTTGGTAGGCCATAGGTGGTGGAAATCTTGTGGAATTTGGACTTTTCCACATTTGACCCGAGGTGGCAGCCAGATTTCATCGACCTAACAGATGGGCTTGGAAGAACTTCTATATGGACGAATAAGAGTGGTCCATAGAAGAATAAAATGGATCCTCGTATGTCTTATAACCGCCTGTAAATTCTAAGCCCAAAAGGAGTTATGGTGCTCGAGATATGGTTTAATTTGTGGGATGTTTTTCTAGCCCGTAGAATCTGGCCCAGAACTTTATCTCTAATCTAGGCTGCCTAAATGGACACCATGGAATCCGAATTAACATTGGATCCTGAATAGTTATTTCTTCCTATACATGTCTTCTATCATGTCACGAAATTTGGGATTCATTGGGCCTGTATGTTGGTCCCCACAGTCTCATCAGTGGGCTGGTGTCCAATCTGCCTTCTCTAGAATTGCTTCCTTTCATTGCCAAATATCTCCATCATCCTCCATGAATTCTCCATTGATCCCTGAATGAAACATGTTCATATTTGAGTGTAGATCAATTTAAAAAAAAATCAAATTATAATATTTATAATCAGATGAATCATTTGGTACTTTAAATGATGTTAAAAAATGTACCACATAATAGTGTATTTTAAGAAGGTATTACAATCATAATGTGAAATGATGTTCAAAGTGTAAAATAAACTAAAATGGTGTTTATGAATAATAAAGAAAATGAATATTATATATATTACCAATGAATATTAGCCTCATTTAGTGGCTAATCAGTAATCAATCTTAACAAAAAAAACTCTTAACGTTTTCACATTATTTTCAACTACTAAGCACAAATAATTAGCAATTATTATCACTTATTCCATATATTCTATACCTTTATCTATTACTCTAACATTTAAACTTAAAATTATATCAATTGATATTATAGTAACATTATAGGAACCGTTTTGATGGAAATTAGATCGTGGAATTTAGATTTTTCATCCCACCCCTCATGAGCTATCTCTTATACCGTGATATCAAATGATTTTATGTCACATGCCTCATCTTATAATAAAACAAGATCTAGAGTAAATGATTATATCTATTATGTAAAAATGATAACATTCCCAATCACATTTTACCACTAATCAAACAAAACAATTCATATGCATATGAAGTGTTTATTAAGATGGCCCATCTTACAACCAATTTTACACAAAGTTTTTTTAAAGAGAAAGGCATAGATTCTATACCACATTATTTTCCTTATAATCTAGTTATTCATGATATATTTGAGGTTAGAGTCAAATTAAAATTCTATAATTCAATCATAATTATGAAAAGTATCACTTATCTAAGGATTTCACTTTAATACAATAAATGGATATTTTTTGTTAATTATAATAGGATGAATTATATTAAAAATCATTTCATTGATTACATGGGTATCAGTTTTATCTAGTATTATGGTAATTATTTTTAATGAAAAAAATCATCAAAATTATTATTCTATTACCTAACATGTTACTCCTAAAGAAAAAATATGTTGACAATTACTGTTGCTATAAATATAGTCAATGTATATCCCATTAGTCTCCCTCTTGAATTAAACTGTTGAGAAGGCTTGTGAAATTTGAATTTTATTTTTTTAGACCCTTGGGATTACAATAGTAGTAGGTTTTATCTAGGATAACAAAATCTGGTTCATTTACTATTATTTCAACACTATACCTTATCCTAGTGATATTAGAATTTTTACTAAAGGAAATCACTTTTATACATGGTTTTGAAATTGAATATATTCATAAATAAAATGGGTATCACTCACTTTTATATATGTAACATAATAAGAATTACCATTTTCTATCATTATACCTTCTACACTAATCATTATTCCATCTTGATCAATATTGGATTCCAATTTATCATGGATGTTAATAATTCAATAAAAAAATATGGTTAGAGCCAAGTTGTAAATGAAAATAAAACACATGATTTTACCTGGTTGAAGTCCCTATTACCTTTATTTTATGTGAATTTATTCATGGTCAATGGAAGGATATACCTAAGGGGTGGGAAACCCTGTTTGTATCATAGGAACCTCAATCTCCTAGGAATACAAACATATGTTATCATGGGTGACCTTTTAGTACACATTTTTATTAATTATAGTGACATTATATAAATGGTTTTAAATTTCATATATTATTCCTATTTTTATTTAATAACTCTATTTTCAATTAATTTTGGTTATTCCTAGTTTATGGGAGGTTTAATTTGACAAGTACTAGAAGGATATCCTTAGATTCTTACAAACAATGCAATTTAAAAGATCTAATTTGTTAATAAAAAGTTCAATAAAAATTTATAAACTAAATGTAATCTTATCGTAAACCTAATTTAGATCTATAAAATATCGAAAAAGATATGTTTCCCTAGGATTATTCATAATTGTGGTTCATTCTCACGACCACTATAACGACCCAACACATCGGGGGCCGCCTGACAAGCAGAAGGTCGAGTTCCCACTAACCTAATTATGTTTTCTTGGTCATGTATGTGTATTGTTACTCATTAATAGTTCATATGATTTGGTATTGACACCTGACCATGTCCCTTCACATAGATATCATGTAAATCTTCCCATTCGGGGAAGATCAACTTTGGGGACTACACATCATGTACTCGGGGTACACACCATGTAGTTAGTCTAGGATGTGTGGTCGAGGACAAGGCCATGATTTCTATTTCATGGTAGATAATCATGTTGAAGTATATGGATATATGACATGGTCATGGGTTTAGATACACCAACATAGATAAGGACGCATGCATGGGGTAGTGGTAGCTCAACCTTTTTCCGGTTAGACAAGCCCCGGTGGGTCAGGTCATTACAACCACCCAAAAATTCATCCACTTCATAAGAAGTATTTGTTCCTAATATATATTTTGGAGAGAATATACGATGGGATATATTTTTTGTTCCAAATTAATTATATTTTTATGTGATCTATAATTAAAAATAAATTACATAACTATTTATTTTTCAAATTTACCACAAGAGATTGGATTTCTATTAAACAATTTGTAGTATTTTTCTTAGTCATAAATATCATTATTTTGCTAGGTTCTTTAATAATTATCTACCTCCCCAACCTCCTTGGTATCTCTATCATCTTTTACTTAATAAAATTTTTTATCCCCCTTTCTACTTTTATCTTTTTCATGTTCCTCCAGACCCTTTTGTAGAAGTTTCTATAGCAAATCAGTGTAGATATTATTTATTCTAAAGGAATGAATATGCACCTTCAAGTATTATATATAAAATAATAAGGGCCTCCATGTATTGGATATTATCTCTCACCACTTTAGTATCATTGTAGAATATGAAATATTCTGGGGTAATAACACACTCAATGACTATGAGTAAATATCAATATCGATGAACTTAGAAAGCTTTAGAATGGAAACCTCAAATTTTCTATTAGTTATAGACTTTTAGGCATTATTTATCTGTCATAATGTCTTCTCCATTGTAACTATTCCCCCCTCCCCCCTTGTTGTATGAAGATATCTAGTTTATTATCATTCAATTATGAGTGTTCCACTTAATTAGATAACTAATTCATTTAATATTTCATTTAATTAATATAAAATCATGGTATTCACATATTCAGTTAATTATCTAATTAAGGAATAAATATATGATAGTGTAACCAGTAATTTTTGGTCCCTATGATCCATTATCAACCATAATTAGTGTATGATCGTAGGATATTACTCATGAAAAAAATTATAATATGGAACTGAACATGGTTTTTGTGGGTAGAAAATTATCAACAAAACATATATAGAGTATATGTCTTAAAAATAACATCATCATCGACATGAATAACAAATTATCTATCCCAAAATGATATCTGATATAAATTATTCTCATAGGAACTAATTCAATCATCTATTTTCATTCTGGTAAAATACTCATGTTGAAAAAAAATAAACCATTATCATTTCACCATCATTCTGGTGAGTCCATTTAATATTATAAGCATTGTTCATACAACATCTATGTTCAATGAAATTATTTGTTCCTCGAGTGGGTAATTGGTATATAATTCATATATTTATACCCCAACGCCTAACATATGCTCCAACCCATCCAATGTTTTTAACAAATCTATGTATCTTATAGGAGGATTATCCTTTATATTTTTGAAAAAACACATGTTGGTTCCTAGTTAGAGTTTGAAACACATAGTTAATCAATATCCATCATTTCAATTGTGCTTCCTTAAAAAATGTTTATAATTGGAATCTGGTGGTTTGGTCTCATACTAGATTTGTTCACCCACTGAGGTGTATCGTGAGAAATCACTCTAATTAGATATGTGGTGTTGCTCAAGTCTTATTAAAATTTCCCCACTTCATATACCAACCCTATTTCAAAATAAACTAATAGGTCCCCCCATTATAATAGATCACTGACTCGTGTATGTTTTAAAATTATTCGAGCCTATCATTAACCCATGAGGTTCCAAGAAAACATCATTCCAATTATTGGGCATGATTTTTGGGAAATAGAAGAGTTCATTCATTATTTTTCCATCTTTTCAAGTAATATCACTTTTTCAAAAACTAAAGTTTATTTAGAATCAATGCATGTATTGGATGTTGAGAGAAAAATACATGTATATATTTTTAATAATTATAATTAATATTATATTAGAAACAACCCATAGTCTTATTCCTACTTATCCATGAATAAGTTGAAAAACTATTGGAATTTGGATGCCAATAACTAATGAGTTTATAGATTAGATTACAGAGTCGGTAGGAAAAGAATACTTTGGTCTGGGAAAACTCATTAATATGATTTATTTGAGATGAAATTAGATTTTTTTTAAATCTTTATAAATACTAATAACATAATTCCCATTTATCTATAAAGTTTCATTTATGGAAGAGATCAACTCACACTCCACCTTTTATTTTTTTATCTATTAAATAATAGTGCCTTAATAAATTGATAGGGATATCGATATCATAGATTTTTCAATTTTTCATCACTATTTATCGATTATTTTCTCAAGATACATGTCACTCTAGAATTATTATCTTTTTTTATTTCCATTCATGGAAATATTCACAAAAAAGAGGTCCAATGAACACATGAACATCTATGGGTGTAGATTATATCATAGAATTACAACAGGGGAATCATTAAATATGCCAAATTCATATAATGGTAGTTAGTTCAATAACAAGTAGCTTTGAATGTGTGATCAAAGAAGGTGTTTGTGTGCTCCCTTATGATGAATAGTTCCTCAGGAAAGGTTGGAGTAAATATTTTCGACTACAAATATTCTTCTCAGAATGAAATCTAGAATATTATGACAAGATGATATTATGTCTATTTCTATAGGAAAAATAAAAAATTAACAAAATTGGATTTTAATACTATGAGATTTGAAAAACTAAAACTTTTAATAAAAGTTTTGTTTTCATGCACACAATCCCATCATGTTTTATTTCATGTGTATGACTAGTACACTAATGATGTCTCACAAATTAGTAGAAGTAAAACAAATATTAATAACAACTAGTATATTTAATGTCAAATTTTATGAAAATAAGGAAAGTGTCAATAAAATATTTGTGCCCCCCCCAGCAAAGACACACTATATATATGTGAGGAAGTTAATTTTCACCTTCCATTTTCATGTAAACTAGTGATAACGTATAAATTCTCTATAATTTAAAAAATAATTATATTATTTTTATCCTAATAAAATTGAAAGGGGATTTTTGAACACTAATAAAAGGGTTTAACATTTTAACATGAAGTTTTAGATGATGTTTGGAAATATTTCATTTGAAAAAAGGAATGCATGGAAGTAATTACTTATTTGATGTGTGCAAATAAATTTATCTTCAAATTCTTGTCAAATATTCCCATGGTTACTATTATGGAGGAAATATTGATGTATTATGTTCAACAATCATATTGTTTTTTATAAATTTATTATTTATGTAAAAATCACGGAGGATAACTAAATAAAAACTAAGAAGAATCTAAAAATTCATTTATTTTTATCCGAAAATACCTCTCACAACCTAAAAATAGATAGACTCTTTAATGTTTTTTTCTAATCATAAATTGGTTGTAACACTTATAGAGGAGATACTCTTGTATTTCTCATATATATAACTTTTTATTGAGGCCCCTTCACAGAATTTTAAATTTAAACCTTATACAAAGGAAACTTAAAATGACCTACTAATAAAGTGATTCATGTGACATAATACATCACGTGACCCCATATTTTCTTGATATTGTCTTTTATGATTTTTCATATATTCAAAATAATGATATCACTCATTTAACATTTGAATCTATGATATATTTCCATATTTTCAACAATCATAAATTTATTTTAATTTTTTAATCTCATAAAAATATTTATTATCATCAAACACTTTCATAGAAGTCATGTTTCCCATGAACTTACATAAGACCACCAACATGGTGATTATCCTTCTTACCATATGTATTATCTATAGTGTCCCTATTTTAACTATATTCGTCTTTTATAAAGTGATATTCATTACTAGTTGTATTTACAAAGGTCATATTCCTTCACTAATTTCAACTACATGAATAAAAATAATATGGAGTTTAATTTTATATCCCAATAATAAACCACAACCCTCAAACCCATATTCATATTTGGTGGATTATTGTAAAAATTATGCATGGTTCATCCCCCATGGCCCTAAATTTTATTTTTTATTATTTCTCTCATGACATTAAGTTGTATATTAGTGGTACTTCATGCATGACCTAAAAATACATGTAATTTCCTCGTTACATGGCTTAAAATTAAAAAGTCTTGTTTCTCATGAATGTCTATTATACTCTACCATAATATTTTAAAATAAGATAATAATTTTTTATGTGTCCAAAAACTTTAGATTCATTACATTGGATAAGAACTATAACATACTCATATAGTTTTAAACTACATTTCATGGCACATTCAATAGCTTACAACTATAAATCACATTTATCATGGATGAGATTTATCCCTTGATTCATGGTTTTAAATAGTATAACACCTCTTAAAAATATATAAGTTTTAATTTTATAAACCAGTATATTTATGAAATCACTTTTTGGTTTAATACCAACATTGTAGTCATTAATTCCATTCATTTCCCATGACACTCCCTATAAGATGTCTCTCTAAAAGGATGGAAGTATCACCTTCTTGGATGGAACCAAACTCAAGAGAACTCTTTTTAAACTTCCTATATAATATTAAACTCGATAATAACATCAATTAATTCATATAAAATATTAAACTATATAGTTTTTTCTGGTATGGATTCAAACTATGGATCATCTCCCAAAGACCTAAAATTATTAAATTATATCTAGTTAGGGTTAAAATTATATTGTTCCTTATTGATGGGATATAAATTATAGAGTACCTAATTATATTTTTTTAATAATTATAACAAACAATGTAAAATTAGAACAAGAATATTTTATTGTTATTATCATTTTAATGTCATGAATATTAAATGTTTCATTAATTAAAGGCATTCAATTTGTTAAAAGTATGAGTGGTATAATTAACTGTTGTATATAAATATGGTCTCAAAAAGTATATCATTAACATGTCATAAATATGTATGAGTGTTTTATAATAATAAAATAATCTCCTTTTTAGGAAGATTATTCCTACCATCCTTTATATTAGTATACTTACATTCCCAAACAACAAATTTTTTTACCAATGAGTAGAAGTAGATGTATGGAAAAAACCACTATAAATTGGATTTTCATAATTTTAAATGGTAATGGTAAGATAAATTTGATATTTTAGTTAATTATTTTACATTATTTAATTTATTAGAAGTCTCAATTACATGGGTTTCTGAAGGGTGGTTTATCATTGGAAAGATATAGTTGGATTCAATGATTTTTTATTGATACTATTTGTATTATCAGGAATTGAACAAGAATAATTTTCTTAGATTGACAGCTTTGGTATGATAGATCTATAGTTAAGAGTAATGGGTCCAAGAAACAACCTAAGAGAAAAGATTTGGTGGATCTTAAGGTATGATTAAAGTGCTTCTTTTTAACATGAGTTTTAATTATGTTGGAAAAATCAATACATGCCAAGCCATTCCTTTAAAAATGTTTTGAGGGGAATTATTGTGTGTGTTGGTATATTTTTTTATAAGAGTTTTTTTGTGAATTAGGTCAAAATTTAATGTTTTATTTC
Source organism: Viscum album (assembly GCA_963277665.1). Taxonomy (NCBI): domain Eukaryota; kingdom Viridiplantae; phylum Streptophyta; class Magnoliopsida; order Santalales; family Viscaceae; genus Viscum; species Viscum album. Next base: position 370,187,323 of record OY728140.1, on the reverse strand, counting down.
ATGTTTAGGGGTCAAAAATTTATAAACCTCTCTAAACATTAATTTTTTTTCATTTTAATAGTCTATGCATTATCATGGAATTTTTACAAGATTTCATGTTTTGAATAAGTATAAAAAACCATTAATTTTATTCAAGGAAATCCCACTATTTATCGTTATACTCCCACCCAATATGTTCACCTCAACACATATGCAATTTATTTTTGACTTGTGATTTAGGTTCATTGGATAGATTCAAGGATATATTGGATAAAAAAAATAAAATCATAGTACAGTGGATATTTAGGTATGTGTTGGAGGTGATCTAGTTTTATTTTATTCTAGGTATTTCTTGTATATCATTTTGGGAGTTGTTTCCTTCAATGTTGTCATTATAAAAATATTGTATAAAATTTTGAATACAATATTTTTTAAATTTTAATTATTTTCCATCATGGTGGTAGGTTTTCTTAAGGGAAACACTACCCACATGGATATGTCTTACCACCCCCACTTCTTAGCCAATTCTCATAATTCAGGGGATTATATTAGAGGTGTTGTAGAATTTTTTCCATTAGTATTTTGTTAGGTATTGGGGTTGGGTCATTACATACATATGATACCAATATTCTCCTAGATTACTTGAAGTGGTCATACCAATATAAGTGTCTATTTCACATAATTTCTCATTAAATAACCTCATACTAAAAAATAAATTAATCTAAAAAATATATTTTATAATTTATGAATAAGAATGTATAATTCAGATGTAAAACAAGAAAAAAATTAGTATCTTATGCACCATTTATTGAATTATAAAGATAAAAATAATCTTTAAAAATATAAGGGTGTGAATCTAGATCTCCATGAAACTAGAAATCCAAAGACTTTGATACTTGGAAATGGTTGTGTTGATGACATTATAGGAAATTTAAGTATTTTCAGAGAAGGAAACTTAATGAGTAACATATTAAATTTCATAAATAATAATGTAATTATAATAATTGTATGTGATGAAAATAACTTTTAAGATAAAGACACATGTAGTGGAGATACAAATTATATTTAAGGACTCAATAATAACCTAATCACAATAAATATACTTTTTGACTGATAATTTTTTGAAAAAAGTTTCAAGTAATATTTTTATATTCAAACTAAAAAGATAATATAGGATTCCAAAAAACAAAGGGATAATGAAAATTTATATAAAATTAAAATATACTATCTAATAGTTCAAATCAATGTGTTCAACCTAAATTTTATTAATTATAATAATGATATACAACACATTTCTTAATGTGTTCATTATTTATTTGTTTATTGTTTTTTGAATAGTGAAATAAAGGGAGTTATATTCTTAATGTTTAGATACTTGATTAAGGATCATTTTTCCTCTACAAGAGTTTTTGGAACTATTTTTAAATTATATATTTCATGTAAGACATTGAATGACTAATTTTACAATTTTAATTTGAAATTTAAACTCATCTCACATGTTTCTTAAAAATATTTTTCTCTTGTAGACTTAATATTTTTGGTTGAAAATAATTTTCCATGGTTTAAAATTATTACTTTAAAATATCTAAATTTAGTGATGAGTTTTTTTATATTTTAGTTTTAATATCAATGGATGAGAAAAGTGATCAAAAAATACATAAAGAAAAAGTTAAAAAATACAGTTGATTGAGAATGGGATTTATAATAGTGCTAAAATAAATATCCTATTGTGGATTTATTTCACCCCATTGAGTTTTAAATTATATTTATTTAAAACATAAATTATTTTATTTTATTTATGTAGTAAAGTGGTGAATATTTTGAAAATTATTTGACATATCTCAAGTTTATAGTGGGATAATTATAGGAAACGATTAAAGTGAGTGTATTGAAAAATATATATTGAAGGAAAACTTATGAAGTGTGTAGTGTGAATAAATTGTATTATATGTTAGTGGATATTTTCAAGTACAATTAGAGTTGTCTAAAATTATAAGAGAGGTTGGATTATAGAATTAGACATGTGTTTATTAATGATATGATTTTGGAGAAGATATTACACATTAGTTCCATGTTTAATGTAATTGGATACATTGAAGTGTATAATATTAATAATGGATAAAATTTTTGTAATAAAATTAAATGTAAATTGAAAAGGAAAATTATTAAAAAATATTTCATAATTTTTTAAAATTAATTACATCATGAAATATATTATTTTGTGTAAAAACATACATTGTGAACAATAGAGTAAAATAAAAAATAATGTATTTAAAATTATAGTTATTTAGAATTGTGTATGATAGAAATAATGAAACATAATTTATTGAAATGTTTAGTTGATTAAAAAGGATGTACATTAAATAAAATATTAACAATATTGTGCATTATCGAATTTTCAATATTCTGTAAAGTAGATTCCACTTAGCCACGTTGTTTTTTATAGAATCAATGAGAATTTCTTTTTTAATTAAATATTTATCTATATAATAGATAATATGTATATAATATTTTTATCTACTAGATAAATAATTTTGGAAATGGGTGACCCAACATAATATACACTGAATTCAGTAGATTAGAGCCTCACATACAAACTAGACAATCAATCAAGAAATTAATATTAACAAATTATAGATCAACCATCCAAAGGAAACACATCATGTGTGAGGATTAATTTATAACAACTATGTAAAATAGTTGGAAACACATGTTAAATATCTTAGTCACCCATGACTAGTATTTTCAAATGTGGATTAATCATGTAATTCATGTTTATTAACCTTGAATTATATTTCAAAAGAAATAAAAACTTGTAGTTTGTGTATATTGATCATGAGTATTGTTAAACTCTGTTAGATATCGGCCAATAATCTATACTTAAAGGTGATATTCCCTAAGATTAAAATATAGGAATATGGTGTACATAGATCATATCATTTCATTATGTATGATAAAAATATATTGTTACATTGCAGGTCATCTTATATGACATGTGTAAGTTTTAAGGAACAATATTCTAATAGTTTGGAATCATTGATTTTATAATTCAAGTTAAAAAATCATTAGACCACGTAAAAAATATTTAAAGGAATCATTTAATGTGTTTAATAATCAACAAAAGAGTTATAGAATTTGTAATGTATGTCATAAAAGTTGAAACCTTAACCAAGATTATTAAGACTTCAAGGCGACATCTCATGGCCTATATATATAGTTTATACCATTGTAAAGATATGTGAAAGTAAATAAATATTTGAATCTTATTATAAAGAATCATTATTTCTTTCCCCCCATTAAAATAATGTATTAAAAACCCCTTGTTGAAAGGATATCACTCCTAAAAAAATTGGATTTCTAGAATTCATGGATAACCTATGAGGAAGGATCCCTTTAGATGTTTCTTATTGGTCCTAGTAAAACAAATTGAAGATAAAATGAGATGGATCTTGATTTAATAGAGTGAAAGTAATATTCTTCATTTTCATTTTAATCATTTTAATTTCAAACAAATTGATGATCTTGGGATTATGAGGGGTTTTTTCTTCCACTACCTTTGATAAGTATTATTTACCCCTCAGAATCCTTCCAATGGTATCGGGGAATATACATGATTATTTTAATTGAAAATCAATTTTTTTAAAAAGAACATGAATGTTGGAATTTAAAACATATCTATGTCATAATTGATTATATAAACATGGTTTGATTAGTATTTTATACCCTATGAAATGGGATACTGTAAACAGTGATAGAATCACAAAATATGATATAAAATAACATAAATGGATACTAAGTTATAATATGTTGGTTTTTCTATATCATAGTGCATGATAACCTGAAAACAGAGAATTATATAATTAATATTATGTGACTCAAGGATATCTCATAAATAGTAGTATAATCACTTCCATGAATTCGATTATGATATTGGTTATATCATCAATTATTATATGATGGAAAATTTTCATTTTTCATTTTTCATTTATAAAATTAATTGATAATTTATAAAATGTTTATAAAATATATAAAATACTATTATAAGAGATTTATTAACTTTATAAAAATTTTATAAATTTATTATAAAATATAAAATATTTATAATTAATTAATAAATATTAACAAAATATTTAAATAAAATATCCTTAATATTAAATTTTAATAACTTACATGGTATGATATTGTAATTTATAAATACAATGTTTACATTAAACTTAAAACAAAATTTGTAAATTTATTAAAATTTATAAAATAAGATAAAATATAAGTGATCTTATAATTATTTATGAACGGTATATAAATGATATTATGAATTTTTATATCAAAATTCTTCATTTGGAAAACATTTAAACCATGTAGAAAGAAGTTTTGATTAATTTTATTGAGCTTAAAATAAAAAAATGTTATATTTACCAAATAAGTTTATCTTGAATCAAATATTATGACCATTTATTATTAAATAAATAAAAAATTACACAAGGAAATAGGTGGGGTCAAATTGAAGGACTTTACCACATCCATTAGACAAAATATTTAAGGATCATAATAAGATATCTCATTTCCATATTCAGAATCATCAGCAGTTTCCAACTCAGATTGAGACTTACCATGATTGAAGATCTTAAGGATTTATTAATTTTCTTTCTTTTACACCTTAGTGGAAGATCTGGTAGATACCTTCCATGGTAGGTTAGAATAGTCCTTTTAGAGTCGTATCTACAAAGAAGAAGGAGTGAAACCCTCACTTTCAACCACCTTTGTCTTTCTATTTATGATTTCCTCCTTAAAAGAGGCATGACCACCGCTGCCTTCCTGATGCTTTCATAGAGGTACTTGAATTTACCCCTTTATCATTAGAGATATTTCAACACTTATCAGAAATCATGGAGGAATTAATGATTTTTTTGATCACCTAATGATAATCAACCTCCTACTGAGCATTATTTTGATTTAAACCAATATCCTACGAGGCTGACAGATTAGAATCCACCAGCTGTGTGCATCCTTTCCCCAAACAAGTCTATTTGGATATGTCGTATAAAAAATCTTGATGAATAACATAAAAACTAGGAGGGTTATCTGCAGCTTTTATCATTTTTTTTCTACCATCACCACCAAAGTCGATGGTAGATGTGTCCACCTGCACAACCTCATTCAAGACAAGACTAGTATCAGCCTACTACACCATCCTACCTTGATGCAAGCCTACCTTACAATTAGTATTTAATCTAGGATTTGGTATGTCCATTCCAACAGAAACTCAGGACCAGGACACATCACTGAGGAAGAGTCATGTCCCATCAAATCACCAGCCACACCCTCAGACACAGGTTTCTTCCTAGATGTGTGCATGGTATAGATCTTCAATTTCTTCCTACAAGATGTCTCATGATGCCCTCTTAGAGAGTATTAGAATATAACTGCATTGGTATTTCATGTGTCTTTTACATGACCAGTAGTTTGAAAATATGGAAAAAATAAGAATACTTTCATATTAAACCATTCAAGAAATGTCATCATCCAATGATGAAAGAACTATATTATTAATTAAGCATGTTCATAAGTCAACCTCCACTAGAACCATATAGAAATGCCATAACTAGTCTACCTTAGTGGATATATCCATTTTTATTGGAATTTAAATATCATAGGATATATCAAATAGATTCTTAGTATTCCATAAGATCCAATTAAGACCAACAATTTTGATCTAAAAATGAGTGGTAGTATTTTTAAAGAAAAAGGGTTATACTGAAAATTCCACTCTTGATAGAAAACCATTAATTTCTTTGATTAAATTGATCCAATGCCCCAATAATTGATATTAAGATCTTCATATGGAAAAATTATGTGAAATAAGACCTTGCCCATTGATATATATCTCCAATCAGAATAACTCCATACAGAAGATATATTTTGAACCAATTCATCAAATTTCTAGATCTTGCCACCAGTTAGAAGAAAAATCCTAGAAATGATGGAATATTTTCAAATCGTTAATATATAAAAGATAACTTCCTTTTTAGAACTCACATTAGTAGTTTCATGTCATTCCCTTTTATGGCACAAAAGAACACATCTCAGACGCCCTCTGGTTTTCAAACTTTTTCGACTATTGTTTCACCTATTACTCGGGATCAGGTGCCGATTATGTCTTTGAAAACCTTCATTTATGGTTTATCTCTTACCTTCACCTAGCCTACCCTACCTCTAGAGTCCCCTAGCTCCCTCCCCAAGATTTTTTTGGCATGTTTTCTCCATCATGGATGCTTTATTCCTTTCATCACAAGGATCCCAATAGGAATGATTCTCAGTTGTTTGTCCAGTCTCTCCACGTGCAACATGGGATGGCTCTAGCATATCAATGTAGGTTTGAGATGTGTTTTTTTTATGAAGTAGTTACCTTTTTTATGTGGACCTTCATGGTGAATTTTGGATCAGAGAAGCCTCCCCTTCTGGTCGTTAGAGGGTTTGTGGATTCCTGAGGTTTGCAAGCTTTGGATAAGATCTCTTTGGTGAAGCATAATTCCTTTTATTTGGTCCTACTGATGGAATCATATTTCATTCAATCATGGTGTAAAGATACTCTATTCTTGATAAATTTTCACTTCAACCTGGCTTGTTGGTCACTGAATTTACATAAGTGGAAGGAGAGTCACCGCACTGTAATTTAAATTATCCTCTCGGGTCTGCCACTTCCATTCAAGAATGGAGCTTTCTTAAAATCCATTGGCGACTCCCTTGGTGGTTTTCTTTGTGCGTAAGACCTCACCAGATGTTGTGAGGATATGTTGGTGGCTTTAATCTATGTTGATATAGATATATCTCTTCCAATTTTAGATAGGATATCTTTGATGGTGCAGGAATCGATGGCGCTGAACCAATATATCGCCTACACAATGTTTCCTAGGTATTGCTCCGCCTATCTTCTCTGGGGACATTTTTTAAAATCATCAAAGAAATGGAGGCATGGTGGTCATCACCAGGCCCATAGGGGTACCCCTAGAATATTCACTCCCTTTCACCCGACAGAAGACAATGGACCTAATCAAGTTCAGGATTCTCCCCCAAGTTTACTTGAGTCCCAGATGGTCCCTCCAACTCCTTCATGCGAGACCCTCCATCATCCTCCTTCAGTTTGTGATGATACTAAATTTTTGGATCTAGTTCCATATTGACCATTGGCCCCCCTCCTCAACCTTCTAACATCATTTCATGTTACTACAGCCCTTTCTAAATTATTACCATGGGTTTCCTATTACAGAGAATTTTGATGTATCCAACCAGACTCCTAGAAACCCTATCATTTCCTCCCCCTATATCTGAACCATCCCCTAGTTCATCAAATGGACATGAGGTAGTAGGTCATGTGCCATGTTCTTCCCCTAAGAAGTCTATTTTACTAAAGGATGCTCCCAAAACTACACAAATTAGAGGATTGAATGGTTTAGTACCCCTAAATCATGGTAACCAAGGCCCAAAATCCCTATCTCCTACAAGTGTGGTGAGAGTAAAGACCCTCGAGATTCTATCATCCTTAGACCTCCATCAACAAATCCCTATGCACTGAGTCATGGAATCAACATGAGGGAGATATTGAAATATATTTGGGTGTGTTATTCCTCCCACTGAAAAGAGACCAAAGAGATTGGGGCCAAAGCAGGGCCACCTCATGTTTAATTTTACCTATTCTCATTTAGAACTCCCTTGTCCTTGGTACAGAGATCAAAACTAACTTAATTACTTTGTCGATCAAGAATAATAAGGTTTTCATTGTTTTATTCCTAAAACACAAGAAAAATCCTCATATAATTAATTAGTTCATCCGTAAAATTAAGATGTATGATTCCATGCATGTAAGCCCCATCAACCGGAATATTTGTATCTTTTGGAACAAGGATATTTCATTGGAATTGGTACGGGTAGGAGAACAGTTCAATTATATGATAGTAACTAAGGGCATGTACACCTTCCTTGTGTCCTTTGTTTATGGAAGCTAAAATTATCAAAGAAGATAACTATTATGGAAAGATCATAGTACTTTTGATCCTGGGGAACATTCATAGATCATTGGGGGAGATTTCAATGTCATCACAAAACCATATGAGAATAAAGGAAGATGTGTGTTTTACCATAAGGCCATGTTTTACTTCATACAATTCGTGGAAGTTAAAGGGCTTATGGATATGGGTTACTCGGGTGATTAATTCACATGGTAAAATATCCAGAGATGAAGCAGGTGATGCTGGAGCCGGCTTTATCGATGCCTAGACAACATCAACACCATAATCATGTTCCCGAATACATGGTAAAGAATTTGGTTGGTCGTATTTCTGATCAATTACCACTGATGGTCTCTTTGTACATTAGGTAGAATTCTCCGGAGAGGTTGAGGTACTATCATCAATGGGCATGCATTCCTAGATATTATTAGGTTGTTAGTGAGCTTTGGGGATACCCAACTCAGGGCCACACATTGGTATCTATCCATAATAAGCTACAGTGGATTAGGCATGGGATATAGGTTTGGGTTAAGAACCACCCTCTTATTAACCAAAACATGGATGTCCTCAAACATGATATTGATCACTCAGAATCCATCTTGTAGGGTGAGTGTATTGATGAAGTGATTTAATTCCTCTTGAACAAGAAGAACTCCTTAGTGAAAATTATTCTCAAACAGGAATTCATGGCACATGAGAGCTATGGAATAAAATGGATTCATGGGGGTGACAAAAACACTGCATATTTCCATGCATTCATAAGGGAAAAAGCTGACCCATTGACCACAAAATATTTATTTAGGATTGTACATACACAGATGATAGATATTGAATTGGGGATATGGTTCACACTTTCTTCAAGGATATACTTAGAATCCAATACTTGAGAATGATTAGGGGGTGTCCAATATGAAATGAAATTCTTTGGAATGTGATTCACTTACATATTTCTAACTTGAATAATTATTATCTCAATGAGATCCTGGATGAGGAGGAAATCTATACTGACCAGATGAATCTCAACCCAGAGAGTGCACAAGGCCATGGTAGTTTCCCAGTACAATTTTATAGGGGATCTTGGGAGGTGGTCAAGAAAATATTGTTATATCTATTCAGGACTTATTTCATAGAGGAATCCCACCGCAGTTCACCTATGCCACGACATTAGTGCTCATACCAAATGTAAAGGACTCCTCCTCCCTCATTCATTATAGACCGATGAGAATGCAGAATTTCCCCAACATGATTTGGAATATCATCATAAATTTTAGTCTATCCAAGCATATTCTCCGATGGAACTCCACTGAACAACATGGATTTGTGAAGGGTTTCTCCATTCAAGGATCAATAGCTCTGTTACAAGAAATATTATGAGACATAAACACCAAGACTCATTAATCCAACATGGAAATCAAACTGGACATGAATAAGGCATATGATTGGATTCATTGGTGTTTCATCAACAAAGTGCTGATGGGAATGGGACTCTTGCCCAAGGCCTTGGACCTTATCATTAGATGTTTATGATCCTCGTGTATGGAAGATTCTAATATGGAGAGGACCCACAATTTCTTCAATCCAACTCACAGAATACGATAGGGAGACACAATATCACTGACCATATTCATCCTTACGCAGGATACACACAGTTACCTCATCAATAAAGGCATATATAATGAGGAAATACTCCCTTATCATAGGAAAATTAACCATCGTTAAATTTCGAATCTGGTGTTTACAGATGAAACCATCATATTCACTAATAGTGGAAGGAAATATGTATGAGAAATCAATAAGATCCTTGGGGATTATTGTTAGTAGAGTGGATAGGTTATCATCAAATCCAAGATAAACATCTATATATCCAACAAATATGCTCTTAGTCAAGTTTCTTCTCTATGTAGAAGACTGAAAATACAGTAAGGCTCCTTCCCAATGGATTACCTCGACACTCCAATTTTCTCAAGTTGACTTTGAATCCAAGGATCAGATCATATTGTGAGAAATATCACATGTTGTTTTAATAACTAGAAAATTCACTAGCTTTCATTAGGGGGTATATTTTCTTGGTTAACAGTGTCTTATTGGCCATACTCATCCATGCTCTGGCTTCTACAAAATTGTAGAAGGTGTCCTCAACACCATCGATAATATTTTGGCCAATTCCATTTGGGATACTGTTTCAGAAGGTAAGAGGCACCGGGTCTCGTGGGATAGGATTGAAAGCACCATCCATGATGGGGTATTAATGTGAGGAGTCTCTATGTTATGATCCACTACCTGCATGATATACTAGATTGGTAAATAATTGAAGAATGAATGTTATGGAGGAATATCATGTCCCACAATTACATAGGTAAAGATTAAGCTTCCAGTTCCCATACATCTCCCCTATAGTCGATGATTTTCCCCCTCATCCTAATCCTCTAATATAACTCACAGTCGATTGTAGGGAATGGTGACATCCTCTTCTAGCATCGCAGTTGGGTAGGATATGTTATTGGCTTCCAAGTGTTCCCTACCCCAAAAATATATTTTGAGGAGGAGATCATCTATCTGATGTTTATCAAGGATGTTTTGGATATGAAACATAAAGATATCATTGTTTAAATTTCATAAACATTGAACCAGAAAAGTTTGTGTTCACTCCTTCCACATTAGGGGATTTCACTACTATGGATTTAAGAAGGTTCTCATCCTCGCATGATCATCAAGACGGTTGGAATGGAATTGTTTGGTGCAATAGAATACAAAAAAAAATTAACATTTAGACATGGAGAATAAGAAATCATGCATTAATTACTGATAATAACATCAACAAGGTGGGAGTAATCAAGGTATCTAGATTCCACTACTGTAAAAACTTGCGTGAGGAGAGAATGAACCATCTCTTCTTTGATGGAAAATGTTCTAACACTATTTGGAGGTTCTTCAGTTATTTTAATTATTTATACTCTCAAGAACATCGTGATTCTACATTCTTAGAGAGGTGGTTCCATGGGAAAAATGATTCAAACTTGGAAAAAATGGTGAGGTCCAATGTTCTCAATACTGGATGTTAGTGCATGTGGGAGGCTAAAAACAAGGCTAGGTATGAAGGATCTCTTTCCATAGGGGGGGGGGGGGGGGTCAATCATTGTGATAAATAGAAACCTGCTGGTGAACTTGGTCACCCTCATCAATAAATCGTGGGAGGATTCTTCTATGATACTACTATAGGTTATAATTTTTCCAGTTCAACCTTCCATCGAAAGACCACAAGGACAATGGGTATACTGGAACCCTCCCAACACAGGCTACAAGCTTAATACAGACAAAACCTGCTCCCTGGTTGACATGTGTGGAGGGGGGAGTTGTTCATGAAACCTAAGGGATTTTCATTATGACCTTCACTACATTCTATGGAAATGGAATCTTTCTATAGGCTGAGGCCAAATCTATGATCACTGGATTAAATTTATGCAACTAGAAGAATCTTGATCTCACTCAAGTTGAAATTAACTCTCTGATATTACATGAATCCTTTCAGGGAAAAGGATCCACCCCATGGTTGATATCCTACACTATAAATAAATGAATAACTCTCCACAATAACAATATTCTCGTGACCCACACATGGATAGAGGTTAATAAGGTCTCAAATCACCTATAATCTCTAGGGGGGATCATGGATCCAACATCACTTTCCTCCCTAACATCGCTTACATGAAACCTGAGGGAGTAAATTTGACCATAGAGGATTCCCTTTATCTTCCTTACTTTTGGCCTCCCTAAATCCTATTTTTCTTCATGTTTCTTTATACTTATTTTCCTAGAATAAAAATATGATGTCGGATGGATGGACATGAGTAGTGCTTTCCTTCCCCATGATATGATATAGAATAACATCCTTCATATTGTGAAATTTATTATATTATAATCCCTTCCAGCTTCTGTAAAACCCATAATTGTTACTCGTAGTATTAATTGGATTAAAAGGTAATCAACCTACCACCGCCGCTACTACCATAGTACTAGGTCTATGACTCCTTCCAGCCTTATCTTCTAAAGGCTTCATTTTATAATGGTGAACATTAAATAAGGCTTCACCCACATCCACATCTTTACGGACTTCTCACTTACCAAGTTTCTTATACACTATCGAGAAAATGTTTTGGTGGATTCCTCTTTATCTATGCTTTCTCTTATAGGGAATTAGTATTTGTGGGATTTCAATGAATTTCATTAAATTGTTTCATGTATCCTAAGCATAGGATGTATTTGTATATATGTGGATATAATTGTATTTTAATTTTTGGTAAATAATATAAATCATGATATGTATATTGTGTTATACATTAATATATTTGTAATTTATTAATTTGGTTGAAGATATATGATACAAAAACTAAATCGATGGAAGAATAAATACATAATGGGGAAACTGAAGATTTAATTGTGACATTTTAAACACATTTAATAATAATAATTTTGATATTCCTTATAAATAAAACACTTCTCAAGATCTCAATCATACAAACAAGTAGATTCATGTCAAAGAAAGGTGCTTATATTGTAACAGCCTAGAACCCACACTCTCGGATCCGGTGCTAAAAATATAAACATTACGTTTTTGTCATTGATATTGATAACTGTGACCAAATTTTTTCCAACCAAATCTTATAATGAAAAATATAAAATATTAGATCACTTAAATAACCAAGTAATTATTAGGTTTATTGTTGCATATAATTATGAAAAACTCTTAAAAACATAGATTCATAAACAACAGTTTCATAAATATTTCTAATATCTCCTATAAAATAATCCACACATGAAACCACTCTAGGAAAAAATCATTTATTTTCATTCTTCGTAACATAAGAAAATGAAAACATAATAAGGGTGAGCTCAAATTCTTCATAAGGGTAGATATAAGCATTAACAATTGAATTTCAGCAGTGAGAGAAAGTTGAGCATAAATGTATTATTACATAATCAAAGTGAATGATCATAATATAAAATAATTCTTACACACCAATACTAGGATAATTAATCATGAAACCTGGAATAAAAATTTAATCGAGGAAAGAGTCAATTAAATCGATAATCATGAGCCATGGGATGTCAATATTGATAAAAAAGAATCCTAAAAACACATAATAAGCCTAAAAAGTGTTTTCCTATTGGAAAATTTTTATATCATTTTTAAAAGTAGATTAACCTTCAAGGATACAGATAGAATAACCTTAATGGTTACACATAAAATGACTATAATAGTTATAATTTAAATACCCATAATATTATATTCTCATAATATATTAGGAGAGACATAATCTATAAACTCCATCCCACATTAATAATAACCATTATAGTGTATTCCCATAATCCCTTAGAAACCTTATTGGTTAACTCTGTCTTCATACCCAATGCATTGGAGATATATAACAGGCTTAGATTTTCGTGGTTTTTAATGGAACCATGAGTCCTCATAAACAATTTACAAGAACTCTAGCATGATTAACATATATATATCTTTCATTTAACTAATACAACTTATAAAACAATTTTTATTCCTTTCATAACATGATTAACTAAGGGAAAAATGAGTTCATGAAAATATCTTTAAAACAATTATAATTCCTCGAGAGAAATAATAGGTATGGTTTCATTACAACATATCCTCAGTGGAGTGTAACTAAAATCATGTTTTTGTTAACGTTGATGAATGAAAATGAAATTATAATATCACAAAAAATATTCTTAATAAAAATACCATTTTCACTTTGAAAATCACTTTTAGGAACTACAAATTGATAAAAATTTATGAAAACTATTTTCATTGAAAGCAACCTTTGAAACACATTAAAGAGGTTTAGAAGAAAATAATGGAAATTAAGGTGGTAAAATATATTCATTTTTTAAAATTTAAAAGTAAATATTTTTTATAATCATTTTATAAATAGAGTCTAAAGTTGACCATTTAATTTTTTTTCATATATTTACTTTTAAATCTATTTAAAATAAAGTCAAATAACATGAAAAATATATTTATGAAAGAATTTATGTTTATAAAAAACATTTTTAAATAATTTTAGAAAATGTTGAGAAGGAAAATTAGGATTCCTGATCTAAAATAGGATACAAGATTGTTATCTCTCACATACAACCTTTTTTGATGTTTCCTTAATCAATAATGTAGTAAATTGAAATTTAACATGTAAAAAAATTATAAAAAAATTATAAAAATATATATGTGGTTCAATAAAATAATAGAATATAATTTTCGCCAAAGGTAATGTGAAGATAAATAATCTTGAAAATAAAAGAGAATGTAACCTAAAGCCATTGCCACTATGGTGGCATTTAAATCATAAAACCCATGAAAGACTAAAGTCATCTGAAAAATTAAATATCATGAAAATAAAGAGATTCATTATATATGATTTCCATATGGTAAACATATACATATCATAAACTAATATTTGTGTATCTCATAAACAAACATCCCAATGAAATAGAATTTGAGATGAATAGGCCTTAAAAAGATCAAATCATTGAATTAAAAATTAATCCTTGGAGTGATTATGTGTAAGAAATTTAGATAAAAATAATTTTAAATACATATTCAACCACTTAAAATAGTTAACATATAATTATTTCATAAAAATTAAATGAAAAAGAGCTATAACCCAATGAAAAGAAATTGAGTTAAGAAACCATTTACCACATGTTGACATTAAATTAAAATAACCTTAGATAAAATAAATAAAATTCAAATCTAAAATAAAATGAAGTATAAATATTTCATGAAAAAATATATAAAATTTAAATATATACACCATATAAAATAAATTGGGTTCATAACAATAAAATATGACTTAATGAAAATAAATTGAGATGAAATCTCTTACTTTGAGTCCAGAAATTACATGTATGTCATTTAACTCCTATATAAAAAAATTAATAAATTATTTGTTTTTTTAAGAAACATTATCCAAGTTTATTACTTAATCATTAATCATTTTTTACTTTTATTATCATTTAATATTTAATTAATTAATCAGTTAAGTCTATGTTGGTTATTTTGAGAATGTCCGGTCCGTAATTTCAAAAATATCTTCTTTGAGTTGACCGTAGGAAAAAGGGGTCATTGTTTCATCATCTACAGAGTAATAATTATAAATTAATTATCATTTTTACATAAATTATACTATTAAATACATCCATTAAATATGGTTATTAAAATGGAACTATACTATAATCATGGAGATGATAATCCGTATGAACACATGAGTGACGTTTCCATTTTTCGATGATCATTATAGAAAGGTAATAAGTATTATTTAATATTTAAATAACGATAATAATTTTATTAATATCATTTTAATTCTATAAATATCCATATATATAAATATATTATCTATTGTATTTGGTGATGAATAATGAATCACATCTCTTCATGGAGGTGGTAGTCTACATGTACGCACGAATGGCGTTATCATTTTTCAGTGAATGGGTAGGTAAGAAAGTTAATGATATATTTTATGTTAAGAATAAAAAAATATATAACTAATATAATATATAAATATTAATTCCATCATTATAACCAGTCTTGATATGTGGTGATGTAAAATTAATCACATTGGTTCACGATGTGGTAGTTTTCCATACACATAAACGACAGATTCCGTTCCATTTTGATAGAGGTTGGAGACAAATATAGGATATAAAACAAAAATAATAACATCAAAATATATTTAATGATATTATATTATTATTCCATCATGTTTGAAGAATAATTATATGAGGGGGAAGAAGAAATAAAATGAAAATTCTCATTTAAGAACTATACTTCATCTTCGGGAAACACCTTTTTATTTGCAACTTAAGCACTACAAGGATAGAATTATAACCCAAATAATTCCTATATAATATATTTATGTATGTTATTAAGGGTATTTTATGTATTTTAAAAACAAAATAGTTTTTTAAGTGTGAAGTAAATAGAAGAATAAATTCCCTTTTATAAGAGATAGGGGAGAAACTCTTGGAATTTCCTAAAATATTAAATTAATGTTAACTAATTTTCAATTAAAAATGAATAAAAAAGATTTATTTATAATATAGGATGATTATGTGTCAAAGTAATATCATAAAATAATAATTAGACAATTTTTTAATATTTTTTTACCCTTATCTTTTGGTTTAAACTCCTAATCAACCCTTTTTAAACTTACCATGACAACAATGTTTTTTACTCTTTGAGGTTCATGATAATTACTATAAATAGAAAAATGGCCCATAAATGGGTCATGGTTGATATTATTATCCATATAAAAATTAATTTTACAAATATATTATTCTTATAAATTTTATATTATTTTTAAAAAATATTATTTATGTCAATTTTTTAGAACTATACATTATATTAACATTATTAAAATCGAGAAAAAAACATAAAAATAATATTTTAATATATCTATAACATGTAATTTTAATCAATAGAATTATTTTATCACATTAATTGCCTCATATTATATTACCTTTAATATTTTTAATATCATTTATTTTATTTTCCCCCAAATTTAATAATTACTACATCAGCGCTGTGTATGCAATTAATGTAGTTATATATTCACTAAATATTAAAAATAAATTACCATGTTGAAGAAAAATAATTTATAATTAAAATTAATATTAATAAATAAGAATATATTTTTTATTCAAATTATAAACATAATATAGTTATTAAAAACAAGATTGTGAAATTTTTGACATTTTATTAAATAAAATATTATAAAGGCTATAAACACATCAAAATGAAAAGAATCCATATAACCAAATATTCAATGATTATGGATTAAATAAAATAATCAAATAAAATATAGGAATGCATCATGGTCATTTTATATTCCATGCATTATTTTTTTAACCCTTGATTTCTTAATTTACCCTTAACTATTGTAACAAAAATTGTTAAGGTCACTATTCATTTTTACCCAAAAATAAACTGTCCTATTTTCCAAATTTGGATCCAGTAATTCCAATTATAAAATAAATTTTATAAAATCCCAATTAAAAATGTGTTTGAATTTAATTTAAAATTGAAATATAAAAATACAATGAAATAAATTTCTTAATAAAAATGAATACTCTAAACATAAAACGTTTTTACACTAAATAAAATTATAATGTTCAATTAAAAACAATAATTTTATGATTTTTTTAAATCAAAAGAAACTGATTAAATTTTATAAGAAATAAAATAAATATAATTTCACTATGTAAATAATCATAAATTATATATATATATATATATATTAGGAGTTTGGGGGTACAATTACATTCAAATACACACACACACACCACACACGCATGCTCGAAAGAAAGGTCATACCCCCTCCCCCTGAGGGGATAACTTACCCATGAAGCCTTATTTATTTAGAACATGGCTCGGAGGCACATTAATCCCATAACGTGGCCAGAAATCCCAGTGTAGCATTATGTTTGTATCATCCTGCCTATGTCACCAGGCTTGCATCATGCATGTGTCACCTCCTACATCCATCATGCTTGCATCACCACTTAGTTGTTTCATCGTATGTGTCACTGACTGGAATGTACTATAATTGTATATGTTCCCAATTGTGTTTGAACCGAGTATCTCTTTGATGAAAAATATGAACCTTTAACACTATGGTACAATCTCATTGTCATTAAAATAAAATATAACTTTAAATAAAAAAATTATTTTTTCGCTTTTCATAAAAAAATCAATATTTCCAGAAAAATGTCAAAATTTCACCAAAAGATAATTTTTATATTATGATTTCAAAATTTAAATTTATTTTATCATATAATTTTTTTAGTATTTTAGAGAAATTAAATATATTATTTTCTCATAATAATCAATACAAAACCTTTTTTAAGAAAAAAATTCTTTGAAGAAGAAAATGGCGTCACTATAAATTGAGTATTCATTCCTAAGAATTAATCAATATATTTAAATTCATTAGAGGCTTTATATATGTTTTAAAAAATATTTAATCATATTCAAATCCATTAAATTAACAGCTAGTTTATAATGATCATATTTAAATAATAATATTTCATTATTTATTTATGCTCGGTGTTGTGTATCGAACACATTAGCGAACAAGATGTCCTTCCATTTAAAATCTCATGATATTACAAGTAGATTAGTGAACATAATAGGATTATGTGTATGTATCCATATCGAGATGTGGATTACACTTAACATGGAAACGGTCAATGTTAAGATACAAGAAAAATTGAGTTAGTGTAATTCATATGATAGGTTTGGATAGTGGGGTTTCCACTCAAATATTCAAAATCTATATATGTTATAATTGACATTATATTCTACCTAAATATATAATAAATGATAAAAATTCCAAACATAGATCAAATAATCAATAATGTTTATATATTGCCTTCGTAATGGATACAATGTAATTAAAATTTTCCATCGTTTTAGTGAGATTATGTTTAACAAGTCACCCAAATATTTGAATGTAAAACAAGATATTATGCTAAAAATATATTTTAAATAAATTTGGAATTATAATCAACTTTCAAATTTATATTAATTATAAAAAAGGGGAATCTTAATAGATGTAATAAACTAGTTGGGTACTGAACCATATTAATAATTCTTAAAGAATAAGAAAGGATTTTTTTGAGAAAAATATGCATATGAACTCTTATAATTAATTAAATAAAATGTTACATAGAAGAAAATAAGGGAGTTTACAATTTTATTTTCTCTGAATAAGTAGAAGATCAAGAGTAAGTGTATTAGCATGAATATTGGTATCTTATACAACAACTTTATTTATAAAAGGATCAACAACAGAATTAGCTTCACAAAAGGCATGGGTGATTATATAGTTCATTGTCGAAATTTTGGCTATGAAATTAGACAATATGGTAGTGAGCTTCCCTGAAAGATGGATGTTACCAAGACTCACCACTTCCACAGTAGTATTTGAGTCACATTTGAACAAAACCTCACTCCAATTATGGTGCCAAGCCATGTGGATATAAAATAGGAATTTAAGCATTTCATCTTATAGGATTTGATGGCCTATAGATATTATTGGCCACTATATTTGACTATAATGGTTTTAATTATCACAAATCATGTCAGATATTAACTTATATCTTACCTCCTGTTAGATTCTAAATTATGTGAAATCATTATCTTGAATATCATATCATTTCAATCATATAACCATTTATGTATTTTTAAGTCTAAACAAGCATATGAATGATTATCTATTTGTAATTATGATTATTAACACTCTCTGAATTTACTGAACAGTGTGGAATATATAACAAGTAAAACTATCAAGGTATGAGTCACAGACACCGATAGACAGTTGAATCACCGATAGGCACATGTTCTAAGTATGATAAGATGACAGCATTGGAAGGACTCACCGTTGCACATTACAACGACATAGATGAATAACCATTTCACATGACACCGATGTAGATGACTCACCCTTGCATATGACTCACTGACGCAGACAACCTATTGTCAGTCCATGTGACCTATCGTTGCATGGTGATACTGACGCAAGGACTCACCGTCAGTTGAAATGTGTAACTAATACATCAATTGTCTCACTGACAGAAGGAAGGACTCGGTGTTTAAACAAGTCACTGATGTAATGATTCACCGAAGTATTGCAAGACCAACCAAATGACATGCTGATGGGTTGAATCACACCCAAAAAGAGAAAATGATAGAAGGAGTCACCGCAAGACAAGTCACTGATAGACTGTTTAAATATGCATTTATTAATATTATTTAAAACGGTCATATTTGTGTCATTTAATAATAATGATATATTTTATAATCCATTGTAGGTCTTTTAGCAGACACTACGATGCACGATGAACTTATTCACAGGGAACGAATATACTCTTTTTCGGCCCTCATAAATGAGAATAATTTTAAAAATAGAGAAAAGATATACAAAAATCGGTGTGTGTGGTGTGGTACATGCGTGTGCGAGTGAGACATACTGAAGAACATCTGTAACTCTCTTGAAACCATTGTAAACTCAAGAAAATAAGAAGAACACACAAGGTGATCTCAACCTAGTTGAACATAGATTTGAAAAACTTCTTCAGTCTATCAAAAAAGGAGAAGAATATAACTTCAGAACCATACTCACTCCTAGAAGCCGGAACAAAAAGACTAAGACACTCTATTTTGGATACAACTTACAAAAGAGAACTCGCACTTCAAATACAGTTCATCAAACTAGTGTACAGTATCACTACATAACACATTGATCCCTTTTAACCTAACTCTACATCTTTAGCTCTGTTGTGTTCATTTCAGTTACATTTATGAGCGGTGTGTGTATATTTGTGCTACACGCACACTGACTCCTTTGCATAACAGAAGGATACTTGATATCCCCAATCTCAAACTCTATTTATCCATTTGTATACCACGTAGAATTATGGAAGAGGCCGTGTGTGACAAGTTTGTATTTTTCTACAATGAACTATGGTATTGGTCGAGGGTGACCTGGACAGTCTTGTGTGCTATTGTGAACCCCGATCTAGGGTGTGGATCAAACTATTTATTAATTTAAACTGCTTCGTGGAAGGTGATCACCAATTGGAGAGGATTATGACTCTTCTTGTGACTAAACCTCTTATTTTATTTTTGCTGTGTTTTTACCTTTTATTTTTACTCTGTTTTTCCCCATATTTCATAAAACAAAATTGAAAACTGATAGTTAGTCTTAAAAGGTGTTTATAAGACTATTGAATTATTAGGTTAGTTCCAAAATCTGTATTAATTATCAAATTGATACAATTGAGAACTAATCAAACTTTTGAGAAATTAGCCGAACAGTCAAGCTCTTATAAATTCACTAAAGGCTAATAGGGAAATTGATTTTTAAATATTGGGGGAATATCAAATTATACATTTCTAACAGAAATTTTAGTAGATACTCAATTAACCCCCCTATTGAGTAATCAACTCTAACCAAAATTTTCTATCGGAGGTGTTAGGAAGTTTCAGTTTTCAAAAAAAAATTCAAACCATTCCATCTTTGATTTTAGTTTTATTTCAAAGATGTTAAAATTTCTGTTAATACTAAATATTTATATATTTAAAATCTTGTTCAAAAATTTTTAATTATGGACAATAGGTTGTAAGTAAATATTAACAACATGCCTCTATTCTTTAATGGAACAAATTATGCACAATGGAAAATTAAAAAGAAAATGCACTTTGAAAGTATGGGTTTTGAAATGTGGTCTTCAATTATAGATGAATGTAAGATTCCTGCTACTGCTATAGCTAATTGGGATGAATCAAAAATTAATTCTTATAACAATAATTGAAAATCCATGAATGGTTTATATTGTTCTTTTGGAGGTGAATAATTTAATGGAATTTGTTTTTGTAAAACAGCCCATGAAATTTGAGATACTTTGTTTGTCTCACATGAAGGAACTTCTAGTATTAAAGAAATGAGACTTAAAACATATACTATTAAATAAGATAACATTAAAATTAATCCTTATGAGACTATTTCTTATATCTATCTCATATTTAATGAAATTTTTAACACTATGATCTCTCTGGGAAGAGATGTTTCTACCAAAGAACAAATTATGAGGATTATCAGATGCTTACTTGATAGATGGAGAGGAACTTTTGTCTCAATTAGATAATCATGTTACATCAAAAAACTACCTTTTAATGAAATAATTTTAAAACTGGTGATGTATGAGGAAGATATGAAATTAAACAAAGAACAATAGGTTGAAAATAAGAGAAAATATATAGCCTTCAATACTACTACCTCTAACATTAAGGAAAAAGAGAAAGTGATAAACTCTACTGAAAGCTCCAGTAATTATGAATCAACATCAGATACTGATGAATAGATGATTCATGTATCTATAAGATTCAAGAAATTTTATAGGGAGAAGAAGTTCTTTAGGAAGACCAATTAAAACAGAAGTTATGATAACATAGGTATCTGAAAAAAGGACTTGAAAAGAAATGAAAAATCTGAGGAGATTTTCTATTATGAATAAAAGAAGAGAGGGCATTTCAAAGATAACATTCGAAAATTAAAATACAAAAATAAGTATAAAAACAAAGACATGAAGTTTAAGAAAGCTATGAAGGCTACCTAGAGTGCCTCTAAGGATTTATCCAGTGAATCAGAATCATCTCATGATGATAAAAATAAGATGGAAAATATGTGTTTTTTGAAAAACACATATGAGGTAGCCTTAGACACTCTTGCACACAATTACTATTATTCTTAAAATGAGAGTGATTTTGAAAATATGAAAAATGATAAACTATTTGATTATTGTAACATGTGTGAAGTCATTTGTAATGAACTAAAAAATAAATATAAATCCTTAGTGAAATAACATGCTCTTATTGTAACTATTATGTCTGAACTTACTACTGAAAAGGAAAAATAAATATTAACTGGTAAAAGTAAGAAATGAATTAAAAATGTAAAATGATCAATTGAATAAATTTCTATAAAATTTTACCAATGGAAAAAAATAACCTTACTCAAATTCTTTGCAAGAAGATCGATCCTAAGTAAACATCTGGTATTGGATATCATCCTAGAAAGAGAATCCTATCTAAAACATATTTTGTAACTAAATCTAGGAAAATTGTTCTTCTACCTAAAAAACAAAGTTCTTCTGCTTGTACCAGTTCTAGAAAATATTTTACTATATATCAGTTTTTTAGACTAAATATTGATTATTTTTCAAATATTTTACATAATTTTTATCGGAAACCCATGAAGAAAATGTGGGTACCTAAGGCATTAATTACTAATGTCACTGGACCCAAACATGTCTGGGTACCAAAATCTATTTTTTTTTGATTATTTTGTAAGAAATTTGTTTAAAGATCACCCTAAATAGTTAGTGGTACATGGAAAATAGATGTTCAAGACACATGAGAGGAGATTATTCAAGCTTCAATAATCTAATCAAGATAGATGGTGGATATTTCACCTTTGGTGACAATGCTAAAGTAAAAATAATTAGCCTAAACCAGATTGGTAACTATAACATAGTTTTAATTTCTAATTTAATTTTTTTACGGATTGAAATATAATTTTCATAGTATTTCACAATTATGTGATGATGGATTTCATGTTAAATTTGAAAATTTTTCATGCAACATTTTTAACTCCAAAAATTAATTAGTATTTACTACTTTTAGATATGAAAATTTTTATTCTATTAACATAAATTCATTACTTTATCAAAATGTTTCTTGCTTAATTGTATTTCATAAATACTCTTGGATTTGGAATCAGAGACTAGGACATTGTAATATACACTCTCTTTGAAAGCTTACTAAAAAATTCTTAGTCAAGGATCTACCCAAACGTGAGTTTCCAAATGAGAAAGTGAGTAATCCTTTTCAAAAGGGAAATAAACCTAAGATATCATTCAAATAAAAAAAGTATTTCAACTTCTCAACCTCTAGAGTTGGTTCACATGGATTTGTTTGGACTCTCTCAAGTTTCTAGTTTAAATGGGAATCACTATGTTTATGTTCTTTTGGATGACTATTCTTGATATACATGGACTTATTTCTTAGCTAGCTCACAAAAGTGAAGCATGTACTTACTTCACCAAGTATGCTAAAACTATGGAAAATATATGTGGACATAGAATAACATCCTTAAGAAGTGAACATGGTCATGATTTTGAAAATAAATACTTTGATCATTTTTCTCACACAATGTCTATAGTCATAACATTTATTCCCGTAGGATACCTCAACAAAATAGAATTTTGGAAATGAGGAATAGAACCATACATGAAATTTCCAAAATAATTCTTTATGAATATGATTTACCTATTTACTTTTGGGCTGAGGCTATGAATATAGATTACCACCTAATTAATAGATTCTTAATTATACATATCCTAAATAAGTCTCTTTATATGCTATGGAATAATAAAAAACCCAAAGTTATTCATTTCAAAGTTTTTTGGTTGAAAAGTATATAATCTTAATAATAAGGAAAATCTTGACAAATTTTCATTTAAGAGTGATGAGGGAATCTTCCTAAGTTACTCAACCTCTAGTAAATCCTATAAAGTCTTTAATAAAAGAACCAAGTTTGTGGAAGAATCTTTGCATATCAAATTTGATGAAACAGATCCACATGAACCTAAGACCTCCCTAGACAACCTTGAAGATGATATGTCAAACCTAGACATAAATGAAAAAGTATCAAATCCTCTTGTCAAGAAATCTATTAAATAAAACTGTTATGTAAATTCTTCATAATCCGAACATGATGATCCAGAACCTATAGATGATCCAAAAGATACTAGACCCTCCTTTTCTAGACCAACTATAACTCTCAAGAACCATACTTTAGATGTTGTTGTTGGAGACATAGATAAAGGGACAAAAACATAGAAACCAGGTTAAACATCAAGAGTTTTTCACAGTTTTAACTTAAAACATTAATGATTCAATTAAATATATATTTTAGGTGATGGATATAAAGGACTAACATACTAAATTTGAAATAAATAATGTTTGGAAACTTGTGGATAGACCCAAAGACACATTTACCATAGACACTAAGTGTGTGTTTAAGAACAAAGTATATGAGGCCGGGAACATTGTTAGAAACAAAGAAAGATTAGTTACAAATGGTTATAGTCAAGAAGAAGGCATTTACTAGGAAGAAACATTTTCACCTGGTGCTATAAATGAATCCATCATAATCCTTCCCGCTTATGCTGCCCATATTAATTTAAAACTTTATCAAATGGATGTTAAAAGTTCATTCCTAAATGGTTATATAGTTGAGGATGTTTTTTAACAACCCCTTAGTTTTACAAACCCTCACTTTCAAAATCCCGTTTTCAAATTAACAAATGTTTTGTATGGTTTAAAACAAGCTCCAAGATCATGGTATGATTGATTAAGTAGTTTTATTATTTCCAAATGTTTTACAAAAGAAATTGATGATCCTACTATTTTTATAAAATTAATTTCTAAATATTTTTTAGTTATTCAAATATATATTGATGAAATTATTTTTGGATCTTCAAGAAATTATTTATGTATTGAGTTTTCTAAGATGATTCAAAATTAAATTTAAATGAGTTTAATGTGTGAACTAATATTCTTTCTTGGATTTCATATCTTTTAAAATAAATAAGGTATAATTTAAAATAAAAGTCAATACACAAAAGATATTTTAAAAATATTGGGATTTGATAGCATTAAAAGTGGTGAAACTACAATTAGTACTACTTGTAAGTTGGATCTTGATGAAGAGGGTAAATCTATTGATCAAACCACTTATAGAGGAATGATTGGAATTTTTCTCTAATTTACTGCAGGTAGGCCATATATAATGTTTAGTGTGTGTATGTGTTCCCGTTTTCATGCTAATCCCAAAGAATATCACATAAATATTGTTAAAGTAATTTTAAAATACCTTAAACATACTCTTAATTTAGGTTTGTTTTACCCCAAAGAACAATCATTTGATATAGTGAGTTATTGTGATTCTGATTTGGAAGGATTCAAATTAGATAGAAAAAGAACCTATGGTACATGTCACTTTTTGGGAAATTATTTGGTTTCATGGTGTAGTAAGAAACAAAATTCTATTGTATTATCTACTGCCATAGATGAGTACATAGATATTGGTAGCTTTTGTGCTCTGATTTTGTTGATAAAACACACTCTTCTATACTATGGATATCAATTTGGACATGTACCTATAAATTTTGACAATACAAGTGATATTAAGATTTCTAAGAATCAATTTTATCATTCTAGAACAAAACATATTGATATAAGAAATCTCTTTTTGAGATATCATTATCAAAAGGGTGATATCAATTAAGAATTTATTGGCACTGAATATCAGTTTGATGATATATTCACTAATCCATTGAACTCTGAAATAATTAATTACATCATACATGAGTTAGGAATGATATTTCAATAAGACATTATGTTTCCTTTCCTTTGATATTTTTCATTGAATTTTTCAGGCTGACAACGTTGTCAGGTCGACATCATAGTCATTCCGAAACCGTTTTCCTACCAACACCATTTTCATACTGACACTGTTAGTGTTACTCTAAGTATCTCATACCGACACTGTTAGTGTTATAAAAAATCAATCATGTCAACACTGATTGATCATTGTTTCTATATATCTTATGTTTTCATCAAAATGACACTGTTTCATTAATTTTGTTCAATCTGGTTCAAAATTTCACTATTGTGTAATCTCAAAAGCCCAAAATAACATAAATTTGAATCTATCCACTCTACTTATTTATTTTCACTCTTTCCTTACCCCCGACCACTAATGGAAAATTTACCTATACCAATGGTTTAAAAATAGTGGGTATAGCCCAGGGAAACTGTGGGTATACGCTATAATAACGGTTTCATGAACTGTGGGCTCCTGAGGCATCGGTATTTCCCTATACCCACAGTTCTATAGAAACCGTGGGTATAGCCCAATGAAATTTCATATTACCCACAGTTCTGGTAAATCATCGGTATACATCTATACCCACAGTTTACAGAACCGTGGGTATACATTTTTACAACACAAATTATATACCCTCAGTTATGAAAACTGTGGATAGTTTTATTCACCACACACATACCCATGGTTCATTGAACTGTTGGTATAGTCAGTTTTGCAGCAACATATATACTGATAGTTTAAAGAATAGTGGGTATAAATGGTTATCCTAGAAATAGTAGCTTCCCACCACGGTTTCACCTTTCTCCTGCAAACCAGAATGCAAACTACTGTGAAATAGTGGAAACACTATGTAACCAGACCCCTCCCCCCTTGCACACCCACACTCTCCCTAGAAATAACCCCCCCCCCCCCCGGGAAACCCCATCCCCCTAAACACCACCCCTGGACCCCCTGGACACCCCCCCCCTGCTTGGACTCTCCCACCCCCTAGACACCCCCCTACACACCCCTCGCTGGACACCCCCTTGACACCCTCCATTGGAAACCCCCTGGACCCCCCTGGATACCCCCCTAAGACACACCCCCCACTGGACCCCCCCCCCAAACACCCCCCACAAGACCCCCTTAGACACCCCCCTGGACACCCCCCACCCAATGGACCCCCCACACAGCCCCTGGACACCCCCTAGACAGCCCCCAGACACCCCCTGAGACACCCCCTCCCCACTAGAGACCCCCCCTTGACACCCCCCTGGACCCCCCTTGGACACCCCCACTAGACACCCCCTTGGGCACCCCCTGGATACCCCACACTAGACCCCCATAGACACCCCCAAGGACCCCCCCCCCCACTGGACCCCCTAGACACCTGCTACACACCCCTTCCCCCACTAAACACCCCCCGGGACACACCCTCCCCACATAGACACCCCTGGACACCCCCCCCCCCCCCGCCCATAGGCACCCCATAGGCACCCCCTCCCCCTGCACCCCCGACCCCCTTCCCCTTTCACCCCAACTACCACCCTCCCACTACACCCCCACCTGTACCCACATTACCACCCCCCCCCCTCCTGAACGCCCCCCTGCACCCCCACGACCCCCTTCACCTAGCACCCCCCCTCCTGGACACCCCCTTCACCCCCACTACCCCTGTCACCCAGCACCCCCCCACCCATCCCCCCTGCACCCCCCACCCCATAGTGAAACCACTATAAAACAATGTAAAGAAGAATGAAAAAACAATGGAACCACAATTCATTGTTTTCACCTGTTAAAACATATGTAGAGCTGGCCAAAGTGTTCAAAGAATAAAAAAAATATTATCAGAAAATTCCTAAATAATTTCTCAATGACGAAGCATCACAATCATTTATCACTTATTGAATCCAAAGAATTTTTGATAGAGGATGCAAAACAAATATAACCTTCTTGTACAGGGTTGCAGTCTGGTCCACAGTACCGAAGATGATGATGAGTATACTAAGACATGATTTTTAATCTTGTAAAAAGAAAAATGAATTTCCTTGAAGTGTCGGCCACTATCTATGGACTCTCTCCATCGTCTATAATTTTCACATCATCTAGCTGCATCATTATATCTTCTCCTGAAACCCAGTTGTTTACTTGACAATCCTCTTCACTGCTTCCTGATGCCAAAAATTCAAAGGAATTGTGAACACTCACCTTTAATTTTTTAGTCCCCTTAACATAATGAGCTATGTTTGTGCCTGATGTGCTCTATACCTTATCTTTCAGGGGAGTCTCAAATGATGAAACCCCATGAATATCCCTTTAAGATGTATAGTCACTAGTAGACTGCTTGTAAGACAAGGCTGTAGAATTCCCAACCCATTCTACATTAAAAATGGGACAATGAAATGGAAAGAGTGTTGTGTCCACCCTTAACAAGAGTAGAGGTATAATTTTTCAAAGCAGGTGATCTAAGAACCAGGCTAGCAGTGGTACTGGTTAGTGTTGGATTGGATCCTCCAAGTCCATTAGAGCTTTTCAAGGTAGAAGAAATCACAGCATCCAAAATATGAACATTGAATAAGTCACAACTCACTTTTTTTCAGTTGGGCACACACTGTCTATATGATAGGTTCTTGCAAGAGTGTTTGATAAAGAGTGAACCAAGGATAGATTAGAATTACCTCCCTGTTCAGAACAACATTCCATAATAGGTACTAATTTCACACTGCAAACAATAACTATATGAGGATTAGATTCCCCAACTGTCTTATTTGAATCCTTAGCATCCAACGTAATACCAGAAAGGGACTTCCCCAAATTAGGGGAAGTGGAGTGAGAAACCATGTTACATGGTTTTCTCATGGATTTACCTAAAGTGATAGCCACTATCTTTTACTTACCTTTCCAGATCTTTGAAGAAATCATTCATTTCTCTTGCAAATAATTGGAATCCATTTCATCTCTACTATGATCAGATGCTTCTCCAAGATGTTAATCAGAGACGACCCTTGATAGAGCATCATTATAATAAATTACCTCATAGGATGGTTGAGACTACTCTACTATATCATCTCATAAGATAGTATTTTTCACCTTCTCTTGAATATAAGGAATAGGGTTACTTACCTCTCTATGAGTTGAAAATTATTCAAAAAAATGATCATCCAAAGGGGGGGATTGTTGCAACCAAGTCTTGATTAGTTGGATTTTTGGAAAATATATGAGTTATGAATGACGTATGTTTGATTAAAGAGGTATTGGATTTTTCATGAATAATGTCATGAAGATATATTACATAAAGATGTGTTGAATATATATATATGAAGAGTGAATTTGATGTGTTAAGATGAAGAATAAGTCATGGAAGAGGACCGAGGGTGAAGGTATGCATGGAAAAATTTCATAATGAAATGAAATTCATGATTTGGAGATATTGATATGTGTTTGGAGCATGAATGAAAGTTAATATAGGTTTTCCATTAGACGTGGATCATGTTCACTAGTTGAACTAAAGAGGTGGCTGATTTATTAAATCTATAATTGATATTAATATCTAAAATCTAGAACTAATTTAAAATACATGAATGTGGGAGCAATTTTTAACTAGTTTAATAGGCTGAGGTTACACAACATTTCAATGGCCTGCATAAATATTGTTTCACATGGATTCAGAAGCTTCTATGAAGCTCTAATAGAATGGGAACTATGAATGTAGGTGTGAAAAAGTAGGCTAACAGGCATTGTTTAGGAGGAAAAACTTGCATCATGTGAATGGAACTCGGGCATGGTTTAGAAGGTTTCATGATTCTTGTTTTTGGGTCTCATTCCAGGGATGTTTTGAATGAATATTTTTGGTATTCTAGATTCCATAGTATTCCGAGTCTTAAATTAAAAATAAAGTGTTGTGATATTTGAGATTTGATTTTATGGAATGTTTTTAATGAAGACTCAGCAGACATGGTTCTTAAAGGAATATTTTTAAATAAAGAATCAAATGTAAAGATTCTCAGGAATTAGAAAAGAGAGTTTGAATGTCGATATTCACAGATTTTAGTAGATCACATATTTGACCACAATGAAGGTTTTCACACTTGTAAAATTGGAGTATGAAGAATAAAAATAGGAAACAATCTTTTATAAGGGTTTTTCGAAACTCCCTTTGGTGTCTCGAACAAGGGATTAATTACCCAACTTTTGGGAGCAATATGTTTTAAAGTTTAAAGTCTTACATGGGGCATTTAGTTTTTTTTGACAGATATTGACAAGTCAGTCCATAGAAGCCAATTATCATGAGGCATTTACCTATCCATTTCTAGATGAGTGGAATTCCCTGGAAAAACAAAATTGTGTGGGGTGGCTCAAAGAATAAAAAAAATATTCATAGAAGAACCGACGGGAAGATAATCCTTATTCCTAACATTGAATCAGATAACGAAGGTGGCATCAGACAACCTCGGGTATTTCTTTTGGGGATATTGTTGTATTTAGGGTTGTGTGGCACTCTACTCAGGGTATGTGATAAGGGAATAGCTGCATTTCCCCCAGTTGCGATCTCCTAACAAGTCACTAGCCCTTCCATGAAGTCAGTGAATGTTTTACTAGGAATTTCAAACCGAACTATCTAGTGTATGTTAGAGTATTTTTGGCAACAATTTATTTCAATAGTTTCATTGGTATAGAGTCTAATCATCAACTCCAACAATGTATAATAGATAATGATCTGATATTAAATTATCATATTGGTTATGAACGTGAATTTCCATCTATTAATCCCAACACATTATCATTTTACCACCTTTTATACCCATAGCATTTTTAGAATCAATATATATTGCATAGTCTCCCATATCTACTAATTATAAATTCCAATGTCCTTGATCCTTATTCATGGGAATGCACAATTCATTCCTATACATTCTCAATACCTCTCTAATTATCCTTGTTTCCTAAGCCTTCCCATGGTTCAGACATAGAATCTGGTATAGGAATACTAGGATGGACTAAGGTGGATGGGCTACACCCACAGGTAGGAACAAGTGTACAGGAATAAAGGAATCACCACTCAGGGACGATTTATCCCACAAACAATTAATTAAAACAAAAGCATAAAATAAATAAAATTTCATCATGACCCATCCACATGTCGGACATCCATGCCCAAGGAAATTAAAATAAATAAAATAAACACAATAAAAGAATACAAAAATGAAACACACTATTTATCTCTCAATAACCCCAATCTCCCTCACCTGAAACTAAAACTATGTAGTCGCCTTCAGTACCCTTCTGGCCCCCTTCGCAGAATATAGGTACCCTCTATCTGTAGAAAGTGGTGAAAGGCCTATATGGCCAATGCGATAAAAAAAAACTCATCTACAACATACATGTCTCTTATTATTAAACAAGTCACCGCCCACATATAAGAAACACAACACCTCCGGAGTCCAATCATGTTCCTACAAGCAAGGGGGAAATAGATCCCAGTTTCAAAATGATTTTTTCAAACAGTAGAGTCCTATTAATTAAGATTCAATCTTCCTATTAATGGAATATAATCAATTTGGATCGAGTTTCAACTTAGTTTGGATTTGTTCGATGCATATTTGTTTGGGACATTATCATTAGATTTATTTTATCTTTTTTATTTATATTCGCTTGGAAATTTTCATTCATTTTGGTTCGAATCAACCCAATTTAATTACATTTGGTTTATATTAGTTTGGATTTTTTCATGTTAGTTTTGGTAATATTGGATTGAATTCATTATATTTTCTCCAATTTGATTCATCATTTGAAATATAATATTAGTTTAAGTTAGATAAGTTTGACTTGGTCCAATTTAGTTTCATTCAATTTTTTTCTATTTGAAATCTATTTTCTTGATTTTGATCATTCAGACCTATTTTTGTTGTTCTGATTTACATTTATTCCAGTAAGGTTTGGTTAGTTTGTGAATGTTTTTCTAAAAACGTTTCATTCTAGTATTTATTTTGTTTTATTCTACCTGTTATGGGTAAATTTATGTTGATTAAATTTAGTTTCAATTCAATATAGTTTGGTTCTACTCGTTTCATGTGGGGTTAGCATGGGTTTATGCTTTTCAGTTCATTTTGGAGAGGTACAAGTTTGGTTTGGTTTTTTCGTTGTAATTTTTTCACACACAATAATATATTTTAGATAACATCTAATATATTATTAATTACTACAAATGAATATCAATCACTATTGGGGTGTTTTTAACAATAAACATCACCCATTGACATATATATATAATATCATAGTCAAATCATTATCAAGATACATGAACACTATGAATCAATCACATACCTAATCCTAATGATTCATAATTTGTACTTTGTATTTTTCATTAAAAAAATTCAAGATCACATACCAAGACCATATGTGATCTTTCATACTCCAAACAACCTTCAATAATCACCTAAATATTAACAAACTAAATTCTATCACTAAATAAACTAAATTATATAATACCTACAATCTAAGAATAACTAATAACTAAGAGAAACAAATGAAATCAATTTCAAAATAATTAACCCAAAATTCCACAAGCCTAAAATACCAAATAACTATAATAGTGTATCCTAAAATTTCACCCTAAAATCTAGAATACCCTAGGACAAAACATACCTTAGTCACCTTCCATGGAAATATTGAAAAATGGTTTGCAGAATACCAACATCACCCTCCTTGGGAGACTTGTTGGAATGGTTATCTGGGAGGGGCATATTATAAAGGACCACAACAACATGATATTAAATTAGTATTGTTTTCTATTATATCAGAAGAACAAAATTTAGTGCTATAAATGACGTGTTATACATACATCCTCGGGTATGTACAATATATCAGCAAACTTTTTAGGCATGGGACTGGGTGGGAGGGGGGTTGTTGCATTGTAGGAAGGGGGTGGGCTGGGGGTAGGGGGCATCTGCAGGCAGGGGAGGGGGTAGATGCATGTAAGGAAGGGGGATGCAGCCATGCAGGGGGATAGGGGTAGGTAGGGGGAGGGTAGGGGTGGTGGGAAGGCAGCTGTAAGCATTGCATAGGGATGGAAAGAATGGAGGGGTGGGGTGGGGGCTGTTGCAGGCCTGGGGTTGGGGTCTGCTATTGGAAGGGGGCTGGGGGAGGGGGAAGCTCCTGGTAGGGATGGAGGGGGGCCGCTGCAGGTAGGGCTAGGTGCAGGGGGGTTGCAGGCAGGCAGGGGTAGTCAGGGGAAGGGGAGGGGTAAGGTAGCTATAGGTAGTGTATAGGGGTGGGGTAGGGGAAGGGGTAGGCAGTGTAGGGGGTGGGGTAGGGGAGGGGGTATGATGTATGTAGGGTGGCTGGGGAGTAGGGGATATAATAAGGGGAGCTGTGAGAACCTAAATAATGTGCATGTTGTTGAATTTTTTCCATTCAGTGGTACTGGAATACCTACTGTTGAGGAAAAAGTTCTTATTATTTGTATAGTGACATCTGGGAACTGAAGATTGATATTGTTCTGGATTTTGAAGATGATAGTAAAATAATACATAGATCTATTAAACATATTTATATACTAATTAGAGTACTAAAGCGATTCAAATAGATATAAAATCTCCTGAAAAATAATTGGCACAAAGTTGATACCTTCTCATGACTAGTATAGTTGTTGAGTGTAATATAATGCCTAATAACCCAATTGTAAACACTTTTCTACATAATTAATACAATATTTGTCTGATACTAAATGTATACACAATAAGGAGTTGATTTCCACATAGGGGATAATCCTTTTAAAAATCATTCATGTTGTTGTCTCTTATTTAGTTAACACTTCACACATGGCGATGGTTGTTGGGAATATATATATATATATATATATATATATATATATATATATTTTTCATAGTCTCCCATCCATCTCATACTCAAATAGAGTCCTAAAAATATGAAAAAATGAAAATATGATGACTTTAGAAAACTTAACAGCATTTTAGGTGCCGCCATATCCCAAAATGTTGAAAAATTATTTGTCAAGGAAAAAACCTGTAGTCCTAGAATAACCCCCCAATCGTTAGAATATATCACCATGAAAAGATGATGCATCCAAATAAAACTCAAATAGATTCCAGAAAATATGAAAATAGGATGAATGTAGAAAAATTATCATCATTATAGGATCCACCCTATCCTACAATGCAAAAAAATTATTACCCCCTTCTCTTTGAAATTTTGGCATCTCTGTGTTATGATCCCATTTATAAGAATCATATTCAACATTTCTTTACTTTATGATTTTAATCAATCATTGGGACCTCTATCAGTGAACGATATGGAAGAATTCCTAGGTATCACCATCCATGAACCTTTTACAAAAATATATTCATTGAAGAATGTGGATTCTCATAGAGGTTATAAGTTTAAATAGAACACTATGATATAAAATAATGAAGATTATGATTTTTTTTATTGAATGATATTCAAAGGACAATAAATTTCCCTAAAACCCTAGTGGGGATTTGATTTCCACTACGTGAGTTTCATTACTAAATACTATCAGTGTTATCCATACATATAATAAGGGGCATGGAACTAAAGAGATAGACATGATGTTGTGGCATCCATCCAAAACATGGCTCAAACTGAAATATGTCAGGAATGAATGTGAACCTGAGAACAAATTGTCTTAAGATCTCTGAGTTCCTATAAATCTTCTACCACCTACTAGATGGGATTCAGTTAAATATAATGGGAAAGGTTTGGATATATCTATAGACCACTTGAAACCAAAATAATTTATGACCATTTAAAATAAGTCTAAAATTTATCGATATGATGTTTAGTTTGATAAATTGTGGTGAATCAATGTAGAATAGTTTAAGGAAAATATTCCCACTAAATGAAACTCACACACAGAGGTCAATATATCTCTATTATTAAATTCCCCATTGAATTTGGAAACTTATCTATAATTGAGGTTTCAATCTAGTTTTTTGGCCAACTTGGGACCCAAAAAACAAGTCTACTTTACCTTGACAATCAAAGATTATGAAAATTTAAATCTCCAAAGGAAAAAAATTAACAATATTTTTAGAAAGGTACCCTTGGATGACTCAAGATGGATATCAACAATAGTTAAAGTAAATTCATCCCAATCTATTTCTACCAACTACCTCTAATTGGGATTTCACCTAGGAGATAGCTCCACTAAAAATCCTTGAATTCATTAAGTCACTTGTTACATGGATTGGATCCATGGAGGGGTCATTCAAATCAATATATCTAAAAATAAAAGTATACCCTAATTGGATAGACATAAATCCTACACCTATCACTTGGAATCCCAAATTCCTAATATTCAATTTCATGGATAATACATAAAATTATCACATGGAATTCATGGTTTTATGCTCCCCTAATATGCGAAACACTATATAAAAATGCATTAATGAAGATTATAATCTTCAATAAAAACATGGAAAGTCTAGTATTTATTTTGTATAGGTTCCAACTGGCTAGATATTTCACTATTTGGGAAGATCATATATAATAGTTCCTTTAAAAATTTAGCTTCATGCTGAAGAAGAAAATTGTCCTTAACCACTCAAATTTCAAATGGTTCAAATACAAGAGGTTTTTGTAGTTTACATCTATGTGGAAAGGATTATCCTATTCAGTAAATATGAATATTCTCTAAGATAATATATTGGATATTTGTATATAAAATATCTATGATGAGTTCCAAACACCACTTTTTCCCTTGATATACCCTAGTGATATCTTGGAGTTTCAAGTCATATCTCAATTCCTAGAATATATTATTTTGTTCTCTAAACACAAATATCAACTAACTCTTACAATAAAAGTCAATAAACCTAGTATATTAGAGACTATGACTATCATGCATAAGTTAGTGATGATGTCAGATCCAATTTTTAAGACATCTTACTATAATGTGGTGCCTCCTCCTAAACCACATGAGCATCAATAAAACCCACTACATGAGTGAAAGAAAGAGAAATATTGTCCAAATTTTGAAAACAGAATGAATAAGGGCTCTTCCATCTACAAAATAAAAAGTTTCGGGTTTCTTCATAGTTTCTCTAGTGAAGGAATTGGTCAAATTTATTGAGATTAATAGACCTAATTTTACCAGTTTTAACGATCTCCTATATTATTACTCCTACCAATGAATGATATAGAATAAAATATATGACTACTTCATATTTAAGGATATACTCTTGTAGATGATTGACTATGGGAATATGAATTTGGTTAAACCCCCAACATTGGTGAGTTGTGCCACTACTACTCCATCAGAGGCTGAAGGTTAGTGGAAGAAGATTATCTATAGATACCCTTGTAAATTTAATTAATATATTACAATGAAATATTCCATTCAAATTCATTATTTAGACATGGCACAATAAAATTATCCAATTGTGACCCCAATTCTCTCATTGAAGTCAATGGAGAAAACATCATCATCTTAATCTTATAATATTCTATGCAACTGACATCAGTAAAAGAAGGAATATAAAGAAGAGAATATGTGGGAACTCAAGCTAGTCTAGTCTATCTTGGACTTATTACCTCCATCGCTTGTAGAATAGGCACTACCACACCAAATGCAATTGTATATAATTAGGATTCAATGTGAAGATTTTTTTATTCTATTGAATTGATTGATCCCTTCACGAATGAAAAAGACTCATAAAAATATGAGTTCTATATGCATAATCATAGGCACATATATCGCCAAAATATCCATATCAAATTGTTCCAAACAAAGAGAGAATAAGAAACCAACCTCAAATAGAGGAATATGAACCATGATGATCCCTACCGCTTTGTCGAAGGCCAAAAAATGTAGTGGACCCAAGAGAACTACGATACTCCCTAGGAAAATGGATCAAAGTTAGAATCTCAGAACGTCAAATACCCTAGGGTTCATCCAAATGGAACCAGGCAATAGTAGAGTGGATAACTCTATGAAATTAATGAATTGAATAAGATGAATGCATACCTCGATGTACTGACCAATAACCCTTAAGAAATTAGGGAGAGATGGTGGAAGGAGAGGGAGATGAGAGAGTGGGATGTCGCATGGGGTGTTCGACCATGGGGGTTGTCACACGCGACTGGAGAGGATTAGGGTGCTAGGTGATGTCGGCAGAGGAGAGGAAGCCGAGATGGGTGGGGGGAAGTCACCAGAGGAGAGAGAGCCGATAGGGTAAGGGGTGTCACTAGAGGAGAGGGAGTCGATAGGGGCTGGGGGCAGGTAGGCATAGGTCGGGATGTAGTGGTCAGGAGGGGAGGGGAGGGCTAGGAGGCAGAGGTTGGGGAGGGTAGGAGAGGGTTAATGCGGGAGGATCCCAATGGAAATCAGAAATCATACGGGGAAGCCTGATAAAATTGTGTAATCAGGGCAATGTATTCCGACGGTGGTAAAAAACTATTGGAATAGATGAGAATATATCACTTCTACCCATAGTTTCTCTAAACTGTGGGTATAGATTCGTGGGGATATTCCTACTTTACAGTAGTGGACCTTTCACCTTCTAACCTCCAGATTGAACAGATTATAATGGCACATGTGAAGCGATCTCTTGAAGAAGGTGAGTCTCATGCTTCTAAGAAACAAAAAGGTGAATCGATAAAATCTTTAGCTCCTGTAAATACTGGTCTAGCGAACTTTTTTATAACCTCAGAGAAATAAGTACTAGTGGAATCCCTCTTAGAGAGAATGTCTTTATTGGTAATGGTGTTGCAATATCAAGTATGGATTGACTAGTTTGAAAACAATGACCGAGTTTTCTATCTGAATATGGTACATGAATTGTACAAAAATATGGAACTTTTGTTGGAAGGAAGTGATGTAGATTGGTTCAAGTTGATAGTAAAAGGGAATATAATCTCTTTCTCTTCAATACATTGGGTTTATTGTCTTAAGGACCATCATGAAGATATTTTTGATGATTATAAAGGTACTTATCTTCCAAAAAGTGAATTAATTTGTTATGAGATAGCTCTGAAGGAGATAAATGGAAATGAGGAACATAGGAGACCCATTGCTTCAAAATTAAATGGTGAGTGCAGAATTTTATTTAAGTTTACTCAGCATGATATTTGTCCAAGGAAAGGGAAAATTTCTTCTCTCTAGTATCAGGGTGTATAATTATTGTATTTGCTACATAAAAGAGTTAAATAGAATCTATGAAGATATATGATAGTGAACATAAATGAGATTATAAAACCCTTTTGTAAGTCAAATTATATTTTCTACTCCAGAATGATTTCAGCAAATCTAAAGGAGAAAGGCTATGTTATTGAAGCTGATGATGTTGTAGTTGGTGAATGTGGTGGAATCTTCTTGAGTAATGACATCTTTAAGAGAAATAAAATTAACTAGAAGCCATGGATGAAGGAATGGGTTCGTGATGATGAGAGAAAGTATAAAAAGTTCAATCCCATAGATCATCCAGATAGACCAAGGAATCTAGTGGATCTTGGCCTTAGTCCAAATGATCATGTAATCTATTATTCATATGAGGATGAGGAGCCTGCTACTTCTATTAGAGATTTGGGATCACAATTTAATGATAGTAGTGACCTAGACACTACTGGACCAACAAAGAGAGTGTCTATTGGACCTGCAAGTCCACCATTGGACTTACCTTCTCATTAACCTATTCCAAAATCTACTAGAAGGGAATAAATAGAAGTTGATGGAAGTATGGAATAGGTCAGTGAATCTAGTGAAGTAGAAGATAAATAAGATGAATTAGGTAGTGGTGAAAGTGGTTCAAAATCAGGCAGAGAAGAAGGAGATGAGAGAGCTAATGATGAAGATGGTGGTAAAAAGGATGAATATAATGATAATGAGGAAAGTAGTGAAAGTGGTAGTGATAGTGAGTCTGAAAAACTTGATGGGAATATAGATGATGTTATTATTGATATTGTTGAAGAAAATTTTGGTGTATCTGTTGAGGGTGGGGTTCAAGATGGAAATGTTGCTCCATCCGAACCTATTTCTAAAGATGAATATACTAGAAAAAGAACTCCAGATAAGGAGAAGATACCTAGAAAATAATCATTATGTGAGGAGGAGGAATCTGCTAGGAAAGATGACACTGAGGGAGGGCCTCAAGGAAGAGTTTCTCAAGATAATGAAGAGCATCAAATTGGAATACTAAGGATTGATACTCTTACTTCTTTGGATTCTGATATTATGTCTGAATGGGTGAGGAATCCTAGTTATTTGGACCTAATATTGGATATTGAATATTCTGATGATGAAGTCTTTTCACTTGCTGTAAGGGAACTAGTGTATGAAATCTCTTGTAGTGACTATGTCACTAAGGCTGATTTCGAAAACATCAAGAAATACATATGTGTCTCCATAAGACACTCAGGAAAATATCAAATGAGATATGATATTGATTATGCCAAGATATAGAACACTAAGCTGACTGAAAATTTAAAAGCTATATGATATCTGGTTGATGGTTTAAAGAAAGCTGGAGCTTTTAGTTCTACTCCCGCCTCCACTAGTGAAAAGCAAGATGATGCTGCTTCGGTTTCCAACATGGTGATAAAGAAAATTAAACCAAAATTGATTAAAACTGTGGAAAAAATTGTGAAAAGAAACACAAATCTTGGGAATAAGATGAAGAAGTTAACCACTAGCATCAATGCTTCAACCACTGAGTACATGAATACAATGGAAAGTGTCATGAAAGGACTTGAGAATATTGTTTCTCATTTTAAATCACTTTATTTTTCCAAGCTGAGAAAAAAATTTAGGGAAATTTTTTCCTCTAATCTTGCTTCAACCTATTCTCCACTTATTCTCCCTTCACAATATGTGGATCTTGCTATTGTTAGTTCATTTTTGAAATAAGAGGTTCAAGATTTAATAGATAGTATAACCAAGGTTGAGGACACTTTAGATAATGTGTATGACCATGTGAAGTATTATTCAAGGAGTGTTTCACACACTTAGGAAGAGATGACCCAAAAGATTAATGAGTTTTTCTCCAAACTCATGACAAAGCATCAAATGAACAATCTGTTTAAGTATTTGGCCACCAATATTACTCTTCCTCCTGAGAAAAAGGATTTTAAGGATTAGATTCAGAAGATGAGGGAATTCACTCCCCTATTGGACAAGTTCATCAAAAACAAAGATTATTTGGAAAAGACAATGACTTGTGGTGGAGAGATAATTGAAGATTTCATCAAGCTATTAAAACCATATCTACATGGTCAAATTGAAGCCATTGTGGTTCCTCTTACCGTACTGCTTGAATCTAAGGGTTCAGTGCCTGTTCAAGTTCAAATGTTAGTTTCTCATGCTTTATCTTAGATCATACCCATCATTATAGAGACTGTTCAGCCTCGAATTATTTCTCAACACAGTCATGTTCTAGCTTCTACAATACCTAAAGGAGTGCCTCTACCTCCTCTAAAAATCCATTTAGACCCTCTTGCTTCTCAACCTAACCTTTTGGCTGAACCATCCATTGATCCTTTTGATAAGGTTAAAGAAGCCATTGACCCTATTGAGTAGTGTGGAGCAATCTTTTTTATTGGGATACGTCCTTGCCTTTTTCTAATTCAGTGTACCTTCCTAATGAATAACATTTCACTATTTCTACAATTCTGTTTTAGTTTTCTTTTCACCTTCCACTTTTTGTTAATCCCAAAAGGGGCAGAACATTATCAAGAATCCTTAAAAAGGGGAGAACAATATTAAGAATTATTAAGAAATATTATTTAATTATGGAATTATTTTGAGTTAAAGAATTATTATGTGTTTATGCATTATTATATCTGATACATTATTTCATTTTTATGGGAGCTTCTAATCAGACTATTTACTTTAATCATTATCTAATGGTACTTAATAATTTCATGATTTGTGATCATAAAAAAGGGGTATATTTTTTTCCCATAGACATTGTTGGCCACTCTCTCTTACTATAATGGTATTAATTATCTAAAATCATGTTAGATATTAACATATATCTTACCTCATGTCTGATTCTAAATTATGTAAAATCATTATCTTGATTTTCATATCATTTCAATCATATAACCATTTATGTATGTTTATTTCTAAACAATATTATAACTTATTATCTATGTTTTATTATGATTATTAACACTCTATGACCTTTCTTAACTATAATACAGAAAAAACATCTAAAATTATCTAAGTATGTGTAACTGACCCCGACAGACAGATGAATCACTGATAGGCATATGTTCTAAGTATGTGAAGCTGACAGCATTGGAAGGACTCACCATTTCACATGAAACTGATGCAAACAACTCGTCGTTTCACATGAAACTGACGTAGAAGACTCACAGTTGCATATGAATCACCGACGCAGATGACCTACCATCAGTTCTAGTGAACTACCTTTGCATGGTGCTAATAACGTAAGGACTCTCCGTCAATTGAATTGAGTCACTGATACGTCAATTGTCTCACTGATAGAAGGAGGGACTCACTGTTGAAACTAGTCATCGATGTAATGAGTCCCAAATGTATGGAAAGACTAATAGAATGACATATCGATGGGTTGAGTCACACCCAGAAAGAGACACCAATGGAAGGATACACAGAAATACGAGTCTCCAATAGACTATTTAAATCTAAATTTCTTAAAATTATTTCTAATGGTCATATTTGTGTCATTTAATGATACTGAAATCCCTTGTAGGACTTTCAGAAGACAGTATGGGGTACGATGAACCTATGCACGTGGAATGAACTATCTCTTTTCCGGCCATTAGAAATAAGAAGCATTTTAAAAAGAGAGAAGAGATATACAGAAAGAAGTGTATGGGGTGTTGTTCATGCGTGTGTGAGTGAGACATACTTAAGAACATATGCAACTCTCTTGCAACCACTGTGAACTCAATAAAAAAAATAAGAACACATGATGCAATCTCAACTGAGATGAACATCGATTTGAAAAACTTCATCATCTTATCAAAGATGGAAAAGAGTATACCTTTAGAACCATATTTACTCCTAGAACCTAGAACAAAGAGTATATAACACTCTATTTTGGATAAAAATTTCAGAAGAGGACTCGAACATCAGATCCACTTCATCAAACGAGTCTAGAGATGTACCAAATAACATAAAAATCCTTCTAAACCATACTCCACATCTTTACCTCTATTTTGTCCATTTCAGTTACATTTATGAGCAGTGTGTGTCTATCTATTACACACACACACACTAAATCCTATACATAATTGGAGGATACTTGATATCCTCAATCTCAAACTCTATTTATCCATTTGTATCCCACGTAGAATTAGGGAAGAGGTCATGTGTGACCTATTTGTTATTTTTCCCATAAATAACTGTGGTAGAGGTCAAGGGTGACTTGGAAAGTCATATAAGCTATTGTAAACTCTGATCCACATTGTAGATCAAAATATTTATTAATTTAAACTGCTTTGTGGAAGGTGATCACCAAGTGGAGAGGATTAAGTCTCTTCTTGAGACTGAACCTCTTGTTTTATTTCTGCTATATTTTTACAATTTAGTTCTA
Source organism: Viscum album (assembly GCA_963277665.1). Lineage (NCBI taxonomy): Eukaryota > Viridiplantae > Streptophyta > Magnoliopsida > Santalales > Viscaceae > Viscum > Viscum album. Next base: position 370,144,786 of record OY728140.1, on the reverse strand, counting down.
CTTTTTTTATCCCATATTTCATAAAACTAAATTGAACTCTGATAGTTAGACTTAGCAAGTGTTTATAATAGTATTGACTTATTATGTTAGTTTCAAAAGATGTATTAATTATCAAATTGATACAACTTCGAACTAATCAATCTTTTGAAAAATTAATCGAACAGTCAAGATCTTATAAATTCACTACTAGATAACAAGGAAATTGAATTTTAAATATTGGGGGAACATCAAATAATACCTTTTTAAGAGAAATTTTTATAGATACTCAATTCACACCCTATTTATTACTCTACTCTGACCAACATGGTTGTGTGATGTACTTAAGGACTATAAATTATGTCAAGGATATCTCCATTGTGGTCCCTGGTTATAGCCACAAATCGAACTGAATTAGGATTCCAATTAGAAGATCTATAGGCGTTTCAATTTTTCCGTCCAAAAAATGTAGGAATCCAAAACACAACAAGAATGCCATTATGGGGGTAGATTCCTAGAATTTTGAGGCATCTCAACATAGAAAAGTCCCAAACAGAATTGTTGTAAAGTCATTTTTGAGATTTATTTGAATTATGAATAGTTACTGTAATATTCATGAAGGCGGAATAATGGATAAATTGAGTGTAATCCTGGATAGATTTATTCCTCCCATGTAAAAAGGAGTAAATTATTTCTGAATAAGATAAAAGGATCATATTTTTAATTTCTTAGACATTTGGAGATTTAAATCCTCTTGAAAAAATATGTCAATTTTTTTGTGTGTAGTGGGTGTAGATCAAGTATATAAAACAATGCTTTTCATAATGAAGCAGTTGTGTCACTTGAAAGGAATAGTTGGTCCGCATCTTCCTTATTTTGGGGTCATATTAAACACTTTGAGAAAAGGGTAATACCTCTATGATGAAGGAATTCATCAATTGGAAGTTTGTGGAATGTAATTCTACAAAGGAGTGAGAAATTAGAAGGTTGCATCCATCAGTTGTTGAATTCACCAATACAACTAACAGATACATTCATATAATGAGTGTAGAATGATTTCAAATCTTTAAATCCATTTGGGGATGATTCCCAAACTAAGAAATCATCATTTGGTATAAAAACCATATTATAGATGGTTGCTTTAAGTTCATCCAATAGTGGTTCCGTGTTTATAAGCTAGACTTTAATTTTGATATTGGGATCATTTGGTTGATCCATAGTGTTGTTCATATTGAGCAACGAAGTCCCCATCCATCTTTCTTTCCAAAATCTGAGAGAGGAGTTGGAATTCACAAGCCAATGAGAGTATTTATACACCTTAGCAAATAGACATCCTTCCATACTCATATACTCAATATTATTCGGTATGTTAATTACATGGAGATTTTGGGGACTCCATTAAATATGGATATGTATATGGAATTTATTCTACAACCAATTGTTTAAAGGATCTGATAATTAATAATGAACTATAATATATATGAATTTAATAAAACATTATCTTGTCTCCACTTTATATTAATCATATCTGAGTATATCGTTGGAGGTATAATCTTTAGTGGTGTGTTGAAAATACATGATGGTAAAATATTAATCTTGAATAAGAATATTTGAGGGTACAATAATCAGTATTAGTTATTAAAACTTATTGTAGGTTCCAGGAAGGATAAAAAATATTTCCATTATGGAAATAATAGAATTCAGATATGAAATTAACTAAAATAATATAAAATGTGTCAGAACTCTATAGAGAATTTACATAAATTGTTGATGTTTTAAAAATAAATTCATTTATTTTTAAGGGTATATGATCTTAACTGTATATTTGATAATTTTTGTAAATATTAAAACTATTCATAAATGGGGAAAAATTTAACAATGAATATAAATTTTTTAATTCATGTGATGAAGCATGGGACTATTACATCAAAATTTGGGATTCACTACTTCAAATCACGGATGATTATAAATAAATTATGTATATATAATCTCATTTTCTATTCTTTTTGTGATTAAATAATTATTATAAAAAATGGAATAAAATGATGTGATTGTTTTAAATGATTGGTTTATGATTCATCTAATCATATACCATTTTTTAAAAGATATAATATTGGATTGTTATCTAGGATAAAACTGTTAAAAAATTTATTTATTAAAATATGAGGTAAAGGGTTCCCACCATACAATGGTGACATATTTTAAATAATACAATCTTATTCTTCAAATATTTCTCTAAAAAACGGACTCCCATTTAATATATGGTCAAAATGTATTTATTAAATATTCCCATGAAGGAAATGAGTGTTTTTTTTCTAGAATAGAGGTATTAGTGTATTAAAAATATATTTTTAAGAAAATATAATTTCTAATAGGAAATAGGAAAGATGTTAGGACTTAAAGAAGTTCAAAATCTTATAAATAAATTATTATAACAGTATAATTCTGATGTAATGTCACTTTATATTCTAAAGAAATTAAGATATATAAGTAAATAATGATCTTAATATAAAGAATTTAAATTAAAATTTTCCCAAATGATCTCAAATAAATGTTTGAATGGAAATATTCTAAATATGATAATGAACTTATAAAGAGTTATAAGTATTTAAAAAGCATATAAGTTTTTAAAATCATAACATTTGATGTTTTGAAGTAAATATGGTTGATATCATGTTTAAGGAGTTTAAAATTAGGATTATAAATAATAATAATTCCATTATTTGAAAAAATAGTTCATTGAAAATGATAACCCATTAAAAGATTTAAATATGAAGAATTATCATATTATAATATAGAGATATGATAGTAATTATATAGTGATGTTCTTATTTTATCAAAATAAGAAAATGGAACAAACATAAGGTATAGATGGTGGTTAATCATATAGTATATCATTAGACTAATTCTTATGTTACTTATTGTCTGTATTTATAAATAATTTTATGATTTTTTTAAAATATATCTTTTTATAAAAAATAAATTCCTACTTTATCATTATTTCATATCGGATTAATTTATTATATAATTTGAAATGATAATTGAATTCCCAAATTATGAAATTCAGTTATCCATAATCAGTGAACAATATAAAGTATTATAGGTTGGGATGGTGTGTAATGATTATTGCTAGTTGGGTTTTGTATGGAGATATGGAAATCCCCACGAGCCAGAAAAATAGTAGTGTTTGTTAGATTAACCACTATGTATACCACATAGAGTTCCCTTCACAATTTATTTTGTATAAAAGAGAAACAAGTTTCATATTGAAACCCCATTACCAATGTTTGATAGGATACATGCATGAGAACCTTCATACTTTGAGATATTTCATATTCCAACAATGATACTCCACTACTCCAGTGTGGTTGGGTATGTCAGGGGAGTTTTCCTCTCATATGAAGTCTATGGAATCTTATACCATGATTTAGATAGAATGAGTAAGTTTATAACCATACCTATATAAGTGATATGTGATGTGAATATGTGTATGGATGAGGGAAATGTGATTTTATCATCTATCTTTGTGAATGAGAAGTGATGTTTTCATTTAAATTGTTATTCTATACTCATCAGATCCGGAATATATGAGTTAGTTATATGGGATTGAAATAGTTCTTATCTCTTGGCCACTAAATATATTAGAAAAATGGATTATATGACTATAAGTATTTTATATTATACAGCTGGAGGACACTATATTGATCTTTGTTGTCAGGTATTGATGAAGTGGGAGAAAGTTTCAATCTTTAATGGAGTATATCTGAGATAAATTGAAACATTTTAATTCCAATAGAGAATATATGTATTTTTACATGATTGATATGACTAAAAATAAGATTTTTAAGATAAATTTTGAACAAAAAAGGAATAAAATGAAATTTCAATAATCAAGTAAATGTATTTTCCTTGGTGGCTAAAAAATAATCCACCAAAATGTTAGTGAGTGGAAAATGGATTTATAGTCGAATGATAATGGTCGTAGTCACCCCATCATGGGTCAGGTGGGGGTTACTGGGGACCCAATGAATCCACCAAAAATCAAATGGTTAATCCCAATTCCAACTTGATTGTGGGTTAGTTTAGAAATTTACCATTTTTTAATATCCCTATGGATTTGGGATGCTTATAACATGATTTTATAGCGAATAGTTCCTACTTTACATGTCGAAATTATGCTAGCTAGGAACCTTAATGTATATACTTTGCTAGACGTTCCTCTTCATCTACACATCTAGGAACCATTATGTATCTAATTTTCTAGATATTCTTATTCTGTTTATTCAAATAAATTTTTCTTCTATAAATTAAAATTTTAAATGATTATCTATATTTTTCATCCATTTAATTCCATAAATTAAATAAATCAATAAAATTCATAATTTTTACAATTTTCAGAAATATTTAAAAACTATATTGTAAAGAACACTTAATCCAAAATCACTACAAGACTCAATTAATTAATAAATATGAGGGAATAAAATGATGTAAATATAAATGAAATAAAATTTATTTATTTTTTCTATCAATTTTAAAACACTTAAACCGTTAAACCCATGGTATGTGTAAAGAATTCAAGAACAAATATCATCCTACCCAGCTTTGATACTCAAACTAGAGAAAAGAAAAGTACTAACTCATTTATTATTGAAATATTTTCATTCCTCAATTATAACCCCAACCCACTTCCTTGCTTCATATCACCCTAGTTTTAAAATTTCAAATTATATACATGCCACTATGTGACAAACCATACATGGAATTTTTTACTTATTCACTCTATGAACCATTAAAATAGAGTTACTCTAATTCCAAGAGTAATTTGATAAACAATTTTCATTTTAAAATTTTAAATTATCTATAAGTGGAGAAAGTTATACTACTCTGGGGTAGATTCAATAAGATTTTCTAAAAATGAAACGATAGTAGTTTTTGATGTGAAAATTTTTTGAGGTAGAATATGAGTTTTAATATCTTAGGAAGAATAGAAATGATAATTCATTTGAAGTTATACAATGAATATAAATCACTTGTTATCTCCAAAAATATATCATTCTCAACACCTATTCCCTTTTTCATTTTATAGGTTATAGTTGTGGAATGTAACGAAATGAGTAAATCATCCTCTATCTTTTTCTTTTATTCTTTTTTTATCGATGTATCGATTCTTTTTTAACTTTAACTTTTTTTATTTTTAAATACACTTGTTTTTGGGAGATAAAGTGAAAATAATTTATAACAACGATGAAAATAAGTTGTGACCACCCTTCCTAAACAAATCTATAGGTTCCCTCACTCATCCTAAAATAGTGGGCTTCTTCCATACATTTTACAAAGAACATACCCTCTCTTTCACTCTCAGATGAAAATATAACATGAAATGAACAAAAGATATGGGTAGGTAGGGATTAATTCATCATATATTGTTTCTTACCTAAAAGGTAGTTTAAAGAATATAATGTATAAGGATGTTTAAATGTTAATTTATCTACGCAAGTGGATTTTAAATGGGATTTTATAATTTAACGATGACCTTTATCATTCATCCCATTATCACATTATATAAATTCAAATTGAAATCAAGGAAAGTTCTAGTTTCACTTATGTATTGAGACTCCAAATAATGGGATTATAGGGATGAATTTGAAAATTGTCATGGAATTCACATCAGGTTGGGGATTAAAAATAACCTCACAATCAATGTATGGCTTAGAATATCACGACCCAGACTGATAGGGTCTAAACCATGACTACCCCAATCCCACCTCCAGTAGACCTAGGGCTGGTGACCCAAATCGATTAGGCATATCACGCACATGGGATGAATTTCCTTATATTACCTGTAAAAACTCCCATATATCTAAACCCATATAATATTGGAATATAAAAAACATAAACCAATGCATGCATAGGTATATTATCCCACAATTAGAATAAGAAAATAATATACTAAAAGAGATAAAGGGGAAAAATAAAAGCCTAACCAAAAACTACAAAGAGTCTAACCTACTCAAAAGATGGAGACTACAATCAGATTCTAGCACCCGGAAAACACCTCAGTCTATCTGGCATAGGCTATGCTTCCCCAGCTCTTTTTCCTTCTATGACACTGTCAAATAACTCATCTTCTACATTATATATGACATGTTCAAGTAGATCCCACATAAGAGTGAGTATACCAATACCCAGTAGTACACATTGAAAACAATAAACACATATCATTAAGAATAGTCTGCTCATAATAGGGATATATCAATTAGAAAAATTACCAGATATACTAAGGAAGGACACCGAACCTCTGGGGGGTCTCAACCAAACTACTAGCGACATGATTTTTCTCAAAGCTTATATGAAATTATATTTCCTTGATAACCCTATCTATGATCCATTCTAGTACTATAGACACTTATCAAAGAGTTAATTATTCTTAGGCCCCTCCCAGTAATACTCACTGGTCTTTGAAGACATCAATACTCTGACAGGAGATCGCACCTTGGATAACTTGGGGACCCCACAAACCCAATCTTGATCAACCCTCTTTGTATAGGAAAATATTACAATGATGCCACAAACCCTACTAAAATGGACATCTATATGTGGGATAAATTACATACTCAAAAAATTTATTCCATTTCCACAAACCCCCACCCAGGGTATAAGAAGGAATGATAGAGGATAACACTTTAGTCTTGTGTAGGGACCCTAAAAACTCTGTTTGAGACTCATCCTCCATAAGGGATCACAATCTAGAATTTTGGATCTAATATCACACTATACCCTCAAGGGGAAGGTCCAAGAGAACCCACACAACCATTATTGGTCAAAACATAACAAACAAAGGGAAATGAACACCTACAAAGGGGGTATATGTTGTCTACTTGGGAGCACACTACATGTCCAACCATCCCCTAGTATGTCTATGTGTCTCTACATCACACAGAATATAATTATAAACATGCAAATTGTGTAAGTATTTATATACATCATGTAGAGGTATTTTGACCCCCTTCCCATGTAGTTATTCTATTCCTGTTTACTTCTATCCATGCCCATGTAACAACATATCTATGCCTACCCATTCCTGCATACACCTAGCCCTGTCTGAGAGCAAAACTTTTCCTGAGTACTATGGTCATGTTCATGTACCATGACATGCCCATTCCCATGTACACTCTATGTTACATGGTGATTTTACAAAACATTTCACATGGTGTGTCACAGATGCTCAAACGGTGTGTGTCATTCTTCACTCTATCAAAACCATAATGTCATATTGTGGGTCCCCCATGGCATGTATCACTAGATTACACACTCTATAATTCTTTATTATCCCAAACCTATATATCTCCCTTGTATCACTTCCCACACTGCCACAACCATGATTATAGATGGGGAATCATGGATCTGAGTCTATTCGATGCTCCCATCACCACAGATCTAAATTCGAGCTTCGAATGTTCTCATAAAATGAACTGTCAAGCCACACCATCTTCCACGGGTAAAACCAAGAATAATGAGAACCTTCCATCTATTCTAATCTACCTATAATCATCCTCAGTCATTTTCACTCATTGATTTCACACTTGATTGCAAACTGCGTCCTTGGTATTGATCAATTACATCGAACAACATCACACAATGATCATATAATTGGTATTCATTGAACCTCATGCTAAATAAATTACCCATGAAGAACACATGAAGAAACAGGGGAGAAATCTATAAACCAAAAACATGATAAATGAACTTCATCATTTATTCATTTTAGCCTCAATATTTTGTCGAATAATTAGATGAATGAAGAGGGAATAAACAATAAACAAATAAATCTTCCATAAATAAATCAACCTTCAATGTGAAAATCAATTTGTGTTCATGGAATTGATTTGCGTTCAGTCAGGATAAATGAATATGATGGAATCACCCAAATTTAAAATCATACTTTGATTTTTTATCGATTACTGATGAATATCGATCATGTGTTTTTATTTTTAGTGAGACGTACAAACTCGAATGGTGAAATTATCCTCGATCTTAATCCTATATAATGTCTTCCACCAAGATATCTTCCAACGCTCTCTCTTAATTCACATGTTTATGTGGCTAACCCTAAATAATAACCACAGATGTGTATTTATATAAGATTATTAGTATTATTATTTTAATTAAATAATTAAATAAATATAATTAAATTTAATTAATTATTCACTAAAAAAGGAACTCAAGCCCAATGCCTGATTACAACAATGATTATGTCATGTATAGGGTAAAACAGATTCTCTAAACATAATAGTGACATAATATTTCTAATCTGAGACCCCATTTAATAGTTATTACACTTTTTAAGAAAACTAAACAAATGTGATATTAATATTTTAATATTTTTAAAATATTAATTTTGGGATCATTGGGCCACAGATTCTATCATCGTCTCAGCACCATTCTTCAATAATAATTCATATTATATTCTGTTTTAATAAGTGGAAAAAAATTACATTATCTCCACAATATGAATTTTTTTCCAAAAAAATCAAAAAACTTACTAAAAACACTGAGGGTATTGAGCCCTCATCTGGGCCTCTTTCTCACAGGTTATCTCTTGAACATTCACCTGCTTCCTCTAGACATGAATTAGGGTAATCGATCACCATATAATGAACCACTCCTATAAATCCTTTATCCTTAATTGGTACTTAGTAAAGGTATCATTAACGTTGTTATCCAGCTCAACCCGGTAAATAATATGAAATAGTTCATTCTCAGACCTCCTCACCTAAGACACATGGAAGATGTTATATATCTGGTCTAGATGTGGTGATAGAGCTATGTAGTACACCACATCCCTAACTATACATTGTTTTCGGAAATAGAAAATGAATCTTCGAGAAATCTTTTCAACCAAGACAAATGTCTATAATCTACAATGAAGTGAGACCCTCTAGAACACATGGCCTTCCTCCATGAACTCAAAATTACTCCATCGTCGGTTCAAATAGGACTTCCGAAAAATTTATACAGTCATCATCCACCCTTAGATGATCTCCACCTTCTCTTTTGGAGGTCTCATTGATCTCAGCCCAAGAATATAGACTCACCTTAAACAGTCTAATAAAGGGGTGACCTGAAGGGTCTCCTATAAAATTCCTTCAATAGTTTCATAATGATGGTGTAATGGTAATTATTATTTTATGAAAACAAAACCAAGGATAGTTTATCCTCCAAACCACATCAAAAATCCAACATGAAATCCAACTACATGACTTCCAATACCAAAATGGTTTTCTCAGTTTGGTCATCTGCCTGGGGTGAAACATTATTCTCAATTAAAACTGAGTCCCAAAGGCCTCATGAAATATACTCTATAATAATGATGTGAAGTGAGAATCATTGTTTGTAAAAATATTCTAGGGAACTCCATGAAGTCTTTGTTCCTCTTACATGTACAGGAGTCCCAAGATCTCTACAAAACTCTACTCTCAAATAATAATGGAGGGGGAACACATAGTGATTTGGTCTATGATCACCCTGATGGCATTTTTTTCCCTTGATATACATGGTCACCTCATCCTAAAATCCATGTATATCCCATCTCACTTCCACTTTGAAAATTCAAGGGGTTGATCTAAACTCAGTGGAACCTAGTGCTCATCTGTCACTTATTGACAAGTGAGGCATCGTGGAACAAAATTTTCAACATGTATCATCATTTTTAGACACAAAAACTAACATCAAATGTTAGGTTACATCTTTTCCACACATCGATGTACTGCCAAGGGGGATGTATGAAACTCCCTTGTCAACTCCTCCTATAATGTCACTAGTACATTTCACATCCTTTTGAAAAAGATAGCATGCTCCCCACATTCATAAAATCATTTTGCAGCAAGTAAAATGGATATATGAGTACATCAAGTCTCAAAAATGGTGTATCAATATTGACCCTTCCTAAAATGTTGTAAAATAGATGGGGTAACAACCATCTATTGAAGATATGAAGCACCTTCCTTGTCCACTAAGGAAAACTTCAATGATGCTAACTACTCTGACGCCACAACCAATGAATGAGAAAGATATCCCATTGTGATCATCTTCAACCATATTACCTTTCCTTGGAGTAAATATGATCTCAAAGTCATATTCATAGAGGAAATATATCCACCCACTCTATCTCATGTTGAGATCCTTTTGGAAGAATATTTACTTGAGACTCCTGTGGTCAGAGAAAATGATTAACCACTAACCAATTAGGTAGTGTCTCAACATACTCAAGACAAATACTTTATATACACAAAAAACGATGCTTATTTTGGGTCAAAGCTATCAAAGGTTCTAAAAATTTAGAAAAATTTGGTACAAACCTCCAATATTACCCTACCAACCAAATGAAACCCGATAAATTGGTAACACTCAGGGGTGGTTCCCAAGTTATAATTGCCTCAACCTTTGTTAGGTCCACTTCCACTCCTACATATGGGATGATGTTTCCTAGGAATTTGACCCTATTGAATACAAAATTGACACTTCGAGATTTTCCTATAAAGCTGGCATTCTCAGAGTGTTTCCAGGACCAACCTAAAGTATTTTTCATTCTCCTCCTCATATTTTGAGTACACAAGGATTTTTTTAATGAATCCCACCACAAACCTATCTAAGAAATTATTAATGATATGGTCCATGAGTCTCTTGAACACTTATGGTGATTTTTTAAGGAATAAAGAGATCACTATGTACTCATAGTGACTATAGAATCATCTGAATTTCATCTTTAGTATAACCTCAACACGTACGCACAACTGGTGATAGCTTGGTTTGATTTCATCCTTCAAGAACCCTCATTCCCCTCTCAAATTATTGAACATTTCTTCAAATAATTTTTAGTGATTATGAATTATTCAGGCTCAACTAGTTTAAGATCCTATAATCCACACATAACCGCAAGATCCTACCCACCTACTTAGTGAAAAACACGGGATCTTCCTTGGGGGAAACACTTCGTATCCTAAAGGAATTATTTTATATGGTCTCTAACTACACCTTTAGCTCACAGAGGTCTTCAGGATAAATATGATATTTATTATAGATATAAAGGTTTTTAAAAGGTGTAAGTCAATGAATAATTATAACCCTTGGGGGGGGGGGGATAATCCCAGCACAACCATGGGAAAGACGTCCTCATATTCTACCACCACTGTAGGGACCTGGTACAACATATTTTCCATTTATTCATGATTTATCCTATCCAAATAGCGACTAATCATCTAAACTCACCAATTATTAAGATCATCTCACTCTTCTAGATTTTCCTTCTCACCCACAAAGGAAAACCCCATACCATCACTATGGACACATCATATCCTCCACCTAAAACAGTCAATCTAAGAAGGAATTGTGGATAACCAGACCACACCCAAGATGATGTCATATGACCTACTAGTTCATCAAATGAGATCCCGTATTAATCATTTGCATAAATTCATTAATTAATACTTTTGAAATATGTGATTAATCACTAGGTCACCACCTATTGGAGTCCCTATGTGAAAGGGTTGAACCAAAGGCTCAACTAGAATCTCTAATTACAAAACCAGAGAAGTGTAATGAACAGAATGAATCTAATATGTCTCCATATATTATGAATATATTTTGGAAAAGACACATATCATAACTTTTGTTATCCCTAGAGCCTTAGGTTCAGGGGCCTCAATATCCTGAAGAGGGTCTCATCCCTGACCACTAGCTCCCAAATCCTAACATAGAAAAACTAGGGGTAGTTGTGGAAATTGGTCAAACCATTAACCAATACCTACTACTCTACATGTCCATCATCCATGTCATATATCCTACTTACCTCCATGATCATGCCTTTACCTCTACCTAGGTGGTCCGTTGATCAACTCCCGATTAGTTGCATGACGGGTTGGACAATCTTGTGAAATATGTCCTAAACACTTGTACGAGAAACACCACCTCTACCACAACTAATTTGATCCCTCATTAGATCCTTGAGCCATTGATCTTATGACCTATCATCATCTACAAAGGATTTTGGAGTGAATGTATCCATGTGACTTCCATCTACTACCCATTACTGTGGTCTCAACTCCTGTGTGCCTACTACCAGCACCCTCTATCAGTGTCTTCTATTCTAGGAAGCTCTCCACTACTAAGGCCTACTAAAGCACTATAGTATTTGTGGGAAATAAAATATATATAATTGAGGCCTTGATATCATAGTGTAATCCTTTATCAAATCTCTATGATATGAATAATAGATCTCTCACCATATCCATGGAGTACAACAAGAGAACAATAAACCTCATAGAATAATTTTCCATAGTCATAATGACCTACTACAGATGAAAATTATCTTGGATGCATAATGATCACAACATGGCCAAATAAAACTCCCCCATGATAAGATTCTTGAATTCTATCTAGGAGAGAGTTATATCATCATGTGGATGATTCACCAGACTCCTCCATCACCCTATAGAGACCTGTAGGAGACTCATAATGAAGACTACCATCTGATATGAGGGCATATTCATAAGGATAAAAACTCAAGTAACATCCTCTAGCCAGTCCACATCCACCTGGGGGTTTGGTAAACCCTCAAACCTTGGATTTCACTTCCTATGGAACTCATACAGTTTACTAAATCCACCTAGAGGGTGGTGGTATATTTGGTAAAACAAGAAGAGTTACTATCTCTAATACGTTTCCCATTACTGAAACCTTGTTACTTGGTAGATCATCCTCGTGATCACACAGTGAAATCCTAGATGTCTATCTGCATAGAGGCATCATAAAATAAATAAGATGAAAAATGGATAAAGAGTATATATGGGGATATGATTCAAGATGTACATGAAAACCACAACCCACTACTATACAATTCATGAACCAATATTTTTCCAAAAAACGATTTTTACATTTTCTAATTTGAAAGGCAGGTTATCCAAGTCTTGGAGTGTGGATATGTCAACCCCCACAACAATTCTGAATTCCATAACATGAAATTCATTCTCAGAACACTTAACACTATTACCATAAAACCCAAAATAATCTAATATACTCCATTACTAAGGTAGACCAAATTCTTATGATACCACTATGTCATAACCCAGCCCAATGGGGTCAGAACCATGACTATCCCATGATGGCCTCCCATAGGCTAGAGGATAGAGACCAAAACTTATTAGTAATATCACACACATGGGAGACATTATCATAATTTATTTTTACACACCCACATAAATCCAAGTCCATACTATTCGAAAATGTATAAAAACAAAAAAAAATGCATGGATACATATATAATACCATAATTTGAGTATGATAATAATGTACTGAAAGAAATAATGGGTCCAAATATAGTCCCAAAAAATGTTGAAGAGTGTCTAACATAATTAGAAGGTGGAGATTACTATAAAATGAAATCACCTAGAAAACACCTCTGTTTATCTAGCTCAAGATATACTCCACCATCTCCATGTCCCCCAAAGACACTATCAAATGGGCCGTCTTTTTTATAAGACATGATTCATACAGGAAGAGCTCATGTAAAGGATAGTATAACAATACCCAGTAAGAGACCCCAAAACACTAATCATATAGAATCAATAATTTGAATCTCATAACAGAGATATATCTATCAAAGGAAATTCTATATATACTCAAGAAACACACTGTGCCTCCAGGATATCTCAACAAAACTACCATCCATAGGATTTAGATCAGGACTTCTATGTAATGATTATTATGATAGTACTAACTCCAAGAGTCAGGATATATCTAGATACATTCATCCAATTGGATATGATCATTAGGACCCACCAAATAAAAATCACAGGTCTCTGATGTTCTTAATATAGATATAGGGGATCATACCTAGGACTAATGAGGAAACCACAAATCCAATCTAGATCAAACCAATATGTTGGGAATTATATTCCAATGGTACTGTAAACCCTTATGAAATATATTTCTATATAGGGGGTCAATTTCATGCTCAATGAGGTTATTCTGATTCTATAAAACCCACATAGGGTATAAGAAGTAATTATAGAGGATCACACTCTGGTCACATGGAGGGACACCAAAAACATTATTAGGGACACATCCTATAGATGGGGTAAAAATATAGATCTATGGACATAATTATACACTTCACCCTTGATGGGGTGGACCAAGGGGACAAACTCAACTAATAAAAGTCCCAAATGAAGAAACAAAGGGATCAAAACACCCTCAAAGGGGGAACACTACATGTATTAGGGAGTACACGACATGTCTAGCTAACACATGCATTTCCAATATGTCACTGCCTAACACAATATATAAATATCAACAAACATGACATGTAAGAATATATACATGGTATGTATATTTCTGATGGACCCTAACTGGACAATCTATCAGTACATATGTTCTTCTGGTTGTACCTGTGTACAAACCTGTGTAAACCAATTTATGCCCATGTACATCTGGTCATGTACATGTATATCAATATCCCCATGTACTATATTCATGTCTTTATATCCTATCATACCCATTACTATGTTACCTATGTTATATATGATGATCCTCCAACATGGTTTACACAGTGTGTGATATTTTTCTCTTTTCAGAAACCCTAGCCCTACACAGAGGGTCCCAAATGTCTTGTATCTCCGGACTACATGTCATGTAACTCTATATTTTTTAACAAATAAAACTATTATTCATTTCTTCACCTAAAATACTACCACTATGATTCTATATAAGGAATTTGGGATCTAGTTTTTCAGACTCTCCCTTCTTCATAGATCTAAATCTGGGCATCAAATCTACTCAGAAGACCCAATTTTAGGCCACACTATCCTATCCATGTAAAATAGGGTACAACAGGGTTTTTTTATATATTATAATCATCCTTCGATATTGATCTATCATCATCACTCTTCAATCAAACCCTTGATCATGAACCACACCTATGATATTGATATGTTGCACTGAATAATGATTGCGTAATAATTATATAAACCCAGTAATCATTTAATCATGGACCCAAAACAATTATGTGATTATTTTGCGATGAAATGTTGGAAAACTACATAAAACAAAAACATGAGGAACAAACCTCAATATTTTTTTCTCAATCCTTTTCCGAATAATTATATGAATAAAGAGGGAATAAACAATGAATAAATAAATTTACCATAAATAAATCAACTGGTGATGCACCAATCAATTCTTCTTCATGGACTTAATCCAAGTTTGAAAGGGATAAAATAAAAAGATGGAATCACACAAATAAAACAAAATACTAGGATATTTAATTGATCACTAATGAAGAATGTCCTTGTAGTTCCATTTTTTGCGAGATATAGAAACACTGATGGTGAAACGATCCTTGCTCTGGATCTGATTTGGATTTATTCTCCAATATATCCTCCAATGATCTCTCTTATTTTTTAGGGTCACGTGTCTAACACATAAAATTTTCCATATAAACATATATATAATATATTAATAGTATTTTTCTTTTAATTAATTAACTAAATATTTATAATTAAATATAATTAATTATTCTCCCATGAAGGAGCTCAAACATAATGCCTAAATCCAATATAGATTATATCGGACCTAAGGTAAATACTGAACTCTAAACTCAGAAGATCCTTCATATGTATAATCTCGGACTCTGTTTAAGTTTTATTTCACTTTATTAAGAAAATTTTCCGTGTGTGATATTAATATTTTTATATTTTTAAAATATTAATTCTCAGCTCATCGGGCCTCAGAATCTCTTGTTGTCTCAACACATGGGTCTTAAAATAATCCATATAATATTATATAGTAATACATATATAAATTATATTTTTTACATAGAATATAATTTATATCCAACTTAAAAGGCATTAATTCCATGTAAATAATAACAAACTCCCCTTATAAATCAATTAAACTCAATAACTTCATAACTAGTGAACTCCTCAAAACAGGAAAAGTGTTTTCACAAGGTAAACATTTGAGCTCAAATTTTAATTCTAAAAACACTAAAAATATTATAAATTGTAAAAAACAGGTATAATTTTTAAAATTTATTCAAATATCCCCCTCCCTCACACTTATCTAACATTACCCCTTTAATTTGAGGAATGTGCACAAAATATTAGAAAGTGATTAAACAAAATTTTAGGAGAAATAAAATTTTATTTTTATGTAGTGGTAGGCTTCAGATTTCTCCTAATATGATTCCCTTTGAAAAAATATATGGAATATATAATAAATAAAAAAATATTGGAAGAAAGGAAGAAAAGAAAATTAAAAATGAAAAAAAAGAATGGTTTAAAACCCCAAGTGGGTATTAGGTTTTAAAAAATATCCAATTAGGTACTAACAACATTAATAACCTATCTTATGGGTTATTAGATTATGTGTTGTTCACCACCACATATCCATTCTTTCATTTATCATCAACATGCACTATGTGTAAAGAAACCAATGTATAGAATAGATCATATCAACCACTTTCATAATGCGTTACAAATTTCAAGGTTGTGTAGGAGTAGGTATGGGTCTTCAACTACATCAAAAACATTTCATATGGCTTACCCTTTGATTTTAAGGTCCTAATACAAGAGTTATTAACCAAATTTTCAATCTAGAGAGAGTTAATGAATAGTTATATTTGAATGAAATCAAAACAATATTATTTTATAATAAAATTGATCCCCTTAATTCATTCATCCTAAAACTATATATTTTCAGATAGGGTCACTGAGTATTCTAATTTTTTCATTCAAATCAATAAATTATCAATATTTTTAATGTAACACCCCAAGCTTCCATGGTACGTTTCCTTTTGAATAATACAATAGGTTGTGTTGTACGCAACTTGGATTTTTAACACACCATAACCAATCAAACTAGATGTTATGAATAGTAATACCCACTTTTTTCAATTTTATAAATTTTATCTTTTAAAATTCACTTCATTTTTGGATTCGGAATATCGAATTTAGATTAGGGTGAATTTTTGGTATTTTTCAAAAAACTTTTAATTTTTGATGAATAGTGAAAAAACATTGTGTTATTGGTTAAAAATGACTTTTTATTTAAATAATTAGTTAGTTTATTTTAATTTATTTTAGGTCAAAATATATACATAATACCTATATATTTTCAATTTAATTCATTAGTGTCATTTTATAATAGTTTTAGATATATAATATTTTATCGAACATTTTACTGTCTTTTACCAACCTCCTCGGAGAATTTGTAAATTTGTATAAAACTTAATTAACCACTTCTTTGAGTTGAATTTTTTTAAAAAAAATATAGACATAGTTAATATCAGTAAGTAAAATGTGGTTCAATATGATTAAAATAATTTTTGATGAATAGTAACTTTTGACTTTTATTTTCCATGGTAAAAAGTAAATAGGGTAATTAAGGGTAGAAAAGATATCATAATTACCCTAAAACATGTCTTAATTCTATTTGATAAGTAAAATTCGACCAAAAACAACCTTAGTAATAAAATATGATCCTCTTTGGTCTACTTGGATTAGATTTGGACATTTATTATTATTTTATTTAAAGAAGAGTTAAAAGAGTTAAAATCAAAATTTAATAACTAAACCATTTTTATATATGGTTATACATAATATAAATTCGACTATAAATATTAATTAGAAATATAGAAAGAATTCCTACATAATGTTATTTTATTTATAATTTTTATACATTAAATAAGAAAATTTATTTATGACACAATGATGATGCAGTAATTACCTTTTTAATGAAAGAATAAAACAACTGATATTATAAACATACAAATAAATATAATTTGAGAATATTAATGAATTAAACTAATTTCCTAGGTTAATATGACATGTTAGTGTTGTTTAAATTAATTTTTCTCTAAGTAATAATGCTATTATGAATTTAACAAAAACAAAATACCAAATAGAGTCAAAATTGACATAAAATAGTTTTTAAAACAAATATTATATTATTAATTGATATTCTATTCCTAAAAATCTAAGGTTCATCCAAAGGTCTTAAATAATATTAAATATTTTATTAATGAACCACTTGAGTTTCCCTTGGAAGTTTATAGTAATTTTATTAACCATATAATATAAAAAACAAAGAGACATTGTAAATTTCAAACTATTTAACTTAGAGTTAAATCTAAAAGATAATGTTAATATAGTGACCCAAACCTATCTAAAAACTATTTTTTGAGTGGTTTTAGACCCATCCCCACCTTAGACTCTAAATAAAGCATTTTTATCCATTAGAAACTGAAAATTATTTTATTATAAAATAATATTTCAATCTTTTCCTAAGGTGCCCGTCACCATTCATATAAAAGGGAACTTCCTATTATATAAAATTCACACCTTCAAAGCCCTTTGGATCAGCCAAGACCTTCCCAAATATCCTCTCAATTTTCCTCCCGTCATCCAAGAGGCCTTCCTTTTGTCATAAATTCAACCTAAGGAGCCCTTTTGATCAAATCAAAAGGAAGAACCCGAAGAGGAGGTAAATATTTCATCACCTCTTTCAAGTTCTTTTCTTCTTCCACTTCCTATTTCTTTGTTGTTTCTATTCTAAAATAATAAATCCAGTATATTATATATACTTTGATGTTATTATAAAAATGGTACAACCATATTCATTATTATATCCATCCTATAAATGACAATGTCATCATATGTGCGTACGAACGGATTATCGTCTCCACGTCGTGGAGTAGTTTGTTGTTCAAACACGTCATCATTTCGATGGGTATAATAATGAGTATAAATGATGTAAATAATTAATATAACATGATTATTATTCTGTATATATGATATAAAATCCAATTAAATATGATTTTAATATCAAAATATTGATATTTTTGCTCGTGTGTACGTACGGATTACCGTCTCCACGAACGCAATGAGATTCATACCCCATCGTATCCATTCAGGAATAATTTTCATTTTATGATTAAAAAATAAAGTTTAAAGACATATTATAAGTCTAAATATGAATGAGATACATTCTATCCATAATAAAAATTACTTATGTAACAGAGCATATAAAGGAAAACGAATCAGTTAACACCCGAAACGATGATACTACTGAAATATCATTAACAAAGCAATATTTGAAGATCGTATATGATATCATATTAATGTATATGGTTAATTTTTAATTTAATAACAATTATTTAACCATTATACAGCAGGTTAACCTACCCTCGACCAAGAAAAAGTAAAAGGTATGGTTTATTACCTCAATCTCATTATTATCCGAGATTATTTATGTGTATGTATTTACTAGGACATACTTATCATCAATACCCATATTTAATAAAAATGTTTTCAAAAGGAATCTTTTAAGGTTTAATGGGAGTTTCCATTTAACTATATCATCATTTTAAATGTTTTAATGATTTATCTTTCTAAACCCTTTTAATTAATGTCCAGGTTTTCAAAATTATTTTAAGGATTTATTTATATGGACATGAATGTTTGAAAATAATAATTATTTTCAAAAGTTTCAAAGTGGTATGGGACACTTTGATTCAAAAATATCTTCTAAATTACTTCCTTTATAAATTGTGAGACTTTTAAATGATTTCATGAAAAAGATGCATTCTGAAGTGCACTGTGTTGCATTTGTTGTCAATGAGGCATGAAAGTTGTCTTGGAATGAATGGAAGTCAAGGAATGTCAAGAGGTGAATGACAAAGGTTGTGATGGTGTTGGTGGTGAAGGAGAATGGCCATGGTACTAAGATGCATGTCACTTAGGAGATTCACTAAGTGGCATTGGAGAATATGGTTGAAACATTCTCCATGAATATCAGACGATTGTTAAGCTATTCTTAAAGTTCCAAGAACTTGTATCAACTGGATACAATGTCACAACATGATTAGAATACCATGCATTGTAGTGACAATGCATGAGGAGTTGAAGAAGCAAGATGATCCATTCACTACTTCTAAGTGGATGAAGTGGTTTAATGAAGTCCATGCACTATCACTTAGTGCATGTGAATCAGAAGATGTTCCAATTGATCTCTGATTAGATCAATGAAGTTTATTGAAGAATTATTTGATTCAGGAGCTTCGTTTGAAGATGAAGAACCTTCGGGAATTCCACATTCTATGTATTGAATAAATGTTGAAGAGAATTGGAGGAATTCTAATGAAGAAGAAGAAATAAAGAAGAGGAGATGAGAAGAAGAAGAGTTGTGGCATTTGGCATTTTCACTTGGTTACTTTGTTTTTATACAAAGTCCTAAGTGTTTTACTTAGCAAAAAATAGCCACCAAGGAAGGCCAGCCGAGGGATCAACCCAAGGCACATATGGGCCTAAGGCGCCACGCCCATGGGGAACCCTCAAGGCCAGGGCAGCAACCTTGAGGCAGGGGGCGCACCCAAGGACACCGCATGGGCGCCTGGGGCACGCCCGCAGGGAGACCCGTGTGTGCATAGTGGGCGCTAGGAGCGCGCCCGCAGGAGCATGAGTGGGCGCAGAGCGCGCCCGCAGGGAGAACTCGGTGCGGGGCGGCACCGAGAGGGGAGAAGATGCAACTAAGGAGGAGCGGCGGGCGCTTGGGTGATAAAGCGCGGAAAAACTGCTGGAGAATTCGATGTGGGACGCGCAAAAAATCACCGGGAGCGAATCCTGGCCGTCCGAGCCATCGCGCGCTTTATCCACGCCGCATGATCCATCTCCGCGGCGATGATCTAATCCTGGCCGTCGCGCATCACGATCCGAAGGCCGTGGCTCGTCTTCCACCTCGAGCTCGAGCCGAAGCCACCCGCGAAGCCGCCGCTGAACCAGGAGCCTCCCGAACGACTATTTTGAGTTCCCGGCCACCTCCGAGCAAACCGAAGCCTCCATTGTGATCGTCTGGCCACACTGAACACGTACATGCATAAAAATATGCTTGCATGCTATCAGTGGAGGAATTTGAAGTTCGGCCGAAGCAACCGAAGGTGCCGAGGCCACGTGGAGAGCATGATTTGCATGCATAAGCCTAAACGAAGGCTGTGCATGCGTTCTAAGTCGCATGCACGAAGAGAAAAATAAAAATAGAATACCCGCGTGAAACAGAGAGTAAATTCAAGATTTGGAAAGATTTTAAAGAACCGAAACTTTCGGGGATTTGAGATTTATCTCACGCGGATGTTTTGAGGATTCTCTGCCTATAAAAGGAGAGCCCATGTTCTCGGTATTGCTTGCTGAAACTCTGTTGAAGATCCGGAGTCCCGTGAGTGCACCTTGTGCCTCGCGAAGCCGAAGCCCCGCGCATACTTGCGCGGCTAAGTTCCTTTTGCGCACTCCTTGCGCGAAAGAGGTTGGAGAAGGACCCCTGCGCGCCTTTCCATTGCGCAGCAGGAAGACCCGTGGCCGCAACATCTTGCGCGCCCACGGTGGAAGCCCCGCGGTGTTTCACCTTGCACACCCGAGTGCTTGTGCGGCAGTAGCACCTGCGCGTCCGCGGCTAGTGCATCTTGCACGGCAGTGTTGAGGAAGATTGGCAGCACCCTTGCGCGGCGCTTGCCACATTGAAGACTTGTGCGGCTAAGGCAGTGAGGTCGTGGCTTGCACCAAGACCCCTTGTGTGCCCTCCTTGATTGCTTACCATTCGGGCAGTGTGTGCACAAGAAGTGGGAGGCCGAGACCACACCATTGTGTGTGTGTGAGATAGTGAAGAAGTAAGCCGAGGCCAAGTGTATGCAAGTGGGTGAAGTGAAGACCACACATTTGTGTGTGTGTGCAAAATTGAAGAACCACCTACGGCCCAAGTGTGTGCAAGAATAGAGGAGTAGGACAAGATCAAGTGTGTGCTAAATGAAGAATTTGTGTGTGCTTAACAAGTAACAAGTGTGTGCAAAGAGACACGAAGGCCGAACCTAGTGTGTGTACTAAGAAGTGTGTATACACATAGAAGAAGAAAAGGGAGCACTCACTCTATTGTATAACACACATTCAAGTGTGTAAGAAAATTGAATTAAGTGTGTGAAGGAAGTGAGCTGGTGTGTGCTTAAAGTGTTACACCCTTTAAGGGTTTATTGCACCAAGAGGAGAAAGAGGAGAGTGCATGCATGCATGCATGCACGTGCACACGTGAACAGAGCCAAATCAGTGGTGTGCATTTTAGTTGACCAAGACCAGGAGGCTCTTGAAGAATTTGAGGAGCCATGCTATCAGTGCATGAAGAAGCAGAGATGCCATGCACTCAGTGCATGAAGTTGAATTGAAGTGATACTGGACCAGACTGAAGTTAAAGACATCAATTGTCTGAGTATTCAGTAATTGGAGAGAGGCCAGGTCATCCTGAGAAGAAGGAGATAAAGCCTGAGCAAGACGAGAAGACCTGATCATCACAAGTGATCAGAGGTATAGAGCAAGGCCAGCAGTCTTTATCCCAGACTGCTGAGGATACTTGAAGAGCTAAAGAGAAGAAGAGCTACTCGTGTGACTCGAGGAGCCAGGAGAAGACCCTGTGGGACTCAGGGAGAAGAAGTCTTCAGTGGGATTCTGGAGCAGGCCAGTGGGACTCTAGTAACACTGTGTGAAGCAGTATAAAGACCCTCCTGTGGGACTCAGGAGAGATATAGTGGGACTCTGTATCGACCATTGTAATTCTAACAAGTTATAATGGGAGAAACCATGCTGGGAGAGCATGGCAAGGATGTAGGCCTTTGGTGCCGAACCTTGTAAATCCTTGTGTCCTGTGCCTTTTCATTAATGCATCATTCGGGAAAGGTTGAGAGATACAAGAAGAGTGGATCGAGGCTTTAACCAGCCATAGAGGTTTAATTGATAAGAATCAATTAGTAAAAAGTTTTAAGGGATCACTGATTCACCCCCTCCCCCTCTCAGTGATTCACACTGATCTGGGCACTTCAATTGGTATCAGAGCGAAGGTTACCTCTAAAAGATCCAAGGGAGTCTTTATGAAGTGCAGATTTGAGGAAATGAGTGACCAGCCTCAAATGGAGATATCTGCCAAGACTCAGAAAAATAGAAAGAAGAAACAGGCCAAGAAGATGAAGAAAGCCTGTCCTAGCTGTGATGAAGTTGAAACAATGAATGATCTTCAGAGTGCACTCAAAT
The DNA here is from genome assembly GCA_963277665.1 of Viscum album. Lineage (NCBI taxonomy): Eukaryota > Viridiplantae > Streptophyta > Magnoliopsida > Santalales > Viscaceae > Viscum > Viscum album. The sequence continues at coordinate 370,121,693 of OY728140.1, read as the reverse complement.
ATCTTCAGAAGACAGTTCCCATGGAAGTGGAAAAGTGTATAGCTACAGGCATCCATGATCTTCATGAATAAAAATCACAGTTAGAAGAAGAATCCAATGCTATGGAAGATCAGCTGGCTAAAAGGGTTGGCATAACCAACACTCTCAGAAAACTGGTGAAGGCCAAAGATGAAACTGTTTCCCTTTGCAATGAAAGATATGAAGATACCTGTGAAGAATTGCAAAGGAGCGCTTCTGAGAAAGAAATATTTTTGATAATGATCAAAGATGTTTTCCGTGCACTGGAAAAGAGACACAGAGTTTCAATGGTTGTCAAAGATGCTCAACTTGAAGACAAAGCAAAAAAGGGTGAAGGATCTTGACAATTCATTGCTTGAATTGAAGACAGTGCATGATGACCATATGAATCAGCTGAAAGAAAGTTGGGAAGGAAAGCTAAGAGCTGTTGAGGATGAGAAGAACTCCCTTAACATGAAGTGCTTAGAACTAGAGGTGATATTGACAAATCTGCAATCACCCAAAGCTGAAGCCTCCCAGTCAGCTGAAAGAAGAAATGTTGCTACTCAAGTGAGCATTGAGCATGATGATTCTAAGAGATATACATCCTCTAATAAAAGGGCAACAACTTCTAAAAAGAAGGTACCATCCATCCCATCTTGTACTGATGCTTCTAATAGTGTTTCTACTAAAAGTGCAGGATGGAAGAATAATTCCAAACAAATATGGATGAAGACAGTAAAGAAGAAAAGCTCTCCTGAAACAGCACAACAGGTCAAGAAAAGTACCCTACAATCAGAAGGACTGAAGAGGTCAAGATTCGTGGGACAATGGTGGTGTTGTAACAAGTATGGGAATTGTGCAAAGGATTGTTGGTACAATCCACTGAATGCCAAAGCACAGAGGAAGCCCATGCCAAGGGGGAGCAAGCCAGAAGGAAGGAAGCAACATCCACAGGTCCAGAGACATCTATTTACTGCAAATAGATTTGGATTACTTGACAACATCTGGGATGGTTGCAAAAGTGGTCAAAGAGTTGATACATATCAATCTCCGAATGTATCCGAAGCTGGAATGAAGAGAAGATCGCTGAACCTGGCTAAAAAGGAATCCTTGGGAAGCAAGAAGAAGAAAGCTGAAAAAGCTCCCAAGAAGATGTTGAAAAAGGAAGAGAAGTCCTTGGAGTCTAAATCCAAGAAGGGTGAGTCATCTAGAAGGACCACCAAGAAAACATGCTTCTACTGTGGCAAGAAAGGACATATCATGGATCTTTGTAAACAAGCCATGAAATTCAATAGAAGCAGACTGGACTCAAACAGACAATCAATCCAGAAGAAGCAGAAGGGATTGATTGAAAATAAGTTTCCTAAGATAGGTATCTTAGCAGCATCCAAAGAACCATGTGGAACTTCCAAAAATGAGGCCACTCTTCCAAATGATTTACTAGTCATATGGCCAAATCAGTTGCAACTTGCCAAAGATCTGCAAAAAGCTGAAGATAAAGTTCTGGCAATTGCTAAGGCAAAAGGGAAGAAGAAGATTTCACATGAAGATGTTTTGAGAACCACACCAGCACAATCATCATTGAAGATCAAATGTGCAAGTGTGAAGAATGGTGAAAATGGGACATCTCGGTTGAGAGAATATTCTCAACCTTGTTGTTCACATTGATGAACCAAGGAGGTTCCATCTTATTCCCTAATCACTTGTATTTACATGTGCTGACATTGCAGGGAATTAAAGATGATGATCATTCTCATCTGGAGGATGGTTTGGACAGAACGGAGTGCACCCCTTGAGGGGGAGCCAATCTGAAGAAGATGGCATTCTTAGATTAATACCATCTTGAGAAAAGTGAAGGTATTCCAATCATACTTTCATCCCTTGTTTCTTAATTGAGTCTATCTTGTCAATTAAGGGGGAGTATTGATTGAAGACAAATGAATGAAAGGGGGAGCTTTATCATTGCACTGAACTTTCTAATGAGTTTTGTGAAGTTGTGCAGGATTTAGAAAATTCATTGTTATATCTGAAAAATTTCAAACCCCTAAGCATGATCTCACATGTGTAGAGAGTTATGGACAGCATTGAGTTCCTTGGTTACATCACTCTTGTTTTCTACACCGGGTTAGCCCAAGTAGACTTAGAGTTGATCTACTAAAGGTTCCTTGCTCAAGAGAACGTGTGACATCATCCCTCTCTTAGTGATTTTGAAAAAAAAATGCTTTTATAAGGGAGGAAGATTTTTTTTAAAGTGAACCACACCACACCTTTGCATTTGATTGCCAATAAGGGGGAGAAAATATTGGCACACATATTGACCCATTCATATGTGCTGAAGGAGTGTATTGACAACAAATACAAAGGGGGAGATTGAAGTGCACTGTGTTGCATTTGTTGTCAATGAGGCATGAAAGTTGTCTTGGAATGAATGGAAGTCAAGGAATGTCAAGAGGTGAATGACAAAGGTTGTGATGGTGTTGGTGGTGAAGGAGAATGGCCATGGTACTAAGATGCATGTCACTTAGGAGATTCACTAAGTGGCATTGGAGAATATGGTTGAAACATTCTCCATGAATATCAGACGATTGTTAAGCTGTTCTTAAAGTTCCAAGAACTTGTATCAACTGGATACAATGTCACAACATGATTAGAAGACCATGCATTGTAGTGACAATGCATGAGGAGTTGAAGAAGCAAGATGATCCATTCACTACTTCTAAGTGGATGAAGTGGTTTAATGAAGCCCATGCACTATCACTTAGTGCATGTGAATCAGAAGATGTTCCAATTGATCTCTGATTAGATCAATGAAGTTTATTGAAGAATTATTTGATTCAGGAGCTTTGGTTGAAGATGAAGAACCTTCGGGAATTCCACATTCTATGTATTGAATAAATGTTGAAGAGAATTGGAGGAATTCTAATGAAGAAGAAGAAATAAAGAAGAGGAGATGAGAAGAAGAAGAGTTGTGGCATTTGGCATTTTCACTTGGTTACTTTGTTTTTATACAAAGTCCTAAGTGTTTTACTTAGCAAAAAATAGCCACCAAGGAAGGCCAGCCGAGGGATCAACCCAAGGCACATATGGGCCTAAGGCGCCACGCCCATGGGGAACCCTCAAGGCCAGGGCAGCAAACTTGAGGCAGGGGGTGCACCCAAGGACACCGCATGGGCGCCTGGGGCACGCCCGCAGGGAGACCCGTGTGTGCATAGTGGGCGCTAGGAGCGCGCCCGCAGGAGCATGAGTGGGCGCAGAGCGTGCCCGCAGGGAGAACTCGGTGCGGGGCGGCACCGAGAGGGGAGAAGATGCAACTGAGGAGGAGCGGCGGGCGCTTGGGTGATAAAGCGCGGAAAAACCGCTGGAGAATTCGATGTGGGACGCGCAAAAAATCACCGGGAGCGAATCCTGGCCGTCCGAGCCATCGCGCGCTTTATCCACGCCGCACGATCCATCTCCACGGCGATGATCTAATCCTGGCCGTCGCGCATCACGATCCGACGGCCGTGGCTCATCTTCCACCTCGAGCTCGAGCCGAAGCCACCCGCGAAGCCGCCGCTGAACCAGGAGCCTCCCGAACGACTATTTTGAGTTCCCGGCCACCTCCGAGCAAACCGAAGCCTCCATTGTGATCGTCTGGCCACACTGAACACGTACATGCATAAAAATATGCTTGCATGCTACCAGTGGAGGAATTTGAAGTTCGGATGAAGCAACCGAAGGTGCCGAGGCCACGTGGAGAGCATGCTTTGCATGCATAAGCCTAAACGAAGGCCGTGCATGCGTTCTAAGTCACATGCACGAAGAGAAAAATAAAAAGAGAATACCCGCGTGAAACAGAGATTAAATTCAAGATTTGGAAAGATTTTAAAGAACCGAAACTTTCGGGGATTTGAGATTTATCTCACGCGGATGTTTTGAGGATTCTCTGCCTATAAAAGGAGAGCCCATGTTCTCGGTATTGCTTGCTGAAACTCTGTTGAAGATTCGGAGTCCCGTGAGTGCACCTTGTGCCTCGCGAAGCCGAAGCCCCACGCATACTTGCGCGGCTAAGTTCCTTTTGCGCACTACTTGCGCGAAAGAGGTTGGAGAAGGACCCATGCGCGCCTTTCCCTTGCGCAGCAGGAAGACCCGTGGCCGCAACATCTTGCGCGCCCACGGTTGAAGCCCCGCGCTGTTGCACCTTGCACACCCGAGTGCTAGTGCGGCAGTAGCACCTGCGCGTCCGCGGCTAGTGCATCTTGCACGGCAGTGTTCAGGAAGATTGGCAGCACCCTTGCGCGGCGCTTGCCACATTGAAGACTTGCGCGGCTAAGGCAGTGAGGTCATGGCTTGCACCAAGACCCCTTGTGTGCCCTCCTTGATTGCTTACCATTCGGGCAGTGTGTGCACAAGAAGTGGGAGGCCGAGACCACACCATTGTGTGTGTGTGAGATAGTGAAGAAGTAAGTCAAGGCCAAGTGTATGCAAGTGGGTGAAGTGAAGACCACACATTTGTGTGTGTGTGCAAAATTGAAGAACCACCTACGACCCAAGTGTGTGCAAGAATAGAGGAGTAGGCCAAGATCAAGTGTGTGCTAAATGAAGAATTTGTGTGTGCTTAACAAGTAACAAGTGTGTGCAAAGAGACACGAAGGCCGAACCTAGTGTGTGCACTAAGAAGTGTGTATACACATAGAAGAAGAAAAGGGAGCACTCACACTATTGTATAACACACATTCAAGTGTGTAAGCAAATTGAATTATGTGTGTGAAGGAAGTGAGCTGGTGTGTGCTTAAAGTGTGACACCCTTTAAGGGTTTATTGCACCAAGAGGAGAAAGAGGAGAGTGCATGCATGCATGCATGCACGTGCACACGTGAACAGAGCCAAATCAGTGGTGTGCATTTTAGTTGACCAAGACCAGGAGGCTCTTGAAGAATTTGAGGAGCCATGCTATCAGTGCATGAAGAAGCAGAGATGCCATGCACTCAGTGCATGAAGTTGAATTGAAGTGAGACTAGACCAGAATGAAGTTAAAGACATCAATTGTCTGAGTATTCAGTAATTGGAGAGAGGCCAGGTCATCCTGAGAAGAAGGAGATAAAGCCTGAGCAAGACGAGAAGACCTGATCATCACAAGTGATCAGAGGTACAGAGCAAGGCCAGCAGTCTTTATCCCAGACTGCTGAGGATACTTGAAGAGCTAAAGAGAAGAAGAGCTACTCGTGTGACTCGAGGAGCCAGGAGAAGACCCTGTGGGACTCAGGGAGAAGAAGTCTTCAGTGGGATTCTGGAGCAGGCCAGTGGGACTCTGGTAACACTATGTGAAGCAGTATAAAGACCCTCCTGTGGGACTCAGGAGAGATACAGTGGGACTCTGTATCGACCATTGTAATTCTAACAAGTTATAATGGGAGAAACCATGCTGGGAGAGCATGGCAAGGATGTAGGCCTTTGGTGCCGAACCTTGTAAATCCTTTTGTCCTGTGCCTTTTCATTACTGCATCATTCGGGAAAGGTTGAGAGATACAAGAAGAGTGGATCGAGGCTTTAACCAGCCATAGAGGTTTAATTGATAAGAATCAATTAGTAAAAAGTTTTAAGGGATCACTGATTCACCCCCTCCCCCTCTCAGTGATTCACACTGATCTGGGCACTTCACATTCCTCTCAAAGCATTTTATTGATCATTTTCATCCATGTCGACATCCTTTGTTGGATTTTAAACTTGTTTTAATTTGATTTATTGTGATACAAATATTCCATATTGTATTGATGATTTTGTGATATTTTTTACTATGGATGTGTTATTTTTACACCATTCATGGTTTATGGATAAAGTATTGACATTTTGTATGCTATTTTTAATACGAATGTTTATGTTATGTTTAAACCTTTTCATATGAGGAACGCATTGGACTTAGTAAGTTAAGGGTGGAGCCCGCTATAGCTCCTCGATGTATCGGTAGGTCTCATGAGACAAACTAGTGTCTTGGCACAAGGCCTGGACAAAATCTTATTTATATTCATGACACAATGCCTTGACTATGTGGTTATGAAGTCTGGCATTATGCATTCCATCATTATGAAAGTGGATATTGATATTTCATGTGATTATTCAACTTGTAGAATATCCATGTGAATAAGTAAATGGGATTATTTGATTTTATATTTTCCATATTATGCTGAAGTTCAAGATTAAAAGACTTTTTTTTAGTCTTATACATTTGATTAACTGTTTATGCTTATTTATGAAAGTTTCTGCTATATTGTTATCCTTACTAAGCATCTGATCTTACCCCTTTCTATGTTTTATTTTTCCCAGGATGTGAAGAAGTATATTATGACTGACCTGCAGGGATAGTCTACGGGATATGAGTGTGGTCTATAGAGACTATTTTTTTGTAGTTTTTCATTTTATAATGTAATGTAAAAATTATGAATGTATCTAGTATTTCCAAGGATACTAATCTAACAGGTCTTTCAAGATGTTATCTTTTGTGATCACTCCAATGTTACGTAATAATGCACCAATATTGGGTAACTAGGGTCGGTGCGTTACAGTTGGTATTAGAGGAATTTTAGTACAGACCATGTAAGCTATATTTAGAAAAACTCTAATTAGAGAACATTACCCAAAGATAGACTTTGAGGATTAGTATATAAGAACATTCTAGAATTTCGGTATGATAGAGATTTTTTGATTTTACAAGAAATGCATACCTGTCATATATGAGCAGGTATAGGCGAATCTGGCACAGATGTACCTAGGGGTAAAACCTGAAAACACCACTTTGATCTAGACTCGAATGAGAACTGGTGTACGACAACAGGCCTTGCTGCCCTCTTGGTTACGACACTCCCGGGGGATATGCTTAGGATAATTATCATTTTAATTAAAAACCATTATAAATGGTTTATGAGTATATACATCCTCAAGGATAACATTTTTATGATTATAGATTATATCAATAAATAGTTCAATTTATGTTAACTATTTTAAAAGTTTGGAATTATGTATTTCAATTCATAAACTGATCCAGTGTTTGTCATTGTTTAGAAATAGAGCCTAGTGGATGGAATGGAAACCATATCAATGCACATAATCCATGTAGTTATTTTCCTCATACTCGAGATAATTATAGTGGAGCTAGTGAAGAAACTGGTGTTGATAAGCTTATCACCATACTGGGACAACTCACTCAGGTTATGAATAATAACCATACCCATATGAAGCACCCTAATACAAAACGTAGAGGATCAATGTTAGACCAATTCATAAGGAAAAAACCACCAACATTCAATGGGAGTAAAAATCCATTAGAAGCTGAGCAAAGGATAAATTCCTTAGAGTAAAGTTTTCACGCTTTAGGGAGTAGCGAAAGGGAAAAAGATGTCATGTCAGTTTATCGCCTTACGGGAGATGAAGATCAATAGTGGTCATTGATTCAAAACACAAAGGAATATGATTAAGTATCAAATATGGAATGGGGGGAGTTTAAAAATATTTTCTCAGAAAAATACTTTCCCCAGGACCATCGATCTGATATGGAAAGACAATTTTGGAGTCTGAGGAAAAAGGAGGATGAGAATGTCGCAAAGTATGAGGCTAACTTTATAAGGTTGGAAAGGCATGCATCAGATTATATATGTAACCCAAGAAGTAATATTGATCATTTATTTGATTGGTTAAAACCATTTCTCCATCAAGAATTAGTCTCACAATCCTTCTCGTCATACGAAGATATTATCTCATGTGTTATCAAGACTTAAAAGGAATTCTCTATGTCTTACAACTTTAAAGAAAAAAAAGAGAATAATAGATTTTCTGAAAATATATGGAAATGTAAATAAAGGGAATAAAGGAAATGTTGAATATCCATTCTATAGTAAATGTGGGAAGAAATACCCTAGTACTTGCCTGAAGGGAATGTGAGTATGTTAGAAGTGTTGTGAAAAAGGCCACCATGACTGTGATTGCAAGGGGAAGAAAGAGGTTGTCAATGTTGAATGCTAAAATTGTAGAGAAAAGGGGAATTATGAAAATGAATTTCCTATGATCCAAGGGAAATTATCTCAGAAAATGCCAACGGAGAAAGGCCAAGATTATACGATCACTATTTTTGAGGTTAAAGATCCGAAAGACGTGGTGGGGGTAATTTAATGGTTTCCTCAAGTTTATCCAATGCTTTATTTGACCCTGGATCATCTCATTGTTTCATATATTCCCAGTTTGTTAAGAAAATTAGATATTTTCAATTTGACATAATAAGGGATTTGTCAGTAAAAACACCTAAGGGAAGTATCATCACAACAATGTTTTGTGAATCAGTTACCATTAGGGCATATAAATGATTTTTATCTGCTGATCTCATCATCATACCCATGACTGAATTTGATATAATCCTTGGTATGGATTGGATTTCAGACCATGATGCGAAAATTTATTGTTAGAAGAAGGAGGTTACAATTCTCGATGATGATAAGGAGTACCTTATCTTTTGAGAAAAAACACCACCACTTGATTTTATCTAGATCCCCCCAGTAGCTCTACTAAATTTAATTATTGTCAAAGAATAGGATGAAATAACTATGGGTGGGGAAAAGAATATTTAAATAGAGTACATACATATTTTGCAAGAATATGTTGATCTGTTTCCAGAGGATTTACCTGGACATCCTCCAAAACGATAAATTGAGTTTTCCATTGATTTAATTCCTGGTCCAAGGCCCATATCGAAGACCTCTTATAGAATGGTCACTGTGGAATTAGTGGAAATAAAGAAACAATTAGAGGAATTAATTAACAAGGTATTTATTCACCCTAGTGTTTCTCCATGGGGATCCCTTGTCCTTTTTGTTAAAAATAAAGATGGATCTATGAGGTTGTGCATTGACTATAGGGAGATCAATGCTATAACAATAAATAAAAAGTACCCCCTACCTCACACAGATGATTTATTTGAACAACTTCATGGATATTAATATTTTTCAAAGATTTTCCTTCGATCTGGATATCATCAGTTGTGTGTGAAGAAGGAAGTCATTCCAAAAACAGAATTTCAAACTAGGTGTGGGCATTACGATTTTACAGTAATGGTTTTTGGGCTAACACATGCACCCTCTGTTTTCATGGATCTAATAAACAGAGTTTTCAAGGAATATCATGATGAAATTGTAGTGGTATTTATTGATGATATCCAGGTATACTCCAAAATCAATGAAGACTATGAAAATAAATTATGAACCATTCTGAAAACACTCAGAATAAATGAATTATACGGTAAGTTAAGCAAGTATAAATTCCGACTTCATGAGATTTATTTATTGGCTATAATGTCACTAAGGATGGAATCTCTGTAGATCCTTCTAAGACAAGAGAAATCCAAGAATGGAATGCACTGACGAGTATAACTAAGGTACTCAGTTTTATTGGTTTAACAAGTTATTTTTGGCATTTCATCTAGAATTTTGCCCAATTGACTAACCCATTAACCATGCTCACACGTAAAGGGGTTAAATTTGTTTGGAAAAAAGAGTTTGAAAAAAGTTTTAAAGAATTTAAGAGAATATTAGTCAATGATCTTATCTTGAATCTACCATCGGGTAATGATGGGGTTGTTATTTATAGTGATGCATCAACGAAAGGGCTTGGTTGTGTCCCTATACAGAATGATATGGTTGTTGCCTATTCCTCACGAAAGCTAAAAATTCATAAGCAAAACTATCATACTCATGATCTTAAGTTAGCAGCTGTAATATTTTCTTTGAATATATGGATACATTATCTCTATGGTGAAATATTGAGATATTTATCAATCATAAGAGTTTAAAGTATATTTTCTCACAGAAAGAACTCAACATGAGGAAAAGGATATGGTTTGAACTACTCATGGATTATTATTACACAATACACTACCACCCGGGGAAGGCAAATAAGGTGGAAGATGCTTTGACCAAAAAGGTTCATGGAGTTTGAACAAGATGAGAGTTGAAAGGGATCCTATTTTCATGGATATAGTGAAAATAGATATGTAATAATCATGAAAGGTGATTCATCAATACTTTTTCAAATTGTTTCCAAACCATATTTACTAGAAAAGATAAAAAGTTCTCAGGCTGATGATGAGGAGTTTCAAAAGAAAATTAAAGCTGTGAACAAGGGGAGATTGATCGACTTCATATATGAAGAAGGGATTTTGAAATTTGGGAAGAGACATTGTGTTCCTGATATACCTGTTCTGAAAAGGGAATTGTTAGATGATGATCATAGCACCAATTTCTCTATACACCCTAGTAGTACTAAGATGTATAGTGATTTTAAGGCACATTTTTTGTGGTACAACATGAAGAGGGTGATTGATGATTTTGTGACAAGATGTATGGTTTGTCAACAAGTGAAAGCTGGAAGGCAATAACCTGGAGGAGTCATGCAACCTCTTCCCATACCTGAGTGGAAATGGGATAAAATTACGATGGAATTTTTCATGGTACTACCAAATACTCATAAAATGAGTGATTCAATATGGGTCATTGTTGATCATCTTACCATGTCAGCACATCTTATTTCTATAAGATAAGATTTACCACTTGAACGTATAGAAAGACTATATATTAATGATGTTTTAAGACTTCATGGAGTACCCCTATTGATTGTTTACGATCATGATCCCCATTTTACATCAAGATTATAGAAAAGTCTTCAGAAAGACTTGGATACTGGACATTGTTTGAGTACTACATACTACCCTCAAACTGATGGACAATTTGAACGGACTATTCAAACAATAGAATAAATGTTGAGATCGTTATCACTTGACTTTCAAGGTATGTGGGATCAATATTTAACTTTGGTATAATTTTCTTATAACAATAGATTCCATTCAAGTTTTTAAATGGAACTATATGAAGTGTTATATAGGAAGAGATGTCGCACACCAAACTGTTGGGATGATTTTGGTGAAAGAAAACTCATAGGCCCAGAACATGTTGAGGAAATGATGGAAAAAGTAAAGGTAATACAAACCCACATAAAAGAAGCTCAAAGTAGTCTGAAGATATTTGCTGATAACTGAACGAAGGATTTTAAATTTCAGGTAGGAGATCATGTTTTCTTAAAGGTATCTCTGTGGAAGGGAATTATACGATTCAGTAAGAAGGGTAAATTGAGTCCAAGGTGCATCGGACCTTTCGAAATTCTAGAATGAATTGGGGCTACAGATTACCGTTTGGAAATGTCAGAAAGTCTCTCCAAAGGTCATGATGTGTTCCACGTATCACTGTTGAGAAAATACATGCCTGACCCAACTCATGTACTCACTTATTAGGAATTAGAAATAGAACTCGATCTATCTCATTGCAAAGACCCTATCAGGATTCTTGATACAAGATAACAAGTGTGTAGAAACCGAACGACTCATCTTGTAAAAGTTCTATGGAGAAACTATAAAATGGAAGAGGCAATGCGGGAATCTGAGGAACTTATGATATAGAACCACCCGAATCTTTTTATGCAGAAATATTCTAGAAATTTTGAGGATGAAATTATTTTAAATATGGGAGAATGTAATTCCCCAAGCTTCCACGGTATGTTTCCCTTTGAATAATACAATAGCTTGTGTTGTACGCAACTTAGAATTTTAACACACCACGACCAATCAAACTAGCCGTTAAGAATAGTAAAACCCACTTTTTGAAATTTTAATAATTTTATCTTTCAAAATGGACTTCATTTTTGGATTCGTAATATTGAATTTATCTAAGGGTGATTTTTTGGTATTTTTCTGAAAACATTCAATTTTTGATAAATAGTGAAAAAACACTACATTATTGGTTAAAACTGAATTTTTTATTTAAATAATTTGTTATTTTATTTTAATTTATGTTAGTTCCAAATTGATACATAATACCTATATATGTTCAAATTTAAGTCATTGGAGTCATTTTATAAGAAGTTTAGATATATAAAAGTTTATCGAACTTTTTACCATCTTTTACCCACCTCCTAGGAACTTTTTTAAATTTTTATAAAATATAATTTTACCACTTATGTGAGTTGAATCTCAAAAAATCTGAGAGATGTGGTTAATATTGTTAAGTAAAATGTGGTTTAATAAGATGAAAATAATTTTTGGTGAGTAGTATCTTTTGACTTTTATTTACCATGGTAAAAGTAAATAGGGTAATTAAGGGTAAGAATGATATCATAATTACCATAACACGTGTCCTAATTCTATTGTATAAGTATAATTCGACCAAAAAAACCTTAGGAATAAAATATGATCCCCTTTGGTCCACATGTATTAGATTAGGAAATTTATTATTATTTTATTTAAAGAAGAGTTAAAAGAGTTAAAATAAATATATAATAACTACAACATTTTTAATATAGGTTTATACATAAGATAAATTCGACTATAAATATTCATTAGAAAGCTAAAAGTATTTTCTATATAATGGTATTTTATTTATAATTTTTTAACATTATATAATTAAATTTAATTATGACACATTGATGATGTAGTAATTACCTTATTAATGAAAGATTAAATTAATTGATATTATAAATATCCAAATAAATATAAATTTTGACTTTTAATGAATTCCAATAATTTTCTAGGTTACTATATCATGTTATAGTTGATTTAATTAATTTTATTTGAAGTAATAATGTTTTTATGAATTAAAAAAACAAAATACCAAATAGTGTCATAGTTGACATAAAAGTGTTTTTAAAACAAATATTATATTATTAATTGATATTCTATTCTTAAAAATCTAAATATCTGCCAAAGGGATTAAATAATATTATATATGTCATTAATGAACAACTTTAGGTTCTCTTGGAAGTTTATAGTAGGTTTATTAACCATATAATATAAAAATACAAAGAGATATGGTAAATGTCAAACTTTTTAACTAAGAGTTAAATCTACAAGATAAGGTTAATATAGTCACACAAACCTATCTAAAACCTATTGGTTGAGTGGTTTTAGACCCATACATACCTTATCCTAGAAATAAATTATTTTTGAGCCATTATAAATAGAAAATTATTTTATTATAAAATAATATTTCAATCTTTTCCTAAGGTGCCCCTCACCCCTCTTATAAAAGGGAACTTCCCCTTCTCTCAAATTCACACCTTCATAGCCATTTTTCTCGGCCAAACTCTACCTAGATATCCTCTCAAATTTCTTCCCTTCATCCTAGAGGCCTTCCTTTAGTCATAATGCCAACCTATAGAGTTGTTTTGGTCAAATCAAATGGAAGAACCCGAAGAAAAGGTAAATATTTCATCACATCTTCCATGTTATTTTCTTCTTGCACTTCCTCTTTCATTGTTGTTTCCATTCTATAATAATAACTCCAGTATATTATATATGCCTTGATGTTATTATAAAAATGGTAAAACCATATTTATTGTTCTATCCATCCTATAAATGACAAAGTACCATACGTGTGTACGTACGGATTACTGTCTCCACGTCATGGTGTAGTTTGTTATTCAAACACTTCATCATTGGGATGGGTATAATAATGAGTATAAATGATGTAAATAATAAATATATAATGATAATGATTCTGTATATATGATAAAATATCCAATTAAATATGATTTTAATATCAAAAGAATGATATTGTCGCTCGTGCGTACGTACGGATTACTGTTTCCACGAACGCGATGAGATTCATTCTCCATCGTATCCATTCAAGACTAATTTTCAATTGATGATTAAAAAATAATGTTTAAATACTTAATATAATTATGAATATGAATAAGATACATCCTATCCATAACAAATATTACTTATGTAACAAATCATATGAAGTAAAACAAATCTGTTAACACCCGAAATGATGATTCTACTGAAATATCAATAACAAAGCAATATTAAAAGATCATATATGATATCATATTATTGTATATGGTTATTTTATAATTTAATAACAATTATTACACCATTATACAGGAGGTTAACCTACCCTCGACCAAGGAAAATTAAAATGTAAGGTTTATTTCCTTAATCTCATTATTATCTGAGATTTTTTATGTGTAAGTATTTACTAGGACATACTTATCATCAATACCCATATTTTATAAAAAAATTCAAAAGGAATATTTTAAGGTTTTATGGGAGGGGCTATTTAACTATATCATCATTTTAAATTATTTAAAGATTTATCTTTCTAAACCCTTTTAATTAATGTCCATGATTTCAAAATAATTTTAAGGATTTATTTATATGGACATGAATGTTTTGAAATGATAATTCTTTTCCAAAGATTCAAAGTGGTATTGGACACTTTTATTAAAAAATCTCTTCTAAATGACTTCCTTTATAAATTGTGAGAATGTTATACGATTTCATGAAAAAGGGGTATTTTTCTCATAGAATTTGGCTGATCATTTTCATCCATGTCAACATACTTTTATGGATTTTAAACTTGTTTTAAGTTGATTTATTATGATACAAATATTCCATATTGTATTGAATTTTTATTGATATTTTTAACTATGGATGTTTTATTTTTACACCATTCATGGTTTATGGATAAAGTATTGACATTTCATATGCTAGTTTTAATACGAATATTTCTGTTATGTTTAATCCTTTTCATATGAGGAATGAATTGGACATTTTAAGTGATGGGTGGAGCCCTCTATAGCTCCTCGATGCATCGGTAGTCTCATGAGACAAACTACTGTCTTGGAACAAGGCCTTGAAAAATCTTATTTGTATTCTTGGAAAAAGGCCTTGATTATGTGGTTATAAAGTCTGAGATTATGTATTCCATCATTATTAAAGTTCCTATTATTATTGCATGTGATTATTCTACTAGTAGAATATCCATGTGAATAAGTAAATGGCATTATTTGATTTTATCTTTTCCATATTATACTGAAGTTAAAGTTTAAAAGTCTTTTTTTAGTCTTATACAATTCCTTAAATGTTTATGCTTATTTATGAATGTTTTCTACTATATTTTTATCCTTACTGAGCATATGAGCTCAACCCTTTATATGTTTTATTTTTTCCAAGATGTGAAGAAGTATATTATCACTGACTTGTAGGGATAGTCTACGGGATATGAGTGTGGAATATGGAGACTATTTTTTTGTACTTTTTCATTTTATAATGTAATGTAAAACTTATGAATGTATCTATTATTTCCAAGGCTACTAAATTAATCGGTATTTCAAGACTTGATCTTTTCTGATCATTCCAATGTTATGTAATAATGAACCACCTCTGGGTAACTAGGGTCAGGTCATTACATTTAAGGATCTTCATGTGTTTCTAAATAGGTGTATTTTTTTCTCATCATAACTCTCATGGGAAATTCATGGATTTGATAAATTTGAAAATTGAAAATATTGGGAGTTAGTGATCAATTAATTATCAATAAAATTATATATAAATTAGTTTATGTTTTAACTATCTCTTTATAATGGACCATATTCAATCTCCTCTTCTATGGTAAGTGCCTCTTAGAAGGGTCATTAGTGGAGAGAGATAGTCAATCTACTCTATCCATTCTTTAAATTCCATCACTTTGATGGTATCTTCTTCCAAGTTCAGAGATAGAGATATATAAAGGTATTGATTATCCATTATTAATAATTGTAATAACACATTGAATTTTATGATATAAAAGATAATTTTTGTTTTTCTTTAATTATTATTGATCTCTTATAATAATATTGGTTTGAAGATCCACTTCAGTAATCCTATCTAGAAATTAAAGAGTATGTTCTGATAGTGGATCTTAAAATTGTTCCTTCTCATCCTCCCTCAATTCATTAACTTGAAAATTTAATTAGGATACCTCTTTTTACAGATACTCTTTTACTAATGGATAAAATTGTGATTCATTATGTTATTAGAACACAATAGTTAGTTATATAAATTTTATCTTCTGATTCATAACCACTTCTAAAATTTATTGAAACCGAAAACATCATTCACCACAAATTTCTTCTTCCTACACCTTAGAGTAATTTATCTATGCATTTTATGGATTTCCCTGAAAATGAATCCAGGAAAGAAGCATTATTTTTCTAATTTATTTTATAAAATAAAATTAAAAGTATTTGAAAAATGTGATCATAATAGTAAGTGATCAAGTTTCATCCCTATAAAAATGATATATTTTGACACACCTATTGTAGATGAACTACCTCCCCTACAATGAGTGTGATACTTAGATATTATAAAATATATTCTTTTGATAATAAACCACAACTCTTATAATATTTAGTAATTATTTACACAACTCAATCGAGTATATAACACCACCAAATCCCAATTCCATCATATCTAATTTCATCACACATCCAATATAAACCCCATTATATAAAATAACATCTAAATAAGGGAGGGAATTAATGTTTGGTATAAAATAGAATGACATCGAGGATAATTTTATGGAGAGGTGGAAAATCACCACACGAACCCATAACAATCCCCCTAACTCATTACTAATAGAAAATATCTATTGTGAAATAAGGAGTTAGAATTTTTTAAGATAAATAGAACCTTCCCCAATGATAATAATTGAGTTAACTACTAACCATAATAAGTACTGGAGAAATATGATGGGGGAAACATGAAAAATAAGAGATAAATAGAGGAACTAATTTTTTTAATGAAATTTAAATAATATAATGAAAATGAAGTAGAAAGAAACGTAAAATATTGTTGTTTCCTAGTAGAGAGGCTTGGGTTTCAAATATTTTTAAAATGTAGATGAAATTAATTTGAATGTAAATAGTTGAGGAAATATATGTGAATGGGTATTGATCAATATAGCATGAGTAGTATCATCCTTCAACATGAATAATGAGATTTTAATTCATTCATTATGAGTTCTAGGGATACGTTCTTCTCCTCAAATTTTATAATTATTACACTCCAAATTCATAATTTTTTACTATGTTTATAGTGATTTTTTTGAAAATATTTAATTCATACATGAAATTATTTTTATTATAGTATTTAAATGGATATAACCTTTTTTTATTCTATTCTGAACTAATTTGGCCCTTACATATTAGGTGTTCATTAAAATTAACCTTTATGTACTGTAGATATGGAATGTAAACCTTTAAGAATCACCTTTATGTCTTGGAAAACATTATTTATATAAGGGAATCTCATATATTCACATAGACTGGTGATGGAAAATACACGTACATATACTGTGCATCAACATAGATGAAATTTCCTTCTTAGTGATAATGGAATGTTCCATATGGATTAGTGATTCCATGAGGTAACATTTATGAATCATCTAGGGTACTCTTTCTTATGGGGAATATCACTCACATTTAAAATGAAATCACTCATACATATATCAACTAAGAAATATTATGTATTAGTTAGTAACTATTACATATCCCAATTTAGAATCATGATTCATGGTGTTTTCTATGATTTTTTCTTCACTACTTATTTAGGAACATTATGTTGGAAGAGAACTAAAATAGGGATATCATATTGTAGGATATCCACTGATTTGTAAACTATGATGTTCATATAGTAAATATCATATATTATTATATCCTTATATTATATATGGAATGAGATTCATATTTCATATCTTGTGATTGGATAATGGTATGGGTACTGAGTGCATGGACACTGCCACATATACCGCACAATTTACTTTAATAATGAGTTAATGTCTTGATTATTTTAAAGATACATATACATTTCTTGATTATTTTAAAAAGATTATGAATAACCTATTATTTTTATGTTATCATAATGCATATTTAATGTCATGCGATGGAGGATAATACTTGACTCCCTTTATTGAATTAAGAAAGCCTATATAAATGGATATGATCACCCTATTATAGATATATAATACTTCTTATCCTAAGATGAAGTTATCTCTTTATATCTATTAATAATTAATCTTCAGGGATAATGTGTTATCATACCTTTGGTGTTTGGGGGTCCTTTCATTGTGGAGAAGGATCCTAGTGATCAATGTCATCCCTTTGGAGTAAAGAGTTTTTTGGTTATCTCTAAGAGTTTATGATCAAGAAAACTTCTTTAAGTTCCTTAACCATGGAACATACTGGATTTTAGGTATTCCAATTAATTTATGTTGTTCATTGTATGTGTTAATTTTTGATGATATATAGGGATCATTAAATGGGTTTCTTCCACTACAATGATCATATGATGACCCGTCTAAACCCAGTTATGGTATCAAATCCACGCTTATCAATGAATCGACATGTTATTTTATTTTATTTATTAATATAATTATTCTTATTACTTGATTGATACCATATAATAGTGTATGATATGACATCACTAAATTTCTACCACTGGAGTTCTTAGACTTATAATAGAAGAAATTTTAGTTCTTTGTAGTCATATGGTATAAACAGTGTTTATCATATGGTATGATATATTGAAGAACCCATGGAATTGTTCTATTTTTTAAGCCATAATATGTGATATCATTGTCTATGACTGAGGACAGAGTTGTATAAAAGCACTGAATCGAGTCATAGTTACAATATGTCATATATGGTTAATAATACCTTTATTGTATGTAAGAAATGTCTGTTTTGTATGTTTTTTCCATTCCATGATAAAAACACTTACACATTGGTTAACCCATATGTCATATTTTATACTTTATGTGAGATATACTCTTACATATGGGATCCAATTAGATAATATTTCAAATTTTCTGTAGAAGTAAAAAAAATGTTATATAAGGGTTTTCTATGACACTCTTAAGTATGAGTTACCCCATAAGTATGGTTTTATCCATTTTCATAGAATCCACACATAAGGGTTCTCAATGACTCCAACCATAGATTAGGATATATAATTCTATTATAAATTATAAAATATGATTCAATTCAAATTGAAGAAATTTAATATTTTGGCTAAAATTGTGTGTTGTTTATAAATGGTTTATAATAGATAACTATTAAGAATTTTTAATAGAATACTTTCTTACCTAAATTAAATATTAAATATTTATATTATTATATCATGTGTGGAAAATGAATAAAATTTATACTTATTTGTTTATTCTCTTTAAATATTCGCATATATATATATATAATATTCATATAAATTGAATATTATGTATGGCTTAAAATAATAGATAAGTTAATTCCTATATATTGTTATAAAATATTGATGCAATAAAAATATTACAATAAATATTTCATGGGATGAAATAGTTATGGATTTACTATGCATGTGACGTATATTAAAATGGTTGAAATTATATCGAATTACTTATAGTTTAAATATAAGGAGTTTATATTGAAATTATATATGTGATTTATAGTTTTTTTAAATTATAAAAAATGTAAAATGTAAAATAGATTATATTTAAAATTATGAATTGTTAAAAAAATTTAATTTAAATTATTCTAATTAAAGGGATAATATGAGGAAATTATTTAAATAAAATCAAAAGGAGTTTTGATGATTGATTTGATGATGTTTTAAATAAATTATAAATATGTTATATTTAGATTATATAAAATGTATACATAATATAAATTGAAACATTGATTTTTTATATTTCATGTAATATAATATATTTAAAGTATATTCGATGTAATAAATAATATGAAATTGTTCATATTTGGAATATAAAATGTTTACCTTAAGAATTATGGAACGTTCATAAGTTTATTAGATAAAATATAAAGTATCAATATTTTATTTATTAATTAATTGATAACAAATTTTTATCTCATGTTTAAATATGTGCATTTTTCATTTATTTAAAATATATTCCCTACTTTATTTATATTTATATATTATTTATAATATGAATATTATTATACAATATTTTAGGGATTTTAAATTGGTTATAAGATATCATAAATGAATAAGAGTAGTTACATTTTATGTATGATAATGGATTTAGTTTTATTTTACCTTAACATTAGTTAATTATTAAAGTTTTTTATCATGAATTTATTTTTTAATATAGTTTTAACATATTAAATATGATAGTTATAATGAATTAGAATATCTCTTTAGTAACTGAATTTGATAAAATTAATTTTTTTAAATATCATGTCAAAATTATCCAAGGGTTAGTTTTTGAAATTTTTTTGAAATAGTTTATCTTTCAGGAAAAGTGGAAAATATTGATTTTACTAAAAAGTGTCACTTTTATAACATTATAATAATATCATATTAACAAGAATATTTATGAAAACAATTTTATAGATGAAATATATATTTAAGAAGAGATATATTGCGTATAAATATATAATATTTAACTTATGAATATAGTATTATCATCTTGTAAATCTAAGTAATAGTTTTTTCAAATAAAAACTATTTTTAGTTCATTCCACTTATTCATGAGCATATAAGGTTCCTTTCAGTTTTGGCATATTTTGGAAGAAAAATAAGTATACTTAGATTTAAAATGATCGAATTAATTCCAATGGGATCAACATTATACATTATTCTTATATAAAATTATTTTTATGAATTAATATTTTTTTTAAATACAGTTTTTATTTCATTTTCAAAACATTTATTAATGTAATTTATTCTACTTCTAGAAGATAAATAATGTAAAACAGATTCCATATTTGGAATGAGCATAATTTATAATAAATAATAAGTCTAACTTTATTTTTATTCTTATTTAATAGTAACAATGGTATATATTTATCATCTTGTTTAAGGGTAAAATGCCGTAAAAGGTTTAATAATAAAGGGATACGGGTTCATCATAACACAAAAAACATTATTAAACCTAATTTTCTAATTTTATTTTAAAATTACCTTTGTAATCAGAGAATAAATGACATTTTTATATATATTCAAAAGAAAATGAATTTTTATTACTTAAATATTTTATTTAATTTTATGTGTTCCCCTCCCCAGATTTAAAAAGGGAACCTCTTCTCCTTCCTTATTCACAAACATCGATCCTTATAGCTCAACCAATACCTACATAAAAACCAACCCTAGATTCTTTAACATAATTATTGAGATCCTGGTATTACCTTATGTGTAATAAATCTTACTCTAGTATCCCAAAGTCGGTGGTAACATTATTTTATTATTACTAGATACAAGTGATCACATCCCAAAGGACCAAATAGTTTAGTAGTCTCGGAAAACTAGACACATTCCAAAATTTCCCATTATATTGGAAAATATAAAGTAAAACATAGTATTTTCCTAGATAAAATCATTATTCCATTTAAGATATCCCTATATATCAATCATAATACCCTTCCTAGCATCCTAAGGAAAATGAAATATAAGAATGGGGTGAGCTCAGATGCCCAATAAGGGTATGCATACAACAATAGCTAATAAGGATCGAATAATATGGAAAGAATAAATGATAAAAATATATTCAGATAAAAATAAACACATGATCAATATACTTATCCATGGATATCATAACTATTCAAATAATAACATAGTCATTAATAACATTTTTCATATTTATATAATTTATATTATCGGACATCTAAAAATTATAGCTAAAGCATCATGGTAATAAATTTTATATAAATAGGTAAGGCCTCAACCAAATTCCCAATATAGTTTGTATCATGAAACTTACCTATCAATTGAGGGGATATATAATTTTAGTCCCCACTCATCACTTAAAAATTCTAATAAACTCACCATATGAATAAAAATATAACATAATCTACATGACTTGAAGTTAACAATTGTCTATATTGGAAGAATTAGCATACAAAATATCAATACTTTCCAAAGTAAAGCTAATGCTAAAGAATCCAGATAAATATGATGGATTATATATTGATATTATATCCTCATTACATTATAATTTTCAATACGGGGTGTTGATATATATATATATATATATTAAAATACATTCAAAAGGTCACTTGGAAATTTCTTGAGAAAAATACACTATTCACTTTGAAATCACTTATTTAAAATACAAAAAAAATCTAAATATGAATGGAAAAAAATTTATTTTAAAATAACATTGAATTTTATTGAACGAATAGTAAAACAATTATTGTTCATGATGTTATTAAACTTCATTCATGTTGTATAAGTTAAAAAATTCATTTCACGCTTTTGTCAAAATTTCAAAAAGTAACTTGTTCAAAAAACAAAAATAAAATTCATTTTAAACCAATTGTTTAAAAATAATACATTTTTAAAAATTTCATTAATAAATAATTTTAGTATATTAAAAAACTAATCTAGACATTTTATTGAAAATATGGACATGTAAGAGAAATATTCCAAACCAAGTAGAAAAACAATATCGGATTTCATTAAAAATGTTATTTCAATATCGTGAGTAAATAAAGAGATTGAAAGGAAATTAAAACATTAAATTTATAAAAATAACCAAATGAAAATAAAAAATTATTGCATTGAGAATAAAAAGATCAAATAATTCCCCCAATGGAGAGTTAAACATAGACACTCCCAAATAATGATGAAATTATGAGATAATCCATTACCATAGGTCCGACTTACATTATTCATGTTCAAAACTCATATCTTGTAAATATATATCAATTATAAATACAATAAAGAAACATATACTAATATATATCATAAAATATATGATTTACATATAGTATTTTATCTCCCATTTATTAACAATTCAAAGTTAAAATTATTGATTCATGGAATAACAACTTCATTTTTCATGTATGTTTTGGTTCGGCGATTTTAGTCCGTATAATTTAATCAGGGGTCCATAATATTATTAATTTTAATCATGATAAAAATATAATATATATTTATTATATATTTATTTATAGTAATCCATAAAATTTAGAGATATAAAAACGAATTACACTGTTCTTAGAGACGGTTGGTCATACGTACTCAAAAACGTTGTTTTCACTTTTCAATGAATGGAATGAAATAATGTTTAATAATTATTAAACCTTACAGAATTATTATTATATAGCATATATAATATTTATTTATTAAATCTACATGCATTAACAACCATGTAAATCTTAAATGAAAATGAGTAACATCACTTTGTGAAGGTGGTAGTCTACAGGTATGCACGAGCGACATTATCATTTTTCATTTGATGGAAAGATGATCGATAAGGGTGTTCTAATAATCATAATAAAATTTAAGTATATTTAGGTTACATAATTTAATATTTCATGATTAATACAATAGATATATAGAAGATAAATTATGATTTAATAAACTAAATTGATCAGTTAAGGCGATTACATCTTTTTTGAAAGAACTCCTTTAGATCTCCTCTTAATGACCATATGTTTGGTCCATTGGGAAAAAATAACCTCTATAATGTGTATATTGGATGTTTATAGGATAAATATGTATGTTTTTGTTGATATGGGTTTCTCAATTTTATGTAAATATGAGAGGTAATGGGTTTCCTTTTACAAGGGAGGGAAATGATACACTTGGAATTACAAAAAAGATTAAAATATAGATAAGTATTTATTAAGAAAATTCCTACCTAATTCCAAGATATCTAAGGAGAAGTTAGTATATGTTTTAAATATCATCAAAACAATAAAGAAATTATAGGTTAATGTTGTATTTTAAACCTTATATTTTGGTTTAACCCCTCAGATAACTCATTTAAATCTTAACAACATAGTCTTTTTCACTCTAAAATGGATATAATTTCACTTATATGGTAAAAAATGGATCATAAATGGAGAATGGATGAAATGTTCGACCATATATTATCATTATTGTCATACATAAATATTTTTATAATTTTGAAATAATTTAATAACATATTGTTTTCATAAAATATCATTATTGTCATTTTTTGACATTATTCATTTAATTTTACTTTAATTACATCAGGACATAGATGGAATTATAATATAATTCATTAAAACATCACAAATATGTTATGTTAATAAGAAAAATTATCTTAAAATTATAAATAAATAAAATTATTTTTCTTTTAATGTTTTAAAAATAATTTATTTTATTTATCTATTAATTATGGAATTATCGTGTTAGCATTGTGTAAGAAAATAAGGTATATATAAAATAAATAAAAATTATAAATAAATTTACATAATGAAAATATTTTAATTATTTTAAAAATAAATGGTATGATTCATTCAAACAATTTTTATTTTCCCCATGTGAACACATAATATATATTTAAAATTAAGAGAGTGACATTTTGAATTTTTCATTTATTTAAATATTATACAGGTGATTGTTTTGGAAAATTGTCCATTTAATGACTAAATATAGAGCTTAAGTTGATATTTGTATAATTAAATTCATACAATAATAATTAATATGAAAAATTTTGACCTTAACACCAAGTTTTAACTTAGATTAACCATATTTACACTCAAATGAGGTGATTAATTTTACCATGGTTATGATTCATAACGCCAAAAAATAAAACTAAAACCATTAAAAAATGTAAAAACCGTGATTAAAAATATGGAATAAATATTTCAATATTTAATTTCTATTATTTTCATAAATTAAATTTAAAATAAGTCTGAAAAACATGAAGAAACAACTTTTTAGAAAAAAAAATAGTGTTTTATGAATAAAACTAAAATTATTCTTATCTATTTGCTAGAAAAAATATAAGATAAATGATAACAAATTTTATTTAATATAGATTATATAAAACTCATTAAAATAATTCACCATGGATTATTAATTTAAATTTTTTATGATAATGATATATTACACGCATAAAAACATTTTTTCATAAAAAAATATTTATTTTGCATTCAAATGATTTTTATTTTCATTTATAATCAATTGAAAACAAATGAATTAATTATATACATAAAAAATAAAAAAAATTATAATTTATTTATTACTATTCAGACCCACCAATTTGAAATTCTAGGTTATAATGGTCACATTATATTTTTTGTAGTAGATCACAGTTCATTTAAACTTGGTATTTCATGTAATGAAAGTTTTTGAAGAAATTAAATTTATATAAAAATAAATATACCATATTTTCATGGTGTGTTACATTATTTCCCCATGAAAATGAATTTCTCCCTTCAAAATTATATCACTATAATACAAAAAATAGGGATATCACTATTTCATCACATTTTCGAGTTCCCACATAGCTTCTTTGAATTCTTGATTCCTCCAGTGAAATTTAACCAGATGAGTAGACTTATTCCTTAGAACTATATCTATATAGTCCAATATTTATACTAGTTTTTATTAATAAAAAATATCATGATCCATTAGTATGATTTGTGACTTCAATATATGTGATGGATCATTATGTACTTCCTCAAGAGAGATACATAGAACACATCATGAACTTGGGAAATGTTCAGTGAAATCCCCAAACAATAAGCTATAATATATGATCGATAAAAAATATTCAAGGATCCAATATACCTAGGTATTATATTTTCATTATTTCTAAATCCCATAACCTTTTTCCTATTATAAGTTCTCATAAAAATCTTATTACCGATTTTTAACTTCATATCTTACAGATAATTATCAGTATACATTTTTTATCAACTCTAAGAAGTCTTGGCGTTATATTGAATGGGTATGATTTTATCTTTCATTTAATCCACTATCTCAAGTATCAAAATCATTATTTCTCCAAATTCATCCTTGGTAAATGGGTTTTTACACTTTTATCTATAGATAGCTTCATAAGGATAGATCTGGATGCTCTAGTGAAATTTATTGTTCTAAGAAAACTCATCCAGATGAAGGTGTTGATCCAAACAACCTTTAAAATCCATATAATAATATTTCCTCATAACATATTTATTTTAAATGGTCCCCTTATATTTACCATCAATCTAAGGAGGATAGGGTAGGTTGAATCTCAGCGTTGTATCTAGGTCCCACTAAAGACGTCTCCAAAACAACAAGGTGAACCTCAAATCCTGATCAAATACAATAGAATGTGATAATCCATGAAACATTATCAATATCTTGATTTATATTCTATAAAACTAATTAATATTGAAATATGATCTAATACTGAATAAATTTTCTGATTTTATAATGTGATCAACTACATCCCTTATTGCATTATGTCCTTTTGGAGGTTTGGTGAGTCCAACGTCAAAATCCATAGTGGCCTTTTTCTATTTCCATTTTGTTATAGGTAATAGTTATAATTCCCCCATTAATTTAAGTCTATTTTTCTTAAATTTTAGATATAAAATTAACTAGGATACATATTCTACAATATATCTCTTCATGTTTTCCCACTAGAGATACTCTTTCAGATCTCTAAATATCTTCAGACTTCCATTATTAATAGAGAATAATGAACTATGAGCCTCATTCAATAGCTTTGTCTCCAAATATCATATAGATGTCACATAAACATGGTTCAATAAACATATCATTCCATCACAATCAAGGTTAAACTTTGTAAAATTTCTCACCTTCTTCTACAACACTATGTCTTCCTTCTATTCCTCTTTAATCCTCAGATGGATACATAGTTTAAAACTCATTAGAGAAAAATAGGATTTCACACATTCTTTCAATACTTCCACATCCATCCCTTGAAAATCCACAATATTAGATCTTTTTTTATTCTCATCATTGATAAGAAAGCATGATTCTATTGACTCAAAGCATCGCCCACTTTTTTTGCATTGCTATGGTGGTAATCAATTGACTAATCATAATCTTAATTCAAATCTAACCATATTCCTTGGTTTAAATTATAATCCTTCTGTGTAAATATATACTTCATGATTTAATAATCAATATATATATATATATATCACACCTTTCGTCGTATAGATAAAGCCTCAATAATTTTGATAAAAAAATACCACTGCTAACTCTAAATCCTGATTCAGGTATTTTTTTCTCATGAACCTTCAATTTTTGTAAGACATAATATATCACCATATCATTTTGTATTAATAAGTATCTTAACCACTTCTTTGAAGCATAACTATATATCTCAAACTCATCTCCACTATAGGTTAGTATAAGAACAGGTGTGCTAACCAACTATCTCTTTAATTCATTGGAACATTCCTTATATTCATATGTCTATAAGAAAAAAACCCCTTTTCGAGTCAACTTCATGAGTGGAGTATAAATTCATGAGAAATATCTCACAAAGCATATGTTTAATCCATTAAACCTAAGAAAACTACAAATTTTGGTAACCATGGTTTTTCCCAGTCATTACTTAATAACTTCTATCATGGAAGGATCCACCAATATACCCACTATTAAGATTATACAACCCTGTAATTATCATTATGAATCCTAGATTAAAACTTTGTAAATTTATAATACAACTTCTCCTTCCTCAATATCTTTAGTAGAATTATCAAATGTTCTTTATTATCATCCTTGTTATTTGAATATATAATATGGTCATTTATAAAGACTCCCAAAAATAGATCAATGTAATCTATAAATAATCTATTCATCAAATCCATGAAGATTTTAAGATTATTAGTAAGTATAAATAAAATTTCTATAAATTTATAATGGTCATACCTCATACGGAAGGCAATCTTGGGTATATCCTCTTTCTTGATCCTTAGCATATGATATCTATATTGAAGATAAATCTTGGAAAAATATATAGCTCCTCATAATTGATCAAACTAATCATAGATGAAGGGTAGATGATATTTTTTCTTAATATTGGTCATGTTATGTTCTTGATAATCAATGAAAAGACGCATTTACCCATCATTCTTCTTAGAAAAATAATAGGTTTGTCCCATGAAAAATCACTAGGCCAAATGAATCCCTAATATAAATTCTCCTCGAGTTACTTCTTTATTTCCTACTTCTATGTTATTTCTATTATTTATGGAGTCTATGAAATTTTCATACCTCTAATTATGAGTTCTATTTAAAACTCAAATTCATGATTAGGTGGTAGACTAAGCATGTCCTCGGGAATTATATCAGCATATTCCTAAACAATAGGAAAAAATTTAATGATTATTTTCTCCAAAACCAATTGAGATAAATATCCCTCATGTATATTAAAGAAAATACATATGATTAATGTAATATTTATTAGGAATTCAGGTTATTCCATGCACTGATAAATGATTGAAGGTTGATTTGGAATACAAAATGTAACTTCCCTTACTCTAAAATAGATAAATTTTAAGAAACATGATCTTCTTTCTATGTATTTTTTCCATTTTCTGGTGTTTTGAGAAAAAAAGGGGGGTTTTGGAATTTTCATAAGTACACGTCATGTACTTTATAAGTACACTCCGTGAACTCGGTTACCGCAGGTGGCTGTGTGCTGGCCGTGTAACGGTCGTGCACACGGTCGTGTGTGGAGACATGGAGACCACCTAATGCAGGGGTTGGATAAGGCATGTACACATTATGTACTTATAAAGTACACACTGTGTACTTCCTTTTTCTTTATTAAATGGACCGGGGTTGCGTCTAATGGACAGAATGCACTTCTTCTTCGCCTTCTTCGTCCGAAAGCATTCATACGGCGTGGATCATCTCTGAGCCCCCTATAAAGTGTCCTTTCTCTGATTTGACCTCCGTCGATTGCATTGGGATCTCCACGATAAGATCTTCCTTCTTATAGATATTCCTTTCCTTATTCCTCCTATTTCAAGAGTTATCCTCGATTGAGAATTTTTAGCGGTTTTGTAGATCTATGGTGTTCTTGGGACATTCAAGGATTAAGATTCACATATATCAATCTCACAACACAGAGGTAGGTGGTTTTTGCCTTTTTGTAGATAGTCTTTGAGTTATATGTGAAAATGTTCCCAATACCCTTGTACGGGGTATTGTGTGTTTACGGTTTTAGCTCTGTTCATTGCTTGTTATAATTGTATGCTTGAGTAGAGGTTAATTGAATGTGAATAGGGTTAATTTCTATTCTTTGGAAGTGTTTTCCCATGAATGTTTTTTTATGATCGTTTGGTTTTTCTTAGCCAATTAGGCTGTTGTTATTTCCATTTCTAGTGCTAATAGGATAAAGTGATCTGTTATCTGACATGATTTTATGTTGTAGACAGTTTAGCCAAGTATTTCTTGACATATACTTTGGCCATTACATATCAATGTGCTCGATTGATTTACATAGGGTTGTGGGAACTTTGTGTAGTAGACCATAGGGGGAATGGATGCTGAGGACTTCCCCAGAGTGTTTGTTTTACTGTAACGATGTGAGACCATAGGTAGAATGGATGTAAGTGCTTCCTCCGAGTGTTTGTAGTTCCTTGATGCTCGCCACAGGGGGAATTGGACGTTGAGTTCTTCCCTAGAGCAGCTATTAGTTACTGATATGAGACTATAGGGAGGAATTTATGGTGAGTACTTCCTCAGAGAGTTTGTGCTAAGCTGAACTGGAGGGGTTAGACTGTATGTACTTCCCAAAGGGTTGCTTGTACTTGTCTGGTTGAACCAAAGGGGTTATGCTGTGAGTACTCCCAGAGGGTTACCTGTTTTTGATTAGCTACTTACCTGCTATATGAAATTGAATGGAAATAGAACTATAAGAATGTTTGCGGCTGATTACTTCCTTGTTTACTGCTTCTCTTTATTTATTGCCTTCCATATATATTCACTGACTATTAGGCATTGATATTTGGGTGGTTTCCTACAAGGATTAGTCTCAAACCCTGTTTGGGTATTGATTTTGTGCCCAAATAGATTATATTGTTGCAGGTATAGATAATGGTAAGCGCCCTTCTACTTCAAGTACATGACTACTTTGGAGATAGAGATCATAGGACCAAGATGAGGCTTGTGATGATGAGGAGTTGTTTCTTGTTTTTATTTTGTACTTTGATTTAGTACTGTTTTCCAAGATTGTGACTTTTTTGGCTGTTTTCCTAGACTTATTTATCATGCATCATTTATATATGTTCTCTAGTTATTTATTCTTTAGTCTTCCACTTTTTACTGTTGTATGGTATTATACTGCTTCGTTTGTTTCTCTCTTTTTACTTCTACTGTGTTATTCTACCAATGAGTGCATAGTTACCCCACTATCACACCCAAGGACCTCATTATTATTTGGCAGCCTCAGGCATTTGGGGAAATGTACTTGAGTCCATGTGACCAACCGGGTACGGGGTACCTCTTGGCAGCTTCCAGAACTAGGATGGTAAAAAGTGGTATCAAAGGGATGCTTTTCTTCTATATTTATTGTTTGGAGCTTGTAGCCATGGATAGGAAGGAATATGTGCTTGGTATTAAGTTGTGCTTGGGAGTAGCTAACCCGTATACAGGGAAAAGCTAATTTACCTCATTATTGTAATTTTTCTGGTTTTTCAATTTTATAGTTTATTTGATTTCACCATTGGGTTATTAAAATGTTTTGTGATGTTATTGTTGATGTTATTGGGGTTCTATTTATGTTTCAACACAATGAGATGAGGTTATTCCATCCCATGCATCATATAGGCACTTGCTAGAAATCCCATGTCATGCATTCCTTCCATGCCATGTAGAGTGCATTAGTGATAAAATGTTGTTGTGATAGATTTTGTGCTAGATATTCATGTAGTTGTGATAGATGCCTAGATAGAATACATGTTGTTTGATAGGGTTTTAATTTGTGTAATGTTTGTTTGAATGAATGCCAAAAAAAAATTCTTGAGGTGTTATGGGCCCTCATGGACCAGAATTTGGTGGATCAATGCCTTGTTTTCCTTGTATATGACATGTATAAGATTCCAAGTTTTGATTCACGGAGAGTATGTATAGCATCCCTCCTTTTTTTCACATAAAATTTCATTACATTATACGAAACTGAGGATCTTTAAGGTTTAGTGTCTTGGAAATCAGGAACGTAATACATGAAACCAAAAAAAAATCTTCTTAAACACCTCAAAGGCTTCTCCTTATGTTTATCCTAGGTTCATTACTGCATCTCATATCCTAGGTACATACATCAAAAGAAAGGGTGAGCAGAAGGCCGAGTAAGGGAAATAAGGGAAACATTTAACATGTGAACTTGAGATACATCAATAAAGTCATGAAAATAATTTTAAGGCATGAGAATGAAATCATGAGGCATATCATAATAAAAATAATGTATTTCATAACTAGAAGATGTGGCTACAACATTTAACAAATAAAATAATTTCCGTTTCACCATGGTCCATCCTGAAGGTGTCAATAAAAATTACCAAGGTTATTCACCAAGGTATCAGTCAAAATGGCCATCTTTAGAGATTAAGTCTTTACCCAATGCATTGGAGCGGTATCAGGGTGAACCCTTAAATTCACCTTTATTATCATGTCATCCAAATATAAAATCATAAATCATTACATAAACAACCCATATAGCATAAAAGAAATGGGTTTCATTTCATAATCATAACGTTTTAAAAACTGCTTTAAAGACATGATCTTTATGTCAGTTTAAACCAACAGAAAAGGAAAGTAGGTCTCATGTTTGTAAATCCCAGAATTTAAAATAGATAATTTTGGTATATAGGTGAATACCCCTTTAGAAGAAAGAGCTTTGAGTATCCACATAATAAAATAAATGAATTTGAGAATAAGAGAGAGACATTTTGGGTCGGAAATTCTACAGCATAACAGCTATGTTACAAGGTTTTAGAAAACATTGAAAAGATAGGGGACATGGGTCAACCACTCATAAATGATCCATAAAACAGTAAGGGGACATAATATGAAGGATTTAAGAACATGGTAATGAAAATTTAAAGATATACCACATGAAATTAAGAACATGAAAGGAAGACAAAAATATGATTTCTCTTATGAAAAATTCGGCAGCCTAACGACGACACTTAAACTTCAACAAAAATGAATTAACGAGTTCAAATAGGGTCTCTCATCATATGAACATAAAAGATCAGTATGATAGATATATATATCATACCCAAACATAATAAAAAGGAACTTTAAAGACTTTACGTGAAAGTAGAACTTTGAAAATGAGAAAGGTGAAAGAATCCCTTAAAAATTCGCAAGCCTAACGGCATCACTTAAACTTCAAAAAAAATGAATTTACGAGATCAAATAGGATATCTCATCATATGAACATAAAAGATCAGTTTTATAGATATATATATCATACCCCAACATAATAAAGAGGAACTTGAAAGACTTGATATAAAAGTATAACTTTGAAAAATGAGAAAGGTGAATGAATCCCTTAAAAATTCGGCAGCCTAACGACATCACTTAAACATAAAAAAATGAATTGACGAGATCAAATAGGGTCTCTAATAATATGAACATAAAATATAAGTATTATAGATATAGAGATAATACCCCAACATAATAAAAAGTAACTTGAAAGACTTGACATGAAAGTAGAACTTTGAAAAATGAGAAAGTTTAATGAATCCCTTAAAAATTCGGCAGCCTAACGGCATCACTTAAACTTAAAAAAAATGAATTGACGAGATAAAATAGGGTCTCTCATAATATGAACAAAAAATATCATTATGATAGATATATATATCATAACCCAACATAATAAAAAGGAACTTGAAAGACTTGACATGAAAGTAGAACTTTGAAAAATGAGATAGGTGAAAGAATCCCTTAAAAGTCGGCAGCCTAACGGCGTCACTTAAACTTTCTTAATACGAATAGATGAGAAAAAGAGGGGGTCTATCATCATATGAACATGAAAGTCCAATAAGAGGAATATAATAGAATATACTCTAACATAATAGAATGCATCATAAAAGAAATGACATAAAAGATATTACTTGAAAAGAAAGAGAGAGGTAAGATCCCTTACCTTAAAACGTAACTCTTAAAACTCAATGGTTGGGACCTTGAGGGCTTGGTGGAACCTTAAGAGGACTCTGTGGGAGGAAATGAGACTATAGCTTCTTTGGGGGAGAGTTGGGAGTCGAATGGATGAGAGGATGGCTTGGTATTTATAGGGAAAGTGAGGGGACAAGGCATTTATGGCCAAGGGACACCTCATTGGTGGTTTTGGCAAAACAATGGGCTTTCCCATGGTATTTTCCCATGGTATTTCCCACATGGGTCCCCCATACAATAATTCATCACCTTTGGTCGGACAACACTTAAAATATCTCATGATAGCATCATGACAGAGTTATGATGTCATTTAACATACCGAAACTCTAAAACTGTATTTTCACTATTCATAAAAAATTCAACTTTCTCAGAAAAATCAAAAAATTTCACCTAAACCAAATATCGATGATCTGATTTTAAAAATGAACTCCATTTTATAAAAATAATTTTCTAAATATTTTTAATTTAATTTTTAAATAAATACACTATTCACTGAAAATTCATTCTTTTCAGAAAAATCCCCAAAAATTACCTTAACATAATATCGATGCTCTGAGTTCAAAAATGAAATCCAGCTTATAAAAATAATTTTATAAATATTATTAATTTAATTTTTAATTAAAACACACTATTCACCTGAAAAAACTAATACTTGACTAATAATTTATGAAATTGTTATTTATACATTTTATTGAATCACATTACTTAATCAAGGTGCCTCGATTATATTCATACTTTCTTTAAGTGAGATTACTAATCCATTTGGTCACATTATTAATCCTAAGCATAAAATCACTATTCATAATTTACTATTCATCAAAAATTAAGTTGATCTTATTAGACTCTAAATTTCGTACTAAACATAATTGTAGAAGACCATTTTTTGAAAATCATTACACATTTTTAATTATTTAAGGTTTACAAAAAACATTTTTTAAAATATTCTTTCTCTAAAATTCATCCAAAATATGCATACTATATTTATCCGGACAATTGAAAATTCATAAAATTCATCATAAGAAAAAATGTTTTTTTTAAACAAAGGATTACACAAGGTAGTTACGGTGTCCTTACATAGCCCCTTATCACACCAGCATATGACCTAAGTGTAAGGTGTTCTAAGGTGAGAGAATCTGAGGGAGGCTCGGCCAACATTGCACAAGTAGTAATTTCTATCAGTTTGAACTTCTCGTGAAGGAGATTCCCTTCTAGCTACACAAGATGAAGTTTGGCTTGGGTTTGGTCCAGACCAAAGCCCAGTGGTGCTACCTCCTTCCCAAGTTCTGTTAGATGGGCTTTGATTGGCCCGAGACTACTGGATGATGCCATCAAATCTCCTTTCTATATTAATTTACCAAGGTCACTTGTATTTAGAGACAAAAGACGCAACATTAAGTTGTCAACGGTCATACTGACTAACGGTCAAATAATAGTCCAAACCCAACAGTCTCATTTTATTTATACTCATGTTATCAAATGAAACAGTTTTGTTGAGTATAAAAAATAAAATAACACCCAAAATTAGGAAAAAAGATTTATTCAAAATTTTGGGTCGTTACAATCTTCCCCCCTTAAGAAATCACATCCTTGCAATTTTTAAAATTGGGTTTTGAAATCTCATTGAAAGACCCACATTGGAAAATGAGTCAGTAACACTATTACATTAAAAGATAGAAAAGGGAGTACAAAGGTCACCCAAGTTAACCCATACTAAGATTCCATGTTGGAAAACATGGATATGGAAAAAAACAAAGGGTCAAGTTCCAATGGAGAGTGATAGAAAACATGATTAGGAGAAAGTTAACAATAAGAAAATCACAAACATATGATGTGTGTAAATGGTCTTTGAATACCTAGTAGGAAACGTTAACAGACAACTTTTTTGTTTTACGTTCCTTTTCATAGTTTTGAGGAATTCATTTACTACATAGAATAAAAACATAAGGAAATATACCTACCTTCAAGTAGAGTTTCATCCTTTAATAAGTTTCTACCAAAACTAATCTTTTCTCCAAACGATGAGAATTCATAACTAATTGGTCTCATCAAAGCACAAGAATTATCTTATAGAGAATCACATAATCCACCAAATATTAACTATCTATTTCTTCTATCTTTAAACATTATCTGAAATACAGAAAGGGTAAGATAAAACAACTCTTCCAAAATAAAGAACCCCAGAGGAAGGGAAACTACTATAAATCTTCAAAGTTCCACGGTACTACCCAAAGTTCATCATAGAACATTCCATAAATAACTTTCCTTAAAATTCCTCAAAATAAACCAAACTAAGATTCAAACCCAAATACAAGATGTATTTGATAACATATTCTTCCAAGATAAATTTTATCGCTCATCTCCAAACAACATCAACCACTCCTAACATCTTATAACAAAAGTAGCTAACCTAAACATATTTTACCCAAGATAGGTTAATCATTTCCATATGTAACCTAAATTACTATAAGTCCACCTTAAATACATCTATTCTCAAAATAAAATTCAACCTTTACTCCTCAATGAAAATACCGTAGTAATCTATTTACCTCGATCAAATAGGGTTCCCAAAATAGTGAACGTCTTCCAAAATAATAATCATCTTTTAATCCCCTAATCATAACTGTCATATTAATACGGAAATCATCACATTTCCTATCACATTGGTTGTTGTGACATGTTCTTCCATTTCCTACCATTAACTAAGAAAATAAAGTACAATTAGGGGCTTAAATAGTTAGCCAATAATCATGAAAAGGAACTTAAATCATATAAGGATAACTTATAGAAGAAAATTATACCCTAACTTGTGATCCCCTAGGTTCCAATCTAGGTTATCCATGATCATATATTCTTATGTGAATCTTTATTTTATTTTATCTTTGTTCCTTTAATAATGGTTCATACTAAGCTTATGAATTTACCAAATCATATCCCCCGAGAGTGTCGTAACCAAGAGTGCAGC
Source organism: Viscum album (assembly GCA_963277665.1). Taxonomy (NCBI): domain Eukaryota; kingdom Viridiplantae; phylum Streptophyta; class Magnoliopsida; order Santalales; family Viscaceae; genus Viscum; species Viscum album. The sequence goes on along the minus strand of OY728140.1, from coordinate 370,086,007 downwards.
AAGGCCCATTTTCGTGTACCAAATCCCGTTTGAGTCTAGCTCAAAGCAGTGTTTTTGGGTTTTACCCCTATGTACATCTGTTCCAAATCCACCTCTACCTGCTCGTATCTAGACATGTATGTATTTGTTTGGAAACACCTTACTCAATACTCACCAAAATACTAGGAAGAATTTCTTTATTTAAACTTTTCTATAGGGTTCTTTCTAAAGATTTAATATCCTAATTTCCAAAAATAACTAAACCATCATTCGATACCAACTATAGAATCCCGCCTTTTTGTCACATAAACATTCATTACATTATACGAAACTGAGGATATTTAAGGTTTAGTGTCTTGGAAACCAGGAACTTAATACATGAAACAAAAAAACCATTCTTCTTAAACACTTGAAAGGCTCTTCCTTATGTTCATCCTAAGTTCATTACTGTATCTCATAACCTGGGTACATACATCAAAAGAAAGGGTGAGCAGAAGGCCTAGTAAGGGAAACGAGGGAAACATTTAACATGTGAAATTGAGATATATCAATAAATTCATGAAAAGAACTTTAAGGCATGAGAATGAAATCATGATGAATATCATAATAAAAATAACGTATTTCATAACTAGAAGATGTGGCTACAACATTTAACAAAGACAATCATTTCTATTTCACCAAGGTCCATCCCCAAGGTGTCAATAAAAATCACCAAGGTTATTCACCAAGGTATCAGTCAAAATGGTCATCTATAGAGATTAAGTCTTTACCCAATAAATTGGAGCAATATCAGGGCACACCCTTAAATTCGCCTTTATTATCATGTGAGACACATATATAATCATCAATCATTTCATAAAAAACCCATATAGCATAAAATAAATGGGTTTCATTTCATAATCACGACGTTTTAAAAACTGCTTTAAAGACATGATCTTTATGTCACTTTAAACCCACGGAAAAGGAAAGCGGGTCTCATGTATGTAAATCCCAGAATTTAAAATAGAAAATTTTGGTATATAGGTGAATAACCCTTTAGAATAAGGATCTTTGAGTATTCACTTAATAAAATAAATGAATTTGAGAATAAGAGAGTGACATTTTGAGACGGAAATTCTGCAGCATAACGGCTATGTTGCGAGGTTCTAGAAAACATTGAAAAGAGAGGGGACATGGGTCACCCCTCATAAATGATCCATAAAATACTAGGGGGACAGAATATAAAGGATTTATGAACATGGTAATGAAATTTTAAAGATATACCATATGAAATGAAGAACATGAAAGGAAGACAAAAATAAGATTTCTCTTATGAAAAATTCGGCAGCCTAACGACGCCACTTAAACTTCAACAAAAATAAATTGACGAGATCAAATAGGGTCATCATCATATGAACATAAAAGATCAGTATGATAGATATATAGATCATACCTCAAAATAATAAAAAGTAACTTTAATGACTTTACATGCAAGTAGAACATTGAAAAATGAGAAAGGTGAATGAATCTCTTAAAGATTTGGCAGCCTAACGACATCACTTAAACTTCAAAAAAAATTGAATTGATGTGATCAAATAGGGTATCTCATAATATGAACATAAAATATCAGTATGATAGATATAGAGATCATACCCTAGCATAATAAAAAGGAACTTGAAATACTTGACATGAAAGTAGAACTTTGAAAATGAGAAAGGTGAAAGAATCCCTTAAAATTCGGCAGCCTAACAACGTCACTTAAACTTTCTTAAAATGAATAGTTGAGAAAAAGAGGGGGTCTATCATCATATGAACATGAAAAGGGAATTAATAGGAATATAAAATAACATCCCCCAACATAATATAATGGAGCATAAAATAAATGACAAAAAAGAGATTACTTGAAAAGAAAGAGAGAGGTAGGATCCCTTACCTTAAACCGTAACTCTTAAAACTCAAAGGTTGGGACCTTGAGGGCTTGGGGGAACCTAGAGAGGACTCCATGGGAGGTAATAAGACTAGATCTTCGTTGGGGGATAGTTGGGAGTCGAATGGATGAGAGGATGGCTTGGTATTTATAGGGAAAGTGAGGGGACAAGGCATTAATGGCCAAGGGACAACTCATTGGTGGTTTTGGAAAAACCATGGGCTTGACCATGGTATTTGCCCATGGTACTGGCCACATGGGTCCTCCCATACAATAATTCATCAACTTTGGCTAGAAAACACTTAAAATATCTCATGACATCATCATGACACAGTTATGATGTCATTAAACATACTGAAACCCTAAAACTGTATTTTCACTATTCATCGAAAATTCATCTTTCTCAGAAAAATCCCAAAATTTCACCTTAACCAAATATCGATGCTTTGATTTCAAAAATAAACTCCATTCTATAAAAATATTTTTCTAAATATTTTTCATTTAATTTTTAAATAAATAAACTATTCACTGAAAATTCATTTTTTTCAGAAAAATCCCCAAAAATTACCTTAACATAATATCGATGCTCTGAGTTCAAAAATGAAATCAATCTTATAAAACTAATTTTCTAAATATTTTTAATTTAATTTTTAATTTAAAAACACTATTCACTTGAAAAAACTAATAATTGACTAATAATTTAGGAAACCGTTATTTAACCATTTTATTGAATCACATTACATAATCAAGGTGCCTAGATTATATTAGTACTTTCTTTAAGTGAGATTACTAATACATTTGGACACATTACTAATCCTAAGCATAAAATCACTATTCATAATTTACTATTCATCAAAAATTATGCTGATCTTATTATACTCTAAATTTTGTACTGAACATAATTGTAGAAGACCATTTTTTGAAAATCATTACACATTTTTAATTATTTCAGGTTTAGATAATTTTTTTTAAAATATCCTTTCTCTAAAATTCATCAAAAATATGCATACTATATTTATCTGGATATTTGAAAATTCATAAACCTAATCATAAGAAGAAATCCAAATTTTTATTTAAAACAAAAGATTACACAAGGCAGTTACGGTTTCCTTACATAGCCCCTTATCACACCAGCATAGGACCGAAGTGTAAGGTGTGCTAAGGTGAGAGAATCTGAGGGAGGCTCAGCCAACATCGCACGAGTAGTAATTTATATCAGTTTAAAATTTTCACGAAGGCGATTCTGTTCTAGCTTCACATGATGAATTTCGGCTTTGGTTTTGTCCGGAGCAAAACCCAGTGGTGCTACCTCCTTCCCAAGTCCCATTAGATGGGATTCGATTGGCCTGAGACTACTGGATGAGGCCATCGAATCTCTTTTATATATTAATTAACCAAGGTCACTTGTATTTAGAGACAAAAGTCACAACATTCAGTTTTCAACAGTCATACTGACTAACGGTCAAATAATAGTCAAAACCCAACAGTCTCCTTTTAATTATACTCATCTTATCAAATGAAACAGTTTTGTTGAGTATGAAAAATAAAATAACACACAAAATTAGGAAACGAGATTTATTCAAAATTTTGGGTTGTTACAGTATGAGCCCTCACGGATCGGAATTTGGCATTATAATGTTCGTTCGCTATTTTTATGGGTTCCAGAGTAGTTTCTGAGGCTTACTGTCTGGAAAAACCCAGAATATACGGCGTGTAATGATGAAAACATGCCATGTGTCCTTCTATTCGAGAAGGAACTATTTTTCATAAGCACACGCCGTGTACTGTATGTACACACCGTGTAGTCTCTAACCGTGTTACTGACTATGTGGGCAGAAACACGGGGTTGGGAAATCTTGGTAAAACACACCGTGTGGTGTAGACCATATGTCCACCCGTGTGACTAACAACACTGATGGATAAATCATAGCTTATACATGCCATGTCATGTTTGAACATGCCATGTAGTGTAACCCGAGTATTTGTCCATGTATCAAACAATACGGGTTGGTGAAATCATTCAAGTACACTCCATGTCCATATGGAATACGCCTTTTAGAGTGAGAAATGTAATTGGTCGTGTGACTAAAAACATAGGTTGGTGAAATTCGTCTAGTACACATCGTGTCTGACACTAGCACGCCGTTTGGATTAGCTATTTAAGATAAATCAGGAAGGGGAATAGGATTCAAGTACACATCATGTGTTAAGAAAACACGCCGTGTGTATAGGGTGTTACACGACTAGTTTTGGAAGAAGTTCACGCCCATGTGAAGGATTAAGGGAACGTGTAGTGTAGGCAGTATACACACCGTGTATCTGTCTTTTGAAAAAAATGAATGCTTTATTTCTCTTGTACCCTTCTTACACTTCTAGTATTCATTCCTTGATAATCCTGATCTAAGGTGTGTGCTTGACCTTGCAGAGTCATGCTACTGAGACATCCTCCGGTTGTGCACCAGATTCAGGGTGGTGATCAGACACTAGACATGGTTGATCAAGGACTACGTGTAGATCCTCCATTCATGACAGTCTTGGCACCAGCCGCCATTCCGGACATGTGTGCTGACACATAGTTCCGAGAGGGCTTTATGAGGTTCATGCAGACCTTCCGCGGAGTACTGCATCCTACCCCTTCTATGGAAGAGTTGACGTGGGTTTTCCAGCAGCAACATCCTCCCACCTTCATAGGGTGAGAAGTACCTCATACTGTAGGGTCATGGTTAGAAACCATGCTTTCTATCTTCGAGCATCTGGAGACTCCTTCAGAGAGGATGGTGAATCTAGCTACATATAGGCTTCATGATTCATCCAAGAGATGGTGGGATGTGATCTCATAGGTGGGATGCCAGCATGTTATGGCTTGGGATGAGTTCCAGTGTGCCTTCTATGACAACTTTTATCTGGAGACTTTGCGGGTCGATCGAGCCCAATAGTTCATGAGTCTGGAGAAGGGTACTCTTTTAGTTATGGAGTATTCTTCTCGCTTCACTGAGCTGCAGTGCTTCGCACCTATCCTAGAAGTTGATGAGTTATTCCTGGTAAAGAATATTGAGGATGGTCTTAGGAATGACATCCAATCTCATGTGAACATCTTCAGGTTGACTTCCATCACTTATATTTTCAACTTGGCACTGATCACGGAGTGAAATATGAGGAATTATGGAATTCTAAGCCATGGTGGCTCGACATCCAGGGTAATTATCTCTCCTACTGACAGCAGTAAGCACCATAAGGAGTCTTCATGTGGAGATCCGAGGAGATGATATACTTCTTCTGGTATCTAGGTGGTGTGCTACCAGTGTGGAAAGAGTGGTTATACGAGGCCACATTTCCCAAGAGACCCATTGGAGTGTCGATCATGCGGAAAGATGGGCCATATTTAGCGCTTCTGTTAGTTCCTTTCACCAGAAGCTGGTGACAGGAGTTCTTCTATGACTCATCATTCAAGAGAATCACCACCAGTTCCTCATCAGTTTCGAAACTGGAGTTCTTCCAGCCATTCAGGCTGAGTTGGAGGTCGCATCTGTGGTAGCCAGTCACTAGGATTTCAGTGACAGCAAGGTCGATCCACTTAGTGTGGTCAGGAAGGGTCATAGGGTAGCGGTATAGGTCAGACATTATAGGATATGTTGTTATTCTCATAATGGACGGGTTAGTTACCTTTTAGGCATTTGTCGATTTCCATCGCCGTAGGGTGAGTTTCACATCACCCGAAGGCAGATCGTTTCTTCATAAGGGTGAATGGGATGTTCATGAAAGTAGACCGAGACCTGAGCATCATGGGTGGGGAAGAGTTACAGCCCAGATTTCTAGTCTATATCTGGATGACCAGGGGACTTCACAATTGAATTTTCCTCTAGTGGTGGATTGTTTTAGGGATGTATTTCTAGAGGAATTTTCAGGTTTTCCTCTGAAGTGAGAGGTGGAATTTTCCATTGATCTTGTGATAGGAGAAGCACTGGTGTCCATTATTCCTTATAGGATGGATACACAAGAGTTGAAGGAGCTCAAGAAGTAGTTTGAGGAGTTGTAGGCAAAGGTTTTTATATGACCCAGTACTTCTCCTTGGGGTTCGCCCATCCTGTTTTCGAATAAGGTGGACTGTACTCTCTAGCTTTTTGTGGATTATCGAATGTTGAACTAGTTGATGGTTAATAAATGGTATCCCTTACTGAGGATTAATGATCTATTTTATCTGCTTTGACGAGCCCGGGTGTTCTTGAAGATTGACATGAGATATAGTTAACATCAGTTGCATGTTAGACCATCAGATGTACCTCTTACATCCTTTTGAAGTAGGTATGGTCTATAAGAGTATTAGGCTATGTCGTTCGGTCTCACGAACGCACATGTAGTCTTCATGGCACTAATGAACCAAGTGATTTATCCATACTTGGATTCTTTCATGGTAGCCTTCGTGGACGATATCTTGGTGTACTCTCACCCTCGACATGACCATACTACCCATCTTGAGATTGTTTTGAGTACACTGAGAGAGAATCAGTTATATGTTAAGATCTCAAAATGAAACTTTTGGATGGACCAGATTCACTTCTTGGGTCATGTTATCTGAGAGATAGGATTATCTGTAAACCCATAGAAAGTGAGAGCAGCAGTTTCCTAAGAGAAACCAAGGAACGCCTTTGTGGTACAAATTTTTATAGGGCTGGATGGATACTACATATATTTCATATAGGACATTGCACACTTAGCAGCGCCACTGACAATCCTGACTAGTGAGAAGTACTTGTGGTCAAATTCTTGGGAGTAAAAATTTCAAGAGTTGAAAGGAAGGTTGACTTCATAACCTATACTAGTATTTCCAGAGTCGGGAATGAGCTATAATATGTTCTGTGATGCATCAGGTATCATGCTGGGAGTAGTTCTTATATAGGGGAAGGATTCGTTGTGTACGGGTCTCGGTAGTTAAGGCCACATGAGAGGAACTACCCAACGCACGATCTCGAGCTGGCTGCAGATGTGAATGCTTTACCCTATGGGAGACAATATCTTCTGAGAGATAATTTTGTGGTTTTCACTAACCACAAAAGTCTCAAGTATATCTTCTCTCATCATGACCTAAATTTGAGGCAGAGAAGGTGGGTTGAGTACCATCAGTACTTCGACTTTTTTCTTGCCTACACGCCTAGGAAAGGCAACTCAGTGGCTGTTGTGCTGAACAGGAGGACTCTGATTCAAGTAGTTCAGGAGTCCAGTAGTGAGTGGATGCTTATGGCTCTATTCTATGAGATGAATTTGGAGGTGCACGACAGACAGTGGCAAATGTTTCTTTCTTTTGTAGCTGTTACCTCTAATATTCTTGATCGAGTGCGAATGAGGAAACTATCAGATTCTGAAGGCCTATTCTAACGGGAAAGTGTGTCAGGAGAGGACCCTATTCTTGTATAGACCATAGGAGAGGATGAGATCATGTGTTTTTAAGGGCGTGTATGGGTGTCAGCAGACATGTTCAAGGAGCTGATGCAGGACTTTCATTCCATTGTTTGGGAAGTTCATCCTAGTGTCACCATGATGTATTGTGATCTACACCATTAGTATTGGTGGCCAGGTATGAAGAGAGATATTATTGGTTATGTGATGAGGTTTTCCACCTGTCAGCAGGTGAAGGAGAATCATCAGCGACCAGTTGGGATTTTATTGTTTTTACCCATTCCCGAGTGGAAGTGGAATGATGTCGTGATGGATTTTGTGATAGGTTTGTCAAGGTCGCCTCGAGGGAATGATGTAGTATGGGTCATCGTTGATAGAATCACAAAGGTTTCTCACTTTTCCCGATCAAATAGACCTTAAGTGTTGATGAGATGGGATGTTATTACACCCGAGAGATTTTTTGTTTACATGGAGTCCCGCGCTCCATTGTTCCAGACAGGGATGCACATTTTACTTCTCGGGTCTGGCAGGGACTTAAGAGGGCTTTGGGTACATAGGTACTTCTGAGTACAGCATACCATCCCCAGGCAGATGGCCAATCCAATCGTATGATTCAGGTTCTTGAGGACATGCTCCGAGCATGCATCCTGGATTTTGGTGGTTCATGGGAGAAGAACACACCACTTTTGGAGTTTGCCTACAAAAATAGTTTTCATGCAACTATTCAGATGGTACCTTATGAGGTTTTGTACGATAGGACATACCAATCACCCTTATGTTGGATGGATGTAGGAGAGGAAAATATGCTAGGACCTCATCTTGTCTAGGAGACCACAGAGCAGGTAGAGTTGATTCGGAAGAGGATGGATATTGCACAGTCTCGATAGAAGTCTTATACTGATCGACGGAGATGACCTCTGGAGTTCGAGGATGGAGATTACTTTTTCCTGCATGTCACACCGAGGTTGGGTCACAGGAGGATTAGGATACAAGGTAAGATTTCACCATGGTATGTCGGGCCGTTTGATGTTTTAGAGGGAATCAGGACGGTTGCATATCGTTTGTAGTTACCTTAGAGGTACTGGGATATGCACGATGTCTTCCATGTTTCTCAGCTTCGACGTTACTTCTCAGACCCATCTCCTATTTTCCAACATGAGCAGGTTGAGTTAGAGGTGGATTCCTCGTTCGAGGAGAATCCTATCTGGATTGTTGGTCAAAGTGTGAAGGTTCTCTGTGGTCAGTTTGTTCCTATAGTACGAGTGCTATGGTAGCATGGGCAAGTACAGGATGAGACCTGGGAGAGGGAGGCCGATGTACAATCTCAATGGCCAGATCTTTTCGAGGATTATTCTCCAACGTCGCCTTGCTAGGGAAATTCGGGGATGAATTTCTTTAAGGGGGAAGTTTGTAAGAACCTGGATCTTCTTTCTAGGTATGTTTCCCTTTTTCTAGTTTTTTGAGAAAAATGAGTTTTTTGGAATTTTCTTAAGTACATGTCATGTACTTTATAAGTGCATGTCATGTACTCGGTTACCGTGGGTAGCCGTGTGTTGGTCGTGAAACGGTCGTGCACATGGCCGTGTGTGGTGACCTGGAGGCCACCTAATTCGGGGTCTGGTTAAGGCATGTACATGTCTTGTACTTATAAAGTACATGTCGTGTACTTTATTTTTTTCATTAAATAGACTGGGGTTGCATCTAATTGACAGAACACACTTCTTCTTTGCCTTCTTCGTCTGAGAGCGTCCGTATGGCACAGATCTTTGCCGATCCCCTGATCGAGCATCCATTCTCCGATTTTACCGTCGTTGATTACATTGGGATTGCCACAGTAATCTCTTCCTTCTTCTAGAGCTGTGTTTCCTGATTCGTCCTCTTTCAAGAGTTATACTCAGTTGAGCGTTTTTAGTATTTTTGTAGATCTAAGATGTTCTTGGGAGATTCAAGGCTTGAGGTTCATGTATATCGATCTCACAAGGCCTAGGTAGGTGGTTTGTGCCTTTCTGTCGATAGTCTTTGAGTTATATATGCAAAAGTGCCCAATACTCTTGTTCGGGGTATTGCATTTTTACAGTTGTATCCCTTTAATTGCCTGCTATGATTGTATGCTTGAGTAGAGGTTAATTGAATGTGAATAGGGTTAATTTCTATGCATTGGATGTGTTTTCCCATTCATGTTTTTTATGACCATTTGGTCTTGCTTATCATGTTAGACTGTTGTACCTTCCATTTCTAGTGTTGATAGGATCGATCGATCTTTTATCTGACATGTTGTTATGTTGTAGACTGTTTAACCAAGTAGTTCTTGAGGTATAATTATTCCGTTACATATCGATGTCCTCGATTGACTTACATAGGGATTTGGGAACCTGGTGTAGTATAACATAGGTGAAATGGACGCTGAGGGCTTCCCCATAGTGTCTGTTTTACTATTACGATGTGAGACCATAGGGGGAATGGACGTAAGTGCTTTCTCAAGGTGTCTGTAGTTCCTAGATGCATGCTACAGGGGGAATTGGATGTTGAGTGATTCCCTAGAGCACCTATTAGTTACTGATATGAGACTATATGGTGAATTAATGGTGATCTCTTCCTCAGAGAGTTTTTGCTAAGCTGAACCAGAGGGGTTAGACTGTGTGTACTTCCATGAGGGTTTCTTGTACTTGTTTGGTTGAACCAGAGGGGTTAGGTTGTGAGTACTCCCAAAGGTTTACCTTCTATTGATTATCTAATCACATGATATATGAAATTGAATGCAAATTAAACTATAGTATTGTTTTCTACTGAGTACTTCCTTGTTTACTACTTCTCTTTATTTATTGTCTGCCATATATATTCCATGACTGTTAGGAAAAAAATCTTTGGGTGGTTGCCTACTGGGATTAGTCTGACACCCTGTTTGGGTCATGCTTTTGGAACCAAAATTATTATATTGTTGCAGGTATAGATAAGGGAAACCGCCCTTCTACTTTAGGTACTTGACTGCTTTGGAGCTGGATAGAATGGGACCAAGCTAAGGATGGTGATGATGAGGAGTTGTTTCTTATTTTTCTTTTTTACTTTGGTTTACTACTTTTTTCCAGCATTGTGACTTATTTGGATATTTTCCTAGACATATGTATCATTCATAACTTATATATGTGCTCCAGTTATTTATTCTTCAGTCTTCTGCTATTTACTGTTGTATGGTATTATAATTCTTCTGTTGTTGATATCTATTTACTTCCACTGTGTTACTCTACCAATGAGGCCATAGTTTCCCCACCATCACACCCAAGGCCCTAGTTGCTAGTTGGCAGCCTCTAGAATTCGGGGAAATTCTCTTGAGGCCATGTGACCAACCAGGTACGGGGCACCTCTTGGCGACTTCCGGAACAGGGACGTTACATAAATGATCTATAATGAGAGATACAATCCATGAACAAATTCATAATGAATTAAAATAAAGGAAGTATAACATGATTTTTAGGAAGAATAGTCCCACAAACTTCTATCGTAGGGGAGTTATAGACATCATATGTGGTCATCCTGCCATTACAATTTTTCACTATGAACTAAATATCTATTATTGAGGTGGTGATGTGATACCCTTAGAAAGTTATTCATATATAAAAGAGTGGTTAAAACCAGAATCAAATAAAACATTGGAAATTATAAACCGAATGATAAGTATACTATTCACCACATCTCTAGGAACTTCCATGTTGGCTGTAGTAATATCATAAGCTTGGATTTCTCTCCTTGGATTCTTTTTTGGAATATGCCTTTATATTTGTTGAATTAGTTTAAATTGTGACCCATCCACATACAGTTAAGGTATTGTAATATGAGGGTTTCTCCCTTAACCTTATATTCATGAGCATGATGGCCATTTTCCCTAAACTTGAATCAAAATAATTTTCCCTTTAATCATGTATCAAGGTGTTTCTTTCCACAAGTATCATATCTTGTAAAATTCCCATTTATCTTATTCCCATTATCAATTTTCTTCCCTACTATTCTCTTTATATATGTATTTACATTAATTCCATAAGACATGGATAATTATTTCTTTTTCTTGAAAGCACATGATACTATAACCCCATATGATGGGAATGATTGTGAGAATAGTCCCCTTTGAAATATTATCTTTAACATGTCAAATAAATGGTCAATCTTGTTATTTTGATTATGTACATAATCCAAAGAATTTATTTCTAACCTTGTAAAGTTAGGTTAATACTTATAAATATTTTCAAAATTATTTTATCTCAAACATAATAAATTTCTCTCCATATATGCCCGTTCTTCATGAGGAAAATATTTTTCCCAGAAAAGTTCCTTAAAATAAATCCACTCCATGCCCTTTATTTCATCCCCATCCTTGCTTTTTTGAATCATTGGCTACCATTAATCTAAATCCCTTGAGAGATGATAAACTTCTATGATAAACTTATCCATTTCATTACTTCCCGAAGTGATAAACATCATCTCTATTGAATTTATCTATTTACCATCTACAAATATATTTGTATTACAATTGAATGATAGAGGTTACTGATGAATGAAGAGGACTGATATTGTTAAATGACATTATATATTAGTATAATTCTCAATATAGGTATGGTTATTAGACATAACCTGATTAGCTAACCAAATATAGTTATAATTTGATTATCTCTAGGTATAGCTCCAACTCTATCTCAATTATATTTCCCAAGAATGGAAATAACAACATGTATTATGTGCATTGATAAAAAAAGTTATTCCTTCCTCTAGGAGTAATTTATTAAGAATGTCATGCACTACATTAGATCATAAAATCATGAATCATAAATTATAACTTCTAAAATAGTGAAACACATTAAATAAATTGAAAAGTCTATGCATATCCAATCCCAGAACCAGAAACTAGGTTTATTTGAAATTAATCTAAAAATAAATAAAAATATGTTCAAAACCTTCATAATTTTTTGTAATGAAAATTTTAATTAACCTAGTAATATCCCGCATGAGTGTCAAACCAGGTATGTGTTAAGTAAACACTCACTATGCACTAGAATTATGGACATTGTTGGACTCCTCATGTTTTAATCATGTTTTAATAATCAAAAATCTTATTTAATCATGTATTAATGTCTCTAAATCTTATTCAATCTTGATCATGTGTATTTATATCTAACGTGTCCTCATACTTTAAGTAGAGCCAAGAAATATCATAATTGCTCTATATTTAGTTTACTTACATTATACTATCTTCAATATACTCTCAGAATACCTTCTTTAACAAATGCTTAAGTCTAATTCTTTCTATTGTCATCTTTATTTAAGTCTGAAAGCAGTTACTTTGGAATGTCTACGACACCGTGAGTATGCCACTGGCTATGTATTTCTGGCATCCTGAACCAAGACACTGTGAAGTCAGACACAGTGAATCAAGACACCGTGAAGCCAAACACCGTGAACAAGACATTGTGAAGCAAGACACCATGAAGCAAGACACGGTGAAGCCAGACACCATGAACAAGACACCGTGAACAAGACACCTTGAAGCAAGACATCGTGGAGCAAGAAACCGTGAATCCAGACAGTGTGAACAAGACACCATGACCCTGATACATCGTGACCATGAGAAACCCTGACACTCAGACACCATGATCAACCTAGACACTGTGTGAAGGTGACGTTGTTTCTATAAATTATTGTGACACCATTTCTAAAACTACTTTTTTGTTTTTCAATTTAATTTCTAATGGTCATATTTGATGAATTTAATGTATTGACATAATTAATGTTTCATTGTAGAGATATCATCAAACAGTATGAGGTATGAGGTATAGAACACATGCAACCTTTCAGCTCCAACACGTGCATTCCAAGTTAAAAGTGAAGTGTGGCCAAGAATCATAACGCACAATACAGAAGAAAAAAAAGAAAGGCAGTGAGCACAAGAATGTAGAACATACTTGGAATAAGTTTTATAAGAAAAGGCACGATGCATGTAACTTGAGACGATTGGACACAAAAAGCATATTTGATTCCTAAAGAACATCTTCACTCAACTAAACCTCACATAGAATAAAAGAAGAACCGCGACACTCTTTTTCCCACACAACATCTAGATAAGGACTCAAAGATTCATCTACTTCAATCCAATGAAGTTCGGAACTACATTGACATCACACAAGAGCATTCTAAACTCATCTCTATTTTATTGTTCAACTGTGATCATCCTTTTCTCTACATTACAAGCAGTGTGTGCTTCTCTGTGTTTGAAGACACACAGAATCCTAAGCTAAACTGAAGGATTTCTAAATCCTCACTCAATACTTCCCTTACACTCTTATATCCCACTGAGGATAGTGGTAGATGTCTGAGGACATGGACAGCCTGTGAGCTATTGTTATTATTTCTTTCTCACACATAACTGTGGTAGAGGTATAAAGACCTGGATAGTCTAAATACTATTGTAAACCCCGATCCAGGGTGTTAATGAAAGTTTTATATAAACATTTTGAGAGGACTAAGTCTCAGCTTGAGACTGAACCTCTTGGTTAAAACTTCTGTGCATATTTATTTTTTGTTTCAACTATTATCTATATTCCGCAGCAAAGTACATTAAATATATATCTATTTCAAAGTACCTCAGATAGTTAAATTAGTAAGTGTTTTTATTTATTGTAAACTAGAAGGTTAGCTTCAAAAGAAAATCTAATCTTCAGATTAGATTAACTGAGAACTAATAAATCTCTTGAGAACCTGACTGAACCTTTACTATATTACAAATTCACTACAGTTTAACTTGTTTTAAGAATTGGAGGATTTTATTACATATCATTTAAACATAAAATTTTAATTGGAACTCAATTCACCCCCCCCCCCTCTAGAGTATCCACTCTGACCAACATTTGGTATCAGAGGTTTGGTAAAAGTTTTTTAAAACTCTCTATTTGTGAAAAGCTTTCAGCTATGATTTTAGTTGTATCTTAAAGATCGTAAAATTTCTATTATTCCTAAATTTTTATCTCTTTAAAGGCATTTGTTAAAACCTAATTATGGATAACAGATTAGAAGGTGTAGCTACCAACATGCCACCCTTCTTTAATGGTGTAAATTATGCACAATGGAAAATCAAAATGAAAATTCATTTAGAAAGTATGGGATTTGACATTCGGACTGTTGTAGAGACTGAATATAAGATTCCAGACACTATTATACCTACTTGGGATGAACCTACGAATGATACTTACCACAATAATTTTAAAGAAATGAATGCCCTTTATTGTGCTTTAGAAGATGAATAATTTAATCGAATACCTGCTTATAAGACTGCTTATGAAATATGGGATACTTTGGCTGTTTCCCATGAAGAAACAACCAATGTCAAAGAAATGAGACTAAATAAAATCACGATTAAGTATGATAATTTTAAAATGAAATATGATGAATCAATTTCTCATATGTATCTCAGGTTTAATGAGATATTTAATACAATGATCTCACTGGGAAATGTTGTTCCATCAAAAGAACAAATCATGAGGATACTAAGATGGATGCCAGAAAGATGGAGAGGCACATCATTGTCAATAAGATAATCATGTGACATTGGCATGATACCTGTTAAGAATCTGATTGTAAAGTTGATGATGTATGAAGAAGAATTGATGGTAAACAACGAAGAAGAAGATGAACCAAGAAAGAAATCAGTAGCATTCTAGACCTCTGCTTCAAAAATCAAGGACAAAGAGAAAATTCAAGCTGAAAGTGAAAGTTCAAGTAGTGAATAGAGTGCATTTGACAGTGATGTTGAAATGGATTAGATAGCCAGAAGATTTAAGAAGTTTTATAGGAAAAAGAAGTTTTTCAGAAAATAAAATTACAAGGGAAAATATGACAATAAAGGTCATTGGAAGAAGGATTGGAAAAAGATTGATAAAATTGATGACATAGTCTTCTACGAATGAAAGAGGAAAGGTCATGTGAAAGCTGACTGTCCGAAGTTAAAACACAAGAAGAAATATGAGTACGAGGAAAAAAATACAAGAAAGCTATGAAAGTAATCTAGGAGTGCTTCAGAAGAAAGTTCAAGTGATTTTGATTCCACTCAGGTTGAAAAATATCAAAAAGAAAATATGTGGTTCATGACAAACACATATGAGGTAACATTGGATACTCTTGATTTAAGCTCTATTTATTCTGGAGGTGATTCTGATTCTGATGCAGAAAAAATGTCTAGTGAAGAATTATTTGAATACTATAATATGCTAGAGGATACCTGCAATGAGCTGAAAGACAAGTATAATGCCTTAAAGAAACATCACGCTTTAACTAGCACTGTCAAATCAGTACTGGAAGTAGAAAAAGAAAAGAATGCTCAACTACTCAAAGAGAATACTGAACTGAAATTATCTAATGAGCAAATCAAGAAAGATTTAGAAAAAATTACTAATGGAAAGGACACTCTTACAAAAATTCTAGGAAAACAAGTAGCACCAAAATATACTACCGATTTAGGATATCATCCTGGACAAAGACAGATTACAAAGAATAGATTTATTCCTAAATCTGGATAGTATGCTGCTAGTTCTAGTTATGAAAATTATTATGTCTCAACTAGCTACTCAAATAGTTATAGATCAAACAATGTTTATCTTTAATAATATTTTATAACTACTAATTATATGAAACCCATTAGACAAATTTGGATACCAAAAGTTCTGCTTGCTAACCTGTCTGGACCCATGAAAATATGGGAACCAAAATCGTTTTCTATCTAAAATTGTGTTGTAGGAAACCTACTTAAAAAGTTCCTATAGGAAGACATGGTACTTGGATAGTGGATGTTCAAGACATATGACAAGAGACTTTTCATGTTTTTAAAAGCTTAATCAAAGTTGATGGAGGATATGTCACCTTTGGGGATAACTCAAAAGGAAAGATCATCGGCTTATAGTAGATTGGTAACACTGATTCAATTTTAATTTCTAATGTTTTATTTGTATATGGATTAAAATTTAACTTGTTAAGTATTTCTCAGCTCTGTGATGATGGTTTTAATGTTAAATTTGAAAATCATTCTTGTAATGTCATTAATTCTAAAAATGTTTTAGTATTTTCTTCCTTAATAAATGAAAATGTATATGTTGTAGATTTTAATTCTTTAGCTACGAAAAATATTACCTATTTAAATTCCTTTCATAAATAATCTTGTCTTTGTCATAGAAAACGTGGACATTGTAATATACACTCACTTAGAAAATTGACTAGGAAGAACTTAGTTAGAGACCTACCTAAACTTGAATTCCCAGCTGAAAAAGTTTGTAATCCCTGTCTAAAGGAAAAGTAACATAAAGTTTATTTTAAATCAATGAACGAAGTTTCAACTTCTCAACCTCTCGAGTTGGTTCACATGGACTTCTTTGGACCTTCTAGAGTTTCTAGTTTAAATGGTAAGCACTATGTTTATGTTCTAGTAGATGATTTTTCTAGATATAGTTCTGTATATTTTCTATCTCACAAAATTGAAGCATGTTCATACTTTATTAAATATTCCAAGTCTATAAGGAGCCTTAGTGGACTTAGGATCAAGACCATGAGAAGTGATCATGGTCGTGAGTTTTAAAATAAATATTTTGAATCTTATTTCTCAAACAATGGCTATAGTCACAACTTATCTTCTCCTAGAACACCTCAACAGAATGGTGTATTAGAAAGAATAAAAATGACTCTTTAAGAGATTTCTAGGACAATTCTCAATGAATATGATTTACCAATTTAATTTTGGGATAAATTTGTTAATACAGTTTGTTTCATTATCAATAGAGTCTTGATTAGACCAATTCTTAAAAAGACCCCTTATGAGCTTTGGAACAATAGGAAGCCTAAGGTTAACTACTTTAGAATTTTTGTTTGCAAAGTCTTTATCCTTAATACTAAATATAATCTTGACAAATTTCCTTCCAAAAGTGATGAATGAATTTTCCTAGGTTACTCAATATCAAGTAAAGCCTATAGAGTATTCAATAAGAGAACCAAATGTGTGCAAGAATCTGTACACATCAAATTTGATGAAACTGATCCACAGGAACCTAAGACTCCTCTTGAAAATCTTAAAGAATATATGTCCATTCTAAATCTTAATGACAAGAATAGTGAACCTGTTGTTAAGACAACCAGTTATGGAAATATTCTAGAATCAGCTTCTGTTGAATCCGAACTTGTAAATGAACCTAAAATCTCTATCCCTTTCTTTTCTAGACCAACTAGGACTCTTAAAAATCATTTTTTAGATTCTTTAGTATGATATTTAGATAGAGGAACACAAACTAGAGCTTCTCTAAGAAATCAGGTTGAACATCAAGATTTTCTTTCACAACTTGAACCTAAAAATATCAATGATGCAATAAATGATGAATTTTGGGTGAAGGGTATGCAAGAAGAATTAAATCAATTTGAAAAAATAAAGTCTAAGAATTAGTAGACATACCTAAGGACACTTTGACCATGGGCACTAAATGGGGCTTTAGGAATAAAGTTGATGAAGATGGTAACATAGTTAGAAATAAGGCTAGACTAGTTGCACAAGACTATAGCCAAGAAGAAGGAATTGACTATGAGGAGACCTTTTCTCTAGTATCCAGACTTGAAGCCATCAGAATCCTTCTTGAATTTTCTGCACATCTGAATTTCAAACTATATAAAATGGATGTTAAGAGTGCATTCATAAATGGGTATATAGCTGAGGATGTTTTTGTTGAACAACCCCCTACATTTACAATACCTAAATTTCCAAATCATATTTTTAAACTATCAAAATCTTTATATGGTTTAAAGAAATCTCCAAGAGCTTGGTATGATAGATTGAGTACCTTTCTTATTTATAAAGGTTTTACAAAAAGAATAGATGATCCAACCCTTTTTTTAAAATGAAATTATAATGATGTTTTAGTTGTTCAAATCTAGGTAGATGGCATTATTTTTGGATCTTAAAAAAATTCTTTATGTGTTTATTTTTTTAAAATGATGCAAAACAAATTTGAAATGAGTTTAATGGAAGAACACAAATATTTTCTTGGATTTCAAGTTTTTCAAAATGAAAATGGTATTATTTTATATCAAAGTAAATATACAAAGGATCTTCTAAAATGTTTTGGATTGGATAGCACTAAAAAAAGTGGCACTCCCATAAGTACCACTTGTAAGTTGGATCTTGATGAAGATGGAAAATCTATTGATCAAACCACTTATAGAAGAATTATTGGGAGTTTACTTTACTTACCTACTAGTCGTCCAGACATTATGTTTAGTGTGTGTATGTGTGCTCGTTTTCAAGAAAACCCTATGGAATCTCATTTAAATGTTGTAAAGAGAATTTTCAAATACCTCAAGCATACACCCAATCTAGGACTGTTTTATCCTAAAGGAAAAATATTTTAGTTAGTTAGTTATTCTGATGATGACTTCGGTAGTTGTAAGTTAGATAGAAAAAGCACCTCTGGAACATGTCACCTTTTAAACAAGTCACTAGTATCATGGTGTAGTAAGAAACAAAATTGTGTTGCATTATCTACTGCATAAGCTGGATACATAGCTACTGGTAGTTGTTGTGCAGAAATTTTGTGGATGAAACACACATTACTAGATTATAGATATCAATTTAGACATGTACCTATAAATTGTGACAACACAAGTTATATTAACATCTCAAAGAATCCTATTTCACATTCAAGGAAAAAGCATATTGATGTAAGACATCACTTTTTGAGAGATCATTATAAAAAAGGTGATATCACTTCGGAATTCATTGGTACTGAATATCAACTGGCTGATATATTCACTAAACCATTAAATTTTGAGAGAATAGACCACATCATACATGAACTAGGCATGATAAACCTAAAATAGAAACCTTACTTGTTATTGTTTCAAGTCTTATTGTGTGATATCTTACTGTGTTATACTTTACTGTTTCATGATTACGGTTTCTCAGTAACTATCTCTGAGGTTTACTATCTCACAGTAAAGTCTTATGTTTATGGTCTCACCATTAGCACTTTTTACTTACAGTCTGACATTTACTGTCTCATAGTAACGCACACTGAAAAGCTCACTCACGCTCTCATGGTGAAACTCACTTTCTGTCTCACCATAATGATCACTTACTGTCTCACCGTAATGATCACTCATTGTCTCAACGTAATGACCAGTCACGGTATCACCTTAAAAATCTTGTTTATTTGTTTTAACCATTATCGTGGTAATTATTATTTCACAACTTTTATTTTTCCCGCATTTTTATTTTTGTGACGTTTGGAATTCCTAAATGATAAAACAAAGTAAGTATCACTTCATTCTTCACTAGAGGTTTCTTCTACCTACTCTTTTCAAACCCATATTCATTCTTTAAACCATTATCTCGCTCAAACCATCATCAAATTCCAAGGATGAAGTGTCCATCATCATCGACACCTGATAAGCACTGCTCGAAGAAGAAAAAGACTGCACCTAAGTTGAAACCTGAAGGGCCTTTAAATCCGAATCTGGTAAACCGCAGTGTTGTACCTGAGAAATAAATTTGCCCCAAGTGGCTTCTGTTTAGTAAGTCATAGGTACTGAAAGTTTTAGAACAACAAGGTTGGTTAGAATGGTTCTCGAAGGAGGATAGACCCATCTATCCTAGGTTTGTGGCTTAGTTTTACCAGTACGTATAGTTCTAATTTGATTCTGGTGAAAGTTATGTTGTAAAGAGCTAGGTCAATGGCCAGAGATGTTCATTCTCTTCGAGGTTATGGGCTGAATGTCTTAGGATACCTGATGAAGGTATTTGTGATGATTATCAAAGAGGACATCCACCTTCAACCGATTTCTTTGATATAGAAGATTCCCTGAAAAACCTAACTATAAATTGCACTCAAAGAAGTTCCATCACTGCAGAATTAGATGGAGAAACAAGGATTCTTTTTAAGTTTGTATAGAATTTAGTAAGTCCAAGAAATGGTGATTTTTCTGTGTTAAAGTATCAAGATGTGTTTTTGATTCACGTCATGAAAAATGGACATAATATCAACTTATGCAAGTATATTATACAGCACTTGTGTGAGTTGATCAAAGTCACATCCAATTCCACTTTTATGATATACTCTCGGCTTATATCAGCCATGATTCTTGAAAAAGGTGTGGTTAGACCTAATGAGGAAGTGATTATGAAATATGATTACTATCTCTCTAAAGACACCATCAAGAGAATGAAGATATACTAGAATCCTTGGAAAAAGGAATTGGTGGAAGACAATGATAAGGTTTATGAGAAATTAAATCATGTGGATTATCCCTCAAGGCCGAAGGAAATTTTTTATCCTGGTTTGGAACTAGATGAGCTTGTTGAGTAGCTTGAAGAAGTGGAATAAAAGGCTGAAGTGCCACACAAGGAGCCTGTAGTTGTTGAGGAAGATAGAACAATTGTTTCTCATGAAGTTCTTGAAGAAGAATTCCCCGCTCCTAAAGATGTTGTTGGATTGGCAACTCAACCTGAGGCTGTAACAGAATCAACTGGCAAAGATTCAGAAAAGCATGCCTTGGAAGATCCAACAACAGAAGAGCCTACATTAGAAGAGCATGTAGTAGAAGATTTACCTATTCTTCAAGAGGTAAATCTTGAAGAACTCCATGCGGAACAATATATTCCTGAAATCAAATATTCTAATGAAGAACAGATGGAGCTAGCTTTTCAGCTTTCTAGATAGGAAATAACTGAGGAACATAGAGCAGAGTTTGTGGATTTAGACCAAGATCCTAAGCCTCTCAGTCCTGAGAAGGAGCCACCTGTTGAGGGGGAGAAAACCCCAAATCTTGAGTCTGCTGAATCCTCTCATCCAACTGAGTCAAGTCCTCTAGACAATGAGTACAAATTTCATAGTTTCTATGATGTGAATGAGTCTCAGCAAGGTACAAAAACCGGGCTTGACATCTCCACCCTGTTTTAGTTGAAATCAATCTCAAACGTTGCACCTGAGAAGGAACCTGAACCTGTACCAATTCCTACTCCTAAACCTTTATGAGAATAGCCATCCTTTGTAAGTTAGGATGATCTGAATAAATTTAGAGATACTCTCTTATCTGGAGTTGAGAAACTCATGAATACCCAACCTCTTCCTATGTCAAATTTAAGTGAGAGAGATGCCTCACTATAATTGGAGAAGATTATTTGGAAAATACAACCTAAGATTCTCCATGAGATTCAAGATGTAATAGTTGAAAATAGGCTGCTCATAAATGAAGTTAAGTCCCAAAGAAGTATGGTTGAAGACATGCAGAGAGAGCTGAATTCGAGATCTGAATCTATTGCTCCTCCTATAGAATCTAGTACTCCTCAAATCCCAGAAGTTGGTGTGTCTCATATTCAACCTTATCCTGTATCCTTAGTTGAAAATATTTCTGAAAAGAACAAGAAAATTGTGAAGTAAATGAAAGAGATTGTTTCCAACGTCAATAAACTCACTGATGAGTACACATGACGTCTTCAAAAGGTGTTGAATCAACTAAAATCACTAACCACAACTGTCAAAGAATATAGTCAATCCTCTAAACCTTCCTTGGAGAGTGATTTGCTCAGATCTGTAGTTAAATATGAGATTCAGAATGCCTTCAATGGCTTTAATGCGGCTTCTTTATCTGAAGTAGTCAAAAACAGTGATAGAGTTCTTCACTTATTACAAATCCACTCCAAAATGGCTATTGATTCTCAGCAAGAGATTTCCAAGAAAGTGGATTTCTACTTCAACATAATTTTCTCCAAGACCGATATGACCAACCATTTCAAGTACCTTGAATAAAATCTATGGATTCCTCCTATGACTCAGGCTTTCACGAACCAAGTCTAGAAACTCACAGAGTTGACTCATTTGTTGGACAATATTATGGAAACGATGGAAGATTTTGAGAAATCCATGCAGAATGGTGGAGATATCATTATATATTTCCTCAAACTTCTCTGAACCTATCTTCATGTTCAGAGTACAGCCATTGTTGCTCCAGCGGCTGCACCTCTCAGACTTGGGCTTCCTACCTTCACCTTTTCCATAGCTTCAACCACCATGTCTGTAGGCCAAGCACTCAGTCAGATCAGGCCTGTGATTCTTGATCAGCAACTTCCTAGATCTTCTACTACTCCTACCTTGGCTCCATCAGTCTTTGAAGGTCTTCTTTTACCCTCTTTATCTACCACATCTCTTCCTTATTCTACCTCAACCACTTCCCCTATGGCTTCCTCTTCTTCTACTGCAAAAGGAAAAGAGAAGGCCATCCCTTGAAGAAGAATAATGTTTACTCTTTTTTATAGGGATGCTATTGTTTTTGTATTGATCTTTTTGTGTACCATCCCTTATTTTCTATTAATGGACTGTGACCCTCTTTGGTCTCTTTTAGTTCATCTTTTTGATAATTTCAAAAGGAGGAGATGTTTCTATATATTATGTTAGCAATTTATATGTATACTTGAATTTGATATTCACATTAATAGTATATGACTTGTGATCATCAAAAAGGGAGATATTGTTGGACTCCTCATGTTTTAATCATGTTTTAATGATCACAAATCTTATTTAATCATATATTAATGAATCTAAATATTATTCAATATAGATCATGTGTATTTATATCTAAAGTGTTCTCATACATTAAGTAGATCCATGCAAGATCTTAATTGCTCTATATTCAGTTTACTTACTTTATACTATCTTCAATCTACTCTCAAAATAATTTCTTTAACAAATACTTAAGTCTAATTATTTCTATTATCATCTTTATTTAAGTCTGTAAATATTTACTCTGGAAAGTCTAAGACATCGTGAGTCTGCCACTAGCTATATATTTTTGGCACTGTGAACCAAGACGTCGTGAAGTCAGACACCATGAAGCAAGACACCATGAAGCCAGACACCGTGAACAAGACACCGTGAAGCCTGACACCCTGAATCTAGATATCGTGAATAAGACACCGTGAACAAGACACCATGAAGAAAGACACCGTGAAGCAAGACAATGTGAAGTCATACACCGTGAACAAGACACCGTGAACCTGAGACACTGTGACCGCAAGACACAGTGACACTCAGAAATTGTGATCAACCTAGACACCATGTGAAGGAGACACCGTTTCCATAACTTACTATGACACTGTTTCTAAAATTACCATCTCATTTTTCAATTTAATTTATAACGGTCATATTTTATGACTTGAATGCACTTACATAATTAATGTTTCATTGTAGACATATCATCAGACAGTACGAGGTATGAGGTACAGAACACATCCAACATGTCGGCTCTAACACGTGCATTCCAAGTTAAAAGAGATGTGTGACCAAGAATCATAATGCGCAATACAGAAGAAAAAAAAGAAAGGCAGTGAGCACAAGAATGTAGAACATACTTGGAATAAGTTTTAGAAGAAAAGGCACCCTGCATGAAACTTTACATGGTTGGACACACAAAGAATATTTGAAGCCTAAAGAACATCATCACTTGACTAAACCTCACGGAGAACACAAGAAGAATTGCAACACTCTGTTTTCCAAACAACTTCCAGAGAAGGACTCAAAGGTTCATCTGCTTTAATCCAAAGGAGTCCAGAACTGCATTGACATCACACAAGATCATTCTAAACTCATCTCTATTTTATTGCTCAACTGTGATCATCCTTTTCACTACATTATGAGCAGTGTGTGCTTCTCTTTGTTTGAACACACACTGACTCCTAAACTGGACTAGAGGATTTCTAAATCCTCACTCAATCCTTCCCTAATACTCTTGTATCCCAGTAAGGATAGTGTTAGAAGTCTGAGGACCTGGATATCCTGTGAGCTGTTATTATTATTTCTTTCCCACGAAGAACTATGGTAGAGGTATGAGGACCTGGATAGTCTGAATACTTTTATAAACCCCGATCCAGGGTGTGGATCAATGTTTTATATAGACAATTTGAGAGGACTAAGTCTCAGCTTGAGACTGAACCTCTTAGTTAAAACTGATGTGCATGTTTACTTTTAGTTACAACTGTTTTCTATATTCCACTGCTAAGTACTTTAAATATATATATGTTTTAATGTAACTATGATAGTTAAATTAGAAACTATTTGTATTTATTGTAATCCAGTAGGTTAGTTTCAAAAGATAATCTAATCCTCAGATTAGATTAACTGAGAACTAATCAATCTCTTGAGAACATGATTGAACCTTTACTATATTAAAAATTCACTACAGTTTAACTGGTTTTAAGAATTGAGGGATTTTAATACAAATCTTTTAAAAAGAAATTTTTAATTAGATCTCAATTCACCCCCCCCCCCCACTCTTTAGTATCCAATCCAACCAAAAAACATGATATACTCGACAAGATCTTTTTGGGGTTATTTCCCCTATATTCATATGTTATAAAACTATGTCAACCTGCAGTATCCAAATAGTGATTTATTTCTATAAAAACAGATAATATATACCTTAACAAAAACATTATGATACTCTAATAAACTTAAAATTTTCCTCAAATTTGGTCTTAAGGTTATATTCACTAAACTATGTTTTCCAAAATCTATTTCTCAAGGTTTATACTAAACTTACTATGATACCAACTTTAAATAGCTCATATCTTGTAGCCTATATTCAGTGGTAAATTTATTAAATTGATACTAGATAGAAACTATCACATCCCAAAGGACATAATATTTTATT
Organism: Viscum album; assembly: GCA_963277665.1. NCBI lineage: Eukaryota > Viridiplantae > Streptophyta > Magnoliopsida > Santalales > Viscaceae > Viscum > Viscum album. Next base: position 370,061,019 of record OY728140.1, on the reverse strand, counting down.
TTTCTTAGAAAACAATATACATACTAGTATTTAACAATAGACTTGAAAACATGAAATACAACATAGTATTTTATTTGAGAGAATAACTATTCCATTTATCATATCTCTTCAAATCAATCATAATACACTTTTTTGGAATCTTAGGGAAAAGGAGAAATAAAAATATGGTGAGGATAAATGATTTCTAAGGGTATACATATAAAAAAATCTAATAAGGAATGAATAATATGAAAGGAATAAATGATAGTAAAATAATTCCATATAAATAATCACATGATCTATAAAATTATACATGGATATCATAACTATTCAAAATAATCACATGTTTATCAAAAACTAATTTTAAAATTATGGAATACATATTACTAGGCACCTGAAACTTATTGTAGAGCAAGGGATCATCAAAATATCCAATATAGAATATCTCATTATAACTACTGATATATATAGGGGTTATGTATTCATGATCCCCAATTGTCACTTAATATGTCAAATTCATTCATCATATGAATAAACCACATAACTTAATCAACATGCTATAAAAATAAATAATTATCATTATTAGAAGAACTGGCATAAAAAATATGAACACTTCCATAAGTCAAGATTATCATTAACCATACAAACAAATATGTTGGATGTTATCATTATATTATTTACTCAGTAAATCATAATATTAAACAAATTATTTTACCTAGACGAAGATACTTTCAAAAGTTTAGTAGAAAATTTATTAATGAAAATACACTTTTCACATCGAAATCACTTATTTAAAATCTAAAAAATTTCCATATATTTATAGAAGAAATTTTAATTGGGAAGAACCTTGTAAGAATATAAGTTAAGATTCAAATCTCTAATTTTTCATGAGGGTGGTAAATTTCATTCATTCCAAATAAGACAAAAAACATTCCTTTATGGTTTTGGTAAAATGGTCAAAAAGTACCTCATTTAGAAAATAACAAAAATATACATTTAAACCCATTTTTTAAAAAGGAAAACATTGGTAAAATATTATTTAATAAATTTTTAGGTAATATTAAAACCATTTTTTAGAAATTTTAAGGAAAATATGGACATGAAAGAGAAAAATTTCTCAACGAGTCGAAATACAAAGTCGGGTTTCCTTAAAAAATTATTTTTGTGTATTGGATACATAAGGAGAGAGAAATTAAAGGAATATATTTAATTTATAAAAATAACCATATGATATTAAAATATGTGGGGTTTAATATAGAGATATAAAATAATTCTCCTAACTTATATATAAACACAAACAGTCCCAAAAACGATGATATTGTGAAAGAAACCCTTACCTCAGATCTAAATTCCTTATACATGCATGAAACTTCAATATAATAATTTTAGGTTATTATATATATATAATATAATAATATTCATATAACTAAAATTATATATGATATACTTTTGAACATTTATAACCTATTAATTAACAATTCTTTTCTAAAATCAATATTCTAAGTAATGACTACTTCATTTTTCAGTACTGCATTTTCTTGGTAGTTCCAATACTCGTAATTTAATCAGGCTTCCATCATATCCCAAATGACAATCTTGATATAAATTTTAAATACCCTAAATCTAGTAGCCCATAACTGGTGGTTACTATTTCAAATTGGCATAAGGTCCAAGATATCAAATCCCAAAGGACCGAATAGTTTATTAGTATTGATAAACTAGATACATACTTGAATCTCACACTGTATTTGAAAAGATAAAAATAAAACATAGTGAAATTAAATATTTTTCATTATTGAATTCATTCAAATATTTCTTCGTCATTTCCTATGGAAAGAGAAGAAAAGAAGGGTTGATCTTAAATATTGAGTAAGGGTTACGTATAGTGGAATATATAATGAGTAAATAAGTCATAATAAATATGGAAAGTTAAATAACTAAAACTAAATGTAATTTAATAAATTACTTAATATTTAATAATAATTTTTAAAAAATGAACGATGATATATAATTTCATATAACTAATCACATGAGCTTGAAACTTATCTATGGATATCATAACTATTTAAATAATATCATAGACATCAATTACTAATATCATAATGATGAAATTCATAATTCTATAAATCATAAACATACCATAAAGGTCTCATTCCAATACATATTTCATAAATTGAAAAGGCCTTCGACAAATACCCAAACTAGTTTGTATCATTAGACATATCGATACATCAAGGGTAAATAGTGCATCTCACCCATAACTAAGTCCAATTAATTACTCAAGTGATAGGGGATGAACATAATCAATGTAAACAATGGTATTGAAATCTATTATACAAAATTATAATAATTTCCCCAACCAATAAACATAATCAGAGTCCATCCAAATTAATGTGGAGAATTTTATCAAAATAGTACATCTACAGTCAAATTAGTCATAAAAATATAGATAAAAAATAATTATAGTGTTCTTATAAAATTTACCCCATGTAGAATATGTGAAATAAGGTTTCTTTTCATTTATGATTAGAACTACCATAAATATTTCATTAAAAATATTCTTGAGGAAAATAAAATTTTCACAATGAAAATCAAATTTCAAACTAAAAATTTACAGAATAGAAGGGAAAACGTTTTATTTGAAAATAAATTTTTAAAAATGTAAAGAAAGTCTCGAATCAATGAGTTTTAATTATTTAAGTAAAATTATATTCATTTAGTATATGTTAAAACAAATAATACTTTCACATTTTCAATAAAAATTCATAAAATACCTCATTTGGAAAAAACCATGGAAACTCATTTTGTAACATTTTTAAAAAAAATTAAAAAATGGATAAAATTTACTTTAAAAAATTATATGATAATATTATATACATTTTTTAGAACATTTTTAGAAAACATGGTTATGGAATAAAAATATTTTTTGAACGAATAGATAAATATAGTTGGTTTTCATTAAAAACATAATTCGGATCTCTTGAATTCATAATGTAAAGAAATTGAATGGAAAAAACGATTTTTTTAAACAATAAATTATGGATATGAATATTTATGAGTTTCTTGATAGATATATCATATTATTTCATTATCATAAACTAAATAAAAAAAATATTAATTAACAATGAGATTGTGACATAAAACACTTACCGCATTGGTAACATTTGAAGCATAATCCCAATGTAATAAAGAAACATAGATGTATTTTTTGATCCCCATAAAATTCATAAGAAGTATCATAAAATACATTCATGGCTAGTATGTACAACATATAAAAGAAAAAAGTGGTGAATGTGGCATGTGTCTTAAACCAACAAAAGTGATACAAAAATCCTTTACCTTAGATTCAACATCCTTCATATGTCTACAAAAATCCTATAATATATATATATATAAATATATTATAAATATATTATAAAAATATTATAGAACTGTAATCGCATATATCATACCATATTTTATTCAATAATAATATTTTATCATCTATTTAGTAATAATCATTTGTTAAAATCACTATTCTGAGTAATAACTACTCCATTTTTTCATGTATGTTTTGGTTTGGAAGTTTGAGGCCAATTGCTTTTATCACTATTTCATCATATAAATTATTTAAATAATTATATAAATATCTTATATATTTAATATATTTATATTTATATTAATCTATAATATATATATATTGAAAATGAATTACATCATTCATGAAGACTGTAGGTCGTACATAGGCATGAATGTTATTTTTACATTCTAATGGATGGAATAAAAGAAAGGCGAATAATAATTCCTCCACATAGAATAATTATTAAGTCATTTTCCCTATTTTATTCATTAATAATATCCTGGTTTCAATCAATGTAAAATGGAAATGGAAAACGAATCATAGTTCTTTGTGGAGTTGGTAGTCCACACCTACGCACAAGCCACATTATTATTTTCCACTGGATTTTAGGGTAAGTTTTTAGATGTGATATTTAGATTATATAAGTATTATTATGTCTTAAATATCATATATAAACATTATTCCCATCATTATAACCATTCATTAAATATGGTTGTGGAAAATGAATTATGTCGTTCTATGGAGACAGTAAGTTGTATGTACACATGAGTGATACTTTCACATCCTATTGGATGGGAAATTAGGTTGATAATTGTATTTTCATAATCATAATAACATTTAAATATAATAAGGATATTGGATATATTATTTTATTATAAATAACCAAGATATAGATGTGTTATAAGAATAAATAAATTGTAAGCAGTCGGGTAAGACGATTACATATTCTTCAAGATACGTTCTTAGATCATTTTTTAAGGAACCTAGGGTTGGTAATTTGGATAGAATAGAAATGACATAACATTTCTATATTATTTTAAAGATTAATTGGTTGTTATTGGTTGATATAGGTCACTCATAGTTACATTAAGAAGTTTTGGAAGGGGTGCGATTTTATAATTGTGTTGAGGGGAAATATTGGATTTTCTTAAAAGATTAAATTATAATAAAGTATTTCTCAAGAAAAATACTTCCAAATGGCCATATATTAGTATATAAGGTAGGAATCAGTTTTAAAACCATAAACCAATAGAATTTTTACATATTTATTTGTTGTTTTAAACCTTATCTTCTAGTTTTACACCTTAGTTAACCTATTTTAACATTAACCTTGATAATAACTTTTTCCCTCTTAAAAGGTTATAATATTAATTTTCATGTAAATATTTAATAATAAAAGAAAAAATTATGCATTTTAGTCCATAAATTATCCTAATTTTCCTCTTGTATGTTTTTTATAATTTTTAAATAATTTAATAATATATTATTATGGTTAAATATCATTAATGTCAATTTTCAAACTATTCATATAATTTCACATAAAATAAAAAATAATAAAATTTTATAAATTTAATATAATAATTTAATATAGCAATAATAAATTATATTTATCTATAAAATTAAAGAAATAGTATAAACCACTGAAATTATATTACTTTTAATATTTTAAAATCTTTTATATAAATTTCCAATAGTTGAATAAATATTGTATTTTCATTTCACAAGCATTTAAGGTAATTATATAATACTAAAAATATTAAATAAATTTCCATAATGAATAAATTTAATTATTCTAAAAATAGAAATTTATATTCATTTTAAACATTGTTTTTTCCCAATGTAAACATAGATGATATATTTAAAATTAAGAGAGTGACACTTTGTAACCTAAGGTGATAAGGGTATAATTTAATACATTCAATAGGAATTATGATGAAATTTTATGGTCTTATCACTCAAATTTAACCTAGATTAACTTAATTTACCCATTATTGAGGTGATAATTTTAATAGCATTACTATTTACACAGCCTAAAAATGAAAGGGGGATAACTACCAAATCTGAACCTCTAGATTACAAATATTTAATTAATTTTTTAAAATAAAATAATAATAATTTGATGAAATTAATTTTAAAATAACTATGAAAAACGCGACATAAACAACTTTTTATAAAAATACATTTTTATGCATAACACTTTATTTATTATTATATCATGATTTAAAAAATATAAAATGAATGATAAAAAAATTATTGAATATATAATATTTAAATTTAATTAGAATAATTCATTACTAGTTATAAATTTAATATATTAATAAAAACACATTATGCGAATAAAAATAGTTCTTCAAAAAATGCCTTCTTTGGAAAAAAAATATGTTTTTATAAAAAAATTCAAACCTAAAATTGGTTCCAATGAACATAATTGAATAATTAAAAATCTAATAGAATGAATTTTTCATTAAATTAATTTTGATCTGAAATTTAAACTCTGTAAATTCTTGAAACAAAAATACAGTTTTCAATAAAAACAATAATCTTCATTATTCACTTGAAAATCAACATTTTCAAAAAAAATCTCAAAGTTTAACCATAAAAAATTTAAATATTCTAATTTAAAAATGAAATTATTTATATAAAATTTAATGTATATATTTTATGAAAACTAATTATAATATCTTGCCACAAAAAATAATAAAAACCATTTTTGATGAAAACGTACATATGAAGCATAAAATATCATTAATAAAAATTGATTACTTATTTTCTAATAATTAATCAATGAATTTGTATTGTGTATTACCTATGTATATATAACTCATAATTTTATTACTAATATTCATACACACAAATTAAACATATATTTTATAATGGTCATATTTAAATAATAATATTTCTTAATTTTTTTATAATCAGTGTTGTGTGTTGTATATGCTATCAAACATAGTGTTATTTTAGATTCTCTAGGTGTTAAATTATTTCCCATATTAATAAATTATTTCTTATCAATTTAAAAATATTTTTGGTAGTCAATTGTATTGCATTTTAATATTCCTTTATTGTAAACTCACATCTTAAAAAGGGTTAATAAAACGTCCTCTTAAAAAGAGGGAAAGGGAAATATGAAGGTCATTTGAAATAACACAAAAAGCGTTTCAAAAAATAGTAAAATTATTGATAAGTGGAAATATATACATGTAAGATAAAACTCATTCCCAAGGACTAATAAAGATTGACAGAGAACATTATCAAGTAAAATTTAATAACCAAAAATCCAAAAATATGTGATGGGTGAAAAGATCACTGAATCATCAGAAATTAAGGTAATAGGAAAAACAATTATTTCAAGATCCTTTTTCATATATGTGTTGGATTCCATCACAATATAGACTAAAAATCATTTAAATATATTTACTTAAAAAGTATAATTTTATCCTTTAATAAATTTCCACCACAATATAATCTTTTTTTACAAGTGATTATTATTTAATATGAATTTTTTTATACATGAAGCACTAAATTAAACATACAACCAATGAAATAATCCATAAAATAAAAATAACCTATTCTTCACATATCTTATAAAACCAAAATGGTTATCCCTATTTTAGATAATACTTTGTATGACTAAACCTTCATATGAAAAAATAATACATTAATCTCCAAAATTCAATAATAAAATCAAAGGCTTAACATAGATCATTTCTTAAAAAAATAACCATATATCCTTAATTACCTCAAAAAATCAAAATTAAAGACGATTTTAATCTCAAGGGTTATCTCATACCATTTTTGGTACATCTCCAAAAATGTAATAGCATTTTCTTCCAATTAATCTATTGTGTTAAACATAAAGTATATATATACCTCAACCCAATAAAATTCTTCTTCAAATATCATTCATCACCTAAAAAATATAAAATATTAAAAAATATTTGATCGTATAATATATTTACTAAAATCAAATTAATATGTATATATCAAACTAATTAATAAAAAACGGTTTCCTACTAACCAAGACATTACATAGTCCAACGGTAGGAATTACACCATTGTCTTCCTTCGGTTGTTGGTCCAAGCACCATGACCTTGTTGGATGTGACTATTTGTTTCCCATCATGTGGTTTTTCCATTTTATAAAACAATGTTGTTCCCAAAAATATGATGAATATCCTCAAAAATAAGATTGACAATCAAATCACATTTTTTTAACCGTTACAGTTTTATGGAAGATATATTCCCAAAATATACTAACTCCTTTATACAAATAAACCATAAATACCTCAGCATCAAAAAATATTAACTCTAAATGATATCAATAAATTTAAATTTATTTCCACATAATATAAAAGATTTATTTCCCAAATAAACTTTTCATTAAAACATATATTAAACCAATGGGTTGTATTCTCATAACTGTTTCACAAACTCTCATTCATCATACTAAACTCCTGTAACATAAATCATAAAATGGGTATTTATACATTCAAAATTATGAAAAACCATATAATTATCATCCCAATAAACTTTAGATTTATCATATCATCAAACACATAATGAGGTTTATCATTCACTCAATCATCTACTTTCCAAAAATCTCACTTTATCACTAAATCACTTTTCTTGGTTATTGGTAAAATTTAAAATATGTATTGAAATACTTAAAAAAATATATTACAGAACAATCCTTAGATGTTTCAAGATTATTATATCAAAAATATTAATTTATCTAATGCTTATATAACACAATTCACAAATACCAATAAATAAACACTTCAAACTTTATAGTTCAATGATTTCCATGGCATAGGTCAATCCTTGGTCTACAATTTAACCCTTTTATTAGCATATTGACTTAAATAACTCCCATATTACCCAAACATAAGATATTGAACTATAAATGGTGTCATAGTTTGTATTTTATTCCCTTCAATCATACTATTCATTCTTTTCCTCGATACTTCATTGATTTTTTCCTTTATTTTGTAAACATAAACCATTTTACCATTCCTTTGAGACATCATCCAAGGAGTGTCTTTCCATAATTCTGATATGAATGAAATTATGCATTCTTTTCTAAATAGTCTCAACTACATGTGATCTAAGTGAACTTTATCATTTTCCTCTTTTATAAGTCTGAGGGATTGTTAAGATTCATGTTTATAATCATATATCATGATAAGATGTTAAGCATAATCACAATGTATTTCATAATAATAACAATTACATATTGTTACAAATAATCACTATATTTTCTATCACATTCACTATTAACTTGGTTCCTTCAGGAACCATCCGTTAAATGAAACAAAAAATCACAGTATGATAAATAATTATCATAGTGGGAAATCACGAAATATCATTCATAGGGTTTATAGATTAGGACACCTAGTTTTTACTCTATGAATCCATAGATTTGAACTAGGCCATACGTGGTTATTATATATTCAAATCCTTTATATTGTTCCATATTGAAAATGTAAGTTAACCGAAGAATATCTCACATGAGTGTAAAACTAGGTGTGTAATAAAGTCACACTCACCATATATCATTATACACCTCGATGAATCTATGATAAAACCCCGCCTACTTGTATTATCCAGACAGGGAAGTATTTCTAGGGAAAAATACACAATATCTACCTAAATAACACATTTTTATTTTATATTATACTTTTTGTTATCCTAAATTTCATTAATATGGTTATGTTCCCTAATCATTGTTTTTTAAATCTAGTTCCCATGGTTTCTGCTAAAATTATCTCATATCAACTATAAATATATTGACTATAGTTTCCATGATTTAGTGGTTAATTTTTTACATTGGTATAAAATTAAATAAATCATATCTAGAAGAACCGAATAGTTTGGTCGGCCTAGTGAAACTAGATACATACATGAATATCACCTTATATTTTAAAATATTCAAGTACAAAATAGTGAATGTAAGTATTCTACATCCTTGAAGTCATTTAAATATTCCTTCATTTTGTCCTGGGGAAATGAAATAAAATAAGGGGTGATCTCAGATTCTTAGTAGTGATTATGTACAGAGGAAGATATCATGAGTAAATAATATAAAATAAATATGTAAATTAATATAACAAAAAACACATTCCATTTAATAAATAATAATATCATGAAGAATAATATGATATAAATAAATGATAATAAAATAATTCCATATAACCAGTCACATAAGCATGAAACTTATTCATGGATATCATAACTATTAACATAATCATATAGACATGAATTACTAATCTAATAAGGATGGAATTTTTAATGGAAGACATCATAAGTATACCTTCAAGGCCTCATTCTAAGATATCATACATAAATGGAAAAGGCCGTATCCAAATACTTAAACCAGTTTGTCTAATGAGACATGAAGATGCATCGATTGAATATATTGGGACCCATAATCACATACTAATTCCAAATTAATTACATTTATGCAAGGGGATAATAATAATCAATGTAAAAAATTATATTGAAAAACAAGACTATGAAATATTAATAATTTCCTCAATCAATAAAAAAATCACAAATCATCCATTGTAATGTGGATAATGGTATCAAAATAATACATTCATAGTGAAACTAATCATAGATCAAACAAAGAAATAAAAATAATGGTATCCTTAAAATTTATCCCAATAACATATTAAATAAAATAATACATTTTTTATAAGTATAAATATGATAAATGTGTCGTTAAAAAAATTGATGATAATTCCCTTTTCACTTTGAAAATCACTTTTTCAAACTAAAAAGTTCTAGATTATTGGGAGTAATATTTTATTTAAAAAGAAAATTATATACTTGTAAAGGAATATTCAAAGAAATTAGTTTTCATAATGGAAGTAAAATTCTATTCACGTCGAGTAAGTTAAAATAATGATTCCTTTCAAAAATTTTATAAACAATTTAAAATTAATACATTTGTAAAAAGATAGTAAGAGTCATTTTGAACCAGTTTATAATGATTTTTACATGGTTAAATTTCAATTTAAATTATCATTGTATATAAGTAAAAAACTTCATTATAACATTTATAGAAACATGGAAATATAAGAAATGGATTTTTTGATCGAAGATTGAAATAAATTCTGTTTTCCTTCAAATAATATTTTTGATCAATTGGGTACTTGAGGTGATGAAAATGAAAGGAAGACATGTTTTCAATAAATATTTAAGGAAGATGATAATCATGATTTTATTAATAGGTATATCATGATATTTAATCATTTTAACTTAATCATAAATAATCCCAATAAACAATGAGACTGTGACAAAAAACACTTACTAATTTGGTAACATTTGAATTATAAGACCGATGAATGAAATAACATAGATTATAAAGAACCATACTTTACATACAATGATATTACCTCAAAGTTAAATAATATTAATTACAAAATATAACAAATCCATGATATGACCGTATAGGTATAGTGTATTTAGAAAATGGGAATCATAAACAACTGGTTTAAAAGACAACTTCATTGTCTCCAACTTATTTCATCATAACTAGACCTTGTTTTGAAGTATCTAACTTAATACCCTTCTTCATGACCTGGGGAAAAGAAATATGTTAAAGGGTGAGCTCAGATTCCCAGAAAAGGTAAACAAGGGAGATGTCAATAATATCATAATCACAAGACATGAGAACATAACATTTGAAAATATTATCCTCTATATGAAAGATCGTGATATCATTCTATGGGATAAATCATAAAAGCTCATTGGAATTAATGAACATAATCCCAAAAGTAATAACATTAGACATTAAGTTTTGTTCTATATACATAAGTATATAAAATCATTTCATATTATTCGTGGCTCATTTCCAATACATTCATAGTGGACAAAGTCCATTACTAAACCGAGTTCACTCCTCATTCCATCCATGTATTACTAAACCAAGATAATTTCATGTTCCACACATGTCTATATCATGATATATAAAACCTTACCCAATTAATTGGAAGGAAATATAGGACCCACCCATCTCATAATGAAATCATTCTTATATGTTCCTCAATAATATAAATCATTCATCATAACCTAAGAAATAAAATGGGTTTCTTTAAACATCATTCCACCAAAACATAATCCATGTTAAAAAATGGGTTTCATAAATAGTATTAGATAATAAACACAATAAAATCATACTAAAAATAATGGTATTATACTTGAAACGTACACCTATTAAATATTTCCATATTAGTTGTAAAATAATTTTGATATAACACTTGAAATTATTTCTTGAGGAAAATATCCTTTCTTCTTCAAAAACGATTTCTTTTCCCAAAATGTCACACAATCTTAAAAGAAAATAATTTATTTGAAAATAAAATTAAAATAATGTAGAGGAAAAATTTGGAAAATAATTCATTATGAAAACATAAAAATCCATTCATGTTGTATAAGTATAAAAAACATTATCCTCGTACTTTCACTGGAAAAGTCAAAAATTACCTCATATTGAATAATGAAAAAATATTCATATTGTAATGTTAAATAAAAATTCACCAATAGTTAATATTTACTTTAATAAATTGTATAATAATATAAAAAATATTACATAATTAGTAAATATGGACGTGAATGGTAAATATACCTCAGTAAATACTTGCGTATAGACAATCTCGGATAATAGTGAGATTGTGAAATAATCCCTTACCTTAGGTTTGATTTTATTTGTATGTATCTAAACCTCATCTATGATGATTTAAATAATTTCATTGAATTATTTTAGAATAATATTCATTTTTATGATATCATATATGATCATATTATCATCTGTTAATAACATTTCATTATTACTCGTCATTCAGGTATTAACTGCTACATTTGCTTATTCATGTTTTGTTGAATAAGTTAAATTTCTCTTTCATAGGTCATATTAGTATCATTAAAAATTATATTAAAATTATATATATTATATTTATTCATTATATTACCTTTATATAATCCTTATTTAATGAATATCATGTAGAATGAATTGTTTCACATCGTGGATACAGTAGGTCCTACGTACGCACAAGCGATGATATAATTCCCATAATTGTAAAATGGTATTGAATTTAATGGTGTATAATATTTCAGAATAAATATAATGGTATAATAATAATATAAAGTTATTACATCCATTATTATACTCATACAAGTATGGTGGTGGTGAAAAATAGATTACACAACAGCATGGAAATGGTAAGTCGTACGTACGCATGTGCGGTGATTTCATTTTTTTGTAGAATGGATAAAAGGTGGAATATTGTCATTAAATAATCATAATAAAATCTCAGTATATTTTTGATACTTGATTTATTAATTTATAAATAAATAACTCATAAAGAGTAAGTATAATAAGAAATAAGTTTGAAAGAATCGGTAGAGGATATTACCTCTTCTTCAACATGCTTCCTCTAAATCTCACCATAGAGCACTAGATTAGGTCTTTGAAAAAAGACCAAAACCCCAATAATAAAACTACGGAAGTTGATAAGGGAAAATTTCTGGGGATAGATGATCTTGAAGGCTCATAGTGAAGTGAAGAGGTGAGGGAGTATGTTCCCTTTTATAATTGAGGTGAGGGGTACTTTAGGGAACTCCATAAATAATAATTTATAATTAAAATCAAACCCAAAACAAAAACCTCAAAAATGTACCAATATTAAAGATTATATGATATAGGGTTGTAATATCATAATCCTATAGAATTTAGAAAAAAATTTATATCAATTTAAACCTTATCAATTTAATTAACACTTAGTTATTCTATTTAATTTTTAACTAGGGCACAAAATATTTAAACATTAAAAGGGCAAAATATATTATTTTTTGATGTAAAGGAGAAAATAAATAAATAAGTTATAATATTTTAGACCATACTAGAATTATTAAATATTTTTAAAAAAAATTATGATTTTAAAATAATTTAAGAAAATATTATTTTGATAAACGATCAATAGTGTCCATTTTGACAGAATTCAATTCATTGATTTTTAAAAATATTAAGATAACATGTTCACATTGAACCAACTATTTAATTATATTCATATGAGGTCAAGGTAATCTATAAAATTTAATATACATATTAATTATCCTAAATTATATTTATTTTAATATTTTAAAAAAAAATTATTTATTATCTCCATTAATACATTAATTACTACAACAATATTATGTAATTATTTTTAAACTTATTCTGGAGAATAAAAATTAAACATAAAATACCATGATTAATATAAATTCAATATATTTTTTAAGAATATATTTAGTTGAATATATCTTCAGTAAAATCCACCATTTAAAATGTTATACTTATAAAATTATGAATGTGATAACATTAACATCACTTTGAATAAAATAATATGTGTGTCACAATATCTTATATGATGCTTCAAATGGTCACTAACTAGACCTTTGGATAGTTATGGTAAATATATACTTGCAAAATAATATTTTTTCATGTTTTTTGTCCTATTAGGGTTATTATAATTTTAATAAAAAATTAATGATTTCTCATCAATTAATTAATGTTTATATCATCAAAGTATAAGTCTTTAAGGTAATTATTTATGTCCTAAAAATTACAAATAAATTATCATGATAAAGAAAAAAATTATATATCAAATTATTATTTATAATACAATTTATCTTTTGTATAACATAATATAAAAAATTATTTATTTATTAAATTTGAGTTAGACATATTTAACTTTTTGTTGAATAAAATAACTTAAATGTCCTAATATCATCCAAATGGATTCCAAAGGACACCATTTCAACCAAAAAATGATTTGGGTAGAAAAAACTCATAAAATGATATTAATACAAGTTTTAGGGTGATTTTATAATATTATTCTTACCCTTAATTACTTGATTTACCCTTTTACCGTATTAATAAACATTACCGAAGTTATTATTCACAATGCCCAAAAATAAAATAAATTTATTTAAAAAATTTGAAACTACTGACTAAAAATATAGAATCCATTTTTCAAAATTCAAAACACATAATTTTCATTAATTAATTTTAAATTATTATCGTTGTCGGAAAGAGAGAACGAGTTTTAAAAGTTAAAACATTACAACAATTGAAATGTTTTTACATTTGAATTCAATGTAAAATTAATGATAATGGAATAAATTATATTTAATGATAAAAATATATTATATTTATAATTTAAAACCATTAAATATTATAATTTAACTATAAATATTATTTTAATGAATAATTTGTTTTCAATTAAAATTTAGTGTATTTTTTACTATTCATCAAAATTTGAAAGTTATCAAAAAAACTTTAAAAGTTCATCCAAGGTAAATATTTATATCCCACTTCAAACGAATAAGTTTTTTTTCATGTAAAAATTATTAATTTTTCAAAATCATAATTTAAAAATGGTTTTTCATTAAAAGGTGGTAAATTATCCCTTTTAATGTATTGGGTTCTATACACCAAATAGGGTTCATTCATACCCTATGAAAAAAATATCTATTATATGAATATGATAAATGTTTTATTAAGTAAATAACATATATATTTAATTAATTTAATTTACTAATAGTAATTCATTAAATTTATTAATACAAAAATACAAATTTATAATTGATTTATATTTTTCGTAAAAACAATTGGTAGTGAATAACTTCACCATGCATTTTCATAAGTTAGTTATATTTATTCCCACTAACCTAATGACCAGGTTAAAATGGTCATTGTATACTAATTACATCTCATGGTTTATTAAAACTTGTGATTTCATGTGATGCAATCTATTGAATAACTAAAATCATTTTGAGAAAATATTTCATAAAAACATATGGGTTTTACATTATACCCCCCCCCCCAATTGAATTTGGCCATTGAAATTCTTCACATGGATACATATAGATGATGGTATATCTTCGTCATTATATCCTGATGTTTCCACATATCTTCCTAAAATTGGTGGTTCCACGAGAAAACTTTAACCAAATGAGTGGTGTTGTTTCACAAAACCTTTTCACTACAATCCAAAATCTATATCGGTTGTTCTTCATAAGAATACTCTTGCTCCAGCAGTACAACTTCTGAGTTTAGCACATATGAAGGATCGGGAATTTACTTTATCAGGAGAGATACATGGAACACATCATGAACTTGAGAGTGATTTGGTGGAAGCACTAATCGATAATCTACATTCCCAACATGATCCAGAATTTCAAAAGAATCGATATACCTAGGGCTCATCTTTCCCTTCTTTCTAAATCTCATTACTCTCTTCCAGGGAGATATTCATATAAAAATCCTATCACCCACATAAAAATTGTAATTCCCCAACCCTTGTTACCTATATTCAATGCATTATTACATAAAATTGTCATGATCACAAGAGATCAAGTCCCAAAATATTGATCATTTTAGTAGCCTTTAAAGTACTAGATATATTCATAAGTTTTACATTACAATATAAAATGGAAAAAAGAAAAATTTTGTCTCCTTTTAACACACTCATATCCCTTATCATATCCTTATAGGTTAGTCATAATATACTTCTTCTCATACTGGGAAAAATAAAACCGAAGAAAGGGGTGAGCTTAGATTCTCAGTAAGGATAACAATATAGAGGAAACTATAATAAATAAGCATAAAAATTTAATGGAAATTTATTAGACAAAAACACAAGCCTTTTGAACATAATCATAAATATAATATAGAAAAGATAAATCAAATACTCCCATTTACTTATTCACGTGGATATTCTACTAGTCGAATAATCACATGTAATATCAATAGTTAATCTCATAATGATGGAATGGATAATGTCGGATATCATAACCACATAGTCAAGGCCTCATCCCAAGACTATAAATAAAAATATTGTCAACAACTTGTTCCAAGATACTATTTTTTCTCATGAGACCTACTGATACATTGAGTGGCTATAGCGATCCCCAACCATCACTTATTACGTCCAATGCATTCCTCATATGAAAAGGGTGAAACATATCATAAACATTCGTATTAAACTAACATATGAAATGTTAATACTTTAACCATTAACTGTGAATTACATAAAAATAGCACATCCACATTCAAACATATCCTAAAACTATAAATACAATATGGAATATTTTATCATAATAAATCAACTTCAATTAAACATAAAATATGTCAATAGATGTTGACATTGATGAAATCAATCCAAAAACTGTTTGAGAGAAATATCTCTTTCTACTTTTAAAATCATTTAAATGTTAAATTATTATAAAATAAAACAATTATTTTTAAAATATTCATATAATATTATAAGGGAATCTTGGAAGGTGTTATAATGGTGGAAAATATCTACACCAACTGTATAAGTTAAAAAACATTGTTACCTTAATTTGCTGAAAAAGGTCATAAAGTACCTTGTTTGGAAAACGATGGAAAGAATCATTTCAAAACATTTTATAAAAAGTAAAATAGGGGTACAATTGAATTTAAAACATAGTCTAGAAAATATTAAAAAAAATTGAAATGAATTTTTAAGAAACACAGATGTGGATGATAAAGAATTTCCAGTAGATACTTACGTATAAACAACCTTGGATAATAAAGAGGTTGTAAAATTAACCCTTACCTTGTAAATTTCATTAGTAAAGGGTATGTAAACTACTGTATAATGGTTAAATAATTTTTATTAAATTATACAAGAACCACATACATAAATATAATATCATATATGATCCTCTAATATTTCATTGTTAATAATATTTCAGTATTATCATTTTTTGGGTGTTAACTGATTCATTTTACTTCATATGTTTTTTTACATAAGTCATGTTTTTTATGTATAGGATGTATTTTATTCATATTAATAATGATATTAACTTCTTAAACATTATTTTTAATCATAAAATAAAAATTATTCTTGAATTTTTACAATGATGAACAAAATCTCATCGCATCGTGGAGACGATAAGTCATACGTACGCATGAGAAACAATATCATTCTATTGATGGAAAAATAATATGTAATTGGATGGTATATTATATATATATAATCAATTAAATTTTATATTTATTATTTACATCAATTATACTCATTATTATACCCATCCAAATAGTGAGGTGTTGAATAACAAACTACACCACGATGTGGAGACGGTAAGCCGTACATACACATGTATGGGGACATTGTCATTCATAAGATGGATAGAATAATGATTATGGTTGTACATTATTTATAATAATATCTCATAATGTATAAGGTATTGGATTTATTATTTTAGTATGAAAATAAAAAAAAGAGGAAGTAGAAGACGAAAAGAAGTTTGAAAAATGAGATGAAATAATTTCCTCTTCTTTGGGTGTTTCCTTTTTATTTGAACAAAAGGGCTCCCTAGGTTGGTTATATAATAAAATTAAGGCCTCTAAGATTAATTTAGGGTAGTTGGGAGGAGATTTGGTCAGGTTTTGGCCAAGCCAAAAGGATTTGGAGGTGTGAATTGAAATAAAGGGAGGTGACATTTTATAAGAGAGGTGAGGGGCACTTTAGGAAAATCTTTAAATATTAGATTATTATAAATTTTTTTGGTTTATAAAAACTCCTAAAAGATTTACTTCTAGGATAAGCTGGTTATGGCTAAAAATAATCTCAAATAATATGTTTTAGACATGTTTAGGTCACTATATTAACCTTATCTTTTAGACTTAACCCTTAGTTAAATAGTTTAACTTTTATGATGTCTTCAAGTATTTTTATACCACATGGTTAATATAGTTACTATAAAATTTAAAGAGAAACTCATGTAGTTTATTAATGACATATCTAACATTTTATAATCCATTTGGATGAATCACAGATTTTTAGGACTATTATATTATTTAATAAATTATTATTTGTTTTAAAAACACATTTATGTCAATTTCGACACTATTTTGTGTTTCGTTTTTTTAAAGTCATCACAACTTGATAACTTATAAACAAATACATTTAATCAACCCTAACATGTCATATTCACCTGAAAAATTATTTCATGGCATCAAAAGTTTCAATTTACATTTATTTTAATATTTATAATATCAAATTTTTAAATCTTTCATTAATAAGGTAATTGCTTTATCATCATTGTGTAATAAATAAATTTAATTATATAATGTCTAAAATTTTTTGATAAAATAATATGATGTCTTAAATCTTATTAGATTTCTAATTAATATTTATAGTCGAGTTTATCTTATGTATAACCCTATATTAAAAATAGTTTAGTTATTAAAATTTGAATTTAACACTTTTAACTCTTTTTAAATAAAATAAAATAAATGTCATAATCTTACACAAATGGATCAAAAAGGATCTTATTTTTGTCCTAAGGATTATTTCGGTCAAAAAACAATTATCCAATAGAATTATTACATGTTTTGGGGTAATTATAATATTATTTTTACCTTTAATTTCCCTATTTACTTTTAACCGTGGTAAATAAAATTCCAAATTTACTATTCACCAAAAATTGTTTTCATTCTATTGAACAAAATTTTACATACTAATGAACACTGTGTCTTTAGGATTTTTGAAATTCAATTTACATAAGAGGTAAATTTAAATTTATTCCAAATGTGCAAATGTTCCTAAAAGGTGGGTAAAAGACGTTAAAAATTTCAATATAATTTTATATATCTAATCTTATTATAAAATGACTCCAATGAATTAAATTGGACTAATATAGGTATTATGTATATATTTTGACTTTAAAATAAATTTAAATTTAAAAATAATTATTTAAATAAAATTTGGGGTTTAAACAATAATGTAGTGTTTTCACTATTCATCAAAATTGGAAAGCTTTCAGAAAAATACCAAAAAATCACCCTAAGCTAATTTTGATATTCCGAATCCAATAAAGATTTACATTTTGAAAAATAAAATTTTAAAAATTTTAAAAATTGGGTATTAATATTTATAACTACTTTTTTAAAGGCTAGATTGATTTTCTGTGGTGTTTTAGAACTCAGAGCTAGGTACAACACAAGATATTGTATTATTCAAAGAGAAGTGTACCGTGGAAGATTGGGGTGTTAGAAAACTCTAGGTCTTTTATTCAGTTATCATCATAACTTTTTTTTCCTCTGAGATTCTCTTATTTGTTTTTTAATAGTTCTGAAATTTTCTTCCATTTCATCAATAAGAATAGGACCTAATATATTTCTTCCCCAACTTCATCTTATAAAGTTGGAGTTCTACACCTATTTCCATAGAGGGCTTCATGAGGATCCATTTGAATACTTGACTAAAATCTATTATTTTAAGAACATTCTACCCAAGGTGGTTGTTTATCCAAACAAACTTTGAAGTCCACATAGCAAGCTCTTTATATGTATTCTAGAGTTTTAATCTTCCTCATATACTAGTCATCTATTTGAGGATGATATGCGGTGCTGAAACTTAACTCTGTATCCATTTCCTACTAAAGACCTCACCAGAACATTGAGGTAAACCTTGGATCCTAATCAAATATAATGTAAATTGGTACTCCATGTAATCTCACCACTTCATTTAGATATATCCTGGAAATCTTATCAAGACAGAAATTATATCTAATAGCGATAAATTGTCCCGACTTTATAAGGTGATCAATTATGACCCATATAACATTATGTCCATTAGATTTTTTGGGATGTCTGACGACAAAGTCCATAGTGATGTTTTCCAATTTACATTTTGGTATGGGTATTGGTTATAACATCCCCTTATACTTTTATCTTTCAGCATTAACTTTCTGATAACCAAGCACCAGGAGATATATTTGGCAACATCTCTTTTCATGCCATCCCATCAGAAATATTATATTTGATCCCTATAAATCTTAGTTCTTCCAGGGTAAATAGAGAATGATTAACTATGAGTCTAATCCAATAGTTCCTTCTTTAATTATGGTATGTTAGTAATACAAACTATATTCCTAAACCTTATTATTTCATTACAGTCAAGGTTTAATTTAGGAACATTTATCACCTTCTTTTATAGTTCTACATCTTCCTTCTGAACCTCCTTAATCTTCACTTTTATAGATGGTTGACCATTCATTTGAGGGAGATAATATTTATCCCCTTCCCTAAAAATTTCAAGATCTATTATTTTCAAATCCATAAATATTGGATCTTTTGTGATCCTCATCATGGATAGGCTAGCATAGTCTTTTCAACTCAAAGAATTGGCCACCTTGTCTTCTTTCCAAGGGTGGTAATGTATTGAGTAGTTGTAATAATTAATCAACTCCAAACATCTTCTTTGGCGCATATTCAACTCCTTTTTTGTGAAAATATACTTTAAACATTTATGATTAGTATAAATATCACACATGTTACCATAAATATAATGCCTCTGTATCTTTAATGAAAATATTTCCACATCTAAATCGAAATCATGAGTTGGGTAATTTTTCTCATGTATTTTCAATTTTCTTGAGGCATAAGCTATCACAATATCATTTTTCATGAGAACACATCATAGCCCATTTTTGGATGCATCACTGTCGATCACAAACCTTTCTCCACTATAAGGTAGTGTGAACATAGATGAACTAGCTAACCTTCTTAAGATCTTTGAAATTAACTTCATATTCCTTCATCCACATGAACATTCCTCTTTTCTAAGTCAACTTGGTGAGTGGATTAGATAATCATAATAAATCTTTCCCAAAACACTGATAATATCCATCCAAACCAATAAATCTTTGGACTCAATTACCATTGTTGGTATCATAAAATTTTTAATTAATTTTATTTTCTCTGGGTCCATAGATATACCCTGTTTTGAGATTATGTGACCCAAAAATGAGCCTTTCTGAATCCATAATTTACACTCGGTAAATTTTGTATAAATATTTTATCAGGGTATTTAGTAAAATTCCCCAGTTATATTTATGTTCTTACTTTCTCTTCAAGTATACAATAATATCAACTATAAAAACTACCATAAACAAATAATGATATTCTCTAAAGACTTTATTCATTATATCCATGAAGATAGATGGGGCATTAGTAAGACAAAAAGGTATCACTATAAATTCATAGTGTCCATATCTTGTATGAAATTTCGTCTTTGGTATATCCTCCTTCTTGACCCTTAATTAATGATATAATGTAAAGAGATCAATCTTGGAAATTTATTGAGCTATGTGTAGTTTGTTGAAAAAGTCATCAATGTGGGGAAGATGATATTATTTTGACAGTGATCTTGTTATGTTCTCAATAATCAATACAAAGTCTCATTGATCCATCTTTCTTCTTAAAAAACATAATAGGTTCTCCCGAAGGTGACACACTATGTCATATGAATCTCTTTTCAAGATTATCTTGTAGTTTCTTCTTCAATTCATGAAACTCAATTGGGTCCATTCTATAAGGTGTCTTTGAAATAGGTAAGCTACCCGGTATGAGTTCTATTGAAAACTAAACTTCATGATTTTGTGGAATACTTGGTAATTCTTATGGAAATACATAATCAAACTTCCTTATGATGGATGTATTCTTAATTGTGAGTTTCTCTCCAACCATTTGAGACAGATAACCTTTATTTATAGGGATCAAGACCCATAAGATAGAATAAATTTCTATTGGAAGGTTATATTCATCCTTGCATAGATAGATGGTCATAGATTGATCTATAACATGAAATGTGACTTCCCTTACTTGGTAATTGATACAAGATCCATATATAGAAATCCAATCCATGATAATAATCACATAAAATTCCACTATAGGAAGGATCACAATATTTTTTGGAATAACATTGCCACAAAATTCACTTGAAAAATAATTATAAACATTTTATGTGATTATTGTGTCATTAGAAGTTGTCACAGCTAACTCAACATATTTTTGTTGAGGTAATACGATGATACCCTTATAAAATTATTCATAAATAAAAGAGTGAGTGGATCCATAATCAAATAAATAATTTGATAGTTTAGAGTGGATGGAAAGTTTACCATTCACCACTTCATTATCGTACTCAACATCACTAATAGTGATCGCATGTGACTTGCCTTTTTCTTTGACCTTAAGAGTTTTCTAACATCGTTCATCATCAATAACAGTTAGATTATGGCATTTATTGGCATAATTACCCATTTACTAGAAGTTATAAAATTGAAGTATAGGAGGTGCATTCTGTATAGACTTTACTATATTCACATCATTGGATATCTTTTCACATCACTTCAGCATTAAACTACCTGATGGCATTCTTTTACACACATAAAAAATTTATTATTACCATTAAGGAAATTTCCTACATATTTATTTCCACACTTTGAGAATAAGGGAAAACTTGTCGTTTTTTCAGTGTGGTCTTTAGATATTCCCTTGATTTCCATTTTTCTTTTCTTATCAATCCCATAGGACTAATGGGTTACTCAAATATCCATATGAACCTTGAGAGCACAATGAACAATTTCTTCATAGCTATTAAAGTCCCTTATGGATAATTCCTTTTTTATACTTGGTTTTAATCCACTAAAGAATTAATCAATTTTACTCTAATGTTGGATAATAATTCCATAGGGGTTCCTTGCACGTCTTGTAAAATTTTCTTTATAGGTACCAACAGATTTATCATCCTTTTTCATAAGTTCAAGGAACTCATTCTCCACCTTTGTTCGAAGAATAAGAGGAAACTACTTATTGAAAAATAATTTCATCAAATAATCCCATTCCATGGAATCAATTTCATCTACATGCCTTGTATTCTTGATAATATTCCACCATTAATTAGATTCACTTTCTAAATGATAGTCTTCCTAGATTATATTATCATGTTCTGAACATTAGAGAACTGAAAATATATTTTAAATGGAATATATCCATTATTCAGCCACTAATGGATCAGAATACCTGCTTAAAGAAGGTGGAAGCTACCTCATAATGGACTCAACAGAATGTTGTTCCCTTCTTTACTCGTTTTGACGTCATACAGGATTCATAGCTTGAGAAAGTTGTGTAAGCATAGATAAAATATTTTTCATTCCAACTCCCATAACATTTGGTTTCTCAGGTGGACAATCATTTCAATTTCTATCATATTAATCGTTAATGTGGTTCCTTTAGTTCCATCCATTGACTAAAACCAAGAATTATAGTGTGAGAATCACTAATCATATTGGGAAACCACATAATCAAGAATAAAATTTTAAATTAGAACACATTAGGGGTTATATTAGGTTATTCATGATCATTTGTAAAATATTAGGATTATAACCTATACTTCAACAAGTCCTTTAGGTTATTACTACGGTATTCTCATCCTAGTTTATAAAGGTTAATTATACCGTTCCTCTGATACAAACTATAAGATCCCATACTTTACATACATTGATATTACCTCAATGTTAAGGAATATTATTTACAAAAAATAACAAATCCACAATAGGACCGTATAGGTATAGTGTCTTTAGAAACTGGGAAACATAAACAACTAGTTTATAATACATCTTCATTGTACCCCACTTATCTCATCATAACTAGCCCCTGTTTTGAAATAACTTACTTAATACCCTTCTTTATGACCTGGGGAAAAGAAACAAATGAAAGGGTGATCTCAGATGCCCAGTAAGGGTAAAAAAAGGGAGATATAAACCATATCATAATCAAAAGGCATAAGAACATAACAATTGAAAATCTTATCCTACATATGAAGGATCCTAATATCATGACATGGGATAAATCATGAATTTTCATAAGAATTAATGAATGTAATCCCAAAAGTCATAACATAATAAATGATTTTTTTTGGAATACACAAAAACATAGAAAATCATTTCATATTAGTCAAGGATCATTTCCAAGACCATCATAGTAGACAAATACCATTACGGATCCGAGTTCACTCCTCATTCCATCCCTATATTTCTGAACGAAGATCATTTCCCATTCCATCCATGTCTATCTCATGAGATATAAATCACTACCCAATGAATTATAAAGAGATATAGGTCCCACCCATCTCAAAATAAAATCATTCTTACATGATCTACAATAACTTAAATCAATCATCACAACCCAAGGAATAAAATGGGTCTCTTTAAACATCATTTCACCATAACATAATCCATGTAAAACAAATAGATTTCATAAAAAACATTCCATAATAAACACAATGAAATAATAGGAATAATAATGGTGTTATACTTGAAACATAACCCTATAAAATAATTCCGTCTTATGTGGAAAATAATTTGATATAACACTTGAAATTAATTCATGAGAAAAATGCCATTTCTTCTTCAAAAATGTTTTCTTTTCTCAAAATGAAACACAATTTTAAAAGAAAATAATTTATATGAAAATAAAAATGAAATTTTGTAGAGTAATATTCATGTAAATAAGGAGTTATAATGATTTAAAAATCAATTCATGTCTTATAAGTTAAAAAATAATTATCCTTGTACATTCACCAGAAAAGTCAAAAAGTGCCTCGTATCGAATAATGACAAAAGATTCCTTTCATACCACTTAATAAAAATTCACCAATGGGTAAAATTGACTTTAAAATTTTTAGAGGAATATAAATAAAATTAAATATTTAGAAAACATGTACGTGTATGATAAATACACTCTAGAAAATACATATGTATAGATAATCTCATATAATAATGAGATTGTGAAATTATCCCTTACCTTAGGTCTGGTTTACTTAATATGTATTTGAACATCCTATGTGATGATTTAAAAATTTTCAGTGAATTATTTAAGAGTCATATTGATTTTTATGATATCATATATGATCAAATTATTATTTTTCTATTAATAACATTTCATTATTACTTCTTATTCGAGTATTAACTACTTCGTTTTCTAATGCATGTTTTGTTGAATAAGTTTTCGTCCTCCTTCATAGATCATATTTATATCATTAAAAAATTATATTAACATTATATATAACATATTAATACATTATATACATTTATATAATCATGATTTTATTATGTTCATGTAAAATAAATTGCATCGCATTGTGGAGACGGTGGGTCGTACGTATGCATGAGTGACGATATCATTTTCATTACTATTGAATGGTATTGAAATGAATAGTGAATAATATTTCAGAATCAATATCATATTATAATAATCATATATAGTTATTATTTACATCATTATACTCATCCATGTAATGTGGTGGTGAAAATAGAATACACCACGGCATGGAGACGGTAAGTCGTACATACGCACCCTTGGTGATTTCATTTTTCATAAGATGGATAGAAAGTGTAATATTGTTCTTCCATAATCATAATAAAATCTCAGTATATAATTGATTATGGATATATTACTTTATCATGAAGCAACTCATGAAGATGAAGTAGAAGTAGAAATAAGTTTGAATGAATCGGTAGCAGAGATTACCTCTTCTTCGATGTGCTTCCTCTAAATCTCCTCTTAGAGAACTAGAGTTAGTCTTTGATAAAGAAAAAAACCTATCTAATGTAACTAGTTATGTTTATATGGTCAATATTAGAGGCTCAAATTGAAGTGAATAGGTGAGGGAGGAGGTTCCCTTTTATAATTGAGCTGAGGGGGGATTTTAGGAACTCCATAAATAATAATTTATAATAAAAAGACCTATAAAAAACACTAAATTTTCCAAATTTCAAAGGTAATATGAGATAGGGTGGTAATATAATCAACCAATATAATTTAGAAATGTTTTTATTTCAATTTAAACCTTATCAGTTTAATTTAAACTTACCTAAAATAACTAATTTTAAACTAGGGTAACATATATTTTAACATTAAAAGGGTGAAATATTTACTTATTTTATGTCAATGATACCATAAATAAATAAATTATAATATTTTGGACCACATAATAATTATTCAATATTTTTAAAAAAATTTCTAATTTTTAAATAATTTAAGAAATCATTATTATGATGAACAATCAATAATGTCTATTTTGACACTTTTCAATTCATTTATTTTAAAAAATATTAAGACAACAAGTTAACTTAGAAAAAGATATTTGATTATATTCCTAATAGATTAAGGTTTTCTAAAAATTAATTATACATATAAATTATCCCAAATTATATTTATTTCAATATTTTTAATAACATTTATTTTTTATCTCTATTTAATAAATAATTACTACCTCAATTTTGTCTAATTATTTAATATGATAAGTTTTTTAATAAAAATTAAAAAAATACCTATGATAATGAAGATAAATCTAATATATTTCAGAATAATATATGTAGGTGAATTTATCTTTAGAAAAACCAATATTTAAAATGTTATACTTATTAAAATACGAATGTGACAACTATAACATGACTTTAAATTAAGTAATATAAGTGTCGCAATATTTTATATATGGCTTCAAATGGTCAATAACTCAAGTCGTGGATATTTATGGTCGAGATATACTTGAACAATAAGATTTGGTATAGTTTTTGGGTCCTTTTATGGTTATTATAATTTTAATAAAAAAATATTGATTTTTCATCAATTAATTAATTTTTACATCATCAAAATGTAATTCCTTAAAGTAATTATTTATTTCTTAAAAATTAAAAACAAATTACCAGGATATATTAAAACATTTATATCTTTAAAATTAGTATTTATAATCTACTTTGTCTTTTTTATAACCTAATATTAAAAATTAATAAATTATTAAAATTTTAGTGAGACATATTTAACTTTATTTTAAATCTAATAAATTAAATGTCCTAATCTCATCCAATTGGCTTCCAAAGGACAAAATTTCTACCCAAGGATGATTTGGGTCCAAAAAACCTCATCCAATTATATTAATCCAAGTGTTAGGATAATTTTATAACAGTATTCTTACTTTTAAATACCTGGTTTACCCATTTACCATATTAATAAAAATTACCGACGTTACTATTCATAATGCCCCAAAATAAAATAAATCAAATTAAATAATTTGAAACGAATGATTAAAAATATGGAATCCATTTTTCAAAATTATAAAAATTTAAGTTTTAGTAATTAATTTAAAATTATTCTCATTGTCGGAAAGAGAGAATATGTTTTAAAAGTTAAAACATGAAAAAAGATAGAAATGTTTTACATCTAAATTCAATGTAAAATTAATGATAATGACACACATTATATTTCATGAGATAAATATATTATATTTATAATTTAAAACCATTCAATTTTATAATTTAACCATATAAATTATTTCGATGAAAAAATTTGTTTTCAATTAAAAGTTAGTGTATTTTTATTAATCATCAAATTTAAAATGTTATCAGAAAAAATATTAAAAATTAATCCAAAGTAAATTTTTATATCCCTAATCCAAAGAACAAGTTTTTTTGTCATATAAAAATTATTAATGTGTTAAAATCATAATTTAAAAATGGTTCGCCATTAAAAGGTGGTTAGATTGCCCTTTTAAAAATATAGGTTTTTATAAATCAAATAAGGTTTATCCATACCCTATGAAAAAAATATTAGATGAATATAAAAAATATTTTATTAGGAATATAACATATTTATTTCATTAATTTCATTTACTAATATTAGTTCACTCAATTTATTAGTACAGAAAATACAACTATATAAGGGATTTATATTTTTCATAAAAAAATCACTTGCTAATGACTTCAACATAAATTTCCATAAGCTAGTTATATTTATTCCTTCTAACCTAACTACTAGGTTAAAATTTTCATTCCATATAATGGGAATATTGTGGTTCATTAAAATTCATGATTCCATGCAATGCAAACTATTGAAGAATTAAAATTATTTAGAGAAAATATTTCATAAAAACATCTAGGTGTTACGTAGATGGATTAAAAAATATGCATAAATTTCTTAAGAATTATCATAAAATAAATTCATGGGCAGTATATATACCACATAAAAGAAACAAACAGTAAATATGGCATGTGTCTCATGGAAAGAAAGTGAGATGAAAATACTCTACCTCATTTTCAACATCCTTTATATGTGTGTGGACCTCATGTAAAATTAAATATATTTATTATACATATATTAAATAACCATAATAAAATATTTTGGTACCATATATTATTTATTTATAATAATTTTTCACTCATTTATTTGTAATTCATTATTAAAATCATTATTTTGAGTAATAACTGCTTCATTTTTCATATATGATTTGGTTTGGTAGTTTGGGCCCCTTAAAATTTATCATGGTTACATCATATTAATACATTTTAACATGATATAAATATCATATATAATCGTTATATATTTATTTAGATTAATCCATATAAATATAGATATTGAAAATTGAATTACACCGCTCATGGAGACTATTGGTTGTACGTATGCATGAATAATGTTTTCATTTATCAATGGATTGAATGAAATAAAGGTTAATAATAATTCATATTTATTGAATAATTAATATATATTATATATATTATATATTCCTTAAATCTATCTTTATTACCATCAATGTAAATTGGAAATGAAAAACTTATAAAAAGTCTCCATGGAGGTGGTAGTCTACAACACCACTAGAAATAGGACCTATACCAACGGTTTTGGAAAAATCGTTGGTATAGGTCACTAATTTTGACCTATACCAATGGTTCGGCCAAAACCTTTTTAAAAAGTCACATATATGGACCTTTACCAATGGTTTGGCCAAAACCGTTGGTATAGGGTCACTAATTTAGACATATACCAATGGTTTGGCCAAAACCATTGGTATAGGGTTACTAATTTTGATGTATACCAACGGTTTGGCCAAAAAGGTTGGTATAGGGTCGCTAATTTGGACCTATATCAACGGTTTCTCCAAAACCATTGGTATAGGTCTACCTTATACCAATGGTTTTCCCAAAATTGTTGGTATAGATCAAAGAATCAAAGAATCTATACCAACGGTTCTCAAAACCCTTGGTATAGGCCTATACCAACAGTTTTGAAAACTATTGGTATAGGTACGCATATTTTTTATGGAATATTTTTTCAAATAACATTAAATAAATCAAAAGTAAAAATACTTATGAATATATATATATATATATGAAATTATGTTCATAAAATTCATGTTAGGATAGTGGTTAAGTCATTGGATTATAAAGGGGAGGTGTTCAGATCAAAACAAAGAGGGGATTATTTTGAATGACCTATACCAATGGTTTTATGAAACCATTGGTATAGGTTTTTCATATGACCTATACTAATGGTTTGAATAAAAGAGTTGGTATAGGTCTATACCAACGGTTTTCCTAGAACCGTTGGTATAGACCTATCCCAATGCCAAACCAACCAACGGTACTCCAAACTATTGTTATAGGCTATATCAATAGTTCGGATACCTATACCAATGGTTCCAAACTATTGGTATAGGTTATTTTTCTATTAGTGAAAGTATGCATAAGAGACATTATCTTTTTCCAACAGATTGGATGGTAATTAAGTAGATGTGATATTATGATTCAAGAATTATAATTATTTCCTAAATATAATATATAAACATTAAACCCATCAAAATAACCATCCATGAAATATAGTGCTGTAAAATGAATCGTATCACTACGTAGAGATGGTAAGGTTTATGTACATACGAGTGATAATTTCACATCCCATTTGATGGGAAAGAGTGTGGATAATAATTGTTTCATAAGAATAATAATTACATTTAAATATATTTAAGATAGATAAGTTATTATTCTATGATAAATACCATATATTTAGAGGATCTAGAAATGTAAATAAATTGAAAGAGGTCAGGTAAGACGATTTCCACTTCTTTGGGAGACCAATGTTATATCATTTCATAAGGAACCTGGGGTTGGACTTTTGGGGATAGAAACACCAACATAAAGTGTATAAGGATGTTGAGAAGAATAATTGGTATGGAGTTTTTGATCTAGGTTTCGAAATGTTGTGTAAAGAAGTAAAGTAATTGGTGTCCTTTCATAATTTAGGTGAGGGACACTTTTGTAATTTCATAAAAGATTAAATTATAATAAATTAATTCCCAAGAAAAATGATTCAAAATGGAAATATATTCAAATATTATGTATAATGTTTTTTAATACCATAAAAATTATAATTTTTATAGGTTTTGTTGGTGTTTTAAACCTTAAATTTTGGTTTAACCCCTCAGGTAACCTATTCTATTATTTACCACAGTAACAACGTTTCCACTATTAAAGAATTATAATTTCACATATAAGGTAAATATTTAATCATAATTCAAAAAAAGGAAATATTCAACCATATATTATCCTAATTTTCCTTGTTTAATATTTTTTTAAATTTTAAAGAATTTAATGAAATATTATTTTGATAAAATGTCATTAAGGTCAATTTTGACATTACTTATTTAATTTGACATGAAATATATAAGTAAAAAGTAATAATTCTAATATAATGTTTCAACACAAAAAAAATATTTCATATTCATATTTAAAATTTGTGGAACACCATAAATCACTCAAATTATATTACTTTTAATATTTTTAAAATAATTTATTTTATTATTCTAATAATTCAATAAATATTGTATTTGTGTTGCGTAATAATTTAAGGTAATTATTTAATAAATGAAAATTATAAATAAATTTAAATCAATAAAATAATTATTATCAAAATAGACATTTATATTCATTCATAAATTTCTTTTTTCCCTTTCTGAGTACATAATAGATATTTAAAACTAAGAGAGTGACACTTGTAAATTTCTTTGCTTTAAATTTTATATAGGTCATTTATGGAAAATTTTACATTAAAAAATATTTGAACCCAAGGTGATAGGGGTATAATTTAATTCATCAAATAATAATTATGATGAAAACTTATGACCTTATCACTTAGTTTTAACCTAGATTAACCAGATTTACCCTTTATCGGGTGTTAAATTATACAATGGTTATTATTCACAATGCCTATAAATAAAAGGGTTGTATTTAACAAACATAAACCAATTGAATCCAAATATATAATTAATTTTATCAAATTAAATACCTGTAATTGAAATAAATTAATTTTAATATAAGTTCAAAAAACATACTGAAAATCACTTTTAAAAAATATATATTTTCAAGCCAAAAATGTGGTTCATTCATATCCCATCCTTAGAGAAATATTAGATTACTGTTAAAAAATTATTTAAAATATAATATATTTAAATTTATTTAAACTAAATCATCAACAATGATGAATTTAATTTAATATTATAAATTCACATTGTGTGCATAATAAGAGTTTTTTCATAAAAATGCATTTTTCTTATAGAATTGTTTTTATACCAAATTCAAACATAAAATTGACTCAAATGAAATTAATTGGATTATATAAAGTATAATATAACTTATTTTTAATTTAATTCATTTAATAAAAATGATAATTTATAAATGCTTGAATTATGAATACAATTTCCAATAAAAACATTGTTTTTCACTATTCATTGGAAAATCAATATTTTCAGAAAATATGAAAATTTAAGACTAACAAAATATTAATGATGATGATTATGATGAGTACTTATTTCCTAAGCATTAATCAGTGATTTTTTTTTGAGTTGGTCCTACATGTATATTTCATAATTTTTTTAATACTAGTCATACCCTCCAATTCAAAATCTCGGTTATAATGGTCATATTAAAATAATAACATTTCATGGTTCGTTTAAGCTCGGTGTTTCTTATTATATATGCTATCAAACATAGTGTTATTTTAAAATATCAGGGTGTTACATTGTCCCCCCTCACACCTCCTTCAATAACTTTTTTCCTCATAATTTGAACTTATTTTTGATAATCAAGGGTTCAACATTTGAAAATTATTTTATGAAAAACCAACATCATAAAAAGGGTTAACAAAATATTCTCTTCTTATAGAGTAACACAAGACTAGGTTTCTAAATAGGATAAAATTAGTGAGAAGTTAAAATATAGACATGGTAAAGAAAACTGACACCCAAGGACTTATATATAGTGATAGAGAACATTATTAGGAGAAAATTAAGGACTAAAAAATATAAATCATTGATTGTTGAAAACACCATTGACGCAACATAAACAAAGGTAATAGGAAAAAAAATTCTTTAAGATCATTTTTACCTATATTTCATGAATTCAATCACTATATGGACTAAAAAATAATGATATATACTTACTTGATAAGGATAATTTCATTTTTTTTAATCCATTTCAACCATAATATCAACTTTTTCTCTAAGTGATGAGTATTAAAGATGAATTTTTTTATGCCTAAGGTGCTAAAATAAACTTCTAATAGATCACATAATCCACAAAAAAAAGATATTACTCATCTCTTCAATAAAACCAAAATGGTTAGAAAAATATTAAGATAATATATAATATGAATTAACCTTCATATGAATAAGTAAGACATTAATATCTAAAATTAAACAATAAAACCAAAGGTTTAATATAGATTATTCTTTATATCAATAACCCTATATCTTTAATAACCTATATAAACTCAACATTGAATAATGGTTTAAACTAAAATTTTATATCATAACCTTAATCATATATCTCTAAAAATTTAATATCATTTTTCCCAAATAATCTATTACATTAAACATAAAGGATATATTTTTCTCAAACTAATAAAATGTCCCTCAGAATATCATTAATAATATAAAAATACTAAAATTTAACAAATCTTTGATCCTATAATAAGTTTCTCAAAATAAAATAAAAATTGATCCATCAAATTATTTAAGTAAAAAAATTCATATTGACCAGCACATCACATAGACCATTTGTAGGTATTGTACCCTTATCACCATTCGGTTGTGGGTTCAAGCCTCACAGCCTTGCTAGATTTATATATTTTTTCCCATATTTTTTTTCTTTTTATAAAATTTTTCCATTCCCAATAATTCTACAAACATCCTCAAAAATAAAATTAATCAATAAATCACTTTTTTACCACAATGGTTTTCTATATGATATACTCCCAAAATGTACTAAATCCTTTATCCTAATAAATAATAAGTACCTCAACCTCATAATTCATATTGACCCAAAAGGTTTCCAAAAACATAATACTTATCTCTACAAAATATAAAATCATTATTACCCAAATAACCTTTTCACTAAATTATATACTAAACCATAGGGTTTTATTCCCATAAATGTCTCCCAAAATATCTTTAATCATGTCAAAATCTCATCACATAAAACCCCAAAATGGGTATATATGCCTTTAAAATTATGATCAACCTTATAATTATCATCCTAATACACTTTTATTTTATCCCAACATCAATCGTATGTTAAGGGTTATCAGGCCCTCAATCATGTGATTTCTAAAAATATCACCTTACTTCTAAATCAATTTTCTATGTTATTAGTACTATTCAACATATGATTTTAATTCACTAAAGAAATTTTTTTTTGGAACAATACTCAGACGTTTCATGATTCTTATATCAAAAATATCATTGGTATAATATATATGTAACATATTTATCAAATTCCAATACATAAACACTTTAATCCTTACACTTAAATTATTTTCATAGTATTAGTCCATCCTTAGACTAAGAGTTAACCCCTAGTTTAAGGCATTGACTCAGATAATTCCCAGATTACCCATACATAAGACTTTGAACTACAAATGGTTTCGTATGCTGTAATTTTTTCTCTTCATTTTTACACTTCATTTTTTCATGATAATTAATTCATTTATGTCAATATTTTTAACACATAAAACATTTTACAATTCATTTAAGACATTATCAAATTTGTCTTCTTCCACATTTCTAACATGAAAGAAATTATACCTTCCTTTGTCCATGGTATCCACTACCCATTCACTTAGTAAAAATTATCCTTATCTTCTTTGGGGAGACTGAGTGTTTTTTTATACTAAATATATTTATCATATATCATGATAACTATTTAGTAATAATAACAATATCTTTCACTTGAGTAATCATCCCATATGGTTTAAAATAATCACTACATTGTCCATCGTATTCAATGTTTACATGGTTCCTTATGGTACCATCCATTAACCTAAAGAAAAAATAATAGTATGAGTAATAATAATCATAGTGGGATGTCATGAAATATCATTCATATGGTGTTTAAATTATGAAACCTGTTTTTTACTCTATGACACTATAAGATTAACCTAGGGTTTCCTTGGTTTTTATGTATTCAAATAATTCATAATATTTTATAATTAAAATATGAGATAACCTAATCATATCTCCTAGGAGTTTCAAATTTGGTTCATAGTAATGGTACACTAACCATGCACTATAATTATGGTTGAGATATACTCAAACAACTCTTTTTATTATTATTTCCCCTAGCTACTTATGTGCTAAAAACATGTCTACTTGTAGTATCTATATTGGGATTTATTTCTACGGAAAAGTATATAAAATCTACCTAACTAAAACATTAGGATTTTATCCTATAATTTGGATTATACTCAAAGTCATATATAGGTTTATGTTCCATAATCAATGTTTTTCTAAATCTAGTTCCCAATTTTTCTACTAAATTGGATCTAATATCAACCGTAATGACCCCAACTCTAGTAGCCCAAAGACGGTGGGTACTTTTTTATAATGTCATATTATCCAAAAAATTACATCCCAAAGGAATAAATAGGTTAGTAATCATGGTAAACAAGATACATACTTGAATATCTTTTTACATTTAAAAATAAAAAAATACAACATTATAAAAGTAAATATTCTTTATCCTTGAACTCATTTAAGGATTCCTTATTCATGTCATGGGGATAGGAAAAAATGAGGTTTGACCTCAAATTATTATTATTGGTACAAAAAAGTAGAATATATCATGATTAAATGATGCATAATAATTATTGAATGGTAAAAAACTAAAAAAAACATTCCAGTTAATCAATAAATTGACAAAAAATAATAATATGGAATAAATAGATGATCAAATAATACCATATAACTAATAAAATTATCTTCAAACATATATGTGGATAACATAACTATTTAAATAATTACATGAACATCAATTGATAATCCCATAATAATGGAATGTCTAACATCGCGATGTGGGAGCCACTGTAGTGGTTCCCTGGGCTGGTTAGTCACATAGACTCAATTACACCTCCTGATACACTAGAGGATGCTGACTATGAGAAAGGGTCTAATGGTGGTACTATGGGGAAACTATACCCCCATATTCAAATTGTTATGGAATTATATACAATAAATCAATATCATAATTATATTATTTATAGAGAAATCGAAAATAATAATAATAATTAAAAGTCAATAATAATTGAATAAATGATCATACACAAACATTCAACATTGAATAGAAATAGACATAAATTAAATAATACATAAACATGAATAACGAAATAACCTGAATCCCTAGTGGTGATCTACATGAGAATCTTGAGAAACGGATCAGTACTATTCTTCTAAGCTCCCTTGTACATGAGTAACAACACATAGCATTATCCATGGTCCTAAACCTACAACCAAGAGGTCTTTTCGGGTACCAAACAACATCTCGAAGAGGGTCTGAGATATAATCAGAAGGCCACCACGTATAGTGTCTAAACAAATATATTCAATGACTATAAAATAAAGTGGTGTACATGAATGAAAAATAATGTCGTAAAATATTAATAGAAGTAAGAACGTTGGGCTCAGGTTCTTCAAGGAA
The DNA here is from genome assembly GCA_963277665.1 of Viscum album. Lineage (NCBI taxonomy): Eukaryota > Viridiplantae > Streptophyta > Magnoliopsida > Santalales > Viscaceae > Viscum > Viscum album. Next base: position 370,025,042 of record OY728140.1, on the reverse strand, counting down.
ACATGGTTGACTATACCTGTTTCAAATGAATCTATAATGTCTCTATGTGTAAATGTCACTAAATAAATAAATATATATGTGTGTGTGTGTGTGTGTTTGTGTGTGTGTGTGTGTACATGTATATAGATATGTATGTATATATATATGAACTATATATATTATCATATATAGTTATGTATATAGATATGTAGTATTATCCAGGACATGAGGTGTAACTCAAGCACCCATTCTTAATCATAAGGATATCATATTTTAAATAAGTGTCTCCATACCCATGTTTCTCATAGGCTATTAAGGGATTCTCTACCCAAGTGTTATAATCAATAAGGGACACCATGCCTGGGTATCATAATCAATAAGGGATAACATTACCAAGTATCATAATGAACAATTGATTCAATGGATGAGTACCATAATTAATAATGATAAGGGGCATGATCAACATCATAATAGAGGAGTTGTGTAATGTTTTGACCAGTAACCCAGGTGATGTGAATCACCATGTATAATGTCCTTAACTAAGGGAGTTAGAATTCCATGTCCATGACCATAATTGATGTACCTCAATAAAAATATATTATGAGATAGTTTCATTTCCCTATGATCCCATAGCCAAGTGTTCCATAAAGAGGAAGCTAGCATCACTCAAGGTATAGTATACCTTCATTTTCAAAATTCATTTAATATTTTAAATAGGCCATGATAATTCATTCATTCCATTTATGTATGATTCATTAATATCATTTAGTTTGTAAAAATATTTTTAATAAATAATATGGACCTGTAATCATACATTCCTTGATATAACTCTTCATAATAGGTTTATCAAGTGTGAAAATTCAAGTATTAAATTTAATAAAAGGTTCATTCCATTAATATGGATGGCTCTATCATAACATAATTAATAGTGAATGTCTAAGTTTTTTATCCAAAACAATTATAATTCATGTAATCCCATTTAACCCTTTCATTTTATAAGATGCATGTTAACACCCCTAAAAGGGTGGTTTTAATTACAAACATAAGCACCAGGGGCCATGGGAATATAATATACAAACCTAATAGGGTGGTTCGAGTCAATTTATATGATCTTTGATGCTGAAATTAAGTGTATATGGACTAATTAAATTAATTTATTACATATATTCATTGAAATTTGCATTTATGAGGCGATGCATGGAATGTTTGGTTCACGTAACAATGAAATATTTTAATAAATGACAAAACATAAACCAGAAAGAAAATATAACACCTACCTACCATCAATGAAGTTTCACTCATCCAATACCAATCCCTGATTTGATTCATAGTGATATAAATTAGAGAAATAAAGAAACACCCTAAAATTAAGGTAAATGATCTCACATCGAAATAACATTCTATATGGATATAGAAACAAACAAGGTAGATTATAACATTATTATCCATAATTATAAGCTTTGTAAGAACCTTATTTTGACCCGAGGTGCATGTGTGGGATTGAAAAAAATGGCCTGATGAAAAAAATAATAATTTCCTTATATTATAGTGAGTTTCAAATTGGGTCACCATTTTTGTTTCAAACTGGGTCACATCATACCCCTCTTTGTGGACTGATATGGTCCCGTAGGGACTGGGCGGTGTGTCCTTCTTATCCTTCTTAGGAGGTTCCATAATTGAATGGCCTTAAAGGGAAATTATGGAGGGTTAAGTGTTTTTATAATCAGTCTTCCTAAGGTATAATGTCCTCTGATTGTGTTCAACGAGTTTATTAACATATCCAAAAACACCCAAGGTGCCTTTTATCCATGATTCATCAACCTACTTTCCAAAGGCAGGTGATCATAGGATGATTTTTCCAAATACACTTAAGGACTGTATTGGTCAATATGAATAGAGTTCAGGCTCATCAAACCCTTTTGGGGGGAATTATTTCCTATCATGAGGATCTATTATATATTTATGAAATGTTCATATGTTCATGAATACTTGGTAATTTCCCAAGAATGTGTTTACAAATTACTCTTTGGTCGCAATATCAATCATGGATATACATGGGTTGGGAATTACTAAGGCAGTGCTAACTTAAGGCATGTCATGAGGCACTCTCAATTTTATCATCATCCAGGGGGACTGGAATTATTCCAATGTTTGGAATGAACCCATAATATGTGATTCATACATATCCTCGTGAGAGGAATCAGAGACCATTTAGTTCGGTGTCACTTAACTGGACACGTCACCTTTTAAGTTCATGTGACGATGACCTGTCCATGTGGTTTAACTTCATGTAAAAATAACATCTAGGAAAAATTATCCTAGTCAAAATTTGGTGTAGGACTTACACCTAAGTAGCATGAGGTGCCCAAAAGCAATGTAGTCTTCCGGGTTAATAGTAACCCTACCAAGAATATGGCCTAAAAACAATAGGTTAACTTTCAATGTTGGGTGTAGACCTTAAGGAGGATTTCTATGTATCCCAGATAATTTGTAATCAAAGACATCATATTTTGGTAATATGGGGCTTATGCCTGGGTATTTTCTATAAATGAGGCATGATGTGGGGCTTACATTGGTGAAGAAGGCCCTTTTTTATATAGAGTTGGGACTTCTACCATAAAGGAGACCTTAACAAATTGGTCGGGTCCTAATTGAGGTTAACCTATAGAAATGATCCCCTTTGAGATCGGGCCTTATACAGGTGTCATACATATCTTGTTTGGGATATGAATCTGAGATCTCATAGTTCAATGTATTTGGTGCTTCCACTCAGGAGGAGGCCCTTCTGAGGAGTTAAATTTGATTTGATTAGGGATTACACCTTCTAGGAGTTCCATTTGTGGGAGGTGTAATTTATCATTTCATTTATGATATGGCATGGAGCTCGGGCCTTAGGAAGGCTTCTTATGTATTCCAGTCATGGTGGGATTTATATTTCTCATAGTTCAAGGTCGAAATTGGATTGTGCGGGTTCTATGACCATCATTATCCTTTAAGCCCATGTGATTCATGCTTGTTGTGAGAAATAATAGGATGTGAAAGATTCAATAAGATGTGCACATTCGCTTCTCCACTGATGGAAAAGGAGGAGAATGATGGTGGAAGAGGCCAGGTTAAGATCACCACTTCCTATGACCAAAGGGTCTTACTCTAGGGGGATGCCCTAAAATTTGTTCTGGGAAAGAGGGGAATGTTTCTTCTCATAAAAATAAAAAACAATCATGATTTCCCTCTGATATCACTAACCCTCGTGGAAGGGAAAAGATAATGATTACTCTTGATTCCTATAATGGGTAGGTTCATGTTAGTATCCCATGGTTGGACCCCAGGTCACCATGGGAATGTAAAATTATGGAAATTATGGGGGTCCACACCATTTCAGGGATTACCCATATGACACCAATTACCATGGATTTGTAAACTCAAAAGGGTGCACTGATGCACTTGATGGTTTTATCATACAAGTCTGGTGGCATTGAAAGAGGCTTTCACATAAAGTTGTTAGACTAGTTCATGGAGGGACTGCAGATAAGGCGACTAAAATGGAAGGAACTGATTAGAGCTGGAGGGTAGAATGCCCAAAGGTACCCTATTCCACATATCATTTCTCCACGTGGTATGGGGTATCCCTCATATGGCATGTTTTTATATGGCTGGAGAGGTTTTCCATGTACCGAAGTTGTATGTGGACCTAGATTTTTTTTGCATACTATCTAGGTATGCGGCCCCAGGTTCCGTCCACATAGCATGGTGTTATGTGGTGCTAGATTCCATCTGTGTAGAGGGATAATACGTAGGGCAGGGTTTCATCAGCATAGCGATACGATATGCAATATTCCAGATTGAAGAAGGATCATTGGGCCTATAATTCATGGGAAGATCATTCACCACCAAGATATGGTTCATAGTTTTCCAATTAGGTTCTTGTTCCACCAATTAATATTATGTTTCCTTCTTTTATGGTATGCGTCAAGCTATAACTTTAAGAAATCATCAAAAAATTATATATTTGTGGTACTTTCTTCTTTCATGACTTTGAAGCTCTGATTTAGGTTCTCCTCATGTCTCCCTTGTCTTCATCCTTAGATCTCTCTCCTAGATCCCTGTCTCTTAGCTACCTCAAGATCCTTTTATAGAGTATTATTTATGTTAGATATTTGGGTCGGACAATGCCTTTTGAAGAATCCCATAGGGAAATCACCCGGCTCATAGACAACTTGTTCAATAGAACCCTATAGGGTTGTGGTTCACAGTGGCATAAATCACCATCTCAATTTCATGAATGACTTCATCTCATTCATGGGGAACCATCATCTTCTCCTCATCTTTTGAAGAATTTAGTTCATGGGGATGGTATGCATGGGTGAATTTCTCCACCTCTATTCTTTCAATGATGTCATTCAATACGGATGTATTCCAAGTGGATTTTTCATCTCATGTTCCACCAACAACGTAGTTCATAGGAGCTGGAATCAGCGTAACTATTCTACAAACCACTTGGTTCGTGGCTACTTTGCGAGGTCATGGACCGCCATGTGATGTGGAAGTCTATGACGGGATTATGATGCCTCTCTTTCCCTGTACTAAATTTGGATTCTTCAAACTTCTTCTTAAAATTCTTCAACTAATTCATTTTCTTTCCTTTTCCAAAATTATGCGAGTATTTACCTTCTCTTTGCAAAGTTTTCATGTCCCAAAAAATCCTCACATTGGAAAGGGTTTCGATCGCAAAAAAGAAGAGGCTATCCCGATGTAGAAAGTTGTCCTAACTTGAACTGGTTTTCTATATAAAGGTGGACCCATAGGGGGACCACACCTAAATATAGGGGGCCAAGTCATTTTTCATTTAAAACTTTTCTCGGAAAACTCCACGCTCTCGATTTTCTCTCACTCACCTTGTTTCTGCAAACTATGGCCCTTTGTGATCATCTTCACCCACAAACTGAAAACACATTATGGTCACCTTCATTTGTAAACTAAAATTTTAAAATTGTGAATGGGACTGTGAATATTTGAACAGTGAGTTTGTATTTCTACATTTTTTGGGTCAATGCATGGATTTCTTATTCCCTGAACTATTGGTTCACTATCCAATGCCTCGTAGGATAGTGCCTTGTGGGTTTCGATGAACAGTAGGTTCACTGGCCAATGCCCTTCGGGCTAGTATGTTGCGAGTTTTGGAAAACTATCAGTTCGCAGTCGGTACCTTCTGTGATCCATTTTCAGGTTTCAGTGCGCGAACCATATGAGTTACATTAACAAATTCCATTAGTTTGACCTTTTTGTATGGTCTTTTGATATAGAAATGAAAATGGTTCTTCCTCAGGTTTTTCCCAATGCTGTTGTTGTTTCTTGTGCTGTTTTCATTCCCCTTATAGCCGCTGATGAAAGGAGGAAGAATCTAAAAAACGCTATTGACAACAAGGTCTATGTCATCCCGTTGCACCAATCCTTAGAGAATCGACATACCACGGATTTTAGGGACTATCTAATTTCAGATAGGCTTCTCATTTACATATTTGATCTATTATCTCATACAACAATCCCAGAACCACATTAGTCCAACCAACCTAAGGCTTTGATAATCAGTATCACCATCCCTAAGTCCCAAATTTCATCAAAAGGATGATTCATATATAAATTTACTGTTTCTTGGTCCTTATTTGACTACACCCCTAGATCTACAGAGGATGAAATAAGAATACCAAATGACAAGGTCATTTCTACCGTAGCATTGCACAGAGTGCCATGGATGATGAATATTATGGTTGGTCATCAAGATGAGGCCTTCATTCTAGAGGATCATTTGGTTTGAACATGGGGGGTGACCTTTCTTGGTTCTTCAAATTTGTGACTATTTCTAGGAAGAATTGCAGACCGTGGGGTTGTATGAGGCTGTTTGGGCATCCGAAACCTATTCTCATCAAACCAGCGCCCTCATTTCCCATCTTTTGAGTAGGTGAATTCCATATACCAATACCTTTCACCTAGTCCATGGGGAGGTTGGAATTAGCCTCTAGTATATCCAATTGATTTCTAGGGTTCCTATTATTGGATATATGTACGAAGAATTTGTACCCCCTTCCCCCTCCTGGGATGATTAGGAGAGGACTCCTCCTTTGACCAAGAGACTTATATCCCAATCAAAGACCCTTTCAAAGGAAACCATTCCTTGTCCAAAGAAATGCATCTCTTTATCTGACTAGATTAATTCCTTTTCTAAGAAAATCGGTCTAAATCCTTGTGCACGCAGAGCCAGATCCTTCTTATCCAAGGACACCCGAAGGAAATTATGTTCCTACTGGCATGTCTTGGAGGAGGGACGGTTTCACGAATGGCGATGAGAACTTGTTCTGGATGTCGATTGATTGAATTGGTTGGTGACCTTCTTGTACATGTTTTTGAGTGGTTGGATTCTAATTTTCCAAGACTCTGGTGGTGTGAGAGTAACAAAATTTTCCGTGGAAGCTCAGATGGCCACAAAAGATTGCATCAACCTAGAAATTCTGGTATTGTCCAAAATCTATTGCTTACTAGGTCAGGCTATCAAAGGGAGAATAACTCATTAGGTAGTTGGGAATTTCCAAATTCTCTAGGGCTAGAGAGGATCCCACATAGAGGGTTATATTTTTATCAATCCCTTTCCAACTCCAAATGTTTTTATTTGTACATGTCATCAGATCACTAGTGGGGACATTCTAGAGGGATAGGCTACGTTGGATAAGCTGGAAGATTGTAATGAAAGGAATGAATGAGAAGTGATGAATTGAATCAACTGTCCTAACCAATTTACTTATAATCCTTACAATTACCCTATGGGTACTATAGTGAATTCTAAATCAGAGGACTTCATTAACTGAGGCTATCTCTTTTCTGTAAGCTATGGTATCTTATTTTTTCCATATTGATAAGGAACTTATCTATGATGGGTATGCAACTTTCATATTTGGTTGTTTGTTTAACTGTGTCTATAGGCTATTTCCCCCTACACTCAATGGTTTTTACCAGGAAGAACATTTCATGATAGCTCGATAGTTGTAGCCAATGTTCACCCAAAAAGATACGCAGTTCAAGATTAAACATCCATATTCCAAGGGGTTTTTACCTTCTCTCACAAGAGTTTATGTTGATTCTTGGGTATGATCATACCAAAATGGCCAGCTGGCAGAGCTGGTTCCCAGAGATACGACCCCTAGGCATCTGCGCCTAAGGGAAAGAAAAAGTAAACAGCTGAGCATTCCCAACCTGGGAAATCTCTTCAGAAGTATCTCAGTTCTAAACCACCAATGAATGTATCGATATATTGGAGTGTGACCTCTTAGGCTATCGAGGCTACCGATACTACTACCGAGAATGAGACATTCATCCTTCTTGATGTTGTATTTCTAGTTTCTTGGAGGCAATGGGATATTTTGAGGTGTCACCAATCATTTTAGGCTCAATCCCCTCACACTTTTGTGGTGCTTTATCCAGGGGACTAAAGTTTCCCTTACTAGAATCATCTATGTGTCAGTGCCAGCTGACATATCTGATGATGAGGATCCTAGAAAGGTGGATATTTACCTATAGGAGCATGAGACCCTAATCCATCCTCACAAACTCCGGTGCAAATCATCTTATCTAGTGATGGTCTTGATATGATGTGAGATCAATGATGAATATAATGCCTCTAGGGGAAATAATATTTACAATTTTCTGACTACGATTGTAGTTAGGGAGATTCCTCATCTCTGCCCAGAGCCTCACTAACATCTAGCCCCAAGGGGTTCTAGGGTTGCAGGGGCACCCATGAAGAAATTTTGGTTGGTCGAACCTACTTCACATCCTTAGACTGAACTACCAGCATTAGCGATTCTCATTACCGCTACCTTTCCATGGGCCTAGAAGGCCTTGGATGATTTAAGGGAAAATGTTTATAATGAATAAATTTGGGAAATTCTTCTAGAAAAGCGCTTCAATCATTATATTTTTTGAGATTTCATCGCTCCCTCTTGGATTTTTATTTATGAATATCCATATTAAGTAGCCATATATCTGAATGACAAGTAAAAGTGCCTTAATTATTCCAAATAAAGGATTCATTGGTTTGATTGAGTACTAGATATGGATATCTTCTCACACTCGGATGACATAGAGGAAGAGGTGATTGTCTTTCTTACACCAAATTTTACTTTACTTTGTTTTAAGGGTTCTCATTTTATTACATACACATATAAGAGTTGGACTAGGCCCAAGAGATAGTACATTATCAAGTGTACACTCCCAAGGGTACTGTAGCCATGGAATGTTCCCCTACAAAGGTGGGGGTCACTATATAAGGTTCTCTCGGTGCCACCATGAAGATGGAGGCAGTTATTACAAATCCGACTAGGGCATTCCCTCTCCCGGATCAACTTTATACTCTCATCGTGGATCTATCCCCATGGAGTACCATTAAGCATCAGTAGGCATATCAACTATCGATATGCATCAAAATGGGGATTATGAATAAGTGTCATATCTTCTTATCTAGTTGCAATACTAAATGCCGTAATCTTTCTTTCTAGTTGTCGCATGAATATCTTAATGCATAATCAGTAAGTAGATAGTATGTTGTTACCCAAATGTTTGCAGTTCTAATTATGTCTATGACATAGGAAGTACCACTAGCAGTTGTCGATGAATAGAGAAGAGAGGTTAGGCCAACCGAGGAAGTTAGGGGTATCCTTATCCCTTTGAGGGTGCCTATTACAGATCAGAAGTCCTCTTCCCCAATAGTGGGGGAATCTTTAGAGGTCAAGTCCTCAACTAAGAATCTTGATCCCACTATCATAGAGAAGGATGGGATAATATATATAGTGATAGAAGAGCTGGGTGTGGATCCTTAATTATCATAGAATATCAGGGTAGTTCAAAGTCTTTGGGAGTCAAATTCCCCAAACCAAATAAACCCCACTTTTCAATGGGAGTAATTTTGGGAACTAGTTCCATGATTGATCATTCTGATCCCACTCTCCCAGGGGACACAAACACAGGGGAAGCAATTATCCCAGCTCCTAAAAACGTAGAACTGGTGATTGTGTCTTTTCCATTCTGGTTGTTCCTATGGGTTCAATTTCTGTAGGAAGTCTTTTGAAGGCTTCTGATATATTCGAGCATGGACATGAACCACAGATTCCTTTAGACGACCTTGAATCTCAATTATGTGTTGAAGATACTGCACTATCTCATCCATGTGGAAATTCCATAATGGACTATGAAGGTGTTGCTTCTCAAGAAGGTGGAGGTTAGTTTTCCAGGCCTCCAACCATTTATTTTGTTTTTTTGGTTTTTTTACCCTATTTAACCTCATGAATCTAGTGTGTTCACTTGTCTCACCCTTGATTTTAGAATCGTAGCCACAAGCACTTGTAACTTCGATTGGTGCCCAGACCCTGCCTCTTGTTGAAACTACTATAGATGTGGCTGCAGAGGGGTCAAGCCACACTGAAGTCATTGAATCTCAACCTCCTCTGGTAACCAACATCCCAAAATATCTTCTAACATCAGGGAGCGACTTCAAAACTGACTGAGAGGGCCTGGAAAACCATCATACTGATTGTCAAATATTTTGGAAAAAATATTTGGAGGTGGATTTCCCAAATACACCTAGTAGACATGTTGGTGAATCTTCCCCGATTATCACACCTATTTTCATTCATGAGGTTTCGAGGGTTCGATTATCATGGAATTTATAACATATAGAAGAAGGTGGTCATGAATAGAGAGGTGACTGGTGCACTCAAGTACTATATTTCTACTTCAGAATCTATGGGTAATCTTTCTACTGTTAGAAATAATATTATAAATGAAGCTTCCAAGAAGGCTGCAATAGCCACAAGGCTACAGAGCGAACTCAAGAAGTAGAGGTCCTTTGTGTATAAGCTTGATCAGGATGTGGAGCAGCGGAGCAATGAACTAGAGAAACTTAAACATGAACGATCCCGTATCATAGCCATCGTTGATGAGGGGCAAAGGCTAGTGGAATATGGGGAAATGGTTGAAATTGATGAAGTGAAGGAGGTTGAGGTATTTTGGTCTGATGCGGAGGCCAGACTACTACTTTTTTAAGCTCCGAAAAGACATCGAAGAATAAAATCAAACATTGATACAACATTCTGAATCTTTTGAACAAATCCTATAATTGTCATTCCCATGTCCCTTAAAGAGGCTATAGGTTTTGGATTCCCTTTTTTTCATTTTAATGGAATAAAAACACTCTTCCCTCCATTTATTCTCCTTCTCCTCTTACTGCAGTTTCAATCATTCAAAATTGACTACATTAAATAGAAATTTTTATAGGATATCAATTTGAATTCCAATTTGGGATAACTAATTTGAATTAAACAAATTATGATCTAATTTATTCTTTAGTTTATGGGCTGAATGATCATAGTTTTACTATTTTTAGGGTTGTTTTTAAAACCTTACAAACTTTTCATTTTTTCTATTATAACCCTAATTTTCTTCCTGAGCACGTTATTGTGTGGACTTCGTGTGTATAACTTAACTTTTTCATAGGCAACCCTTTTTTGGTTTTTTACCTAACATGCTTTGTATCTCTTTATTTTTTTTATCTCTTATTATTTTTTCTAAACTATACAATATGTATATTTAGTGATTTGGAACTCGAATTTTATTCGGGGTGCCCTTTGCGGGTTTTCAACTTGGAGAGTTTTGTGTCTCTTTTTCATTGGAAGTTTAAAGTCTTGTGAACTAGACTATCATTACTAATGTTTTAGGTCAAAAATATTTGAACAAGACTAATGTTTTAGGTTGAATAGATTGTACAATGATCTTTAGGGAAAGGTTCTGAATTTAGGACACATTAACATAAGATGGCCCAAAGCTTTCAGACATGGATAAGGGATTTTTTCTTGACCATAACATCATAGTTCTTAGGCATGGAAGATGATATGGGGAATTGAATCCATTGGTCATATTGAATTAGGGAAATCCTCTCTTAGGGAAAAATTTTCCTTTTATTAACAGGTCATTTTTCCTATCCATTTATATAGATCCTTTGAGGCATTGTGCACATTAGTCAAACAAAGGTTTCCTTAAGACACTAACCTCCCATTTCCAATGGCCAGGTAGATTATGGAAATTTGGATTTTTTGGGGTATGTAAGACCATAATAGATTTCATTTTAAGGGAATTATGTCTAAAAGTATGTGGTAATTTTTATCATCTTTGGTTGAGAATCCACCCCCATGTGAATTTGACCTTTGTAAAGGAGGGACAGAGCATGGAATAGTTTAATGTTGTACAACCATGACATTTGAGACTCATGATTTAATGTCACCTTACCCTAACAAAGAATATTGGAAAACGACTCATCCATTTTGTAGTGGTTTGACCAGAAATAATCCATCATCTTCATGCATGAGAAGGGGAAAGGATTAAAATTATAATCCAAGGGATTTCCAAAACCAAGGAATGAGATGATATGTAAACATCACAGGGAGTATGAAAGTAAAAAAACCTCTCATGAGGATGAGTTTTCCTTTGGATGATAGGTTATTTTTGTGGGAAACTTATGCAGAGCCACCAGGGCATTATGTGCATAGTCAAAGAAAGGTTACCACATGACATTGACCATCTATATCCAATGGACATGGAGGGTTATGGGGAATCATCCCCTTATAGACACAGAGTATGGGTTGTGAAAAGGGGGGAATAAACATGAAAGTGGGTATTTCAAGTTGAAATCTCCCAGGAATAGAAAAGGATGTTTTCTTCATACAGGTGATGGGGGATCCTTATGCAGGTCTTACCCTTATGCTGACAGTGATGGAATGATTTCATTGCATGGATGGGCCCTAGATATATGAATCAGGTGTCACTACATATCCTTATGATGATATATATCAAGAAAAACATAATTCCTTTAATGTTTTCTCATATGTGGATCTGATTCGCAAATATGGATGGGGAATTATCACCTCATGTACGAGATTTTCCAAAAAGTTGTGACTCACATTGGAATTTTTTGTGTGGATTCATTCATGCACAAGATCATGAAATGAATAAATTCACTTGCATATTGAGGCCCAAGAATGTACACTAAGTCTTAGGTATCGCGTATTTTTAATTTCATTCGATTAGGACACTTATATAGTAACCCCAAATAACTGGAGGATAATTAGACTGAGGTATTCTGATATGTCCAAGACATGAGTAAGAATGATAGTATAAGTTTTGGTTTCAAGGGATTTTAGATTTAGAGAAATTATACAATACATGGAAGCCTTTGGGTGTACATTAATAGAAAAATCCTCTCATGGGGACAAATATTCATTTGGTTGATAGGAAATTTTTGTTGGAACGTTTTTCCGAGCCTCTAGGGCATTGTGTGAATAGTCAAAAAAATGTGTTTGAAGGAAACCGGCCTTCCATTATCGATATCGTGGGAGGTAAATTTGGATCCAAAACTACTTGAAGCGTAGAGTTTGATGAATTAAGAGGATTGGTTTGTACATATTAGAAACACTCAGGCCATGATTATCCATGGAATTGGGATTCTCTCCACACAGATCTGGCCCATGTGTGGGGTGGTAAATGTTGATTCTCTTCTCAGAGAGGGCCTCAGTTTTGAAGATCCAGGTGTCCCAAGATCAGACTTCCTGCACAAGTTTGGTATGTGCATAGGGAGTGGGGGAATTTTTATTCCTTTGTTGGGGCCAGACCCGAGCTTAGATATCTGGATGTCCCGAAAATAGGCACCTTACATTGGTTTGGATTGTGCGTAGGAGGTTGGTAATTTTATCTATATTTTTTTCCATGTACTTTGATGTCATATAGTTAGAACTTTGGGTTATTCATCATGGGGAAAATTATCTATAGTGTTCCTTTTAAGGTCTCACTACTAGAACCACTTATCGTAGGATAATTTTCCATGGTTCTATGTGGAGTCCCCCACAAAACTCCCTAATCTCATGTAGGTACTGGTGTGAGAAAAAAGGTAAGGCAACCGTTTCAATTCACCCACTAGAGGTGGACTAATCAAATAAAGGACAATTTTATACTCAGGGTGATATTGTGTAGTTTACTATCATGAAGCTAGGACATTTCATCAAATAGTTTAATGTCATGTGATTAGAAAAATTTCTACAATTTTTTACATCATGTGGAAAGGATGTAGGTGAACTGATGTGAAAGGGGGACATGTGATTATTCTTGAGATAGTCCTTTGAATAGGACCTGTTTGGGAGCCTTCTGCTCTGACCTTTCCTGTGTGTGGATGGGACTTTTATTTGTCTACATTCCACAGCTGGATCTGGGTCATAGGATCCATGTATCACTACATATCCCATAGAAAGATAAGAATCACACCACATGTAGTTCCTTATAGAAAGTACTATGCGTAGGTCTGACCCATATGAAGGGAGAGGTCATTTTTTGGGGTGATTGGGATAGGATGATATTCCAGACATCTCAACATATCCCATGAGGGTAGAACTCACACGAACTTAGTTCTAAGACATGTCATGGTAGTTGATCGAAGCTAGAGGAAATTTCCTCTCAGGTGAAAACATTGTTGGGCCATGTAGTTTAACGTCATGTAGTGAGGACATTGGTGGATTGACATGAATGAGATAAATATTGTGGGCCTATACAATTTTAAGTCTTAAATAATGGACATTGGCAGCATAGTTAAACATCATGTTGTGCGGAATAAATGATAGAAAAAGGTCATGAATAAGTATGGGATAATGGGTTGGGGCATTCTGGCATGCCTCAAACATGAGGGGGGGGGGAAAGAAAGTGTAACCCATGATTCTAAGGACCCTCAGATGAGAAGGAATGATATGGGGAATATGATTTATTAGGTGTATGAAGGTAGGAAAAGTCTCTCTTAAGCACCAATTTTTTTTATTGATAGGGATTTTTGTACAAAAATTATGCAGATCCTCTGGGAAATTGTTAACATAGTCAAACAAAGGTGTACATGGGACACTAATCTTCCATTTCTTGATGGTTGTGGATGTTTTTGGGGATCTAAAATTTCCCAAGTTATAGAGTTTGATAGATTAAAATGGAATGTTTTGGTACTTAAGATCCTTAGTGACGGAAAATTCCTCGCATGCTCCCGAAGGGTATTCTATGACTCGGGCTCCATTCTTTGATGGAACCGATTACACTTATTGAAAAAATCGCATGATTACTTTTCTTAAAAGAATTTGTTATCCTATCTATAGGATTGTAATGAAAGGATATACTTTATCTAACAAGGATGAGTCCAAATGGACCCCCGAAGACATTTCCAATTTTGAGCTTGATGGAAAAGCCATGAATGCTCTTCATTGTGGGCTAGACCGTAATGAATTCAACCGTGTTTCTACTTGCTCCTCTTCTTATGAAATTTGGAAACTTTTAGAAGTAACCCATGAGGGCACTAACAAATTCAAAGACACTAGATTAGACATGTATCGCCAAGATTTTGAAAGTTTCAACATGCACCCACACGAATCAATTACTGAAATGTTAACTCATTTTACTGACGTTTGCAATGGAAGAAAATCTCTTGGTGAGGATTTTTCTGCAGAAATGATGGTCAAGAAGATTCTTTTGGTCCTACCAAGCTCATGGGCACCAAAGGTGACCACAATTCAAGAAGAAAAAGATGTCAAGAAAATGCCGGTTGAAGAGCTCATTGGATCACTCATGACCTACGAGATCACCATGAAGAGGAAAGACGATAAAGAAGGTAAAACCTTCAAGGAGAAAAATAACATTGCATTCAAAGAAAAGGAAGAAAGCTCCTCCGTTGATAGCGAATCCGAGATTGCTCAACTAGCAAGAAAAATGAGCAAATTCATGAAGAAAAAGAAGAACTTTCGAAGGGCACGAAAGGAAGAGCCCAAAGCGGAGAATGAAGTTACATGATTTGAATGTGGAAAGAAAGGCCACATCAAACCGGAGAGCTCCATTTTCAAGAAAAGGGTAAAAGAAAAGAAAAACAAGAAGGCTTTCAAAGCATCCACATGGAGTGCAAGTGATGACTCCATGTCTTCAAGCGACTCAAGCGATGAAGGTGAACAATGCCTAATGGAATTTGATGAGGTATCTTCTTCCGACTCCTCTTCCTCATCTTCCTCTTTCAATAATGACATGTCCTATGAAGATCTCCAAAATGCGAGAGATCAATTAGAGGAAGGTTTTCACGAACTTACCTCTAAATTTATGGCTTTGAAAAAGAAAAATAAAATTCTCATTTCTGAAAAAGAACAACTTCTCAAAAAGAATGAGGAACTTACCCTTAAGATCCAAGATATTCCAAATGTTGATTCTTTGAATTCAACCATTAAAGATCTAAGGGAGTCTCTTGCCAAGTTCACCCAAGGTGAACAAAATTTGACCAAATTACTAGGTTCTCAGCGTTCGGCTAGAACAACACATGGACTTGTCTTTAACAAACAAGCCACTTCTTCTAGAGCACCCACTACTTTTGTAAGGGGGAGCTCTCAATATAAATTTTGTAATTATTGTAAAAATACCGGGCACATGATTTATGAATGTGATTGTAAAAATGCAAGGTATGGAAGCCCCAAAACCATTACCTACTCGGATGAGTATTTTAGATGGCAACCCTCTAAAAATATATGGGTTCAAAAGTCTCTTTTAGCTAATCTTTCTGGACCCAAACTTATATGGGAACCAAAATCTATTCTCTCTTGATTTTGTAGGAGAAACACCAAAGAAGTAGGACTTTGAAAGGCTTGTGGTATCTCGACAGCGGATGCTCGAGGCACATGTGTGGTGATCCCTCCTAGTTCAACTCCCTTGAAGAATTCGATGGAGGATACGTCACCTTCGGTGACAATTCAAAAAGCAAGATCGTCAGAATAGGAACCATTGGATTTGGTAGCACCTCTTTAATTAAAGATGTTTTATTTGTTAAAGGTTTAAAACATAATCTAATTAGCATTAGCCAACTTTGTGATAGTGGTTTTTCGGTGAATTTTCAAAATGATTTATGCAATGTGTTTGATTTTCAAAACAAATTGATATTTTCTACTTCTGGTTTTCAAAATGTTTACATTATTGATTTAAAGTCTTTAGCTAGCCAAAATGTTAAATGTTTAAGTGCTCTTGACAATGAGTCTTGGATTTGGCATAAGAGGTTGGGGCATTGTAGCTCTCATTCACTTATAATGCTTAATAAGAACAAGCTCATCTGTGACCTTCCTAAACTTAAGTTTTAGAAAAAATTGATTTGTGAGCCATGCCAACTTGGCAAGCAACACAAGTCTTCTTTCAAATCTAAGAAGGAAGTGTCCACTTCAAAATCTCTTGAGCTCCTACATCATGATCTTTTTGGTCCTACCCCTGTAGCAAGTCTAGGTGGAAAATCCTATACCTTTGTCCTAGTAGATGACTTTTCTCGTTTCACTTGGGTTTTCTTTTTAGCTCATAAAAATGATTCTTGTAGAACATTTTTGAAATTCTCTAAGAAAGTAGAAAACGAAAAAGGATATAAAATTATATCGCTCCGTAGTGACCATGGAGGTGAATTCGAGAACAAAGAATTCGATGAATTGTGTTCCTCTCAAGGATACAATCACACCTTCTCTGCCCCTAGGACTCCACAACAAAATGGAGTGGTTGAAAGGAGAAACCAAACTCTCCAAGAAATTGCTCGAACCCTCCTTAGAGAATTCAACCTCCCTCAATTTTTCGGGGCCGAGGCAGTTAACACTGCTTGTTATACTATCAATAGAGTCCTTGTAAGACCCCTTCTTAAGAAAACCTCCTATGAACTTTGGAAAGGCAAATTGCCCAAAGTTGGTTATTTTAAAGTGTTTGGTTTTATATGATTTATCCTTAACACAAAAGATAACCTTGGGAAATTTGATGTCAAATCCGATGAAGGTATTTTTCTTGGGTACTCCAACTCAAGCAAAGCCTATCGTGTCTTCAACAAACGTTCAAAAACCATCGAAGAATCATCTCATGTCAAGTTTGATAAAAATCTTCCAAAACCCCATCCGGTCATTGAAGATGTTGAAGATAAGCTTGATAAACTTGAATTAAATGATTCCTCTTCTCCTCTCAAGGAGGATGATGATCATGAACCTTCTTCACCTTCTTTGCCTTCCACCTTGCCTAAGGTTTGGAAACCTTCTAAAGATCATCCTTTAGAAAATGTTATAGGTGATCTTCAAGCCGGTACTCAAACTAGAAGATCAATCCTCAACAAGGTTGAACATCAAGCCTTCATTTCTCACCTAGAGCCTCAAACCATTAATGATGCCATTAATGATGAGAATTGGGTTCTTGCAATGCAAGATGAACTAAATCAATTCTCTAGAAATGATGTTTGGACTCTTGTTGAAAGACCCAGTGATCATCCAATTATTGGCACTAAATGGGTTTTTAGGAACAAACTTGATGATCAAGGAAATATAACCCGGAACAAGGCTCGCCTAATTGCTAAGGGCTATAATCAAGAATAAGGAATTGATTATGGTGAAACCTTTGTGCCCGTTTCTAGATTGGAATCCATTAGGATCTTGTTGGCTTTCGCCACCCACTTAAATTTCAAACATTTTCAAATGGATGTTAAAAGTGCCTTTTTAAATGGTTTTATTTCAGAAAAAATCTTTGTTGAACAACCTCCCGGATTTGAAGATCCAAAATTTCCAAATCATGTTTTTAAATTAACCAAGGCTCTATATGGCTTAAAACAAGCCCCTCGGGCTTTGTATGAGCGGTTAACAAAATTCCTTTTAGAAAATGATTTTAAAATGGGTCAAGTTGATTTTACCCTCTTTTTAAAACACACTTCAAAAGATCTTTTAATCGTCCAAATCTACGTCTATGACGTTATCTTTGGTTATACCAAAGAATCACTTTGTACTGATTTTTCAGATTTAATGAGAAAAGAATTTGAAATGAGCTTTATGGGGGAATTGAAATTTTTTCTCGGTTTTCAAATCTTTCAAAATTCAAAAGGTATTTTTCTAAGCCAAGGAAAATACACAAACGAGCACTTAAGTCGTTTTGGTATGGATCATGTAAAGGAAATTAGTACCCCCATGAGTACTTCCTGTAAGCTTACGTTAGATGAAGTCGGGAAACCGATTGATAACAAGCTTTATAGGAGTATGATCGGGAGTCTACTTTACCTAATTGTGACCCGTCCTGACATCATATTCAGTGTTTGCCTTTGTGCTCGTTTTCAAGCCAATCCCAAAGAATCTCATTTTAAATCGGTCAAAAGGATTTTTAGGTATTTAAGAGGATCCAAAAACATTGTTTTATTTTATCCTTCTAATACTTCTTTTGAACTTTCTTCATATTCAGATGCTGATTTTGGCGGATGTCAATTAGATCGAAAGAGTACTAGTGGAACCTGTCATCTGTTAGGAAAGTCCCTTGTATCGTGGAGTAGCAAGAAGAAAAACTGTGTTTCTCTTTCTACTGCCGAGGCCGAGTATGTAGCTACTGGGAATTGTTGTGCCCAAATTATTTGGATGCAGCACACTCTCCTGGATTATGCCCTTTCCTACGATCATGTCCCTATTCGGTGTGACAACACTAGTGCCATTAGTATTTGTAAGAATCCAATACAACACTCTAGAACAAAGCATATATATTTAAGGAATCATTTCCTTCGTGACCATTTTCAAAAAGGGGATATCACTTTGGACTTCATTTCTACGGATTTCCAATTAGCTGATATTTTCACCAAACTGCTCCCGGTTGAACATTTTGATTTTATTAAGGGGGAGTTAGGAATGATTCATCAATGAGCACTATTAAATATTTAATCCTTTTTTTATCTAATGTCTTCTCATTTTTTTTCTTTTTCCTCCAATTTTGATAATCCCAAAGGGGGAGAAATTTCTCTGTTTACTAGCTTTATATTTCAATTGATTAAAGTTCTTTTTTTAATAGTTCAATTTTTTTTAAAAACCGGTAAGTTATTGATTTTTTTCCTTTTAAAAAAATGACCTATGGTTACAATTTCAAAATGACTCATTCTCTTTAGATTAAGATCATTTTCAATACATGGTACATCTCTTCAATTTTTTTTTGAAATGATCTCTAATATATTTTCATGTCCAAAATTGTTTATTTATGTTTTCAATTGGCATATCCTTTTTAAAGCTTTCTCTTTTGTGATTGTGATCATCAAAATAGGGGGAGATTGTTGTACCCCTCTCTCTTGGATTTTAATGATCACAATCACTCTCATCGTGTTCTAACTTGTTTTCAAGTGTTTTGATGCTAGGAAAAGGGTTGCCCAGGAGTTGGCCCAAGAAGGCTGATAGTGGACTCTCTGAGTCCACCGGCCTGCCGGTGGTCTCTGACAGAAGCATTGCTTTCTGCTAGAGCCACCGGTCAGCCGGTGTTAGCACACCGGCCAGCTGGTATGGGCACCGGCCAACCGGTTCTTGCCCACCGGCCAGCCGGAGGACCCAGGCAGTAGGCTTGCCCACTGCCTGGTGACACCGGCCAACCGGTGGATGACCACCGGCCAGCCGGTGGAACCCAGACAGAAAGCCTGCTCTGTCTGGACCACCGGCCAGCCGGGAGCTCAGCACCGGCCAGCCGGTGGACCACCAGCCAGCTGGTGAGACACCACCGGCCAGCCGGTGTGCCCAGTCAAACTAGCCGTTGGGCTTTGACCAGACTTGTACTTTTGACCCCCAACGGCTCCGGAAGCCCTCCAATGGCCATATTGAAGTGATTATGGGTATTTATCCTATAAATAAGAAACCATGGATGCCGGGAACATACACAAAATATATTTTGATGTCTTGACGCTCTAACGACAAATATTCAAGGCCTATTGTGATCCATTGCCATCCTTGAAGCTTGAGCTCCCTCTCCATCAGCTGCTCTCACACTTTTGGCGCTCAAGGCTTCCGTGTGTTTGTATTATTTTATTTGTTTAGTTCTTCATTGGGTTTGGATTAAAACAAACCTCTCATTTCCATTGTTTCTTTCAATTGGGTTTCTTGCTACAACCATAATAAAAAAGCAAGTTGTACGAAGGTGTTCTAGCCTACCTTAAAACGGCTAGTGGGTTTCTTGCTACAACCATAATAAAAAAGCAAGTTGTACGAAGGTGTTCTAGCCTACCTTAAAACGGCTAGTGGGTTTCTTGCTACAACCATTAAAAATCAAGCTGACGTAATTAATCTCTCAATGGTTCTTGTTGGGAGCGGAGACGTAGGATTGGGAATTAAGCCGAACTTCGTTATCAAATTGTGTCTTGCCTTTTTTATTTCCGCTGCATTGATAATTGTTTTAAATTGTTAATTATTTTTGAAAAGGCAATTCACCCCCCCTCTTGCCATCCTCTACGACCCAACACATGGGACACTAATCTTCCATTTCTGATGGTTGTGGATGTTTGTGGGGATCTAAAATTTCCCAAGTTATAGAGTTTGATAGATTAAAATGGAATGTTTTGGTACTTGATGGAATATTTAAACCGTGATTAGTATGAATCATGGGATCCCCTAAATGGATCTAACTTATGTGTAAAGGGGGCATGATATTTTGACAAACCATTGATATTGGAATCAAGGTTTGGAATATCCTGCCCAAATTTTCATTTTCATGCAGGAGATGGGGTCATTTTTAATTTACCATTTTGAATGGTTGGACCCAGGTTTGTATAATTTCATCTCACTAAATATCTTGTTATAATGAGATTAAAACTACATGTAGTTTTTTACAGTACCTTGTAGTTTAATGTCATGTGGTGAGGACTCAGGAAATGTAGTTTTATGTCTTGCGGTAAATAATCATTCCATGATGATTTACATCTTGCAGTAATGAATCAGTCCATGTTGTTAATTGATATGCTCATGAGGAATCCCCTGCTGAGATTCCATATCTCACGTAGGTCATGCCTAGTGCGAGAAACAAGGGACGACAAAGGATTACTCTTCCGCATAGTGGGAACATGATAAAGGGTTGGGTCCTTTTTTTCTTGAATGTTTCAACATAACTAGGCCCAAGATTTAAGACTCTGGTGCTGCTTACGTACCATGTGTGGGTGGTAATCAATCTGAATGAAGTTCAATGTATTTCCTTACACATCTTGATCATGTATGCAGGGGAAGGGAATTTTGATCTGGTGGTGGCTAGTCCTAAGGATGTGGAATTCAGGCATCACTACATATCTTTTGATGACATGAATCAATCCCCCCGTAGTTTTAAAATGGATGTTATTTAAGTTGGTTTGACCCATTCATAGAGAGGTGGAATCTATTATTTTAGGTAGAATTTGGTCCAGGATATAAGATCTAGGAATTACTATGTATTCTAAAAGGGAATTAATCAATCCACACGTAGTTCTAGGGAACATTGTACCAGTTGAGGCCATACACAGGGGGAAGGAAATTTTTATTTTGGTGGCGACTGAACCTGGATGCAGAATCGGGGCATCACTACGTATCTTGAGATGGTAAGAATCAAGAAACACAAAGTTATAATGAGATACCTCCTCATTTATTTCTGGTTCATACAAAAGGAAGGGGAATTTTTGGGGTGGGTGGTGGTTGATCCTTGGATATGCATCACCACACATACTCTATAGATAGGAATCAAGACACACATAGTTCTTGAAGAAACTCCCTATATTGGTCTAGTCTGTACACCGGGAGAAAAGGAATTTTTTTGGTGGGTGGTGGATAAGCCTGGGATAGGCATCACTATATATCCTACAAGTGTGTAAATCAAGCCACACGTAGTTTTATGGCTCTCTATTCCATTTTGTCACATGCACAAGGTGGGGACATTTTTACTTGGTGGTGGTTGAACCAGGATGAGGAATATAAGTGTCACTACGTATCTAGTAAGAGAAATAATCAATAAACACATAGTTCTATAGCACCCTATGTTGGTCATGCCCAAGCATGGGGGAGGGGAATTTTTTACTTTTTTCTTTCAGCATAGATCTGATTCAGGTTTGGTGAACCATTAACGACAACATTATAGACCCCATATAGTTTAACTTCTTTCAGTTGGGATGATAGTTTCCACGATGTTTAATGTATTGCGATAAGAAAAACATTCACTTGACATGAATGGAAGGGAATGGTGTATCCTATAGTTTAATGTCTTGAAATTATGAATTTTTGGCCCAGTGAGGGAATTCTGACATTTCAGTTTAACGTCTTGCGATCAAGATGATGATGATAAGCAGTTTAACATTATGAATAATGGATGCATATGGCATTATGTAGTTTAACATAATGCAACTAAGATGAATATTGTATAATTATACAATGTATTTCTTTAGGAACTTCACATTGATGGGGTATGTGGTGAGTTTTCCATCCATTGAAATGAAGTCATATGTTCCATTGGAGTAGGCCTTGTGTATGACATACGGTCCTTCCCATTTTGGCTCCAATTTTGGATGCTTCTTTTTGAGTATCATCAGAGTCTCAAGGTCCAAAACCAATTATCCTTTGAGGAAAGACTGGAGTAAAACCATTTTTTCAGGCCCGTGCAATATGGTTTTGGTAAACATCCAAATAGTGTAGAGTGTGCAATCTTTTCTCATCCAGTCCCTATAACTCATCAAATCATCTCTGGTATTGTTCATCTATGGACAGTCGATCAAAAATTTCATCAGCGAGTGAGAGTAGTTGAACTTCAATTGGTAGAACTACTTATGTCCCATATACCAATGAATACGGGGCTGATTGAGGGGCAATGCGATTCATGGTCCAGTAAGCCCACTGAGTTTGGTGGAGCGTATACGGGCATGATTTCTTGTCATTGTCTATCATATTCTAGATTATATTGTATAGTTTCTTGTTGAAGGCCTCTATCTACCTATTATCCTCTTCATGGTAGTGGCATGAACGGTTCTCCGTAATGACATCCTCCTGATATAGCTTGTAGAATTCAACAAAGCCAAAATTGGTTCCATTGTATATAAGTATTGAATGGGGGACAATAAATCTAGTGATGATGTTGGATTTCATAAAGTAGACAGTGATTCTTGTCTCAAACTCTTTATAGGATATAACCTATACCCATTTAGAAAAGAAGTGAGTTGTTATGAGAACATAAATGAATTTTCTGGCCATGGCAGGAGGATATGGTCCCACGACATCCATTCCCCTTATGGATAATTGAAAGAAGTACTTGGCTCTATGAGGAAACTCTAGGGGATGGTGGATGAAATTGGCATGAAAATAGAAATAGTGGCACTTCTTGATGAACTAATCACAATCCTACATCATAGTGGTCCAATAGTACCCAAGCCTTCAAATTTTCGGAGAGAGCATGGGAATTTATTAACACACTCCACAAGTTTTTACATGCACTTATTTCCTGAAGGAGTCAATATCTTCTCCATAAATGCACCTGTGAAGTATTCTATCAAGTACCCTCTTATAGAGGACCCTTTTCTGATTTGTGCCATCATACAGGAATAATTTTTTTCCCATATTTGGATTTGTTCCCTTCCAATCCCATCTGGTGTGAGTTATCCTATTGATGGTAATCTAAAATGGAAGTCATCCAACCAGTGTTAGGACCATGTGACTCAGATATGAGACTAATATCATTAATTTATTACATATTGGCATGGACATACGGTAAAACCATTCGAAGGTGGGAAATATAGATAATTGTTTCATTCTGATCAGGGTCTTCTAGAGTTGTGGTGGTATTTGATAATGTGTCGGCTTGTACATTTTGTGACTAGGGGACATAATTCAATGTTCTCTCTGATGAGGACTCTTTTATATATTCTCAAACATGGTTCATTAAAGGGATCAACTCCTCTTTATTTATACCATAGTCACTATTGACTTGATTGATGAACAAACATTAATCTCCTTCTATATTCCAGTGTTAGATTTATACTCTGAAGTGCCAACTCCAAAAATGAAATAAGAGCCCGGTATTCTTCTTATTTGATTTTCTCCCCTCTAAAACTAGGAAGGAATAGGGTACTACTATATTCCTTAGGAATATGAGTATGACTCTCAGCCCCACATTTTTGAGTCTGTGGTCTTCCATCATTTTTCTTATTGGGCTTCTACATACTCCATCATAGTGGATATTCTATGTTTGGGAGTACAATTTAATGGAGAACACTTATTTATTGGGTAGTTCAGCATCCAATGGAGCCTCTTATATTGAGGGTTGTTCTACCAATAAATTTTATAATTCTTGGACATTGAAGAATTTCTACAGTATGAACAGTATATCGAACTGATGCAAGATGACCTCCCATCATGACAGGAACCCAGTCAACATTGGACGATTGAAAATATACTTGAGTGGGTTACTACGGGATACCAAATAGACCTTGTGGTGCTGCATGTAATGCATCAACTTTTGGATCACAAATATTAAGTCCATGAATCTGTTATCGATATTTGAATACTGAGTCTCAGAATCAATCATGGTTCGATTGAGATTGTAAAGAATATTTTCACTATCGTTATCATTCTTCTATGATAGGAAGGTGCCTGGGAATTTCTACAAGGTGGTCACATACAGAATGTGTGGTCTTCATTCGATAGGAATAATTAACACAAGGATATTTTAGAGATATCTCTTTATATTTTCGAATTCTTCATGAAAATAATTATTCCATTAATATTCTTCCACTTCCTTCATCAAACAGGTGAAGGGAAAACATTTGTATAGGAAGTTAGGTATGAAGCACATAATGTATTATGTGGGTCCTCGGAGTCCTATCAACTTAGTGAGGTTGTGAGGGGGTTACATTCCAAGGATAAGATTTTTATTCTTGGGGTATAGTTCTATTCCACGATGTCATATAATGAAGTCAAATAATTTCACTAAGGTAATGTCAAAAGACCAGTTCAGGGGTTTCATATTCAGACTGTGTTATTGCAATTTTTTGAAGACTATGTCAAGATCTGACAGTTGTTCTAAGAACTATCGTTACATAACCACCATATCATTCACATATAATTTGAAAAAAAATTCCTAGAAGGGTTTGAAGATGCGTTGCGTGGCACGTTGATATGTGGCACCCGAATTTTTCAAACCAATGGGGATTACATTGTAGAAAAACTCTACTTGGGGGGCCAAAGTGTAGCGGTTTCTTATTCTACATGGGACATTTGGATCATTTCATCTCCTAAATATCCATCCATGAAAGAGGGATCCTCGTATATAGTAGTCGCATGAATCATTAATTCTGGGATCCAGACTGGGAAATCATATTTCAGGCAGTTCCAATTGAGATCCCTAAAATTGATGAAAACTTTGATTTACCCATTTTTCTTCTTAATGGGGAATATTTTTTCCATCTGGATGTGATATTCGACCTCCCAAATGAATTTTTCTCTAATGATCTTGTTTAATTCATCCACTATATTTGCAGCATGTGTCAGGTGAGTCCTCCTTGAATCTTTCTTGTAACCACAGTTGTTTTCTAGTAGGCCTATGTGGTGAGTGGCCACCTCAGAATCGAGGCTTGAAAGTTATTTATAGTTATAGGTGAAAACATATCTATTTTTCTTTAGGAATTAATTATATATCTATTTCTCTTTGTAATACATGGTTGAACTAATCAGAGTGGGTCGCAGGTCTTCTTCAGTCCCCAGGTTTATTTCCTTGAGTTCATCAATGGTGGTAGAGACACCCTCCTCGAATACGTGAGGGGAATCCCTAAGATCTTATTCTTCCTCCTCCTACACATCCTCCCGATCCTCATATTACTCTAATGGGGAGATGAATCTTGAGATGATCTCTTCAAAATTGGGAGATCAGTCACAATTTTGTTCTTTGGAGGCTGAAACATCTTCTTCTGTCCCGACTGAGTTTTTTGAATTCTCTGGAGAGGGTGGAGTGAAATGTGGAAGAGTGTCCTAAGATTATTTTGGTGGAAACGTACCCTGATTTTCCTTTTTGGGTGAGTGAGGAACCACCTGAAGCCCAAAATATAGGTTTAGGTAATTTTTATTTGAGCACTCACCACTGTCCTGGGGTCCCGTGCACTTTTCAACATAGTTAGGCTCGGCAGCCATGAAGAAGATCATTAATATAGATGAATATGTGTCTGAATTTAGACCCATGCACTCAACCTAATTGATGGGAAGTAAGTATGCTTCGTTGAGCTTCCAGAGTGCGTCAGAGGGGACTACCTCTAGTCCGTTTGGAGCGATGACCAACTCAATCACATCTTTTAAAGGTTGTTTCCCTTTTTTCTCATAGAATACTATATCAATGTAGTGTGAGTCACAATATTAAAATGGGACTTATCAGTGTTCAATGTCACATTGTGTCCATTAATTCTATATTTGATGCACTAATGGTACAATAAGGGAATTTTTGTGTGCTGAGGCAACCAGGGCCTTCCTATTAGGACATTGAAGGTCATGTTTTTCTGAACCACTAGAAATTCTATGTTTGGAATGAGGTCTCCAATCCAATTTTTAATCTTGATTTTTCCCAATGGATTTCTCTCAATTTTTTTATAACCCAACAAGGTCATGGTGTATGGAATTAGATTATCCTCATTGCATCTGAGACAACAAAGTTTCTGTAGGGGAATGAGATTAACACTAGATCCATTGTTGATGAATAATTTTAGAATATCGACATGTTTATCTTACCATACAAGTATATGGGTTTGATGTGCCCTTTCATAATAGAGTCTTCATCTTTATCAATAAAGGATATGGAATTATTGCATTCTGTAGGACCGGTCTCTTGCTGATAGACATCAGTGGCAGCTACTTTGACATCAAACTCCCTAGGACTCAACAAAGCTTCAATGAGTTATTCCCTAAGGTATGCTGATAGGTTTTGTGCACCAAGTATTGATAGCTTGGATGGAACTGAGGGTAACCATTTCAGAGTGTCATATTTATTCCAAAAAAGTCTAAAACTTCTATACTTAGGGATTCTCTATCATAGGTGCTTTAGGAACTTGAGAACTGGATGTAGTAGGACCGGATATGGAAGTAGGAGCTGGTGGTGCTTCTACACTTTTTGGATTAATCCAAATAGGTATGAATGTATGCTATATGCGATCAGACATCTGTTATTCTTCTGATGGATAATCCAGGATAATCAAGCCATAGTTTTTTTTTCCAATGGGGGTAGAGAAACATTCATGTTTCTTTTGGGCCGTCTAAAGGTCTCTTCCGTGATTTTCTGCAACATTGACTGTTTGAGTGGAAGTGAGGATATGAATTTGGTTTCTGCCATGACCATACCTACCTGGGTATCCTTTGATTTTGTATCCTCTTCCTTTGTCTCCTCAATTGGATGTGGGGAAATCAGGTTCACATCCATACTCTTCATCTGAGAAATGATCCACTATGTGGATGACATTAATGGAGCTGAAGATCTTTTCCTCATATGATGACAACTCTGCATGGTTGACTTATTCTATCGGTGTCGTTTTTCATGGTGGTTCCCATTGTTCCATTTTGAGGGGTGGTTACCATATCTTAAGATATATTGGCATAAAATCTTAGAGTGTCAAATCCAACTTTGTCTTTGGTGTTGACTTGACTCTTATACTTGATCGTCTCAACCCTTGAAGTGTAGTCAGGCCAAGGATGTCATATGTGTTGTATCATGAGCTATTGGGGGCACAAACTTTTGCATCATCTATTCTTGTATGATACCATGGTCTTGGTTTACTATTTTCCAAGACATCCAACCATCAAACTTCTGCTCCATTTTACTGACATATTTTTTCCTTTCCCCTTCTTCATCAAGGATGGTGGTGGAATCATATTCCACTAGTGCGAGTGGTAATCCCAGTTTGACATGTCCAGAATATATCATCCTTCACATTTTGTCTATGAAAACAAAACACACATGTTTGGTGTCTCCCAATATCCGATGGTAAGGACAATAAATCAGGCCCTCATCGAGACCTTCTTCATTATCCATCTTTGGATCCAGTAGCCCAAGAAAGATGAAATTCATCACATATACAAAGTATCTACAGACTTGATCACCATGGAATGAATACAATTTATTCATTCCCTCCTCAAATTGATTTATTTCGGATTCCCTCAATCGACTTGTCGAGGCAAGGGCAGTTGTTGACATCTAGGGGCCTACACTATTTGGTGTGGGCCTTAGTGCTAGAGCTAGTATAGGGGGGATTATCCATAAAAGTAACTACATCAACTCTTCACACCCTTTTAACTGGGGCCGATGGGGCCACTCAAGACTTGAGATTATTTTGGTTTAAGGAATCCTATATTCTTTGAGCAATGGTAGAGAAATATGGGAATTCACTTGTATACTTCACCGATATGAGTGGCGTTCACAGCTCATCATGGAGGTTATCGATGCACATAGAAATAATTTCATCTTGGGTGAGTGGTCGGTTCAGGTAGTAAGTCATACATGTCCATTTGGAAATGGAGTTTGAAACTCTTTCATTCTCCAATTGTCTATAGTTCAAAAGGTCACTAACTGTTGTTTTTTGGAAATGTTGAACTAAACTAGAAGAGGAACTGCCACTGGAGGTCCTCCCAACCTGTTATCGAAATAGTTGGAAAGATGGTATACCATATGAAGGTTGAACCTTATAGGGTTCACGTGAAGCATCTAAGATTCACTTCTTCTTACTTTTGTGTATTTCTTATCATGGGATCCCAGTAAGATGAGTAGTGCATCTGATCTTTCTACGGATCCCTTAATCCATTGAACACTGGGAATACGGGGTTCCCAACATTTGGTGGCAACGGGACCTTGCTCACCCAGTTAGGGCAGGGCTTTCATTATGGTTGTATTCAATTTCATTTTCCTTCCATGGATTTTAATAGAGATTTTAATGACTTTTTGGTATTCATGATCCCTTGATGAAAGTCATGTTGGACTTGAGAATGGTGGGGAACAATAGGGAGAAAATGAGACGTGTCGGCATTGCTGGAACTTGAGGTGGATACCCAGCTGGGGGCATCCTTTCTAGATTCATTTGATCCATTCTGGTTTCATTCCCAATGGAGGGAAATATAGATATACTTCTGGGATTGGGTTCATGTAGACTAAGGGTCCGAGTTCTAAATTGGACGAGAATCTAATCCTTGATTCATTATCCAAGATGAGTCCTTATGGAAGAGGTACCTTTATTAAAAGTGTTATCTGATTCTCTACCTGAGGAACATATCTAGTGAGATGGTTCACTTGTAATAGCTCATTATTTATTTGTCTTAGCTCTTTAATTTCCTCCTCTTTCCGAGAAAATCACACCATGAGCATCGGGGAAACATTTACATTGCGAGGAGGTGGGTGGTATGAAACCTTTGTATTATTTTTTTAGTTATTGGGGATTAACAGGGGAGGTAGTGAGGGATTGATTTTAGGAGCACCCAAATTCAAGGCCACTTTTTGGTTCTGGATACACAATTCTTTAGGATCAGTATAGACTGCCGCTAGGAGGGAACCATCCTATCATGAATCCTCATCATTTGTATTATCTTCAATGAGGTCCATGGGATTTCCTTCTATGACATTAATTGATTCATATCTCATTAGGGTGGTGTATTAGGTGATGAATTCTAGGAAGGTTTCTTGTGTCCTTTATTGGATCTCCTCTTTCCATCCCGGGGCCCTCTTCAGGTTTCTTGATAAAGGGTAAATCAAAGAGAACCTTGACATGACTTGGTCATACATCTCCTTTTTAGGGAGTATGAATTAGGAGGTGGGATGGAATGGGTAACCCCTCTATTCATTATTATCCATTGGAACAAAAATATTGATGTCTTCTAGGTGGGTAATTGGGGTAAAAATGTCAACATCCCTACATGTTGGGGTTTCTCCCATTCCTTTTCTATTATACCTTGACCCGTATTTTCTGGTCCTTTCGGGGAATTTTATGTTAAGAATTCCCTGAACCTTATGGGATGGGGTTGATCCTACACTGTGGTATTTGTTGCTACTATATATTCTTTCTTAATCTTGCACATTCCCATTCGAGCATAATCTAGATATGGTGTCATGTCTGTATGTGAATTTCTTGCTTCTGAGGACATGATCAATGATAATTGATTGTCTTCTCTTAAGTAAGAAGTCTACTAAATGTTCACGATTTCCTAGTTCAGGATATTTTTTATGGCTTTATTTCTTTAGTCCTGACACTTTTGAGACTTACTCATTGCCAGTTCTTGCTGACCATTCCTTCTTTGCTAAATAGGTATTTCATTTGATTTATGTCTTGGGATAATGACATTATAGGATTCCATATCTAGTGGAATATGCTGGATGGGGTGTGGGGTAAATTGAAAAGCTCCATACACTCCCCAAACCCGGATATGAACACCATATGGTTCATCACTAATAAGGAAACATAAATTTTGCAGTGCATAGAGATTGGCAAGCTCAAGGTCTTTCTTACACCTCTCTGATTGTGGGAATTGTGCAGACAGAAGAGCATCTAGATTGATCTGATGGTGAATCTCCCCCAATATGTTGACATGGTCTACATACCCATCATAGGGAAAAAACTTCGATTTCAATTGGAGGAGAGTTATCCATATATTGAGGAAAATGTTATGTATGAATTATTCTGAAAACTCTCTTTGTATGATGAAATTAGAAGTGGTCATGGGCTAATAAATCACTATTATTTGATCCTTAGCTAGTTTTATTATCACAAACTACATATCGTTTTGTTTTTCCTTTAGGGAATTATCTACTTGATCTACCCAGTTTGACTACTTGTTAGAAATTCCATTCCAAATAGCATGGCCAATAGGAGCTTCATTGATGTGTGAGTGGCACGGTAGTGGCTTGGAGGATGAGCATGCCCCGAACCATCCTATTGTTTAGAAATGATGTATATCATGATATAAATAGTGTCTAACATGTATGAATCCATATTTCTAAGTGCCTCATCATATGAGGGCTTCCACGTATTTATCATGGTGAGGGGACGATCTTCTTACCGGTGTGGATTTTGGCTGTGGGGAGGACCTTTGTTGTTGTTGTTACAATGGTGAGGGAAACCATACAAAATATTTTCTAGCCGAGGGGAGTTTCCTTATGATGTATACCCTGTGGAGGACTGACAGGGTGGACAAAAGAAAGGTGAGGGCCTTCTTGTTGATTGATGTTGTTGCAAGGAGGACCTTCATAGTGACTTCCACTATGGTGAGGACTACCATCATTGCTTGATATCTAGATTTAGGGAGAATATCTACCGTGTAAATTCTATGGAAGTCATTAAAGATATACAATAATGAGGGGAGGTCCTTATCATTGCTTTATGTCACTAAGGGGAGTGCCTTCGTAGCAAATTCCATCATAGTGAGGATTACCATCATAGATTAATGTCCCGTTATAGGGAGAATAATATTTGCAACCTATACCCTAGGGAGGACCATCAGGGTGGATGACATCAAGGAGAGGACCATTTTTCTGTTTGATCTTCAGGTCAAGGGGAGGGCTACCCAAACATGTATTATGAGATAGGATCTCATGATCGAACATTTCTAGCCCATAGAGTAATCCCATGCGAGTGCTATGAGGAGGAACATTAGAGATACTAAAAGAAACATTATGGGGAGGACCTTTGCAACTATTACTTCCACTTACATAATTTGGTAATGGTTTGATAGTATCCGGAGCCTCTATTGATATATATCTTATGGCATCAAGAACTCCATCTTCCAGCAGAGAAGAATCATGAGTATGCTCTTCATTTTCTAGTTTCCTTCAGTGCATTTCATTTTTGGGTGTTCTCTTATGGGAAACTAGGTCTACCTTCTGTTGGTAATGACCTTCATACGATGGTCCCTATTTGGTTGGTTCCTACGATGTCATGGGGATACACCAATGGGCATCTTGAATTTTGTAAGGGATATATGCCTACCCAAGAGTGACCACCATGTTGGACCGATGTCCCCCAATTGAAATGGGTATTTTTTTCCAATTTGGTTGTACTTGTATCATTGAATATAGCCTTCAACCCTCCTAAAATAGAGAAGGGATGCAGGTCTGTTTCAGAGTGAATATCTGGTTTTGTGGATGGGTCACCCTACTCAGGGAGACCAGGTCATGGGCCCAACTCCTTGCCTTTTTTGTAGATAAAATTACATCTTGATAGGTCTAGAAAATACGATCTTGGATTGATGTCTGATCCTCCATCATTTCTAGGATTTTTTGAGATACGTCTTTGGCTGTAATGGGTATAAATGCCCATTTCGATGTCAAAGTAGTAGTTTTTTCCTACTCTAGTCCTCAATGTGTTTCCAGTGGGTACTAGTAGTTCTCCTGTGTCATGGTAGAGGAATGAGCCTACTCTTGACTTGTAGTTAGGATATAATAACTGATTTACCATGTTACCACCATATTTGTCTGGTATTATTTATATTTGTGAGTAGTAATTTGCGTCTACTCGTTTGTTGCTCTATTTGTCTCATGGGCATCATATGAATCTGTATGAATTCCACTCTACTTATATTTTCTTACCACCATATTTTAATGGTGGTCTTTGTTTTGGTAGGAAGTAATTTTCATATTCTTATTGATTACCACCATATTTGACTGGTGGGATTCATATGAATTGGTAGTATTGTATGACTACCCATAGTTTTCCACTCTTTTTGGATGGAGGTCTTGGTGTGAATCAGTAGGGATTTTTTCCATCTTGTAGCGGGTTGTTGTCCAATTTGGATGATGGGATTCTTGATAATCAGTAGGTATTTGCATCCACCTATAATTTTCCCCCTTTTATTTTTAGGTGGACTGGTGAGCATTGGTGGGAATTTCCATCATCTCGTATGGTGCCATAGTATATTAATGGAAATCTCCAGTAGAGAAGGTAGAGTTGTATGCCTACCCATAGTATATCACCGTGATTTTATGGATGATCTCCTCCTTGAGAACTGGGGTAATGACCAGCCCCTAATTGTTTGTTTGCCTCCCTCAGCTGGTATCCTGAGGGACTTATGTCTGTTGGAACTCAGTAGGAGACATTAGTGGTGTATCCTCCTCAAAACGAGGATATTTGGTAGCACCACATTGGAATAGGGATCTTCTTGAACGGTTTTGTGGGTAAGACCATCATATATATACAATTAAGTTGTCAATATCGACTTTATCTGCCTCCCTAAGATGAGATAGGTACTTGTTTTCACGTTTTGGTGATAGTCTCCTGAAACAATTCTAGATGTAAAGTAGAGCTACCTAGTTCTGGAGTGATAGTTGTGGATGAAGAGGTGGCTGACAAGATTTAATGGATTGGAGGGTCTGTCTTGGAGCCTCCACCATAGGGAGAGTACCATTTTGATGGTACTCATTGATCAATGTGTTTGAATCCCAGAATTGAAGACACCGGTTAGGTAATGGAGTCATGTTCATCATTATGGACCTGACCACTTGTATGGTCATTGTCGCATATGTATGATTACGTTTTCAAGATTCCATTGAATTGAATGTAGCTATGTGAATCACATGTAATATATATGAAAAATAAAAACAATAAAAGCATGTAAATGTATCATATCATGATCACATGTATAATTAATGATATTTATTTTCTCTTTTCTTTTTGAATGAAAAAGGGGATTGACGTGTGGTGACCCACCACCATGGTTAAGGATTCATTTCAGGTTCACCATTTTTTTTCAACCCTAGGTTAGTGTGTGGGAGAGAAAAAAATGGCTCGATTGATATTAACTAATTACATACTATTATAGAGATTTTCACATTGGGTTTCCCATTTTTTTCAATTTGATTCGTGTCGTACCCCTCTTCGTGGACTTATATAGTCCCACGAGGACTGGGCAATGTATCCTTCTTATGTTTTGACAGAGGTTCAATAGTTGAATGGTCGTTGCGGGCGATTTTAATGGGTTAAGTGTTTTTGAAATCATTCCACGTTAGGTACGATGTCCTTGGATGGTCTCCAATGAGTTTATTCATGGAGAAAAAAACCACACAATGACCCTTTTATCCATGATTAATGGACCTACATTCCAAAGTCATATTCTTATTGGATGATTTGGCCAACAACACTTAAGGAATCCATTGGTTGAGAGGGTTGTAGGTTGGGCTCATCACACCCATTTTAGATGGAATTATTTCATATTTCTGGACTCTCTTATAGATTTATGGAATTTTCATATGTTCATGAATACTTGGTTCTTTCCCATGAATTTTTCCATGGATTACTCGTTGGTCCAAAGATCAATCAGGCATATACATGGGCAGGTAATTAGTGAGAGAACACTAACTTAAGGCATGTGATGAGGTACTCATGAGTTTATCATCATCCAGGGGAAAGGAATTATTCTGATGTTAGGGTAAAACCCATAATATGGTCTTTCTACATATCCTCATGAGAGGAATTAGATCCCATATAGTTCTTTTCCACATACCTGGACTCATAAACTTTTAAGGTTGTGTGATGAGGACCTATCCATGCAGTTTAACGTCATGTAGTAAGGACGTCTAGGCGAAAGGTGCCTAGACAAAATTTGGTGTGGGACTTATGCTGAAGAGGTATGAGGTTCTCAGAACCAATGTATTCTTCAAGGTAAATTGTGACCCTATCAGTAATATGGCCTAGAAAACATTAGGGTGTGTTTCAATGTTAGGTTTGGACCTCGAGGAGACTTCCTACATTTCCCAGCTAATTGGGAACCAAAACCCTCGTAGTTCAGTAAGATAGGTCTTTTTCATTGGATATGATTATAAAGGATGCATGATGTGGGACTTACATTGGTGAAGAAGACCCTTTTTATCCATATTTGGGACTTATACCATAAAGAATTACTTGATAAATTGCAGGTCCTCATTGGGTTTAACCTCTGAAAAGGATCCCCTTTGGTCTCGAGCCTTAGACAGGCATCCTACATATCCTATTTGTTACTGGAATCAGTGTTCTCATAGTTCAATGCATTTGGGGCTTACACCCAAGAGGAGGCCCTTTGAGGAGTTTAACTTGATTTGATTGGGTATTATACTTTTTAGGAGGCCCATTTGTGTGAGGCATAATTTCTCGTTTCACGTATGAGATGGCATGGAGCTCGGCCCTTAGGAAGGCTTTCAATGTATCCCAATCATGGTGGGAATCATAGTTTTCATAGTTCAAGGTTTGAAGTGGATTATGTGTGTGTTGTGATGATCACTAGCCTCTAAGGCCATATGAATCATTCTCCGTGTGATAACCAAGAGGATGTGAAAGATTCAACAATCCATGAATTTTCTCATCTCCACTATAGAAAAAATAGGATAATGATGGAAAAAGAGGATAGGGTGAGAGCAATGCTTCTTATGACCTAAGGGGCTTACTCTAGGAAGGATTCCCTAAAATCAATTTTGGGAAAGGGGAGGAATGTATCTTATCATCAAAAGGAAAATAAATCATGATTTATCTATGATATCACTAAACTTCATCTAAGGGAAATGTTAATGATTACCATTGATTCCTAGGATGGGGAGGTTCCCTTTAGTATCCCAATATTAGATCCCAAGTCACCATGGGAATGTAATATTATGGACATTCTGAGGGTCCATGCCATTGTGGGGATTACCTACATTACTCTACTTACCATGGGTATGTAAACTCCAAAGGATACACTGATGCACCCGATGGTTTTATCATATAGGTCTAGTGGCTTTGGAAGATAATTTTTTCAAATTTCATTGGAGTTGTTCATAGAGGGACTATGGATGAGGTTATGGAAATGGAAGGAACTGATTAGAGTCAGGGGTGGAAAGCCCAATGGTACCCCATTTTGCATACCATTTTTTCATGCGGGATGGGGTATCCATCACATAGCGTGTTGTTATGTGGGTGGAAAGGTTTTCGTGTACCGAAGTGGAACGCAGACCTAGATGTGGCCTGCATAACATAGAGGTATGTAGACCAAGGTTTCGTCCTCCTAGAATGGTGTTATGAAGTGCTAGATTCCATCCACGTAGCGGGATACTACACGGATAGGGATTCGTCTCCATAGTGATGCGCTATGCGGGAGGTCGGATTGAAGAAGGGGTATTGATCCTACAGTTCAAAGGGAGTTCATATTCCACCAACATATGGTTCAAGCTTCTCCAATTAGGATCACCGTCCACAAATTAATATTATTTTTCCTTCTTTTATGATATGTGGTAAGCTATACCTATAAGAAATCATCAGAAAATTCCATCTTTATGGTACTCTCTTCTTCTGTTCCTTCAAATCTCTAAAATCTGTTCTCCTCATGTATCCCTCATCACCATCCTCAGCTCTCTCTCCCGGATCCCAGTATTTTAGATCCCTCAAGATCCTTTTATAGAGTAATAGGGAAGCATGATCTATGGGTTGCATGGAAACCTTTTCAAAATCCCACAGGGAAATCACCCTAGCTCGCTGATGACTTAGTCAATAGAGGCACGCGGGGTTTCAGATCATGACAGAAGAAATCATCATCTGTATTATGGGAACTACTTCATCTCATTCACGAGACACCGCAAAATTCTCCTCACCCAAGAACAATTTAATTCATGGGGATGGTATATGAGGGTGAATTTCTCTGCCTCTATTCTGTCAATGATGTCGTTCATGGGGGCTATATGAAGAGCCGATTTTTTCACCTCCATTCCACCAATGGAACCGTTTGCGGGATCCTAAACTAGCATATCTATTCCATGAACCACTTCAATTGTGGTTAATTTGTGAGTTTGTGGACTGCTATGTGGATCTATATTCCATGAAGGGGTTGTGGCGCTTCTCCTTCCCTTTTCTGAATTTGGATTCTTCAACATTCCTCTTAAAATTCTTCATCACATTCTTTTTTTCCTTTTCCAAAATTATGAGAGTATTTACTTTCCCTTTTCAAAGTTTTTAGAACCCAAAAAACGTGAAGACATATTATTTATACCAAAAAAGAATGATAAAACACCAAAGGGGGGAAATGAGGAGGAGGAGGCATGCAGGGGACCTCCTAAGTGAATGAGAGAATACAATAGGGCTAATCGTATTTAAATGTGGACTTTAAAAATGGTAAAATCACCTATTTTAAAGGGGTACATGGTTTGGATACACGACTTCCCAAATTGTGTGCCTAATCTTGTGCATATACAGGTTAAGTAGCACTAAACATGGGGCCTCGGTGTATGAGTTTATAGAACCATGTGCAGCCCATGGGATCCTCAGGAATCTGGATGGTAGTGTAGCCTCAGGAATCTAATTAAACAAACCATGTTACACCCTCTACAACACTTCACTAGGCCACATGGTTTCCCTGAGAGGGATGCATGGTGTCAACATATCGTGCACCCCTGTCTTCTTCGTCCAAAATGATTTTTTGGATCCCAATGCATCTGAAACTCATATAATCTCCCATGAAATATATTGAGCCTTAAACATCATCCAAAAACAACAATTTTAATTATTCCAACACTCATATTTACTGATGAGGCTCAGTAATTAATTTATCCCATCCACCAAATGAAAATTTTAAATTTTCAAGGAATTTTCAATCGGTTAAAAACATAGAACATTACAATATTTCTACTTTATAACTTATCATTCTCTAGAAGCCTTGGTGAAACTAATTAACTATCATCTGACCAACATGGGGTTTGAATTCCAACTCAAATGGTCGGGTTACATTTCCCACACCCAAATCACCAGTAAGTGTTACTATAAATGTGTGGTACTTAATCCTCTAAATGGGGAGAAAAATCATGAAACAAAATTGAAAAATAAATATGGAACTTACCTGATCCAATCTAACCTAAGATCAAATGATGTCATCATCTCTTTTATTATCCATCCCATGGCTCTCCCACTATATTCTCTATCTTCTCATGGATATTTTTGAGCTAAAATACTCCCATTATTGGAATTTCCTCTTCTAATAATACCATAGCATCCTAATGATACTTCTGGAATGATTCTAAATTTGTGCACCCTGTCATACTTGAGGAATCTAATCCTCATCCATGATTAAAGTGAAATTTTTTATAACCAATCAACCATGATTTAACTATTCTAGCTTGATTTTCCTTAAAAAGGCTAGGCTGACTCTTATACTACACTCATCTCTCCTGATGATGAATTTGTTGAAATTTCTCATCGAAAACATTCATCAATCCATGAAAATGAAATTTGAACCACTTCTGGACATATATATTTAAATTGATCAACTTCAAGAACGGAAACATTATCAAAAATAGACGCTAAATCCTTTAAAAAGAGAATAATGGGAATCATTTTGATCACACTCCCTGAAGTTTGAAACTAACTTTCGGTGATGTCTCCAAGATGAACCTTAAATGGTTCAATAATCCGATAGAATAAAAGTGCCAAAAATTCCATACAATGACCAGCATAAATACTTGATGACCCTTCTCACATGAGGGTCATATTTCAAACTAGAAATTCATTTTATTAGCTTGCTGTTAAGCCATTACTGTCCCAGAATACTCAAGATTATGTCAAGATAGGTGAAATGCCCATTATTTAACTGGGAGTACCCTAAAAATCATTTAGGATTATAGTTGATGAGCGTGTGTACCTCTCTTGAGCCATGATCCATCAATATAGGTTGTACTTCTTTTGAGATAACCATGGGTTTCATGTCCCCTAATGATGTGAATTCATGTCCATATATGGTTCAAATTCCTCATGGAACCCTAAAACCATGATGTACCTATTTCTTTGTAGTTGTAAGTTCCATTACCGTAATGTGCATGTTGTATAACATGTGACACATTTTTTATGGCCTCATCCCTCTAAAAATATTTGAACATCAAGATATTAGTTGATACATTGAAGAAATTCCTAATGTAAAAAATCTAACTTAACAACTTCCACAATATTTGGAGGCTCGATCACATAACCTTAAATAGAAAGGTAACCATGAGCATTTTAAATAACCAAAAAAGTCTTATTCTAACTCTCAACATTATTCAATGGTTGGGTACTCAACAAACCCTCTAGTTTTTAAGCATCCTTGCAAGAACATACGCACTACTAACCCATAAGACTCCCAGGTCACCAATTCCTCCCAATCCAAAATATAGAATCCCTATTTAGTTTAACTTTACACCCAAGTTTTAAAACTCATCATTGTGATCAAGACTTAATATCTTGAATCAAAAAATTCAATGGATTCTAGAAGTTTCAATAACCATTTCAAATTGGTCATTTACAGTTATATTCCCCCTTTATATAAGTACACGCTCATCACAAGGGTTGAAACTCCGCCCAAGTTAGTAGTATCCTCATCATTAATTCTCTAAAAATGGAAACCTATCACAAGGAACACACTCGGTCACCACTGAACACAGTTCTTGGACTTGGCCAATGCACTTATAGTAAGAACTAAACGAAGACCATAGAAAAACCAACCACCTAAAATCACTCTAGATTGGAATTAAAATCCTAAACCAAATCACATAAATAGTGTTATAACACCTTTTCATTTAACCAACATCATCCTCTGATAGTGAGATTACATAATTTTTCTAATTCTCTGGTCACTCTACTTTAGAGATGACCCATGAATGTATCCTTCACGCACTGATGAATTTTTTCATGAAATCATGAAAGCCCATGTTTTTAAGTATTGCGAGACCTTTTAAACAAAGAGTGTATGATTTAATTCATCACATATTAACTCAATGGGAATCACATGTAACAATACATGCTATATGAATATCAAAACAGAACAAACGGTTATATGAATTCTTAGAATGTGATTGGGAATATATTAATCAACTCATATTCATGTTATCAATATGACTATTTGTAGGTTGATGAATCTCAAGTCATACTCCATTAGAATAGAATAAATATCACATGACCAAAAAAATGGTTGACCATGAACAAGGCATGTAAAACCGACTGAATAGTATGACACAATGCTCACGATTTTAAACAAAGATCAACAAGCATACAACCACCCACCATACTTGGGTTTCATCCTTAAACTAAGATTCCTACCTAAGTCAAAGGCACCTGCAAGACACCTTTCATCTAGAAAATTGAAAGAAATAATTATCCAATGCAAATTTACCTCAGAGGATTCTACCTTGACTAGGATATCCCTGTATATAAGAAATGCATCGATCCTAAACAAGGTCTTTCTTGTAAAGTATACAGGACTCACCTTTTAACCTCCAGGTCAAAGGAAACCTAAGAAAAAACCATCAAGGATCTAGAGTCCATGTCAATGTTCCCATCATAAGGAAACAGTATAAACTAACCTTTCTCTAGGGTTAAAAATAAGAACACCACATTAAGGTTTTTGGTTTGATTCATTTAATAGATTATCATTTATCATAGTATTTAAAATAGGTCATATGAAAATGATATCAAGTACCATGTTTTAAAAGAAACAGTACTAATCACTTTTATTAGATGAATCTATATATAATTTTGAAATTACCTCATAAATTTATTTTTAATCATTGATTTATCAATAATTTAACAAAACTGGGATCAGTTAAAGAAAATCCCAATCCCACTCTATAGAGAAAAACACCCATTAGGTTGTAATTGGAATTTTAATTAACTAAATACTCACATGATAAAGACTAAATAAAAAAAAATATTTTATAGTTTAATTGTATCAACTAAATAAGATGATTCCATACATTTTTAACCAGTATAAGAGGCTCATAACACTTTAAATAACCATCCCTCTCATAAACCGTCTGAGATACCCTGGTGCTCGGATACCAGAGACTATCCTGACATAGCCCAAAAAGCATTCTCAATCCCCATGGGTTGATCACAAGCACCTGGAATTATACATGATAAAGGTGGTAACAATTTTTCCACAAAAATAGTGTAATAAATAGATACAAGTTAGTATACTAAAAAAATCCACATGGAGAATAGTACAAGAAGTCAAACAGGTATATAAACCCAAAGTACAACAAAAAAGTACTAGAAACTATATAAAAACAACCCAAGTCCCAATGGAAACATCACTCGAATCCCAAAGATCAATAACCACCACCTCTAAGGGATGATTTTACCTTTATTGAACATAGAAAAAGGAAATTTACAAACACCTGAAGTCACAGGTAGGTTGTGAGCTAAAATCCCAATAACATCTCACTAAGGATTCCATAATAAAGTTATAAAAAATATACCAATAAATTCTTTCAATTTTAAATAAAATAGTCATGGAAATATAGATGCATATTTAAAACAAAAAAAGATATTCATTTTAATTAATGGGAACATCTCAAAATAATGTATTAATAAACCTTTTATGTAAAACAATTTATATAAATTCACAAGGCATGTGTAAATACATTTTACAAACAATGTAATATATATCAAAATAATCAGAGTCTAGAAATACGGAATTATTCCAAGAGGTATGATAGCTCCAGGTTATGGGATCCTCACACAGTCGTATGAGTGATCCTGGCAATATCTGTACACATGTCCTTAAAAAAACTGATCAATGAGGACTAATAAACATCCCATTGGGTAAAAGATATATTTCACAGTGTTTATGTTAATGTTTTAAACCATTGTGTGTAGCATGTTTTTTCTAAATAACTAACTAACTACCAAGACTTTCATGTTCTAAAATAACATAAAATAATGGGAAACTCGTTTTAAAACTATTTAAAATACATTTGCACTATTTTCAATTTCAACATACCAATTTCTTTTTAAAAAAAAATACATGAGTTTTTAAACAATTCATTCATTTTTCTAGGATAAAAGGGTTCTTATTAAAAAAATTAACCATTTTAAAAAAATTAATTTCACAATTTAATTTCCACAAATCAAATTCCAAATTTTCCATCAAATCTAAATCACACCCGAATTCACGAAAATTGGGGGTTTTCCCCAATTTTCATACCAAAAAAATTCAAATCCCAATTTTTTGTGAAATTTATTTTTCATAATCCAATTGAAATCAATTTAATTTAAATAAATCAATTTAGGGTTAAATCAATTGGAAAAACATATACAGAACCACCTACCTTGGGATCACAGAATCACACAACACAATATCTGAAATGGGAAACTCCAATGAAAAACATTGGAAATGATGATATGAGAATAAAAACTATATTCAAGATACAAAAAAATGGATAATAGATCCTTCAAAAACATGGATATCTAACAAACCCTAAGTATAAGAGAGGAAGATATTTAAAGATAAAGAACATGTTACGAACTCTTATCAAGGAGAGATCGAACGATGTTATCCAATATTCAATCTTCCATGGAAATGGTTTGAATGGTCAAAAATGGTTCCTTGAGCACTTGAAAGACTGCTGAAATTGATCCAAGATTAGTTGGAGAAGACAGGGAGGTAAAAAGTGGGGTTCAAAATTTTTAAACCTTTTTTAAAATAATTAAATATCGTGCACACGGTAAGCTGGGAAGGGCCCCATGGTACTCCAAATAGTGTACCCTAACCATGCACACCTCAAAAGGGGTGAACTATTTCTACTAGTTCAGTGCATAGTTTTTCAAACTTTAAACAAACCGTGAAAACCCTCACTGCCTGGGTTTGTAAAATTTTTACTAGCATGGTACATAGTCTGGTAAAACTATGCGCCAAATGTGTACATCCCAAGAAAATTGCAAAATTTTAAAAATCTTATCTGAAGTAACCTTCAATGAGACCCAACCAAGAATGATTAAAAATAGGGGTTTAGAAGTACCTAAAAACAGTAGAAGTATGCTAAAACCTATAAACCAAAGAATCATTATATCCCAAAAAATCCTATTTAGAAACTTCCATGAAAAAAATATGATGCCACTGTTCTTTCATTAGTGTCTCTCTCTCCCAAGTCTCATTAGAATCATAATTGTCCTGCCATAACACTCAAACCAAAGGTATCATCATCCCATTAAGTACCCTGGTTTCAAAATCAAATATCCAAATTGGATGCTCAGTCACAGATAATGCCGGCTCGACATCAAGATCACTCAAACTCATAACATGAGATGGATCGAAAAGATACTTTTATAGCTGAGATATATGGAACACATTATATATAGATTTCAATTAGGGAATAAGTTCTAAATGGTTAGAAACTTTTACCAACCGCTCAAAAACCTCAAAAATTCCCACAAAACGAGGACCAAGCTTCCTTTTTCTCTCAAGACATCGATGACCCAGATGGGGTGGAACATTCAGGAACACCTGGTCACCAACTAAAAATTCCAATGGTCTGTGATAACGTTGATCATAAGAATTATACCAGATATGTGCCATAATCATTATATGACCAATAAAATGAATATTTTTTTTCTTCATATCTTGAACCATGCTTGTTCCAACAAAGGAACTTTCACCAATCTGCAACCAACATAATAAAGATTTTGAATGTTGGACATATAATGCCTCAAAATGTGTCATTCTAATAGTGGATTGGTAACTATTGTTATAAGAAAACTCAACCAGTACCAAATGGAAATCTCAAGATCCACCAAATTTGAAGATGTAGGAATGAATTATATCCTCATAAATATATATATAGATTTTTCTCTCTATCTATCTGACTACGAATGGTATGTCGTACTCAAATGATCCCGAGATCACAGTGCCTTCAAAAGGCCTCTCTAAAAGTTAGATGTAGAAAGAAGATCTCTATCAGAGACTATAGCATATGGAACTATATTTAAACAGGAAATCTCATTCACATCAAGATTCCCTAACTCTTAAAATTTGGTTTTATCATGAATGGGTATAAAGTGATCCAATTTTGT
The DNA here is from genome assembly GCA_963277665.1 of Viscum album. Taxonomy (NCBI): domain Eukaryota; kingdom Viridiplantae; phylum Streptophyta; class Magnoliopsida; order Santalales; family Viscaceae; genus Viscum; species Viscum album. The sequence goes on along the minus strand of OY728140.1, from coordinate 369,981,418 downwards.
CATTATATTGATCACGGTCTATATCCCATTCTTCTTTTTCTGGGTATGTGAAAACCCAACCAAAAAGTCCATTGAGATCTTATCCCACTTCAAAGTCATCACTGTAAGTGGATGAAGAAAACCTAATGGTCCCTCATGCTAGGGATTGACCTATTGGCATGTATAACAATGAGAGACAAAATCAGAAATTCCATGCCTCATACCTAGCCACCAGAATCATTACATCATGTCACAGAACATCATCGTATTTAATGCCACAACCCCAATTACCCAGATTCGGTTATTTATTACATAACATTGGCATGATCATAATAGATCAAGTCCCAAAAGACTGATCAGTTTAGTAGCCTTGGAATACATAAGTTTTACATTACATTATGAAATGAAGATAACAACATTGTGTCTCCTTAGAACACACTCATATCCCTTGGCCTTTACCTGCAGGTCAATCATAATATACTTCTTCGCATCCTGGGAAAAATAAAACTTAGGAAATGGGTGAGCTCAGATGCACATTAAGGATAACAATATAACATAAACTATCATAAATGATAAAAAAACATTTAAGTCAATGTATAAGACTAAAACACTATCTTTTTAAACAAAAACTTCAGCATAATATGGGAAAGATACATCAAATAATTCCATTTACTTATTCGCATGGATATTATACTAATCGAATAATCACAAGTAATATCAACAGCTAATTTCATAATGATGGAATGCATAATGTCGGACATCATCACCACATAGTCAAAGCCTCATTCCAAGACCCTAAATTTAAATTTATTCAAGGCTCTATTCCAAGACACTAGTTTTTCTAATGAGACCTACCAATGCATCAAGGGGCTATAACGGGCCCCAAGCATCACTTACTATGTCTAACGCATTCCTTTTATGAAAAGGTTGAAACATAACATAAACATTTGTATTAAAACTAGAATAAGAAATGATAACACATTAACCATAGCCCTGAATGGTATAAAAATAGTGCATCCATAGCAAAACATATCACAAAACCTTCAACACAATATGGAATATTGTATCATAATAAATCAACTTCAAACAACCATAAAATCCAACAACAGATGTTGACATAGATGAAATCAATCCAAAAACAATTTGAGTGAAATGTATCTTTCTACTTTAAAATAATTTAAAAGTAAAGAAAACATTTATTTTTAAAATATTATTATAAGATTATAAGAGAAGCTTTGAAGGTGTTATAATGGTGGAAAATAGTCGCACCCATCATATATGTTAAAAAACATTCTTTCCTTAATTTGTCAAAAAGGTTATAAAGTACCTTTTTTGGAAAATGATAGAAAGTTTCCTTTCAAAACATTTTATAGAAATTCAAATAGTGGAATAAATGAATTTAACCCATAGTCTAGTAAGTAGTAAAAATGTTTTCAAATTCATTTTTAAGAAACATAGATGTGGATGAGAAATAACTCCCAATAGATACCTACGTATAAACAACCTCGGATAATAAAGAGATTGTAAAATTAAACCCTACCTTGTAATTTTACTTATTATAGTGTACGTTAACCTCATGTATAATAGTTAAATCATTTTTATTAAATTATACAAGAATTACATTCATAAATATGATATTATATATGATCCTCTAATATTTCTGTGTTAATAATATTTGTTTAGGATGTTAACTGGTTCGTTTTCATTTAAATGTTTTGTTACAAAAGTCATGTTTTTTATGGATAGGATGTATTTGATTAATATATATAATGATATTAATTTCTTAAAAATTATTTTTTAATTATAAATTAAAAATTATTCTTGAATGGTTATGAAGGGGATTGAAATCTTATCATGTCATGGAGACGGTAAGTCGTACGTATACATGAGCGACAATATCATTATATTGATGGTGAAATCATATGTGATTGGACGGTGTATTATATAAATAGAATCATTAAAATTTAATATTTATTATTTACATCAATTACACATTATTATTATACACATCCAAATAATTAAGTGTTGAATAACAAACTACACCACGACGTGGAGACAGTAAGTCGTACGTACGCATGTATGGTGACTTTGTCATTCATAGGATGGATAGAGTAATAAAAATGGTTACACCATATTTATAATAACATCACAGTATGTATAAGGTACTGGATTTATTATTTTGGTATTGAAACAACATATAAAGAGGAAGTGGGAGAAGAAAAGAACTTTGAAAGAGGTAATGAAATAATTACCTCTTCTTCAGGTGCTTCCTTTTGATTTGAACAAAAGGGCTCCATGGGTTGGATTTCTAATCAATGTAAGGCCTCTAGGATTATGTGAGGGTTGTTGGGAGGAGATTTGAGTAGGGTTAGGCCGAACCAAAAGTCTTTGGATGTGTGAATTTGAGAGAAGGGGAAGTGCCCTTTTATAAGAGAGGTGAGGGGAACTTTAGGAAGAGCTTGATATATTATTTTATTATAAAATAATTTAAGGTTTATAATAGCTAAAAATAAAATTATTTCTAGGATAAGGTGTGTATGGTCTAAATCATCTCAACCAATAGGTTTTATACATGTTTAGGTCACCATATTAACCGTATCCTTTAGATTTAACTCTTAATTAAATAGTTTAACATTTAACATGTATACTTGTATTTTTATATTACATGGATAGTAAACTTACTATAAAATGACAAGAGAACCTCTAGTGGTTAATTAATGACATATATAACATTATCTAAGTCCTTTTTTTGAATATTATATTTCTAGGAGTATTATATCATTTAATAAAAAAATTTAAAACTCATTTATGTCAATTTTGACACTATTTAGTATTTGGTTTTTTTGAAAGTCATCACAACTTCGTTAATTTGAAAAAAAAATACATTGAATAAACACTAAAATTTTATATTGACCTCTAAATTTCATGTATGGAATCAAAAGATTCAATTTACATTTATTTTAATATTTAAAATATCAATTATTTTAATCTTTTATTAATAAGGTAATTACTGCATCGTTATTGTGTCATATATAAATTTAATTACAAAATGTCTAAAAATTATAAATAAAATACTATTATATAGTAAATATTTTTATATTTCTAAAAAATATTTATATTCAAATTTATCTTAAGTATAACCCTGTATTAAAAATGGTTTTCTTGAATTTAACACTTTTAACTCTTCTTAAAATAAAATATAATAAATGTCCTAATCTATCCCAAATGGATCAAAAAGGTTATTATTTTTTTCATAAGATTGATTTTGATCTAGAAACACTTATCCAATTGAATTAGGATATGGTTTGGGGTAATAATAATATTAATTTTACATTTAATTACCCTATTTAATTTTAACCATTGTAAATAAAATTAAAAAGTCATTATTAGCAAACAATTATTTTCACCCTATTGAATCATATTTAACTTATTGATGACAATTATGTCTCCTGTATTTTTGAAATTCAATTCAAATAAGTGGTAAAATTACATTTTATGTAGATTTTCAAATGTGCCTAAAAGGTGGGTAAAAAGACATTAGAAAGATCAATAAAATTTTATATATCTAATCTTATTATAAAATGACTCCAATTAATAACTTTGGATTTATATTTGTATTATGTATCTGTTTTTACTTTAAAATAAATTTAAATTTAAAAATAATTATTTAAATAAAAATTTGGTTTTAAACAATAACGCTGTGTTTTCACTATTCATCAAAAATTTAAAGTTTTCAGAAAAATACCAAAAAATGACCTTAAGTTAATTTTGATATTCTGAATCCAAAAATGAAGTCAATTTTAAAAAATAAAATTTATAAAAGTTTAAAAAGTTGGTATTATTATTCATAACTGCTTTTTAAACAGCTAGTTTGATTGGACGTGGTGTGTTAGAACTTGAAGTTGCGTACAATGGAAGATATTGTATTTTTCAAAGAGAAATGTACCATGGAAGCTTGGGGAGTTACATTCTACCCTCCTTCAAATAATTTTGTCCTTAAATTTTCTAGAATACTACAGCATAAAAAGATTTGGGTGGTTCTTCATCATAAGTTCCTCAGGTTCCCAGGTTCCCCCTTCCATTTTATGGTTTCTCCAAATAAATTTTACCAAATGAGTCGCCCGGTTTCTCAACACATGTTTTCTAGTATCAATAATTCTGATAGGCTCTTCACAAAAAGACAGATCGCGTTCCAGTTTTATTTTTTCATAGGTGAGTACAAGTGGTGGTTCAAGCTTGTATTTTCTCAATTGTGATAAGTAGAACACATCAAAAAATTTGTCGAGACTTGGTGGAATTGAAAAACGATAAGATATAACTCCAATTTGTTCTATAATTTTGAATGTTTTGATGTACCTGGGACTCAATTTACCCTTCTTACCAAATTGTATAACACCCTTCAAGGGAGATACCTTCAAGAAAACATGATCTCATACTTGAAATTACAAATCCATCCTTCGGTTATTAGCATAGATTTTTTTTCCTACTTTGAGATGCTTTGATATGGGTTTGGATAATCTTCACATTTTCCATTGTTTCCTCAATGTGTTCTGGGACTATGAGTTTTCTTTCACCAACATCATCCGAACAAGTTGGTGTGCGACATCTCTTTCCATATAACGCTTCTTATGGTGTCATCTGAATACTTGAATAAAATCTATTTTTATAGGAAAATTCAACTAGAGGTATATACTAATCCCACATACCTTTAAAGTAAAGTGAGAAAGATCTCAACATGTATTCTAAGGTTTGAATAGTCTGTTCTGGTTTTCCATCAGTTTGAGGGTGGTAGGTAGTGCTCAACCTATGTTTAGTATCTAGGGATTTATAAAGACTTTTCCAAAATATTGATGTAAAATGGGGATCACGATCAGAATAAATTGATATGGGTTCACCATGAAGTCTTACAACTTCATTAATATATAGTCTTGATAAACTTTCATGTGGTAAATCATCTCTTATAGCAATAAAATGTGCTGAATTGGTAAGACGATCAACAATGACAAATATTTCATCATTCTTTCTAGGAGTCTTTGGTATCCCCATGAAAAATTCCATCGTAATATCATCCCATTTACACTTAGGTATGGGAAGTGGTTTCATTACTCCTACAGGATGTTTTCGTCTAGCCTTCACCTATTGAAAAATGATACATCTTGACACATAATCAGAAATATCCCACTTACTGTTTTCCAACCAAAAACGTTCCTTCAAATCTCTATATGTCTTAGTGCACTAGGGTGTATAGAGAAATTAGAGCTATGAGCATCCTTTAACAATTCCCTTTTTAGATCAGATATCGGGAACACAAAGCCTCCTCCCAAATTTCAAAATTTCATCTTCATATATAAAGTCAATCAATCTCCCATCATTCACACCTTTATTTTTCTTTTGAAACTCCTCATCATCAGTCTAAGAACTTTTTATCCTTTCTAATAAAGATAGTTTGGTAACCATTTGAAAAGGTATTGACGTTTCACCTTCCATGATTATTCATATATCCATATTTACTAGATCAATGATCATAGGATCTCTTTCAACTCCCATCTTGTTCAGAACTCCACGATCCTTTCTTCTCAAATCATCTTCCACCTTATTTTCCTTCCCCAGGTGGTAGTGTATAGTGTAATCATAATCTTTGAGTAGTTCATTCCATCGAATTTGCATCATGTTGAGTTCTTTCTGTGAGAAAATATACTTAAAACAATTGTGATCAGTATATATCTCACATTTTTCTACAGAGAGATAGTGCCTACATATCTTTAGAGAAAAGATTAGAGCTGCTAACTCAAGATCATGGGTAGGATAGTTTTGTTCATATGCTTTTAGCTAACCTAATGCATAGGGAATAACTATATCATTCTACATAAGGAGACAAACATGTCCTTTCTTTGATGCATCACTATATATATCAAACCCATCAACCCTTGATGGTCGAGTCAAGATAGGATCATTGACTAGTCTTACCTTCAATTATTCAACAAATTATTCACACTCTTTTGTCTATACAAATTTAACCCCTTTACATGTGATCTTGGATAATGGTTTATCCAACTAGGTAAAATTATGGAGGAAATGTCGATAGTAACCTACTAAACCAATAAAATTGTGTACATCAGTTATACTCGTGGGTGCTGGCCATTCTTGGATTTCCCTAGTCTTTGAATGATAAACATCGATTTCATCCGTAGAGACAATATGGACAAGAAAAGAAATTTCTTGATGCCAGAATTCACACTAGTTAAACTTCTCATATAATTCATTTCTTCTAAAAGTCTTCAGAATAGGGAACAAGTGATTTTCATGATCTTCATAGCTTTTATATTATACCAAGATATCATCAATAAATACCACTACAACGGAATCAAGATATTCCTTAAAAACTCTATTCATAAGATCCATGAAAATAGATGGTGCATTAGTCAGTCCAAAAGGCATTATTGTAAACTAGTAATGCCCATACTTGGATTGAAATGTTGTCTTTAGAATGTCTCTCTTCTTTATGCACAAATGACTATATCCATATCAAAGGAAAATCTTTGAAAAATATTGATCTCCATGAATTTTATCAAATAAATCATCAATGTGAGGTAGGGGATAATTTTTCTTTATTATTATAGCATTGATCTCCCTGTAGTCAATACACAACATCATAGATCCATCTTTATTCTTAAACCAAATCACAGGGACTCCCCAAGGAGAAACACTAGAGAGAATAAATCCATTATTACTCAATTCCTCTAGTTGTTTCTTTAGTTCCACTAATTCCGTAGTGTTCATTCTATAAGGGGTCTTCAATATGGGCCTTTTAACAGGAATTAAGTCAATGGAAAACTTGATTTATCATTCTGAAGGATCTCCAGGTAAATCTAATGGAAACACATGAACATATTTTTTCACAATACGTATATCCTCTATTTGAACATTTCTTTCCTCGTCCATAGTTATTTCACTCCCTTAATCCCCAATAATATAATTTATTATAGCTATTAGGGGTGGATATAGATGAGAATCATATGGTGATGTTTCTGCTCAGAAGATAAGTGATTCCTTATCATCATCAAAAATTGTAACCTCCTTCTTCTTAAAATAATTTTTTAAATCATGGTCTGAATGAAAATCAATGCCAAGGATTATATTAAATTTAATCATGGGTATGATAATAATATCAGCAGATAATGCACGTTTATATTCCATAATGGTAACTTATTGGTAAAACTTTGTTTCAACGATACTTCGCTTATGATTTTTTACTGACAACTCCCTTAATAATTTAATTTGGAAATATCTAATTTTCTTGGAAACTATGGAGATATGAAAGAATGCGATGATCCGGAATCAAATAAAGTATTGGACAATTTTGAGGAAATGATTAAAGTGCCTTCCACCACGTCATTCAGAGATTCAACCTCAGTAGTTGTGATCGCATAAGCTTGACCTTGCTACCAAGGCCTTTTCTGAGGTAAGCTTCCTTGACACTTAGGATATTTATTCTAATATTTCCCCATTTCATTACAGTTGTATAATTGAACATCAACAACCTCTTTCTTCCCCTTTCAATTATGATCTTGGTGGCATTTTTCTCCAAACATGAAACAAACTCACATCCCCTTTAGACATTCACCATGGTGTTTCTTCCCAAAATTAATGTAGGATGGAAATTCAACTTTTCCCTTCTTCCACTTATTTTCTTTTCCAGAGTGTTCAACAGATCTCTTCTTCTCTTGATTCACTTTGAATTCATAAGACTTAGATAATTCTTTTCTTGTCTTGATAGAAAATGAGACTATATCTTCGTACGATGAGAAGGATTGTGAGACTAATGATCAATGTTGAAATTATTTTAACACATCAAAGAATCAATCAATATTACTTCTTATGTTACGTATATAATCTACCACATGCCTTTCTAACCTTGTAAAGTTATCATCATATTTTGCGACATTCTCATCCTCATTTTTCCTTAAACTTAGAAATTGTCATTCCATATCTGCTCAATGTTCATGAGGAAAGTATTTTTCTAAGAAAATATCTTTTAAACACTATCTATTACATATCTGATACTTCTTCATCATCCTTTGTGTTTTGAATTAATGACCACCATTGATCTGCATCTCCTGTGAGGTAATAAACTTCCAAGACAATTTTTTCCTTTTCACTACTCCCCATAGCATGATATATTTTCTCTGACGAACTTATCAATTTCTCATCTATAAATATATTTGTAGTTACATTTAATGTTGGTGTTTTTTCCTCATGAAGAGGTCTAACATTGATCCCCCGCATTGTGGATTAGTGTGCTCTATACAGGTAATGTTATTATTCATAACCTGAGTGAGTTTTCCCAGTATGGTTATAAGCTATTCAACACCAGTTTCATCACCATCTACACTATATTTATCTTCAATATGAGGGAAATACCTACATGTGTTACATGAATTGATATGGTTTCCATTCCTTCTAGTAGGTGCCATTTCTAAACAATGGCATACACTAGTTTAGTTTATGAATCGCAATGCATAGTTCAAAACTTGTAAAATACCTAACATAAATTTAACAGTTTATGTATATAATCCATAATCATAAAAAAAATTTCTTGGGGAAGTATTTACTCATAAATCCTTTATATTGGTTTGTAGATAAAATGAGAATTATCCTAAGAATATCCCTGGGGAGTGTCAAAATATGTGCACAATAAGGCTCGTTGTCCTATAGTAGGATACCCCGGGTCAAGCCTGAAACTCCTTGTCGAAGTTTTCACTCCTAGGTACATATTTTCCCAAACAATTTTCACTTTTAGTATCTAGACAGAGATGTATTTATTGAAAAATCCACATAATATCTAAATTACCAAAAAAGTTTGGAAATTATTCTATACTAATCCTCAAATTCTATCTTAGGGTAATGTTATCAAATCAGAGATTTTCTAAATCTATTTTCCGTGGTTTGTACTAAACCTCCTCTGATATCAACTATAATGTCATGACCTCAGTTACCCAGAGTTGGTGCATTATTACATAACATTGGCATGATCACAAGAGATCAAGTCTCGAAATACCGATCAATTTAGTAACCTTGGATGTACTAGATACATACATAAGTTTTACATTACATTATGAAATGAAAAGAAAAAAATTGTGTGTACTTATAACACACTCATATCCCTTATCTTATCCCTATAGGTTAATCATAATATACTTATTCACATCTAGGGAAAAATAAAACATAGGAAATGGGTTAGCTCAGATGCTCAGTAAGGATAACAATATAGTAGAAACTATCATAAATAAGAATAAACATTTAAGGAAATGTATAATACTAAAACACAAGACTTTTAAACTTAAACTTAAGTATAATATGGAAACGATAAGTCAAATAATTTCATTTACTTATTCACATGTATATTCTACTAGTTGAATAATCACATGTTATATCAATAGCTAATTTCATAATGACAGAATGCAAAATGTTAGACATCATAACCACATAGTCAAGGCCTCGTTCCAAGACCCTAAATATAAATTTTGTCAAGGCCTTGTTTCAAGACACTAGTTTGTCTCATAAGACCTACTGATGCATCGAGGGGCTATAGTGGGACCCGCCCATCACATACTACATTTAATGCATTCCATATATAAATTTTTTGAAACATAACATAAACATTCATATTAAAACTATCACATGAAATGTTAATAATATAACCATAACCCATGAATGGTATAATAAAATCAAATTCATATTAAAACATATCACAAAACCTTCAATACAATAGAGAATATTGTATCATAATATATCAACTTTAAACAAGAATAAAATCCAACAAAGGATGTTGACATAGATGAAATCAATCCAAAAACTATTTGAGTGAAATATATATTTCTACTTTAAAATCATTTAAAATTAAAGAATTTTTTTTAGAATTATTCTTATAAGCTTATAAGGGAATATTCAAATGTGTTATAATGGCAGAAAATAGTTTCACCCTCCCTATAAGTTCAAAAAACATTCTTTCCATAATTTGACGAAAAGGCCATAAAGTACCTTGTTTGGAAAATGACAGAACGATTCCTTTAAAAATATTTTACAAAAAGTCAAATAGCGGTATAAATTACTTTAAACCATAGTCTAAGAAATGGTAAAAATGTTCTGAAATACATTTTTAAGAAACATGGATTTGGATGATAAAGAAGTCCCAGTAGATACTTACGTATAAACAACCTCGGATAATAAAGAGATTGTAAAATTAACCCTTACCTTGTACTTTTTCTTAGTCGAGGATACGTTAACCTCCTGTATAATAGTTAAATAATTGTTATTAAATTATACAAGAATCACATACATAAATATTATATCATATATGATCCTCTAATATTGATTTGCTAACAATATTTCATTAGTATCATTGTTTCGGGTGTTAACTTATTCATTTTCCTTTATACGTTTTGTTAGGTAAGTCATGGTTTTTAAGGATAGGATGTATTTGATTCATATCCAGACTGATATTAAGTTATTAAACATTATTTTTTAATCATAAAAAGAATATTATTCTTGAATGGTTATGAAGGGAAATGAAATCATATCACGTCGTGGAGACGGTAATCCGTACGTACGCACGAGCGACAATATCATTCAATTGATGGTGAAATCATATGTGATTGGTTGGTATATTATATAAAAATAATAATTAACATGTTATATTTATTATTTAAATCAATTATACATAATTATTATACCCATCTAAATAATGAAGTGTTGAATAACAAACTACACCACGACATGGAGACGGTAAGCCGTATGTACGCATGTAGGGTGACTACGTCATTCATAGGATGGATTGAATTATGAATATAGTTGTACCATATTTATAATAAAATCAAATTATATAGAAGGTACTGGAGTTATTATTTTGGTATGGAAATAACAAAGAAATACGAATTGGAAGAATTAAATAACTTTGAAAGAGTTGATGAAATAATTACCTCTTCTTCAGGCGCTTCATTTTGATTTGAACAAAAGGTATCCTTAGGTTGGATTTCTGATCAATGTTAGTCCTATAGGATTAATTGAGTTTTTTTGGTAGTATATTTTATAAGTTTTTTTTCAAAACAATATCCTTTGGAGGTGTGAGTTTGAGAGAAGGGGAAGTACCCTTTAATAAGAGAGGTGAGGGGCACTTTAGAAAGATCCTAAAATATTATTTTATTATAAAATAATTTTCGGTTTATAATAGCACAAAATGGATTTATTTCTTGGATAATATGGGTATGATATAAATACTCTCAACTAATAGGTTTTAGACAAGTTTAGTTCACCATATTAACCTTATCTTTTATATTTAAATCTTAGTTAAATAGGATTGCATTTAACATGTCTTCTTGTATTTTTACATTAAATGCTTAGTTAACTTACTATAAAATTACAAGATAACCAAATGTGGTTAATTAATGAAATAAATATAACCTTATATAATTAATTTGTCCAAATATTAGTTTTTTTGGAGTATTATATCAATTAATAAAATAGTTTTTGTTTTAAAAACTCATTTATGTCAATTTTGACACTATTTAGCATTTGGTTTTTTTGAAAGTCATCACAACTTGATTACTTCAAAAAAGATACATTGAATAAACCATAAAATTTCATATTAACCAAGAAAATTTGTGGATGTCATCAAAAGATTAAATTTACATTTATTTTAATATTTATAATATCAATTATTTTAATCTTTCATTAATAAGTTAATTACTGCATCATCATTGGGTTATAAATTAATTTTATTATATAATGTTTAAAAATTATAAATAAAATACTATGATGTGGTAAATCTATTTATATTTTTAATTAATATTTACAGTTTAATTTATCTTATGTATAACCCTATATTAAAATTGGTTTTGTTATTAAAATTTGAATTTAAAACTTTTCACTCTTCTTTAAATATAATATAAGAAATGTCCTAATCTAACCCAAATGGATCAAAAAGGATCTTATTTTTTGTCCAAAGGTTTATTTTGGTCTAAAAACACTTATCCAATAGAATTAGGACATATTTTGGGGTAATTATAACATTAATTTTACCTTTAATTAACCTATTTACTTTTAACTGTGGTAAATAACATTCAAAAGTTACTATTCACCAAGAATTATTTTCATCCTATTGAACCACATTTTACTAACTGATGTCAACCATGTATCTTGGATTTTTGAAATTCAATTCACAGAAGTGGTAAAATTACATTTTATGTAGATTTGCATATGTTCCTAGAAGGTGGGTAAAAAGAAGTTAAAAAGTTCAATAAAATTTTATATATCTATTCTTATTTTAAAATGACTCTAATGAATAACAATGGATTAATATAGGTATTATGTATCTATTTTGACTTTAAAATAAATTTAAATTTATTATTTATTATTTAAATAAAAATTTGGTTTTAAACAAAAACGCAGTGTTTCCACTATTCATCAAAAATTGAATGTTTTCTGAAAAATACAAAATAATCACTCTAAGATAATTTTGATATTCATAATCCAAAAATGAAGTCCATTTTAAAAAATAAAATTTATAAATTTCAAAAAGTGGGTATTACTATTCATAACTTCTTTTTAAACAGCTAGTTTGATTGGTCGTGGAGTGTTAGAACTCGAAATTGCGTACATCGTAAACTATTGTATTATTCCAAGAGAAACGTATTGTGGAAGCTTGGGGTGTTAGATAATAGTTATAGGGTTCACTACCCACTGGGAATTATGGAAATCCTTCATAATAACATTTCTCATAGGAAAAGGGTATTACGTTCTGGTTCCAAAAACATAGAATACCCTAAAAGAAGAATGAACACTCAATAATGGTCTTGCCACCATATAAAGTGTCTCTAATGTTTTCTAGAATTCATCATCAAGATGTTATTACTAAGGAATAATCTTGAGGTTTGAATAGCTCAACTGAAAACTATCCAAGGAAACCTCATTTTCTATTTCCTTGACTCTAATATGAAAATTGGTAAAAAGTGTCGTCAAGTTATACTCTTGTGATGTTTATTTCATGACCTGGGTCAGATGATTCATGCTCAAGGAATATACAATATCATTCCATTTCCCTAGGGTATAGGCAATATAAAGGTCAAAATATTGCAATTTCTCCACCCATTTCCATTGGTAGAGGTTCCAATATTTTTGAGAGATGATATAACTCAAACTCTTGTGGTCAGAATACATGGTAAACCGTTCTACGAAAAGGTAATGCCTCAAAATCCTATATTCAGGAATCATTATTGTGGGTTCAAGGTCATGTGTCAGATAATTATTCTCATGTGTCCTAAGTGGTGTAGAGTTGTATGAAAAAATGTGACCATCCAACATAAAAACACATCCCAAACCTGAACCTGATGCATCATAGAATACTGCATAGCACTGCCTGGCTTGTAGAATAATCAGCATTGACGTAGTATTCAAAATAAATTCCATCTCAACAAATGAACTCTAACATTTCTTATCCCAAGAAAACCATACTATTGTTACCATTTCATAACATCATTTACCTTCTTAGGATCAACATAGATTCCGTGTTCTGAAACCGTGTGTACCAATAAATTCACTTCCTAAATCCCAAAATTAGATATAGATATCTTTCCATAATGTTAGTGATCTATCAACAATTATATAACTACTCTTAGATTATCCACAAGATCCTCATCAAACTTATATAAAACAAGGATTTCATCCCCAAAGACCACCATGAATGTATCAAGATACACATGAAAAACCATGTTCATTAAATCTGTAAAGACTATAGGTTCATTATTTGAACAAATGGAATTCAAAGGTACTCATAATGGAAATACCTACTCCGTAAGGATGTTTTTTGAATGTCATATTCTTTTATTATAAAATGGTGATAACCATATCAAATATCAATCTTCGAGAACCACTTTTACCATTTAAAATGGTCAAACATATCATCAATATGTGGAAACCGATACTCTCTCTTTACCGTAACTCGATTTAGTTTTCGGTAATTATCACAAAGGTGAAGTGACCCATCATCTTTCTTATCAAAGAAAGATGGTGCCACCCAATGTGACACACTTGAGCAAATAAATCCTTTATCTAAAATATTATCCAACTGAGTCTTCAAATCTTTCATTTCAGTTAGTACCATGTGGTAATAATGTATAGATACCATATGGGTACCCGATGCTAAATCGATTGATCACTTAACCTCTCTTACCAGTGGAAAACCATACACTAATGAAAAAATAGCCTATACCAAAAGTTCAAAACTATTGGTATAGGTCCCCAAAACTTTGGTATATCCTATACCAATAGTTTGGAGGGCCATTGGTTGATTTGGGGTTGGGAAAGACCTATCCCAACAGTTTGGGGAAAACCTTCGGGATAGACCTATCCCAAAATTTTTCAAACTGTTGGTATAGACCTATCCCAACGGTTTTTCAAATCATTGGGATAGGTATATACCAACGGTTTTCCCCACACCATTGGGATAACTAATATAAAATAAAATTCACAATGGAGGATTAAACCCATGACATGCATATTATATATCAAATACCTTACCAATATCCTAAAATTATCTTTTAGAATATATATGTATAAGTATATATATATATATATTTATATGTAATTTATATATTGATATATTTTATGATATTCAATAAAATAATTTATAAAAAATAATCGTACCTATCCCTACAGTTTTCTAGAACTGTTGGTATATGCATTGTCAAAATGGTCTATGCCAATGGTTTTGGAAAACCATTGAGATATCCTTACCCTCTCCCAATGGTTTTACAAAATTGTTGGGATATGTGTTGTCGAAAATGGTATATCCCAACTATTTTTTGAAAACCGTTGGGATAGCCTTACCCTATCTCAATGGTTTTCACATAACTATTGGGATAGGGCCAATTTGTTGGATCAATCCCAACGATTTTACAAAACTATCTGGATAGCCTTCTATTTCATGGATTTTCCCAATAGTTTTAAAGAATCATTGGTATATGGGCATTGGTATAGGTAGGATTTCCAGTAGTGATAGACGTTAAAAGAAAAAAACATCATGAAAATTGATTAAAACTAAAGGGAGATCACCACTCAAAGATTCTTTCTCTAGATAAAAAAGGGAATATATATATTACATTCCCCAACTCTGGATAAGAAGGTTTGTCTCTACTTGACCTTGAGTCCCATTCTCTTGAAAAGACAAGGCATAACCCATTGGGCGTCGTAAAGGAGACTCATCGAATATAGAAATCAATTCGGGATTTATTATGAACACTCCAATCCATCCTGAAAATGATGTCAAGGGGTTTCAAATTGAGAACAAGAAAATTCCAAGTATGTTGGATTAATAATAAAGATAAGACACAAGAGGTAAAACGGAGACCCCATGCTATTTTCATTCTGAGGGCTGTAGTAATATCTATCACATACGATAAAATCTCTATATAAAGATTTATAAGAATCGTGATAGGGGATGAAATGGACGAATGAGATACACCAGTGTCAAATAAAGAAGTCACTAATGATGAGGCAATTGTGATAGTACCTATCACATTCGCTAGACCCATATCTTCTTCATCTAAAGACTATTCCACTTTATGAAAAAGGTTTATTCCAAATGTAAATTTTTGTGGCCCCTTACTCCTTGAAGCATTTTATTTCACCACATTAATTTTAGGTTTTGATGATCCCATGCCACTATAAGGAGTAGAATTGACAAGAAAGAATATTTTTAAGTGACTTGAGCATGTGTAAGAGCTAAAAGAATTGGATTCCACCCATTTCGAGTGCCTAAGATTTCCACAATGGCAGAAAATCAAAGGTCCTTTTCCAGACACTATAGGAGGTCTAGAAGAAACATGTTTTCAAGAACCTCCATGAGAAACACTACATTTACTTTTCATATTATGGGAACTCACAGAACTAGAACTAGGAGAAAAAGTGACTCCCATCAACCTTATCTTTCCATCCAGGTTTATATCATCCATCAATGCTATATCCAACACATCATCATACAAAGGGATATTCAACAACAAAACCTGATAATGAATATCATATTTAATTCCCAACTAAAACCATAAAGTATTATACTTATCATTTGATAAAATATTAGGAATTTACTTCATAAGATCAGTAAATCAATTATCATATTCTATCACAATCATTTTAGTCTACTCGAGTTTGAAAAACCCTATATCTTTTGCCAACACCATAACCTCTGGACAGAACTTATCATTGAAAAGAGATATCAATTTGTTCCAATCTAATACCTTGTGTTTATTTTCCATCACCATAGTGTCCCACCATATCCTGATAGGTTTCTCTAGATTGAAGGTGGCACATTTCACAAGATATAATCAATTGTTTCCAAGATCTCAAATAAGATTTAAAACCTTATTAACCAACCATAATCCTCGTAAGGATAATTTTATCATTTCAAATACATTATCTTTTAGTGAAGTAATTCAAGAGCATGAATCCTGAATTCTTCCCTATGAGGTTCCTCAGCTGGAGCCTAAACGGTAATGGGTGCAGGTGCATATCCCAGAGCTTAGACAACAAGCACAAAAACTTCAACCAGATTCGGGACTATGATAGGATGTGCTCAATATGTTTCATTATCATCATCCTCAAATATCCTATTATTGGGTCTTCTTGGAGGCTTGATGAAACACAACATCAATAGACAACATTGAGGATGTTAGAATATTACATAGATCGACACTCAAACAAGAAAAACAAGGGGGATTAATCCTATCAAATAAATAAACAAGATTTTCATTTCAATCTATCCAAATAAATATTAGGGAAAATAATAGAACTAATAATCAAGAAGCCTTTAGCAAACCACTAATGGGGATTTAAGGCTCATTATAATGAGATTTGTCAAGGAACTAATTAATAACTACCTCATATGTCCTGAAAAGTTTACATTACTATATACTGACATCAAGGAAATATGCTTGACTTGCACCTATGACACCACTTTATCATAAACTAGCATGGATACCCTAGTATGATGATACCTAATCCAAAAATGATATGGCCCAAAGGGTATTCTTGATCCCCATGGATTCGAGATTGGAATTAAGTATCATTCAATATAAAGGTGGAAATAGTTTTTCCACACAAATAGAAGAATAAAAAGATACAATTCAGTATTCTCAAAAGAAAACTCCACAGAGATAATAGTATCAGAAGTAAAACATGTATATAAAGCCAAATTACAACAAAAAAGTACCATAAACCGAAACAAAAAAAACCCAAATACCAAAAAACACAGCACTTCAAGCCCAAATATCAACATCCACCACCTCTAAGTGGTGGTTTTCCCTTACTCAGGCCTTACAAAAGAAAATCTAAAAACACCTGAAGGCACAAGTACGGTGTGGGATAAAATTCCTCTAGGGTCTCACCAAGGATTCTGTAATAAGGTGAAAATTAAATAAACCAATTCATTCTTTAAATTATAAATAAAATAGGTATGGAAATAAATTTTCATATTTAAATAAAACATGGATTCAATTCAATTGATGGAAACATCTCAAAATAACGGCTTAATAAACATTTTATATAAAGAAGTTTATATAAATTCACAAGGCATGTATAAATTAGTTTTTTTAAAAATGAAATATATATATAAATAGTCAAGAGTAATATGTTCATCTTTTAAGAGGTGTTCTAGTTCATGGTTATGGTATCCTCACACGCTCATATGGTTGATCATGAAAACATGTGTACATATGTCTCTCAGACACTAGTCAAAGAGGACTAATAAACATCCCATTGAGGATAAGATCTTCTATACTATTTTTATGTTAGTGTTTTAAAGCGTCCAACATAAAATATTGTTTCCAAATAACTCACTAACTACCTAGGATTTCATGTTCTCAAACTACAATTAATAATGGGAAAAATATTTCAAAACTGTTCCAAATAAAAATTCCCCATATTCTATTTCAATATGAAAATTTATCTTCAAAAACTAGTACATGGTTTTTTAATCAATTAAATCCTTTTTATAGTATAAAACCAATGGGTTATTATCAAAAACATTAAGCAATTTTTTTTAAAAAAAATCACTATTCAATTTCTACAAATGAAATTTCAAAATTTCCATCAAATCTAAATCACACCCCAATTCACTAGAATTTGGATTTTCCCCCAATTTTTATTCCAAAAAAAATTAATATCCCAATTCAATTTGAATTGGATTCTTTCATAATAAAATTGAAAGTTATTTAATTTAAATAAACTAATTTAGTGTTAAATAAATTGGCCAAACTTATATGGAACCACCTACCTTAGGATAACGAAATCATGTAACACAATGACCACAATAGGAAACTCTAATGAAGGACCTAAATAAAGAATATATGAGAATCAAACCTAGATTCAAGACCTAAAACAACATATATTAGATCCTCTAATATTATAGAGATCTAAAAAACCCTAACTATGGGAGTGGAAGTGATTGGGAGATAGTGAATGGGAGAAGAACACTTACCATGGAGAGATCGAACGATGCTCTCCAAGCTTCAATCTACCTTGGAAAGGGTTTGGAGGAGTCAAAATGGATCCTTGAGAGATTTGAAATACATCCAAGAGGATTTGTGGTTGAGCTTGAGGTAAAAATGGGGGTTCTATAATTTTTAAACATTTTTCAGAATAATTAAAACTGTTGTGTGAGATTAGCTGGGTAGGGCCACACGGTTTGTCAAACCTTGCGCTGATCTATGTACCCCTCTAAAGGGGGGAATGGTTTTCCAAAATATGTGCCAACCGTGAAAACCCTCACTACCTAGGTTTTCACATTTTTCACTAATAGGATGCACAGTTTGGAAAAATTGTGCACCAACCATGCAAACCCAATATCCTTCCAGAATTTTCAATATTTCACCTGAAGCACCCCTAAATGGGACCGAGTAAAGCGTAATTAAAAGGAAGTGTTAAGGAGTACCTAAAAATAGTAACTAGATGGTATAATCCCACATAGAATAAATATACCCTCATGGGGTGAAGCTCTAGAGCACAAAAGAAAAAGGAAACCTACTAGGGTCCTATTATTTTATGCACAATTTTCAAAGAACCTTAGTGGATTTATTTCATAAGAATCATTCCCCAACTAACCTACACAATTGTAAATTAGGAATTTGTTCATATGGGTCACCATAACCAAAGTATAGAGGTACAATCCTTTGTACATTGAAATTAATATAACCATTTAACAACCATTTTTATGTGAATTAAAATTATACATACATATATAATTGTCATTATTTAGTTAGATGAATTATTAATCCCAAGTTATAAAGGTACTTTCCTTTATAGTTTATAATTGGAATTCATGTAAATACGGCAATTTTTTTACCTTCACTGTCTAAACATAAAAGTCCCAAGTAAAATGGTTCAATTATCTAGGTCACCCATTCCAATGTATAAAGTCCAATAATCATTTGAAATTTAAGAATTGGCACCCATTTAATTGTAACCGTTAATGTTTCATCCCATGAAACAAATTTTTCATGACTCAAAAATGACATAATTGGTTTGTTAAGGTACCTCTATCAAGATATGTGGTAAAACACCATTTAGGTTGATTCGGACACTTTAATTAACCAATTACATATCATACTATAAATAATAATGCAATCACATAGCAACGGATATATGTAAAAATTCTAAATAATCACATGATGAACAACTATCAAGTATCATGCAGTCAAGAAATGTAACCTACAAGACATGCCATATGCATGGAATGTAAATATATATGTCTGTACTACAAAATAGGCATTTAATCGCATTAGAATTTATCAGTGCCAGTAAAAAGCGCTGGTAAATTCAACCTCTATCAGCACTAAAAGAAGTGTTGATAAATTGAACCGTTTATCAGTGCTAAAAAAATGCTCATAAAGGGTATCCTTTTTCATCTCTTTTTTTAGGGCTGATAAAGGGTAACCATTATTTTTTCTTTATTTTCAGTACTAATAAAAGGTAGCATTTATCAACGCTTTATTTTTAGCGCTGATAAAGGATAGATTTTATCAGTGCTTTATTTTTATCCTTGATAAAGGGTGTCCCTTTCAGCGCTCTTTTAACACTAATAAAGGTCCAAAATAAAATAAAATATTTAAACAAAAAAAAGTATATTAATTTTTTATTAATTAAATAATTATTATTAAAAATGAATAAATTTAATATACATATATATAAATTAAAAAATTATTAAAAAATATATAGAAAATATATATATATATATATGTAAAATGAATAAAATCAAATAGTTAAAAAATTTAAATATAAAAATGGGTCAATTAAGAAAAATATTGAACATTTTATTATTTAAATAATTATTGATTGAAATAAATAAATTTAATATACATTTATAAAGGTTATGAATATTAATAAATAGTATATATTAAATATAGATATATAAAATGAATAAATTGTAATAATTAAATAAAAAATGAATAAATTAAAAAATTAAAATAATTATTAAAATAATTATTAATGAAAAAATTATTAATAAAAATGAATAAGAATAATTCACATATTAATTATAAATAGAAATAAATAATATATATTATATATATATAATGAATAAAATGTAAACATATTAATGTCTTATTCATTTTTAATGTTGTTTGATTTTTCAATTTAACATATATCAAACGTTGTGTGATACATTGATTTCATATACATATATGAAATTAGTTCATTTTTATATTGAACAAACACACACACAAAAATATTTATGCAATTGATGAAATCTTATATAGAAACACAGACACCTAATATTTATGTAATTTATTAAAATTTTAGTATATTTTAGAATTTCATTGTTATATGATACATTTAATATATTATGGATTTAATCAGACAATTTTATTTATTTATTTTTAGGAATATTACACTTAGGTGTTATTTATTCATTTTTAAAATTTTTAATTTTTGAATTTGATCATATTCTATTATTTATTTATATTTATTTATTTACCATGTTTTTGTATTTTCAGTTTGTATTCATCTTTACTTCAATAAATATATCTATATTTTTTAAATAATTTAAATTTAATTAATAAAACATATCGATTTTTCAATATTTTCAAAGTGTACTCATTTTTAACTATTCAATTTCATTTATTTTTCAAATGAATGTATTTAATATTATATATCCATTAATGATGTTGAAAATATATTTGTAAATAAATATTTAAAAATAAATATATAAATTTATATTTACTATATTTATAAATTTATATATTTATCTTTATTATAAATAAGTAAATATTTTTTTAAAAAAATATTTATATAATTATAAATAAATAATTATATTTATATATAAATGTAAAATTTAAAAAAAAATTATTAAAATAATGTACTCGGCTAGACTTGAACTCGAGATCTCAACAAGACCCACATGGGTAGCTACTATTGAGCTATACCCTAGGGACTATATATATAATTATATAAATATATAATTATATAAATATTATTTTTCAAAAAGTATTATTCATATATTTATAAATAAATAATTATATATTTCAATAATTATAAAATTATAATAAATATATTTAAACAATGGATATTTTTATAGTTATATATATTTATTATATATATTTAATTATTCAAATATATATAATCATATAAATATGTTTATAATTATAAAATTATAATAAATATATTTAAATAATGAATATATTTACTATATTTAAATTTATATATATTTATTATATATATATATAATTATATAAATATTTATAATGATGTAAATATATTTATAATTATATAAATATCTATAATGATATTAATATATTTATAATTATAAATTAATAATTATAAATGTATTTATAAATTTATATTTGCTGTATTTATAAAATTATATATTTATAATTATAAATAAAATAATATAAATATTTTTAAAAAGTATTAATGTAATTATAAATACATAATTATATATTTAAATAATTATAATATTATAATAAAAATATATAAAAATATATATTTTTTATACAAATTTCTTAATTTATAATTATAATTATAAAAACTTTATCAACAAAAAAGTTTTTGGGCTGATAAAGGTAATTTTATAAGTGATTTTTTGGTGTAGATAAATATACTACTTTATTAGCGCTGAAAACTCATTGATAAAAGAAATCTTTGTCGGTGCTAAAAAAGAACTAATAAAATGCCTTTTATTACTGCTAATCAATTTAGCGCTGAGAAAAGGTCTTTTAGTCAGTGCTTTTTTGAAAGTAGAGATAGAAGTGTCTCCGGTCTATTTAAAAAACCATAACTATGACTCATTCATTTATGATTCTTAACCTCTCATTGATAACCCTTATTGTATGTGCTACTCCACTAACTTCTCTTAGAAGAATCGAGGCAAGAATCCTAATGTATGTTATTTTCTTTTTTTCCTCTCCTATTGCTTGAAGTTTTGGGTTATGTGGTTTTTCGTCATTGTTCTTAACCATGATGAACCCTACATATCTTATCTATCTCTCTCTCACACTTACCTATACCTACTCAATGAAACCTTCACTCTGTAAAGTCATTGTAGCTTCATACAAAAGCATTGTGAAATGTATCTCGATCTGTTGTTGCAACAAATGGGGATTTTTTTATGTTTTTGTTATAATATTTCTTGTTACAATTTAGATAGTGTGGTTTTTCATTGGTTGAATCTTGTTTCCACAGAATGACATGCACATGAAGATGGAAAAAAGTTAAACATTATATTGGGCTAATTTTAGAGGGAATGTTTTTTGATGTGAATAATATAAAGTGGGTTAATATACATTTTGGTTTAATATCAATGGTTTAATCTACTTTCGGGAACTAAAGTTTAAATTTTCTTGTTTATATTGGTTAAAATTATCAATAGGTGACATAGATATAGTTTAATAAGGAACAAAATATTTAAATGTTCATTAAAATCAAAATAAGCATACTTTTTCATTTTTTTTGTTTGATCCAAACTCAAAAGTAGTGATGTATTTTCGATAAGAGGTGTGTTTATAATTGATTGATCAGTTCTGATTATTAATACATTTACTAAAAAATGTATTCACTAAAATATTATAGTTATAAGAGAAAATGTTATTCAATGGGTTAGTGTAATCATTAAAATAGATACCATTTATTTCCATTATAAATTAATGGTTTCCAATAATTTTCCATGTCTTTTAAATTTATAATTTATTATAATAAATTAAGAATTTTTATAAACTAATAGAAAATAGATTTTATGAATTTAATTTACTGAAAATTTATAAATTAAAACATGTCATTGCACAACACACCAAATCAAATTCTAGTAGAAGTGTTTCTATATGGGCATCATGTATAGAAGATGTTATATATGAGTTTACTTTTCTGTCAAATTATTTTATAAATGAATTCCTCGCCAAGAATGAATTTTTTTTATTAAGTGACATTGTTTACAAAAAATTATTTTCATTATTTGTGTGTGTGTGTGTGTTATATTATCAATAAATTTATCTTTTAGAAAACTGTAACATCACAATATAGTCCAAGTATTCATAACCTAAGCTGAGTTGGATCAAAATGTTACTCAACCCTTAGAACCATAATCCATGAGAAATATTTTAATAAACCAACTCACATGACAAGTGCACCGATGTAAAATATAACACAATATAATACCATGAATATAAAGTCCTAGAGGTATAAAAACATAACAATTTGTTAAATACTAGGTAAAAATAAAACCCTATATGAATAATCAACCTACCATTGATGACACAAACTCCACATGTATTCACTGGCCATCATTTGATACTCTATCCATTCTGATAAATAGTCAATCCATAAAACCTTCACCCCAAGGAAACATCAGCTACATGTGCACCAGGATGCACATAAAGTAGTTAAGTAAAGAAACTAGGTTGGTTTTCTCTGATGATTTTCCATGCCCCTGATCTACATGAAAACCATGTATATCATTTTTATTTGATGAAAATATTCCAAATGTATGATAATTGAAAGAATAATACAACACATTATAGTCGTAAGAAACATAAATCACTTTTCATAAATAAGGACCATGAGATTCACAAATAATGTTATATAAAAAAGGATTCATTTTGGTAAGATATATATACAATACCATACACTTCATGCAAAAAATTCAACATTTTCATGAATCTTCCACGAAAATTGTTACTATATTTAGTATATATATAATACTTCAATACACTTGTAAAAAACCATATCTACCTTTATTTAATCCATCCTTAGATTCTTGATTTCCTTCCATGTATTGATGATGGATTGAACACCTTCTTTCAAACTAGACTTCCTCCAATCATTGTGGTTCCAAAGTTCCTTGATGACATATCACCTGATTGAATTTTATTCATTAATATCCATCAAATACGTTTCCATAGAATTGAATACCATATCTCACAACTCATTCTTCAACTCATTCAGCCTTTCTTCATCCTCATTTACAACTTCCGGAGAACACAATAAATGATACCTAAAAACAATTCAAAATATAATGAATGATTTTTTTGGTTTCATGATATGTATTTTTTTATATGACTCACTCAGATACTTTTGACAACACTTTATCAAAAAATAATTTTAATTTGAGTTCAATAATATTAGATCCTTTTATAAATCTACATTTAAGTATACTTTGATTAGAATACAACTATGATGGGTGAACTCATAAAAATTCTCATGTTGCACATTTTTGTAAAAAAAACATGCCAAACACACCTTTTGATTCTCTTCC
Organism: Viscum album; assembly: GCA_963277665.1. Lineage (NCBI taxonomy): Eukaryota > Viridiplantae > Streptophyta > Magnoliopsida > Santalales > Viscaceae > Viscum > Viscum album. The sequence goes on along the minus strand of OY728140.1, from coordinate 369,956,652 downwards.
CCTTCAACCTTGATATATTTAAAAGGGTTCCAATCTGAATCCTCAAGGAATTATTCCCACAATGAGTAGATCTCTTCAAACCTGCTTTCATATTCATCTTTAGGAAGCTTTCTGTTAGCAACTTGGAGAAATGGCTAGTTTTCAATCTCTCTCATCTGCCTCACACCAATACCACCACAAGTTTTTATCTCCTCTAATGCCTACCAAAAAAAGAAAAATTTTAGGGGAATTGGTAAACAATAAATATTTGTGAGTAGAAGTAAATTATGATGGGTGAAATTCATGTGGATTTTAATGTTCACTCCCTCATTTTTTAAATGTAATATTTTAGAATACAGAATTAAAATTGAATTTAGGTTATTTTTTAAACTCATTGAATATAGATCTCTTATATTTGATATGCATGTGACGGAAAATGATAAGTAAAACAGTGAGATTTGGTACAACTCAATGGGGGTGATTTGATATTCTCATGGTAGTTTTAGGGACCTTTAATCCCCCAAACTATTATTATTTCATTTTGTTTCTTGAGACTCATCCCTTATATATTCTATGTTTTTTGAACTAATCTAAGAATTATTCATCCAAAATTATCACCAGTACCTTGTATGGGATGAATTTTGGTTAGATCAGTTCAGGAAACATAGGTGGATGTCCACAAAATATATGGTATGGATATAAAGTAAAAAAAATAAAATAATAACGATTTGGGAGGTATGTAATCGATGAACGTTAGAACCAAAATGATTTGAGGAATTTGAAAGAGGGAGTCCAATAAATCATCAGGTGATAGAATTCAATCACGAATTTGACGATGGATTAAAAACAAGTTAGTGAAGGTTAGTTGTACTAGAGTATTAATGTATTATAACTCTATTCATGACAATTACATTTTTCAAGTAAGATGCGTGAAAATGTGGAATTTTATACATGGAGTTTATTGTATTAATTTTATTCAATAAAAATTAAATTTTTGACTACTCGTGTAGGAAATGTCTTATGCACATGATAATGTTACAAATCTTGAGGAAGAATAGAATTTTGATGAAAAAACTATGAAATTATTAGGGGATAAAAAAACATGTTGATGAAAAAATGATACAACATCACAGTGGTGAATAAAATTATCAAGGTAAGAAGTCTGGGTATAAAATATGAGGTTGGTTAGAATCAACACGACCAACCTATGAACCCAAAAAATTCAATGTTCATCAGTTATCATGGGGTCATAATGAAGATGAATGTGTTTAATGATATTAATTCATGGTTCCACATCCAATTTTTAATGAATGAAACCCATTTTAAAGATATAATATTAATGTTAAAACATACTTTCTCCATTTTACTAAAAAATTATATAATTAAACGTTGATTGAATTTTTGTTATTCCTTATAGAGTTTGTTTGTTTTAGAATATTTTCAAAAACAATTGTCATAATGGATGATGGAAAATCCCATAGAGGCTTCCAAACTCTTCTTATGAAGTTTCATATTAGGGATGTTGAGGGGAAAGTAATGCCCCACCCACCAGTTTGTTATGCACACATTATAAATTGGGAAAAATATACAAATTTCAGCAATCATTGCAATGAGAAATCATTTCAGGTGCATTGCATTCGATAATATATTAGTTTATATTATATATTCTATCTAACATCATTAATAATTTTTAATTTCTGAAAAAAAGAGTTATTAAAATAAGGAATGTTCATCAAAACCAATTTACCCCTATCACAAAGAAAGGATAGGGTATGCTTAATTAGGGAATAAATCATTATGTATTTCAAATGAACAATAAAATATTAATTGTATTATATAAAACGATATACATTATTTTTTTATATGAATATTGCTGAATCAAAATATGAAGCCACTTCAATCCCACGTCATGTTCTATGGAAGGAGGATCATGTAAATGAGGGTAAATTATTTGATGAAAACACAAAAACAATATGGGAAACATTTTTATGTATGGTATTATATTAATTCGTTATAACTTATAAAAATATTACATAATAATATCTATTTATGTTCATATTTTTTATATAGTTCAAACACAAGAATTGGTAATCACCAAACCAGAAGACAGGATACATTCAGTATCTTTGAAGTGGCCCGAATGATATGGTCACATTAGAGGATGAGGTATTAGAGTCTCTCCTCGATCATATTTCGAGAATATAAACCACATGAATTTAAATATAATATGGTGAGATGATTTTAGAAACAAATATTCATGCTGCAAGATATTATAGTTTGGTCCCTTACAATGCCCATAGGCCTAAGTATTACATGGCCCGTAGGCCTTAGAGGAATTAAATTCCCGTATGATTTAAACATTACATACAACCCAGAAAAACTACTTGAAACTACTCCTCCCCATCATATTCATCGTGAAATCAGCTCTCCACCTTCGCTTGGATGTTTGGCTAGTCTTTCCCATGCATGAACAGGCTTGTCCCGATGGCAGGTTCCATACCCTCTCATTCCTGCAATCCATCTAGATTCTGCTATGGTGAAAGCTCCTTGCTCATCCTCACCCCTTGAAAGGTGGATTATCAAAATAAATAAAAAATTAAGGCCTTCGGTCTATTTGAGGAGGTCAATGAAATACGATGGTGGATAAAAGATTCACACAGAACAAAATGATCCCACTATCTTTGAGGATATTCATTCCCCCAACTTCATACCTTAACCATGATAATATATTTTTTCATTACACTTTCTCATAAATTTGAATCAAACAACTTTCTATAACTTTATATTACAAAAATTATACAGGGTACAATTGTATGTAATTTATATCTGTCAACATCCAAGTACCACTGTGTTGTGATAGATATAATGTATAATATCCTAAGAGACAAGTTGCACCATCAATACCTCTCAAAATATCACATGATACTAGGGATTTTGGTATCCATGATCCCACTACTGAGTTTCCTATTCCACTTGATGGTCTAGATATTACAACGGTCAAAGATGCAATTGAATCATTCATAAAATGGTCGTCTAATCTTATAAACAGACATGATGTATGTATTTTACAAATTTTTTTCCTATAAAAACCTATACCATTTTATGATAAAAGTTCTGAAGTGAGTTATGATACTACAGATGGATAAATTGGTTGGGAAATTATATGTGGAATCAAAAAAATCCAGGGAATCAAACAAGAAAAAAACAACCTCCATAGAGTAGCTTCTCCCCACCAGTTTAGAAGAAAAACTTATTGTCATTAAAATATTATGTATAGACCACATTTAAAGATAAATCTATGTCATACATTGAATATGAAAAATAAATATATGGAAGTTCATTGATAGATGGAATTGTTCTGAAGACTCTAAATGTGATTCTCATTCATGAATGGTTGGGCATCTCAGTTATGAATACATACATAAGGTACATTTTCATAATACATTTATCCAAATAGTGATATAATATGTTTAATAAAGTTAATAACTATTAAAATTTTCTATAGGTGTTAAAATATTACAACTATATAAAGGGAATATCATGATAAGAATTATTTGTTTTAACTAATAACTATATAATTTCTACGATAGAACATACTTTGGAAGATGAATAAATTAAGAAGAAAAAAATATGAGTTACTCGAAGTGTGCAATAAAAAATTATCATACAATACAAACATTTTGATGCCTAAAATTCAAAAGTAAAACTCTATAACATAGTCGCATAAAAAATATTATTAATTTTTCCATTACATAATTGTTTTTTAGGGAGCACTAGATTTTAATCATTGTCAATCTGGACACCCTAAATATTTATTTTTTTTCATCCAATGCATTGATATCCAACCAAAAAACCACTGATGATGTGTATTATGAATTTTTAATACACTGCAATCAATATTTTATAGATAACTTAGAATTATATGTATCATTATATGTTTTAACAATAACTTTTTTATGATAGGTTGGTCTCTAAATATAGCCTAGATAATGGAATAAAGTCAGTTTCTGAAGAGATAATTTCTGTGAATTACTAAAAATGGAAACCAATTAAGGTATATATATATATAATTATTTTACTATAAAAACATTTCAAAACAATTTACTTATTTTGGTCAATGTTTCTATAGTGTCCAAAAACAGATAATGGCATCGATTGTGTATATTATGTCTTCAAATTTATGAGAGAGATCAGAAAGCATGAAAATACCAGCATCCCCCCAATAGGTAATTTCTGTAGGTAATTAAATTTTCATTAAATATATTTCATAATCATTTGTTTTTTATATTTTTTTAGTAGAGTCAATATTTCTGACAACCAAGATACTCAAAAGAAGTAATAAATTTGTTTAGAGATGAGTGGGCAGCGTACTTTTTGACAGAATGTGTGTTGATCACAAAATTTTGTAATTTAGGACTATGTTTGTGATCTAGTAAGATTTATAACCCTGAAAATATATTTTGTGTGTGAATAATTGGGGTCAAAATGATTATATATTATTTTTATCTCTTTCTTAAGGAGAAGTATTACGGAGTAAATAAACTTGTTTATAAGTGTTGACCTGCAAACCAAAAATTATTGGGAAATGGAGGAGGTTGAGGTGGAGGTTGAGGCTGGCATGGAGGAGGAGGAAGCGGTGGAGACTAAGGCAGAGGAGGAGATGAAGCGTTGTACATACAACAACAAAATTATTGTGCAATGAAGTAGTATCAGGATCATACAATGATTATATTTGAGAATAATTGATGAAAAGTGAACACAACACTTTTCCCATATAATAAAAGCCATTGTGAAAGTGTTTCGAGTGTATTATTGAAATATTTCTTTTCACCACTGGTTTATGTGATTTTATATAGGTTAGTAATCCACCTGTAAGATCATTTTGTGTTGGAAGCTTCAATTTCTCCACTAGTGTTTTTGAAGCAACATCTATACAACTCCCAATCATAAAACAGGTTTATAATATAACTTAAATGTTTGAGTAAATATTTTTGTAATCAACCACTAAAGTTAGAAGGTGTATGAGAGAACTATTGGAGGAAAACCATCATTGATATATCATGGTCATCGAGGATGGCGGTGTAAAATTGTTTTTTATTAGTTTAAAATGGACATTTTAATACAAAACAGTTTCACTCACTAAAAACTAATAAAATGTGCATTAATTGTATTGATAATTTTGGAAAATGATTCATAATTCATTTTTGATGTATAAAAATTAGTATTATGTCAAACCCAGACATGATGAAACTTGCATGACTAAAAGTCTATGATTCTAGTTTAAATTAACATTCCAGTAAAAACAATATTGGTGTACTCAAAACTAATGAAACACATTCAAATTATTTTGATACTTTAGAAAAATGATTCAAAACTCATTTTGGATGTTTTAGAATCATTTTCACCTCAATCTGATTCATGGTGCGACCGATATGACTCCAAGTGTGTATTTTATTCAAAATTGACAATAATTTTAGTGATAAAATAACTGACATACTCAAAATTGATAAAACATATTAATATTGTTTTGTTACTTTATTAAAATGATACATAAGTCATTTTTTATGTTTATGAGTCAACTGCGTCTCAATCTAACTCACGGTGTGGATAGTATGACTTAAAGTTCCTATTATCTGTTTAAAATTTACATTTTAATAGAAAAAAGTGTCACTCACTAAAAAATGAGAAATTTTGCTCAGATTGTCTTGATAATTTTGTACAAAGATTCATAATTAATTTTTTATATGTAGGAATTAGCCTCATGTAAAACCCACACATGATGAAACCTATAAGACTAAAAGTTCATCTTTCCAGTTTAAAATGGCATTTTAGAAGAAAAAAAACACAAGTAGCATAGTAACAACAGAGGAAAATCCTTCATATTATTTTAATACTTTAGGAAAACTATCCTTAATTCATTTCAAGCATATTAGAATTATCCACACCTCAATTCGATGCACGATGTGACTGATATGACTCAAATTGCGTCTTTTTATTTAAAATTGGAATTAATTTTTGTAAAAAAAACTAACATACTCAAAACCAAGAAAAAACATTCAGGTTATTTTTTTACTTTATGAAAATGATCCATAAGTAATTTTTTGACATCTAGGAATCATGAAAACCTAAATATGACTAATATTGTTGATGGTATTACTCAATGTGTTTGTTATTAGTTTAAAATTGAAATTTTAATACCAAAAATTGTCACTCCCTGAAATCTGAGAAAACTGCTCAGATTGTCTTGGTAATTTAGTGAAATAATCCATAATTAATTTTTGATGTATAGGAATCAGTCTCATTTAAAACTCACACATGATTCAACCTGTAAGACTAAAATTGAATGTTTCCATTTTAAATTGACATTTTTGTAAAAAAACACAAGTGGTGTACTAAAAATCTAGGAAAAGAATTCAGATTATTTTAATGCTTTAGTAAAATTATCTATTAGTCGTTTGAGATGTTTCATAATTATCCTAACCTCAATATGGTTCATGGTGTGACTCTTAATACTCCAAGTGAATATTTTTATTCAAAATTGACATTAATTTTTGTGAAAAAACAACTGACATACTCAAAACCAATAATGAAATTAATATTGTTTTTTGGATTTAGTAAAATGATCCATAAGTGATTTATGAAATTTAAGAATCATCCACAACACAATCTGACTGACAGTGTGATTGGTATTACTTAAAGTCTCCATTAATAGTTTAAAAATGACATTTTAATAGAAAACATTATCACTCCTTGAAAACTGAGAAAATAGACTTGGATTGTCTTCATAATTGACGAAAATTATTCATAATTCATTTTTGATGTGAAAGAATTAGTCTCATGTGAAACTCCAAAACAATGAAACCTATATGAATAAATGTGCATGTTTTTAATTTAAAATGAAATTTTCTTAAAAGACACCAATGGCGTACTCAAAACTGAAGAAAGACATTTAGATTATTTTGATACTTTAGGAAAATGATTCATAAGTCATTTTAGATATTTATGAATTAACCACACCTCAATATGACACATGGTGTTACCAGTATGACTCTAAGTGCACCTTTTTATACAAAATTGACATTAATTTTTGTGAAAACAAAATTAACCTACTCAAAACTGAGTAAAAACATTTGTATTGTTTTGGTAATTTAGGAAAATGATCCAAAATTCATGTTTTATGTGTTGGAATCAGTCGCACCTCAATTTCACTCATGGTGTTACCGGTATGACTCCAAGTGAACCTTTTTATTCAAAATTGACATTAATTTTAGTAAAAAAAATTCCATACATTATAATAGTGTTTTTATAGTGTTTGTGTTGGAAATTTAATTTCATTTAAATTATTAATTTGTATCTAATTTCTCTAATTTCTTCATTTGTTTTTTGCGCTTTTTTTTGTGATGCATTGTGTTGTTACAACACATTGTATTCCCTGTTTCTGGTGCTGTAGTGTTCTATAACATTATAGTGCAGTATTTCCCTTTATCATCACTACTTAATGTACTAATAAAGTAGTCCATTATCAGTTCTTGTAAATGTGATTATAAAAGGTCCCTTTAGTGGTTCTTTTTGTTGAGCTGATAAATGGTCTCTTTATCAGTGTTGAGAAAGGAATCTTTTATCAGTTCTTATAAAAGTGTTGATAAATACTTCCATTATCATCTCTAATTAAATGCACTGATAAAGGGTTTCTTTTATAAGTGTGATGTACATGGATTTTACTAACATTTGATTCATATTTTCATTTAGTTTTAATTAATTTGCTAACTACTTCTTGTGTTTTTAGGTTCTTTTTGTAGTATTTTAAATATTTTAGTTATTTTTATAGTTTTTAGTTAGTATTATATTAATATTAGTTATTTATTTTCATTTTTTATAATTTTATTTTATTAAAATTTCATATTTTATTTTATTATAATATTACTTTTAGTTTATTTATTTAATTATAAATATAAATATTTATATAATTCTATTTATAATAATTTCTTATTATTATTATTTTACCCTTTTAGATAATTAGTTTTTTTTTTGAATTTAATTTGAATTTGAATTTTTTATTTCCCCCCCTAATTCCCACGCCCCAACTCCCCCCCCTTTCTTTTTTTTGACCCATTCCACACCCTTTTCTTTTTTTTAAACACTATCTCTCCAATCCCCATTTATCTATCTACTTGCATAACCCTCCCCTTATCTCCCCTGGAAAACCCCTCACCCCCCCCCCCCCCGAATTATTCTCCTCGGCTGCATCCCTCACCACCATGCACCCCTCACCCGGCCGCCCTCACTCTCCCTTCTCTCCCCATCTCACTCACTGGAACCCGCCCCTCTCCTCTCGTTGAATCTCCACCCCGCCGCCCCACTCTCCCGGCCGCCCCTCTGCATCACACACGCCGCGTCCCAGATCCACCCCGCTACTGCCCAGCGCCCACTCCGCTCTCCCTCGCCCATCACCCCCGCCTGCACTCTCCATCCGCAGCCCCCCTTTCCACTTCCCCAGCTCCACGCACGCCCTCTCCCTTAACAAGCCAGAACCCGCACCCCATGCCGCCTCCCATCTCCTGCCCGTCACCCCGCTGGACCCACTGTTCGAAGATCTGCTGCTCCCTCCTCTTCTATTTTTTTTGAAGTGCATCGGTCACCACTACCCGAGGAGCCGACCAGCAGCCGCACACCGCTCACCTCCCATATCATACATTCCGGTGGTCGCAAACCTGGCGTGTGACGTCATCACATGCCGAGGTGCGGTCAGATATAGAAGAAAAAATTTCATGCAGTGAGAGTGAAGACCGACACGATTATTTGTTGGTAACGCGGTTTTATTTTACATAACTTGTCATCTTATTACCGCACTTACCTTTTCAGTTGTGATGTCAGGGAAATTTTCATAATGTCGGGATGTTGGTTGATTAATAAAAATATTGTGCATGCCATGCAACGTACTGTTTGTTGATTAATTGTCAATTAAATTTATTTTAATTGAATGTTTATCTGTTTAAATTATTTTTTGCACTGAATTAATTGCTGAAATTAAAACTGGTCCTTTTAATTATAAGTCGACGCGGTGGTCTAAAAATGTAAACCACATTGACCGATGGTAGGTGAAAATTGGAGACACAACTTTGTGAGAAATGGGTTGTTTCATTTCGCCGTTTAGTTCGAGACTTGAACGAGTTTTCTAATTTATTTATGACACCATAGAACGGGACTTTAAATAAATTGGGAAATTTAAATTGAGAATCTAAAAAATTCTTATATTTTCGGAACTGGAGATAACTAAACAGAATAAATATTTAATCACATAAAATAATATTTTGTATGTTTGCGTGATAATTTTATTGGGACACCAGTATCCCCGAAACATTTTGTTGACTTAGAGTCCGTCATTATTTTCATATTCAATTTTCATTTTATCTTTTTTCTTCTCCCCTTTTAGTTTAATTAAAAAGAAAAAAAATAAAACTCAAAAATAAGAATTCCCTCAACCCTTGTCCATCTAAACATTGTCCAACAAAATATTTTTAGTGAACTAGATTTCGTGCTCTCTGTGGTTTGACCCTGATCACCACTTTTATAGTATCCAGTTGGTTATAAAAATTTTCAAATTGGACATGCTGCGAGGCACGTACCAAATTTATATCACCGTTGTCAGGGAGCACGCACACGTCTAGCATTATGAAAATTTCAATTAGACCTTACTTTAGGCACTGTTTGCCTAAATGGTGAACACTCGTAATTATGATCCATTAATGAATGACCCACCCCTTTATCCACAACTTGAAAATCAAAGAAAGGGAAAAGAACAAATCGGTACCTCAGCTAAAAATGCAATGAATCCACCTGAGGAAAGTGTTGAAACTCACATTCCGACACTTCATAGTGGACAAGTCCATCCACTTTTCCAAAACCGTCTCGATAATCAAAGGCCTCGGACTACTATGAGACATGAGTTACGACCCAACACAGTCGGAGTTAGCTCAGGCATAACAAGACCCAGAATCCAAGCAACGCACTTTGATTTGATGTCGTCCACGATCAACCTGCTCCAATTACATGCACAATTTCACAGATTGAGTAGAGAAGACCCTTATATTCATGTGAACAGATTTCTTGAAGTCTGTGACACATTTAAATATAACTGAGTAACAGATGATGTGTTGATCCTGCCACTGTTTCCATTCTTGTTTCAATGGAAATCAAAGGACTGGTTGGAAAGTCTCGACCCCGAAACATTTTTCACTTTGGAAGTGTTGAGAAGAAAATTCCATGATCGATATTACACAACTCAATCTTTGAAAAACAAGATATACCTCGAATCCTTTTGTCAAAGTGAATACGAATCATTAGAAGAATCTTGGAAAATATTCAAGTCCATGTTAAGACGTGGTCCTCATCATAGAATGAAGTTGGAAAAACAGTTGCAAGCATTATACTATGGACTTCAACCCGAGAGTAAGTCTGTCATCAACACAGCTACTGGTAATGCATTCATGGAAATGGATCCTGAGGATCTGAACATATTAATTCAAAAAAATTCCGAACACAGTTTCCAGTGGCCATAAGATTTTTCAAGAAAAAAGGCAGGAGTGCATCACATTGATGCCCATACATTCATGGCTACACAATTTGATGCTCTCAACAAGAGGATTGACAACTTGTCAATAAACCCGCCTAAGCCAGTCCATGTTGTTCAAACTGAACACTGTCCACACTGTGGTATTCCTCATGATTATCCCGTGTGTCTATATAACATTGTCGAGACCAAGTTTCCTAAATCTAACTTCATTAGTTACAACCGAGGAAATTATGGAAACAATTTCAACACAACATGGCAAGGCAATACCCACAATCGAGGTTGGAAGGAACCAGTGGCTACTCATCCAATGAACCTGAACATGGGTCCACTTGGGTTCACTGCTCAACCTACCTTCAGACCCCCCATGCAATCACAAGATCAAGGATCTCAATAGAAATACCGACAACCATTCTCTCATCAACAATAGTATAAGGAGCAAAAGAAAACAAAGGACTATGCCCCTCCTGCAACACAAGGTTAAAAAGATTGGGGAGAAACTATAGCAAAGTTAATGATGTCTAATCAATCACGGTTTGAATCAAAAGAGATGGAAACCCAAAACATACAATCATCCAAGCGCAACATTGAAAATAAAGTCGTTCAGTTAGCTGCACAAATGCAAAACCAACAGCAAGGAACTATACCAAGTAACAGAAGAGTCATACAAAGAGAAGAAACAAAAGCCATCACATTGCGAAGTGGTGCACAGTTACCAGAGCACCAAAGGCTTGATGTTCAACTAATAGATGAGACACCTAAACCTTCCACTGATAATGGAGACTCAACAAACAAAGCAATCCAACTTGAAACCAAAGAGGAGGAAGATAAAAAAAACTTGAAAAAATTGAAAAGGAAAGAAATGAGAAGGAAAATGAGGCACTCAATGAAAGAGTGAAAGCCCACATACCACCTCCTCCATTTCCACAAAGACTGAAGAAAAGGAAGTTGGATTCTCAATTTTCAAAATTCATGGAGATGTTCAAAAAGATTCAAAAAATATTCCTTTTGTAGAAGCCATCACACAAATGCCGAAATAATCTAAATTTTCCACGGAACTTCTATAAAAAAGAAGAAATTTAGATGACATGGGAATAGTTATAATGCACGAGGAATGTTCAGCGGTCATACCCAGATCCATAACTCCAAAACTAAGAGACCCGTGTAGTTTCACTATTCCTTGTAATATTGGAGGATGTAAATTCGGAAGAGCCTTCTGTGACCTCAGATCTAGTGTAAATCTCATACCATCATGAATCCTTAAAGAACTGGCCATCGTAGAATTAAAGCCAACGAGGGTCGCCTTGCAAATGGCTGACCGATTAGTGAAGCATCCTCGAGGGATTCTAGAGGACGTACTTTTCAAGGTTGATAAATATTACTTCCCTACATATTTCATTGTCCTCGATATGGAAGAAGACAAGGACGTCCCACTCATTCTCGGGAGACCCTTATTAGCAACATGCAGTGTAACACCCCGAAATTTTATGAAAAATATTCTTTTTAATTTCACTAATGTCTTGTGTTGTACGCTACACCAAAAGAGCTTGCACAACACACATCCTTGACTTGCCTTGTATTACACGCAATCACGACCTTCCTCGATAGCGTGTGTAGTACGCAATACCGAGTTTCACTAAACAATGATATGCTATTAAAATATTATTAAAACTAGCCATTATGAATAGTAATAACCACCTTTTAAAATTTTAGAAATTTTATCTCTCAAAATGGACTTCATTTTTGGATTCGGAGTATCGAATTTAACCTAAGGTGAAATTTTGGTACTTTTCGGATAACTTTCATATTCTGATGAATAGTGAAAATTACTAAATTTTAATTAAAAACAATTTTTTTTAATCGAAATAATTAATAGTGATAAATTATTAATTTGAGTGGTTTTAAAGTATATTTAGAATATATTTTTACAATTCAATACAATGTTGGTCATTGGATTTAATTTCACATTTACACCAGACATAAACAAGTGTTAATCTTTTGATAGTTATTATCTCTTAAAAACACCCTATTTGTTGTGGCAGCGGAAATTAATTATAAAATTAATTAATGCAACTTATATGTTGGAAATTTTGTAAAATAGAAATCATTTTTGGATTTGGAATATCTAAATTAGCCTAGGGTGAAATTTTGGTATTTTTCTGAAAACTTTCAATTTTTTGATGAATAGTGAAACCACTAAGTGGTAGGTTAAAAACTGAATTTTTCATAAAACATAATTTTACCGCTTCTGTGAATAGAATTTTGAAAATACGAGAGACACGGTTAATATCAAGGACTAAAATGTTGTTCAATGAGATGAAAATAATTTTTGGTGAATAGTAACTTTTTACTTTTTTTACCGCGGTTAATAGTAAATAGGGTAACTAAGGGTAAATATGATATAACTATTACCCTAACACATGTCCTAATTCTATTGTATAAGTTTAATTAGACCAAAAACAACTTTATGAATATAATATGACCATTTAGGTCCACTTGGATGAGATTATGACATTTAATATTATTTTATTTCATGAATAGTTAAAATAGTTAAAATCAATGTTTAATAACTAAAACATTTTTAATATAAGGTTATACACAATCTAATTTCGACTATAAATATTAATTAGAACGATAAAAAGATTTCCTACATAATGGTATTTTATTTTTAATTTTTATACTTTAAATAGTTTAATTTATTTATGACACAACGATGATGCAGTAATTACCTTTTTAAGAAAATATTAACATAATTGATGTTATAAATGCCCAAATAAATGTAATTTGAGACTTTTATGACATACACTAATTTTCTAGGTTAATATGACATGTTATTGTTGATTTAAGTTACTTGGTTCTAACTTATCATTCGGTTAGAAATTTCATAAAAATCATGTACCAAATAGTGTCAAAATTGACATTAATTAGTTTTTAAAACAAATATTATATTATTAATTGTTATTTAATTCATAAAAATCTAAGGTTTGGCCAAATGACTTAGATAAGGATATATATATTAATAATAAACAACTTGGGGTTCGTTTGGCTTCATATAGTATGTTTATTAACCATATAGTGTAAGAAAACAAAAAGACATGGTAAAAGTCAAATTATTTAACTGAGAGTTAAATCTAATTGATAAGGTTAAAATAATAACCTAAACTTGTCTAAATCCTATTGGATTAGAGTATTTCTACCCATCCCCACTTTACCTTAGAAATAAGACCCTTTGGAACCATTATAACCCGATTTTTACTTTAATATAAAATAATATTTTGAGATATTCCAAAGGTGCCCCTCTTCTCCCTTATAAAAGGGCACCTCCTCCCTCTCTTCCTCACACAACTTTGAGCCTTCATGCTCGGCCAAACCCTGCAAAAATCTCTTCTCCACTTCCCTAGTATCATCCTAGAGGTCCTGGTCTTCTTCAAAGACCATCCTTAGTTCTTTAAGTGGAGGTTAAGAAAAGGCGCGTCAAAAAGAGGTAATATCCATTACCGATCTTTTTCAATTTCTTTCTTCTTCAACTTATTCTTCTTTAGTTGTTTCATGATAAAGTAATAACATAAGTATTACTTACATACTGATATGTTATTATAAATATTAAACAACCCTAATTCACCTTCTATCCATCCTACGGAAAAATGAAATCACCACGCGTGCGTACGTACGGAATACCGTCTCCACGCCGTGGTGTAATCTATTTTCCACCATCACCTTACAAGGATGGGTATAATGGTGTAATGAGTAACTATATATGATTATTATATAGTGATATTGATACTGAAATAGTATACATACACTTCAACACAATTCCACGACCATGGGAACGATATCATCGCTCGTGCGTACGTACGGACTACCGTCTCCACGACGCGATGAGATTCATTTTCAATGATTAACCATTCATGAATGATTATAAAGTATATATAATAAGTAATAATGAAATATATGACATAATAATGATACTGGATTTATTTATATTTATATGTATGTCATCTACTTAATTCCATTCAATTCAATAAGGAAACGAAAACAGCGTTCATGCGTACGTACGGACTACCGTCTCCATGAACGGTGTATTTCTTTCCATTTACTAATTTATTATATATATGTATATCCTGAATATATATATATATATATATCATGTTTTATGTTCTAGAATTAAGTAATCATGATCTATGTAATCATATGAATAATTACAAGTCAAAAACACGAACGACAAATGAGACGATTTTACCCAAAACGCTACTTTAACATAAGAACGGGTAATATAAAGTAATAAGTGGACCATATATGATAAAATAATAGTGAATATGATTCTGGAATAAGTCAATAACATGATTTAAATCATTATTCAGGAGGTTCAGACACTTACGAAGCAAATCGGACCTAAGGTAAGGGATAAATTTTCAATCTCATTTTTATCCGAGATTGCTTATACGTAAGTATTTACTGGGGTTACATTTATCATCCATGACCATGATTTCTAAAAATGATTTCATAAAATGTTTACCATTCTTCCATGGATGTTTAAAGTCATTTTTACCCTTTATTTACTTTTTACCACATTGTATGAATGGAATCTTTCGTTTGGTTACCATATAAGGTACTTTTTGACTTTTCCGACAAAAGTACGAGGAGAATGTTATTTTTAACTTATACGGCATGAATGGATTTTTAAAACATTATTTCAAAGAAGCTTCCTTTACACGTTTTCAAGTTTATTTTTAATCAACTTCTTTTAGTTTATAATTGTATGACATGTTAAGAAAGGAAAAGTGTTTTTGAAGTAGAAAGGATATTTTCCTCAAGAATGGAGTTCAAGTTTTTTATCAAAATTATTTTCCATCTATGGTAATAAAGGGTTCTGTTTCTATCCCTATTATTACATTGATTTGATTATGTTGTGATGGAAATATTTTTATGAATTCCTTTATCTTATATGAATTGTTTTATGATGTCATGTTTTTTAAGAATCCCATTTTTATTACATGGGTTATGCAATGATGTATGATTTATGATTTGGTGGCACACATAAGAATGGTATCATTATGAGATGGGTGGGACCTATATCTCCCTCAAATGCATTGGGTAAAGATTTTATATCTCATGAGATAGACATGGCTGGAATGGTAGGTTATACCGGTTCAGTGAAACAGGACTGAAACGAGGGTGACTCGGTTCAGAAAGGGACTTTTTCCACTAAGATAGTCTTGGAAATGAGTCTTGACTAACAAGAAATGATTCTCTATGATTATGTGTGTATTCCACAAAGTTACATGTTTTAGGTTATGATTATTGTGATTACATTTCACTGCCATGATTTATCCCATTTATGAAATTATGCTCTCTTTTGCAGGTTAAGATTTAGAAAAGTTATGTTCTTATGAATATGATGTGATTGATTTTTCTTTTGTTTACCCTTACTGAGCATTTGAGCTCACCCTTTTATGTTTTCTTTTCCCCAGGATATAAAGAA
The DNA here is from genome assembly GCA_963277665.1 of Viscum album. Classification (NCBI taxonomy): domain Eukaryota; kingdom Viridiplantae; phylum Streptophyta; class Magnoliopsida; order Santalales; family Viscaceae; genus Viscum; species Viscum album. The sequence continues at coordinate 369,940,621 of OY728140.1, read as the reverse complement.
ATGTTTTAGGTAAAAAAAGGGAAGATCTTTATGGGAGATATTGAAGATCTTTCACCATGATTAGAAGATTACGTTCCGAGTTTCCAAAGACACTAAACTATTACGATCCTTATGTGTGTGTTTTTGTTATGTACTAAGTATTCCGCAAATGTAATGTAATGTCCATGTACGTCAAGCTACGGGTCTCTACAGTTGGTATCAGAGGAAAGGTTTAGTCAACCTTTGGAAACTAGGATGCGAGAACTTTAGTGAGATCCCTAGAGATATTTATAAGGTATGTCTAGGGATGTCCCTAAGGATAAGTATACGTATAGGATACAGACCTAGAACTACGGTAACGATCATAGAATTTAACCTAAGATGTTAGATATTGAGGATACTCCACCTCTATTATGTTGTTTTCCCTAGCATGATTTTTGCCTCTCACACTATTCTTTTTTGGGTTTTAGAAAATGGCTGGAAACAAGATGATTCACGATAATGAAGGATATGATGTACAATGGAATGATATTCTTCATAATGAAATGGGATTTGGAAGTCCAAACATCATTATTATGCCAAATCAGCAATCTCATAATATGATCAATAAAGTAAAATTTGGTAAGTTTCCTGACTCGGCTAATAAGAGAATGATGGAGTTTCATGATGATCATAGAGGAAAGAAAGTTCAATTTCCCCTATGTAAATCATGTGGGAAGAGGCATCAAGGAGAATGTTTCAAAGGAACTGGAAGATGCTTTGGGTGTGGAAAAGAAGGACACAAAGCAAGTAAATGCAAAGGAAAAGGTTCAGTTAACAACATGGATAAGGATAATGGTATTGCTACGACATCAACAATGGTTAAATGTTTTAAATGTGGAATGTACGGGCATTATGCAAACCAATTCCCTAAGGGAAAGTCTCATGAAGATAATCAGTATGGTCGTATGGGAAGTATTTATGTGGATGATGATGAAGAGACTACAAATAATATGTGAGATGAAAGAATTGTTGAAGCTCGGTCAATGGTTTAAGAATGTAGTGGAATGATTACATGTTTATCATGTGTAATGTTGTATAAGTAATCTCATGGTACTATGGAATAAAGAGAAATGTAAGGATTGTTACACTGTTGTCTGATTAATGTTACCAGTATCCATGAAAGGTTATTCAGATATTTTTGGAATGTAGAAGATATGCGCATAATGAAGGGATAAGGATAAAATTAAATGTTTGATAGTATTCATGAGCTCATGACTGATATAAGGAGAAGGTTATATCATGGTTTGAGTATATAGAATTTTTGGATTTTGGTATGTGAAAAGAGTTAACTTTTGACAACATTCATGTTTTCACTAAGGTTTAATGGGTATTCATTTTTTTCAAGAGAATACATCATTAAGGTATTCACATGATTGGAATGTGACCAACAAGATATATGGGGGATAAATGATGGTATTCATGTGCTTGGACCGAAGTATTTTAGATAATCCTAAAGATTGTAATGGATTATGTTAACCATAAGTTAGTATTGTTTAAGTATAGAACTTTTTTTTGATATTATTTATGTGATGTTATAGTAATGTAGTTTTAGAAAAAGGACAACCTGCAGGACGGGCGACAGCCCATCGCTTCGGACAAGGCTGTGGGAATCGAACCCACAACCGAAGTGCGACTGGCCTTTATCGCCTACCACTGGCCTACAGGAAGTCCCTATTTAGTAGAAACTAGTTTTATTATATTAAGAAGTATGATATATGAAGTATAAGTCCATTTTAGGTACCATATATGATTAATCTCACTATAGAATGACTTATGTATATTTAATAACTTTTGCTAACCTTTTAATGGAATGACCCGTCATTCTATCACATGATCTGCTAACACTTCACGAATAACAAATTCAACTTCATTTATTTAAGAGATAAAGTGGAAATTGTTCAAGGCACGAACAACAGTGAGATTGTACCAAAATAAAGTAAGTATTTATTCTAATTAAAATTTTTCAACTTTAGGGAAATGATCTTGAAAACCTAAAATGTTGTCCTAGTGCTCTTATATCTGATTAATAAGATGGTACCTTAGATCGTCACAAATTTATGGATTTGTGATTTTTGGATTTTCCATAGCCATGTTCTCTACCACTCTCCATCAGAACATGATGGTTAGATTTTTCTTCCATATCCATATTTTCACCTATGTGGAAACACAATGATTAGTTTATTTGGGTAACCGTTACGTTTCATACTTTCGTTTTTAAAGATTGGTTTTTGGTATTCCTTTTTACGATGTGGGTTTCTATTAAAGAAACTTTTGAATAGTAAACCATTTATAACCCCGACGAATTTCGAGGGCGAAATTCATTTTAAGGGGGGTGGAATGTAACACCCCGAAATTTTATGAAAAATATTATTTTTAATTTCACTAATGTCTTGTGTTGTACGCTACACCAAAAGGAGCTTGCACAACACGCATCCTTGACTTGCCTTGTATTACACGCAATCGCGACCTTCCTCGATAGCGTGTGTACTACGCAATACCGAGTTTCACTAAACAACGATATGCTATTAAAATATTATTAAAACTAGCCGTTATGAATAGTAATAACCACCTTTTAAAATTGTAGAAATTTTATCTCTCAAAATTGATTTCATTTTTGGATTCGGAGTATCGAATTTAACCTAAGGTGAAATTTTGGTATTTTTCGGATAACTTTCATATTCTGATGAATAGTGAAAATTACTAAATTTTAATTAAAAACAATTTTTGTTAATCGAAATAATTAATAGTGATAAATTATTAATTTGAGTGGTTTTAAAGTATATTTAGAATATATTTTTACAATTCAACACAATGTTGGTCATTGGATGTAATTTCACATTTACACCAGACATAAATAAGTGTTAATCTTTTGATAGTTATTATCTCTTAAAAACACGCTATTTGTTGTGGCAGCGGAAATTAATTATAAAATTAATTAATGCAACTTATATTTTGGGAATTTTGTAAAATAGAAATCATTTTTGGATTCGGAATATCGAAATTAGCCTAGGGTGAAATTTTGGTATTTTTCTGAAAACTTTAAATTTTTGATGAATAGTGAAACCACTAAGTGGTAGGTTAAAAACTGAATTTTGCATAAAACATAATTTTACCGCTTCTGTGAATGGAATTTCGAAAATCCGAGAGACACGGTTAATATCAAGGACTAAAATGTGGTTCAATGAGATGAAAATAATTTTTGGTGAATAGTAACTTTTTACTTTTTTTACCGCGGTTAATAGTAAATAGGGTAACTAAGGGTAAATATGATATAACTATTACCCTAACACATGTCCTAATTCTATTGGATAAGTGTAATTCGACCGAAAACAACCTCTTGAATATAATATGACCATTTAGGTCCACTTGGATTAGATTATGACATTTAATATTATTTTATTTAATGAATAGTTAAAATAGTTAAAATCAAAGTTTAATAACTAAAACATTTTTAATATAAGGTTATACATAATATAATTTCGACTATAAATATTCATTAGAAAGATAAAAAGATTTCCTAGATAATTGTATTTTATTTGTAATTTTTATACTTTAAATAATTTAATTTATTTATGACACAACGATGATGTAGTAATTACCTTTTTAAGAAAATATTAACATAATTGATGTTATAAATTCCCAAATAAATGTAATTTGAGACTTTTTATGACATAAAATAATTTTCTAGGTTAATATGACATGTTATTGTTGATTTAAGTAACTTGGTTCGAACTTATCATTCTGTTAGAAATTTCATAAAAATCATGTACCAAATAGTGTCAAAATTGACATAAATTAGTTTTTAAAACAAATATTATATTATTAATTGTTATTTAATTTATAAAAATCTAAGGTTCGGCCAAATGACTTAGATAAGGATAGATATATTAATAATAAACAACTTGGGGTTCGTTTGGCTTCATATAGTAAGTTTATTAACCATATAGTGTAAGAAAACAAAAAGACATGGTAAAAGTTAAATTATTTAACTTAGAGTTAAATCTAATTGATAAGGTTAAAATAATAACCTAAACTTGTCTAAATCCTATTGGATGAGAGGATTTCGACCCATCCACACTTTACCTTCTAAATATGACCCTTTGGAACCATTATAAACCGATTTTGACTTTAATATAAAATAATATTTTGAGATATTCCAAAGGTGCCCCTCTCCTCCCTTATAAAAGGGAACCTCCTCCCTCTCTTCCTCACACAACTTTGATCTTTCAAGCTAGGCAAACCCCTGACAAAATCTCTTCTCCACTTCCCTAGTATCATCCAAGAGGTCCTGGTCTTCTTCAAAGATCATCCTTAGTTCTTTAAGTGGAGGTTAAGAAAAGGCGCGTCAAAAAGAGGTAATATCCATTACCGATCTTTTTCAATTTCTTTCTTCTTCAACTTCTTCTTATTTAGTTGTTTCATGATAAAGTAATAACATCAGTATTACTTACATACTGATATGTTATTATAAATATGAAACAACCCTAATTCACCTTCTATCCATCCTACGGAAAAATGAAATCACCGCGCGTGCGTACGTACGAAATACCGTCTCCACGCCGTGGTGTAATCTATTTTCCACCATCACCTTGCAAGGATGGGTATAATGGTGTAATGAGTAACTATATATGATTATTATAGAGTGATATTGATACTGAAATAGTATACATACACTTCAACACAATTCCACGACCATGGGAACGATATCATCGCTCGTGCGTACGTACGGACTACCGTCTCCACGACGCGATGAGATTCATTTTCAATGATTAACCATTCATTAATGATTATAAAGTATATATAATAAGTACTAATGAAATATATGACATAATAATGATACTGTATTTATTTATATTTATATGTATGTCATCTACTTAATTCCATTCAATTCAATAAGGAAACGAAAACAGCGTTCATGCGTACGTACAGACTACTGTCTCCATGAACGGTGTATTTATTTCCATTTACTGATTTATTATATATATGCATATCCTGAATATATATATATATAAATTATGTTTTATGTTCTGGAATTAAGTAATCATGATCTAAGTAATCATATGAATAATTACAAGTCAAAAACACGAACGACAAATGAGAAGATTTTACCCAAAACGCTACATTAACATAAGAACGGGTAATATAAAGTCATAAGTGGACCATATATGATATAATAACAGTGAATATGATTCTGGAATAAGTCAATAACATGATTTAAATCATTATACAGGAGGCTCGGACACTTACGAAGCAAATCGGACCTAAGGTAAGGGATAAATTTTCAATCTCATTTTTATCCGAGATTGCTTATACGTAAGTATTTACTGGGGTTACATTTATCATCCATGACCATGATTTCTAAAAATGATTTCATAAAATGTTTACCATTCTTCCATGGATGTTTAAAGTCATTTTTACCCTTTATTTACTTTTTACCACATTGTATGAATGGAATCTTTCGTTTGGTTACCATATAAGGTACTTTTTGACTTTTCTGACAAAAGTACGAGGAGAATGTTATTTTTAACTTATACGGTATGAATGGATTTTTAAAACATTATTTCAAAGAAGCTTCCTTTACAAGTTTTCAAGTTTATTTTTAATCAACTTATTTTAGTTTATAATTGTACGACATGTTAAGAAAGTAAAAGTGTTTTTGAAGTAGAAAGGATATTTTCCTCAAGAATGGAGTTCAAGTGTTTTATCAAAAAAAATTTCCATCTAAGATAATAAAGGGTTCTGTTTCTATCCCTCTTATTACATTGATTTGATTATGTTGTGATGGAAATATTTTTATGAATTCCTTTATCTTATATGAATTATTTTATGATGTCATGTTGTTTAAGAATCCCATTTTTATTACATGGGTTATGTAATGATGTATGATTTATGATTTGGTGGCACACATAAGAATGGTATCATTATAAGATGGGTGGGACCTATATCTCCCTCAAATGCATTGGGTAAAGATTTTATATCTAATGAGATAGACATGGCTGGAACGGTAGGTTATACCGGTTCAGTGAAACAGGACTGAAACGAGGGTGACTCGGTTCAGAAAGGGACTTTGTCCACTAAGATAGTCTTGGCAATGATTCTTGACTAACAAGAAATGATTCTCTATGATTATGTGTGTATGCCACAAAGTTCCATGTTTTAGGTTATGATTATTGTGATTACATTTCACTTCCATGATTTATCCCATGTTATGAAATTATGCTCTCTTTTGCAGGTTAAGATTTCCAAAAGTTATGTTCTTATGAATATGATGTGATTGATTTTTCTTTTGTTGACCCTTACTGAGCATTTGAGCTCACCCTTTTATGTTTTCTTTTCCCCAGGATATAAAGAAAGGTTTTAGGTAAAAAAAGGGAAGATCTTTATGGGAGATATTGAAGATCTTTCACCACGATTAGAAGATTACGTTCCGAGTTACCAAAGACACTAAACTATTACGATCCTTGTGTGTGTGTTTTTGTTATGTACTAAGTATTCCGCAAATGTAATGTAATGTCCATGTACGTCAAGCTACGGGTCTCTACATGTAGAGCAATGGTTGATGTCCAAGGGGGAATGTTAATTTTTAGAATTGGGGATGAGAACATAACATTTGATGTCCTAAAGGATATGGAAAAACCTTCTATACCAGACTTTCATTTCTTGGATACGATTGAATAATGGGATGAGTTAGCAAGAGATGCACTGGAGCTCACGGATTTGCACAATGAAAATGAAGAGTTTACTGAATCAATCGAGCTAGTGGAATTCATCAGAAACATAGTGGAGCATTTTGATAGACATGACTTCACTTCACTCACCCCATCACTTGAAAAGCCTCCAACTGTTGAGCTTAAACCCCTTCCATCAAACCTGAGATACAGTTACTTGGGAGATTTATACACCTTACCAATCATCATAAATGCCAATCTTTTGAGTGAACAAGAAATTAAATTGCTCAATGTGTTGTCAAAAAGTAAGCCACCAATAGGCTGGATGATTACTGATCTAAAAGGTATAAGTCCTACCACGTATACTTACAGAATACATATGGAAGATAATTCAAAACCTTGCAGGAAACCACAACGACGCTTAAAACCTCCCATTAAAGAAGTAGTCAATAAAGAAGTCATTAAACTTCATGATTCTGGTTTAATATTTCCAATCTCTGATAGTCAGTGGGTTAGCCCATTTCAAGTGGTACCTAAAAAGGGTGGAACCATAGTGGTTAAGAATGATAAAGGAGAATTGATAGCCACAAAAAAAGTGATTGGATGGAGAGTGTGCGTCAACAATCAGAAATTGAATGATGCCACCCGGAAGGATCACTTCCCATTACCCTTTATTGATCAAATTCTTGAACGATTGGCAAGACGAGATTACTATTGTTTTCTGTATGGATACACAAGCTATAATCAAATAGTAGTGACACTAGAGGATCAAGAGAAAATCATGTTCACTTGTCAATATGGTACATTTTCTTATCGGCGAATGCCTTTTGGAATGTGCAATGCTCCAGCCAAATTTCAACGATGCATGATGGAAATGTTCCATGACATGATAGAAGAGATCTTGGAAATATTCATGGATGACATCTCTGTGTATGGAAATTCTTTTAATGAATGTCTATAACATTTGGATAAGGTTTTGTCAAGATGCGAAGAAGAGAATCGGGTGCTTAATTGGGAAAAGTCACACTTCATGGTACAAAGTGGAATAGTCTTAGGTCATCAAATTTTAAAAAAAGGAATTGATGTTGATGCCGCAATGATTAGTACAATCTCTGAGTTACCCATTCCTTCTTCAGTTCATTCCATTAGAGATTTTCTTGGGAACGTTTTATTCTATAGACTCTTCATAAATGATTTCTCTGTTATTTCCCAACCCCTTAAGAACCTATTGGGAAAAGATGTCACCTTCCACTCGGCCCTAAATGTCAGGAAGCATTTAAATTATTAAGGCAGCATTTGGTTGAAGCCCCAATAATGATTTCACCTGATTGGGAGCATCCATTCGAGTTAATGTGTGATGCCAGTGACTAGGAAATTGGAGCCGCCTTGGGACAAATAAAAGAAAAGATATTTAGGAAAATCTACTATGCTATCCACACTTTGAATGAGGATCAACATAATTACACAACAACTGAAAAAGTGCTACTAGCAGTTGTCTTTTACTTTGATAAATTTTGATCCCATCTGTTGTTATCAAAAGTCACTATCTATACGGATCACTCTGAACTTAGGTATCTGATGACCAATAAATATTCGAAACCTAAACTCATTCGATGGATACTATTACTTCAGGAATTTTACATTGAAGTCAAGGAAAAAAAGGGAACAGAGAATGCCATTGCAGATCATTTATCACACCTCGACCATGACACAAGTGGAATCAATGTCGAACTAATCAATGAAACATTTCCTGAGGAATAACTCCATTCCATTGAGACAATCACACCCTGGTATGCTGATTTTGTGAACTACTTAGCTTCATGTGTGATACATCCAGATTTATCAAAGGAACACAGGAAAATATTTTTGAATGAAGCATGAAATTATTACTAGGATGATCCTTTAATTTTCAAAGACTGTGTGGATGGAATGATAAGAAGTGAATCCCTGAAGAAGAAGTTGATAGTGTTTTGAACTTGTGCCATATTGTAGAAGCTGGGGGACACCATGGGATTCATCAAACAATCCAAAAATTGTTACAATGTGGTTTGTACTGTCCAACCATGAATCGTGATATTATTGAATTCGTCATGAATTTTGACAAATTCCAAGGAATTGGGGGTATAAGATTGAAGCACAAAATTACACAACACTCAATCATGGGCATTGAAATTTTTTGACATATAGGAAATTAATTTCATGGTTCATTTTCTTAAATCTTTTGGGAAATCCTATATCCTTTTCTGTGTGGTCTATTTTGTTGTACCTCTCGTATCCCCTCGTGGTTTAATTTTCATGATCACAATCACTTTCATGTTTATCTAACTTTGTTTTTAAGTGTTGTGGATGATAGGCAAAAGATTGCCAAAGGATTGACCCAAGAAAGTTGGCAAAATGGACTGAAATTCAGTCCACCGGCCAACCGGTGTGATACCACCGGCCAGCCGGTGGAACTGGCAGAGGCATTGCCCACTGCCAGGTTCCACCGGTCGACCGATGGCTCTGTCACCGGTCGACCTGTGGCACCCAGCCCAAATAGTATTTGCTACTGTCTTGCCACCGGCCAGCCGGTGGCTCCTCCACCGGTCGACCGGTAGAGCCTGGATCAAGACTCTTCTTCTCTACCAAGGCACCGGCCAGCCGGTGGAGCTGTACCGGCCAGCCGGTAGCCCAGTCAAACTAGCCGTTGGGTTTGACCAGTCAACCCTCTTTTGGCCTCCAACGGCTCCGAAGACCTCTCCAACGGCTCCGAAGCCTCCCCAAGGGTTCCATGCCTATAAATAAAGGCCATGGAAGCCCCGGACACCTACCGGATCATATACCAAGCGCCCGGACATATTGTTGCACATTTGGAAAACCTCCGGCGCTCCACCTTCAAGGATCCTCAAGTGCTCCAATCCAACTTCCAATCCAAGGAGCACCTCAAGAAGCTTGGGAGAGCACGCTACATCAACTCCATCATCCAATTGGCGCCCAAGTCTTCCCAAATACGGGTTTTATTGTTTTACTTTTTATTGAGCTTTAAAATTGGGTTTGTGCCTACAAACCCCAAACCCTTTTCTCATCCCCCTTTCTTTTGGGTTTCACACCACCATTAAGGTGTGAAGAGGTTTCGTCAAGCCTTTCCTTTTAAAAGGCATGTGTCACCGGTGAGCTAGCCTTCACCCGTTAAAAAGGCTAGTGGGTTCTTGCTATTCCATTGAAAGCAAGTGGGTTCTTGCTAAACCACAAAAAGCAAGCTGTAATAGGTCCTACTGCTACCTCAAAGCCTAGTGGGTTTCTTGCTAAAACCATTGAAAAGCAAGCGGTAGGAATCTCTCAACGGTTGAGTTGGGAGCGGAGACGTAGGCCGGGTTTTGGCCGAACTCTGTTATCAATTTCGTGTGTCTTGCCTCTTTTATTTCTGCTGCATTCTTTACTTTGATTTTAATTTGTTAATCATTTTTTTAAGGCAATTCACCCCCCTCTTGCTATCAATTCCCCTTGCTTCTTCCGACCCAACAATTGGTATCAAAGGGAGGTTTTTGAATATATCCTTAAACGGTTTCAAATTAAAGATCATATTTTTTGATGGCATCTACCTCTTTCGCCCCCGAGGGCTACTCTTTGGGTCGAGCTCCATTTTTTGATGGGACCGACTATAATTATTGGAAAACCCACATGACTACCTTTCTTAGAAGCATAGGATATCCCATTTATAAAATTGTCATGCAAGGTTACACTTTGTCTACCCCCGACGAATCCAAATGGACCCAAGCCGACATTAGAAATTTCGAGCTTGATGGCAAAGCCATGAACGCTCTACATTGCGGCCTTGACCGAAATGAGTTCAATCGAGTTTCCACTTGCACCTCCTCACATGAAATCTGGAAACTTTTGGAGGTTACCCATGAGGGAACCAACAAAGTAAAGGATACTCGATTGGACATGTACCGTCAGGATTTTGAGTCTTTCTCTATGCATTCAAATGAATCTATTTCTGAAATGTTTACGAGATTTACTGACGTGTGCAATGGGAGAAAGTCCCTTGGTGATGATGTTTCAGCTGAAGCAATGGTCAAGAAGATCCTATGGGTCCTTCCGAGCTCATGGGCACCAAAGGTGACGGCGATCCAAGAAGCTAAGGACGTCAAAAATATGCCGGTAGAGGAGCTCATCGGATCCCTTATGACTTACGAGATCACGATGAGGAGGCAAGCTCAAAAGGAGGGCACACCAATCAAGACACCAAAGAACATCGCCCTCAAGGTACAAAAAGAAGTAAGCTCCTCCTCCTCATCATCATCTTCATCTTCTTCATCATCAAGCGGCGACTCGGAAATGGAGAATCTCGCCCGCCAAATGCACAAGTTTATGAAGAAGCACAAGAAGAAGAAATCCCGCAAGCACCAAAAGCAAGAACCCACCGCAAGATCCGAGCCCAAGGTAAAACGCTACGGGTGCGGCAAAAAGGGCCATTACAAGCCCGATTGCCCACTCAACAAGAAACGGGCCACACAAAAGGAAAAAGGAAAGAAAAAGGTCCTCAAGGCGACATGGAGTGACACCTCCTCCTCATCATCCTCCTCCTCTTCCTCGAGCGACAATGGTACAAAATGCCTAATGGCATTTAATGAGGTAACATCTTCCGACTCCTCCTCCTCTTGTTCTTCAAATTCAAATTCTTTAAATCATCTTTCTTATGAAGAACTCTCACACGCTAGAGACCAACTAGAAAAAGGTTTTCATGCTTTATCGTCAAAATTTGTTGCTTTAAAAAAGTCTTTCAAAAAACTCTCCTCCGAAAAAGACCAACTTCTCAAAGAGAAGGAGGAACTCACCCTTAAAATCCAAAATTTTCCAAATGTTGATTCCATGGAATCAACCATCAAAGACCTAAGGGAGACCCTTGCTAAGTTCACCCAAGGGGAACAAAATTTGAACAATCTCCTAGGTTCCCAACGAATTTCTAGGACCTCTCAAGGACTTGGCTATACCAACCAAGCCTCCTCCTCCCATGCACCCACTATTTTTGTAAGGGGGAGCTCCGAATTTAAATTTTGTAACTATTGCAAAAAACCCGGGCACATGATATATGAATGTAATTGTAAAAACGCCCGGTATGGTCAACCCAAAAGTATTTTCTTTTCGGACGAATTCTATAGGAGAAGACCCGCTATGAGACAAGTATGGATTGAGAAATCCCTTCTTGCGAGTCTCTCCGGGCCAAAATTTATTTCCTCTCCCCGGTGACTTTTTGTTTTTATTTAGGGGGAGTTAGGTTTGTTTAAGCCTTTGTTTTCATTTAATTCAAACTTCCAATTTCAACACTTGGAATCAATTTCTTCAATTCAAATTTTTTATTCAATTTTTCTTTTCAAAACTTTCAATTCAAACTGTTATTCAATTTTAAATTTCAAACTTTCAATTTAAACTTTGATTCAAAACTTTCATTTCAATTTCAAATATCTCAATTGAATTTTCAATTCTCATATCTAGTTTTTCAAACCCATTCCCTCAATCAAGTTTTATGCCCCACGCTATTTTGATAATCACAAAGGGGGAGATATTTCTTGATTGATTGGGGGAGAATCCTTTTCATCGTGCTTATCATTTCCTTTCAATTTCAGTATTTTACATTAATTGTTTTGGTGATTGTGATCATCAAAATAGGGGGAGATTGTTGTACCTCTCGTATCCCCTCGTGGTTTAATTTTCATGATCACAATCACTTTCATGTTTATCTAACTTTGTTTTTAAGTGTTGTGGATGATAGGCAAAAGATTTCCAAAGGATTGACCCAAGAAAGTTGGCAAAATGGACTGAAATTCAGTCCACCGGCCAACCGGTGTGATAGCACCGGCCAGCCGGTGGAACTGGCAGAGGCATTGCCCACTGCCAGGTTCCACCGGTCGACCGGTGGCTCTGTCACCGGTCGACCTGTGGCACCCAGCCCAAATAGTATTTTCTACTGTCTTGCCACCGGCCAGCCGGTGGCTCCTCCACCGGTCGACCGGTGGAGCCTGGATCAAGACTCTTCTTCTCTACCAAGGCACCGGCCAGCCAGTGGAGCTGTACCGGCAAGCCGGTAGCCCAGTCAAACTAGCCGTTGGGTTTGACCAGTCAACCCTCTTTTGGCCTCCAACGGCTCCGAAGACCTCTCCAACGGCTCCGAAGCCTCCCCAAGGGTTCCATGCCTATAAATAAAGGCCAAGGAAGCCCCGGACACCTACCGGATCATATACCAAGCGCCCGGACATATTGTTGCACATTTGGCAAACCTCCGGCGCTCCACCTTCAAGGATCCTCAAGTGCTCCAATCCAACTTCCAATCCAAGGAGCACCTCAATAAGCTTGGGAGAGCACGCTACATCAACTCCATCATCCAATTGGCGCCCAAGTCTTCCCAAATATGGGTTTTATTGTTTTACTTTTTATTGAGCTTTAAAATTGGGTTTGTGCCTACAAACCCCAAACCCTTTTCTCATCCCCCTTTCTTTTGGGTTTCACACCACCATTAAGGTGTGAAGAGGTTTCGTCAAGCCTTTCCTTTTAAAAGGCTTGTGTCACCGGTGAGCTAGCCTTCACCCGTTAAAAAGGCTAGTGGGTTCTTGCTATTCCATTGAAAGCAAGTGGGTTCTTGCTAAACCACAAAAAGCAAGCTGTAATAGGTCCTAGTGCTACCTCAAAGCCTAGTGGGTTTCTTGCTAAAACCATTGAAAAGCAAGCGGTAGGAATCTCTCAACAGTTGAGTTGGGAGCGGAGACGTAGGCCGGGTTTTGGCCGAACTCCGTTATCAATTTCGTGTGTCTTGCCTCTTTTATTTCCGCTGCATTCTTTACTTTGATTTTAATTTGTTAATCATTTTTTTTAAGGCAATTCACCCCCCTCTTGCCATCATTCCTCGTTTTCTCCGTACAACATATGTGTCAAAATGGGTTGAAGATGAAGCATTTTTAGAAAATATTGCTCAAGTTGTCATCAAATTTTTAAAGAAACACATTTTTACCCGGTTTGGAATTACAAGGCTCATCATTAGTGGCCATGGTACCCACTTCAATGATGCACTATTTCAGAAGATAATGACTCATCATGGATGTAACCAATACATGAGCACCCCATACCATCCACAGACCAATGGCCAAGCTGAGGCTACAAACCGAGAAATTAAAGGTATTTTAGAGAAAACTGTAAATACATCTTGGAAAGATTGGGCCACCAAAATTGATGATGCACTGTGGGCCTACAGAACTGCCTACAAGACACCTATTGGAATGTCCCCATATCAGCTGGTGTTTGGAAAAACCTGCCACTTGCCTATAGAATTGGAACATAAAGCTTATTGGGCTGTGAAGAAACTGAATTTTGATTTCAAAAGTTCCCAAGAGAAACGTTTTCTACAGATTAATGAACTTGACAAGATGAGGAGAGAATCATATTTCAATGCTTTAATTTAAAAAGATAAAACTTGAGCTTGGAATGAAAAATGGAACCAATAAAAAAAAATTTCATTTGCTGACAAAGTTCTCCTCTTCAACTCACAACTTCGAATCATGGCTGGAAAACTCAAGTCGAAATTCTTGGGACCCTACACTGTCACAATTGTTTATCCATATGGTTTTGTCAAAATTTATGATGGGAAGATGCCTCCATTTAAAGTTAATGGCCAACGCCTTAAACTTTACCACACTTCAGATAAGATAGGAATCATTGAATAACTACAATTACAATGACAAGTTATCCACCTGGTTGAAGACGTTAAACTTAGCACTGATCAGGAGGCAACCCGAGGGCTTATTCATTCTTTGGTATTTGTTTTCTTACTCTATCTCTATCTCTCTATCTTTTTTGTGGATGCAGAAAAAAAATTCTACCTCTTCTGATTCTTCTGTGGTCATCGATGCACTTGTTCTGTCTCCCTCTGACTTAGTATGACGGATGACTCAGGAGCTGGCTGATATCGAATGTCGGCTTGAGGAACTTTCACTATATATTCATGCTCAGCAGCCGGCACCACCACAAAGGGCACAGATTCCATTCCTTCCTCACCATCTTTACTCTCACTATGCTCTGACGTTGGTTAATCCCACTAAGCGTCCCCGTGAGATCGATGAAACAGCCACTAGTTCTTGCAAGAGGCAGAGGAGTTCTGAGCTGATGGACCAAGATGATTGAACATTGTCCATCTGTCTGGCTGAAGACGTAAAGCTTAGCACTACCTGGGAGGAAACCCATGTTCCAGTTTCATTTATTTCCCCCTTTCTTCTTTGAACTATTCTAGTTTGTTTGAGAAAATAAAACAAGGCATGTGTGAAAAAATTTAGCTACTCCTGATATTTGTGTGCACTTGTCACTCTCCTATATCTCTACTTCCATTTATATGATTCTTGGTGTTATCTTTATGATATTATGTGGGTATGTGGTGTCCATATGTAGATTTTACAAGTTCATTATTTCTGGAGCTTCATCGGATACAGGCAGCCTCTCCGTGTCTATCTGCACTTACATAGGGAAGTGTTTTATTTTTTCAATATTTTAGGCTTCCAAAAACACCATGTAAACTAACAAAAAGAAAAAAAAGAAAATTTTGAAAAAAAACTAACGTTCATGTCATTCATGAACCCACATAAAAGCTGATGTATTTTTGTCGTGACACAGTCGATAACATACCACTTGTGTCCCTAGACAGTTTGAGCACAAGATTCTTGTTTGAATTATTTGATCCTTGATCTCATGACTTAGATGATTGCTGATATTATTTCATGCTTCGAAAATGTTTTTCAAAAACTTGTATATTTTTGAGACACTTATTTGCACTCATTCTCATCTGTGTTGTCCAACATTATGTTTCCATACCCGTGAGGACTCTGGCCCTTTTTGCATCATCTCTTTTTCCGCTTTTTCTTGAGGGAATCTCAACCATGTTATGTCTTTTAGAACTTTCCATGTTTTTCCATCAAAGCGATAGGAATTTTTGAAAGTTTAACTAAAATGATCGAGGCATCTATTTGATTTTTTTCAGCCCCGTTGACCCACTGAGCCACCCATACATTTTCTCCATTTTATAGCCCTTAGAAGCCATGCTTGAGCCTTTTAGGATGAGCCCGTGCTGATACCCTTCCCTACCAATTTCATGAATTTTTACATGATAATTTTTCAATATAAGTGTGTGGGAGAGATTTACTCATGGAGAGGGTTCTTCGAGGGGCAGTGAGTCATTTGATGTACATGGAGTGACATAATCCCATCCTGATCATATGAGTTATTTTTCATAGTAGCCACATTCATTACATATATTTTGATATGGGAATATAGAATCCTTTTGGTTCCAATAATGAGTACATTGGTGGTCATTATGCGGTAACCCTCACCTTTGGGGATACCTATAAAAGTGATGATCCATTACTCCAGGAACTAGAGAGTTTTCTATATGACCTACTGTTGATGCTCCTTTCGTCAAAGAATCTAAAGATCAGAAAAGGGGAATATCTGAGCTCAAAGTGATTCAACCTTTGAAGAAAATATAAAAAAATCGACAAAGGCATGAACAAGGGATCAAAAGCACATCAGCCGTGCAAGTTCTATCACTATCGCGCAAGTCCACTTGCGCGACGCCTTACGGTCGCGCAAGTGACTTGAGTGAACTAAGTGATAAACGCCCGATAACCACCCGGGGTCCTCTCCTGCCGATAAATAGACCTTGTGGGCCCCCCATTCGGGGGGGATTTTTTCCAGAAACCTAGATTTGAGCTCCCGGTGCCCTAGTCTCTTCTCAAAGCTTCCGGAACACCTCTAAAGTAATTTCTTAGCTAGAAAGGAAGATCTAAAGAGGGGGAGGAAGGCCTAAGTGTTGAAACTCATCAACACTTGCGCACCTTGGTGGCCATCCCTTAAGGGAAATGGCCACACTTGCGCGCCGCCTTACTCCATCAATAGAACCTGTGCGCCCCTCTCCTGGAAGAACCTCAAGAGGATTCTAAAGGCCTTAACCTAAAGTCGCTCAAGTATTACCCTGCTCGTTAACCATTGCGCAAGTACACCATGTGTCGCGTAGGCATACCTGCGCCACCAGGACTTGCGCGCCCACGCAGTACCTGCGCGCCTACCAGGACTTGCGTGCCCCTGCCTTTTTGGGTTCCTTTTTTGCGCATTTTCACCCCTCTCAAGCCATTACACCTTTCCTATTCATGATTCAGTCTTCACGACACTCTTCAAAGCCATTTATGGCATGATTTCTTGATTTGACTTCCTTATCTGAAGGGAATTCTGTGGAATATATCTCAAAACCTAGTGATTTACATATCTTTATGTCACTAAAGATTGAGAGTTCATTAATTCAACCTCATCCTTTAAGATGAGAGAATCCTTAACCTGGGTCTCCTTTTCAGGAATAATCCCCAGTCATAAGTCCTCTAATATGGGCATCCTCTTTAGGAGTGAGCCCCAAGTCCCTTAATTTTTGGGCATCCTCTTGGGAGTAAGCCCTAGATCCCCTAACCTGGGCTTACTTTTCCAGAGTAAGCCCTAGTCTCAAGCTTGGGCATCTTCCTTAGGAGTAAGCCCCAATTCTTAAAATTCCCAAATCTGGGCATCCTCCTTAGGAGTAAGCCCCAGTCTCCTAATTTGGGAATCCTCATCAACAGTAATCCCCAAACCTTAATCCCTGACCTAGGCCTCCTTTTCAGGAATAAGCCCCAGTCATAATCCTTTAGCCTGGGTCTCCTTTTCAGGAGTAAGCCCCAGTCATAATTCTCTTAACCAGTCCTAATTTACCCTTGATCTGGGATTCCTTTTCAGGAGTAAAACCCATGTTAGAGTATTCAAAATCTCCATGAAGCACATATACCTTTTATAGACCCTGTTCTTGGATTTCTTCCCTAAAGTAAATCCTAACCTTCATTTATCTGGGCAGTCATACATACATAAGCCCCACATTATTTCTTATGATTACATCTTTCATGGCACAATTGTCTAATTTTTACCAATACCTCTTTTTTCTCAAACTGAGCATGACTCACGTGAGCTTAGAGTGTAAAAGTAGTTGTGACATCCTTCTTTGATCCATCAATCATAAACATCATACTCCCTTACTCGAACTACATGGGTTCTGATTCCTTTTCTAAACAAAGGATACGTAGGTAGCCCGTCTACGGGTTCAATCCCAACTCTAAAATAATCCATGTCCTTCTGAATGACAATAAATTTCAAGTTCCCCACTGAGTGGCTTTAAAACCAGTATGGTCATCATAATGACCAAGAGACTTCTATATAAATGTGTCAAAGGGTACCATTGACCAAGAATCTCTAATAAATACAGATGATTCTCTATCGATGAAGAAACCTCGAATACATACAAAATATTCTCTAAATTTCCTACATATTAAATCATTGATTGTCATATCTGAAGGAAATCTCATTTTATACTTGGTAATGTAATAAGGATTCACGAACATAACTTAAATCTATAAAGAGAGTCCCGGAGTAGACAATAATTCCCCTCAAAAAGGTGTGATGAGTCCGACCTCCCATCCTCTCGACCAATGCAAATTCCTAAGTCTCATTAGTCCACAAAATAATCAGCACCTACCTTTGGAAAGTATGTCCAAATGGATGTGGAATCATTGGATGTTTTCGGTTCTACGAACAAACCTGTTAGAAACCGATCGGAATGTTTGAACCTCCCATCAAGGCGGTCATCCCTGGATTCCGATGGAAACAAAAATGGTGAACCCGACGTGAATCCTTAACCAAGTTAAAATAATGTTTTACCCATTTGTTAGGCCCCTATTTAAAACTCAATGAGACGGCCAACAAGACAATCATTAAAATATGTGCTCATCCAAAAGATGTAGTGGATAAATTTATCTTGATTATGTCTGTTATATCAAACAGGAACTCTTTTTCCAAGATCTTCTGCATTTCTAAGAATGGTTGCTCTCAGGATCACACCTGTGAATACTACTGCTGTAAATGCCACTGCTACTACTCTTACTGGATCGTCGTCCGCTATTAGGACGATATCACCTACTCAGCGTCTTCAATGCTGGGTATCAAACGCATTGGTTAAGGAGTACCGTCAACACGGTACCATCCCAACTCTAGAGGCTGCCCGACAAGCCCTCCAAGTAAATAGCTCACATCCGTCATCCGTACAACGACGACCAGTGATCAAGAAGCAGGCGGTGCTGACTACCATCTCCAACCGTTTCGGGTCGTTATCCCCGGAACGCAATCACCATTCGCTCCCTTATTCTGGGGAGGTGAATGAGCAGGTCCCTCAGGAATTTAATTAAAACAAACAGGAGTCATTCCTGAGGGCTCCCACCAACAACCACCACCAGACTCGTGTGGCAGTGCGCCCTCAACATGATGAGGGTACCGACTCCAGGCGTTCGGCTCAGGTTCCTCGAACCCGAGCAAGCAAGACGAACCACCAGAGGCAGAATCCGATCAACAGTGAGTAGGTTATCATCTCTTCCATCTCCAGCGAAGTCCACTAACCTAACATGGTGGCAAGCAACGAGTAGGAACATACACCTGCCTGTTTTAATTCTGTTGTCCAGCAGACTCGTCTGGCAGCATCACGCCAATCCCGCCTGGCAATTCCGGCGGAGTACTATGGGCAGGAACATACACCTGTTTATACATCATCATCTAGTCAGCAGGCTTGTCTTACAACATATGATGGATCTCGTCAAGCACGTTTGGCGAAGTGAAATCAGCAGGAACATACACCTGCTAGTATTAATCAATACTATCAACAGTCTCGCTTGGTAGAATTCAGAGAAGTTAGTCAGAAAGCCCCGACAACAAATAGGAGATAGACTCAACTCTCTGCCCCAACACTTGAGTACTGGTAGGATTCACTGACAGGAAAAGGAGGACAGGAGCAGGCACATACACCTACTCCAAGCCCGGAATGGACGTATATTCCTGTTCCGGTAGCTGAAGTCACCAAGCATATTCTATCAATGGTGAAAGAGCAGAAGCAAATCCCTGCTCATAATCAGGATTCCTGCCAGGATATTATTACAACGTCAGCGGCATCTCAGGGAAAGACACATAAATCTATCCCTACCAGTGGAGTGATACGTCAACAATTCACTCCAGAATAGACACACACGTCTGTTCCAGTCCAAGAGGGTTATGGGGCATACTCCCCCATATCATACGGACGACCAAGTCAGACACATACACCTGATTTGAGAGGAGATTATCAGTCTAACCTGACCACATTTCCTGATCAGGCACATACACCTGGTCAGAGCAACCACTTTTGTCAACAAGTGGTTTCCAAGGCAAGTATGAAGGCATCTAAAAAAAGACCCGCCCAGCACAGTCAGGAGATCAAGAGCCAATCTGTAACAAGGCCTTGCTCGATGTTGGAGTTCATGAAGATCTTAGACAATTATCTGTTGGAATTCAAGATTCTACTCCCTCAGTTCCCAATAATGGGATCATTAATTCCGAAGGTCTTCAACAGACACTTCCTCATGAAGGGTTGCTTCATGAAAATTCGTTTGAACTCGAAGTTTCATCTTTATATGAGAGCCACAGGAACCCTCTGTGTGGTCAAAAGACCAAGGATCAAGATATCTCATCTTTTTCTATAACCCATTATGGTGGTCTTCCCCATTATGATGAATTTTTCTGCGAAAGTCCTCTCCGCAGTAGTGATGCACATTTCCCAGAAAATGCTCCAGTGGACAATGTAGTGCCGAGAAATCCCTTTTATCTTGAGGCACTTACAAATGCGAAGCCAGTCATTTCTGAAGCTTCATTGCTAGCAGGTGAAATACTTTCTCAATCAGAAGATAGCCTAGGGTGTAGGTCATTCTCCGAACTACCCCTAAGTCATTCATCTTCATGTTTGATCAAAAATTTTCTACCAATCCTGTTGAATCCATTGAAGCAACAAGGAAACACCAACTCTGCTCAAATAAGGTAGAAGAATATTCATCAAATGATAAAGAGGAAATGCTGAATATGAGAAAACAACTCGCAAAAGGTGAAGTGCCAGTCATGTTTTGGCCTCTGGCTGACTCTCGGTATAATATTCCAGAAATGTTGACGGAAGATGAAATTCATGATATTCATCTCAACATATGGAAAAATCTTTGTCAATTTGAAAAGAAAGTATTATATTATGATGAATATGAAAAAAAATATTAAGATAATAGAAGGGTTACAACGTCAGATTGATTTGGAATCTCTATCAGTCTCTCGATATCCGAAGGCTGAAAAGCAGCAGAGAGCCCTTCAACGTTCAGGCCTTGGCGCACTAAGAAAATTGCGTCAGTTAATTTCCAATACCCCATCTAGTATTCGTGTCAGAGGATGGGGTGTTCATGGAGCACTGCATTTCACGGTGCTCTCCAGTCAGCAAAGCCCGCCGAAAATGGTCTCATGCAATGTTATTGCCCGTGGCCGGCCACAGTCAATGGGCTTTGTCTGTAATCAAAAGCTTTCCCAAGAACATGCTTCAACTAGTTCCTCTCTAAATGAAGAATATAGAGAACAAGTTGTTGAATTACTCTTGCATCAAGAAAATGAGAATATTGAATAGGCCTCTCGTTTGGAGCAAGCACGTCACCAAGTGACAAAAGTGTCGGAAATCATCCAACGGTCTTTTGAACCGGGTGATAAAAGCGGATACAGATTAATGCATCCAGCTAATTTCTGGACTAAAGTTCGAAAGATCAGGAGGACTTTCAAGAATGTCTCAGAAATAGCATGTCGAGAACCACCCTAACTCTCCAGACTGGGGAATCTTTTAAACCAACCCTCGGAATCAACAAAAAGGATTCGAGGAGTTGAGCGGGGACAGCAGGAACAGCCCGAGTCCACTGGACTGGGGACTTTTTCAAATCATCAATCCCCTCCTCAGAGAAAGTCGGTATTTTCTCGATTGGGGAAGAAACCTCAAGAGGAACGAAGAACCAAATTATTAGGAGATTCCCTCCAAATTACGGTTCATCAAGAAGTTCCTGAGAGATCAAATCAACAAAAGGAAATGTCTCATCAAAGACATGGAAGAAGACAATAACACAGAAATGATGATAGAAGGGATGCGATGAGTTATGCATCAATCAATGTCATCAATTCTGTTGTTTCTAATCCACCAAATGAGGCTCACTTAGGGGACTCAGATGAAGAGGTTCCTGCTCAAGAAGATGTACGCACTGACGAAAATGAAGAAGGTGTGCGTACACGAAGTCAAAGGATTACTCAGAACCAAGGTAATCCTTCAAGTAACCCACTTCCCCCTCTACGAAAAGGATCCAACAAAGGGAAGGGAAAGAACTAGGTTACATACCCTTCCTCTAGAGAAGGTCAATCACTCTCACTAGAGCAAAGATTTGCACAACAGGAGGAAGAAATGAAGGAATTAAGGAGGTTGAATGCAGAACTACTTCAGGGTAGTCTTCTTCGTGAGCGTGTTAGATTCAGTCAGCCAAGTGAATTTGTTGCAGCTACTGAGAGTGATCAGGAATATCCTCCTCTATCAGTACACCCTTACAGGTCTAATCCTATGGGTCAAGTGAAACAACAGTTGGCAGTGCTACCATCAGTTGCAGCACCAATCGCCACATCTGTCCAAGCTCCAGTCATTGCACCTACCCAAGTCCAAGTTCAATCGAATGTTTCTCAAAAGTTAATAACTAATATTGAGTCATTAACAACTCGGTTAGAACCTATGGAAGGGAAACGTGCGAAAGTTAAACCAGAAAAGAATGTTTACCCTGAATGGGTAGATTCAATTTCTCCTCCATCCAGTTTTGGGAATCCTGTATTCCCTATTTTCAATGGATCAGGTGATCCTGAACAGCATTTTACGCATTACATGTCTTGTTGCAATCCTATGATGGGAACTCCGGAGCAGCAAGAAGCAGTGAAACTCAGATGCTTCATACGAACCTTGCAAGGACCAGGTTTTGTTTGGTATACAAGCTTGCAATATCGGTCATTTACTGGATGGGAGGATCTTCACCAAAAATTCCACCTTCAGTTCAGCTCAAATTTTCCAAAGACAACAGTTTTCGATCTTACAAATTGTAAGCAAAGGGAGAATGAAAGAGTCTCTGATTTCATTGCTCGTTGGAAGGGATTAACATATTCCTTGAGTTTAGCACTCCCTCAAGAATAATTGTTGCCAATCGATGTGGAAAATCTGAGTGAAGAATTACGCATGCCATTAATCCCTGTGAAATACACAGGAGGGTTTCAAGACCATACTTGGATCGCTCAGCAGATTGAAGATTCCCATATACAGGCTATGGCTAAATCTCGTGTAATTCCATCATCTCTAGGAAGGAGAATGGGTAAAGCAGAAACTACTACAGTTATGCTTAAACAAGCACCTGTACCTGTTTCTACTTCAAAACCTTCATCTTCTCGAAGGGCTCCACCTCATGAGTGCCAGCAACAAAGGCCGTTTCATCCAGATGATCAAAGAGATCAAAGACGAAAACAATTTGAGTATTTTAAGAGAAAAACATACTATTTCCAAAATGAACAAGTTCCTGGTTATTTCATTTCGGATCTGGAAAAAAATTTGGTTCAATTGCCAATACCCAAGAGGCCAAGCAAGAAAGGAGATGAAGACCATCCTAATTATTTCCCTTTTCATCAAATGTTGGTTCATCCCATCCAGGAGTGTTTTGTTTTCAAAGACGTCCTGCAAAAGATGGTCGACTCAGGATAGGTTACATTGAAAGGCTCCTCATCCCAGGTAGCATGTGTCACTGCTACAGTTCCATAGGAGGAAGATGAATGGTAGGAAGTCAAAAGAAAAAATGCACATAAGTATGATGATTGGATGGTCAGAAAGACAATCAATCAAACTCATGGTATTTTACGAACACCATTAAGGAAACTAATTGTGTCTTCTGCCATGAATGTTGCGGCAAAACCCTCTTCGTTAGAGGGAAAGTACTCAAAGAAACGGAATGATTAAAATAAAGAAAAAGAATCATAAGAAGATGAGTATGTGTCAAAGCCTAAGTTGTATTTGACTTTGTCGGACTTCATGCCATCTACTTCAAAGCCAAGGGCACCGCCCCACCAAACGGCACAACCTAAACAGACTAATCAGGCATAGTCTTCATCAGACGAAGAGTTAATCTTCAGTTCTGTGAATATGATTCAATTAACAGATCCATATGCCAGTCGCAATTTCAATTTTGATGAGCCTGAATTCCCTGTATCAAATAGAGGAATCATAGGAAGTTCCAGGGGCTCAGGATACAGGGGAAGACGTGAATATTTTAGAAGACACTATTCCAATTTAACCCCTACTAGAACTGTGTACGCAGCAGAAACTCATGGTAGAGCCCTTTAGTGAGCTCAGCAGGAACAAGAAAGTTCTTCTACCAATAGCAAATTCAGTCATGGCATAGTTATTTGGGAAGACCAGTTGAAGGTTCCATCTTCATCCTCTCAGCAAGTAAATGGATCTAATCGGTCTAATCTTCCAAAACCAGGAATATTGCCTATCCCAATACAAGATGCATCAACTTCCAAAGCATCTGCTTCCAAGGTACCTGCTAAACCACATATTCCTATTGGGAAACACAGACCTCTAGATCAAAAGTATGATATATTGAAACACTTGGCCCAAGTACCATCCAAGTTATCAATTCTGAATGCTTTGAATCTGTCAAAATATCTCCGGGAAGCACTCATCGATGTTTTGTCAAGTCCTCAGGAGTTTGAAACTGAAATTTCTGCAGCTGAAGTCTATCACATAGAGAATAATCCTGCAGAATGCCATGCAATAATATCCTTTACTGATGAAGATGAAGATGATGTTGTGCATGGACATATTAGACCATTTTACTTGTCTGGAAATGTCAATGGCGTGGATGTTTGAAGAGTTTTCATTGACAATGGTTCAGGAGTCAACCTCATGTCCATTCGTAGACTTCGTCGATTGGGCCTCATGGAATCTGATTTATCTCCCTCCACCATGATGCTACAGGGATATGATAAAAATGAACAAGAACCACTGGGTGAAGTTGCACTCAGAACTCAGTTTGGAGATCTTGTATCCAATTCATATTTCATGGTTGTTGATCAAGACTAATCCTTCAACATTTTTCTTGGAAGACCCTGGCTACATCAACATGTGGCTATCCCTTCTTCATACAATCAATGTCTCAAATATTGTTTCGATGGTCAAGTTGGGACATTGTATGGTGATAAGGCCCCGTTCAAGACATGTGAGTCTCAATACATTGAGGAGGAATTCTATCACATGAAGCAAAAGAAGAAATCAATATGAAAGGAGATTACCAAATTTAATGCTCCATATGGTTTGGAAAAAATTCAAGTAAATCCATTTACACATGTTAGTATAGATTATGTGTTGCCTATCAGTCAAATTTACAAGATAGAACCAAATCAAAATGATCTTATGGAAAGATCCATAATGTCAATTATGGCAATCGATCCAGACAACATAGGAGAAATTGGTAATCTGCCAAGCAGTGATGAAAGCACAAATGGTGACATCTTCAGTTCATCTGATGAAATCCAACAAGTCCATGCTTCTCCAATTAGGTTAGAAGAAGTTATATCAACATCGGAGGTGAACAATGATGTCGATTCTTAATCCATCATCTCCTCTTTATTACCCAAAGAAAAATCTTCATCATCAATAGGGTCAAAAATGGAAACTTCCTCTTCAAAATGTGCAAATTTTGAAATCTCTTCTGATCATGAAAATTCTTCTTTGTCATCTACTATGAAAGTAGAAACCGAAGAAATAACACATGAAGAAGAAGAAGAGGAAGATCTCAGAGATGCTCCTCCAGCATTTGAAGAGAGTATCTCTACCACTGTGGATGAACTCAGAGAAATAAATCTGGGTACAAATGAAGATCCACGCCCCACTTTAATCAGTGTGGCCATGACCCTTGAAGAGAAAGAGATGTATATTTCTTTTCTAAATCAAAATAGATATATTTTTCTTGGAACTATACAGAAATAATCGAGCTTGATCCTGATGTTGCTACTCATCATTTGGGTTTACCATAAGAACATCAAGGATTTAAGCAAGCCGCGAGAAGAACACACCCAACTTATGCTTCCAAAATTGAAGCTAAAGTGGATAAGCTTATCAAAGGTAACTTCTTCAGAGAAGTTCAACATCCCAAATGGTTGGCTAATATTTTCCCTGTAAAGAAAAAGAACGGACAAATTAGAGTATGCATCGATTTCAGATATCTTAATCGGCATTGTCCTAAGGATGATTTCCCAGTTCCGATTACAGAACTTCTAATTGATGCAACAGCTAGCTATGAAGCACTTTCCTTCATGGATGGCTATTCTAGATATAATAAGATCTGAATGGCCCTAGAAGACGAGGAATCTACAGCCTTCAGAGCCCTCAGGGTGTGTTTTGCTACCGGGTAATGCCCTTTGGCTTAAAGAATGCAGGTAGAACTTATCAGCGTGCCATGAATAGTATCTTCAAACCCTTATTAGGGAAGTTTGTTGAATGCTATGTAGATGATTTGGTAGTTAAATCCAAACAACGTTCTAATCACTTGGCTGATTTGGAAGTCATATTCTGCAAGCTTCGACATCATAATTTGAATATGAACCCCTTAAAATGTTCTTTTGGGGTAACCTCAGGAAAATTTCTCGACATTGTTGTACGCCATCGTGGTATTGAAGCCGATCATGAGAAGACCAAGTCAATACTTGGTATGTCACCTCCTCAAAATTTGAAATAATTAAGATGAATTCAAGGACACTTAGCCTATATTCGGAGTTTCATCGCCAATTTAGCTGGTAAAAGTTTACCCTACACCAAATTGATGAAGAAGGGAGTCAATTACCAGTGGACTGAAGAATGTCAAGAAGCATTCGATATTATCAATAAATACCTCTTGAGTCCACCGGTATGAAAACAGCCACTACTATCTCAGTGTAACTGTGCTTGAAGCAGAAACCCGGTATTCATGTATTGATAAGTGCTTCCTGGCATTAATCTTTGCAGTTCAAAAGTTGAGACATTACCTACAACATCACGAGGTCCAATTGGTATCTCACAATAACCCGCTCAAATTCATCCTAAGTCATCCAATGTTTACAGGACGTCTGGAAAGGTGGGCAGTTATTTTGCAGCAATTCGATATTCAGTATGTGTCTCAAAAGGCAATATAGGGCCAAGCTCTGGATGATTTCCTAGCTGAACACCCTTCAGTGGAAGACACGTCTTCAGATATTGAACTCCCTGATGAGGAAGTCTTCTCTATTCAAGAATGTCCTCAAGACTGGGAAATGTATTTTGATGGTGCTTCTAGAAGTCCAACAGTGAGGAAAATGGAAAATCCTAAATTCAACAAAGTTGTCTTAGGAATTGTGCTCATTTATCTAGAAAAGGCAGTGTTACCTTATTCCTTATTATTGTGGGAAGGTGGTACCAATAATGAAGCAGAATACCAAGCTCTCGTCGTAGGTTTGGAATTATCACTTCAAGCACAAGTGAATCACTTAAAGGTGAAATGTAATTCAGACCAGGTAATCAAACAAGTCAATGGGGATTATACCATCAGAAAAGAAGAACTAATCCCTTTGTATGATTACGTCAGAGAGTTAATGGCGGAATTCCCTCTGGAACCGGCATTTTCTTATGTCCCAAGATCACAAAATTCTCAAGCTGATGCATTGGATAATATAGCCACAGCTCTGGAAGATCCAAATCGGGATGAGACAACCATCAGTATTGCCCACCGTCATGCAATTTCACCTTATGTTCGAATCAGGACAGAATAAATTAATGAAATTTGTCCCATTCCTGAACCGTATGGTCATACTACAGGATGGATGTCACCTATCAGGGAATACCTTCAAAATGGAACACTTCCACCTGATATAGCTGAGAAAGAACAAATCCGGCGACGTGTGGTCAATTTTACTCTTTATGATATCCCAGATCACCTAGAGAAAATTCTCTACAAATGTGGTTTTGATGGAGTTCTCTTCAGATTCATTGATGGTGAAGAGACAATGGTTGTCATGAAAAAGGTGAATGCAAGAGTCTGTGGTGCCCACCAGTTTGGACATAGACTATCTGATCAAATTCGAAGGCTTGGATACTTTTGGCCTTCAATGATATGAGATTGTGTTGATTTCACAAAGAAGTGTCATTCATGCCATGTACATGCCAACTTCATTCATCAACCTCCAGAGTTGCTTCATACAGCTAAATACTCATGACCATTTTCCACATGGGGAACGGATGTAGTGGGACCTTACCCTTTGGCTACAACCAAGCAGTTTAAGTACATTCTTACTGCTACTGACTTCTTTTCCAAATGGGCAGAGGCAATACCTCTCAAGGAAGTCAGTTATAAATGCATTGTTAGCTTCATCAAGTCTAACATAATTACCAGATTTGGTGTCCCTCATACCATATTGAGGGACAATGGCACCAATTTCTGTTCATCCGAGATGAAGAAATTGTATCAAGAATACAACATCAAATCCAACCATTCATCTCGGTATCATGCAGTGGCCAACAGCCAGATAGAAGCCTTTAACAAGACTCTTTCAAATATATTGCAAAAGATGGTGGATAAAGATAAGAGGTCATAGCCTGATAAACTCTGTCATGCTTTATGGGCTTATCAGACTACCACCCGCACTGCAACTTGGTCAACTCCATATTCATTGGTATATGGAACGGAAGCCGTCTTGCCCATTGAAGTTCAACTACCCTCGCTCAGAGTTTCCATTTGTGATCAATCATCTACAGATGAACAATCTCAAAAGAGATTGAATGAATTGGAACGGTTAGATGAGAAAAGATTGTGCACTTTTCACCACTTGGAAGTCTATCAAAATCGAATAGCACGAGCTTTTAAAAAAAGTTCGACTTCGTTCATTCACTCAGGGAGAATTGGTATTAGTTCTCAGAACTCCAATGATACCAGGAATTAAATCTCCCAATCTTGAGCCAAAATGGGAAGGACCTTATTCAATGCATAGGGTCTACTCTAATGGAGCTTATTCATTAATCTCAATGGATGGGGAACTCATCACTACTCCAACCAATGCCAGATTTTTGAAGAAGTATTTTGTATAAACTGTAAAAACTGTACTTTGTCCCTGCAACATGACATTAAACTGTGTGGCACCAATTCGTTCTACATGAAATTAAACTCTACTTTGTCCCTGCAACATTTCACTAAACTGGGCGGCACAAATTCGTTCTACATGACATTAAACTGTACTTTGTCCCTGCAACATAACACTAAACTGTGTCCCACCAATTCTTCCTACATGACATTAAACTATAGTTTGTCCCTGAAACATGACACTAAACTATGCGGCACCAGTTTTTCCTTGCTATATGACGTTAAACTATACTTTTTCCCTGCAACATGACACTAAACTGTGTGGCACCAGTTCGTCCTTGCTATATGACATTAAACTATACTTTGTCCCTGCAACATGACACTAAACTGTGCGGAACCAGTTCGTCCTTGCTATATGACGTTAAACTATACTTTGTCCCTGCAACATGACACTAAACTGTGTAGAACCAGTTCGTCTTTGCTATATGACGTTAAACTACACACCAACGGTCCAAGCATATGACCTTAAACTATTTGTACTTTTGTCCCACATGACATTAAACTGTGAAAAAGTTCTCTAAATGGTCCAGTATGACCTTAAACAGCAACTAGGTCATGTATGACCTTAAACTGCATCATCAACAGTCCATGCATATGACCCTAAACTATTTGAAAGTCCCTTACGTCCAGCAAGACATTATACTGTGACGTCCTAACTACATGACGCTAAACTGTATAAAAGTCCCTTACGTCCAGCAAGACGTTAAACTGTGACATCCTAACTACATGATGCTAAACTATATAAAAGTCCCTTACGTCCAGCAAGACGTTAAACTACATAATCATAAAAGGTCCTGTATGACCATAAACTTCACCACCATCCAGCATGACATTAAAACTGCACCATCCACGGTCCATGCATATGACCTTAAACTATTCACACTTTCTTCCAACATGACGCTAAATTGTATCGTCCCTTTTTCATCCAACATGACATTAAACTATGAAAAAATCCCCAATGCGTTCAACATGACGTTAAAATGGTTCACTCTTTTGTCCTCACTGCATGACATTAAACTGCACAATCCCCCCCTTTTCGTCCAACATGATGTTAAACTCTATTGTCCCCATCGTCCTAACTACATGATGCTAAACTGTACAGAAAGTCTGTGATATGTCCTACATGACATTAAACTGTACTTTGTCCCTACTACATGACACTAAACTGTGCAGCACCAATAGTCCTAACTGCAAGACTTTAAATTGTATAGTCCCTTTATATGTCCTACATGACATTAAACTATGCATTGTTAAGGTTGTTGTTACCACATGTTTCTCACACCGAGTATGACTCATGTGATCTTAGAGGAAACCTCAACCATAACATTCTCTTTGGGTCGCTAACCATGTGTAAGTCCCAACATCATTTTTTTAGGTCGTTGTCCCCATGAACAACTTGATCATTAATTCATTCTTTAATTGAACTACACGGACTTTGATCCTTGCCTTCTAGGCTGGGTATGTAGGCAACCTCCCAAGGTTCAAGCCCAAAATCAATCTCTTCACATCGGTTCACCTACATCTCATACGATGTTGATTTGTGAAACTGCCCCTAGAATCAATATCTTTACATTGGTTCACATTCGTCCTTGTTATACGACGTTAAACTATACAACACTTTTGTCCAGTATGACAATAAACTACAATATTCTTTGATACCCTCTCCTAAGAGGGAACCATTATTTTCATTGATTTTTCAATCATGTTTCATTTTCAAAAACTACATGCATACATGGCAACGCCCAAACCTTTTATCTTGGGTTAAATCATCATTGTACTAAAGTCCCCTTTCACCCTTCATATGTACGGACCAAATTTGTACAAAGGGTATTTCTAGAACTACGTGGGCTTGATTCCCATCCTTATGGGATACGTAGGAACGTTTGAGTGTCCCTTGAATCTAGCCCCAAGTCTTTGGGCCTAACCCCAAATTCCACTTTCAGTCCTTTGGCTGACAAGTCCCCATGAAAACACACACGGTGTATTTCTTACAATGGTCCAAGATCTATGACCCTAAACTAAGATCTATAATCCTTTTGTCCCACATGACATTAAACTGTAGTTTAAGAACTACGTATGGCTTGATTCTCATCCTTATGGGATACATAGTGAAGTCCAATATTTCAATTCAGGACCCATCCACAACATGATTATGGTTAGCACTGATCTGTGTATCTTTGTATACATTGAACAATACCCATATTTATGTGTCATAATCCTAACCTTAAATATTTCCAGATCCTCATAACACTTTTCATGACTTCTAGTCACAAAAATGTCATACTTATGAGAGTTCTTTTGCCTGACTATGTAGCACGTGCCCATAGGCGGCCTTGCATAAACAGTCCACCTAACAGACTTGTTAGCCAAAAGATACTATTATTTGACTATGCAGCCAATTCCCTTAGCTGGACCTACATAATTCAACCCCCTAATGGGTTTGTCGGATAGTGGTAACTTCATTCTTGGGAAGAATGCCTCTTTTGTCCTTATTTTTCTTAAATGACAGTATGTAGGGATCCGCAAAAATAGCCATCCTTAACATATTTGTCCCATATCCTTTTTCATGATCTGAAAGTATTCAAGTCTATGGTTTATAATTTCCATCCCTACGTTTGGGTCAGACCTTTGTAGGAGTCATATTCATCCAGTTCTTCGATAGTTTTGTTTGGAAATATTTTCTCCATATTCAAGTACCTATTTCCATACATCAAACTCAATACTTTGGAAGATTTGAATCTCCATAAACATTCACTAGCTTTTAGCACTAGGAAATTAAATTTCTGAGAGTTCTTTTTCTTGACTATGCAGCACGTTCCCATAGGTGGCCTTGTATAAACATTCTACATAATAGACTTGTTAGCCAAAAGATACTATTTTATTTAACTATGCAGCCAATGCCCTTAGGTTTCCCTGGATAATTAAACCCCCTAACGGGTTTGTTAAATAATGGTAACTTCATTCTTGGAAACTACTTCTTCTAAATGCCTTTTAGCTCTTTTTCATATCATTCCTCAGATTCAAATATTCTTAAGTCATAGCTTACATATTTTCCCTCATACTTGAGTATGGTAATATGTTTTCAGATGAATTTTCAAGGAATTGAGTCAATTCTAATCCATTTTGGTCCAAGATATTTCAACCTTAAACATTAGCCTTTTTTATGTCCGACGTGCATGACTTTAAACTGTTCACAAAAGACGGGGGAACTCTAAATAAAAGTCAAGCTCCCAGAACACCAAACATGCATTTTTTATGATTTAGGTAACATTGAGCAATTAAAAGGTTCGAATTTTTTAGGGTTATTTACATTAATCCTAGTAAAAATCAAACTATGCTCACTGGGCGCATTCGCTTAGGTAAAATCTAAAGCATGTAGCAAAAGAGAATGTAGGTACAAATGAGTGAAAGTGAAAGTGTTTTTCATTGATGCACAAGAGTTAGAAGGACATACACAGACTGAAGTCTCTTCTCTTTTTCAAGAATTACAAGAGACTTTCAACATAACTCATCAATTGATTTATGGCACCCTGAGCTTCATCAGTAATCACTTGGAATTAATTCATTCAACTGGATACAATAAGAGATGCAGTAATACTAGCTCTTCTTGGAACAGTTGTAAAAGGATGTTCTTGATTGCGGTGTGAGAAAATTTTCTGCTGATCAAACAGTGACTCTGTTTCTGTCTAAGAGACTTGGAAGATGAATACATGGATTTGAGAATGGAGCATTGGAAGTAAAGATCCATTTGGAGAGAGTACTATTTTCAGATATTGCTCTAATGCCATGTTTGTCTTCTCTCCACCAACTGACAGCGGAAAACATTTCATCCAATGGGTTTTCCATTTTCATATCTAAAAGAAAATGACATGGAGGAAGAATTTGAAAGTTCACACCATTGTTGTTGCTCTTAATGCACAGCATAACCGAAATGAAGGAGTAGTAGTGCAACTTCACTTCAGGTGTATAGTTCTTTGCATCTGGAACATTGACTCCTTGCAGATGACCATGACCATATAGAGGCAGGTAGATGCTTTGTGGGAAATTAAGATGATATTTCTTCAAGTACATAGCCAAATATGGGAGAGTGATGTCACAGATATCATAGTAATCATGGCCAATGATGTTCATCATGTCATCAATTCACTTGCTAGCCAGTTCATCAGACATTTTAATTCCCTTAGGATCCATTGAATCTGCACAAAATTTGAATAAATTAAACTCTTAAATGGGATTATTTTTCATAAAATTTGTGAAAGAATTCGAAAAAATGGCTAAGGCATTAAGGCTCGCAAGTCTAAACATGACGCGCAAGTGTTCGTGTGTTGCGCTAGTTTTTGTCACACAAGTATAAACTGCACAAGTACAAATACCTATACAGTAGCATGACATCAAGGAAAACACTGGAAAACAGAGCAACCTGCGCGGCTAAGGTGACTTGCACGGCGAGAGCTCGAAGGTATGAAGTTTGGAAATCCGGATGCTTGTACGGAAGTGAGGCCCTCTATTTATAGACGCGGTCGGGACCCTGTGCGCCATACCCTGAGCGATCAAGGGTTGTATCCCTGCGCGATGCGCACTTGCGCACCACCCCCTGCTCCATCAAGACTTGCGTGCCACCTTTCCTTTGGATGTCTTCGATTTCCTCAGAGTCAAATCCTCATTTCTTTCGGATCCAACTATAAGGGGGGACTTTTGTTGACGCTCCTTTCGTCATAGAATCTAAAGATCGGAAAAGGGGAATATCTGAGCTCAAAGTGATTCAACCTTTGAAGAAAATATCAATAAATCGACAATGTCATGAACAAGGGATCAAAAGCACCTCTGTCATGCAAGTTATATCACTGTTGCGCAAGTCCACTTGCGCGACGCCTTATGGTGGCGCAAGTGACTTGGGCGACCTAAGTGATAACCACCTGTTAACCACCGGGGGTCTTCTCCTACCTATAAATAGACCATGTGGGCCCCCCATTCGGGGAGGATTTTTTTCCAGAAACCCAGATTTGAGCTCCCGGCACCCTAGTCTCTTCTCAAAGCTTCTAGAACACTTCTAAGGTTATTTATTACCTAGAACGGAAGATCTAAAGAGGGGGAGGAAGGCCTAAGTGTTGAAACTCATCAACACTTGCGCGCCAAGGTGGCCAGCCCTTAAGAGAAATTTCCACACTTGCGCGCCGCCTTACTCCTTCAATAGAACCTACACGCCCCTCTCCTGGAAGAACCTTAAGAGGATTCTAAAGTCCTTAACCTAAAGTCGCTCAAGTATTACCCTGCTGGTTAACCATCGTGCAAGTACACCATGTTTCGCGCAGGCATACATGCACGACCAGGACCTGCATGACCAGGACTTGCGCGCCCACGCAGTACCTGCGCGCCTGCCAGGACTTGCGCGCCCCTTCCTTTTTGGGTGCCTTTATTGCCCATTATCACCCCTCTTAAGCCATTACACCTTTCCTATTCAAGATTCAGTCTTCAAGACACTCTTCAAAGCCATTTATGGCATGATTTATTGATTTGACTTCCTTATCTGAAAGGAATTCTGTGGAATATCTCTCAAAACATAGTGATTTACATATCTTCATGTCACTAAAGATTGAGAGTTCATTAATTCAACCTCATCCCTTAAGATGAGAGAATCCTTAACATGGGTCTCCTTTTCAGTAATAATCCCCAGTCATAAGTCCTCTAATATGGGAATCCTATTTAGGAGTAAGCCCCAAGTACCTTAATTTTTGGGCATCCTCTTAGGAGTAAGCCCCAGATCCCCTAACCTAGGCTTCCTTTTCAGGAGTAAGCCCCAGTCTCAAGCTTGGGCATCTTACTTATGAGTAAGCCCCAATTCATAAAATTCCCAAATATGGGAAACCTCCTTAGGAGTAAGCCCCTGTCTCCTAATTTGGGAATCCTCCTCAGGAGTAAGCCCCAAACCTTAATCCCTGACCTGGGCCTCCTTTTCAGGAATAAGCCCCAGTCATAATCCTTTAGCATGGGTCTCCTTTTCAGGAGTAAGCCCCGATCATAATTCTCTTAACCAGTCCTAATTTACCCTTGATCTGGGATTACTTTTCAGGAGTAAAACCCTAGTTAGAGTATTCAAAATCTCCATGAAGCACATATACCATTATGGACCATGTTCCTGGATTTCATCCCTAAAGTAAAGCCTAACCTTCATTTATCTGGGCAGTCATACATACATATGCCCCACATTATTTCTTATGATTGCATATTTCATGGCACAATTGTATAATTTTTAACAATACCTCTTGTTTCTCACACCGAGCATGACTCACATGAGTTTAGAGTGTAAAAGTAAGTGTGACATCCATCTTTGAGCCATCAATCATAGACATAATACTCCTTTACTTGAACTACATGGGTTCTGATTCCTTTTCTAAACAAAGGATACGTAGGTAGCCCGTCTACGGGTTCGATCCCAACTCTAAAATAATTCATGTCCTTCTGAATGACAATAAACTTCAAGTGCCCCACTGAGTGGCTTTAAAACCAGTATGGTCATCATAATGACCAAGATACTTCTATATAAATGTGTCAAAGGGTACCATTGACCAAGAATATTTAATAAATACAGATGATTCTCTATCGATGAAGAAACCTCGAATACATACAAAATATTCTCTAAATTTCCTACATATTTAATCATTGATTGTCAGATCTGAAGGAAAGCTCATTTTATACTTGGTAATGTAATAAGGATTCAAGAACATAACTTAAATCTATAAAGAGAGTCCCGGAGAAGACAATAATTCCCCTCAAAAAGGTGTGATGAGTCCGACCTCCCATCCTCTCGACCAATGAAAATTCCTAAGCCTCATTAGTCCACAAAATAATAAGCACCTACCTTTGGAAAGTAGGTCCAAAAGGATGTGGAATTATTAGATGTTTCCAGTTCTACGAACAAACCCGTTAGAAACCGATCGGAACGTTTGAACCTCCCATAAAGGCGGTCATCCCCGGATTCCGAGGGAAACACCTACCTTAATTGAGATGTTACATCATATACGCTACTTCTGTACCATTATTGGGGATTATATTCTGAAATTTATTTCATGGGGTATTTGAGTTTATACTCACTAGTTTTTCTGGACCATATTATTTGAGTGAGTTGTGTCTTAAAAAAATAGGGGAAAAAATAGAGCGAAACATTGTCTTATCATATGCTTGGGGACAAGCAATGTTTTAAGTGTGGGTGAGTGATAGTTTTAGGGAGACATTTGGATTGACATATATCATGTATTTATTTCAATATTCAACCCTCCTTTTTACCAGAAAGATGTCAATTGTTTTTTACCCACAGTCCCACAACTTCAGAAACATTTGAACCTCATGTAAAGTCCTTGAGATTAGTGAATTATTTTGATTTCCACTAGTGGATATGTGAAATTCATGGCAAGACAATGGTAAGCGTGCATGTGTATGAGAATTGAGAAAAACTTTGATCTTTTCTATTGAGAGATGAGAGTGATGGAAAGGTAGGTCACATGATGAATGAGTGCATGTACCTGTTTTGAAAAAAATGCAAGTGAAAGAAAAGTTGTTTTTGAAACTGAAGTTTTAAATGAAGCATGATATATTATGAGGAAAGAGATTGAAAAATTTTGAAATGTAATTTTGATGTTTGAATTTGTCTATGGGTCCACTTTTTTTTTAGATTGTTTTTCCCAAGAGTGGAAAAGTTTAAGTGTGGGGGATTTGCTGTACATGGATGTTATTGACATTTTTTCCCTATTTTCATTTAGTTTTAATTAATTTTCAAACCACTTCTTGTGTTTTTAGTTTCTTTTTGTAGTATTTTAAATATTTTAGTTGTTTTTATAGTTTTTAGTTATTATTATATTAATATTAGTTATTTATTTTCATTTTTTAGAATTTTATTTTATTAACATTTCATATTTTATTTTATTTTAATATTACTTTTAGTTTATTTAATTAATTATAAATATAAATATTTATATAATTCTATTTATACTAATTTATTATTATTATTTAACCCTTTTAGATAATTAATTTTATTTTGAAATTAATTTGAAATTGAAATTTTTATTCCCCCCCCATAATTCCCACGCCCCAACTCCCCCACCCTTTTCTTTTTTTTGACCCATTCCACACCCTTTTCTTTTTTAAAACACTCTCTCTCCAATACCCATTTATCTATCTACCTTCCTACCCACATGACCCTCCCCTTATCTCCCATAGAAAAACCCTCAACCCCCATGAATTATTCTCCTTGGCCGCATCCCTCACCACCCCGCACCCCATACCCGACCACCCTCACTCTCCCTTCTCTCCCCATCTCACCTGCTGGAACCTGCCCCTCTCCTTCTCTCGCCGAATCCGCACTCCTCCGCCCCACTCTCCCGGCCGCCCCTCTACTTCATGCAAGACGCGTCCCAACTCCACCCCACTACTGCCTAGCACCTGCTCCTCTCTCCCTCTCCCATCACCCCACCTGCACTCTCCATCCGCTGCCCCCCCTTGTCGCTTCCCCAGATCCACGCATGCCCTCTCCCTTAACCTGCCAGATCCTGCACCCCCTACGGCCTCCCATCTCCAGCCTGTCACCCCGCTGGACCTGCCGTGCACCTCTAGTTCGAAGATCTGCTGCTCCCTCCTCTTATTTTTTTTTCAGTGCATCGGTCACCGCTACCTGAGGATCCGACCAGCAGCCGCGCACTGCTCACCTCTCATATCCTATATTCCGGTGGTCACAAAGCTGGCACGCGATGTCATCACATGCTGAGGTGCGGTCACATATTGATGAACAAATTGCATGCAGAGAGAGTGAAGACCGACACGATTATTTTTTGGAAACGCGGTTTTATTTTACATGAATTGTCATATTATTACTGCGCTTACCTTTTCAGTTGTGATGCCGGGGTAATTTTCTTAGTTTCGAGAAGTTGGTTGATTAATAAAAATTATTTCACATGCCATCCAACGTATTGTTAGATGATTAATTTTCAATTAAATTTATTTTAATTGAATGTTTATCTGTTTAAATTATTTTTGCACTGAATTAATTGTTGAAATTGAAACTGTCCCTTTTAATTATAAGTCGATGCGGCAGTCCGAGAAAGTAAACCATGTTGACCGATGGTAGGTGCAAATTGGTGACACAACTTTGTGAGAAACGGGTTGTGTCATTTGACCGTATAGTTCAAGACTTGAACGAGTTTTCTAATTTCTTTATGACACCAGATAACGGGACTTTAAATAAATTGGGAAATTTAAATTGAGCTTCTAAAAAATGCTTATATTTTCGGAACCAGCGATAACTAAACATAATAAATATTTAATCACATAAAAGAATATTTTTCATGTTTGCGTGATAATTTAATGGCGGCACTAGCATCCCCGACACATTTTTTTGACTTAGAGTCCATCATTATTTTCATTTTCAATTTTATTTTTATCTTTTGTCTTCTCACCTTTTAGTTTAATTAAAAAGAAAAAAAAAGAAAACTCAAAAGTAGGAATTCCCTCAACCCTTCTCTATATAAACATTATCCAATGAAATATTTTTAGTGAACTAGATTATGTGCTCTCTGTGGTTCAACCCTACTCGCCACTTTTACAGTAGCCAGTTGGTTATAAAAATTTGCAAATTGGACACGTTGCGACGCGCGTACCACAGTGATTCTAAAAGCATTGATAAAAGTGTGATTTATTTGTTCTTTTTTTGCACTGATAAATGCCTTGTCTTTTTAACCGCGTTGCGGTAGTCAATGATTTATTGGTGATGATAAAGGCCTATTTCAGCATTGTTAAATACCTCTTTTGTATTAGTGTGTTCCTATGATTATGCATGAAAATTCCTCATCTATTTCCATACCAACACAAGAGGTAAATCTCATCAATTAATAAATCAATAACCTTTGTAATAGAAACATTAAACCAAAGAAAAATAATGATCAATTGTTATTAAAACAACATAAAAAAAATCCAATCCATGGAAACTTGATATTTCCGTCATGTGAGGGTTGGAAAGACCCATAAATGGAATATATAAAAAGTGTAAACACATTCCTAGTATCCTCTATACCATTCCTATAATTTTAATACAAAGGAAAAAAATAACCTCTGATACCAATTTCTGTAACATACCAAACTAGGATCCATTAAAACGATTCCCTGATCTAGTTATTCACATGGCCTCAAGCGTGTATCCCTGTATAAAAGAGGCCGCTCATAAGAAGCATGGTTATAATGATGGTACAGTGGGGATATTATACCCTCATGGTCATAATATCATTTCGTTATCTATAATAAATAAAAAGTGGAATAAGAAGGATAATAGAGTAAGGGAAGATAATAATAATAACTAAAAATAAATATTAAATGAATAAATGATCATGCATAAACATGTTACATTATGAATAAATAGAAATATATAAAATAATACATAATATACATAATTAAATAAAAAAAATCCCTGTAGGATATCTTTAAGATCATCATTATCACCAACTCAATCATGTGATCTTAAACTCTCATGTACATGAGTAACAAGACACAACATAATATTGGATCTTGAACCTATAATAGGGAGGTCTATTTGGGTACCCAATAGAGTCCCTAATAGGGTGTGAGATATACTCAATATTCTAAAACCAATGGTGTCTAAAAATACATTCTAATATTATAAAATAAATCAGTACGTGGGTTTGATAAATAAAGAAATACAATATTATTAGAAGTAAACTATTTGTTCTTAGGTTTCTTAAGGACACCATGCTGACAATACCATCTTTGGACTAAGTTGGAATGTCTCTGAGCGCATATTTCACCATATATATAAATACATTGATAAGTGTGTATATATATTCACTATTAATGCAGTAACTTATATATATATATATATATATCTATATTACTAGTCAGGATTTGAGGTGTAACTTAGGTGTCAATGCATAATAATAAGAATCTCATATTTTATATAAGGTTCCCCATGCCCTTGTGTCTCATAGGGTAATAAGGGATTCCCTTCCCAATTATCATAATCAATAATGGACTTCATGACTGAGTATCATAATCAATAAGGGGTTCCATGCCCGAGTATCATAACTAGTATTGAGAAGGTTCATTCCAAACATTTTAATTGTGGAGGTGTCGAACATCATGACCAACGACCCATGTTTCGTGAATCACCATGTCCAATATCCTTGATCAAGGGGGTTTGAAACACAATTTACATAAACCTAAATGAGTTCACTCTATAAAAATATATTATAAGGTAGTTTCACTTTCCATTTGAGCCTTTATCAAAGCCATTTCATAAAGATGAACCTGACATTGTTCAAGGCGTAGTTTACCTTTATTATCAAAATCCATTTAATATTTCAAACAGACCATGAGAATTCATTCATTCTATTTATGTATGATTCATCACGATAATTCAACTTTTAAAATTATTACTAATAAATAATATGACCATGTATTCATACATTACAAGATACAACTCTTTATAATAGTTTTATCAAGTGTGATGAGTCAAGAATTACATTTAACAAAATGGGCCATTTCATTTATAGGTATGGATCCAACATAACATAATTAATGATAAATAGTAATTTATTTCATAAAAAACATGTCTAATTTATGCATTCCCATTTAACCATTTCATTTTAGAAGATTCATGTTATCACACCTCCAAGGGTGGTTTTAATTCGCAAGATAAGCATAAGGGTCCATGGGAATATAAGTGACACATCGAAGAGGGTGTCCTAATTCAAGGTAAAAAACCAATAAGGATGAAATTAAGTTCATATGGACTAATTAAATTATTTTATTAAGGTGTAATCATTGAATTTTACATTTATCAGGTGCTACACATAAATTCCAACATGCGGCACAATAAAGCATTTTTATAAACACTGAAACATTAATGTGAAAGAAACTAAACCACCCACCTTATACCAATGAAGAATCTCTTGTACACTACTGAACCTTGATTTGAGAAGGTACAAGAGAAATAAAATAAATTGATAAACACCTTGGAAATAGGGAAAATGGTAGTGCATACAAATAGATTTCCATACGGAGAAGAAAACAAATAAGGGAGGTAAGAGGAGTCTTATCTTAGCCTTAAGGATTCTAACACACGGAACAAAATCTAATTTGGGGAAAGAACAAAGTAGAAACTTATAAATAGATAATATGTGGGGGAGGGATTTTGTGTGTGACCTCATGTGAAAATGAGTGAAGAAATGGGGAAAGAACCGTATAATGGTAGAGGAGAAAATGTAAAATCACCCATTTAAAAGGTTGTCATAGTTTGTCCGCATGATTTTCTAAACCATGCGCTTATACCAGTTAAGTGTAACTAATAATGTGGGATATGTAACAACTGTTCCCCACTTAAAGCACAAACCCCCCACCTTAACATGGTTGTTTGGTCCTGGCCCTCCAGGAAACACCAGTTTCCCCGCAGACATACGGTCCCCTCCATGGGGCCCACCCACTTGCCCAAATGGGTCATCTGACTAATGATTGTTCCCATAGAACAACACGTGTTCTTTCCATTGTTATTTGTTCTCAATCACACACACCCTAGGAAACATCCCTTAAGGTCACCCATCCTGATCATTACTCCAGACTCAGTATGATTAACTAGTATGTTCTAATAATGTATGATCTTGAAAATAAATGTGGACCTTATTGACATGAATCATATCATTTATTCATTTAACCTTTAAATATTTGGGGGTGTTACATTTACCCTCCCCCCAAGAGCATAATTTCCTTATTGTGGAAACTAAAACTCATCCCAATTAGTGCACCACACATAAGGTCAGGTTCCTCCTCTAATACCAATTTAACAACTGGGTCCCATTGATAGTACAGACCATCACCTTAACATGGTTGTAAAATCTTCACCCACCAGGTACCTTCAGTTTCCACATAGACACACGGTCCCTTCCCAGGGTCACACACACATTCCTGAACAACTCATCTGACAAATGACTATCCCCAAAGGCCAACACATGTTCTTTCCAGTCTTCTTTTTCCTCACTTGTATATGCTACGGGAGACATCCCAGAATTTGACCCATTAAGATCACTAATCTAGGACAAGAACGCTTAATTTTTGAGTAATAATCAGATACGATCTAAAAATGAATGGTGAAACTTGTTGACATGAGTCGTATAATTTATTCATTTTACCCATTATCATTCTAGGGTGTTACAAGCTAGGCACACAGTTTTCCAAACTATGTGCAGCATATTAACTCCCCCATATAGTTTTCTACAAACATCCCACATACCCATGTGGCCTTATACACATGGTTAAATAAACATTTTGATACCCTATTCACCCCTAAACTAGCCCGTACAGTTCTCCCTAGAGGGCTTTATGGTTACAATAAACCATGTGCCCCTGTCTACTTATCCTAAAAATGAGTTTTTAGATCCCAAAACTTTTAAAACTCATCCAAACTCATGATACATCTCTCAATCCACAAAAATCATCCAAAAGAAATAATTTTTAGTGTTCGAATACTTTTACTAACATTCATAAGATCAGTTAAATATTCATCCTTTTTATGTAATGAATAGTTCATATTCTCTTTAAATTTCAACCTGTTCAAAAAAAGAGATGTTATAGAATAAATAATATCATACATCATAAACATATCATCATGTAATCATGATAATACATCTTACATAAATTGGTAATCCCTCATCCAAATACTCAAACTAGTTTTTCTCATGAGACTTATCGATGCATAAAGGGGTTGTAACTGGCCCCACCCATTACTTAGAATGTCCAATAAAAACATCATATAAAAATGTAAAAACATAATCATCATAAATATTGGTATTGAAAAACTATCATGAAAAATGTTAATAATTTTCTCAATCTATAAACATATTTATATACCATCCATGGTAATATGGTGAATGGTAAAAAAATAGTATATCTCTAGTCAAACTAATCATAAACTATCTAGAGAAATAATAATTATGGTATCCCTACAACATATCCAAAGGATAGAATAATTAAAATACTGTTTTTGTTATTGATGAGTAGAAATACAATAAAACTTTCATTAAAAACATTTTTGAGGAATAAATTTCAATTTGAAAATCTCTTTTTTAAACTAAAATTTTATAAAATATTAGGGAAAATTTTCATTGAAAACAAAATCTTAAACTTGTAAATGAGTCTTGAAAGAAATGATTGGTCATGATAATGGAAAAATTACTTTCATTCCAAGTATGTCAAAAAATATTCCTTTCATATTTTTTCTAAAATGTCAAAAAGTACCTCATTTAGAAAAATGATGGGGAATTATTTTTGAGTTTTTTTAACTAAAACATGGGTCAAAATGAATTTAAATTGCCATTTTATAATATTAAAAAAATGTTTAATTTTTTTTTGAAAACATGAATATTGATGAAAAATGTTTTTTGACCGAATAGATAAATAATGTACATTTTCCAAATATACATATTTTCAACCTATTGAGTACATAAGGTAAGGAAAATTAAATGAAAACATGTGGTTTCAATAAATAACCATAGAATATGAAAATAAAAGATTTTTTTAATGGTATGATCATAATATTTCATCATCATAAACTTAATTATAAAAAATTCTGATAAACAATAATATTGTGACATAAAACCCTTACCGATTTGGTAACATTTGAATCATAAGCCCAATGAAAGAAAAAACCTTATAAGGCTTTGTAAATACCCAAAAATATAGTAAATTGTTAATAATATATTATAACTAAGTCATATATGGTATGATATATATGATTATGGTTCATTAATAGATGTATAAAAAATCAATATTTATTATATAGGAGTCTCAAATACATACGAATAATGTTGAACCTGAAGTAAGGGATTTTTTTCTCACTTTTATTTATGTGATACACATGCCATTTTCACAAATATTTTGTTTTATTTGGTGTATATACTACCCATGAATGTCTTTTTCTATTCTTCTTGAAAAATCCTTGTTAAAATAATTCTTCTAGGTAATAACTACTTCATTTTTCATATTTATTTTGTCTTGGTAGTTTCAATCCTTTTACTTTTATCATTGTTCCATTATATAAATAATTTTAAACATAATATAAATATCATGTATATTCATTATATAAGTATATAGATTAATAAATAAAATATTTTTATTAGAAAATTTATTATATCATTTGTGGAGGCATTATGTCGTACATATGCATTAATAATGTTTTCACTTTTCAGGGGATGGAATGAAATAAAATTTAATAATAATTAATCATTAAAAATAATTATTATATCATATATATATATTTATTTTCATTAAATATATATTTATTACCATCCATGTAAATTAGAAATGAAAAATGAATCACATTGTCTCATGGAGGTGGTAGTCCACACATACACACAAGCAACATTATCGTTTTTCAATGAATTGGAAGGTAAGTATATTGATGTGAAATTATGATTTAATAAGTATAATTAT
Organism: Viscum album; assembly: GCA_963277665.1. NCBI lineage: Eukaryota > Viridiplantae > Streptophyta > Magnoliopsida > Santalales > Viscaceae > Viscum > Viscum album. The sequence goes on along the minus strand of OY728140.1, from coordinate 369,896,325 downwards.
GTCATAAATTTCATATATAAACATTAAAATCATCATTATTACCATACATGAAATATGGTGGTGGAAAATTAATTATATCGCTACATGGATATTATAAGTTGTACGTACACATGAGAGATATTTTCACTTCTAATTTGATGGAAAAGAAGGTGGAAACTTATGGTTTAATAATAATAATAAAATTATATTCTATTTATGATACTGAAGTCATTATTTTATAAAAAATACCATGGACTTACAGGAGGTTGAAGAATAAATAAATTGAAAGTGGTCAGATGAGATGATTACCTCGTCATTGGGAGACAACATTTTTATTCTTTCTTAAGAAACCAAGGGTGGTATTTTGAGAATACAAGAACATAAAAAACTTGGATAAGGTTCTTTATAATATTAATTTTCTTGTATTGGTTTATCTATGTTTGTTAATTTTGTGTAAATAAGTGAAGGAAGGGGTTTCCTTTTATAATTAGGGGAGGGGCACTTTTATAATTTCTTAAAAGATTGAATTATAATAATGTAATTATCAAGGAAAATGATTCAAAAGGGAAATATATTAGATTATAAATTAGTATTATTTTTAATACCATGAACAAATCAAATTTTTAAAGGTTTATGTGGTGTTTTAAACCTGGACTTTTGGTTTAACCCCATAGTTAACCAATTTTAACATTAACCATAGTACCTACATTTTATCCATTAATGGGTTATAAATTTACTTATAAGGTGAATATTGAGTCATAAATGAAAAAATAATGAACTTTAAAACCATATATTATTTAATTTTATTATTTAAATATTTTGTGGTTTTTAAAAAGTTCAAAAAATGGTATTTTGATAAAATATCATTAATGTCAATTTTGGAACTTCTAATTTAATTTGACTTAAAATAAATTAATAAAATTTAATAATTAGAATATAATCCTAAAAAATGAAATTAATATGTCAAATTAATCTATAAAATTTATGTAACTCTACAAATAACTCAAATTTTGTTACCTTTATCATTCTTAAAACCATTTATTTTATTTTTCTTATACTTGAATAAATAATATTTTAGTGTTGCACAAGATTTTAAGTTAATTTTATAATCACTAAAAATTATAAATAAATTCACATCCTGATATATTTTTTTGATTATTCTCAAAATATACTTTTATATTCATTCATAGAATTCTTTTTTCCCCATGTAAACTTATAAGTTATGTTTAAATATAAGAGAGTGACACTTTGTAATGTTCATTTCTTTTAAATATTATATTGGTAATTTTCATGAAAAAGTATCCATTAAAAAATAAATTTAAAGAATAAGGAAATAAGGTTCAATTTCTATTCACCAAATAAGAATTATGATGAAAAACTATGGCCTCATCTCTTAGTTTTAACCAAGATTAACCTGATTTACCCTTTATTAATGTTATAAAATTTACCATGGTTATTATTCAAAAAACCTAAAAAAGTTACTTATTTAACAAATTTGGATTTTATAATTCAAAATATGGAATCAAATTTATTAAATTCAATACCTATAAGTGTTATAAAATGTTTTTAATATAAGTGTATAAAACATGACGAAAATGTTTTTTTAGAAAAATACATTTTAAAGCATAAAACTTGGTTGATTTTTGTCTCATGATTTTAAAATTATAAAATGAATGTTGAAATTTTTTAATAAATAAAGAGTATATTAAATTAAGTAAAATAATTCATCAATAGTGATCAATTTATTTTATAAAGATATTAAAACATTGTGTGTATAAAAACAGTTTTTTTCAGAAAAATGCCTATTTTGGTATAAAAAAATTTATACCAAATTCAAACATATAATTGATTATAATGAACACAATTGGATTTTTAAAAATATAATAGAACTAATTTTTCATCTATTACATTTTGAAATAAAATTTAACTTTGTAAATTATATAATAAAAAATATAGTTTTCATTAAGATACGGTTTTTCTCTGTTCATTGGAAAATCAATATTTTCAAAAAAATCAAAAAAACTAACCCTAAGATAATTTTAAATTAATTATTTAAAAAATTATATCATTTTTATTAAATAAAATTTATATATTTAATGGAAATTAATTATAATATTATCTCATAAAAAAGCAATTAAAATCATTTTTGTGCAATTTGTTTTTCTGAATCATAAAATAACATTGCGGAAAATTGAGTACATATTTACTGAGGATTAATAAATGAGTTTTTATTGATTAATACATACATATATATATATATATATATTTCATAATTTTATCAATCCTATTAATACCTTTCAATTCAATAACTAGGTTATAATTATCACATTTAAATTATAATATTTCATGGTCTGTTTAATATCGATGTTGCATATTGTATACACTATCAAAAATAGTTCTATTTTAAAATATCAATGTATTACACAAATATAATATATACATATATATTTTATATCTATTATGGTAATCAATTAAATTTAGAGGTATAAGAATGAATTATACCATTCATGGAGATGATAGGTCATACCTACACATAAACGTTTGTTTTTTTACTTTACGATGGATGGAATGAAAGAATGAAAAATAACTATTCACCTTTTTAAAAACATTATTACATCGTATATATCTTATATATTTATTAAATCATTCAATTTTTACTATTCATGTGAATTATAAACAAAAATGAATCACATCACTTTGTGGAGGTGGTAGTCCACACGTATGCACGAGCGATATTGTCATTTTTCAATCGATGAAAAGGGGGTGGAAATCATAGTTTCATAATAACAATACCATTTATGTATATTTGGGATACTAATGGTTTTATTTTATGGTAAATATGAAAAAATTTAATGATGTAAAATAATAATTAAAAATGAATTTATTAGTAAAAGATATTACCTCTTCATTAAAATAACCCATTTAGATCTTCTCTTAAGGACCCTATGGTAGGTATTTAGGGATGGCCTACACCTCTATGATTTTTGTAGATATTTTTATATTATCAATTGGTAGGTATTATTTGATATAAGTTGTTCAAAGTGGTTTTAAAAATAGAGGGAAGGGGTTCCCTTTTATAAGGGTGGGAAAGACACACATGGAAATAAAAAAACGATTAAAATATAAATAAGTCGTTCTCAAGAAAAATGATTAAAAATGGAGATATATTCATATATAAGGTAGGATATGGTTGGAATATCCTCAAAAAATAATATTTTTACCTGTTTATGTGGTATTTTAAACCTTATCTTTAGGTTTAAGCCCTAGTAAACCTATTTTAACTTTAATTGTGGTAATGAATTTTTCACTATTGAAGGGTTATAATTTTACTTATAATGTGAAAACAAACTCATAAATAGAAAATAGATGATATCTTAGACCATATCGTATAACCTTTACCTATTTTATCATTTTTAAATAGTTAAATAAAATATTGTTTTCATAAAATACCATTATTTTCATTTTTAAAACTATTCAATTAATTTGACATTAAATACTCAAGACAATGATGAAATTTTTATATAACTCTTTAATTCATCAATAATATGTTATAATAAAATATAAAATTCTAGTAACACTATAACTCACTCAAATTATATTATTTTAATATTTTTAAAATCATTTATTTTATTTTTATATTAATTAAGGAAATATTGTGTCATTATTGCGTAAACATTTAAGGTAATTTTATAATTACCAAAATTTAGAAATAAATATAAATTATTAAAATAATTTCATTATGCTGAAAATTAAAATTAATATCCATTTTCAACTTTTTTTCCCTGATGTTAATACATAGGCAATATTTGAATGTAAGAGAGAGACATTTTTTATATTTCCTTAATTTAAATATTATATAGATGATTTTCATGGACATGTGTCCCTTAGATAACTAAATTTCAAGACTAAGGTGAAAAATTTCAAATTAGTTTCATATAATATGAATTAATTTTAAAAAATTTTACCATAACACTTAGTTTTAACCTAGGTTAACTCGATTTACCCATTATTGAGGTGATAAATTTTCCAATGGTTGCTATACATAATATCAAAAAAATAAAAGGGGAATATTTATGAAAATTATATATCCAAATTCTTAATATGGATTCTATTTTTTAAGATTAAGTTTTTCTAAGTGAAATAAATTTATATTAAAATAAGTGTGCAAAACTTGATGAAACCAACATTTAGAAAACTACAGTTTTTAACCATAAAACCAGATTTTTTCATACATCAAGACTACAAAAAATATTATATGAATGATAACAAAAATTATTGAATATATAATATATAAATTTCATTAAAATCATTCACTACTAGTGAATAATTTAATTTATTAAGATAAAAACACAATGTGCGAATAAGAATAGTTTTTTCAAAAACATTTCTTTTGCCTTCAAATGTTATTTATTTTAATTTATTACCAATTGATAACCAATTAATTAATTTTATGCATGTGAACTTAGAAAATTTCATAATTTAGTTGTGTTGATTTATACCTTCTAATTTTAACATCAAGGTTATAATGGACACATAATGTTTTAGTAGTTTATCACGATTCTTTAAAACATGATATTGTGTGTAATGAAAGTTATAGCAAAAATTAAATTTGTTTGAAAATAAATATATCAAAAATTAAAATGTTGTTACACTAATTCCATCCTAATAAGGATTAAGGTATAATCCAAAGGTTGTCTATCAGAGAAGATATAATCATCTTACTTGATGCTTTCAAAGATTATTTATTCTTCTTCTTCCTATAAGTATTTTTTATACATTATAATATAATGAATTAAGTTTCAAAACTATACTGTTATGTTATTATGATTATTTAAAAACTATTTTTCACCTCCTTTATAATCTATTGAAAATGAAATCATTGCTTGCCTGTACATATGACCTATCATGTCAACATAGTGGTGTGATTTTTTTATCAATACTTTACTTGGATGGTTATGAAGGTGTAAATAATGAATATATATATATATATGATATTTATAACATATTTATTAATTTTAATATATAATTTATATTCTTCCCTCTTACCCTTTTATCTTTTTGAAAATAAAAATGTTTAACATGCGTACGTGTGGACTACCCCCCTGCTTGAAGCAATGTGATTCTTTTTTCTATTACCACTCTACTTAGATGATTTTAAAAATTATATATAATGAATAAATATTATATTCATGAAATTATTTTCATTATGAGTTTTATGGAAAAATTACATAACACCATTATCCACAAATAACATGCCAATGTAATTTTGGATAAGTTAATAGAAAACATTAAATAAATGATGTAATAAATAACTATTCAGTGAATGGATTTCATATTATTATAAAATAAAAATAAGAAAAGGAATATATATGAAAAGGTTTATTAATCAGGTTTTAAATAAATTTAAAATCATTGTACATGAGGATCAAACCCATATTATTTAGTGGAGACCCAAGGTACGAGATTTTTCTTACAGTCTCATTTTCATTCGGAATTGTTTATATTCATATATACTTTGAAAATTTTGTATCATACTAACCTGTTATACCTCATCTATTTTATTATCCCCTTTTTATTTTTTTTACATGTTTATATTCCATTTATTCTCTTTCTGGATTAGGAATAAATAAGTAAGACACATGTATGGTACATTCTTTTAAAAATAATATTTTAATGTCTTCATTTCAACACATTTTATTCCCTATAGATTCTATTTTAAATATTTAATAAATATCATTAAATATTATTTAATGGTTTAAATTTTCCTTTACAATTATTTTTTGACATTATTTGTAAAGGATTAAAAAGGAAAACATTTCAACATTGTCGGTAAGGGTTATTTTAAATTTTTTTTAAAAATTTAAAATAATGTTTTAATGTATACATATTTTCCTACCTTTCCCATAATCATAGATGTTATTTATTATCAATAATCTATTAAAAATTTCCATTTTTTTCTTAAAATAAAATATTTTTCTTAAAATTTGGTGAATTTTTAGTTTTTAATGATACCAAAGGAAAAAAGGTATTATTTTGTTAAAGGAATGAAGATAATTTTGAAAGTGATTTATATTTAATTATTACAGAGAGTTAAAAGAAATTAATTTTTTTAAAATGTTTATTCCAATTTTTTTATATTCCCAGAATTTGTTTTACTACCAAACCTTCCCTTCAGATTGTAGTGTCCCGTGTTATCAGACTAGGTTGGAATTTCTAAATTAATCCGAACTCATCAATTGATGGATGAGTAATTTTGAGTTCTTGGAATCTGAGTGAGGTTCTAAATGTTTCATCATCTTGAAATGGTATTTTCATATGAGGTTTAAGCTTCATTTTATGTCCTAGGGGTTCAGGTGAACTCTAGGGGGAAGACCGAGGGGACAGGGTGCTAAAAACAGTTATTGTAGGATTTACAAGGTTTGTAAATTAATTACACGACATGTAATAAAATTATTTTCATAAATTTTCTAGCCTGACTAGTGGAACCAAAAAAATTAAATTCCATGTAATTTATTTGCACGCCGTGAAATTTCCCAAGGAATTTTTTTAAAAAAAGGGTCAAGGGCTTAATTTTGGACAAAACCCCCCTCCACCTTTAACACAAAGTAGGGAAGTACACAGGAGAGATCCTCCCAAACATAAGGATCCATGTATCTCCTCTATCTGGTGTCTATTTAGACTGCTATTTATCACATTGGATGACCCTTTGTAAGTTCTCAATTTTTTTTCCGTCCCTTCTCCATTTATCTTCTCATATCTTGTGCTATTTTGGTGCGAAATTATTTTCCATATTTTTAGGGTGTTTGTCCACTAATTTAGTTTCTCTTGAAATGGAAAAAATAAATCTTCAATATTTGATGAGTGAATAATTCATGTTATAATGTATTTGGTTTATATATTTTCTTTCAATTTTAATGGATTTATTAAATAGTCATGTTGTGCTACGCATTGGACAAACCTGATGTTAATTCTAAATAATATTTTTCCTTAAATTAAAATCCATAGACTGGTTTTTTATGTATATTAGAATCCTCTATATATAGTTGGAGTTATTAACTCAACCCTAACCACCCCTTGGGTGGGTTTTATTAATTTTTCATTTTTATTTATCATGTCTTCCTTCTGTCCAAACCCCCTTATGGGTTAGAATTTAAATTCCTTGTATTGAATCGATTGTGTATGCCTTAAAGTACGTCTATAGTGATTTTAATTATTTCTTTTGAAATGTTATTCTTTAATTTGTTAAAAGTAATTTTTTATATAAATACCATGTTTTCTAATAAAACCCCTCTTTGAGATGTGTTGTTTTCTAATATAAAAATAATTGATTAATGGGTTATTTATTGTGTACAGATTACATTTATTTTGTGTTTGATGTAATGTGTTAATATGGACCTAATTCAGTGACCTATAAACATGGTTTGGATTATTTATGAACATTGATTTTTCCTCATTAAATTAAATAATTAATTAATTATGAATACCGTAAGCAATACTCATGTTTTCGTCCACTAAATGCCAATGATGATATCATCATGATTATGATCAGCTTCATTGATTGAATGTGTATATGATGGGATTGATACTATTATGCCAGGATATGCTCACTATGCATTTTTATTACCCCAGTATGAGGAATATCGGTTCCCTAGGGGAGGCACCTTGCACTGGCTCAATGGATATATGGTTTCAACAGGCTATGAGGGGGACTTGGTCCCCTAAGTGTGATATTATGTACGAGCTCAGAGGTTGTTGTATCACATTAAGTCTGGAGTGATACTTGTGAGTCCATTTACAGATCGCTTGGGAACGAATCTTATGGATGGGATCAGTTATGAAACTCATGGTGTGATACATGGGTTCCTTATTAATGTTCTCCTTAGATGGTATCAGGATGATGCTTATTAAATTTTGGAAATTACTTTTATAGTAAAGGCTGATGATATATAATTTTTATTCAAGGGATGCATCTGCCAAGACAAATCACATTATTAGGTTCATTTTAACTCATGATACTTGTTTTATGATTTTTTTTCATCCCTTTTCCCAAATCTCATTTTTCTTGGTTTCCTATGGTTCAGACATTTCCAGCTTAGTTTGAAGCAGGTGTGGTGGGTTCGGGCATCCATTATGAACCTGATCCCGACATGGTTATTTATTTATCTCACATTGATACTTTACTTTTTTTATATATACATGAACACACATTATTTTACATATAAGAATTGTATTAGGGCTTATACACCATTGGGGTGGACTATTGAGTATATCTCACACCCTATTTAGGCCTCCATTGAACTGGGGTAACCAAATAGACATCATGGTTATAAGACCAGATTTTATAAATTGTGTTGTCGGGATTATAACTGGGAGTTAGGATCACAAGACTGAGCCTGTACTCAGTATTCTCGTGGAGATCTCCTTGGGCGATTTTTTTTATATCTTTTTTTTATTATACTATAATACCCTACTATATATTTCTCTTCTATATTTTTTAGCATCATCTGACATGCACGCATAGTTTTATAGTCGGAGTTATTCAATTTTATTTAGTTATTATATTTATATTCTATTGCATTTAATTTATTTATACTTCTTACGTTATCTATATATTTACACCTTATTATATTATTGTTCTAATCTAATCACGAGGGTATATTCTCCCCACCATACCACCATTAGACCCTTGATGCTAATCGGTAGCCTCTGGAATACAGGGAGGATCTATTGAGACCATGTGGTGACTAGTTTGGCTATGGTTTAGTTGTCCATCGGGTTGGGATGTTACAAATTGGTATCAAATCTTCTTTTCCTTTGTCTTACTATTTTGGTATTGGTAGACAGGAGACTAGGAATATGTCAATGCTTAGTAAATAGTCATTCTTGGTAGTGATCAATCTACACACACAAAAATGTCCAAGTGGCTTAGGATGGGATTATTGTTCATTTTTTTATTATTATAGATTATTATGACTAAACCTTGAATATCTAGTGTACTTTCAATTATTTACCAATTTATTTAATTTTACCCTTGGCTTGATACAAAAATCATGAATCATTACAAGCATCATTATGGGCACATAAGGATTCACATTCCATACCTAAATCATTCCATTAATATTTAATTATTAGGGTATCAAACTTTTTGATATGCTTTGTGTGTTATTTTCCTTCCTGTTAAATACCATGTTAGGTATTTTTTAACATATTTAGTTTAATATTTTCTAGTGTTATTCTCTGTATTCTTGTTAATATATATTATTGGGTGATTTATTTGGAATGGTTTTCTTTATAACTAGTTTCTATGATTTTAGTGTTACGATTAGTATGTCTAACATCTTACCATGTTTGGGTAATTAATTAGTGGGAATTGTTTATATTCCATTATTCTATTATTATTCCATGTTGATTTTTTTTCTTTAGTTCTTATTCACCATGTTTATTTTTTTTACTGATTTAGATCACATTCCTTGATAAAATTGTATTGAAAATGTGGTTCAAATAAAATGAAATTATAAATATAAGTGGTCTTTTCTAAAATAGATTGATGGTGACATTCTATTTGAAAAATCAATCATGAAATGTTTGAGCTAGAAACCATTAGTTTCATAGGATGAAACATATTGGGTCTGATTACATGGGAACCAATGTTCATTTTAAAAATTCTATGGACACTTTATAAATTAGTAACTTGAAACCCATGTAATTGAACCATTGAATATAAATTTAAAATACATTGAACTGTTGTAAATATAAATGTTGTTAAATTTTGACTTAAATAATTTTTTTTCCTTTATAAGGGTTTTAGATCTATTAATTTGGCATGATGACCCTTGTGAAAACATCCTTAAATGAAAAATTATACCCATGTAGGTTTGGTGGGGCATGTTGTTTTTGAGATATATTTTACTTGACCAACGCAGGTCGGTCATGGTCCTTTGTGCTAATGAGATAAACCCATTAATGGTGTTTTATGTTTTGATATAACATGATTGGAGGGACCATAGTAGGTCCCCTTTTTTTAAATCACCTAGTTCTTAACCCCATGGGGGTATACTTAGGCTATATAGTAGTGGTCATTTAAAGTGTCTACAGCCTCCTATATGGGATCCCATATAGACGTATGGGGAATATTAATTGATCATTTCCCTCTTTAATTAATAAGATACCATTTAACTTCTCTTTATATCTACTTATATGAGGTGTTAGTTAATTAAAATTCCAATTACAACCTAAAGTGTTTTTTCCACTATAGATTCAAATTGAAATTTTCTTTAACTATGACTATTGAGAAAGATTATAAATAAATTAATGATGTTCAAAATGGGTTTTATGTAATAAATTTCATAATTATGATAGGATGTCAATTAAATAATTAAATTTTAAAAGGAAGCATAATATAACTATCCTTTTTTCCATTGTGGACTTCACTAAATAAAGTACCAGATGATTTTTCCGTATGACTGGAATTATTATTTTTTTAAAACCAAACCTTGTAATGTTTACATAATTAAATGAGATTTAGTTTAATTAATTAAAATGAATCCTTAACAGGAGTTCTTAGTCTAACCCTCATGTAAAGGTTGTTTAATCCTTTTCTAAATGTTTCCTTTAGTATCTTCCTTGAAATATGAATATGAGTGTTACCGTATGCCCTTTTTCTCTTGATTGATCCTTTATGGTAGGCCCTTAATCCTAGTAAACTTTTCTAGAATAATTTCTTAGTAGTATAGATGTTTTATTCTTTAGTAAGGGGGTATCTCATTGTAGGTTGTTCCCTATGATCTTTAAATACCTTAATAGTTACTTTTGAGAATTTTTGGTGTGAGGTTTCATTTGGGTCTTGTTTTCCTTTATAGGACTCTTAGCTTTTAAAAGGACACCCTTATCTTTATGGGTTGTCAGTCGGTGTTTTGATCCTTTTTATAGGCATGGGAAATGTGTAATTCTGGGTTTCAGTGAGATAGACATTCCAAGATAATAGTTAACTTCTTAGTATGTCATGTGACCCTTTTTCCCTCTTCTTCAGTGATTGATGATTGGGAAGGTATTCATCATGTTTTGTAGTTGTATAGAATAGTAAAACTTTGGGATAACTCTTTTTAGGAAATAAGATACCTGAATGCATAGGGATGATATGCCTATAGATAGTATCAAATGATGTGTTTTTTTCTTGTGAGACTATGGGATAGTATACATTGATACACATGGTACAATTGAGTTGATAAATTGTGAAATGAACTATTTGGTTCGCTGGAAATTGTTTAAACCTTGAGTTTTAGAGCTTCAATCACAGGTCATCTCTAGGGTAGAGTGTTATGGTTGTTAAGGAATCAAACTTTTCCCCATGATTGGGATGATTTTTCAAAGAGTAATAGTTGTTCTGACACGCTAGACAGTTGGTTTGGATTTAATGCCTACTGCCATGATTTATGTGAGTGCGACTTAGAGGAGTTTCACTCATGAGTATGAGGTAAATCTATAATGTATTATTGTAAGTGTCTAGTATATATTTCCTTATAGTTTAATTTCTTTTAAGTACATGTTTTCCACCTTTATGGACCACAGTTAGTGGTCGATGGAGTGTGTTCCATGGGATGAATTCCATTTTTATAAAATTTGAGGATAAGGACACTCCTAAATTGGGAAGTGTCGAGTCAATTGTAGTAAGAGTGTCTCCTTCCGATTAGAAGGAACAAGCCTAAGGTGGTCCATCTGGAAATAGTTATTTCTACTTTTGAATGGCCAAGGTGGTAGTAAGTTGGGACTGTGTTGGTGCTTTCTAGGAAGCACGATGGTGGAAGGGTTAGCCATTGAGAAACCATAGTAAACACTTTTTTCCAGGGATGAACTTCGGTGGTTGAGATTGAGTGGCCATGGGATCCCTCGGGTGATGAATGTATCATGGTCAGTTTGGTGATGTGTCGGTAAGGGCAGCCTATACTTTTATAGAATAAGTCAACCATTAGTGGTTTAACTATTCCTCCCATTAATGGTTGGGTTAGAAGAATATCGATCACACTTTTTGATGAAGTAGAAGTGTCTCAAATCCATTTTGGTAAATATTATTATCCTATTAGTGTACTCTCCACAAAGTGGTGATCATTTCCCTTAAATTGACATCATCTAGGTACACTAAGAGAGATTCATTTGTAGGTCACAGTAAATTTACAATCTATTAGTCTTGATAGGTATAATTCTTCCGAGTTATACCCCAGAAGCCTGGTTTCAGTCAAGGCATGGTTAGTTCATAGTGACAGTTGGGATTCTATGAAGGGACTACTTGGATGGACTCATGGACACCATTTTTTCTTTTTCATCATTATAGCCATGTGGATGTGAGTTTGGGATCATTCTGTATTATTTATGAGTGGATGTTCAGGTATGCACTGATGTCTCACTAGTGAACACCAGAGTATCTAATACCATGGATAATCTCCTTGGTTCCCCAATAATGAGTCCAATGTTACCCAAATTTTTAGTTAGGCTTAGATATAACGTTTTAGACATAATTATATAATGATTTGGATTGGTTTTACATCTATTCCCATGTTCTTTTATGGTAATATGAATAGATGTTTTCTTAGATACATCACTAAAATATGATTACAAACTTTGGTGTGTGTTATCAAATTAAAAATGAGGTTCCTTAGGAGAAGGATTTGTGTTTTATGTTCTTTTATGCCGACAATATAAGTGAAGTGTTTTGATAATAGTTTTCTAAAAGTGGCTCAACTTGTTTTCCCTTTTTGTCATTGCATGTGGTTGGTGGGGAACCGCTTATAGGACATCATGGTGATGAGATGAGTGAAATTATAGTTGGTATATAATCTTTATAAAAATCTATCTCAATTATTAATATGAGGTTTTTTGGGATATAAAAAATCATTTTCATTGAGAGACATTTCTTGAGCTTTTTTAGAATTCTACAGGGATGTTTTAATAGGAAATTTCAATGGTGGAAGTACCATAGCTTGAGATATGATGTTCAAGATGGAACTAGTGGTGGGTAGTACCATGGGTTTGTTGTTTTAAAGATACAATGTTGTGGTCATGTATCTAGAATTAAAATATTTGGTAAGTGCCATTTTAGTGTTTGGCCTTTGAATTCCAGTATTGACGGGAGTTTCCAAGACTTCTATACCATATTCCTAAAGGGATTATTGGCAGTGTCTTGGGTGTTTGAAAAGGAAACACATACATTTATATGAACCCTAAAAACCCTCATATATTTTTTGATTGTTTTTATTCTTCACCAAGGCTTCTAAGGGATGATAATTTTTAAGGTGATGAAATTGTAGCATCCTATGTTTTTCAGACCAGGTTGAAATTTCTAAAGGAATTTGAACTCATCATTTGATGGATGGGTCATTTTGAGTGTTGGGAATCCAAGAGAGGTTATAAAGTTTTCAAAATCCTTAAATATTATTTTCGGATGAGGTTCAAGATTTATTGTATGTCATGGGGGTTAGTCGAAACACCAAGGGGAAGAATGAGTGGACATGCTATTGAAAATAGTTATTATATGATTTAAAAAATGTGTAATAAAAATCTTTTTTTCAGTATTCTAGGATGAACAGTGAAACACCTAAAATTTCATGTCATTTAATTGATTTACACTTCATGTAATTTCCTAGGGGATTTATTTAAAAAAATGGACAGGGGCTTCATTTTGGAGAGAACCCCATCCCCCTTCGACGTATAAGAGGGAGGTGCAAGGGAGAGATCCTCAATCACCTAGGGATACATGGATCTCTACCATATGGTGTCTGTTTCAAATTCCATCTATCATTTTGGATATCCCCAATAACCTCTCAACTCAACTTCTTTCCCATCTCCATTTATCTTCTCATCACTTGTGTTATTTGGGTGCGAGTGAATTTACCCTATTTTTAGGGTGTTTCTCTATTTATTTGATTTCTCTCAAAAAAAAACCCAAATAAAGCCTCAATATTGTATGGTTAAGGTATACTTGGTACATATTAGGTATTTTATACCTTTTCCCTTAAGTTTCATCATTATATAAATTAGCCTCATGTGTGCTATGTTTCAGACTTACCCAACATCACTTCTAAATGATCATTTTCCTTAAATTAAAATGCATAGACCATTTTGTTATGTATCTTAGAGTCCTCCATATATGGTTGGAGATTATGAAATCATCCCAAAAAACCCCTTATGAAGGTTCTATAAATTTTTCTTGATTATTTATCATGTATGCCTTCTATCCAGACCACCCTTGGGGTTAGAGTTTAAATACCTTATGTTGAATGGGTAACTTATTTCATAAATCACTTATGAGGTGCTTTTAATTAATTCTTTTGAAATGTGATTCTTAAATTTTATTAGTAAAATTATTTTATATAATTATCAGTTTTTTCTAATAAAACCCCTCTTTGAGGTGCATTGTCTTATAATCTAAAAAGAAGTGTTGAAGGGGTTATTTGTCGTGCATGGATTTATTTTATTTTTTGTTTGAATAGATTTGTTGGTGTGGACCGAATTCATTAAGCAATCCAGATGGATTGAAATGTTTATAAGCATGGATTTTTCCTAATTAAATTAAATTAAATAATGAATTATGAACATAGTGATTGATACTCATGTTTCCTTCTATAGAACTCCAATGATGGGCTCAACATGTATATAATCATCTTCACTGATGGATTTTGTATATGTAGAGGGTTATATTGGTATGTCAGAATGGGATCACCATGCATTTTCCTTACCTCCTCGTGAGCGATATCAGTTCCCTTTGGGACACACCTTGGTTAGGCTCGATGGATAGATGCTTTCACTATAAAATGAGTGAGATTTAGTCTCTTATGTGAGACACCAAGTATAGGATCATAGGTTATTGCCACAAATTAGGTCGGGAGTGATACTTGAAAATCCATTCATGGATCACATTAGATAGACTATAATGGAAGTCAGTAGTTATGGCACACTTGGTGTGATACATGGGTTCATTATTAAAGTTCTCCTTGGACGGGCCTAGGATGTTTCTTTTTAAAATTTGGTAATTACAATAACAGTAAAGGATGATGATGCATAATTGTTATTAAAGGGACACATATGCTACGGAAAATCACATATTTGGATCCAGTCTATCTCATGATACCTATTTTATGATGATTTGTTATAACATTTACCATATCTCATTTTTGTAGGTTTTCTATGGTTCAAACATTTTTGGCTTAGTCTGAAGAAGGTAGGGTCGGGCCAAGTGTCCTTGAGGAACATGAGCCCGACATGGTTATTTATTTATCTTGCATTGATACTTTATTTTTTATATATATACTTGCACACTGCTAATTTTATATGAATGAACTACATTATTCTTTAGAAATCATTCGTGATTACCTACTATGCATATCTCATATCTTGTTCGGGCCTACATTGCACTAGAGTACCCGAACAGACATCATGCATGCAAGGCCTGGTTCTCTAGATTCTGTTTTTGCCCTTATAGTTGGGATTTAGGAACATAGGAAAAAGCTAATACTAAGGATGCTCATGGATACCACCCTCTGGTATTTTCTTCTATCTTTTAATTATTTGTTGTATTGTACTATATTCCCATACAATATATTTCCATGTATGATTTTTTAGAATCATATAGACAAGATTTCATAGTTTTATAATTGTAATTGGCCACTATTATTTTATTTTTATATTTTTGTTATGATACTTTTCATTTATTAATAATACATATATTGTCTAGATATTTACACTTGATTATATCATTTTTCTACTCTGATCACAGGGGTATAGTCTCCCCACCGTACCACCATTAGACCCTTGATGCTAGTCAACATCCAATAGTGTATGGGGAGGAATTCTTGAGATAATGCAGGGATGGATCCATCTACCAGTTTAGTGGTCAATCAGTTCGGGATGTTACCCATATGAGTTTGTGGTATTCTTTAATACATCATTGATTCATGGTTTTGTTTTCATTAAATTCTTCATGGACACATTTTTTATCATGATCCATCATTTCATTAGACAAAATTTACACCTCTATGTCCATATTTTAAGTATCTTGTATTTAAATATAATCATTTATACCACTTTGATGTTATGTTAATAGTATATCACTTCTATATAAGGTTTCTATTTAAGTATTTTTTTAGAAGTTTTTTTTTGTTGACTAGGGAAATATTTATTATTCTTGATTCAATATTGATAAATGTATTTACAAGGAATTTTGAGAATGAATTGTATTGAGAATTCAATTTATGACAAATGTATAGGATGTAAAATTATTCCTAAGGTATTGGTTATAGACAACCCCTTGATGCATCAATAGGTATCATGAGACAAAATAATATAAAATCTATAATATATGGTTATCTGGTTTACAACTACCAATTTATTAAAAATGATTCTTTGGTTGAGGCCTTGATAGTAATATTCTTAATAAAATGGTCATGGCCTTTATAGAAATCTCATGAATGTCAAGATTTATGCATTTCCTTTTTTGAGAATCTAATTCCCATTATACATGTGATTATTATGTTGATATAATCCATGGATGTTAATTAAACTAAATTTTTTTATTGAATGGAATGTATTTTGATTATCCACTCTTTCATATTGATTATTCCTTATTTACTCATGATATCATTCATTGTACATAACCCTTACAAAGAATCTGATATCACCATTTGTTTTTCTTTTCCCAAAAATATGAAGAAGGATGTTTTGAATGATGTTAGGGATGAAAGAATGTTTTTTATGATATATTTTTATATTTCCAATGTAATATGGGAATCAATAATGTATTTAGTTTTCCAAGACTTATAAACTAATTCATCTTTCATGGTTCTATCTCTTGTATCATGTGCCATTGTAATAAAGTAAACACTAGATCTAAGTTACTGGAGTTGGGGTTGTTAAAGTTGGTATCAAAGGAAGTCTAGTAGGAACCTTGGAACTTTATTTTAAATGAACATATCTAACATTAGAATTGGGATAATCCATTAGGATATTTACGAACATTTACTATTATAGTGATTTTAATTTTATAAATCAATATTCATGATGATCATGAGTTAACCCATTGTGTGAAATTTTTATAGATAGAACATAGTGGTAATAATGGAATCAACTCCCATATTCTATGTAGGGATTTCCGTACTGATCAAGATGGCATAGCTGGTGTTAGAATTCAACAGATTATTTCCATATTAGAGAAACCGAAACATGTAATAATGAATTAACATCCCTTTATGGATCAACCTATTGTTCCACAACACGATTTACTTATATTGGATCACTTCATATTAAAAAAAGGACTTTATATTTTGTTGGTAATACTAATATATTGTTAAATGAAAAATGTATTAAGTCCCTCAAAATGATATTGTTGTCCTTGTGATGTAAATAAAGGTAAAAGGTTATTTATAAGTCTATTTTATGAAGAGAGATGTTGATTTATATTGGTCATTAATCTATAACATAAATGAGGTTAATCAATTAAAAAGTAAATAATAGAGAACTTTTAAATTGGTATTTTTTGAGAAATAATTCTTATTGAGAATTGAACTGAAATAGAGAAAAATTTTCTTACATGAAATTAGAGGGAATAATCAATTATTTCATAGTATGACAATAACATTACAAAATTATCTAAGAAGAATATGGACAACATAAGTAATTTGAAAATCAACATTTCCTATTTAATTTATGGGATTAAGATAATTATTTAAAGGGAAATAATTTCTAGAATATTTTCACCATCTAATAATAATTTATCAAGTACAGTTAAGATAGAAAAATAATTTTCTAGTTCTTATATATTTAATAAAAATCAATAAATTAAGATTTTTTGTGAGAGCCATGAAAAAAAAGAAATGTTTCAAATAAGAAGAAATGGAAGATGGGATTTCCAATACGTGATAATTATGAAAGGAATATGTAGTTACTTTCTTTATAGGAACCAGAGTCTATTTAAAGTTTGAGGAAGGTGTTTCAACGGCTCATGAATGCAAGGGAAATAAATAAAACACTATTATCTAGTGTTTTATATTTAAATATATGGGGTATTATTCAAACCAATGTACTAAGAGTGAATTGAATTTGACTCAAAAAAGTATAAGTTATAATGGCTAAGGTTTTGTGATCACTAAAACTAGGGTGGAATTTACTTAATATGTGGTAGTAGGTACTTTAATCATAAATTTAAATTTATCTATTGTTCTATTTGATTCAATATCTTTACACTCTTTATATCATCCATTTTTCCCAAGAAAATTAGATATTTACCAAGATCATTAAGATGGTAGATGGAAATTATGACTCCGAGGGAAAATTATTTTTCAATGAGGATGTTTTATAAAATTTAAATTATGTAAAATAGAAATATCTTATTAAAAATATTGATTATGATACCTACAGTTGACTTTCATATAATCTTTTTCATGTTTTGGATTTCAAATTATAGTGTGAAAAATTATTACCAATAGAAGTGGATTAATATTTTTATGGATATGTGTAATCCCTTTTATTCATAAGGGGGACTACATCAGATGAATCATTTCTATATCCATCTCTAGTATCTCTACATATATAAATACTTAGAGGTGAAGAGATGGCATAACCTATGTATGGTAAAGGTATCTTTAAAATAGAGGATGTGCCTACTATGCACGAATACTTTGATGTGTTCCGAAATGAACTTTATAGACATCCACATGACCATGAAGTTGATTTTTCTATTGATCTCATTCCTAATGAAAAACCTATATGTATGACTCCTTATAGGTTGGTTATGGTAAAATTTGTGTCACTAAATAAATAACTACAAGAGTTGTTTGACAAGGGATTTATACACCCTAGTGTTTTACCATGGAGAGCCCATGTTCTTTTTGTAAAGAATAAATATGGATCTATAAGGTTCTATATCAATTACTGGGGAATCAATGTCATTACTATAAAGATCGAGTATCATATTATCGACATTTTTTACTTGATTTTATTAACTTAAATGAGCTCAATATCTTAAAAATATTGAAATTCATTACGAGTATGATAAATTGTTTATAAATAAGTAAGATATTCAAAATATGATATTTGGTATGGGTTATAGATATTATGAATTTATTTTAGTTCCCTTTGTATTTAATAATACAACCTTAATTTTTATGAATTTGATGAATAGAGTATTCATGTATTATCTTGAAAATTTATTTTTGGTATGTATTGATTATATATCTATATACTATAAATGTTATAATGATCATAATAGTTATTTTTGAATAATTATTAAGACTCTTAGGGAAAATTATTTATATGTAGAAAAATATAAAATGAGTATTATGGATTTGGAATGTTTATTTTTTGGCTATATTATCACTTAATATGGCACAACATTATATCCTTTAATGAAAAAGGTAGTGTTGTAATTTCCAACACCAATGAATATAATTGAGGTATGTAGCTCCCTTGGATTAGAAGGTTACTATCGATGATTTTTTTAAATTTTTTATCAATTAGCTAACCCATTAACCAAGTTTACATGTAAATAGGTTAAGTTCATATGGTCAAAATAATGTAAATAATCTTTTGAAGAGTTAATGAATATATTGTTTAATGTACCGATATTGAACCTACCATCAGTATAGAATGGATTTGAGATATATAGTAATGTATTAAAGAAGGGACTTGGATGTGACCTTATGTAGAACAATGCAGTTATTTCTTATGTATCAAGGTAATTAAGGATTCATGAAATTAATTATCTAACCCATGATAATGAGTTAGAAACTATTTTCTTTTCATTGAATATCTTGAGGAATTACCTTTGTGTTGAAAAATGATAAATATAAATATATTGAAAAATATTTCAAAACATATTATCACAGAAATAGATTAATATAAGTCCAAGGAAATGTATAGAACTACTCAAGGATTCTGATTAATCAATACACTACCACCCTAGGAAAGAAAAATAATGTGTTTGATTCATTGTTTACTAAACATCATATATCATTGACAAAAATGAGGATTGAGAAAGATACTATGGTAATAGATTTAGTAAAAATAGATATAGAAATCATTATGTAATGAAAAACATCACTTAAATTCAAAATCATTTCTAAACCATCATTTTTGAAGAAAGTAAAATGTTCACATCTTAATTAAAAGAATTTTGAAAAGAAAATCAATTTCATGAATGATGGGAAGTTGGTAGACATAAAATATGAAGTTGGAATATTAAAATTTGGAAAGAGGTTATGTGCTTCATCTATTCCTGGTATAAAATATGAATTAATATATAAATCTCATAACTCATATTTCACTATAAATCTTGGTATCACTAAAATTTAATGAGATTTTAATGAAAATTTTTGGTCGGATAATATAAAATGGGAAATTTAAATCTATATATCAATATGCATGGTTTTTTCACAAGTAAAGTCTTAGAGACAATATCTTAATAGATTCATGAAACCTATACATTTTTCTTGTGGAAATGGGATGATATTATGACAGAATTTATCACTAAATTTTAAAAAAATAGAAATAATGATTCCATATAGGTTATTATTGATAACTTTGACAAGTTCCCACATTTACTCACAATAAGGGAAGATCTAACACTTGAGAGCCTCAAGTGACTCTATATTAATGAAATTGTGAGACTGTATGGTGTACCTCATTTGATTGTATCTGGTCATGACCCATATTTTTCATAAAAAATATCGAAGATTCTTCATAAGGTTATTTACAATGAGCTATGTTTTAGAACTAACTATCATCATAAAATATATGGATAGTATAAAAATACTATTAAAACATTAGAAGACAATGTGAGGTTGTGATCTCCTAGCTTCCAAGGTGTGTGGGATTAGTATTTAACATTGGTGGAATTTTTGTATAATAAAAACTTCCATTTGATAATTCAAATTAAATATTATGAGTAATTTTATGGGAATACTTTCAGACACAAACTTGTTGGTATTATGTTGGTGAAAGAAAAATATTAGGATTAAATCATTTTGAGGATACAATAGTGAATGTAAATACTATTCATAGTAATATCAAGGCATCTCAAAACATAAAAAAGTGTTATGCTGATAACCCAAGAAGGAATATGGAATTTCAAGTAATGGATCATGTTTTCTTGAAATTATCCTTATGTAAGGATATTAAAAGTTTTGTAAATAAAGATAAATAGAGTCTTAGGTACAATAGGATTTTAAAATTCTAAAATAATTGGAGTTGCATATTACCATTTCATAATGTCTCCTAGCCTCTCTAAATTCCATGATGTGTTCCATATAAATATTTTGAAAATTTACATGATATACCAATTACATGTGATCACCTAGTAATAAATAGAAAATTAATCTTATTTATCTTATTGTGATGTTCCTATCAATATTTTGGATACTAGAGAACAAGTGTTGCAGAATCAGACAACTTAATTGGTGAATGTACATTAGATAAATCATAAAATAGAAGATACAACATGGGAAAATGAATAATTTGTGATTAATTAACACACATTTTATTTTATGAGGGTAAATTATGGAAATTTAAAATATTAATTATTTGAATGAGGGAATAATGTGACACCCAAGCTTCAATTATATGTTGTATGTTTTTCTTTCTAAAGAAACAATAGTATAATGCATATATCTTTATTCAAGTATGTAATTAAATCCTAAATTCCAAAAAAAATTGAATTTGATGAATTTAATTTAATTTTAAAAAAAATCAAGTCAAAATTATCTTATGGTGAATTTTTAACATTTTTTAGAAACAATTAGCTTGGGAGAAGAGTGCAAAATATTTATTTTTCAAAAAAATCATCACTTTTAAAATATTACAATAATTTATTTATAAATTGAATGTTTAGGAAACCTATTTTTCTAGATTAATTATATATTTATTAATTAATATAATTCTAATTGAATCTAAATTATTAACTTAAAAATATATGCCTAACATTTTGGAAATCTAAGTAAAGTTTTCATTTCAACAAAAAATATTTTAGTTCTTTTATTTTAATCAATTATTTAGAAGGTTTATTTCGGTTTTGGTTTTGTTCTAAAAAAAATATATCTCATTATATTTAAAATAATCCTATTAATTTAATTTTAATCAATATTATACTTCATTTTTTTGTAAATTTATTTTTATACTAAAAACAAAAAATTTCTTAAAGCGGTTTTTGTTGTGTCTTGAAATCTTATATTGAAAGTAATTTCTGCCAATTATTGGAGTTTAATAATGTAAAATTTATTCCAAATTATTATTATTAATCACTAATATTAGGTAAAAAGGCCATATTAATTGATTTCCATAATGAATAGTAATCATGGTAAATATTTTTCATCTTGGTTAAGGGTGAAATGAGTTAAGAGGATTAGAAATAAAGGGATAGGGCTTAAAAATAACACAAAACAGTTTCTTCAACATCATTGGTTGGTTGTATTTGAACCATAACATTATAATATTCTAATATATGATAATTGTTTTACATATTATCAATAAAATTACTTTATATTATTTAAATCTTTTAATTAATTCCTTGTGTGTCCCTCCCCTCCCTTATAAATGGGACCCTCTTCTCAACCCTTATTAACAAAATTTTCTCCCTCTAGCTAAAAAAATCTCTAAATAAAAATATCCCTAGACAACTTCCAATCATTAATCATATTCATTTATTACCTTAAGACCATATTAAGAAGTATTAAGGTGTAATTAAAAGGAGGTCTCTCAAATAATAGGTAATCATATTACCCAACACTTTCAAAGTTTATTTATTCTTTTACCTCCTATAAATATATTATATACATCCTAATATAATGAATATAGTATTAAAAATTTACTAATATATTATTAATAATATGGTATAACCACTTTTCACCTCATTTTCATCCTATAGAAAAAGAAAAAAAATCTTTCTTGTGTACATATGACTTACCATCTCCACGTAGTGGTGTAATTCGTTTTTCATCACCACTTTAGTTGGATGGTTAAAATTGTGTAATTAATAAATTTATATTATATTTGTGACATAGTTATTATTTTATAAATATAATATACTATATACCCTCTTACCCTTCCATTTATTTTAAAAAAGATTATGTCACTTGTGCATACTTGTGGACAACCACCTCCACAAAGAAATATGATTTGTTTTTCTATTAACACTATGCATAGATGATTATAACAATGTGTACAATGAATAATTATTTTTATTAAAGTCAATATTAACATTATTAATATGATTTAACTATTTTACAACATGTTTCTCCACAAATAATATGCCAAATTAATTTTGTAGAAATTAACTAAACAACAGTAAATTGACGATGTAAGAAAGAACTATTCAATAAATGAATTTTAAATTATGATAAAAGAACCTTAAAATGTGATATAAGATTCTTAATAAAGTATTTAATATATTTATATTCATTTTAAAATAGTATCAAACACGTACGACAAATTAGATACCAGAGGTAAGGGCTTTCTGTTATAATCTCATTTTATTTCAGGATTATTTCTATTAAGATTTTCATTGGGAAAATTATATAATCCTAACCTATTAAAGCCAATATATTTTCTTCTACTATATAAATTTTTTGTTTTTTCATATTCATATTCTATTTATACTCTTATTGGATTAATAATCAATAAGTATTAATGTGTAAGGGAATTTCTTTTAAAAATCATATTTTAACATTTTACTTTCATCCATTTTTCTTCCTTATAGAGGCTCTTTTAAATATTTCAAGAATAGTAATAAATATTGTTCAATTTTTATAAAGTAAATTTTCAATAATTTTTTTATTTATTTAAAGCGTATTAAAAATTAAATTTTTCCATATTTTTCATATGGTTTGGTTTAAAAAAAATTAAAAAGTGACAAAATAATGTTTTTTAACATATATGAATTAACCTTCCTTTACCTATATCATGGAAGTTATTTATTATCAAGAATAATTTAAAAGTTTATGAGGATATTTTCAATGATAAGTTTTTTAATTATATACTTTTGACGTTTTATTCTTAAATATAATAAAATAAAATGGTGTTATTTTCTTATTGGGGTTAGAAGAATTTTGAAATTTATTTATAAAATCATTTTTACACAAAATCACAAGGAATTTATTTTTAATCTTTTACTTCAACATTATTTTCTATTCCCAAAATGATTGGTATTACTACAAAATATTTATTTCTAAATAATTTATTATGTTCTTTCATATTTTAATAATTAATGGTTTTTTGGTAAATAGACCATATTCGTTATCTTTCCCTATCATTTCATTGATCTTTAATTTCTCTTCAATGTCCATATTTTAAATATCATGGGTTTTAACGGCATCATATATACCACTTGGTTATTGTATCAACCGTATACCACTTATAAATATGGTATTAGTTAAAGAAATTTTATTGAGTACTATTATTTTATTTACTAGAGAAATATTCACTATTCTTGATTCAATATGGATAAATTTTATTTTATATTTCATTCTGAGAATGAATTGTATTAATCATTCAATATTTACATGTAAGTTATAGTTGGGTCCATTTATATGTAGGTCATTAATGCATCAACAATTCTCATGAGAGAAAATAGAAGGAATGCCATATTATAGGGTTATCTAGTTTAAATCAACCCATTTATTAAGAATAATGTCTTCACTGTGGCCTTAGTGGTAAGATTATTGACAATATGGTTGATGCCTTGATGTTAATTTCATGAATTTATAGATTTATGTATTTCCATTATTGATAATTTATTTTCTATTATCCATTTCATTTATAAATTGATATTATCCATGGATTTTCATTGAAAAAAATTTAAAGATGGAATGTCATCTGTTTGGATTATCCACCACTACTGAAAAAATATATTTTATCATCTATTATTTTAAAATTTTTACATTGTTTTTTACCAGCGTTGACTGATGTGATATTAAAAATAATAGTTTCAAATTCTATTTTCTAAATACAGATTTAAAAACTCCTACTAATTGCAAATTTAACCAAAGTATCAATGTTGGTTTTTAAGAAAAACCAACCTTGAAAGTTTCACTCAGAAATTTACACTTTGGTTTTTCTAGAAAACCAATATGGAATGACATTTGGATATCGGTTTTTGGTTAGAAAAAAGATATCAAAATTATTTTTATTTTGATTCTTGAAATGAAATTTCAATGTTAGTTTTTACCCAAAAATATTATATGTAAGGTATTCATTAGTATACAACTCAACATCATTGAAAATCTATAATGAAAATGAATCTTATAAGATTTAAAAATAGAATATTTTTATATACACTATAGATCAAAAGTTACATTTACATAAAAAATAGAAAAAATAAAATTTCAAGAAAGTGAAAGAAAAATAAGAAGTGTGATGTGATTAATCAAAACAATTGATTCTGAAAAATTCATTTAATAAAAATGACCTAGGAATAATTATGTTTTTTTCTTATAGTTTAGTGTTTCATTAATGATTGTTTGTCTTATATTAGAGTATTTGGCCAGGAAGTATTTTATAATGGTTCATTGGGGAAATTTGGTTATCCTTGGAGCATTCCTTGTTGATTAATTCATTTATAAATCTTTAAAATGAATAAGGTTGGGGGTATCAAATCATCAATTGAATTTACAAGATATGACAGGAACATGCTTTCCAGTTGTTTACCAAAATTAATGATAAAAATAATCCTTTGTTTTCAGAATTTTTAATGAATGGGTTTTAAATATATTTAATTATATATATTAAACAAATTTTAATGTATTTTTTACATAAATTATGTAATAGTTTTTATTTATGTTTCCCTTATTTAAAAACTTACAGTTTATAGATCTATGAAATTATATTTTAAGAAAATATTTTCAATTCAAATTGATAATTAGTAAAAAAAATGATTGGAATGATTTTTTATTCATATATTTATTCATTGTTATATATTTAACATACAATTTGAAGTTTTTAGATATATGTTATTCTAAGAATAATTTTTTTAGGTTGGTTTTTATTTCTTGATTTTTCAATAAATTTATTTATGTAGGTTACATTGATTTTTTATAGAGTTACATTACTTAAATAATTTTCACATTTCCTTGTGTCATTAATTTTATCTCACTCATATGATTTCATGGTTTGGTTACTCATGAATATTGGTATTCGTGATCTATCTTTATAAGTTAAAGGATTATATAGTGTGGATATTGTTTAATAAATAAATAACACTTTATACAACATAGAACAACCCTATAAAAATAAACATAATATACCAACTTAATGTAGAAAACGATTGTCTAAATACTCATTTTTTAACTTTAATTAAAATTTATATACCGAATAATTTAAATAATAATCATACATAACAAATTATTTTTAAAAAAACTGTTAATATGGGTAAGGTATACATTCATATATTACTAAACATCATTGAAAATATAGAATAAAACTGAATGTTATAAGATTAAGAAAAGAATATTTCGATATAAAAAATAAAATAATCAATATAATTAAACTTATAAAATTCATTCATTAAACTAATTGGGATTATCTGATACATGAATCTTGAGACATAAAAATAGCATTCTACTATTCCTTTTTGGAAATGACACTATGGTTATAAATAATTAAATTGAAACTAAAAACCAGTATATATATAACAAAAAACAAAATTTTTCTAATATATAAAATATTTACAATTAATTTCATGTATTGGTCATTATTTAAATCCTGTATCGATGAGTGATATTTCTTAAAAAATTTCCCTAGCCAACATTTTCTTATATATTAACTAACAAAACATGTATATACAATAAGAAATAAAAATAAAGAACTTATTAAAATGAATAAAAATTACTGGTATAGAAATATGCTAAATATTTTTGCGAACACCACCATATAAATATAAAAACCAATATAATGTCAATTAATTTTTAAAGAACATACCTAATAACCAATAACCTATAAAATAAAAAAATCACAATTAAGGACACTATAATGAATATTACGTCATAATTATCTTAGTCATCTTACCACTCAAGGAATGGAAAAAACCATCACCCAATCTCCTTATTTTCTAATATCATACATATATATGTAACTCTAGAATCAGTATTCAAATATTATATAGAAATTCAAATGTATTTTGTATTTATAGAACCATAAACACTAGTGGTCTCATTTTAAATGAGAAACTTGTGTAGATACCTAATTAAATAAGTAATATAATAAGTCACTTGAAATCATATTTAAGAAATAAAAACTAAAACATTGATTTACTTACATGGAAGAAAATTATAACACAAGAATGCAGAGGTCATAAAAAATAATCAGATCCATGATATCTTTTTTGAATATTCTAAAAGGATAGTCTCTTCCACATATAGAATACGTCATCCAAAACTCATAAATATTTTCAAAATAAGAAGAAACTTGGGATAATATTGTTATCCCCGAAGTAATATAAAGATTATATAAGGTTTTTAGTTCTCAAACCTATTATTTCTTTTGTTTTAGTTGTTTTTATTTTAGAGACTCCTATATAAATTAAATTTAAGAAAACATTATACATAATTTTCTATCAAATATAAATAATATTTAAAAAAACACAAACCTTTTATTTCAAATAATGATGAAGGATATCCAAACAAATTAAAAAATGACCCACACAATATCTAACTCTTATAACCTCCTCAAAAAGCAAGGAAGTATAGTATTTGGATCAATAATATCATGTACTAATATTCTAATCTGACCCAACTGTATAGGTTGGTGATGTAAAGAATCCCAAAAAATATGTTTGATTTCATAAACTACCATACATACATGGGGATCTATATCATACAACTCAAATTATAAGTTTGGGTCTGAATGAAGAAGTCAAGGATTTCAGATGGTAGGTTGGGAAAGATAGGTAGGCTAGGTAGGTTGCAAAAGCTATGCAAATTATGACTATCTCATCAATTATTCAAAAATATCCTATATGGATGGTTGAACTTGATCACCCATAGAATAATATAGGTATTTATGCTCATCATTTAAGGAATATATTTCTAGGGATCATTATTTCTTACTTATATTACCAAAAACATTGCTAATACATACACCCGCCTCCTATAATCTTACATTTTTGGGGTCCTGTTTCTTTATTAAAGCAGTGGCTTGGATGTCCATCATACCCTCGGGGATAAAAGTACCCTACATCACATTCACCGGAATATAAACCAAAAATGAATAATTAAAATAGTATATTAGTCTTATTAATTTAAAAAATAAATATATACATGGATAATAAAAATTTATTTCTTACAATTCCCTCAGAAACTTCCTTAGATTGATATGTAAGATACTTTTCATTTTTTTCCTTCTCATAATTTTCAATTTTTATAGTGAGTTTGGGGAGATAGAGGGCTGAATTAAATATCTTCTGAACCACTACTAGATTTATCTTTTAACGCATCAACCCTTTTTCAATCATTTTCTCTGGTAAAGAATGATATTATCCATATGATAAAGTATTAAGGTATAAATTCCACAACTGGATCTCTTGATGAGATATCTTGTAGGATTGTTATATAAAAATAAACTAATAAGTAATCTAGTAATATATAAGAAATTTTACAACATAAAATTATTATCATACTAAAAATTATTCATCATATTGGATATTGAAAAATTTATTCCATGTATATATATCTAAAAACCCATACTTGAGGCATGTGTTTTCATTCTGTAACTTACCAAAAATAGAATTTTTTTTCATTTTTTTAATCTCTCCATCGAACTACTGCTAAAGATAGAAATATTTTCTAAATTTCATTTTATTCTTTAACATTTAATTTCATATGTAATTTAATACATTTAATATTAGCCATATAAGATAAATAATATTCAAATAATAAGAAAAAAATAATTAATTGATATATTTTACCATTATGCATTCACACATCTTCTCTTTCTCCATCTTTTGGATGGACTACCAATCAGGATATTAAATATTAATCCTCCAATAGATCCTCATGGAGATATAACAAGTAAATTGCATTACATTTTTTTCCATTTGGGTTATTATTATCAACAAAATTAATATTTTTTCTCTGGTCTCCATGAGAAACTGATAGTTTTCGTAAATTTTTAATGCCACATCTACCAACTCTAGAAATAATCTTCTCTATAGAATAAGGGGAATACTCCTCTATAGGAGTCGCATCAGTGGTCCTGCTTGTATTTTTTAAAAATAAATCTTTTATTTCAATAAATAATTATATTACCATGTATTTAATAATATAAAAAAATATGGATACCTCAGTAAATTTTTCTCTACCTTTGGGTATGACCTTGAAATAGAAAATTTTAATTAAATTATGTGTGAATGAATATTATTAGAAAAGTGAATATTTTCAAACCTTTATTTTAGAAATATATAAGTAGAAAATAGTGTCACACTTGTGTAATTTTCAAAAAACTTATTTAATGATTCTTAAACAAAAAAATTGAAAGTTAAACTATTAAATAAAAACAACACTTCTAAAATGATAAAAACATTTATAAATTTAAATACCATACTTATAAAAAATTATAGATTTAAATTTAACTAAAACATAATGATGTATGTCGGTTTATTCAATCATAAAAAATTTTACCATAACTTTTTAATATAACATTTAACATAAAAACATATAAATAATCAATATATATAATTAAACATCCAATAATTAAAAATAATAGTGTTCTTACCAATATATATTTAAAAAAAGAAATTAAATATAGATATTTACCTGAATAGTTGAGAGAGTAATTTAATGTTTTTCATATGCCTTTAGCAAGATCATTTCATACAGAATGGACTATGTCTATATAATATTCATTGTTATCATTTAGAAATCATGTAATAGTTGAAGAAAATTCACATCAATCCAAAACATCATCATCATCCTCATCACCCAAATGAATTTTTTTTTTCCTTGAAAATTGATGGAACACTGATCATTTGATATGTTAATGACTTATAATATATTATTTCCATGTTTATCCATGATAAATAGTTCCTATTTGAAACTAAATCTTTTCAAATTAACCAATGTAAACCCTATAATCATTATGTTTTGCACCACTATTACTGTCATCCTAGTTACACTTAAAGAGTTTTTCTCAAGATTTAGAATAATCAATTTCCTATATATCCTTATGAAATCTAAAATATTTCTTTGATGTGTAAGTTGGGTTTTAATCTTTTGAACTCAAAAAATGTAGTTCTTAAGAGACAACTATTACCCCTCTATTTTTAGTGGTACTCTTATCATCTTTGTTTTTTGTGTAAAATATGTACCCTTTAATATCAAAATCAGACCATGTGACCACATTAATAGATGATCCCCCTACCAACTATTTCAATGTTTCTGATACAGATATATTTGGGTTGATTTTCTCTTTAAACCATGAAACATATGTCTTTTTATGCTCAATCATCAACCACTTTTCTTTTATTTTAAGATATTGTACGTTTAATTTAGTAATATGTGATGATATATATGTTTAAACCTCATCTGTATTTTTCAAATGGTAAAAATTTTCCATCATCACTTTATCATGTGGAACTAACTTTTCCTTTAAGGCTTTAATACCTCTACCTTCTCTATCAACAGTAAAAAATCCAGATATAGTGAGAAACATATATATCACTTCAAAAAAATAATCATCACAAAAATCAGTCAGCACTTCTAATATATATTTCTGAACAATACATATTTCTGATTGATAAGGATTTTTAACATATCCCTTCAAAACTTTATTGTATATTTCAAAAGGATATATCAAACATAAATAAATAATCCCACATATTCTTATCTCACTCACAAAATAAATCACCAGATGAACTATTGTATCAAAAAACATATGAGGGAAATTGATATCTTGTTGAAAAATTATAAGAGAACCATCATTATCCAACACATCTAACAAATTTGGATCAATGATGTTTATACAAATGGATTTGAAAAATTCCAAAACATGATGATAGATTTTCATACAGGTTTCGCTAATATATAACATAGTGTGACTAGTAGAAGTAGTTACATCAATACATGACATTCATGGGATTTCATACCTATTAATTTCCAATCCTTAAATAATAGAATTTTTTTAATATTTACACAATATCTACTCAGTAATTTAACACCATGTTGACACAAACAAAATCTCATCATCTCACTCTTGATTAATGTATGAAAAACAAGAGGTAAATATGTTGTGTTTCCTTTTATAGTGGGAGATAACTCTAAATGTTTTCCTATGGATATCAAGTATAATCTAGCATGAAATAAATTTTTTTCTTTCCTCTTATTTTTAAATAAATTTTCAATAAAAAAGTCATATATATTTTTCTCAAAATATGTAACATCAATTTTATATTTTATAACTAAAATTATCTAATAAGGTTGTTTGAGAAAGATATAATACTTCTTCTACATAATTTTTTTATGACTGGAACTTCCTTTCATTCTAAATATTAAATTAATATTTTTCACCTTGTAATAATATTCTTCAGCAGATAGTGGTTATGGGGGAATATTATTTTCCAATAAACCATTAAATTCCTTTTTCAATTTATGAAAAGGATGATCAATTCAAAACAATCTCCAATGTCCCATGTATATTGTATTTCTTCCATTCTTCATTTGATAAAATGAACTCTCTTCTTCACAAATTTGACATTCCTTATACCCATTAACATTGTATCTAGATATGATTCCATATGCTATAAATGTTTTTATATTGAACATTATCATAGCATGAAATAGAAAATAATCTTTCTTTTATGAATCAAAAACTATGACAACTTTCTCCTATATAAATTAAAAATCATCATTTAATGGTGAAATATACACATCAATATCATTTCTAAGATTTTTTTTGTAGAAATAAACATTCTCATCACAACATACTTTTTATTCATACATATATATGGGGATAAGTTATAAACTTAAAAAATTGGTTAGGAACTATATTGGCTATTGAGGCTCCGATATGGATTCATTCCATCTGTGTGTAGTCCCATTATAATAATTTTTACTTCACTTCCAAAATCAAAAAAAAAATGTTTATCAAATCACTTAGACTGTGGTTAATCAGCATAGTGATGTAAGTTACCATCATAGATGTGATCTTCTATATTACATAATAACTATTTTCATAATTCTAATTTGAAAATAGGTGCATCAAAGGAGAATTATTGTAAGGTACTAAATTTTTTTCGCAAGATGTTTGATTCTAGAACTTGATAATGAATGAGAGATCAAATTTACATCCATCTTAAATTGTGATGTCCCATATTTAAGAAATTTTGATAAACATTCATATTACATCCTTTAAAACACATAATCATTGTGGAAAATGTATCTTTTTATACCACAATCCCATTGGGAATACTATTTTGTGTGTTTTATAATTATAATTAGGAAGCATTTTGTATCCTGGAAGTGGCTCTTTTAAAAGCTCAAGAAATTTAGAGAAACTTTTATCACTCCATCAATTTTTGTGTTTAAATAATATCAGTTTTTTTGGTAACACTCTAAATTTAGCACATCCTAGGTATACTAATTTCACATAATCTTTATACAATGATTCAATAAATACCATTTTTTAATGGTTTCAACACCTACTTTCTGAATTAATTATTTAAAATGATCCTGAGTCTCTTGCTGAGTTTTTTCATCAATATTTAATGTTGAGAATTATGTTATTTCACCATACCAAATCCAACATGTATAATTATGGATAAAACCATATCAAATGAGATAAACCATGATTTATCTAGAATTTAACTTTCTTATATTCAAACACTTCACGCATGGATGTAAAATAAAATCATTGTTTTGACTATTCTATTTATAAAATTCCTAGAAATTATCAACTCCTTTCATGCTTTCATTGATTCCTATTCATCAATTTACTCTATTAGGATCTGTTAATTACCTAAGAACAAAATATAAAAGGTAAATATATTAAAAAATATTAAATTTATAAATATATTAAAATAGATAAATTTTAAAAATAAAAACATTTAATCAAAACAATAATTTCTTGATAACTATTTTGTTATAATGAATAACTATACATAATGATAAGATCATATTATACATAATTTATCTTCTAGAATAAAATAAAATTATACATAATTTATCTTAAAAAATAAAAAAATAACATAGAAACACTTATACATTATTTATAAGACATAAAAACATATAATTACTAATAGATAATTATCATAAAAAATAATTAAACATAAAAAATTAACTTATAAACAATTATGAAAAATAGCTCCAAAATTCCAAAAAATTATAAAAATAATTATACAAAATATTATTCAAAAAATTATAAAAATATAACTTACAAACAATTATCATAAAAAATAATATGAATAATTATATAAATAATTATAAAAACATAATTTAAAAAAAACTATACAAACATTTATGAAAAATATGTTAGGAACAATTAGCATAACCAAAAATTATCATATTAGAAATTTAAACACAAAAAAATAATAACTTACAAATAATTATAACAACAAGAAATTATACATAATTTACATTCAAAAATAAAAAACTTACAAATTTCGGAGCACGATAATGAATAATACCTCCTTAATTCTAAAAACCTCAATCAAAGTCTATGAAAACAGGGAGAATGTAGAAATATTGAAGAAAAATGAGTGTACAAAAATAAACAAATAAAGAGAGAGTGAACAAAAACCTTAAATTGTTCTTGTGGGAAACCTATAATAGCTCAAGGATCATGAAACAAAAATTAATGATGTAAGATTCAAGTGAAACAATGTGAAAAGTTGATGAAAATAAACTACAAGAGATAATAAAAGGATTTCATGTGTCCTTGAAGTTAGTATGTGTCATCATTGGTTGAGAGAGATGTTTTCAAGTGAAATAAAAATACAGGTTCAGGTTGTTGATATAATTTTTTAAGAACTTTTACCATTGGTTTTCTTATAAACCAATGTTATAGAGTTTTTTTGTTGAATTTTATTTTTATTTTTCTTGAAAACCAACATAAAAATGTATTTTTAATTAATTTTAACATAGTTTTTCATTAAAACCAACGTTAATGTTTTTTTAATAACTATTAACCATGTTTTTTATGAAAATTGGAATTAAATTTAATACTGAAGACCATTTAATTTTTTTGTAAAAACCTGATGGTGAAAGTTTCCTCTCTTACTTTTAATGTTATTTTATAAAAACTAATATCAAAATACCAATTCCAAAACCTATTTTTCAACTATTTCACACTTCTATATTGATTATGATTTATTTTCTCATGATAGATTCCATTGTATATAACCCTTAGAAAGAATATAAGCTCAGCCATTTTTTGTTTCCATAACCCATGATTTGAATAATTTTGCTTTGAATTATTTCAAGGAAAAAATAATTTTTCTTATGGGTTGT
Source organism: Viscum album (assembly GCA_963277665.1). Lineage (NCBI taxonomy): Eukaryota > Viridiplantae > Streptophyta > Magnoliopsida > Santalales > Viscaceae > Viscum > Viscum album. Next base: position 369,861,883 of record OY728140.1, on the reverse strand, counting down.
TTTTATATTGCCAATGTAATATCTGAATCATATATATAATTATTTTTCCATGAACACTAAACTAATCAATCTGGTGTGGTGTGATCCTTTATATCTTGTACCAATGTAATAATGTAAACATTGGATATGGGTTACTAGATTTTAGGTTGTTATAATTTATTAATAATTTTTATAGTTTGACATATTTATGGATTCCCATGATCATTTCATAGAACATGTGCTAAATATTCACATGGAATTCCTAATAATATTATTATTTTATTTTTCAATTCAAAAAAATTTGAATTAATTAGTGAATATAAATTAGTATATTAAAATTAAATAATGATAAAAATAAAATAAATTAATAGTTATTATATAATATTGCCATTATTTTTGTTTTCAGAGTCATCTATGATGTAAAAATTATAACATCTTTCAAGAAAGTTTAATAACTGGCCAAAACAATGTTATAATTATTGAACAAGTATGAGCATGTTATTATATAGTGATAATTACACTTTTAAAGAAGATTGATAAATTAAAAAAATATATTAATGTGAAATTTCATATTCAATAATGTTTGTATTAAGATGGTAAAGAATAATTATTAAAGAGTGGATAAAACTTACATTGAAGATTTGAGTCTCATCTTAGAAAGCCTCTTAGAAATAAAGTATTTAGGACATATTTTTGTTGTGTGAGATTCCAAAACATGTAAAAATGTTTTATTATAGGTGATTTGGGATGGTATTGAATAATAAATGTATGTAAAAGAGTGGTTTCATAGGGGTATATGAGGGGTCCTTTTATATGTCATTTTTGAGTGGCATTTTCACAAAGAACCATTTATTAATGTATAAGGTTGTCATTTAAAAAAAGGAAAGTGGAAAACATGAACAAATAATATTTATGGAATTATGATAGGTCTATAATTTCCTCATACATCAACTTAAAGATAATTTCTTATGCAATTTTAGGTCTTTACCCCTTGATTAAACAAATTTACTTTTTTTAGATTTTACCGTGGTAACTAATTATTACCTAGGTAACTTATTTTAATAGCTAAAAACTAAATTTTTCTTAATAAATAATTTGTATATATTGATTGTAAATTTAAAATCCATTTTATTGGATTAAATTAATTAATTTAATAAAAATTTATTTTAAAATAATAAATTTATAATTTATAAAACAAATTAGAGAAAATATATTTTTTTTTCTCAAAAATAGATTTATTCTTATTCCTTATAAAATAATTAATGGATGGATGGTAATTTATTGATTATATATAAACATATATCTGTAATCACTTTAAATAAAATCATTCTTCAATAGTGATCATTTTATTTTATTAATGAAAAAATACCCAAAATAATGAAAAATAATTCTTTAAAAATTATACCTTTTTTAAATGAATTTATTAACATCTCATTATTTATATTTTAACCATTCAGTTTTTTCAATCCGTAAGTACTATAATATTTATTTAAATTTTATAAATACACAAAATACTTATTTATTTAGAAAAATATATATAATGAATAAAAATAATTTTTTTATAATAACATACTCTAATTAATTATTAATTTTTTATTTCATTCTATAATTATTTATTATTTATAAATTATATTATTTTTAAGTTCTTAACAATAATTACACAACTTCAATAAACCTATTACATATAATGAAAACCAATAAATATATTTCCAATGACTACATACTCAATGACCTAATCTCCAACAAACATATATATAAAAATCATATTATATTCCTATGTATAGCCTTATATACATTTCTAGAATCATTTATCATATTCTCTAATTTTCCAACTAAGATTTTTATCATGTTTATGACGTGTTATAATATTTTTATAGTTATCAATGGTAGTATTATTTTCACAGAAGATTGTGATGATTTTAATTTCATCCTTGTAGAATTTGTATTTTGTTTTTTAATCCTATAATAATTTTACTAATTATGTTTTATTTAGTTATATAATAATTTATTTTGTTTCTTTATTATAATTTTCACCTTAATGAAATAAATATTATTTTTGATTACTTTAGGTTTTTATAGCAAAAACTATCAAACACACTATATTTATTTAATGAGAAATACACACTAAAATCATATGGTGTTATATTCTACCCCCATAAAATACTTTTTCACTCAATATTTTATCACCATGATAAAAAAATGTGGGTAATTGTACTTCATTTCATCTTTAGGTTCCAAAATTAATTCCAAAATCTTATTATTCCTCTATATAGCTTGAACCTGGTGAGTGGTTATATTTTATTATACTTTATCTCTATGATCCAAGAAATATATAGGTTTCTCCCTTAAGAGAGATCATGTTCTAATTGTATTAATTATGAGTTTAATACAAGTGATGGTTTAGATATATACATTCTTAAAAGTGATACATGGAACACATGATGTAATTATGAGAGTTTTGATGAAATTTTATGGTGATAAGTTTTTATCCGCTCATGATCAATGATTTAAAAAGAGAAAATGCATCATGGAGATGAATTTACATTCTTCTCAAATCTCATAACCCCCTTCTATAGTAATAATCAGAGGAATACCTTCTATTTAATTTCAAAATATAAATCTCACTAATGATTATTAGTATAGATCTATTTTCTACATTGTACAGTTATAATTTTTCGATTAATGGTTTGAAGCTCTTTGATATCTCTTTCATGGGATCTTGTCCCAACAGCTTATACTCTATAACATCATACTAACATGTCTGAGTATTGTACATATTTTTATAAAAAATTTCATACGATGCCATTTAAATACTCTAATGGAAACTAATGTTATACTAGAACTCTTTCAGATGAAGTTATTGATCTAAACCTGCTTTAACATCCATTTAATAGGATTTAATCATATATTTCAATGTTTGAATGTTTCTTTTAAATTACCATCAGTTTGAGGATTAAAATATATGTTAGATATCAAATATGTATCAAATTCTTATTTAATACTTCTTTGAAACTTTGAAAAAACCCTGGGATATCAATCAGATACAATTCAGAGTGGTACTCTTAATAGTCTTACCACTTCCTTTATGTATATTGTAGAATTTTAATCGAGTAATAAATCTTCTCAAATAGTAATGAAATGTGATAACATAGTATGGTGATAAACTATAATTCAAATATAATTATGTCTTTTAGATATATTAGGAATTTGTATAATGACATATATGGTGATGTTCACCTATTTTTATATTGGTATAGGAAATGGATGGATAATACCCTTAGAAATTTGATGTCCATCCTTAACTTATTGACATACAAAATTGTGAGATATATACTTTGAAATATTCATCTTAATGTTGTCCCACTATAAATGATTGTTGATATCTCTATAAATCATTATGATTTTAGAATGGATAGATAATGATTTGTTATTGTCAACATCAAATAGATCCTTCTTCAATTATGGTATTGAACTGATGCATATTTGTTTCCCACATCTTATAATTCCAGATTTTTCATGGTTGAACTCTATAATATTCCTTAACTTATTCTATAGCTCTATATCCTCCTTGTGTGCCTCTTTTATCTTCATATGGATGGATGGTTGATAAGTCATTTTGGAAATATAGGATTTATATCCTTCCCTTATTATTTAATGTTCCATCCTTTATAAATCCATCACTATTGGGTCTTTTAAATTATTATCATGTATAAGGTATCATGGTATTTCCTATTCAAATAATGATACTCCTGGGGTATTAAGATATTGATAAATTATATTCCTTGATCAACTCTAACCATCTCCTTTGTGTCCTATTCAAATCCTTTGATTTGAATTTATAATTTAATCTCTTATGATTAGAATATTAGAACACTTTTCACATTAGAGATAATTCTGACATATCATTAATGAAAATATTACATCTTTTATCTCCAAATCATGTATTAGGCAATTTTTCTAATGATCCTTTAATTAATATGAGTCATACTCTAAAAACATGTCATTTTTCATGAGGTTACATCCCAATACCTTATTTGATGCATCATTATTTATCACAAAAACTTATCCATTATAGGGTAGTGTGAGTATAGGTTGAATTATTAACCTTCACTTAGGATCCTATAAATTTTCATCATGTTCAATTGTTTGAAGTAACTTGACCCCCATTCAATTTAACTTGGTTAGTGAATTTGAAAATCATGATAAATTCATCACAAAGTCTCAATAGTATTCAAAAAATACATGAAATCAATCGATATCACTTATTTTTGTTGGTATGGGCCATTTTACAATCACCTATCTCTTTAAAGGATCCACAAATATACCTTTTCTTATGATTACATGACCCAATAATTATATTTTTTGTATCCATAATTCACACGTTCTAAATTTGGAATAAGATGTATAATCTCTGAACGTATATTTCACAATACTCAAACAATATTAATGATATTACGTGATTTTATAATATATAATAATATCATCTATAAATACTACCACAAATTGATTGAGTTAATCTCATAAGACTCTATTCATCCGATCCATGGTGATAATGGGATAATTTTTAATTTCAAACACATCAATATGAATTCATAATTTCCATATCTTGTATGAAATTTTCTCATGGGTACATCCTCTCTCTTCATCCTTAATTGATTTTATCCATATCAAAGTTAAATCTTTGGGAAGTATTTTCCCCTCAGGGTTAATTAAATAATTCATCAATATTAGGCAAATGATACTTGTTTTTTTATAATCATCTTGTTATGTTCGTGATAATCACTACAAATATGAATTTATCCATATTTATTTTTAACAAAGAAGGTCCATACACCCCTATAGTGAATCAATTGGTAATAGAAAACCTTAATCCATATTATCAAGGATTTTATTCTTTAATTCCTCCAACTCAATTAGGTATAATCTATAAAGAGTATTTAATATTAGTACAACAACAGAAATGAGTTCTATTGAAAATTCCCCCTCATAATCTTGGGGAATACAATGAAATGCTTCTTGAAATACATCAACATATTACCAAAAATATTTATATCTTAAATTTTGAGTTTCTCTCTAACCAGTTGAGATATATATCCCTCATGATTGGGTATTGGATTCTATATATTGGAATTAATTCCTATATTGATTTCATTATTTCATCAATAAATGATCATAGGTTGATTCGAGATATAATATGTGACTTTAATATCTTGAAAATTAATATGGACCCTATTTAAAGGGACCCAATAATTTCCCAAAATAATATCAAATTTAATTAATGATAGACTAATAAGATTTGTTGGAATAAAATTCCCACAAACCTGTATTAGATTAAGGTTATATAGTTTGGATGTACTCATTATTCAATTAAATTTTTTCACTAAAATATTAATATTTAATCTTTGGTGTGGTGATTTTATTCCCTTATAAAATATTCTAGATATAAAAGAGTGTGTAGATCCATAATCAAATGAAACATTCATAGTTCTTTAATAAAAGATGAGTGTACCTTTTGACATTTAATTTTCATGGCCCAATTTAGTAGTTGTGATTTTTAGGGTTTCCCTTTATCCATTGTCTTAAGAGGTTTTAGAAATTGATTATCATCATTAACCCTTGCACTAGTTTACTAGTTGATATAATGTCCATACTCTTTACAATTTAAGCATTGGAGTGTGGTTGGTGCACTAGGTTGATCTTTATTTTCATTCATTTCATTAGTATCCCTCTTCATATCCATTCAATATTAATGTTCTTGATTACCTTATCTTCCAAAATTAAATTATTTCCTCCTTTATTTGAGAAAATTCCCTCCATTACTATTACCACATCTTTAGCATGCAGGATGATAAATCATCTTTCCTATATTGGTTATATCATTTGAATTTTCTTTAAACTACATTTTTCTCTTATTTTATCCAAAATCATGAGAAGAATGGGAGTCTCTGATTCACATTTCCACACTGAGAGAACATTGAATATTTTCTTCATATCTACCATGATCCCTTATAGCAAAGGCTTTTTTGGAGAATTGGTTTTAAGACACTAAATAAATGATAGATTTTTCTTTTAGGGTCAATATTAAAACCAAAACCATACCATTAAAGTATTTTAATTTTTTCTTCATATGTACCAATGGACTCATCCTCATTTTTATTTATCTCAAGAAATTATCTCTCTATTTTATTATGAAGATCTCAGGGAAAGTATCTATTGAAAATATATTCTTAATTTCCTATCATTCCATAGAGTCAATTTATTCCTCTCGTCTCTTATTCATAATGAGATTCCTCTATTGATTTGCCACAACTTCCAAATTTAAAATGGATAAATACACATTTTCATGCTTCAATCGCAAGAGAATGGAAAATATCATTTCTATTGTATTAATCCATTTTTTTGTAATTGGTGTATTGTAAGACCCACTAGTGGACTGTGGAAATTTTTACATAAAGAAATATATAGAGATTTATTCTTTCATTGAATTCTTTTGGATTTCTTCATTATTTATGTTATTGTTTATATATTTAGAATGTTGGGTGATAATTTCCATGATACCTTTTTTCTCTAGCTCTCATCCTGTTTGGTTTCTCAATGGGACAGAGATTGATCTATCTATTAAAATCATTGTTAGCTCACTTACTCTGGGATCTATCCTTCTATTAAAACATAAAAGGTTACCATGAGTATAAAGTAACCATGATCAAAGTATGTAATCATATTAAAAGTAAAAGTAATTAAAATATTTTATAAACCATAACACCATTATTTAAACCTATGACATTGTAGTTTCATCCTAAAACCCTATTAGTTCATCATAGGTTGTTTTAGGTTCTATCCTCTTATTATTCATAACCAAATCCATAAAAATAAATAAACCCTAATTTGATACAAATTGAGATGTCCAACTATATCATATATACATAATACACTCTCTTATATGATTATTTGTTACATCTCATAATAAAACACACCACAAAAAATATATGTTTAGTGTCCTTGGATATTAGGGATATAAAAAAATTATTTAAAAAAATTATTTAAAATCTTCTAAAAATATTATTCGCACATTATAACCTTTTATAAATATCATGCATGATACTCTTCTTCATAACCTAGGGAATGTAAACATAAGAAAGGGTGAGATTAGACACTTAGTAAGGATTAACCATATGAGATGTCAATCGAATATCATAAGTGAGCATAAGATGAGCATATGGGTATGATAAGATAACTGAGGTGGATGGATATAAAATAATAGAATAATAATCAATAAAATGTATATCCAAAATCATGATTCTTGGTATATGGATTTTTTTCATACCATAAGACATGATCCATAAAAGTGTGGAAACATGAGTCAATCATGATCCATGATAACCTAACATAGTTGTGTTGCATAACATAAGAATTTGGCGCAGACATAAGTATATAAATTACAACTTATGTCTATGTTAATCAACAATAATTTCATATTATAATGTACTAGGCTAACCACCTTCCCAGAATATAGTGGACTTGAGCTAACCACCCTTTTCCCATAACATCTTAGACTTGGGATTACCACCTTTGTCCCAACATAATCTCATGATATATAAAACATTACCTGATGCATAATAGGGGTATATCAGACCCACCAATCACATAATGGTAAACCATACATATGTATGCCCCATGAATATTAAATAATTAATAATTCCATCATATTATAATTAACTGTTTTGAAAGAAATGGGTTTCACAAAAATTTCCACAAGATATATTGACAATCCATCCAAATAAAGAAGTTGGATGAAATTTTTAGATTATATCCCCAATGAAACATAATAAAATTTTAAGGGTGTTTAAAAATATGAAAAACATATTATAATATCATTAAAAATTACATTGATAATTTTTAATAAATATTGATTTAATTTTTTATAGGTTTTATTTTAAATAAAAAAATGTATAAAAATATAATATAAATTAATTTGAAAACCCATGAAAATTTTGATAAGAATCATCATAAATAAAATTGAAGAAAGGGTTCTAAAATTCATTTTTACAAAAAAGCTTTTTTATAATAAATATCTATTTTGTGCTTTTTAAAAGAAAGTCAAAGACAATAGAATATGTTTTATATGAAAAACATTATAAATTGATTCCATTAATTATTTTTTGAATATTGTTAAGGAAAATATGAAGTTACCTTATTCCGTCATAAAATTTTAGATAAGATAATTTACAAAACAAAATAAAGAATATAAACATGGATGGGAAATATTCCAAACATAGAATGTGAGATAAGGTTGAATCCACTTACAGGAAACATTTCGGTTGAATTGTGAGAAAACAGAAGGTGAAATGCTAAGAATAAATGTAAAAAAATAACTTGACATGATTAAAATATATGGGTTTTTATAGTGAAATAACACACATTTTTACAAAATATTAATTCAAACATATACAACCGCAATTTCAAATTGAGATTGGAAAAGAACACCTTATAAATTTTTTAATGAATAAGGAAATTGAAAATGAGGGATCGAATTTTGAATGGAACTTTAAATACCATTAATAAAATTATAAATATGATAAAATATATAAAATAGGAATTATATTCACTATATAAACAAAAATAGTTTTAGAATATGAAACATTTTTTAAAGTGGGGAAATTGAGATGAAAACCCCTTACCTCAGACTTACACTTGTCCATAAAAGCTCTAAACCCATTATAATAAATTTAGGTTAATTATAAATTTGTATAAGAACATAATTCAATCATACTTTTCTTATTACTATTCATTTACAGTTTCTTATTTTTATATATTGGTTTTTAATTTTCAAAATTAATATTAGGGTCTTCATTGTGCAATTTTTTCATGTATGATTCAGTTTGGTAGTTCTAGTCCTTGCTCCATGATCATGGATTCATCACCTTAATAATTTTTATTAAGATTTAATATATTATTCTAATATATTACTGTATTCTGATGGGAAATTCATGGAACTTATAGTGAAAGTTATCTTGGAACACTTACAAATCTTCTTTTCAATGATAATTGAATTTATAAAAGAGTTTGATTAATAAGTGAATATACCATATAATATTACCATTATAAGAATAATAAAATGATTAAAATAAATCATTATTACATAATATTACAATTATTTTTGTTTTCTTAGTCATTCACAATGTAAAGGTATAGAATTCTTCATGTAGATAGTAAAAATGACCCAAACACAAACACATTATAACGACTGAATGAGTAGGAACATATTATTATACAATGATGATATCAATTTTACATAATATTAATTTTTTTAAAATTAATTAATGTTGACTTTAGAATATTTCAATGAAAAAATAAATAATAATGATTAAATGGAGGATAAAACTTACATTAAGGACTTCGATCTCCACTTAGAGAGCATATTGGAAATGGAAGATTTGGGACTTCATATGACCAGAGGTTACCAAATATGTATTAATTATTTATTATAGTAGATTTTGGTCATTATTATTGAGATAAATGAATAAAAATAGTGTTTTGGGAGGGTATAGTAGGGTTCCTTCTATTGGTGAGTTTTTAGTGACATTTTTCCAAATGCCCATTCCTTAATGTATAAGGCTGTCATTTTAAAAATAAAACTGGACACAAGTGAACAAATATTCGATAATGGATGAGGTAAGTTCTATAATTCTCTCATACACCCACATAAAGATATTTTTTATGTTATTTTAGCTCTTTAACCCCTTGATTAAACACTTACCTTTTTTAGTCTTTACCATTGTGATGAAATATTTTCATGGTAACATAATTTTATGCCTAAAAATAAAATTTACCTTATTAACTAATTTGGATATTCTAATTAAAAATATGAAATAAATTTTATGGGATTCAATGTCTAAAAGTTAGAAAATTTAATTTTAAAATAATAATTGTATGACACATCAAAACAGTTTTTTGAAAACTATATTTTTAAGAATAAAAATAGATTTACGCTTATTCCTTATAAAAATCATTAAATGAATGATAATTTATTTGATTATATATATGAATTATAATTTTCATTAAAATAACTCTTAAATAGTAATAGGTGTAATATGTTAATACAAAAATACAAAATAAAAAAAATCCTTAAAATTTATTATGTTTTTTAAAAACATTAATCTCATTGAATTATTTATAATTTTAACCGTTTAATTTTATCAATCCATAAATATTAGAATACATATTTAAATTTTATAAACACATAAAATTAGTATTTAAAAATATAAATATATAATGAATAAAAATAAATATTTTTATAACATCATATTATAATTAATTATTATTTTTTTATATTTTTCTTGAAATATTTATTATATGAGAATTATATTCTTTTTAATTGTTCACCAATAATTAAAAAAAATAATGTATCTATTGGATTAAAGTATATCTAATGACCATATTTCCAATGACTTTATACTCAAGGTACATATATCAGGAGACCATATATATAACAGCCATATTATACACTTATATATATATATATATCCTTACATACATTTCTAAAACCATTCCTCATATTAGCTAAATTTTTTGTAAAATTGTTTTCATATTACTAATGAGTTTTATTATTCCAATAGTTATAATTTATGGTAGGATAATTTTAACACCCTAATATTTCATAGTAATTTATTTTCTATAAAGTAATTCAATAGCTTGCACTACACACAACACCGATTTCGAGCGCACCACGACTTACCAAGCTTGCCGTTCAAAAGCGGTTTTGAAAAGTATTAACTAAATTTTGAATTTTATATACTCCATATAATTTTAGAGTACATATTATGTGTTTATTTGACATAATATAAGAACAAATTCATTTTTTAGATAAAAAAAGTATTTTTCAAAAAATGCAATTTTACCACCTTTTAATGGAAAACCCATTTTAAAACCAATATTTGACACTTTTATATATTAAATTTATTGAAATTAAATTCTTCTTTAGAATCGGGACATAAAATTTTATTTTGGATAAATTGTTTGTACATTTCTGATAACTTTCATATTTTGATGAATATTGAATAATACTAAATTTTAATTGAAAACTACTTTTTTAGTTGAAATAATTTATAGTGTTAAATTATGTATTTGAATGGTTTAGAAGAATAATTAGATTATATTTTTACTATTTAATTTAATTTTGGTTATTCGAAAAATTCTCACTTTGAAATTGGGCATAAACAAGTCAGTCTTTTGATAGTTATTATTTCTTAAAAACACGCTTTTTGTTTTGACAATGAGAATTAATTTTAAATTAATTAATCCAACTTCTATGTTTTGAATTTGGTAAAATAGACATAATTTTTTTAATTCATAAAATCAAATATATCTTAGGGTGATTTTTTTGGTATTTTTCTGGAAAACATTAATTTTTTATGAATAGTGAAACCACTAAGTAGTAGTTAAAAATCTGACTTTTTCATTTAAATAAAATTTTACCACTTCTGTGAATTGAATTTTTAAAATCCGACATACATGGTTGTTATTATTATGTAAAATTTGGTTCAATAAGATGAAAATAATTTTTGGTGAATAGTAAATTTTGACTTTTATTTACCGCGGTTAAAGGTAAATAGGGTAATTTAATGTAAAAATAATATTAAATTAATATACAATTACCTTAACACTTGTCCTAACCTTATTGGATGAGTAATGGACGACCAAGACAGTCCTTGGGTGAGACTTTTGGCCTTTGAAAGCCACTTGGGTAAGATAATTATATTAATAACTTTTATTTAAAGTAAAAATAAAAATATCATAACCATGTATTGTTTTGATAAAACGATTTTAATGTGGGGTTATATAATTGATAAATTTTACTATAAATATTCATTAGAAAACTAAAAATATTTCCTACATTATGGTATTCTTTTTATAATTTTTAGACATCATATAAATTAAATTATTTATGACACAATAATGATGTAGTGTTTACCTCATTAATAAATGATTTAAATAAATAAGATTATAAAAATTAAAATAATATCCAAAACCAGTTAAAATATTATAGGATGATTTCATTTCGACCATGAGTCATCTTATCTTCGACTTTAAAAAAAATTGGACATTTATAAACTGAAAATCATTATATAATAAAATAATATTTTCACACTTTCCTAAAGAGCCCCTCCTCCCCCTTATAAAATGATATCACCTCTTACCCCTTACTCACACCTCTCAAGCCCCTTGGCTCATCCAACCTCTGGCCAAATAATCTCTCAGGATCCCTCCCTTCCACCTATAAGCCTTACCTTAGGCATAAGGCACCTCAAGAAATCATTTTTGTTTAATCTGAAGGGAGTTACCCAATTTTATGGCAACGTCTTCCCTAAAGTTCTCTTCTTTTATTTTACTTCTCCAACCCCCTAAAATATTTTTTTCTTTTATAACAAAAAAGTATCTTCAATATAATAGGTTTTTGTTATGATAAGTATTTGAGCAACACTTACACACACCTCCATCTAATAGTAAAAAAACATATTGTTTCTTTGAACGGTATACTACTGCCTCACGAAACGATGATTGTTCAATTATCTCCTACCGCCTCTTATATTGGCCATTCTGATGGAACTGTATTTATATATGATATATATATTTTTTATTTTTTCTCTATTCTTATTTAATTTTCATTTACAAACATACCATTATGCTTTTCAATATGTGTGAACACGATAATTTCATTTGAGGAAGTGCGGACTACCGCCCCCTTAAGGTGATATGTTTCGTTTATGACATACATGGAACGTGTAAAGGATGGAATTAATTAAATTATACAACACATATATCATATGATATTTTAATGGAATTATAATATAGCTATGTATCAATATGTTTTTATTTCATTAAATATGAAATAGAAATTAAAGTAGCGTTCATGCGTACGTAGGGCTTACCGTCTCCATGAACGGTGCATTTCATTTCTTATCTCCAAATATCATGAACTAATATATATAAATATATACTGGGTATATATGATATATAAGATATTTAAATCATGAATATGATACTGGGGATAATATTATTTTGACCGCATGGACAGTTTGTAATAATAACAATTTCATTTTGGACTCAAGTACCAAATATCGACAAAACAACCACTATTAACTTATATGATTACATAATGTTTTTAACATGTTAATAAGTGAAATAAAAGGAATAATAAACTTGAAAAATGTTCTTAAGAATGTAGAAATTAACATTAGTTTAATATTCATCATATTAAAGAACGAACGAGTCAAGTCATACATGAGGTAAGGGATTTTTAATCTCACTCTTAATTTCATGAGATTTCCATTGTTCGCCAATTATTTGTTGCATGTGGTGTATTGTGTACTGCCCATGATTATATTTTTTGTGTAATATAATTTATTTTGTGGATATTTACATCTTCATTGTATGATTTGTCTTTCATGGGGTGTATGTTTCGTAAGTTACCAAATTGGTAAGGGAATTTCAAATTTCTATTCCCACTCACTGGGATTTAAACATACTTCATTGTTTATTTTACTCCAAGATTATGTGTGGGATAACTATTTATTATTTATGTAGTAATTTATACTCCCCTTTGTGTGGATATACTTTTGATACACATAATCACTACATTTATAATTTCTCAAGTCATTGATATGAACTTGATAAGAGTAATCTTAACTCAAATTCCATTCATTGAGTTAAACATCCAAGTCATTGGTGTTGTTTTTTCAAGAATATGTGTGAATATACTCTGAGTGATTTACACTGAATATACAATCATATTGACTGTATTTATATTTTCACACATAATTATTTCATTAATTTATCCTTTACCTAAGGTTACAATCATTATAAGGGATTTCATCTCAATTTACATTCCTTTGAGACTTCTTTATTGTTATATGCCAATTCACTTTTATATGGTCTATGTAATGTACATAGATATAATATATCATGAATCCCTTTATTCTCATGATATTATTAATTGTTGATTAGCTCAATTATTTTTATTCAATTGTCTCCCTTTTGGTTAGGAACACTAACTAAATTATCATTTTAAATGTTTTAAAGATTTATTATTATAATCCTTCTCATTAATGCACATGTTTCAAAAATGGTTTTAAGGATTTATTTATATGGAAATTAATGTTTTAAAATTAAAATTCCTTTTAAAAGTTTCAATGTGGTATGGGACACTTGGATTCAAAAATCTATTTTAAACAACTTTTTGATTAATGGTGAGACTTTTAAATGTTTTCAAGAAAAAGGGGGTTATTTATCTCAAATAGTTTTGATGAGTACTTTCATCTATGTAAATATCCTTCATTATTCTCGATTGAGGTTAATTTATTATAATACAGTCTTCTATATTGTATTGAATGAGTTATGTTTGACTGTGGATGTGTTATTTTTATACCATTCATGGTTTATGGATAAAGTATTGACATTTCATATGCTAGTTTTAATACGAATGATTATGTTATTTTAAACCTTTTCATATGAGGAATCCATTGGACATAGTTAGTGACGGGTGGACCCCGCTATAGATCCTCAATGCATCGGTAGGTCTCATGAGAAAAACTAGTGTCTTGGCACAAAGTATTGACAAAATCTTATTTATAGTCTTGGAACGAGGCCTTGACTATGTGGTTATGATTTCTGAAATTATGAATTCCATCATTATGAGATTAGCTATTGATATTTCAGGTGGTTATTCGACTAGTAGAATACCCATGAATATGTTTTATTATTGAATTATTTACTCTGCTCATATTCCTTCCATAAAGTGTTCATGTTTATTATTTATAAAGGCATTGGTTTTCAATTATTCACCATGCCTAATGTTTATGTTATCTTCCACTGTATTTCTTACTCTTACTGAGCATCTGAGATCCCCACTTTATTATGTTTTATTCTCCTAGGATTCCAAGAAGTTTATTATAATTGATATGTAGGGTTAAACTAGGAGATTAGTGGAGTTATCAAAGGATAATTTATGTTGTGTTTCATTTTATAATGTTCAATGTAACGTTCATGCATGTAATCTATTTTCCAAGACAGCTAAATCGATCAGTCTTTTGGGACATGATTCTTTATAATCATGCCAATGTATTAAAATAATGCACCATCTCTGGGCTTCTGGGGTTAGGGTGTTACATTTGGTGTCAGAAGAAGTTTAGTATAAACCTTGGAATCTAGATTTAGAAAAAATCTGATTAGAGAACGTTACCCTAAAATAGAATTTAAGGATTAGTATAGAAGAATTTCATTTAATTTTGGTAATGTAGAAATTTTGTGTATTTTCCAAGCAATACATCCCTCTCTGTATATGATCAGGTAAAGGTGGCTCTGGCACATATGTACCTAGGGTTAAAACCTGAAAACACCACTTTGAGCTAGACTCTAATGGGAACTGGTGCACGACAACGAGCCTTGTTGCACTCTTGGTTATAACACTCTCAGGGGATATGCTTAGGATAATTCACATTTTCATTACAAACCAATTTGAAGGATTTTAATATAAGTTGAGAATAAATTACCTTGGTTGATCCTAATGTGTCTTAGATTGAAAAAAGGTTTCATAACATTATCTAAATGATTTTATGACTCACACTATGCACTACTACAAATATGGGCATTAACAGCGTTGAAAAGTGTTGTAAAGATCTGTGCTGATAAAGGGGGGTACCCTTTATCAGCGCTTACTAATCGCTGATAAAGGGGTACTTTATCAGTGCTAAAAAATAACTGATAAATGAAACCTTTATCAGCACTAAACATGTGCTGATAAAGGTAGATTTTATCAGTTCTAATATAGCACTAATAAAACATCCCTTTATCAGTGCTAAAAGAGCGCTGATAAATGAGTGTTTTATCAGCACTCCTTTAGCACTAATAAAATTATCCTTTATCAGCACTTTTTTAGCGCTAATAAAGGTGTATTTTATCAGTGTTTTTTTAGTGCTAATAAAATCACGATTTATCAGCACTGTTTTAGCGCTGATAAATGCTCTCTCTGCTGCTACGAAAAAAAATGCAGCAGCACACCTGAACACCTGCAAACAAATTAGCATCCCAATAAGATAATTAAAGCAAGTATACCCATACCAAATTTACTCATAAATCATAATCTAATTAGACCAAGTATACCCATATAACAAGTATACCCATTCACCATTAACACATAATTCATAAGTTAATTAAGTACATAAATAATTCAATTCATAATTAAGGGGGTTGGGGGCTGTTCAAGGGTTTGGGTGGCTGTCCAAGGGGGGGTAGTGGGTGTCTGGGGGCTTTCTAGGGGTGGACAAGTGTCCAAGGTGTCTGAGGGGCTTTACACGGTGTGGGGGGTGTCCAGGGGGTGGATTGGTGTCCAGGGGGTGGGGGCGGTCCAGGGGGTGGATTGGTGTCCAGGGGGACTTTCCAAGGGGTGGGCTAGTGTCCAAGGTGTCAAGGGGGCTTTATAGGGGGTGGGGGTGTCTAGAGGGGTGGGGGTGTCTAGGGGTGGATTGGTGTCCAGGGGGTGGGGGCGGTCCAGGGGGTGGATTGGGTTCGGGGGGATTTCTAGGGGTGGGCTGGTGTCTAAGGTGTTGGGGGGGGCTTTACAGGGGGTGGGGTGCCCAGAGGAGTGGTCGGTGGATTGGTGTCCAGGGGGTGGGGGCGGTCCAGGGGTTGGATTGGTGTCCGGGGGGCTTTCTAGGTGTGGGCTGGTGTCCAAGGTGTCGAGGGGCTTCATAGTGGGTGGGGGTGTCCCGAGGGGTGGGGGTGTCCGGAGGGTGAATTGGTGTCCAGGGGGGTGGTGGTCGGTCTAGGGGGTTGGTGGGGTTAACTCTTACACATCACCAAGGACTTTTGGACCGTTCTTATAAAAGATCAAGGAAATCCGACTGCGTTTGGTCGGATTTTCATAGGTCAGTTGTTGTTTTCAATTAAAATTGTGTCCATTTTAAGCAAACGAGAGACCCTTTGAGTGCTAATGGCCACACCTTACATTTTATTGAGGTGGGGTTGACTCTTACACGTCACAGAGGACCCGTGGATCGTTCTCCAAAAGTATCAAGACAATTCGAATGCGTTTGGTTAGATTTTCATTGGTCAGTTGTTGTTTTCAATTAAAATTGTGTCCATTTGAAACAAAAGAGAGACCCTTTTAGTGCTAGCAGCCACACCAAGACTCATATTGAGGCGGCGATGACTCGTACACATAACAAATGACCTTTGGATCGTTCTCCTAAAGGATCAACACAATCTGAATGCGTTTGGTCGAAATTTCGTAGGTCAGTTGTTGTTTTCACTTAAAATCGTGTCCATTTTAAACAAAATAGAGACCCTTTGAGTGGTACCGGACACACCGTGCCTTATATTGAAGCGGGGTTGACTCGTACACATCACCAAGGACCCTTGGATCATTCTTAAAAAATATCAAGTCAATCAGAAAACGTTTGGTCAGATTTTCGTAGGTCAGTTGTTGTTTTCAATTAAAATTGAATCCATTTTAAACAAGAGAGACCCTTTGAGTGATAGCGGTCACACTATGCCTCGTATTGAGATGGGGTTGACTCATACACGTCAAAAAGGACCCATGGATCGTTCTCCTAAAATATCAACAGAATCCATATGCATTTGGTTGAATTTCTTTAGGTCAGTTGTTGTTTTCATTTAAAATCGTATCAATTTAGAACAAAATAGAGACCCTTTGGGTGGTACCGGCCACACCGGGCATCAGATTGAGGCGAGGTTGACTTTTACACGTCACCAAGGACCCTTGGATTGTTATTATAAAATATCAAGGCAATCCGAATGCATTTGGTTGGATTTTCGTAGGTCAGTTTTTGTGTTCAATTAAAATTGTGTCCATTTTAAACAAGAGAGACCCTTTGAGTGATAACGGTCACACCATGCCTCGGATTGAGGTGGGATTCTCTCATAAATGTCCCAAAGGAACCGTGTATTTTTATATTAAAGGATTAACACAATCTGAATGTGTTTGGTCGAATTTTCGTATGTTAGTTGTTGTTTTCACTTAAAATCGTGTCCATTTTAAACAAAATAGAGACCCTTTGAGTGGTACCGGCCACCCCGTGCCTCATATTGAGGTAGGGATGACTCATACACATCACCAAGGACCCCTGGATCGTTCTTATAAATGATCAAGGAAATACGAATGCTTTTGGTCAGATTTTCGTAGGCCAGTTGTTGTTTTCAATTAAAATTGTGCCCATTTTAGACAAGAGAGACCCTTTTAGTGATAGCGGTCACACCATGCCTCGGATTGAGGCGGGGTTGACTCATACATGTCAAAAAGGACTCGTGGATCGTTATCCTAAACGATCAACACAATCCTAATGTGTTTGGTCAGATTTCCAGAGGTCAGTTGTTGTTTTCACATAAAATCATGTCCATTTTAAACAAAATAGAGACCCTTTGAGTGATACCGGCCACACCATTCCTCATATTGAGGAGGGGTTGGCTCATACATGTCAATAATGACCCTTGGATCGTTTTCATAAATGATCAGAACAATCTGAATGCATTTGGTAGGATTTGCGTAGGTCAGTTGTTGTTTTCACTTAAAATCGTGCCCATTTTAAACAAAAGAGAGACCCTTTGAGTGATAGCGGTCACACCATGACTCTGATTGAGGCGGGGTTGACTCTTAAACGTCACCAAGGACCCATGGATCATTATCCTAAAGTATCAATACAATATTAATGTGTTTTCTTGGTTTTCTGTAGGTCAGTTGTTGTTTTCACTTAAAATCATGTCCATTTTAAACAAAAGAGAGACACTTTGTGTGGTACCGGTCACACCGTGCCTCGGATTGAGGAAGGGTTGACTCTTAGAAATCACAAGGGACACTTGGATCGTTCTCCTAAAGGATTAACACAATCTGAATGCGTTTGGTAAAATTTACATAGGTCAGCTGTTGTTTACACTTAAAATCGTGTCCATTTTAAACAAAATAGAGACCCTTTGAGTGGTACCAGCCACACTATGCCTCATATTGAGGCGGGGTTGAATCATACACGTCATCAATGACCCTTGGATCGTTATTATAAAATATCATGTCAATCATAATGCGTTTGGTAATATTTTCGTTGGTCAGTTGTTGTTTTCAATTAAAATTGTGTCCATTTTAAACAAGAGAGACCCTTTGAGTCATAGCGGTCACACCGTGACTCGGATTGAGGTGGGGTTGACACATAAAAGTCAAAAAGGACCCTTGGATAATTATACTAAAAGATCAAACCAATACAAAAGCGTTTTGTCAGATTTCCATAGGTCAGTTGTTGTTTTCACTTAAAATCGTATCCATTTTAAATAAAAGAGAGACCCTTGGAGTGGTAGCGGCCAAACCATGACTCGGATTGAGTCAGGGATGGATCGTACACATCACCAAGGACCCTTGGATAGTTCTCCTAAAGGATCAAGGCAATCTGAATGCATTTGTCAGATTTTCGTAGGTCAGTTGTTGTTTTCACTTAAAATTGTGTCCATTTTTAACAAAAGAGAGACCCTTCAAGTCATAAAGGTCACACCGTGCCTCGGATTGAGGCAGAGTAGACTCTGAAACGTCACCAACGACCCGTGTATAGTTTTCCTAAAGGATCAACACAATCTAAATGTCTTTGGTCATATTTCGATAGGTTAGTTGTTGTTTTCACTTAAAATCATGTCCATTTTAAACAAAAGAGAGACCCTTTGAGTGGTAGCGGTCACACTGTTCCTCTGATTGAGGCGGGGTTGACTCGTACACATCAAAAAGTACATGTGGATCATTCTAATAAAGGATCAACACAATCTGAATGTTTTTGGTTAGATTTCCATAGGTCAGTTGTTGTTTTCACTTAAAATTGTGTCCATTTTAATCAAAAGAGAGACCCTTTGAGTGGTACTGGCCACACCGTGCCTTAGATTTAGGTGAAGTTGACTCTTACACATCACCAAGGACTCGTGTATCATTATTATAAAATATCAAGGCAATCCAAATGTGTTTGGTCAGATTTTCCTAGGTTAGTTGTTGTTTTCAATTAAAATTGTGTCCATTTAAAACAAGAGAAACCCTTTGAGTGGTACCGGCCACACCATTCCTTAGATTGAGGTAGGGTTGACTATTACACATCACAAAGGACCCTTGGATCGTTTTCCTAAAGTATCAACACAATCCGAATGCATTTGATCAGATTTTCGTAGGTCAGTTTTTGTTTTCACTTAAAATTGTTTCCATTTTAAACAAAATAGAGACCCTTTGAGTGGTACAGGCCGCACCGTGCCTCGTATTGAGGCGGGGTTTGATCGTACATGTCACCAAGGACCCTTGTATCATTCTACTAAAGTATCAAGGCATTAAAAATGCGTTTGGTCAGATTTTCATAGGTCAGTTGTTGTTTTCACATAAAATCGTGTCCATTTTAAACAAAAGGGAGACCCTTTGAGAGATTGTGATCACACCGTGCCTTGGATTGAGGCGATATTGACTCTTTCATGTCACCAAGGACCATTGGATAGTTCTCCTTAGAGATAAACACAATCCGAATGCATTTGGTCAGATTTCTGTAGGTCAGTTGTTGTTTTCACTTAAAATTGTGTCCATTTAAACAAAAGAGAGACCCTTTGAGTGGTAGCGGTCACACCGTTCCTCTTATTGAGGCGGGGTTGACTCTTAAACATCACAAATGACCCTTTGATAGTTATCCTAAAGGATCAACATAGTCCAAATGCGTTTGGTCGAATTTACGTAGGTCAGTTGTTGTTTTCACTTAAAATCGTGTCCATTTTAAACAAAATAGAGACCCTTTGAGTGGTACCATCCACAATGTGCCTCAAATTGATAGGGAGTTGACTCGTACATGTCACCAAGGACCCTTGTATCGTTATTATAAATTATCAAGGCAATCTGAATGCGTTTGGTCTGATTTTCGTAGGTCAGTTGTTGTTTTCGGTTAAAATTTTGTCCATTTTAAACAAGAGAGACCCTTTGAGTGATAGCGGTCACATCGTGGATAATATTGAGGTGGGGTTGACTCATACACATCAAAAAGGAACCGTGGATCATTCTCTTAAAGGATAAACACAATCTGAATGTGATTTGTCAGATTTCTGTAGGTCAGTTGTTGTTTTCACTTAAAATTTTGTCCATTTTAAACAATAGAGAGACCCTTTGAGTGGTACCGGCCACACTGTGACTCGGATTGAGGCGGGGATGGCTTGTAAAAATCCTCAAGGATCCATGGAACATTCTACTAAAGGATAAAGTCAATCCTAATTCGCTTGTTCTGATTTCCGTAGGTTTGTTTTTGTTTTCACATAAAATTATGTCCATTTTAAACAAAAGAGAGACCCATTGAGTGGTAGCGGTCACACCGTGCCTCGGATTTAGGTAGGGTTGACTCATACACATTAAAAAGTACCCGTGGATAGTTCTCCTAAAATATTAACACAATCTGAATGCATTTGGTTGGATTTTTGTAGGTCAATTATTGTTTTCACATAAAATCGTGTCCAATTTAAACAAAAGAGAGACCCTTTGAGTTGTACCGGCCACACCGTGCCTTATATTGAGGTGGGGATGACTCTTACACGTCACCAAGGACCCATGGATCGTTATTATAAAATATCAAGGCAATCAGAATGCGTTTGGTTGGATTTTTGTAGGTTAGTTGTTGTTTTCAATTAAAATTGTGTCCATTTTAAACAAAAAGAGAGACCCTTTGAGTGGTACCGGCCACACCGTGAATCCGATTGAGGCGGGGTTGACTCGTAAACATCACAAGGGACCCTTGGATCATTCTCCTAAAGGATCAACACAATATGAATTCATTTGGTCTGATTTCCGTAGGTCAGTTGTTGTTTTCACCTAAAATCATGTCAATTTTAAACAAAAGAGGGACCCTTTGAGTGGTTCAGCATTCTTGCATGTTCCTGGTGCATATCATCTGTTAAAATGGGAAAATGAATCATTAGATAAAGGATGTTTTATTTAATAACAATTACAATTTTCCTACGAACATTTACATACAACAATGTTTCATCTTTTGATCCCCTTAACCCCTCTCAAAAATGACCACCAATTGTACATGTCCCCAAGTCAGATGTTCATTGTATTTGTGTATAATCTTCCATCAGGTATCCAGTCCACTCATTTATGAACACATCTATATCGTCTTGTGAGTATGAGGCTTTTCAGTAGTCAGAGTAGTACTACAAAATATAAAAATAAATAATTAATAAATAACTTAAACGAACTAGTAGTTGTTTTATAAAATACCTCTTTAAGGATGCTAGTTTGCTGATGAAAAATGTTCTCTTTCATAAATTTACAAACATAATAACGGCAATCATTATTTTTTGTTTGTTTTGGACACTACAAAAAAATGATCATTAGGAGAATAAGTAACTTGTGTTGAGATGTGTTTGGATAGTGAAATTTTATTATATATACCCTAATATTTGTCCAGACGTAGTAATTTCTCGCCTTTATATGCTTAGCCTCTGTCCCCATTCATTTTTTTAGAAGACAATGATACACTGCCCTATTATAACATAATCCTCAGTAAAAGATAATATAAATTATATTACTTGATTTTTAGACCTAAAACGTAATATGTAGTGTCGTACAGATTCACAAACTCCATCATGTGTGGTCGGTTTGATGGATATCCTTGCTTTGAATCTAGAAAATAATTCTTCGGAGTATCCAAGTTCACCACAATTAGCAACCAATGTTGCCTAAAAACACAAAAAAGAATAAGTAATAAAAGAAGTGAAAATATAATTGATATTCTTTAATCATATATTATTACCCCTACATGGTTGGTATTAGGAAAAGTCTATCATCTGTAATCTTTCTTTCAAATGTTTTCAGAAATCCGTTCATTATTGCATCCCTTTTTTATGGCTCTATTTTTTAGGTGTGTCTATGTGATATGAGGACTAACGAGTCCAATTCTTGGCTCATGGTAAAATTCCTTCAATTAATTTTTATAAATGCGTTTGTTAACAATATAAAATGCATTTATTCATAATTTTCATAGTAGATCATCTTTTAGAAAATAAATTCATGGAAACATACCTCATATATACATTTACAACTGTGACGCCTAGCCAACCGTTTTCAAGGATTTCATTTACATTTTCAGCAGCAATGAAATATTGACTTTCCTCTTCGTATATATTCTCTTCAAAAACCACTAGATGACTATTAATATATTTTAGCTTCGTATCCACATGATTCTTCAATTCTAGTAAATGTGGATAGATAATAGGTGGTGTTATTGTGCTTTCAATATCTTTGGTAGATCCTTTAGATGGTTTTGAGCCGACGTTTGTCACCCCCTTCCCTTTCCCCGTCTATAACAACAATCATTGGTTCAGACCATTTTTTCATTAATTGTTAAGGGTTTAGCTTGAAAAAAAAGGAAATAAATACCTCTTTGTCTGCATGTACTCTTACAAGTTGTGACTTCCATGAAATGAATTTCCCAATACCCTTTTGGACCATATGAATATCATCATCATCAAGTGGAATAGGTAGCTCTACATTTGGCTCATGAGATACAGTAATTATCACTTTCAGATGATCTTTCGGAAGTGGTCTATTATGCAGTGTGGCATCTGGGATATTGAACATTGTAGCCCTCTCTACAAGGTGATAGGTGGGTGTTGAAAGATATAAATCACAATAATTATCACCCTGTAGAAGATCAGTACAGAAAAATTATCAGTGTTTGTCTGATTCACATTTCATGGGAACAATTATTAGAATATTTATTACCACGGCTAAGACAGCTCTTTGAGGCGAATGGCTCGCCTCAAAGATGGTGGGGGTGGGGCGCGATGTTCACGCACTGGTTGTTCCTGAGTTGTGTCTTCCCTTTCCTTCACACCCATAAAAGTTTCTAGAAACTTTCCCTGCCATTGCAATTGTTCTTCAAGGGTTGCTATTTTTTCTCTCATTTTTTTCCAATTTTTCATATGTATCCTCCATTATTTTTCTTCTTCTCAAAATATACTTGGGGTGTCACCCCAAACACTGCACCTTCGACACGACCCTATTTTTATGGCTACTTCAAAGCTGTCGATAATAGGTCTGTATCCGCTACAGGAGAGGCTGATTCCTATGACTGTCGGATATAGGAAAATAACTAATTATTTTTATGTAATAGCAATTTTAAACAAATATTTTTATCGTCGTGTCATACTTACACATATTTCCCACACTTTCTGTGTGTTCTCATCTACTAACTTCCCTTCTTTGTTCAGACATTACTCCTTCCATAGCACATGACGTGGGATGGAAGTGCATTTGGTTTTAGACTCATCAATCAACATAAAAACATAGAAAGAAAATTATGATGTTGTTTATTGGAACCTAACAATATTACTGTAAATTTAAAATATGTACCATTTTCATTTCTAATGAAGCGTACCCCATCCTTGCTTTACGATAGGGGTATGTTGGTTTTGATGCACGTTCCTTATTTTCTGTACAGAGTTTCTGTTTCATAAATGAAATATTGAAAATCAAATTGATGAACACAGGTATCCTCAAACAAGGTATTATCACCCACAATGTACCTGAAACTTCTCATCCCCATGACGGCCAATAAATGAATCCCATTCTTCTTGGGATATCAGGTGAGCGTAGACAATGGGTGGGTGCAGGTTTATTTTACCTTTACAATCTTTCAGGTGGTATCTTGTTAACATAGCGAGAAAACCTCGATGAATCTTTCCTGCAAGCCTTAGTACAAAATCCATGTGTGAATCATCTACTATAAATGTACTCCGCAAGAGATTGAAAAGAGTAAGACATTGTTTAAATATTTTATTTGATAGTAAATTAAAGAAATAAATTCATAATTTTACTGTAATTTATTCCCAGATCATAGCCTTCAGCCCGGACACAACATGGTTCCATGAATCTATGTCTATCAGCACGCATTGCCGAGTGACAACTCCAATGTATCTACTAAACATAGCCTTGTTTTGATTCACATGTTGGCCTCGTGCATTCCATCTGACTTCAAATTTAATGCCTTTTCTTTTCACCTTAAGAATTTTGGCTAACACTGTCAAACTATGACACACCTATGTTTTTTGCGACGTCGGTCCTTCATTCCCGACCATTTCATCGATATAAACATCATCTATATGTTCATCTGTAATGGTATCAACGGCATGTGCTGATGGATGTTGGATGTCAACACTAGGAGCAGTAGGAGCCGCAGCAGCAGGAGCAGAAGCAGCCGCAGCAGGAGCCGCAGTAGGAGGAGCAGCAGAAGCAATAGGAGTCGCAGCAGGAGCAACAGCAGCAGCACCAGCATGTCTTGTAGGAGCAGTAGAAGAAGCAGCAGCCGCAGCAGCAGCAGGAGCTGCAGCAAGAGGAGCAGCAGGAGAAATAGGAGCCGCATCAGGAGCAACAGCAGCACCAGCATGAGCTACATGAGCGGCAGCAGCCGCAGCAGCAGCAGCTTGAGAGACTTGTTCAGCCTCAATGTTAGGAGCCCCAGAATGTGCAGAAGTCATTATCTGCAAAAGTTGTTGAATAGTTAATTCAGATTACATAAATTCAGTAATGATAAGATAATAACATGAGATAACAAGATCTATATTACAAACATAATATAACACGTTTACTGAACTCTCTTTCTTTTTTTCAAAGGTTGAAGGGATTTGACACCTCTATCGACTATCCAAATCCCTTCATTGTGGTCTCCTCTAACATACAAAACATCATCTGCATTGGGGCCGCTCCGAAATGATTGCAACGTACCACTAAAAGGATCATCCTCAACTAAATTTTCATCAGAACTTTCAGTAGTTTTGGACGATAACAGAACAATCGACCACTTTTGGTTTGTGGGATCTGGAACATAAAAAATTTGTACCACTTGTGATGCCATTATAAACTATTTGTCTTTGTACCCTTCTTTACTAAAATCAACTTTCACAAATCTCCATTCATCTATTTTAACACCACTATTGTTATCAATCCATTTTCATTGAAAATAGGAAATTGGAATGTCGTATAATCCAACTCCCATATTAGTTTGACAATGACAAAGTATGACATATTTGCATAAATTGGATTTCTTTCCTTACTACCAAAAACATGCATCGCTTCTGCCACTAGTGTAACTCCACTATTTTTCATGGTACTATCTTCATCATGCTCATCTGTATAGAATGTATAACCATTAATTACATAACCACTGTAATATAATACATACACACTTGGTCCAGCGGCTAGCCATCGAAGTCGTTCTGAAATTGAATTCATATTTTCAACCAACTGCTTAAAAATATGGTCCCGAAACCATCCTATAAACTGGTGATTATGTGTATCTGATAACCATTTTCAGCCCTTGATGGATTCAACTGCCTAATAATTTCATTGTGAGTTTCAATATATGTATAAACCTCCCAACTGTTATACAAAACATAAAGATGAGCCCGCTCCCGATCTGTAATACTAATTGTCACAACTTCTCTTCCACAAATTCCCTCACCATCAATGCGTCCATTGTGACGAGATTTTGGGAGACCAATGCTTTCCACATTAGATAGGTATTTAGTACAAAATTCAATGGCTTCCTCATCAATATATCGCTCCACTATACAACCCTCTGGCCGACTTCGATTTCTGATATACCCTTTCAAAATCTTCATATACCATTCAACAGGATACATCCATCTATAGTTCATAGGACCACAAAGTCAAATCTCTCTCACCAAGTGAATCATCAAATGAACCATCAAATCAAATAATGTTGGCAGGAAGAACATTTCTAATTCACATAATATGATGAAAATTTTTCTTCCATATCTGGAAATTTCCCCAGGTCTAAAACATTTCTACATATAGATTTTAAAAAGAAAAAATGTTTGGTTAATGTATGATGAACATTCTTGGGAAAAATGCAACGTAAAGTTATAGGAATTAGATCTTACATCAAAACATGGCAATCATGTGATTTAAAACCTTTTATCTTCAAATAATTTATTGACACAATGTTCTTGATATTTGATGAGTACCCCTCTGGAACCTTTACATCATTGAAGAAGTTGCAAAACAAATATCTCTCCACCCAAGAAAGATTATAAGAAGCTGGAGAAAGAAACATTCGATTTTCACCCTTCACGGGAGAAAACTCTTCTCGTATTCCCATGCCAACCATGTCCAACCTTGCCTTAATTCCATATTTTGTTTTTCCATGGGAATTTAGCAACGTTCCGATAACACTGTCACATACATTTTTTCCCACATGTATCACATCAAGAAAATGTCTAACGTACAAACAATTCTGGTATGGTAATTAAAAAAACTGATCTCTTTTTCCAACCGATTTTCGTAAGGTTTTTCTAAAATGATTTACCAAAAACAGTGTTCAAATCGTTTACTTTCTCAAATATCTAATCACCTGTTAGTGGAGACAGTGTTACGCATTTTTCTGAACTTCCATTGAATGATATCGTCCAAGATCGGTACTTATACCGATGAAGTAGAAATCTACGATGTCCTAGAAACACAGATTTCGATAAATGTTTCAACCTAATTGATTCTGTATCTTCTTTGCACAGGGGACACCCTTGAGTTCCTTTAATTCTATAGCCTGACAAGTTTCCATAAGCAGGGAAATCATTTATTGTCCCATACAACATCTCTCTCAATGTGAAGTATTCACTTTTATAATCATCATACAACATTACACCTGAGTCCCACAATAAATTCAAATCCTCGACCAAAGGGGCCAGATAAACATCAATATCGTTACCTGGTTGTTTTGGTCCTGATATAAGCATAGATAACATGTTAAATTTCCGCTTCATGCATAACTAGGGTGGCATGTTATAATTTACCAACATAACAGGCCATGTACTATGAGTGCTGGTTTGAAAACCAAAATGATTCACTCCATCTGTAGATAACGCAAGATGAAGGTTTCTCGGCTCTTTTCCAAATTCAGGATACTTATGATCAATTTTCATCCATTAAGGAGAGTCATCTGGATGATGTAATAACCCATCTTTATTTCTTTTATCTGCATGCCACGACAATTGTCTTGCAGTTTCTTCACTTCCATATAGACACCTAAACCTTGGAATGATTGGAAAGTACCATACAACTTTCGTAGGATTGGATTTATATTTCTTGTATCAAGAAGCACCACACTTTGGGCATTCATTAAGTGATTTTTTCTCCTTGAGAAAAAATATACAGTCTTTTGGGTAGGCATGTATTCTTTGAGAAATCATTCCCATCGAGCCCAGTATTCATCTAGCTTAATATTTCCAGCTTGGGAGCTCATTATCTTCTGGGAGAATGTCATTCAAGAGAGAAAGTAGTTCTGTAAAACTAAAATCACTCCATCTGTTACCTTCTTTCAATTTATACAACTTCAGTACATCTAACAATATTGTATACATAGTGCAAGCAGCATACAATGGCGTCTTTGCACAACTCTTTAACTTTTCAATCAATTTTGGGCAATCACAGAGTTCATCTTGAATTGTCTTTGTCATTTCCTCAATAAAATCTTCATATTAATTGACATCTATAATCACATCCTCCATACGGTATTCTTCATTATCCATATTTTTATCATATCCGACGATCCATAAAATGCAGTTTTATCCCAGCCAGTAGCTACATTCACTTTTTCTCGTTGTTTATTCCAACATTTATAACTCTGAACTATTTCGTGACATATAAAATGTTCTTCCAACTCCTCTGGAGTAAGTAGTCTATAATAACAACAACGTAAACATGGAAAAAGGATTTGAGAAGGATCCTTTGCATGATCCTTTTCAAACTTGATCAACTCTTTCACTCCATTCTCGTTCTCTATTGTTAAATGTTTAGCATCCATCAAATCTTTATTCATCTTCATCCTATTTTAATCTCAAATATTAGTATTTATGGTTCAAGTACACAAGACAATACATCCAAATACAGTAGAAGAGAACCAATTACTTATAAAAATAGTGATTAATAGAGCCTAACCATTAGTATTTATTCATCTTCATTAAATATAATTACTTTAGATTTATTATTGTTACCTCAAATCACCCCAGACCAAATACAAGACTAATCAAGAATGATACATCTACCACTCCTAGGTATCTACCTTATATTCAATATCATCAGGCCTAAGTACCCATATACCCACACATACACATGTCACAATCACAAAAAAACCCATATCCACATCAGAACCAAAGTTCCAATATGGATTTCAATCAGGTTACTCGACTCAAGTGGTGGTATGTAAGAAATAATAACAAAATATAATAAGTATATAGTCACACATAAATCTTAGTAACATGTACCAATATGGTATCTTAGTATTTACTTATTTCCAACATCACATACTTTCATAATAAAAAAGATGGAAGATATATAAAAACTGACTTAAATGAACAATGTATATAAAACTCTTATATAAATTAGTTGGCATGAACAAAATAGTTCTATAATCAATGTCATGTAATAAAAAAATTTATATCATAGTAACATGTAACAAAACATATGGTATGTTAGTTTCTAGTAATTTTATCCTCACACAACTCAGTCAGTGATCTTGGCTCAATGTGTGAACACATCCCACGACTCAGGTCATTGGGACTCAAATTCCCATTGGGGAAAAATTCATGTCATAATATGTTTAAGTTAGTATTTTCATCATAAATCTAGTGCTATGAGATTATATCCTAACATTATTATCCAAATTAACCCTAAATACCTTGGCTTCATATACTTCAAATAAAATAATCAACCAAACATGGGAAAATCAATCATTACAAATAATTTCATTTATTACATTCAAATACCCAATTTTATTTTTCAACATGAATTTTCATTTCACAACTAAATCTTAGGGTTTCATAAAATATATTCCCTTTTCAAATCATATTATATTCTAATATTTTTTTTGAAATCAAGGATAATTATTTTATAAAATATTCCCACTAAAATATATAGTATCTCAAATCATTCAATGACACAAAAGACAACTAAGAAGGGGATTTATTTCAAAAATACATGCCTCTAAAATAAAAAATAAAATCCACTTTAAATAAAATCATATTAAATTATTTTTATAATTCAAATTGGATACATCAAGAAAAAACGTTTAAATTGTGTGGAAGAAACATTGTGGAACCACCTTCCTTTAATTAGTGATCAACCCAACTTAACACCCATAATGAGATCTGTCACTGAATAATGAAGGTGTAGGAGATCAAGTAGTCTAACCTATCATCAAGATTCATAAAAAGAATATTATATTCACTAAAAAGATGATGATCTATCACTCTATAAGGAGGATATAATAAGAGATAGAGTATTTCCAATCGATGAGAGATCCCCTTATCAGAGAGAACCCAAACGCATCCACTAGAGCTTCTATCTGAGAAGAAGGGAGTTTGGAGGAGTTAAAATGACTCTTGTAAGCCTTAAAGAATCAATATTTCAAATGAGAGTTTTGTAGGAGAAAAAATAATATAAAATTGGGATCATGTAATTTAAGACTATAAAATAGATACCACGTTGCAACCTCCCATGGACACAGTACAGAAAAGATTTAGACAACCATACTATGGTGTAGAATTCATATCATGAACTAGGCCAGGTTTCCATCCCACTTGACACCTGACCCAACTCGTGGGAAGGTAAAAAGGGAATTACCAATCCCCATGGGTTTTAACTAGTGCCTAGGCATTGAGTAACACCTTTGGGAATGGTTTTTTCATGTAAAAAACCATAAATATTATATAATAATCAAACACTATATCATAACCAAATTTCACAATATAATAAACCAAAAGATAACACTTCAATAGGGGATAAGCATTTAACAATTTCAACGAAAACCAAAATAAAAAAAGGGTAAGGGAACCAACAATACAACCAAGCCTCCATGAAGCATGAGGGTCAACATCCCCATTCCACAACCAATAATAGTCACTAAAAGGGGAACTACTAGCACTTATATCCACCATCACCACCAAGGGAACCTTGCCTTTAATTGGGTAAAACATAATAAGGTCTACATAAACCTGAGGTTGTATATAATGTGTGAGCCAACATACCTAGTAGGACATAACGAAAATAGATTCCATGTAATGACATTATGATAAACATTAACATGTTATTTTTTAAGAAAAATTAAGATACAATTTAAATAAAACATTATTTGAAATAAACATGAAAGTAAACGTGACAAGATATTGGTAAGAATAGTATGAGAAATAAAGAAAATTTCTAAGGTATTAGGGTTACTAGGATCATAAGATCCTCATACTCTTGGTGATCACATCTCTTAGGCATGAAGGTCCTATTTGAGCCTCCAATCCCTAGCACATGAATGTTTATATAGTGTTGTTATATATATCCTTATTAAGGAGACCAATCATCAGCCTGACTAATTCACCTAATATACTAGACCTAGTCTACCCACCTAGATAACTAGGATTCCATTGTGCTCAATTCCACCCCTATTTAAAATTATATCTATTTTATACAATCACACTTCCAATAATACAAACACACATGAAAAACAACCATTTACAATAGTCAAATCATTATCAAACACTTATGCACAACAACAAAATTGGAAAACATGTTTCCCACAACCCAGACAATTTATAAAACCATTTTAGAACCAAATAAATCATATTAAACACCTAAAACAATGTCAAATATTGCAACAACCTACCTATTTCTATATATCTTCACAAAACCATAATGAAACCACCAACTTAACTACGGAAATTCCCTAAGGATGCAATTAAACACCATAACCATAAATATTTAACCCAAATGAATGAGATTAAAGCCAACCTAGGTCAACCCCTTTCTATAGAAAAATAACCCAAGAGAGAAAAAAGTAGTGACCAAGAAAGGAGAATAAAAGAGAATATGAGATTCATAATTAGAGATTCGTTGTAGATAAAAGGCTAAATCACCCTAAAAATAGCGCCCAACGGAAGAGAGAAAGGGAGGGAGTTTCACCTTGGGATAGAGGGTCAAATGGGAAGATTCACCGAATAGAGGACCACTACGAAAAAATTAAAATGAATAGATAACCAATATTCCCAAGAACCATTAATGTATATCCTCCAAGAACATCATACATCTCCAAATGACACGTCTATATCACTAAGAAGAGAGAAAATCCCAATAATGTCTAGAAACCTACAATAGGTCACCCAAAAATTTAAATTTTCACTAAAATGGTGGGAAATAAGATGGAAATATACTAAGAACACATATATTTACCCAAATAAGAGACTAAAACCACTAACCATGAAGAACCACTAAGATAATAATTCGAAACCTAAGTAAAGGTACTCCCAAAACATGCCAATGAATCCAAATGAAATAACACAATCAATATCCATCAATGATTCAACCTTCAACAAGAACAATATTAAAAAAATATTTGGAAAACATTCCTTAAAGGGAGGTCCGGCAAACCGAAGAGGGCATTGCGGGTGGCAGAGGTCCGGCAGAACGAAGAGGGCGTTGTGGGCGGAGGAGGTCCGGCAATGAGAAGCGAGGCCGGTGGAGGTCCGGCAACGAGAATCGAGGGCGGAGAAGGTCCGACAATGAGAACTCGGTGGGAAACAGAGGGGAGTGGTAGGGTTCCAATACTGCGAGGGCTTTAGGTCGCGATAAAACGAGGGCACTATTCTACCGACTTTATAAAAAAATGGACTAAGGTTTTATCAGTGCTAACAAAGCACTCATAAAGGTACCCTTTATCAGCGCTTTTTTAGTGCTGATAATGGTACTCTTTATCAGCGCTACAAAAGAGTTGATAAATCATTCCTATATCAGTGCTAAAATTTTAGAGCTCATACAAAGATTCTTTATCAGTGCTTTTCTAGCGCTGATAAAGGGTCGTTTTATCAGCGATTCTTTAGCACTGATAAAGGTTACCCAGTATCAGCGCTAAAATTTTACCGCTGATACATGGATTCTTTTTCTGCGCTTTTCTAGCGCTGATAGAGGGCCTCTTTATCAACGCTAGAAAATCGCTAATAAAGAATCATGTATCACTGATACATGGTAACCTTTATCAGTGCTTTTTCCTAGCATTGATATAAGGGGGGCGCTTCCCTTGCCCTTTTTTTTAGTAGTGTTGCTTTCTTGTGTTTGTCAATGGATAGATTCTAGGGAAGTCATAGTAACATTAAAAATGATGTACAAGGTGGGAACGATGGTGGAAATGAGAAACAAAATGGAATGTTGATAGGCGTAAAAAATATTGTGTTCATGCCAAATCAGTTTTCCAAAAATATGATCAAAAACATATATATTAACCAACTCCTGGACTCAATAAAGAGAAGAAAGGTGGTGAATGATAAGAGATCCAGTAGTGAAGTCTATAGGGAAATGAAAGCTCATTTTCCATCATGTAGAAAATGTGGAAGGAAACACCCAAGAATGTGTCTCAATGGAACAAAGAAATGCTTTATGTGTGGGAAAGAAGGACATAAAGTAAATAATTGTTGAGGAAAAATGAAGAGTACTATGGAAGAAAATAAAAATTATCCTAAGAATCCATTTATAGTCATTTTCCATAAATGCATGGGACCTGGTCATTACCAGAGTGAATACCCTATTCTATTGGATAACCTCTTGGTCAAGGAAGAACCTATGTGGAAATAAATGGATGGTGAAATGTTTAAAAGTATTAGTGCTCTTTTGTTGATGGGATTACTTTGGAATACTTTTCTCTTGTATGTGTAAACCTACAGTTTGTTATGTGAAAATGGTATTTTAGGAAGAATTGTCTTTTCTATTGTTGATATAGGTATAAATAACCATTTGGTTTTATATGATCCTTGAATTTGAGGCAATTACAAGTTATTAAATTTAGGGATAAAAATGTGAGGTATGAGATAAAATTTGTGGTGAAATTATGTTATAGTTATTTTGAGGAATTTATCTCATTTTGATAACGTTATAAAATATAGTTTTTGAAAAAGGAAAACACACAGACTGTGGGACAACCCATCGCATCAGACAAAGCTACGGGAATCGAACCCACAAACATATGGCGATTGGGATTTATCACCTACCACTGGACTACGTGAAGTCCCTGGTTAGTGTGACTAATTATTTTTAGATTAATGATTTTATTTATCAATAATAATTTGATTTGGGATCTTATGTCTTATCAAATGGATATACATAGTATAGGAAAATGATTTGGTGATTAAGTGATAAAAGGTATTTTGGAAGACTTTCACTCTATTGGGAATACTATATGCCTAAGGAAAATAGAATACTATGGGATTTAATTTGACGAGTAATGGTGGATTTTTATCTATGTTTTTATTGTGGATTTATAGCGATTTGGGTTATTTATGGAAATGATTAACCTATCATAGAGAATATGTGATTAGGTTAATTACTTTTAAGTATTTGACTTTAAGAGTAGTCGATGTTATTTGGAAATACAATTTAACGTGGAAGACTGAGTAATCAAATTCATTTATGTTTTGGGTTTCAATATTAGTTTTAATTATATTGAAGTAATTTAAGGGAAATTGTTTATTGAATGGTATTTATTGATCTTTTGGTATTGTTGGTTAAATTTTAGAAATTAAGATTAGTATTTCTTTCTCTAAAGGATTATCCTTTTTGGGGATCTTCTGATCTTGTACTAACCATTTTGGTTTTGGTTAATCTCTAAAGACAAGGTAAATGTATATAGTTTATCCTTTGTGGATTATGTGATTCTCTAGAAGTTGATTCTAGCGCTTCAGGTGTGACCAAGTCATCTTGAATACTCATCGTTGAAAAAAAAGATGAGTTAGTGGAAGAAATTTATTAAAGGATGAAAATATACTTAAAACGTAAGTATATCTCTTTATTTTCTTATTCAACCTCATTAATAAATTCCTCAACTTTATTAAATGGAATTTAAAACAAAAAGAATGTTATCCATTTACTTTTCCTACTAGGAAACTAATGACCATTTATCCCATTACAAGTTTGTGATTTTCTTGTTGTTAACATTCCCCAGATCATGTTTTCTATCACTCTCCATCATAACTTAACACTTAGTTTATCTTCCATGTCCATGTTTTCCAACATGGAATCCGAGTATGGGTTATCTCGGGTGACCTTTATACTTCTCTTTCTTACTTTTAAAGAGATAGTTTTATTGACTCTTTTTCCAATGTGGGATTTTCAATGAAGTTTCCAAGAACAATTTTAAAATTTTGTGGACGCAATTTCCAAAAGTGGTGAAGAATTTAACACCCCAAGAATTCATAGTAAGTTATTTTCTATAAAGTTATTCAACAGCTTGTGATACAGGCAACACTGAGTTCGAGCACACCACAACTTACCAGGCTAGCTATTCAAATTTTTTTTGAATAGTATTAACTAAATTTTGAATTTTATATACTACATATAATTTTAGAATACATATTATGTGTTTCCTAGACATAATATAAGAATGAATTCATTTTTTCAGATAAAAGAAGTATTTTTCGAAAAATGTAATTTTACAACCTTTTAATGGAAACCCCTTTTTAAAACCAATATTTGACACTTTTATATATTCAATTTATTGAAATTAAATTCTTCTTTAGAATCGGATCATAAAAATTTATTTTGGATAAATTTTTGGAACTTTTCTGATAACTTTCATATTTTGATGAATACTGAATAATACTAAATTTTAATTGAAAACTACTTTTTTAATCGAAATAATTTATAGAGTAAAATTATGTATTTGAATGGTTTGGAAGTATAATTAGATTATATTATTACCATTTAATTTAATGTTGTTCATTGGAAGAAATTTTACTTTGAAATTGGGCATAAACAAGTGTCAATCTTTTGATAGTTATTTTTTTAAAGGTTGGGACTGAAGCCTCATTTATTATTAAAGCAAATCAAAGAACTCTTTAACTGGGTAGATAGAGACCCATTACATAGCCCGATGGCCCAGTGGGCATTTATCCCATTACATTTCCCATAGGCCCAATTTTTTGACCCAAGTCCCATTCTGTGAATTGTACTGCTATAGTACACACGTTGCTACAGTACCACCCAGTACCTGCGACTGCTACAGTACCCTACTGCCATTGCAGTAACATT
This sequence comes from Viscum album, assembly GCA_963277665.1. NCBI lineage: Eukaryota > Viridiplantae > Streptophyta > Magnoliopsida > Santalales > Viscaceae > Viscum > Viscum album. Next base: position 369,825,768 of record OY728140.1, on the reverse strand, counting down.
CCGCTGCTAAAATACACTACAGTACTGCTACAGTACCTACACCTAATGGATTTGGAACCCCCATTTTTCATGTAGTATTAAGGGGTGATTACCACTAAGCCAAACCCCAACTACAATCTTTTGATAGTTGTTATTTATTAAAAACACGCTTCTTGATTTGACAACGGGAATTAATTTTAAATTAATTAATCCAACTTCTATGTATTGAATTTGGTAAAATAGACATCATTTTTGAATTTGAAATATCAAATATAAATTATGCTTAATATTTGGTATTTTTCTGAAAAACTTCAATTTTTGATGAATAGTGAAACCACTAAGTAGTAGTTAAAAATCTGAATTTTTCATTTAAATGATATTTTACCACTACTCTGAATTGAATTTCAAAAATCTGACTTACACGGTTTTTATTATTAAGTAAAATTTGGTTCAATAAGATTAAAATAATTTTTGTTTAATAGTAACTTCTGCCTTTTATTTACCGCGGCTAAAGGTAAATAGAGAAATTCAAGGTAAAAATAATATTAAATTAAAATAAAATTACCTTAAGACTTGTCCTAACCTTATTGGATGAGTAATATTTGACCAATAAATTCCTTGGGTGAGACTTTTGGCCTTTTAAAGCCACTTGGGTAAGATAATGATATTAATAAATTTTATTTAAAGTAAAAATAAAAATATCACAAACATGTATTATTTTGCTAAAATGATTTTAATGTGGGGATATATAATTGATAATTTTTCCTATAAATATTTATTATAAAGATAAAAATATTTCATATATTATGGTATTTTTTTATAATTTTTAGAGATCAAATAAATTAAATTATTTATGACACAATAATGATGCAGTGTTTACCTCATTAATAAATGATTTAAATAAATAAGATTATAAAGATTAAAATAATATCCAAAACCTGTCCAAATCTTATTAGATGATTTTATTTCGACCATTAGTCATCTTATCTTTGACATTAATAAATTTTTGAAATTTAGAAACCTAGAATAATTATATAATAAAATAATATTTTAACACTTTCCAAAAGAGCCCCTCCTCCCCCTTATAAAAATATCTCACCTCTATCCTATTACTCGCACCTCTAAAGCCCCTTGGCTCTTCCAAACTCTTCCTAAATAATCTTTCAGGATCCCTCCCTTCCACCTATAATCCTTACTTTAGGAAGAGATCACTTCAAGAAATCCTTTTGGTTCAATCTGAAGGGAGTTACCCAATTTTAAGGTAACGTCTTTCCTAAAGTAATCTTCTTTTATTTTACTTCTCCAACCCCCTAAACTATTTTTATTACTTTATTTTATAACAAAACCAGTATCCTCAATATACTAGGTTTTTTTAGGAGAATTATTCGAGCTACACTTACACACACCTCCATCTAATGGTAAAAGAACATATTGTTTCTATGGACGGTGAACTACTGCCTCACGAAATAATGATTGTTCAATTATCTCCTACCGCCTCTTATGGTGGCTATTATGATGGAACTGTATTTATATATGATATATACTATTTTTATGTTTTCTCTATGCTTATGTAATTTTCATTTACATACATACATTTATGCTTTCCAATATGTGTGAACATGATAACTTCATTTGAGAAAGTGCGGACTATCGCCCCCTCAAGGTGATATGATTCGTTCATGACATACATGGAACGTGTAAAGGATGGAGTTAATTAAATTATGAAACACATATATCATATGATGTTATACTAGAATTATAATATACCTATGTATCATAAAGTTTTCATTTCATTAAATATGAAATATAAATGAAAGTAGTGTTCATATGTACATACGGCTTACCGTCTCCATGAACGGTACATTTCATTTCTTATCTCCAAATATCATGAACTATTATATATATATATATATATATATATATTGGATATATATGATATATATGATATTTAAATCATGAATATGATACTAGAGATAATCGACTTTTTACCACATGGACAATTTGTAATTATAACAAGTTCATTTTTTACTCAAGTACCAAATATCGACAAAATGATCATTATTAAATTAAATGATTACATAATGTTTATAACATGTTAATAAGTGATACAAAATGAATAATAAACTTGAAAAATGTTCTTAAGCAATTAGAAATTTAACTTTAGTTTATTATTTAGGATATTAAAGAACGAACGAGTCAAGTCGGACTCGAGGTAAGGGGTTTCTTATCTCACTCTTAATTTCGTTATATTTCCATTGTTCGCCAATTAGTTATTGCATGTGGTGTATTGTGTACTACCCATTATTGTATTCTTCGTGTAATATATTTTATTTTATGGGTACTTAAATCTTCATTATATGATCTATCTTTCATGGGGTGTATGTTTCGTAAGTTACCAAATCGGTAAGGGAATTTCAAATTTCAATTTCCACTCATTGGGCTTTACGCATACTTCATTGATTATTTTACTCCAAGATTATGTGTGGAATCACTATTTATTATTTATGTTGTAATTTCCAGTCACCTTTTTGTGGATATAATTTTGATACACATAATCACTACATTGATAATTTTGCAAGTCATTGATATGAACTTGATATGGGTAATCATAACTCAATTTCCATTCATTGAGTTAAACATCCAAGTCATCGGTGTTGTTTTTACAAGAATATGTGTGAATATCCACTAATTGATTTACACTGAATATCCAATCATATTGAGTGTATTTATATTTTTCACACATAATTATGTCATTGATTTATCCTTTACCTAAGGATATGGTCATTACAATGGATTTCATCTCAATTTACATTCCTTTGAGACTTCTTATTTGTTTTACGCCAATTCACTTTTATATGGTCTATATAATGTACTTTGACATAGTATATCATGAATCCATTTATTTTCATGATATTATAAAGTGTTGATTACCTAAATTATTTTTATTCAATTTTCCCTCTTTTGGTAAGGAACTCTAACTAAATTATCATTTTAAATGTTTTAAAGATTTATTCTTCTAAATCCTTCTCATTAATGTCCATGTTTTAAAAATGGTTTTAAGGATTTATTTATATGTAAATTAATTTTTTAAAATTAAAATTCCTTTTAAAAGTTTCAAATTGGTATGGGACACTTTGATTCAAAAATCTATTTTAAAGGACTTCTTGATAAATCGTGAGACTTTTAAATGTTTTCAAGAAAAGGGGGATATTTCTCTCAAATAGTTTTAATGATTAGTTTCATCTATGTCAATATCCTTAATTATTCTTCATTGAGGTTAATTTATTATAATAAAATCATTCATATTGTATTTAATGAGAAATGTTTGACTATGGATGTATTATTTTTATACCATTCATGGTTTATGTAGAAATTATTGACATTTCGTATGCTAGTTTTAATACGAATGTTTATGTTATATTTAAACCTTTTCATATGAGAAGTGTATTGAACTTATTAACTGATAGGTGGAGCCCTGAAACGCGAGGCCGATTGTCGCCTATCGACCGATCAAAGTTCCGGTGCTCTGCTAATGTGTATAGCAGCACTCGGGTCGAATCCTCGACGATGATACTTTGTAATAGTCATTTTTTTAGTTGATTGTATTTTGATTAGGGGGTTTGTTTGCAGAGCTTAATTGAAATGATTGATTGACTATAATTGATTTAACAAATTTATAAATATTGGGATGAGTTAATTTTTATGGAGTTATGCTTGTGATATCCTTGAGCTTTGCTTCATATTGCATTTAAATTAACACCCACATCACAAGTTGACGTCGATTAGAATTCCTAATTGTTAAAGATTTAATCCAAGACTTAACTTAACTAGGATTTTAAAATCAATCATTACTTGTTTATAGTAGTGTATTTATGGTTCCAATAATCCATGGAAACCACATGATAAACAAAATATGTCATTAATCCATGACATATTAAGTCCAACATACACAATGTTCAATTAATGAATACTCATCGAGAAAATACTCTCAATAACTAAACATCCCTAAATTTTGACTCACCCCAATGAGATATTTACTCAGCCATTTGAGTGTTTAATATTCTGTTTATAATAATTATGATGATAAATTAAGAATAGAAGAAAAAGAAAGGGATAAGAAAAGGGTGGTAGGTCGACACAGACACGAACAATGATGATAATTAAAAACAAACTTTCGATTGAATGAGGAAGCAATAGAATGGAAGGGGGTTAAACTATATTTAAACTATTTTAAGATCATAAATATTAAACTATAGAAGGTGTATGAGAATAAGAGATATTGAAGAAGTAAATTGCATTAAAACAGAATTACAAAGAAAGAGACTTACAAAATTACATAAACGAAGAACACAAAATTAAGTGAAAACAAAGAGAGGAGGAAAGGTCTCTCAAGTGAAAAAATGATTATGGAAGATCCTCCCAACCCTTTTTCAAGGCTTCGGTCGTTCCAATATGATCTTCTCTCATCTAAAATGCCAACCCCTCTCAATGAGAGAAGGGGAGAGTATTTATAGCCCAAGGAGTGGACTGTTTTCATTCCCAATATGTCCCTCTACTAGAATCGCCAATTTTTCTATTCAGAAAACTGAATATACAAATATCTCCTTATTCAAAGTTGTAGAAAATAATGGTGGTCGACTATTGACAAAAGTTGGAGGAATTTGGACAGTTGGAGCCAAAGTTATGGCGGTCTTATTAAACAAAGGTAAACTGTCCATTTCTATCCATGATTTTTCGATGGCCAAAATGTGAATGGATTTTGGAATAGGAAGATGCCTTCAAATCTGAATGACTGATTCAAAAAAGTCGGCAGCCTATATCTCCTCTTTCACACTAAAAAATCTCAGCTCGATTGGATGCTTACAGCATGAGATATGTCATGAATACTATACAAATTTTATTTCTCGTCCAGAATGGTGGGATGGACGTCAAATATTCATTTGGTCCCTTTGTACATGGATTTTGGCCTTAAAAGTTTTATCCAAGATGACATGTAGTGTCCCCCTAATTATGGTGGAGAGGTAATGTTTTTGGACTTCTGGATTGAGCCCAGTAAATCAATCTTCAAGGCTGGTCCAGTTTGTTCACAGATTCTTTAGTCTTGTTTGTGATGACCATATGACCCTTCAAATGGAAGAATTGGCTCATGGTACCTTCTAATTAAATGTTGTATATTGAAATTATAATCCTAAAAAACAAGAACCACCCAATTTCAATCCGTATAGTGATAGGTATTATTAAAACATTAAACTAACTCAATTGGACTACTTCAAAAAATGCTCAAAAATTATACTTAATTTTAAAACATTAATATTTCACACAAATTATGCACATTTCATATAAAATCAGTAAAAGGGGAATACAATAAGTAATGAAAATATTAATAACATCAACTCCCCCACACTTAGTTCTGTGCATGTCCTCATGTGCAAAAAATATAAAAACATGACAAAATCATTTTTACTCACCAACAGATTTTTAAATTTTTTTTCTCCAATCAGGGGAGGTTTAGACTATTTCACTTATCCATTTTGAATTACACCAAAAGTTGTTACAGAAAAAATGTTCCAAAACTAATTCATTTTTTCATGCTCAAATTTAGAAATGGAAAATGTGGACACTCAAAACTCACACCTCTCAAGATGATAAAATTCATTTGTGGAGGTTCACTCTTTCACCAACCAAAAGTGAAAATCTTAGAGTTTGAAAAGAGCTCTCAGCTTCCAATCCCTATCCAAAGTGAACAATAATCAAGAGGTATTTTTAAGGGGTTTTTCTGTGGCTATGGGATGGTAGGAATATAATGTCCAATAGAGAAGAAGAGGGTTAAAATTCCAACATAGAAAAAGCAATGCACATTTTTTTGAAATAAAACATGGAAGGAAATGAAAACACATATTTACAAGGGAATTATTGTGTGAAGAAAGACACAATAGAGGAAGAAAATATGAAGGTAATGAAAATATGGAATATTTACAAAACAGAAAACTTCTCCCAAAAAGAATATAATGCAAGTGTTCTTTTTTTCTTTTCCATATTTTCTTTGTTTTTTCCAAAGTTGACCTTGAAATAGATCTCACACTCATATCCCAACCCATGTTTGATCTCCTCATGACACTAATTGTAATAGTTTTAACAAGATCAAAGGTTTAGAAATAGTGATTTTTGACCTACCCAAGACACAACCCATTTTTTTAATTTTTTTTGGATTTTTTTTTATTTTAATTTTTTTTTGAATTTTTTATGAACACTTTTCAATATCATTTGTACAATACATTCCCAAATCCCACTGAATTACAACCTCCCCCCCCCCCCCCCCACACTAAAATGGATGCTTTCCCTCAAGCATATGATAACACACCGGAAAGTAAGGAAATGATACCCAAAAATGAAATCCATTACCCCCCATACTTAAATTTCAAAAACTTATGCAATGAAAATCCATGTTGCTATTGGGTGGGATAAGGTATTGGGCTTGTAATGTGGCTATCAAAGAAAAGGTTTTCATAGGCATGAAGGGGCTTCCAAAATGAGGATTAATGTTAGGGAAATGGGAGGTTATTTGGCTATTGTGATTCTCATGTGGTTCAAAAAATTCCTCTATCATATTAATAAACACTAAGGTAGGAAATTCAGCTCGAAGGTCCACAAACTCAAGACTCACAAATGGGGGTGAAAACACACATTTTGAAATGATGGCTATAGGTGACCTTAGCATGAAAGCAAATGTTTGTTCTCACGGTTGGGTAGAATCTTTTTCCAAATCAAAAATTAATCATTCAAAATGTGTTGGTTTTGACACAAAATTATTTATCCAAAGTCATAATGAAAATATAAAATTTTTGAGATGAAAACATGTCTGTTAAATCCCCAAAATGGTTGTCCAAATTTTCAAAACTTGATGGTGAGTAAGCAAGACTTATAATTTTTTTGTATTTTTTAAGTGATTGTTTTTTTTGTATTTTATTTTTGTTTTTTAGGTTTTTATTTTTGTAAAGATACACCCACAAAAAATAGAAAGTGAAAAATAACGATTTTGATAAAGAAAATGGTAAAAAAATGAAAGAGAGAGGAAGAAGAAGAAAGAGGTAGAGAGAGGAAGAGATAGAGAGAGTTAAAGGGAAAGAGGTGCCCCCTGGTTTGGATTTGCCGGGTCGCCTTCTCCATCTTGTGGTAGGTCGGCTAGAGAAGTTGTGGATCCAGTGGAAGTTGATGTTGATCCAGGATTATGCATCCTCTCATGTTGATGCATTAACCAATGTCCATTAACCGTGAATGTCCTTTTGGAAGAGGGGTTTTGGACTTGCACTGCACAAAATGGGTAAACGTTAATAATAACAAAAGGACCTTCCCAATGAGAATTAAGCTTACCTGGGTGAAGCCGAAATCGAGAATTGAAGAGAATTACCTTTTCACCTTCATGAAATAACTTTCTAATGATTTGTTTATCATGGCGTGCCTTGGATTTTTCTTTGTAGAGATTAGAATTCTCATAAGAATCAAGTCAAAGATCCTCCAGTTCAGCCAATTGCAACAATCTTTCTTCACCAGATTTTTCACAATCAAAATTACAAGTTTTCACAGCCCAAAAAGACTTGTGTTGGATTTCAACTAGTAATTGACATTCTTTACCAAAAACTATCCTAAAAGGATACATCCCAATGGGTGTTTTATAGGCAGTTTGATAAGCCCAAAGGGCTTCACCAAGTCTCTCAGGCCAGTCTTTTCTGGTGGGCATAACAATTCTCTCAAGTACCCTTTTCACTTCTCTATTATAAATTTCAGCCATTTCATTTGTTTGAGGGTGATATGAAGTTGAAGTTTTATGTAAAACCCCATTATTTTTCAGAAGTGCCTCCATGGTTCTATTACAAAATGGGTTCCTAAGTCACTGATCAAGGCACATGGTGTGCCAAATCTTTGGAAGATGTGGGTCTTTAGGAACTCACTAATAGTATGAGCATCATCCTTCCTAGTAGGTTTGGCCTCAACCCACCTTGAAACATAATCGACCGCAAGAATAATTTATGAGAATCCATTGGAAGGGGGAAATGGTCCCATGAAATCGATACCCCAAACATCGAAGATTTCACAAAAGATTAAAGGCTTTTGGGGCATTTAATTTATTTTGGGGATTGTGCCAAACTTTTGGAAAGTGGGACATGATTGACAGAACTCATGTGAGTCCTTGAAGAGTGAAGTCCATAAGAATACAGAGTCTAGGGCCTTTCAGGAGGTCCTTTGTGGTCCATAGTGGCCACCTCCGGGAAGTGAGTGACAGAATTCTAAGATGGAAGAATTCTAATTTTCTTCAACACATATCCTAATTACCATGTCTGCCCCAGTTTTCCAAAGTTTATTTTCTTCCAAAAAATAGTATTTTGAATCACTTTTCAACATCATTTTTTGTTATTTTGAAAAAATTTCAAGAAAAACACCAAAAACCAAGTAATTTACAATTGGGGCATACCATGGTATTTTTGGAGTGAGAGATGAAAGGTGCTCATTGGGGAATTCAGGATTGATGATTTCGGATTGAGAAGAATTAGAAATTCTACTCAAGTGATCATCTACAGTGTTTTCTTTTCCTGGTCTATCTTTTATTTCAAGGTCAAATTCTTGGAGTATTAGGATCCATCTTATTAGCCTCGGTTTGGAATCACTTTTCTTTAGTAATAACTTTATAGCATAATGGCCTGTGAAGATGATGATTTTGGCACCTAAGAGATAGGACCAGAATTTATCTAAGGCAAAAACCACTGCTAGAAGTTCCTTTTCAGTGACAGTGTAGTGAGATTGAGTTTCATCCAATGTTTTGGAGGCATAATAGATGACATGAGGAATTAATTCTCTTCTTTGACAAAGAACAGCCCCAACAGCTCTATCAGAAGCATCACACATCAACTCAAAGGGTAATGACCAATATGGGGGTTGGATTATTGGGGCAGATGTTAGAGCAGTTTTGAGTTCAATAAAGGCTCTCTTGAAAACCTCATCAAAATAGAAAGTGACATCATTTTGGAGCAAACGAGTGAGTGGGAGGGAAATTTTACTGAAGTTATAGAAGAATCTCCGATAGAAACCAGCGTGACTGAGAAATGAATGAATGTCTCAAACAGAGTTGGGTTTAGGAAGTGATTGGATCACTTAAATTTTTACAGGATCAACTTTAATACCATCTTTTGAAACTATGTGCCCTAGAACAATCCCATTTGCAACCATGAAGTGACATTTTTCAAAATTTAACACAAGGTTACACTTGACACACTTTTGAAGGACTATAGAGAGTGAATGCAAACAAGATTCAAATGACTCGCCATAAATGGTGAAGTCATCCATTAAGACTTCCATGCAGTGCTCAATGAATTCTGAAAAGATACTCATCATACACCTCAGGAATGTTGCAGAAGCATTGAAAAGTCCAAAAGGCATTCTTCTATATGAATATGTTCCAAAGGGGCATGTGAAAGTAGTCTTTTCTTGGACCTAAGGTGAGATTGGGACTTGAAAATAATTGGTGTATCCATCAAGAAAGCAATAGTGTGACTTTCCGGTCAATCATTCTATCATTTGATCAAGTAATGGAAGAGGGTAGTGATCTTTTCGTGTTTCAGTATTCACTTTTCGATAATCGATTCATACACGCCATTTTTTCTTCACTTGAGTTGTAACTACCTCTCCATGTTCATTTGTCACAACAGTTATCCCACCCTTCTTAGGTACAAATTGAATTGGACTAACCCATTCACTATCAGAAATTGGGTAGATAATACCAGCTTGAAAAATCTTGGTGATCTCTTCCCTAACTACCTCAAGGATGAGTGGATTGAGTCTTCTTTGTGGTTGTCTAATTGGTTTAAATGATTCCTCAAGATGGATGTGATGCATGCAAAGGGCAGGGTTGATTCCTGGTATGTCATATAGGGTCCAACCTAAGGCCTTTTTCTTTTCCTCTAACACTTGAACAAGTTTGGACTCCTCGGTTTCAGTAAGTGTGGCAGAGATAATGACAGGATATGAGTTATCATGGAAGAGGAATGCATATTTTAGGTGTTCAGGAAGAGGTTTTAGATCAGTATCATCTTTCATTTGTGGTTTAGACATCTCAGGAATGAATGCAGGGACTTCATTTGCTTCATATTCATTTTGCTTAATACTATCCAAGGTGGAGCAGTAGAGATCAAAGTTGATGTGGGATTTAAGAGAGTTTTCTTGTTCCTCTAGATTGATGGAGTATATTAATGAGAGGACAACATCACACTTCACCATTTATGAATTTGTTAATCATGGTGCATATTTTACAAGATCCATTATCATTAGAACATGAAGAACATGGTGGATTGGGGTTCGATTGACTCTTAGAAGTGTCCTCAGAAGCATGGATTGAGAATGCAGAGTGATCCTCAGATGGGTATCTCATGACTTAGAAAATGTTGAACTTGACCAGTTTGTCACCGAATTCCATAGATAAGATGCCTGAATTGACATCAATCTTGGTTCTTACAGTCACGAGGAATGGTCTTCCTAGAATTAGGGGATATCGATAAGAGTCCGTCTCACCTTCCATTTCAAGAACATAGAAATCAGCAGAAAAGATAAGATCATTAACTCGGACAAGGACATCCTCAATTATTCCCTCAGGACTGGCTGTGCTTCGATTGAAAAACTGAATGATAACACCTGTTGGATGTAAGGGACCTAGACCAAGGTTGGAGAAGATGGATTTGTGCATGACATTAATTGAGGCTCCTAGGTTTATGAGTGCATCATCAAAGTTGGAACTTCCAATTTGGCATGGGATGTAAAGGTCCCTGGAGCTTTGAACTTTATGGGAATAGATAGCTGGGTGGAAACATTTTCAAAGGTCCTTTGTTTCCTCTTGTGGGTGCACAATTCCTTAAGAAACTTGGCATACATAGGAATTAGTTTTATGGCATCTAAGAGGGGAATGTTGACTTCAACACATCTAAACAAGTCGAGCATTTCAGGGTCGGGTTCAAAGGACTTCCTTGGTTTAGAAACAGCTTGAGCAAATGGAATTGGGTTCCTAAGTGGAATTGAAGGAGGTGAGGGAATGGTTTTAGGTTCATTTTCAAGTTTCTTTTTCTTTTTATTTTCTAGGTCAACATTCAAATGAGGGATAGAGGACTTATCTTGAGGCATAGAAATGTTCTTTCCTGATCTAAGTGTAATTACACTTACATTACCCTTGGGGTTGGGTAATGGTTGAGCTGAGAGTTGGGAAGAATTTGATTGTTTTTGCTGGCTCAGGTGGGATGCAAGTTGACCTATTTGAGTTTCAATGTTTTTAAGGCTAGAACGGGTGAAGGAGGCAAGATCTTCCACTTCACTTTCACATGGTTTCTTGGAATAAGAGGCTTGTCCCTAGTTGGGATTGCCTTTATTTTGGTTCTTGGGAAATCGATTGTATTGGTTTTGGAATTGGGAAGGCTCACTATGATAATGGAATCCAGGAGGAGGATTGTTCCTTTGAGGTTGAGGAACGAAAGGATAAGGTTGATGGAAGTTACCACCATCTTGACCATATTGGAATTGGTTTGTGTTTTGAGGAGTGAATTGAGGGGGTGAGATATGGGATTACCATACCCAAGGTCTTGGTTATAGGAAGAAGAGAAGGGCTTAGAGTGAGGTTGGTTAAAGTTTCTAACAAACTGACCTGATAGTTGAGGATTGGTGTTCTACCGAGCATATGCTGCATTGAGCTCCATTGGTCCAGATGAACTAGAATGATCCTCTTGATGTTGTGGACATGTGTCAGTTGGATGAGATGGAGAGTTGCAGATTCCACAGTTTTTGGCAGGTCTAGGAAACATTGATTGCGGAGAAGATGAGGTTGGGGATTTGGTATCCACAACTAGTTGTCGCACAAGACCTGTAAGTTCACTCATCCACTCTGTCAATTTTTTTTGGCTCAATTGATTGATTATCTTGGGATTGTTTGACTTGAGGATGTGCTCAATTATGGAATTGTTGTGTGTTTGCAGCCATGTTACATATGATATCTCTTGCAGTTGCAGGAGTTTTATCAACAAGAGCACCGCCACTTGCGGCCTCTATGAGAGTTCTCTCCATAGCCAATAACCCCTCATATAAGTATTGGATCAAGAGTTGGTCAAGGATTTGATGATGTGGGAAGGTTTCAACAATCTTTTTTAACCTCTCACAGTACTCATGGAGTGATTCACTTGGGCACTGATGAATACCACTTATTTCCTTTCGGATAGAAGCAGTATGAGAAGAAGGAAATTATTTTTCTAGGAAAAGCTGCTTCATTTCATTCCATGTGGTTATGGAACCAGGAGGTAGGTAGTAGATCCATGACTTAACAGTGTCAGCTAGGGAAAAAGGGAATGCTCGGAGTTTGATTTGTTCTTCAGAAACCCCTTGAGGCTTCATTGTAGAGCACACTACTTGGAACTCTTTAAGGTGGAGATGTGGATCCTCACCGTCTAGCCCATGGAAATGAGGGATAAGATGAATCAACCCCGATTTGAGTTCAAAGTCAGCTTCTATGTTTGGATATTTAATACCAAGAGGTTGGTAATTCATATCAGGGGCAGCGAGTTCTTTATGGGTTTGTTCCCTAGGATTGGCCATTTCAAATTCAACTGGTTGGATGAGGACTGGTTCTTGAAATATTTGATTATCTCTTATTTTCCTCCTAAGTTGGTGAAGTGTTCTCTCAATTTCAGGGATTAATAGAGATTTTGGAATAAAGAGGAAGATGGGTTTTTCTTTGTGTTTTTTTTCAATTTCTTTTTAAATTTTTTTTGGGGTTTTTATTACAATAACCAGAAACTAACGAATAATTAAAGTACCATCCCCGGAAACGGTGCCATTTTAAATGCACGGCCGATTGTCGCATATTGACCGGTCAATGTTACAGTGCTCTTCTAATGTGTATAGCAGCACTCAGGTCGAATCCTTGGCGATGATACTTTGTAATAGTCGTTTTTTAGATGATTGTATTTTGATAAGCGGGGTTTGTTTTAAGTGCATAATTGAAATGATTGATTGACTATAATTGATTTAACAAATTGATAAATATTGGGGTGAGTTCATTATTATGGAGTTAAGCTTGTGATATCCTTGATCTTTGCTTTATATTGCATTTAAATTAACACCCACTTCACAAGTTGACGTCGATTAGAATTCCTAAGTGTTAAAGCTTTAATCAAAGCCTTAACTTAACTAGGATTCTAAAATCAATAAATAATTGTTTATGGTAGTGTATTTATGGTTCCAATAATCCATGGAAACCACATTCTAAACAAAAGATTTCATTAATCCATGACATATTAAGTCCAACATACACAATGTTAAATTAATGAATACTCATCGAGAAAATACTCTCAATCACTTAACATCCCTAAATTTTGACTCAACCCAAGGAGATATTTACTCATCCATTTGGTTGTTTAATATTCTTGTTATAATAATTATGATGATAAATTAAGAATAGAAGAAAAATAAAGGGATAAGAAAAGAGTGGTATGTCGACACACACACGAACAATGATGATAATTAAAAAAACTTTCGATTGAATGAGGAAGCAAAAGAAGGGAAGGGGATTCAACTATATTTAAACTATTTTAAGATCATAAATACTAAACTACAAAAGTTGGATGAGAATAAGAGATATTGAAGAAGTAACTTGCATTAAAACAGAATTACAAAGAAAGAGACTTACAAAATTAAAAAAAGGAAGAACACGAAATTAAGTGAAAACAAAGAGAAAAGGAAAGGTCTCTAAAGTGAAAACATGAGTATGGAAGATCCTCCCAAGCCTTTTTCAAAGCTTTGGTCGTGCCAATATGATCTCCTCTCTTCTGAAATGCCATCCCCTCTCAAGGAGAGAAGGGGAGAGTATTTATAGCCCAAGGAGTGGACTGTTTGCATTCCCAATATGTCCCTCCCTTTTGCATCGCCAATTTTACTATTCAAAAAAACGAATATCCAAATATCTCCTTCTTAAAAGTTGTAGATAATAAAGTTGTTCGACTACTATCAAAATTTTAAGGCATTTGGAAAGGTGGGGCCAAAGTTATGGTGGTTTTATTAAACAAATGTAAACTGTCCATTTCTACCCATGCTTTTTCGATGGCCAAAATGTGAATGGATTTTGGAACAGGAAGATACCTTCCAATATGAATGAATTCTTCAACAACGTCGGCCACATATATCTCCTATTTCACATTGAAAAATTTCTGCTCTATTTTATGCTTACATCATGAGATATTTCATGAATACTATACTGATTTTATTTCTCGTCCAGAATGGTGTGCTGGAATTAAAATCTTTATTTGGGCCCCTTGTACTTAGATTTGGGCCTTGAAATATTAATCGAAGATGACATGTAGTGTCCCCAGAATTATGGGGGAGAGTTAATGTTTTTGGACTTCTGGATTGAGCCCAGTAAATCAATCTTCAAGGCTGGTCCAGTTTGTTCACAGATTCTTTGGTCTTGTTTGGGAGGACCATATGACCCTTCAAATGGAAGAATTTGCTCATGGTACCTTCTAATGAAATGTTTTATATTGTAATTAGAATCCTAAAAAACAATAACCATTCAATTGGGATCATTATAGTGTCATTTATTATTAAAACATTAAACTGACTCAATTGGACTACTTCTAAAAATTCTAAAAAATTATACTTAATATTAAATCATTAATATTTCACACAAATTATGCACATTTTATATAAAATCAGTAAAGGGGGAATATAATAAGTCATGAAAATATTAATAACATCAATCCCTCTATATATCTTTGATTCATCGGTAGGTCTCATGATAAAAACTAGTGTCTTGGCCCAAGGTCTTGATAAAATCTTATTTGTAGTTTTGGAACGAGGCCTTGACTATGTGGTTATGATGTCCGGTATTATGGATTCCGTCATTATGAGATTAGCTATTGATATTTCATGTGGTTATTTGATTAGAAAAATACTCATGACTATGTTTTATTATGGAATTATTTACTCAGCTAATATTCCTTCCATAAAGTATTCTTGTTTATTATTTGTAAAGGCATGTGTTTTCATTTATTCATCATGCCTAATGTTTATGTTATCTTCCACTATATTTCTGACTCTTACTGAGCATCTAGGCTCACCCCTTTCTTATGTTTTATTCTCCCAGGATTCCAAGAAGTTTATTGTGATTTATATGCATGGTTAAGCTAGTGGATTAATAGAGTTTTCAAAGGATACTTTATGTTGTGTTTTATTTTATAATGTGTAATGTAATGTTCATGTATGTAATATATTTTTCAAGACTGCTAAATTGGTCGGTATTTTGGGACTTGATTCCTTATAATCATTCCAATGTATTAAAATACTGCACCAGCTCCAGGCTTCTAGGGTCAGGGTGTTACAATCATTATGGTAGATCACAATGATCTGAATTTCAAACTTGTAGTATTTTTATTTAATTTCGGCCTCATTCCTTTAGTAATTTTACTAATTATAACTCATTTTTTATATCATAATGTATATCATTTTTAATTTTAATATTTTACCTTAAAGAAATAATGCATTGCTCATTTTAGTTTTATTTTTCGTGTATAAAAAGTTATTGAACACACTAGATTTATTTGAATAGAAAATCATACATAAATAGCAGAGTGTTATAGTGGTGATGGACTTTGCTAAAGTGAATGTTGTGTAAGGGATTTTATTAATAGAATTGATTTTAGTTGTTTAATTTCTAAGGTGTCCATAGTTTTTAAGTGTTTTCATGGATATTTTTTTTGATTTCTAGTTTTTTGGTTGGTTTTTTAGGTGGAGGATGTTCCTAGTGATGCAAGATGAGAGTGGTGTTATGATGTTTTTGATTCTACCTAATTTTTATGGTAATTTTGGTTCGATTGTTTGGTGAATTTATTATATTTCATTTTTCATTGTGTTTATTACAATTGAGGATGGTAGTCAACTTACAATGAAGGTTTTATAGTTGTGGATCACTATTACGTTCAGCCACTTTTATTCACAATAGGGCATTGTTTGAGGTAATAAATATTATGATGGGAAGTGAGGTAATAAATTTCCTGGTGTGTGACTTTAGATACCTATTATTGTCACTCTCAAAGAATTTAGGGTGAATCCTGGAACTTGATCATATTGTTTGGATAGGCTGGCCATGTTGGGATCAACCAATTATTTTGTTAGATTGTTTTTTAAATTTTTATTATCTTTTTGGGAGTAATTAGTGATTTGTGGTCTAGTCTAGTTTATATAGTGTTATATGTGGGTTCACACATAACCTTTAATAGTGTGATTCTAAAAAATGAAAAAAAATAATGAGAGACTTTATATATCTAAAACATGTTTTCATGCTCTCTGGGTGTTCAAGAAAATTTTTAAGGGGGATTTCCCATTACATTTTATTAAAAAATGGGTGTGTTGACCTAAAAATGAATTATAAATGATTTTTAAGAGGGTTGTTTCATGCTTCAATATCTTCTATGTGTTTTAAGGGAGTGTTTAACAATAGATGGATTGTTTTTTAAGAATTATTGGTCATATGTTATGTTTTGTGATATTCATGTATCATTTGTTATTTTTTGTGATATTTATAAGCTATTTTGGATTTATCTTGTTTTTAAAGAATGTTTAAAGTAAAATTGTGATTTTTGAGATATTTATAACACATGGATTCTTGATTTTAATTTCTATGAGTATTTCTGGAGGCTCGGTTGACAATTATCTAAAAATGAGGAATTTATGACTTGGTTTCCTTCATGTTTTAAAGGTCAGTTTTTCATTTTTAAAAGTGATTAATCTTGAAATATGTAACAAACATAGGTTATATCCCCAAGGTGTTATACTTTGTGAAAACATGATAATTATATGAGATGGATTTATTATCATTTAATGTATGTGTAAATGTGAAATGGGATACTTCTCTAAAGGGTGTTTAAAAGTGAGATAATAGATTGATTTTATGTATTATTTTTATGATTGTGATTTATATACTGATAAATGTCTTCCCTAAATATATTGGATTATTTCATTTTAACCCTGAGTATCTAGGTGGAATATCAAGAGAGAGTTATTTCGAGTTAAGTTTATTCCTTAACTGGGACACCTTGGTGCATGATGGGACACTGTATATAGGGATTTCCACTCGATGAGGCTAGTGAGAGTAATTTAGGGATTATTTCACTAATAACATTAATGATATTATGATAAATGTTTTCACCCATTTATGTCTAGTATTTTCTCACTAATGATTGTGGGATTATTTCTAGAAAGTCATACACATTTCCCGTAAAGTCTTACACACTAATGCCTTTTCCAAAATTATGGATAACTGCAATATCTTATGTTGTGAAAAAAATTATTATGAAAAGAGAAATTATTACAATCCCTAAAAAATTTTATATGATATTAATGTATTAGGAAATCATAATGGTTTTAAAATAATACCATAAGTCTTACATAGACTTCAGAAATTATTTATTATCCCATATTTGGAAAATAATTTTAAGCCTTTACTCAAATGGTCTCAAAAACTATTCAAATATTAAGAGATATTTTTAAATCATTCCAAAATATAATCTATAGTATGTTACTCCCCTGATTCAATAATCCTAATTCCTAATGCTCCTTGAAAATTTTCTCCAACATAAGGATATTTTATCACTCGTTTAACCATATCTCTTAAAGTTATTTTCTATAGCTAACCTACTCTATATTCATAAAATAAAATACATAGTTCTCTACATATATAATTAGCACTTTTCATAGACTTGACAATCGGATCTCAAATCATTAGATTTTTTTATTTTCTCCCTTAAATTTTTTCATCTATGTATTCCAAGAAGCAACAAAACTTCTTTTTTCCATTCTATGTAAGGGAACCAACTTCATGTACAGGGATATTTCACATCACCCACATTAATCACACATTAACTTTATTTAACACATCCATATTAAAAAAAATACATAAAATATATTAAACCATTTTATTTCTTCATTCTACACCTTTTTATTTTTTTTCAATACCTATTTCAATTTCAAAGTCAGCGTTATTCTTCAACACCTTATTGATAATAAATGATAAGATGATAGTTTCAGGGAAGGTCTTATTTTCTCATATCTATGCTTCATCCATAATTTTAAATAATATATTCTTATTTATTCTCCCATCAATAGTTAAAACATGGTTTAATCATTAATGGAATGATGGAATTAAATATCACATAGAAATGACCCTTAAATAAATGAAATCTAAGTCTATATAAGAAATTTTTAGTGTAGAAAACAAGAGTGATTAGTTCATGTATCAATGTTATCAAGAATTTGTTCAGCATGTGATATCACTCTCAAATATCTCTGATTAGGGTCTACGTAAAGAGATTTATCAAGTAATTTATAACCTATACTCATCTTTGACAAACACATCAAAAATATTCAAGTTCAATACAATTTTATCTCCCTTTCTAACTCAACAACAACTCTCCCTTAATATATAAATTTTGATTTAATCAAAAACAAGATGAAAAGGTGATTACTATACCGCATCATCCAGTTTGTAAGGGTTGTCCATAATTTTGATTTATAATAAATTACTCATCACTTATAGCTTCTTCTTTCTTTCTTCCCCTAAGGGGTTTCACACTATCATCTCTTCATCATGGTAGTTCTTCTTCAACATTTACTTCAAGATACTTATGATATTATTTCAAATATTACAAGGAGTTTTCAAGAACTCCATTTTGGATACTATAATTTTATTTTATTATGATTACCACAGTTCATCTAATTCTCATTTTTCACATACAACCTTTAATTAAATATATTATAACACATATAAACCATTACAATAGAATAAGGTGATTTTTCCATCATCTCCTTAGTAAGGGCGGTCGTATTGATACATGGATATAAACACAAAAAAATATATTCTTCATAGATCTAAATTCTTGATAACTCATCATGATTATACACCCATTGTTCTTCCATGTATAGACTTCCTTTAGAATCATGGATTTTTTTTACTTTCCTTGAAATCCTCCTTGTGTGGATATTTCATCTTCTTATAATCTAACAAGTAAAATGTATCTTCTATTTTTTTTATTTATATTTTTCAATAATCTTCTTAATATGGTAGGATAGTCCTATATTCCTGTTCCACATGTCCATCCTACTTACACCTTCCAAATATATTCTTTTGAATTTTTGTGTCATCGCTTTTAAATAACCTATCATGATATATGATTATTTCATGTGGAATGGCCTTTCCCCTTTAGAAATTTTACTTTCCTATTCTTTCTCCATCTTTCTATCTATTTATAATTGGGCTAGAAAAATTGTTAGGAACTCCTTTCTAACATTTTCATCTTCCTTGGATTTTCCATGTGGTTTCTACACAACCTTTGTGTTATCTTTCTTATATAAATTGAAGAACCTTTGTGGTTTTTTAGAAAATATTTTTGTATTTGTTGATAACTAAGCGTTTTTTTAAAAGAATTTTTTTTATTTTGGATTGTTCTTAGTCCATTATAATGTGTTTTCATATAAAAACTGAAATTTTTTGAATGATTTAATCCAAACATAAATTGGGGGAAATGTTTTTTCTGAACATTAGTTTTCGGTCCAAATGGTATTAGATGAAAAATTCATAAAGAAGATCGAAGATATAAGTTCTATTGAGTTGTTGATTAGATGAACCATTAGATTCAAATCCATCGGAATGATGATGAAGATATATCAAACATAGTTTTTGTTATAAAGTCAGAAGATTCTAAGAGAGGATTTCAAAATGATGCTGAAGATTTTGTTTCAAGATGGTGAATTCAGTATTCTGAAAGTTTTCATACTTTATAAACCTTAAGTTCGGTGATTCTTTTCCAATATTGATGTTCTCGTAAATCATGAAAACTATCATAATAAAATATTTTAAAGAAATGGAGGGATTTTAATGATCGTATTGGTTCTAGAATTATGGGAAACAACAATTTTTAGAAGTCGTAATGTCTAAAGATGATAAAGTTTAAAAACTTTCAAAGTTACTAAGTGGAGTTAAAATCATAATGATAATTCTATCATAATGATAATTCTATCATAATGATAATTCTATCATAATGATAATTCAATCATTATGAGGATTTTGATCAGACTGGCTCTGAGGAGGAAGATAGAACAGATCAATAACAGGCACTGATTCATCAAATTAATTCATCATACCGATAACACATCAGATGTTGAACATTATAGTAGTCATAATTGTTCATATTTCTCCATAAAAGAGATATTTATTATGAAAATAAGTGAATATTCTAAAAGAGTCATGTTATCTTAAGAAGAAACAATCAGGGAGTTAAATTATTCAATAAAATAATATTATGAAACCAATAAGTCATATGTTGGGGAAGTTCATCATAATGGGATGAGGAAGATAGTTAGATCATAATGATCTATACAATTAATTAATATCATAATAATAAGTGCAAGAAATTCATATCGTAACGGTATGAGAAATAAAGGAGGATCATTATGAGAAATGGAGGCTAAAGTTGATGAAGTTATATCGGACTAAATAAAAGTTAGAATGTTTGAGAATTTTGATTATGGATAGGACTCAAGAAGAGCCCATAATGTTTGTAATGATTTAAAGTGGTCAAATTTGAAATTCAAATGTGTGTAGATCTCAAATTTTTTGAATTTGAGAGAGTGGGGAAATTTTCATGTTTCTCACATTTATCATTCTAGTATTACCATAAATAATTAATCAGATCATTCACATTTTTCAAATTTTTCATGAGAGTAGAAAAGGCATAGAACTGAGGAATTTTAGAAAGAATTCCTTATGGATATAGATCACATTGGAATATCAGACATCTATTGTTTTCTTAACTGGGCTGAGAAACATCATATTGAGTTTATTAGACTGAGGAAGATTATACTAAGTTTTTGAGTAGTGTTTGAGAAATGAATATTGAGACATGGAAGATTTTATTGAGTTCATATTACTGATAAAATTGGACTACTTTATCAGACTGAAGGTCATAAAACTCTTGTTCATTGAACCAAGGAACTTTTTTGGAGGGCATTGAACAATGTATTTATTCTTTTTTCAGATCAATTATTTTTTTAAAAATATTTAAACTTATCGGAGTCAGAATAATCATTCCTATCAAGAGATATAAGGTGTATAATGAGAGTTGGAACAAGTTGTATACACTTATTCATAGTAGTGAAATTATATAGACCCAAAATAGTGTCTATGGAAATGATGTAGGTTCTTACATTAAGGCAAAAACTTGTAAAACTTTTCTTCTTTAATTACATTCCTAATTTTTCATGAATGATTATTTACTAAAATATGATAAGAAAAATAATCTTAATAGGTTAAAGTGGTTAAGTTTTTAAAAGTATTGAAACTCATAAAAAGTGAACAACTAATTCAGCCCCCCCCCCCTTCTAAATTGTTTTCTGATCCTTTGGAACTTCATTTGGTATCATGGAAAAAGGTCCCATATTGAATCTTTATCATGGATAATCTCAATTATATAAACAGTAGAGTAATTCCTAGATTTTTTTGGAAAACAATATTATGGATGGAAAAATAGGTTGATTCATTATATCCTATATCTTAACCTGGAATTTGTTGGTGCTACTAGATTAGGGTTCCCACCTATTGTGAAATATCCCCTGATGACTTTTTCTAATAAGAGAAATATAGAAGTTGATGAAAAATATATAATATTTATCCTTATGTCCTTACCAGAAAATATTTATATCAATGTAATGGGTCTAAAAACTTCAAAGAGTATATGGGAAAGTTGTAAATTATTTTCAAAGGTATAGTATAGAGAAGGAAGAAAATATAAAAAATGATCGTAGTAAGTATGAATACATAAGGATGAGATATGAAGAAATTATTGATTAATACTTCACTAGAGTAAATTATTTTTTTTGCAACATCATAGGATTATGTGATGTACTAGAATATTCTACAATTTTAAAGAAACTTATGAGAAACTTTTTGAACACGTTTGATTCTAAAATTGCTTCTTTAGAAGATAAGGATTATTTATCTCTTAATGAATTTCATAACATACTTGTTTCTTATGAAATGAGTAAAGCCCCAATGTTAAAAAAGAAGATGAAAGATTAAATGGGTTTTAAATCCATGAGAAAAATTAAAATAAATGATATTAAAGATGTTGATCCTTTTGAATCTGAATATAAATATAATTATTAGTTGATACTTATGACTCTTAAGATGTCTATCTAGGCCCATGTATCCCTACACGGGGCAGCTAGCCAAGTGGTCATGCGAAGGTTCTGGCTTGTCATAATGATGTAGATGATTATGAGGGGCAGTTCTAAGTAGACATCGTCTAGGATGTATTTTTTATGGTTTTTATTTGGGTGAATTTGTTTGAGTTCACAATCTTCCTTTAAAAGTTTCATTTGAAAACAAAAAAATGTATTCATGAGGAAAAAATCATGTATCTTATATATCAGAACTATTAAAGAGGAAGAGGAAAGTATGAAGGTAAAATTACCCAAAAATTTTTTAAGGGTGGTAAAATTATACACTTTTCTTTGATTAGTCCAAAGAAGAAAATTGAAGAATATTGAGGTGATTCTGATGAAAAACATCGATGGAAAAAGTGGATCAAAAGTTCTAAATAATAACAGCCATCCAGAATATATAAGAAGATGTTCACTAGATACAAAAGAAGTATTTTAAGTAAGAAAGATAAATCAGACTCAATTGAGATAAATTCTTTTAATGATAAAATTTCATTAAAATTTATAACCTTCATTGAAAAATATGAGAAAAGAAAAGATTCCTCAGATAGTGAATAAGCTGGTGAAGAATTATATAGAGAGTATCAACAAAAAATAGAACTTGTTGCGTGTCTTGAAAAAAAATCTCAATAAATAAATTAGAGTAATGTAGTAAGATTGTTGAGAAATTGTTAAAGGAATAAAATATTAATTCAATTGGGAGGAAGAATAAATTCAGTAGATCTTAAGTTGTAAACTAAGAATTGTTTTACATGGAAATATTATTGAAGATCTCAGTAAAACTTTGATAGCTAAGAAAGAAGAATTTAACAACTTTCAATCAAAATTTATTGATACTGAAATTACCTTGAGGAAGAGGAATTAAAACCTTAAAAATACTTAGGATATAAAATATAATACTTATAGTGTTTCTGAGAGAGCTCAAATCCAAAATCTGGTGAAATTCTCACCCACCAAAAATACATTTTTATCTGATTTTTCTAACATTTTAGGATTTAGAAAAAGTATTGGAAATATTGGGTAAAAAAAGGGTGTGAGAAACCTATTTCATCTAAATAATTTGAAATCTTACTCA
This sequence comes from Viscum album, assembly GCA_963277665.1. Taxonomy (NCBI): domain Eukaryota; kingdom Viridiplantae; phylum Streptophyta; class Magnoliopsida; order Santalales; family Viscaceae; genus Viscum; species Viscum album. The sequence continues at coordinate 369,802,424 of OY728140.1, read as the reverse complement.
GGAGGAAATATGGCACGTGTTTATATATTGTTAAAGCATGAATAAGTTGTCAACCTTAAAAAATTTCTATAGAAAAAGTTCCTACTTCAATAGAAAATCAATATTTGATGGATATTACTGGTGTTATGGAATCTATGGGCATAGATCTTATGATATTTTTTCATAACATTTTACTTCCTAAAATAAGGTTTTAACAAATTAAAATCAATGATGGAATAAGTATGAGTAACTTTCCTAACCCACAGGAAGATAGAAAAGGAAAATATCAAGATGTTAAAAACCTTCGAAAAAAATAAATTTGAATGTATGGAAGATGTTTATGGGAGATGTGATTAGTTTATTCATCATGATTAGAGATGTATGACACTCCTTCTAGAATAAGTTTCTTATGGTAGAAAATAAGAGGAATGTAGAATGAAGAAAGTTGAAGAAATAGCTTTTTTTGTTAAGATAGCATTAAAAGCAAGTAAAAGTAAAAGACCATATATACTTGATAGTTGTTGTTCTTCACATATGAAAGGTGATATAATAAACTTGAAACATATTGAAAGTCGTGGTGGATGATAAGTTTTCATTGATAAGGATTTTTTCTTAAAAATAATAGGAATTAGAATGGTTGAGATTGAAGTGGAAAAGTTGAAATTTAAGGATTTTTTATTAATTGATGGGCTAAAACATAACTTAACTAGTTTAATTAAACTTTGTGATGATAGAAAAGAAGTTGTTTTAAAAACATATTCTTGTATAATCATAATTATAAAAGATATAAAAGTTATTACAATAGGTGAAAGATTTAGTTGTAATTTTTTTCAAATTAGAGAGTTTAATAACTCATTTTACTTGGGTGATGAAGTTAAAAACAAACCGTGGCACCAAGGACTTGGGAACCTTGGGAAAAAAAATAAAAATACTTTGTAAAGTAATTTTTTCCATTATTTTCCATAATTGAATAGAATATATGATGATGTTTTGGTAACTTTTTTGAAAGTTAATATGAATCAAAAAAATCACAAGAGAGTTGAGATTCATTCTAATAAATCTCTTTAACTTATTCATTATGATTTATGTGGGTTGATGATACATCAAAAAACAAAAAGAGATTTATAATTTATCACTTTTATTGATGATTTCACTCTGATTAAAAACATCATGTTTATGAAACAAAATATAGGGGATGTGGAAATGTTCAGTTTTTTTAGAAAAGAAGATTAGAAAGAAATGGGGGATTATATAATGAAGATGATAATAGATAATGGTACCTAATTAACAAGTAAGACTTTTGAAACTTATCTGATAAATCATGGTATCAAACATCAATATAGTGCTACCTACACCCCCACAACAAATTGGAGTAGTAGAAATAAATAATAGAAGATTGGTGTAAATGGGAAGAAATATGTTTTTAAAATACAAACATTCAAATTTCTACTAGAGAGATGCTATTAGTACTCTTGTACTTATTCAGAACATATGTTTGTTGAGACCCGAATCCAACATAACTTCTTATTAAATCTATTATAACAAAAAAAGCTTCATTTAAGTACTTAAATGTATTTTGAAGTCCACATTTACTATAATAAAAAATCCAGATCTGGGAAAGTTTGAAGAGAAAGATGATGACGTAACTTTTATGGGTTATTCACCCGATGAAAGAAGTTAAAAATTCTCGAAAAAATTATTAAAAAGGTTTTTGGACTCATATTATATGAATGTAATTTTAAATAAAAATTCTTTACCACAAGTATTTGAGAATGCTGAGGAGGATAAACTGGATATCTCTAATGATAGTAATTCAAAACAACCTAACCAAGATTCAAGATAATCGTGTGATGAGAAAATTTTAGCTGGAAGAGAAACATTGAAATTTCATACCTTAATAAAACATATTGAGTCTAAAAACACTATTGGAAATCATAAGGCTCTAATTCAGACTAGAAAAAAGTTAAGATTATAAAATCAAACTTCACTTATCTCAAAATTTAAGCAGAATCAGTTTTAGAAATTATTCAACACAAAGAATGGGTGGATTCTATGAATGAATAGTTAGATTGTATTGAGAAGAATGAAACATGGGAACTTGTTCCATGGCTAGAAAGTAAAAAATTTATCATAACAAAGTGGGTTTATAGAAACAAATGATCATGTAAAAGTTTCAAGAAACAAATCCAAACATGATTGTAAAAGATATACATAAGTGGAAGGTGTGGATTTTAAAGAAACTTTTCCCTATTAGCAAGATTATAAACTATTAGAATGTTTCTATCAGTGTCTGCACATCAAAATTACAATGATTATCAGATGGATATAAAGTCATCTTTCTTAAATAGTGAGATTGAGGAAGAAGACTACATTGAAAAACCTTAAGTTTTTCAACATGATGAGGATTAAAACATAGTTGGTAAAATTATGAAAGATTTTAATTGGATGAAACAATGTCCACATGATTGGTATTCAAAAATTGAAAATTATTTCATAATGATGAATTTTTCTAAAGGAAAAGTTGATAGAAGATTATATGTGAATGATATTGCCTCTGTAACTCTAATTATAATTTATTGTATGGATGGTATAATTTTTTATATGGATAAAGAGTAATTTTTGTAAATACTTTTTTGAAGAAATAAAAATGTTTTTTAAAATTTCAATGTTGGGAGAATTGTCTTTCTTCCTTGTATTACAAGTTTGAAAAAAATAAAAATATATTTTCTTATCTCAAGAAAATTATGCCTTGGGATTATTAAATAATTTTAGGATGGAATAATGCAAAAAAAATTCTAATCCAATATCTGTAAGCTCAAATTTGAGTAAATATGAGTCTGAAAAAATTAATTAGATATATTTTTGAAAGCTAATAGGATGTCTACATTATCTTACATCCTCAAGGTGCGATATTATTTATGATGTGACTTTGAGTTCTAGATTTCAAAGTAATCTGAAAGAATCACATATGTTGGAAGTAAAGAGGATTATGAGATATTTTAAAGGAACAACTTCATGTGGTTTGTTATAAAAAACAAATTGTGAGATTAATTTTCATGGATATACTGATGTCGATTGGGTTGCAGATTGTAATGATAAAAAATCAACCTCATAAGGAAAATTTTTCTTGGTTGGAAGGTCTATGAGTGGGAATAGTAAGAAACAAATTTTAGTAACTTTAAGTATCATGAAATCATAATATATTGCATCTACTCAGGGTTGTACTCAAATGTTGTTGATGAATGTTTAGCTAGAATACTTGCAAGTGAAATTTTATAAACCATTGAAGATACTTTATGATAATCAGAGTGAAATTGATCTTTCTAAAAATCATCTTCAACATTCAAGATCAAAACACATTTATATAATGTTCCACTTTATAAAATATAAAGTTGATGCTAGAGATTTTATGATGTAATATATCACAAAAAAGTATCAAATTGTTGATATCTTCACAAAATCTATGTCGAAAGAGTGATTTTTTGAATTGAGGGTTCAACTTCATGTTCAGCCTCCTCCCATGACTTCCTAAACCTCATAACGAAGATCCCCACTATGATTTGGATTATTCTGACAAAGCGGGCAAGAATGAAACACATTTTCACTTTGTAATAAGTTTTTACTTATATTTACTTTATGTATTTGAAGTTTTGGTTATCATATAATTAGGGAGAGAAAAATAAAAGTGAGAGAAAAATAAAGGTGAGAAAATTTTATATTTACATTGTTGTGTCATTTTATTCTCACCAAGGGATGAAATTCCTTTAAAAACATTACCTTATTTAGTAGTCTAGTGTCCGGAAACTCTCTTTTAAGAATGGATATGTTTTGATAAAATTACAAAAAATCTTAACTTGTTTACAAAAGTTTAGTGTTTAAAAATATTATGAGAGTTTAAAAAAATTTCAACAAGTGTTGTCAACAGATCCAATGGGGAAGATTGAAGACCCTTTGTGATGTTTTGTTTTAACAAAGTTTTAATATTTTTTGAAAACTAAATTTTTTTGTAAAAGAATATCTTTTTTATTCATAATTATACCTATTCCATCATAATGAGTTTTCATAAAAACCTGAAAGTTGTAGAATGTCTGAATCTAAACATAAAGGTGAAGAAAATTTGTTTTCTGGACATAGGTATTCGGACTGAGCAGTACTGAATGCATAAGGTGTAAGGAAGATGGAATTCGTTTGTTATATAGTTTTTTTGATTGGGTTAACCATCATATTTAGATAAATATGCATGATGTTGAAGATCCATCAGACATAGTTTTTGTTAAAAAGTCAGAAGTTGCTGAGAGAGGATGTCAGAATTATGATGAAGAGAATTTTTTAAGAAAGTGAAGTCAGGAGTTAGAGAGTTTTGATACTTTCTAAACCTTAATAAGATGATTCTTTAATAATATTGATGTTCTCATAAATCATGAAAACTATCATGATAAAATACTTTGGAGAAATGGTGGAATCGTAAAGTTCATATCGGTTCCATAAGTATCGGACACTGAATTTTCCAGAAGTCTGAATGAGAAAAGCTGATGAAGTTTGAAGAATTTCCATGTTGCTTAGTGGAGTTATCATCATAATAAAATTCCAAAATAATTATAATTCTATAATTATGAGTATTTTAACAAAACTGAATCTATGTAGAAAGATCAATCAGATCAGGAACAGGAACAGGAACTAATTAATCAAATGAATGCCTCACACTAATAACACATCGGATGCAGAACATCAGAGTAATCAACTTTCTTAATGTCAATCCATCAAATAGATATCAGTTTATAAAATAAGTGAATATTATAAAATAGTTTCATTTGATTGAGAAGAATAAAAGGTAGAGTTCATGCTTTCAACCGAATAAGATTGTAACACTAATAACTCATCTATTGGGGAAGTTCATTGTAATAGAATGGGGAAGATAGTCATATCATAATTAAAAGTTCAAGAAATTTATATTTTAATGAGTAGTGCAAGAAATTAAAATCATAATGAGATAAGAAATAAAGGAATGTATTAATTATGGGAGGAAGATGAATCTGAGGAAGTTATATCAAATTGAAGAAAAGTTATAATGTTCGAGAAGGTTGATTATGAAGAATTCTCACAAAGATACCAGATGGTTTATGAAGGGTTAAAATGGTCAAACATGAAATTAAAATATTCATATATCTTAGAGATTTTAAAAATGATAGAGTGGGGAATGTTTTCAAGTTTCCCACCTCTATCATTTTCATATACCTCTAAATAGTTCCTCTGATCATTTATATTTTGAATGTTTTTCATGAGAGTGTAAAAGGCAGAGCGTAGAGGAATTTTAGAAAGATTCCCTTCCATAAAGAGATCTCATTGAAATATAATACATGTGTTGTTTTGTTAACTGGATTGATAAACATTGTTTTGAGAAGATCTTATTATGTTGATCAGACTAAGGAAGATTAGATTGAGTTTTTTAGCAGAGTTTGAGAAGTGCATATTAAAAAAGAGAATATCGTATTGAGTTGATCGTACTAAGACAATTGAACTAGGTTCATCAGAATGGAGGTCATTAGACTCAAATTCATCAAACCCTTGAAATTTTTTATATTATATTCAAGAAATTTTTTATTCTTTTTTTGAATTAATTTTTTTGTAAGAAAATTTTTAAACTGACAGGATTCATTATAATCATTCTTATCGAGAGATAGAAGGTTTCTAAGGGACTTGGCACAAGTTTTATTCAATTATTTATAATAGTGAATTTCCATAGACCTGTAGGAGTGTCTATGTCAAGGATATAGGTTCTCACACTAAGGAAAAACGTTGTAAATATTGTGTGATTGGGTTTCATTCCTATTTTTTATTGTGTGATTATTTACTAAAAGTTGATAAAGAAAAAAATCATAACAGGTTGCGTGGGTTAAGTTTCTAAAAGTCTTAAAACTTATAAAAATTGAACATCTAATTCAACCCCCCCCCCCCCCTCTTAGTGTTTTTTATTCCTTTGGAACTCCATACATCTTTTATCCCTTATTCTAAGATTTATTCCATCAAAATAATATTTGTGTTTTCTTCTCTAATTAATTCCCATATTTTATCAATCTTGATTATTTTAATTATAATTTCAATGGATTGTTAAAAAATTTCCATGGTGTGTCATGTTCTCCCACAAAATAATTATCTCCACTTCTTTTGAACATAATTTTCTGTTTTCTTTTGAAGAGTGTCTTTTCAAAAAAAAATATCTTGAGTATACCTCAAGACAAACTCATCATTTCTTTCCATAATCTTTTTATATTAGGTTATTACCTTCTAATCAATACATGGATTTTGTTTGATTTGTAAATATTAGCACTCTGCATAATTATGACCACCTTTGTTTCAATAAACACATAAGTCTTCTATGTATCCAAACCTATTATCAGTAGATAGATTCAGCTTCTTCTGGGAATTTTTCTTCTAGATAAAATATTTTATTTTTATCTTAGATCTACTTACCATTTATTTGGGCCTTCTATAATCTCTCTAAGTTGAAATATTATTCTTACACTCAATATCCTTATGTCCACACCTCCAGCATCACAAACAATGTTCAATGAATCTCTTCCACTTTCTTGTAGATCTTGTTTGTTCTAAAATTATAGCTTAAGAACATTTCAATTTTTGAGAATAAATATAATTCTTGTGGGATCTTCTGGGCTAGATTTCTTATATATGCTAATATAAATCCTTAATGATATGTTGGATTTCATGGAATTGTTTTACTATATATTCATAGAGTTTAAATTAAAACATGTGATGGCACTTGAACCATCATTAGTACACCTATAATTTACTAGGTCTTATGATATCATTCCCCAAGATATTTAGAGGTTGTTCCTTTAGATGATCTCAAACACTTATTTCTATAAATGTGAGTATTTTTTAAGACAATTCACTCCTATAAATTTTTCATGGAAGAATAATTTCTTATATATTTTTGTGAACACCCTACTTAGGTGTTTTCCAAATTTCTTAAGTTTACCTCTAGTTAAAGACACTTCAGATTTAGTGAGTTATTATAGTATTCAAGTGATATCACCCTATATTTATATTCACTTTTAAATTTTTCATCTTGATCTTTATGAATATCACACTTCTATTCCATTGAACATTAATTCCCTTTTACCTTTTTTTTATTTGATCTAGAATTTAGTATCCTCAACATCAATGATGGATTTCTGAATTTATTCTAGTGCATAAATATTTTCATCAATGACTTTCTTGATTAAACAATTCTCACAAACATTTATTTTCAATTCTTCTTTAACAATGGGGGATATATTTATGGTAAAATAATATTTATTCATCTTTGACATTAATAATTTTAGTGGCATTGTTTCATCCTTGGAATTTTTCAGCCAAATATTTCTACGTATTTTCATCCTTAAATTATAGTTTTTATTTTTCATTAATAAATCACTAAATAAATCAAAATATATAAGTGATAAGCTCAATATGTACATCATTAAAATAATATTTTTATTTATAGTATATTTAATTAACTATTTTAATGGACTCATCCTCCTCAAAATCTTCATAGGTTAAAATTCATTCTTAAAAAGGATTATTCTCAATAGATTTAACAAATGAAAAATTACCAATTTTATTAGATTAAATTAGTGTTATATCTTTCTTTTATTTTAAGATATTTGTTAATTTATTGGCCACTTTTTCATATTGTTATTTTGGGTTTTAATCGACACCTCAATTTCAGTTTTAAATGGTACGGGGGATAAGTTGTCCATTTAAGTAACTTATGAATATTCTTTAAATATGTACTTTATATAGAGAAGTTAAAAAACATAGAATTTTTTTTAACTGATCAAAGCACACATATTTTTCTATGATACCACCTAATGTTCCAAGGCTTGGTTGTATTACTAAGAGGGGGGATCGATCAGTGATAATATTTTAAGATTTTTTCATTCAAATCAAACTCTATGACTAATTAATGTCTCAATCCACCCTTTTATAATGTCTCACCCCATCCCATATGAAACTAGATAAAAGTATAGAAAATAAAATTAATATTTTAAAGGTTGAGTCACAATATGGGTAAAAACTCCTTATTATATTTAGGTAAAGTTCATTGATGTAGATTTCCACCTAAAACCCTGAGTGAGTACACTTACAGGTTATCTCCCAAATATATTAAACATAGGGGAATACTAGGGAGGGATATATCTTGAAAATTCATAACCTCCTTTTGAAAGGTCATTTCTACTAGCTCACACCTATTTTTGTATCACCTGAAAAACTCTATCTCTCTCCTAATGGGTTCCTGATAATGGATCCCACCATTTCTCCAAATTCCCATTCCAATAAACACATGGAAATGACTTACACTATTTATTCTTTCTAGTGCAGTCTGCAAATCATCCTTATTCTCTCCCTAAATCTTCTCCAGTAATTTTCTCACTTATATCCTATGATATTTGGAAATCACAAGTCAGTGATTTATTTTTCTTCTCATGGTTTCTTGGTATTTAATACAGTATCAATGGTATCAGCCTCCTTCTCTTATTAATCACCTTCATTGTTGTAGATGTATTATAAGACTCCTCTTTCTCCTTCCTTAATTCATAGTTTATGCATCCTGGATATCATTAAATTCATTCTATCTTTCAAAAAAAATAGTTTTTCTTTAAGGAGGACAGTATCTGGATCACTAACAGCTCTTTATTCTTTTAATACTATTATATAATATTAAAAGAATATCATAAATATTGTTTCTATAATTTGAATATAAAAATTCCCCTTGATTCTTAGTTTTAAGTGATCTTCTCATCAATCTTGTCGATATTTCCTGTTTTTATTCTCACAAAAATAAATAATTATTAGATTCTTAATTTTTCATTATAACTTAAAAATTATAGTGATTCTATTTACCTTTTTTCAAATTTTTATTTAGTAACTTATTTTTCATAATAAAAATTATTCCTTATAAAATAAATATATTTCATGAGTTTGTATCATATATTGACTTTAAATGCTATTTTTTAAGAATTAATCTATAAATTATTATGAATTTACATTAAATAATTATACAATCATAAGGATTTCATATTTTTGATAACTGGAATGTCTTACACTCAAATAGAAAATTTTATGCTTAATAAAAATCTGATTTTATGCATAAAATGTCATAAACAATGTCAAAGTCTTAATCTGAATTGTCATAGTTTTTTTTCAAGCCATACCATTGTGTTTTTTAGTGATTATAAATGTCTAGAAAAAAATACATAGCAGTATAAGTGCTACTAGATTTGAAATTTCATATCAAGTAGAGGTGTTGTGGCATGATTTGGTAGGATGTGAAATGGTGTGCTTTTATAGATGGTCATTAAAGCTCAAAAAGAGAATTACTCACTTAAGAACAAGGATCATGTCATTAAAGCTCAAGAAGATAAGGAGGAGTGTGCTGAATACTGGCCTAATCTAAAAAAGGTATTTGAAACATAAAAATCATGTAAAGATAAATCTTGGTATGATCCCCCAAGTGGGCCCAGAATTTTTACTGCCTCTAGAGGGTAGTATTAGCTGTTATCCAAAATCAGAGGGTGGATGAAGCTTATTTGATTTGAGCCATCAAATGTGTATTTTCCCAAAATCCACATCTGTGTTCTTATTGAGGATGACTCCATGGATTGAGTACACCAGATCCCCCCCCCCCTTTGCAATGTGGTACAACTTTCATGGTGGGAGTAGGATGAAGTATGGAGCCTCCTCATCCTTCGTTGCTACTTGTACAACATTCTCTTTCTCTTCTTGTACTCCCTCTAATGAATTTTCAATGTATTTAGGGAGCTTTAAGTTTTCCTAAACAGGTGAATCTTCTTTTTCCTCATCATCCTCCATGGAATAATAAGGGTTAGTTGATTCTGAAAATTCAAAAAAAGATTGGAGTTATACTCAAATTATTTTCAATAAAATCAAATTAGTTTGAGTTCAAGATTATATCATATCCCTGATTAGGTTCATCTTGAATCTTTTCCTTGGTGTAAAGTGCATCTTGGAGATTATTATCATTGGATGGGGGAAGGTATTTGGTATCCTCTATCTTGACATCAAATTCCACCAATTGGGTGGTGTCTACTTTCAGCTGTGTTGTTTCTTCTTCTTTGCAAGGTGTGGGGAGATCAAGCAGTTCCTCACATTCATTCTAGAATTCATACAATTCCTATTGATCTCCCACATGTAGCTCAGTAAGGAATTCATCTTTTTTTCATATATATTTGGTATAATTGGTTGAGTGAGGATGAATGAGTCTTTAGGTACCTCTACATTTACCTCCTCTGGTTTATCAACGATGAGTGGTGAAATTTCTTCCACCACTACCTTAGGTTCTCACTCCAGACCAGGTTTGGGTTGCTCTATAAATTTATGAACATAATCAAATGCTCTTTCCATTTTTATCCCCAAGTCATCCAGAGTATTGCTCGTCCTATCCACCCAGTCATTTAGATAATTGTAATTGACTTCTGGTTCATGATATTTTACCTTTGAGTAATCTTCCTATTCATAATAATATGAATTTGAATTCATCATGGAAAAAGAATTTTTTAAAAAAAATTATAAAGAATACAATGAAAAATATTTACAAAAATGTGATTTTCAAATAAGTGATTGACGTAACTACGTAGCTCCCCGGAAATGACACTAGTTTTGACGCATTCATGTCATAGGGCGTGGAAAAAAGAAAATTTATATTCCTAATGCAGCACAGTGGCTGCCCAAGGTCATCTCACTTGAGGAGAACTGCAGGCGGTTTAATAACTTGTTCTAGTTCAAATTATCTAATTATTTTTGGGTTTTCTTAATATTTATTTAAAATAATGTTTTTAATGGTTTTGGAAAATATTTAATTAAAATAATGAAATGAAGAATTAAAATCTAGATGCAAACAGAATGAAATCTAGGAAGAAAGGTCTCGGTTCTAGGGTTGGATAACACGGGTTCGTTCGTAATTTAATTAATGTTTAAATTAAATTTGATAATTCATTTTATGAAACCTCATTAATGAATTACATTACTTTTATTTAAAGAGTGTGTGATTTTAGCATGCCTCTGGCACACCAAACCACACCTCCTCCAATAGTCAACTAGGATAACACCTCTACCGATAATGTTATCCCACAATGACCAAGCTCCACCATATGTCGTTTCATTCCTTATGGAAACCCCAACTCCACTGTATTAATGGTTTCCCTAATATAAGGGGGGGAATAATGAATCAACGGAAATGAATGGATTTTGAAATAGTGTCGTGGTGGATGAACACCGCACCCGTGCAATATTCTCATCTCCACCACAAATAGAATAAAAACATTTCCAATTGAAGTGAAATAATAAAGAACAATGTGAAAAAATTTCAGGTTCCAAGCCTCGAGTTAGTCACTTTCCACGGTGAAGTACATAGAGATCGTGATGGAAAGATGGAATACAGAGAATGAGAATTCGAGTTGGAAGAGAAAAGGGGTGGAAGAAGAACGAGGAGCACTTTAATATAAAAAAGATATATTAATTTCAATGGAAATTAAGACTAAAAATAAAAATAAAATAAATATACAAAAATCCTAAATGGCTCTTGGCCTCCTCCCCTTGGTGCCCCAGATTGTGTTGGGATGGGAAGGAATTATTTGAGAGGTAGAGCTCCTCTCCTTTTATAGGAAGATTTCTATCCTCCAAATATTGTCTCATTGTTGACCCATTAATTGGCTGATTCACATGTGGACCCCTTGATGAAAGTTCTTCAAAAATGTGTTTATCATTCACCCACCAAATATCATCTTAATTGGACTTCAGATGTATGATTTATGTGTTTTTCATTGGTGGTTTCTTTTTCTGGATGCAGGTTCCAGGAAGCTTCTTCTAAATGTAAAACATCAAATGGAAACATTAATGACTTCAAAACTCTGTCAAATTATTTTAAGAGTAACTCCAATTTTTCCATGTTATATCCCAGATATAATAACTTCAATTATAGGCATGTAGTCTGAGATGGATGTCTATTACGGTGGTGGAGTCCATGCTGTCTGCTTGGAATAATCTTCAACTTCATTGATTTTTTAAGGCCTCAAGATAATAGATTCATCCCCAGGTCCAAAAGACAAAGATGAAGGAAATAAAATACATAATATAAAAAGAATCACTCAATTTTAAATTACATTTTTCAATAAATGACTAAAATGACCTTTATGTAAACATCTGTCAAAAATCCAGAATTAATTATTTTTCACAATTTAGATCATTTTCACTATATAATCCAAATTGTCCATCATTTTAATAAAACATTTAAATAAATGGATTTTATCATTTAAAAACATTAGCAGTTAATTATTATTGGATTAAAAATATGCACATAAATTTGATATGTCAACTATCCCTGAATATATTTTATGATTATTATCCTTAAAATTTTAAGGATTTATATATACATTTTTTGATCTCCATTTCATGGGGCTTAAGGATCAAAAGTTACCTAAGCGGTATGGGGTTTTATTTCATTGTCCATTCTTTGAGACATATAGTTATTTAATGCACCTATATTATTTTATGAGGTGTATATACAGACCCTTTGAAATTAAATCTCATGATTTTATTTATACTCATGATATTTTAAAATTCATTTAATGATATTAATTCATTGGGATTAAGTTTCAAAGTAACCAAAGTGGTAAATGTATTATGTTACAATATCATCATTTATCAGGATTATTTACAATCAAGACTCCAATAATCAAATCTTATTATACTGTAAGATCTCGACCATTTATGGGGTCATCTCATGCCTGTTTTTAGCTACTTTTGTTTTTTTAGGTACATTTGTTTTGGAGTTCTGTCTTGGGATGAGTGTGGGTGTGTTTTTAAGAAAAATTAATGGATAGAGGGATATACACGGTTTTCACATAGTATGAAAAATCATGCACCAAATACCAGGTAGCCGTGCGACCCTAGGCACTGAGGGTCTGCACAGTTGTCGCACGGTTTACCCTAAATGTGTTCCATTTAATAGGAAACCATGCGCGTGGGTTTTTATTATTCAAATATTAGTTTTTAAATTACCTGAACCCACAAAACCCCCCTATATTGACCTAGGATTGGGCATGATGAATTATAGCTTATCCCTTAACCTTTTGGAGGGATTACAAGGTGATTTGAACACCGTTCTTTGAGATCTAAATCTTGGATTGAAGATCCTCTCTCTTCCTGAAAAGTGGATTTCATCCCATTGCTTCTTATATTCTTTCCTCTATATATCTTTGATCTTCTCATAAAATATCTCCATAGTTTCCATATATTTAAACCTATGTGTTGAGATCTAGATCTAGGATTATGGATCTAGATCTAGAGTTGCAAGATCTTTAAGCCTTTGATCATAATTTTGGGCTTAGTGATTTATATTCGGATCTTGATCGACGTCATTATGTCGATCGGATTTTGGGAATTTTTTCAGGGCAAACATCCATCAATTAACCAAGGTTTATGGTCTAAATTGAACTCCAATAGTCATGGATTTGATATGTGTATGTGAGATTAATGATTTTATAGCAACCCTTAGTAATTGATTTCCTAAATTAGGTTAATTAGGTATGTGAAATTGACTTGTTGATATTTGGAGATATGGATGATTAATTGATGATTTAATCATGGCACTATGCGGATTCCCAAATTGATAATTGATTTGGGGGAAATTTTTTAGGATTTCGGATAATGTATTCGAAAAATTGAATTGGTTGTGTTAAGATAATTAATTGGAGGAATTAATTATGACAGAATGATTTGGATATGTTGAGATAATTAATGGTGGATTAATTATGTGCCTTAATGTTTGATTAAGATAATTAATTTTGAGATTAATTATGACAATTGGAGATTTGGATTGGATAATTAATTTTGGATAATTAATTATGGAATAATATCTGTGTTGATATATTAATTAATTTATGAATTAATTAATGGGTTTTTTACTTAGTTATTTGTTGGGTTAGCTAACAGTCTATGATATGTTTAACTAATCGTTGGATTATTAATGGAATGATTTGGATAATTCTGATGAATTAATAAATGATTGGAATGATTGAGAAATCGGCTACTAGACATGGTGTTTTATACCAATTAAGAATTTGGTGCATGAGACATGGAATTTTACCCCAATAGTTGATACAAGTGCTTGTGAGATCAAGTGGTAGACATTGCTATCTACACTGATTGTGAAAGAGGGTGTGAGACGTGGCGATCTACACTGATTGATATGTTGAGTGTTAGATATTCTATTCCATGCCAAACTAATGATAATGATGAATTGTGAGTTGAATTAGTGACATGGATCAAACCAGAGTTTAATTTTACAAGTAAAGAATAAATGACAATGTGATAACTTTTTAATTATACACTGTATTTATTGCCTTATAGAGTCTCATAAACTATCTTTTTTTTGACTTATTTTATACACTATTTGTGGTGGCCTACTTAGTTGTACTCACACCATATTCGGGATGCTTGATCAGCACACAAGAAAAAAAATGTTGTAGGACAGGATAAGGGAAAGGGCCTGGGATAAGTTGTTTTTTAGGAATGGAATATGGGTGATGGAAATGGATGGGACCCACATGGGCGTCATTGTGTCTTTATTTTCAGTTTCATTGTAGACACTTGACACTTTCATTGTCATATAATTCTTTACCTTTCAGGTGAGTATTTTATTTCCTGTTTTTGACTATCATGTGAATTGGTATTTTTCTGGTTATTTATATTCTTATTCACTTATTTATTATTGTTTTCTTCCTTTGTTTTTTTACTCTGATAAAAGAGGGTATAGTCTCTCCATGACAGACTTACCAGACCCTCACTGCTATTCATAACCCTCTAGCATATAGGGAGGTGCACTTGAGGGCATCTGACCAACTGGCTCGAGGAACTATTTAATAGCACCCAGGTCGGGATGTTACTAAGAGGTATCATATGAGTTTTCTTTCTTTCTTATTATTTTGTATTACTATTTTTGGAAAGGTGGACAAGAAACTAGGAAGAGTTTATGCATGGTAATGAGCTCGTATATGGGAGTTTCAAACCCATGTATCTCAGAAAATTCTGGTACTCAGGGTGGGATTGTTGTGATTGTTATTTTTTGTTACAATTGGATATTATTTCACCTTGGGTGATGCACTTGTGGTGTTATGTGATAATATTTTTGAGATTTATTGAATATTGACTCATGGCCTGAAGAGGCACAAGAGTTGAGTCTTCATTAATCATTCTAGGCACTCAGGGTTATTGTGATATGCATCATTTTAGGCACTCATGGGAAAACAGGTTATGGGTAAGTTATTGAACTTAAACTATTTTCATTGTTGTGATATTGAAATGGAAATGGTTTCTAACATGAATTAATAAAATATCGGAAAAAATGATGCAAATTGAGAATAATTGGGTGTCTAAATGAGATACTTGTTAACGAAAATTTTCTTACCCTTGTTAACCAAGACCTAGAAGTAGGATGATTAAGGGTGGTGATAGTGCCTCGATGTTGACCATGTGGTGAGAAATGGAAAAAAGACATATTGAAACTTTTTTTGTTTCTTTTTACTTTTATGTAAATTTTATATTGTTGTGTTTTTATACCTAAGACGTGTGTTTTTCATTATAGATAATATACCTCAACGACACTTGTTGAGAGGGAGACTGAGGGTTATGGCTCAGAACAAACTTCCAGATAGGGAACTTGAGGAACTGTTATTTCCATATGAGGAGGAAGGGGAGAAGTTTTGAGAGAAATTTTTTCATTTCATGCAATTCATGGACAGAGACCCGAGGTGGGTTATGAAAAGAAGGTCTAAGATGATAATGGAGTTTCAGCTGTAGCACCCTCTAACATTTACAGGAGAGGGTTGACCTGAGGGAGATGAAATCTGGATTGAATCCGTTGAGACGATACTTGAAATTTTTGATAATCGATCTAAAAAGAGGGTGAATTTGGATACTTATATGCTACGGGGGTCAGCGAAGTGCTGTTAGGACATTCAGGTATGATTTGGATATACTGATGATATGTTATATAAGGTATTTTTGGAGAATTTTTAGAAAACTTTTATCCAAAGACAGTGAGACAAGGGAATGCTTTAGAGTTTATGTATATGACCCAGGGAAGCATGTCCATAGTGGATTATGCTGGACGTTTCACAAATTTATAGTGTTTTTATTTATCTTTGGCGGTAGATGAGGCTACTTCAGCAAAATGATTTCAAGATAGACATATATGTGAAATTAAGTCCCATGTGAATATATTTGGGATGAAGATGTTCTCATAACTTGTGAATAAGGCTCTCATTTTGGTGGGGGACATAAAGGAGGCTTCCATTAGTGGACAGGTAGCTGTCACTGAATGATCATGGAGTGCGCCTTCCAAGAAAAGGAAGCATCATTATGATAACCTTAGTCAGGATAGTGAAAAGAAAGGTGGAAAATCAGGAGGAACAGTTTCTTAGGATATTAAACAGGTGATTTTCCACTAGTGTGGTAATCAGGGACACTACCTCGGACTATGTCCTAGACCACCAGTGGATTGCTGATTTTGCGGCAAGATGGGACACCTAGAAAAGTTCTGCAGGAAGCAGTGATAGGATGGTGCTGAGGGAGTAGCTGCTCAAAGTCAGAGTGTGGGAAGGGGGTCTTCTACAACATATAGGTCTGGCTTCCAGAGTTCTACTGGAAAAGGTAGTAGAGGTAGTGGACGTGGTGATTCGGGGAAAGAGTGCTCGTATCAACATAGTAGTACTACTTAGGGGAGTCAGAAAGAACCACAGGGAAGAGGGGTAGGACAATTATATGAAGTGAAACCTATACTTTTGAGGAGAGAAGCTGGTCTATCGACAGTGGGAGGTACTATTCTAGTAGATTCTACGTTATCTAGTGCCATGTTTGTTACTGGTTCCTCTCATTATGTTATATCTTCTAATCTTGTTAATGGTTTGAGCCTAGAGGTGGAGTCTTTAGGTAGAGTAATGAATATCGATACACTATTAGGGACCCGGTCTAGGGATATCTGTTTATGTAATGTATGTTCACTATAGATCAGAGAGTATCGTTTACATTGGGATCTCTATATTCATGATATAATGGGCTTTAACCTAATTATGAGTATGGACTGGTTAGTCACATACAAAGAACATGTTGATTGTTATCATAGGATATTAACCTTTCTATCTCCTAAGGGTTATTATTATTTCCTTCATGGATAGTGGTATATCCGGGTGAGCTGACTAGGGACAATTACTCAGCAACTAGGAGAGCTCACAGCCCAAGTTGCTAGTCTCTTCCTTGACGATGGGAGCGGTAGGCAATACATCCTTCCAACAGATGTATAATAGTTCGAAGATGTATTTCTTGAAGACTTCTCAGAGTTTCCACCATATAGAGATGTTGAATTCACTATTAAGATCATTTTGGGTGCTGATCTAGTATCTATTCCACCTTACATAATAGAACCAACTGAGATTCAAGAACTCAAGACTTAGTTAGAGGGGCTAGAGGATAAGGGTTTAATCCATCCAAGTACGTCCCCTTGGGGATCGCCTATGTTTTTTACAAATAATGTTGAAAGAAGTTTACATTTGTGTGTCGATTACCGAAAGATGAACAAAATGACTATGAAGAACCGATAACCTCTTCTGCATATTGATGATCTGATTGACCGGCTAAAGGGGACTTTTGTGTTCTTAATGATTTATTTGATATCAAGGTATCATTAGGTGAGGTTTTAGACTTCTGATATATTGATAACTACTTTCAGGAGAAGGTATAGCATTTATGAGTTTATCATTATTCCTTTTGGGTTGAGGAATGCTCCAGCAGTCTTTATAGCCTTGATGAATAGAATCTTTCATCCATATCTAGATCAGTTTGTGGTGGTGTTCATGGAAAGCATCTTGGTGTACTCTAAGACTCATGACTATCATTCCCAAGATCTTGACATCATCCTGAGTACACTGAGAGAGCTTATGTTATATTCCAGGATATCTAAGTGTAAGTTTTGGATTGATCAGGTGCACTTTTTGGGGCACATCATCTTAGAGTAAGGTGTGATAGTGGACCCGTAAATGGTGCAAGTAGTGGTTTCTTGGGAGAATATCAATAATTTTTTTTATATCCAATGATTTTTTTGGGATTAGATGGATGTTTCAAGAGGTTCATATAGGACTTGTCCTGATTTTTAGTGCCACTTTAGGGTTTGACAAAGAAAGTGATAAAGTTTGAGTGGACAGAAGCATGTGATAATGCTTTCTAGGATTTGAAGAAGTTCTTGACATCGACACCAATTTGTATCTTACCTAAGTCAATTGAGGATCCCACTGTGTATTGTGATGCTTCTTGGATTGTACTTGGAGTTGTGTTGATGTAAGAAGATCAAGACTTTGCATATGGTTCTTGGGAATTGGGGACACATGAACAGAATTACCCCATGCATGACGTCAAGTTGGTAGCTATGGTTTATGCTCTTAAGTGTTAGTGAAATTATCTCTTGGGTGAAAAGTTTATAGTTTTTATAGATCACAAAATCTTGAAGTATATCTTTTCATAGCGCGACTTGAATCTTCAGTAGCGAAGATGGGTATAGTACATGTAGTATTTTGATTTTGAACTAGCTTATACACCTAGAAAGGTGAATAGTGTGGCTGCTGCCTTGAGCAGTAAAACTCAGACCCATTTGGTACACGAATCGAGTGTCGAGTGGAAGATGATGACTTTGCTGGCTGAAATGCATGCGGTGGTTCAAGAGAGTCAGAAGAAAATGGATCTAGTTTTAGTAGATGTGGATTCTACACCCTTGAGATGAATTAGGGATAGGGAGTATGAGGATCAGGAGTGCTTATATCCAAGGGAAAGTCTTGAAGGTGGGGAGACACCATCATACTAGATTATATATGAGGATGAGGTCATCTATGTGAAAAATATGGTTTTTGTGCCTATGAGTATGTGAGAGGAGCGCATGTGAGAATTTTATGCCTTGAAGTGGGTGGTACATCTTGGTGTGACCAAAATGTACCATGACCTACGATGATAGTTTTGGTGGCCAAGCATGGAAAATGAAATAGCATGTTTTGTGATGAGATGTTTCACCTATCAGTAAGTTAAGGCAGAGCATCAACGATCTGGAGATCTATTGAAGTCATTGCCAAATTTGAAATAGAAGTGGGATGATGTGATTATGGATTTTGGGGTAGTTCTTCCAAATACGCTTAGGAATAATGATGTTATTTGGGTCATTGTGGATATAATGAGAAAGGTATCACATTTCCTACCTATCATGGAAACCTTTATAGTGGGACAGTTCGGGGAACAATATGTTCGGGAGATTGTCTGTTTTCATGGGGTGTCACAAAATATAGTTTCAGATTATGACTCACACTTTACTTCATGTTTCTGGAAGGTTTTGGAGAAGGTGCATGGTACATAGATTTGTTGAGTATGGATTTTCACCCACAGAAAGATAGGAAGTCAGAGCGTACCATACAGGTGTTATAAGATATGTTGTGGGCATGTGTTCTTAACTTTGGTGGTTCTTAGGAGAAGAACTTGTGTTTAATGGAGTTCTCCTATAATAATAGTTATCAGGAAACTATACAGATGGAACCATATGAGGCACTTTATGGTAGAACCTGTAGATCACTGCTATTCTAGTTAGAGGCAAGTGAGTTAGAGCTGTTGGGATTGATTCTCATGCAAGATATGTTAGATATGATTCGGTTGATTTAAAAATGTATGGCTATGGCTTAGAGTAGACAGAAGTTGTATGCTGATAGACAGATATGACCCGTAGAGTTTACATAGGGTGATCATGAATTTCTTTGGGTTTAACCTAGGTTGGGTCACTGTAGGATACGAAGGTAGGTAATGTTGGTGCCCACGTTTAAAGGACCATTTCAGGTAGTGGAGAGAATTGGGTCGGTGACGTATCGATTGGCCCTCCCATAGAATTTCAGCACTATGCATGATGTTTTCCATGTGTCACAACTACAGATGTATCAACCTAAACCTTCTCATGTGATCGATGTGGATAAGGTTGAACTTGATATAGATATTTAATTTTAGGAACATCTGATACATGTACTAGATTGAAGTGAGAAACTATTGCGTGGAAGGACTGTGCCGATAGTTCGTGTGTTATGGAAAAATAGACACATTAAAGAGGTAACTTGGGAATGAGAAGTAGACATGAGGGCTCAATGGCCCAATCATTTTTCCTCAAAATCTTAGTGATTCTTGGGAGTGAAACTCAGGGATGATCTATTATATGGTGGGGATATTTTAAGATCATGACCTTTTAGGAAGTCATCTCAGGCTCCCTTTCTGCTACTTTTGTTATTTTTAAGTACCTTTGTTTTATATTTGTGGCTTGGGGTGAGTTTGGGTGAGTTTTTAAGAAAAATTAATGGAAAGAGGGTTGTGCACGGTTTGTGCACGATTTGAAAAACCGTACTCCTAAACCCAGGTAACTGTATGACCATAGGCAGTGAGGGTCTGCATGTTTGGTGCACGGTATACCCTAACTGTGCACCCCTACCCAGGAAACCATGTATGTGGGTTTTTATTATCCAAAAAACAGTTTTTAAATCACCCAAACCCCTAGACCCCTCAATTTTGACCTAGGCTTGGTCTTGATGAATTCTAGGAAATCTCGGAGCCTTTTGGAGGGATACCAAGGTTATTTGAACACCATTCTTTGATATCTAAATCCCATATATAAGATCATCTCTCTTCCAAGTAAGTGTATTTCATCACATTGCTTCTTCCATTTTTTCCTCTATCTTTCTTTAATCTTCTCATGAAATATGTCGAATTTTTTCATATATCTAAACCTATGTGTTGAGATCAAGATCTAGGATTCTGGATCTAGATCTAGAGTTGCAAGATTTCGATGCCCTTGATCATAATTTTGGGTTTATGGATTTAGATCTGGATCTTGATCGACATCATTGTGATGCTTGAATTTTTGGGATTTCCACTGGGCAAACATCCATCAACGAGTCGAGGTAAGTGGCATAAATCAAACTCCCTTAGTCATAGATTTTATATGTGTCTATGAGATTAATGATTTTCTAGCATCCCTTAGTAATTTAATTCCTAAATTGGGTTAATTAGGAGTATGCAATTGACTTGTTGATTTTTGGAGATAGGGATGATCAATTGATGATTTTATCACGGGACTAAGGGGATTCCGAAATAGATAATTTATTTGGGGAAAATATTCTATGATTTGGGATATTGTATTCAAAATATTGAATTGTTTATGTTAAGATAATTAATTGGTGGAATTAATTATGAGGAAATGATTTAGCTATGTTGAGATAAATAATGGTGGATTAATTATGTTCCTTGATGTTTGTTTAAGATAATTAATTATGAGATTAATTATGAAAAGATGAGATTTGGATTGGATAATTAATTTTGGAGAATGAATTATGGAATATGATCTGTGTTGATGCGTTAATTAATTTATAAATTAATTAATGGGTTTTGTACTTAGTTAATTATTAAGTTAACTAATGGTCTTTGATATGTTTAAATAATTGTTGAATTGGTAAGGGAATGATGTGGTTAACTCTGATGAATTAATAAATGATGGGAATGATTGAGAAATCGGTTTCTAGAAATGGATTTTTAGACCAATTGAGAAGTTAGGGCATGATACATGGTGTTTTACAACAATAGTTGATACAAGTTCATGTGAGGTTGAGTGGTAGACATGGCGATCTATGCCGATTGAGAAAGAGGGGTGTAGGACATATCAATCCACACCAATTGAGATGTTGAGTGTTATAAATGATATAACACATCAAACTAATGATAATGATGAATTATGAGTTGAATTGGAGACATAGATCAAACCTGGGTTTAATGTGACAAGTAAAGAATAAATGACAATGTGATAACAATTTAATTTTTAATTGTATTTATTGTGTTATAGATTTAAATACACTCTATTTTGGCTGGAATTTCTTTTGACACCATTGATGGTTGTCTATTGAGTTGTACTCACACCCTATTCGGGTCTCTTGATCGGCACCTGAGCAGACTTTGTTATTATAGGACAGGATAAGGTCAAAGCCCTGGGATAGGTTGTGGTTTGGGAATGGAGCATGGGTGAGGGAACCAGATGTGGTTGCGAACCCACTTTGGAGTTGTTGTGTCGTTATTTTCAGTTTCATTATATACATTTGACACTTTCATTATTATAGTATGGTTTCCCTTTCAGTTGAGTATTGTATTTCCTGTTTTTTACTATCACGTGACTTGTTATTGTTCTAGTTATTTATATGCTTCCGAACTTGTTTATTTTTATTTGCTTCCATTGGTGTTTTACTATGATAAAAGAGGGTATATTCTCCCCATGACTAACTTATTAGGCCCTCACTGCTAGTCGGCACCCTCTAGCATATAGGGAGGCGTGCTTGAGGGCATGTGACAAACCGGCTCAGGGCACCATTTAGTGGAACCCGGGTCAGGATGTTACACATACATATCTAAATAAACTCATGAATTTTTATCCTTTCTTTATTTAATGAGAATAAAATTTACCCTTTCATTTTCTTCTCTTCATGTAACACCCCAAGGTTCTCTTAAAATAAATGGAAATGGATGAAACTTTTTTAAGTAGATATTTATTACTAGCCTTTAAAAATAATTTTTCCGCTTCTATGTTATTAATTTCAAAAAAAAATTCATCTACAGTTTTGTTCAGTAAGTTATTTGGAGTCTAATGGAACTAACTTGATTTTTGGGTGAATAGTCACATACACTTATGAATAGTAATATGAATAGTAATATGACCCTAATGAATAGTAAATTTTACTATTATTTTATTTTCTTAAGGATTTAAGATAATGACTTTTTTGTTAATTTTTCAGTGTGATATAAAAGCAGTTATAGTTTTAAAATTGTTAATTTTTGAATGAAGTATGATTTTATTTAAAAATTAAATTAATAATATTTAGAAAATTATTTTCAAAAAAATAGAGTTCATTTTTGAATTATACAAGTCAAAAAATGCTTAGGGTGATTTTTTGGTATTTTTTTGAAATTCTTGAATTTTTTATGAATAGTGAAATATGTTAAAATACCGTATATTCAAATTATCAATTAAATACACTATTAATTCCATCATAAGTGATATAAGACAACTTGGTTCGAACTAAGCTACCATTATTACTATTTGGGGTGACATGAATTAAGATTATTCATAGTCTTGAGAAAAAATATTATAATAATGATTAAAATAATGAAAAATACCTCCTCTCCTCCACTATAAATACCACCCTCATTTCCCTCTTCCTACCACACCTCTCAATCCTTCACCCTTACATAAGTTCTATCCAATACTCCCCCCAAGGCTCTTCCCCACGTCCAAGAGCTTATGGTCTCACCAAATGGCCAAAACCAAAGGCCTTTAGAAGGATCTCAAGGAGAAGAGACCAAGAGGTAAACATCCTCTTTTGTTTTCTTTCTTTTATATCATTTTTTGTTTTTATTTTTCATTAACTTTGGATTATGTTGGGATAATACATTACATATTCCCCTTAATTCCCATATTATGTAAGATTTATGAGATACCCCTTTCCTCTTATCAAAATATTTTATGAAATTTTAAGCGATGTCATTAGGCTGCCGAATTTTCATAAGGTATTTCTCTTATTTTATTTTGAGTTCCTTTATTTTCTTCTTTTTCCTCCACTCCTATTATCCAAGAGGAATGAAAGATCAAAAATATTTTATATTATGGATGTTCTCATGTTCATTTAAAATTCATCAACATTATTCTTCTCCACTCCCACTCATTAAATAAATAAAAACATTGTCCGTGATGTGTCGAATTACCGACATTGTGGACGATATGATTTCAATTTGATTTAATTATTTCAAGTATGGTCATGAAAAAAAATTTGGTTAAACCATATTATAATATATGTATTATGTCTCATCTATGTTTCTTTAATTATTTTGCACACATGGTTTTAATTTGTAAATCAAAATGAGGTCGTTGTTATCAAAGAACCACTAAAATGATCTAAACGAACATCATTAATCTTTTAACTTATGAATCATCTTCATTTAAAAATTAAAATTGATAAATGGTATAATTTATGGATTTTGGAAATATTTAAATACCACTCCATTCCAATTATGGATTTTCACTTTCAATCAACAAGAACATCCATCATGAACTCATCATGGAAAACATGTAAAGAACACACCCAAAACAATGCAAGGAACAAAATACTAACAATTAAAGGGTTAAATGATGTAATGAAATGATCATATAATGTATTATAAAGATTTATATGATTCTTTAATATATTAATAGTTCTCTTTTAACCATTATACAATAGGATTAAACAAGTTTTAAGAAAGACAAACCCGAGGTAAGGTAATTCTTTACCCGATTTCCATTCTTTGGGTTAACCAGCACTTCGTTATTTATGTTGTATTAAAATTGTCATTGTGATGGTTTTTGTTTATATTAGGTTTAATTATGTGTATTTACAGTTTATATACATATTCTATCCACTCTATTAAGTCTCACTTGAATTATATGATATTTATAAGGGGATTTTCTTTTAAAATCCTCTTTTAAAATTCTATTTTCAAAATTCAAATCAATGTTTTTATGAAAATATTTGTGTTGTATGATTATGTTATGATTCTTGGGAATTGTTTATGATAAGAGTTGGGACCTATATCTCCTTCAAATTAATTTGATATGTGAATGTTGGAGGTCGATCGTATGGTTACTCCATGTGTAACTGCGATGGTTACACAAATTGTAAGGTAGCCATAAGGGTTACAAATTATAAGGTATTTGAGAGGGTTACAAGATTATATAAGTAATTCCCCAAGATAACTTTATTGTTCTTTTTATGTTATTATGTATTGTGGGAATATTTGGTAAATCTCATGTTTTACAAAGTAATTATATATGTGTGACAAGTGTATCGTTTGAAAATGATTTCATATGTTACAAGTATTTATGGACTAATGTGCTCATTCCTTCTTTTTATATACCTTACTAAGCTTTTTGTTATTATCCCAAGTTTTTAAATGATTTTCATAGGTTATAAGGATTTGTAAGAAAAAGAATGAATCCATGTTAAATGTATGAATATTTGTCAAATATATCATGTTTTATTGGATAGTTTTATATTTTTCAAGAAATTAATACTCTTTTTTTACGGTATCCACTATGTAAAAATGTGTAATGTTATGAATGTGTTATGTCTTTTTTCCATAAATATATAAAATTTAAAAGATCCTAAATGTGAAAAGAAGTAATTTCTTTACTAAATTTAAGATTATGTAATGTAATAAGGCTGGGTCCTTATAGATGGTATCAGAGGACGGTTTAGATAACTTTAGAGGTTAGGATGATGCTAATATAATATAATAAATGTTTTTTTACTCTATGGTTAATTTCAAATGCTATAGCATTTAAAGATTACCATGTTTCTTTTTCTAAGATATGTTTGTTTAGAATGGTTGTCCTCAAAAGAAACAAGGAAGCTGAAGAGTAGAGGCACCGACAGAACGACATCCTTCCGAATCTTCAGCCTGGAATGGTAGAGATTGGAACTAAGGAGTTTTTATAGTAATGTCTCAACTAACACAAGAAATAAATGGTGGTGGTATTCATGCCAGAGAACAAACAGAGCTACCACAACGGAACATGACAATAGTGGAACATTTTATGAGACAAAACCCTCCTGATTTCAATGGATCTTCTGACCTAGTAGCGGATTAAGGATGGATTAAATCCCTTGAAAAGATATTTGATGTTATGGGATGTTCAAATAATCAAAAGGTAAGTCTTTAAATTTATCGTTTTAAAGGTGAAGCTGGTCAGTGGTGGTCAATGTTAAGGAATATCATGGATAGAGAGGATATTGATGCCTTAGAGTGGGATAAATTTAAAAGTCTTTTCCTTGAAAAATATTTTCTGAAGGTGGTGCGACTTAGGATGGAGAAGCTCACTAATCACTTTTTATTTTTATTATTGAAGTAAGAACAGAACATCTAAAATCCAAAAACAGGCAGGAGATAGAAGGCTATTGGGGCCTAAAGTGAATAAGCCCAAGGGCGTCCCCTCTAATGAGATTATTCTCTTCCTTTAAGAGTGAATTCAAGTCTGATGGTAGGAAGATACAATGACCATGTGAGGCCAAAGAGGCTAGATGATCTAAAGCCATATTTCCCTCCCTCCAAGTATGAAGGATGTCAGTTTTTTCACTGACAAGAGATCTGCACTTTCTCATAACATAATATATTGACCATGGAGTATTTCTTCTGCCAAGCATGGAGTAATGAATAATGATAGAATCTGTTTCCACCGCAACCAATCTAATAATCCTATTCCGGAAAATATGAAGTCCAGTCAGCAAATACAAATCCTCAGCCACTAGCGAGTGCCCTCCTCCAAAGTGGGCATTGAAGGAAAGAACAACACTGCCTCATGAGTCCCTAACCACCCTGCCACCAGTCATGACATTCGAGCAGTAGGAACCATCAATATTGAGCTTTAGGCCCTAGTGGTGAGGGAACCATCATACCCAATAACTATCATTCCTCGAATTTATGTCAACGACGCCCATATGGAAAGGTCTAAGAGAGGGATCTTAGAGACAATTTTTACAGAATCAGACCATATCAATCAGAAGGAACTTTGTCAGTACCACCACCGCCTGACCCGAGCATTTAATTCCTTCTTACTTTTCCTTATTCCTTGCCAACAAAATATACCAACAACCAGCCTCCAGTATGAATGCACGAGCTTTCTTCTCGAGACCAACGTCTCCCGCCCCATGGAACCAGCGGTCCATGAATGGAGAATCCCTCAAAGTTTGAACAGAAAGCCCCGTGAAATCTCTGAACGTTTGCCACACCTGCAGAGCCCAGTTGCTGTTGAAGAATAGATGCTCCAAACTCTCATCCATAAAACCCCTGCAGCACATGCACCTCGAGACCAAGGAAATTCCATCGTTCATAACATTCTCATCCATGGGAAGGTCATGATTCCCGATACACCACACCCTAAAATTGAGCTTAACTAGGATTTACTTAATCCAAAAAGTCAAGTCCCAGGTACCCTGTTGAGTTGTTGTACTGGTCACCCTACGATAGTCCCTATCTGATAAATCACTTGATGAAGAAGTAGTGAAAACACATCTATCTAGTTCATCTGTGAGGACAATGAAATCAAAGATCATTTTTTGGTCCTTGTCTAGCACCACACTGATAAAATCAAGGAACCTACTAACCTGCTTGAATGTGATGCTGGTAACCGGACATCTAGGTAACTCCAGGGGAGCTCTAGCCTAGTTTTTATGTGAGAAAGAAAGCTCTCCATTCCCCACAATCCATCTAATGTGGGGATGAAGGGATTGGATATAGGATGAAACCACAACACGCAACGAGGCACGACTCCCATTATCTCTGTAACACCCCAAGCTTCCACGATACGTTTCCCTTCAAATAATGCAATGGCGTGCATTGTACGCAACTTCAAGATTCTAACACACCACAACCAATCAAACTAGCCGTTATGAATAGTAATACCTACTTTTTAAAATTATAGAAATTTTATCTCTCAAAATGGACTTCATTTTTGGATTTGGAGTATCGAATTTAGCCTAAGGTGAAATTTGGGTACTTTTCGGATAACTTTAATATTTTGATGAATAGTGAAAATTACTAAATTTTAATTAAAAACAACTTTTTTAATCAAAATAATTAATAGTGATAAATTATGAATTTGAGTGGTTTTAAATTATAATTATAATATATTTTTACCTTTTTATCCAATGGTGTTCATTATAATTAATTTCACTTTGAAATTAGACATAAACAATTGTCAATCTTTTGATATATATTGTTTCTTAAAAACATGCTATTTGTTGTGACAACGGGAATTAATTATAAAATTAATTAATGAAACTTTCATGTTTGTAATTTTTTAAAATATTCATCATTTTTGAATTCGGAATATCAATTATAGCCTAGGGTGAAATTTTGGCATTGTTCTGAAAAACTTCAATTTTTGATGAATAGTGAAACTACTAAGTGGTAGTTAAAAAACTGAATTTTTCATAAAACATAATTTTACCGCTTCGGTGATTGGAATTTTGAAAATACGAGAGACACGGTTAATATCAAGGAGTAAAATTTGGTTCAATGAGATGAAAATAATTTTTGGTGAATAGTAAGTTTTTACTTTTATTTACCACAGTTAAAAGTAAATAGGGTAATTAAGGGTAAAAATGATATTAATATTACCATAACACATGTACTAATTCTATTGGACAAGTGTATCTCGACCAAAAACAATCTTAGGAATAAAATATTATCATTTAGGTCCACTTGGATTAGATTAGGACGTTTATTATTATTTAATTCAAAGAAGAGTTAAAAGAGTTAAAATCAATGTTTATTTACTAAAACATTTTTAATATAGGGATATACATAAGATAAATTCTATTGTAAATATTCATTAAGAAACTAATAATATTTCCTACAAAATTATAATTTATTTATAATTTTTAGACATTAAATAATTTAATATATTTATGACACAATGATGATGCAGTAATTACCATAATAGTGAAAATTTAAAATAATTGATATTATAAATACAAAAATAAATATAATTTAAGACTTTTAATTAATTACACTAATTTTATAGGATAATATGACATGTTAGTATTGATTTAATTCACTTTTTTCGAAGTAATAATTCTGTTATGAGTTTCACAAAAATCAACTATTTAATAGTGTCAAAATTGACATAAAAGAGTTTTTAAAACAAATATTATATTATTAATTGATATTAAATTCCTAAAAATATAGGTTTCGGCAAAGAGACTTATATAATGATAGTTATATAATTAATGGACCACTTGGGGGTCTCTTGGATGTATATAGTAAGTTTATTAACTATATAATATAAAAATACAAAGTGACATAGTAAATGTCAAACTAATTATCTAAGAGTTAAAACTAAAAGATAAGGTTAATATAGTGCCCCAAACCTGTCTAAATTCTATTTTTTGAATGGTTTTTGACCTATCCCCACCTTAAAATTTGAATAATCAACTTTGGAGCCATTAGAAACCGAATATGAATTTATTATAAATTAATATTTTTAGCTTTTCCAAAGGTGCCCCTCACCCCTCTTATAAAAGGGCACTCCTCCTTCTCATTTATTCACACCTTAAAAGCCTTTTGGTTCGGCAAAACCCTGCCCAAATACTCTCTCAACTTTCCTAAATACAACCTAGAGGCCTTAGTTTTATCATAAAGTCAACCTAAGGATCCCTTTTGATCAAATCAAAAGGAAGAACCCGAAGAAGAAGTAATGTTTTCACCACCCCTTTTCAAGTTCCTTTCTTCTTCCACTTCTTATTTATTGGTTATTACCATTATAAAATAATAACTCCAGTATATTATATATACTGTGATGTTATTATAAATATGGTACAACCATATTCAGTATTCTATCCACCCTTTGAATAACATGTCACGATACGTGCGTACGTACGACTTACCGTCTCCACGTCGTGGTGTAATTGTTATTCAATATATTATTATTTGGGTGGGTATAATAATGATGTGTAACTCATGAAAATAATAAATATAACATGATAATGATTCTGTATATATGATATACCATCCAATTATATATTATTTTAATATCAAAAGAATGATATTGTCCCTCGTGCGTACGTACGGACTACCGTCTCCACGAACACGATGAGATTCATTCTCTATCGTATCCATTCAAGTATAATTATCATTTGATGATTTAAAAATAATGTTTAAGGACTTTATATCATTCTGGATATGAATATGATACAACCTATCCATGACAAACATGGCTTACGTAACAAAACATATAAAAGAAAACGAGTAAGTTAACACCTGAAACGACGATAATTCTAAGATATTATTAACAAAGCAATGTTAAAAGATCATATATGATATCATATTAATGTATATGATTCATGAATAATTTAATAACAATTATTTCAACATTATACAGGAGGTTAACCTACCCCCAACCAAGGAAAAGTACAAGATAAGGGATTTTCTTAACTCACTTTCAATTCCGTGAGATTTCCATTATTCGCCACTAATTTATTGAAAGTGGTATATTTTGTACTTCCATTTGATATATATTATAATTATTCTTTTTATATTCATGTTATTCTGTAAATAATTTGGTGGTTATTAACTTTTGGTCATACGACTCAGTTTATTACAATGTGGTAAGGGGTTTCATAACTCACTCTTAATTTTGTGAGAATTCCATTGTTCACCACTTAATTATTGCATGTGGTGTATGTGTGCTGCCCATGATTGTATTCATTGTTTAATATAATTTAATTTATGGGTATTTACATCATCATTGTATGATCCTTCTTTCATGGGTGTATGTTTCGTATGTTACCTAGTCGATAAGGGAATTCGAAATTTCAATTTCAATTTATTCGGATTTACGCAAACTTCATTGATTATTTTACTCCGAGATTATGTGTGTAATAACTATTCATTTGCTTATGTCATAATTTCCACTCCCCTTTTCTGTGGATATACTTTTGATACACATAATCACTCCATTTATAATTTCTCAAGTTATCGATATGAATTTGATAAGAGTAATTTTAACTCATTCTCCATTTGTTGAGTTAAACATCCAATTCATTGGTGTTGTTTTTACAAGATTATGTGTGAATATCCTTTGATTATTTTACACTGAATATCCAATCATATTTAGTGTATTTATATTTTTCACACATAACTATGTCGTTGATTTATCTTTTACCTAAGGATACAGCCTTTATGAGAGATTTCATCTCAACTTAAATTCCATTGAGACTTCAATGTTGTTATACACCAAATCACTTTTATGTGGTGTATATAATGTACTTTGACATAGTATATCATGAATCCATTTATTCCCATGATATTACAAAGTTTTTATTACCTCAATTATTTGTATCCAAGTGTCTCTCTTTTGGTTAGAATATCTAACTAAAATACCATATTTAAATGTTTTAAAGACCTATTCATCTAAATCATTCAAATTAATGTCCATGTTTTAAAAAGGGCTTTAAGGATTTATTTATATGGACATTAATGTTTTAAAATTTAAGCTCCTTTTAAAAAGTTTCAATGTGGTATGGGACATTTTGATTCAAAAATCTATTTTCAAATGGCTTCTTGACAAATAGTGTGACTTTTAAATGATTTCAAGAAAAAGTGGGATATTTCTCTCAAATAGTTTTGATGATTATTTTCATCTATGTCAACATCCTTAATTATTCTTGATTGAAGATAATGTGATACAATACAATCTTCCATATTGTATCAAATGATTTATGTTTGACTGTGGATGTGCTATTTTTATACCATTCATGGTTTGTGGTTGAAGTATTGACATTTCATATGCTAGTTTTAATACGAATGTTTATGTTATGTTTAAAACTGTTCATATGAGGAATGAATTGGACTTAATATGTGACGGGTGGAGCCCGCTATAGCTCCTCGATGCATCGGTAGGTCTCATGAGACAAACTAGTGTCTTGGCACAAGGCCTTGGAAAATTCTTATTTGTAGTCTTGGCACGAGGCCTTGGCTATGTGGTTATGATAGTCTAGCATTATGCATTACATCATTATGAAAGTGGTTATTGATATTGCATGTGATCATTCGACTATTATAATATCCATGTGAGTAAGTAAATGGAATTATTTTATTTTATATTTTCCATTTTATGTTGAAGTTCAAGTTTAAAAGGCTTTCGTTTTAGTTATAAACTTACTTAAGTGTTTATGCTTATCTATGAAAGCTTCTGCTATAATGTTATCCTTAATGAGCATCTGAGCTCACCCCTGTCAATGTTTTATTTTTCCCAGGATTATGAAGAATAATTTATGAATGACCTGCAGGGATAGTATGAGGGGATATGAAGACAAGATGTTGTTGTAGTTTTTTTACCTTATGATGTAATGTAAGACTTATGAATATATATACTGTTTTCAAGACTACTAAACTAATAGGTCTTTCGAGACTTGATCCTTTGTGATCATGCCAATGTTATGTAATAATGCACTGACTCTGGGTATCTAGGTTCGGAGTGTTATAAGCTCTACTTCCGCCTCTGCTAAATTTCATGTCTATGAAACTACCCCATAAGGTATAAGCCTCAATAACCTTCCATGCCAACTTCACTCTCATTCGTTGTAACGTACCATAGATTCTCTTCATGTCGATGCCACCCTCATGAATAGGTCATGAAAGTCTAATCCACGCTACCCAATGTCTCCTTCCCTCCTCATGAGAATCCCAAATGAAGTAGGAGAGGATAGAGTCAATCTTGGTGATCACCCCTATGGGACTTTAGTGGCTGAGAGGGCATGACACGGAATGGATGTCAAGACACTATTAGCCAAGGTGATTCTGCTGCCAAAAGATAAAAAATGGTTCTTCCAGTTGTGAGCACGACTCGTTCATTTCCCAAAAATATTATCAAAATATTGAATTTGAATCCTTCTAGTGGAGATAGGAGCACCAAGATACTCCATGGGAAAAATTCCATGTTGAAAATCCATCCTACTTGTAAGAGAGTAAATCCTTTTATTCGTGCAACAGTTTGGGATATAGAATTGGCTCGTACTCCTGTTGATCCCCTAACCACTCCAGCGGTAGTAATCATCAAGGATTTTATTGATCCCACTGATAGACCTGAAGACAGAATTCACAAAAATAATCATATCATCAGCAAACATGAGATGAGAGATACCACAAAGGATGGATTTACCGTAGTAAGGAAGGATGGAACACTGCGTGATGCCCTTATTGATAAGGCTGTTGAGAATATCCTGATTCATAATAAAAAGTCTCAGGGATAAGGGATCCGCTTGCCTCAACCCATGGACCACTTTGAAGTAGCCAAAATTCCTTCCCATGAACCGAACTGCCAACCACGAGGAGCTGAAACACCCGAAAAATAAGTCAACAACCCAAGGGGAAGGACCCATACCTGTCAAGACATTAACTATGAAGGACCAATCTATCCTATCATAAGACTTATCCATATCCATATTGATCACCATATTAGAACCATGAACATTAGTGTTAATGTCATTAGTGATATCTTGGAATACTGCAATAGCCCCTTGAATTGATCTTTGTTTGACAAAACCATGATTCTATAGAGAGATCTAGTATAGAAGATGTTTACTTATTCTATTGCTGATAATGGTTTCCATTACCTTATCAGAAAAGTTTCACATAATCATCAGGTGATAGTGTTGAAGCAGAGAGGGAGTTTTAAGCTTCGGGATGAGGACTATGGTGGTAGCACTAGCAGCACGAGGTAAGAACCCTCCATGAAAGAAATCCTAAATAGCTGACACCATGTCAGTCTTAACAATGCTCCAAGAGGCATTGTAAAAGGATCCAAAGAACCAATTAGGATAGAGAATTTGTAACACCCCAAGATTTCATAGTACGTTATCTCTTCAAAGTAATTCAATAACTTGTGTTACACGCAACACCAAGTTCGAGCGCACCACGACTTACCAAACTACCTGTTAAAGAGGCGTTTATGAATAAGTATTAACTGAATTTTGAATTTTATATACTCCATATAATTTTAGAAATCATATTATGCTTTTCATAGACATAATATAATAACAAATTCATTTTATTTAGATAAAACAAGTATTATTTAAAAAAAATATAATTTTACCGCCTTTTAATGGAGAACCCTTTTTAAAACAAATATTTGACACCTTTATATATTAAATTTAATGAAATTAAATCATTTTTTAGAATCAGGATATAAAAATTAACTTTGGATAAATTTTTGGTACTTTTCTAATAACTTTTATATTTTGATGAATAATGAAAATATTAATTTTAATTGAAAACAACTTTTTTAATCGAAATAATTTATAGTATCAAATTATTCATTTGAATGGTTTGGAAGTATAATTATATTATATTTTTATCATTTAATACAATTTAGGTCATTATAAGTAATTTTTCATTTAAATTTGACATAAACACATGTCAATCTTTTGATAGTTTTTACTTTATAAAAAACCCGCTTTTTTGGTTTTGACAACGAGAATTAATTTTAAATTAATTAATGAAATATCTATGTTTTGAATTTGGTAAAATATAATTAATTTTTGAATTAGGAAAATAAAAACTATCTTATGGTGAAGTTTTGGTATTTTTCTGAAAACATTCAATTTCAGATGAATTGTGAAAAACACTGTATTATTATTTAAAAGTGACTTTTATTTCAATAATTATTTATTTTATTTCAATTTTTTTCATCCAAAATAGAAATATAATACCTATATAAGTTCAATTTAATTCATTTAAGTCATTTTATAATAAAATTAGATGAATAAATATTTATTGAACTTTTTAACCTATTTTAACCACCTTCTAGGAGAATTTGCAAATTTTCATAAAACTTAATTTTACCGCTTCTGTGAATTGAATTTAAAAAATCAAAGACACACGGTTGACATATGAAAGTAAAATGTGGTTCAATAAGATGAAAATATTTTTTTGTGAATAGTAACTTTTGATTTTTATTTATCACGGTTATAAGTAAATAGGATAATTAAAGGTAAAACTGATTTTATAATTAACCTAAAACAAGTCCTAATTCTATTGTATAAGGTTATTTCGACCAAAAAAAAACCTTATTAATAAAATATTGTCCTTTTGTTCTACTTGGATTATATTATGACATTTATTATTATTTTATTTACAGAAGAGTTAAAAGTGTTAAATTCAAAGTTTAACAACTAAACCATTTTTAATATAGGGTTATACATAAGATAAATTCAACTACAAATATTAATTATAAAGATAAAAATATTTACTACATAATGGAATTTTATTTATAATTTTTAGACATTAAATAATAAAGTTTATTTATGATGCAATGATGATGCAGCAATTACATTATTAATGAAAGAATTAAATAAATGGTATTATAAATATTAAAATAAATATAATTTCAAGTTTTTATGACATACATGAATTTTCTAGGTTAATATGACATGTTAGGGTTGATTCAATGTATCTTTTTCAAAGTAATAAAGTTTTGATGACTTTCACAAAAACCAAATACTAAATAGTGTCAAAATTGACATAATTGAGTTTTTAAAACAAATATTATATTATTGAATAATATAATATTCCTAAAAATGTAAGGTTTGTCCAAAGGGATTAAATAATATTATATATGTCTTTAATGAACCACTTGAGGTTATATTTAATGTTTAGAGTATGTTTATTAACCATATATTGTAAGAATACAAGAAGACACGGTAAACATTAAACTATTTAACTAAGAGGTAAATATAAAAGATAAGGTTAAAATGGTAACATAAACTTGTCTAAAACCTATTGGTTGAGAGGATTTCAACCCATAACCACCTAAGGCTCGAAATAAATTCATTCAGAGCCTTTATAAACTGAATATGATTGTATAATAAATTAATATTTTAATTATTTCCTAAAGTGACCCACACCCCTCTTATAAAAGGGAACTTCCCCTTCTCTCAAAATCACACCTCCAAATCCATTTGGCTCATCCAACCCTACACAAATAACCTCCCAACTTCCGTCACATAAACTTAGAGTCCTTAATTTGATCATAAATCCAACCTAAGAATCCCTTTTGATCAACTCAAAAGGAAACACCCGAAGAAGAGGTAATAATTTCACCACCCTCTTTCAAGTTATTCTCTTCTTCCACTTCCTCTTTCTTTGTTGTTTCCATACCAAAATAATAACTCCAGTACCTCCTGAATACTGTGATGTTATTATAAATATGTTACAACCAGATTCATTATTTTATCCATCCTATAAATGAAAAAGTCACCATACGTGTGTACGTACGGCTTACCGTCTCCACGTCGTGGTGTAGTTTGTTATTCAAACACTTCATTATTTGGATGAGTATAATTGATGTAAATAATTAATATGACATATTAATTATTCTGTATATATGATATAACTTCCAATTACATATGATATCACCATCAATATAATGATATTTTCGCTCGTGCGTACGTACAGATTACCGTCTCCACGACGCGATGAGATTCATTTCCACATTCACTATTCAACGATGATTGTAAAAATATAGATTATAAATAAGTATGTAATATATGACATAATAATGATACAGAATATATATATATATATATATATATATATATATATATATATATATCTGTGTGTGTGTGTGTGTATTTACTTACATATATCTTACTTACTTACTTCCATTCAATACGATATGAAAACGGGAACGGCGTTTATACGTATCTACGGCCTACCATCTCCATAAATGGTGTTTTCCAATTCATATATCTATCTATTATATATATTTATATTCTAAATATATATGATATATAAATCATGTGTTGTATTCTGGAAGTATGTAAAACATGATCTAAATGATACGATCAAGAATAACAAGTTAAAACACATACGATAAGGAAAGCGATTATTACCCAAAATGTTAATTTAACATGGAAATCATTATTAAATGGGTAGTATAAAGTCATAAATGAATCATGTATGATATAATAAAAATGAATATGGTTTTTTTATAATTTAATAACATACTATCGTCATTATACATAAGATTAAATGTACCCTCAACCAAAGGAAAGTTCAAGGTAAGGGTTAATTCTACAATCTCTTCATTATCTGAGATTGTTTTTACTTGAGTGTCTTATGGGACCTCTTTATCATCCACATCCTTGTTTAATAAAAATATTTTCAAAAAGATTATTTTAAGGTTTTATGGAAGGGACTCTTTAACTAGATCAT
The DNA here is from genome assembly GCA_963277665.1 of Viscum album. Classification (NCBI taxonomy): domain Eukaryota; kingdom Viridiplantae; phylum Streptophyta; class Magnoliopsida; order Santalales; family Viscaceae; genus Viscum; species Viscum album. The sequence goes on along the minus strand of OY728140.1, from coordinate 369,765,515 downwards.
CATTTTAAATTGTTTAAATATTTATTCTTCTAAATCATTCTCATTAATGTCCATAATTCAAAATGGGTTTTAAGGATTTATTTATATGGACATTAATGTTTTTAAAATATTAATTACTTTCAAAATTTTGAAAGTGGTATGGGATGCTTTAATTGAAAACTATATTTTAAATGAATTCCTTTATAAATTATGTGACTTTTAAATGATTTCATGAAAAAGGTATATTTCTCTCAAATATTTTTACTGATCATTTTCAACTATGTCAACATCCTTTACGGGATATTATTATTGATCAAGGTTGATTTATTATAAAAATATTCTATATTTTATTTAAGGTTTTGTGATATGTTTGAATTTGGATGTTTTATTTTTATACCATTAATGGTTTATGGATAAAGTATTGACATTTTTAATTCTAGTTTTAATACGAATGTTTGTGTTATCTTTCAACCTTTTCATATGAGGAATGTATTAGACTTAGTAAGTGACGGTTGGAGCCGGCTATAGCTCCTCAATGCATCGGTAGGTCTCATGAGACAATTAGATGTGGAATTTTCCGAGGTTTTTCCAAATTTGATATATGGTTTTGGCCGAGGCCTTAATAATTTTTAGACGTCTTGGTAGAGGCCTTGACAAAATGTTTCAGAATTTCCCGCATTATACATTCTATCATTATGAAAAAAATATTGATGGTTCATGTGGTTATTTGACTAGAATAATACCCATGATTATGTTTTATTATGTCATTATTTACTCAACTCATATTTCTGCCAAAAAGTGTTAATGTTTATTATTTGTAAAGGCATGTGTTTTCAATTATTCACCATGCCTAATGTTTATGTTATCTTCCGCTATATTTCTTACTCTTACTGAGCTTTTGAGATTACCCCTTTATTATGTTTCATTTTCCCAGGATGCAAATAAGTATATTATGACTGACCTACAGGGATAGTCTAAGGGATATTAATGTGGTCAATGGAGACAATTTGGTTGTTGTTTTTCATTTTATAATGTAATGTGACATTCATGTATTTAATCTATTTTCCAAGACTGCTAAACTGATCAGTCCTTCGGGACTTGATTCCCTGTAATCATGAAAATGTATTAAAATAATGTACCGAATCTGGGTAAATTGGTTCAGAGCTTTACAGTTGGTATCAGAGGATGTTTATCAATAACCTTAGAAACTAGACTTAGAAAAACTCTGATTAGAGAACATTACCCTAAGATAGACTTTGAGTATTAGTATAAAATAACTTCCTAGAATTTTTGTAATGTAGATATTTTGTTTATTTTCCAAGAAATACATCCCTGTATGGATACGAGCTGGTAGAGGAAGCTCTGGTACAGATATTCCTAGGAGTTAAAACACTGACAAGGAGTTTTGGGCTTGACCTGGGGTATCCTGGTACGAGACAATGGGTCTTGCTGCACTCTTGGTTACGACACTCCTGAGGGATATGCTTAAGATAATTCACATTTTAATTACAAGCAATTATGAAGGATTTATGAGTAAATAATTCCTCAAATATAATATTTTATGATTATATATTATATGCATAGACTTTTCAATTTATGTTAGGTATTTTACAACTTTGGAATTATACATTTTGATTCTTAAACTAACCTAGTGTATTCCATTGTTTAGAAATGGCGCCAAGTAGAAGGAATGAGAATTCCAGAAATACGCATGATCGAAAGATTAAGAAGGGTCATATCTTTCACGGTATTAAGGAAACATTTAAAAGGGAAATAGTCTCCCACATATTCTCATCATATGAAGAAATAATATCATGTTTTAATAAGTAAATAATTCTCTGAGTCCTTTGGATTTGAAGGGAAGCAAGAGAAGAAAAGGATGAGAGAGAGAAAGATGGTTAAAAAAATAGGGGAAAGAAGGATTTTCCCATATGTGATAACAATAGAATGAATTACCATGGTAAATTCTTGAAGGAAATGGGAGTTTGTTATAAGTGTGGAGAAAAAGGACACCAAGTGCGTGATTGAAAGGGTAAGAAAGAGGTTTCAAATGTAAAATGCTTCATCTGCAATGTAACTCCCCGACCCCAATTACCCAGAGTCGGTGCATTATTACATAATATTGGCATGATCACAAGGGATAAAATCACGAAAGACCGATCAGTTTAGTAGCCTTAGAAACACTAGATATATTCATAAGTCATACATTACATCATAAATTAAAAAAAACTACAACAACATCTTTTCTTCATATCCCCTCATACTATCCTTGCAGGTCATTCATAAAATACTTCTTCACATCCTGGGAAAAATAAAACATTGAAAGGGGTGAGCTCAGATGCTCAGTAAGGATAACAGTATAGTAGAAACATGCATAAATAAACATAAACATTTAAGTCAATGTATAACTAAAACAAAAGCCTTTTAAACATGAACTTCATCAAAATATGGCAAAGATAAAATGAAATAATTCCATTTAATTATTCACATGGATATTCTAATAATCTAATAATCACATTCAATATCAATAACCACTTTCAAAACAAGGGAATGTATAATGCCGAACTTTAATTTCCGTGTCAAGGCCTCGTGCCAATAACTAGGGGATAACTGTAACCAGAACCCAACCCGGAGAACCTCTGTAACCGGACTCCATCCCGGAGAGCCTCTGTAACCGGACTCTAACCCAGAGTGCCTCTAATAACCGGACACCAACCCAGAGTGCCTCAAATAACCGGACACCAACCCAGAGTGCCTCTAATAACCGAACACAAACCCGGAGTTCCTCTAATAAGTGGACACCAACCCGGAGTGCCTCTAATAACCAGAAACCAACCTGGAGGGTCTGCTGTAACCGGACCCCAACCTGGAGGGATTACTTTTACCGGTCCCCAACCCGTAACATACTAGTCCAACACATTCATCTTAAGAAGAGGATGAAATATAACATAAAAATTCATATTAAAACTAGCATACGAAATGCCAAAACATTAATCATAGACCATTAATGGAATAAAAATAACTCATCCATAGTCAAACACTTCACAAAACCTTAAATACAATACGGAAGATTTGTATCATAATAAATATACTTCAAACAAGTGTAAAATTTATCAAAGGATGTTGACATAGATGAAATCAAAACTATTTGAGAGAAATATCCCTTTTTTTGAAATCATTTAGAAATCACATAATTATAAAAGAAAACATTTACTTTGAAAATATTCTGATAAGCTTATAAGGGAAGCTTCAAAGATTTTATAACAGTGGAAAATATCCACACCCACCGTATAAGTTAAAAAAAGGCATTCTTACCTTAATTCTGTCGAAAAGGTTAAAAAGGACCTTGTTTGGAAAATGACGGAAAGATTACTTTATAAACTTCTTATAAAAAGTCAAACAAGTGTATAAATGACTTTAACCCATATTCTTTAAAATAGTAAGAATGTTTTGAAATAAATTTTTAAGAAACATGGATGTGGATGATAAAGAGGTCCCAGTAGATAATTATGTATAAACAACCTCGGATAATGAAGAGATTGTGAAATAAACCCTTACCTTGTACTTTTCCTTGGTTGAGGGTAGTTTACCCTCTTGTATAATGGTGAAATAGTTTTTATTAAATTATACAAGAATCATATTCATTAATATGATATCATATATGATCTTTTAACATTGATTTGTTAATAATATCTTAGTATTATCATCATTTCAGGTGTTAACTTACTCGTTTTCTTTTATATATTTTGTTACATAAGCCTTGTTTGTTACGGATAGGTTGTATCTTATTCATATCTAGAATGATATCAAGTCATTAAACATTATTTTTAATAATCAAATGAGAATTATAATTGCATTGATACAATGGGGAATGAATCTCATCACGTTTGTGGAGTCGGTAGTCCGTACGTACGCACGAGCGACAATATCGCTATTTTGATATCAAAATAATCTATAATTGGAAATTATATCATATATACAGAATAATTATCATGTTATATTTATTATTTACATGAATTACATATCATTATTATACCCATCCAAATAATAATGTTTTGAATAACAATTACACCACAACGTGGAGACGGTAAGCCGTACGTACGCACGTATGGTGACATGTCATTCAAAGGATGGATAGAATACTGAATATGGTTGTAACATATTTATAATAACATCACTGTATATAGAAGATATTTTAGTTATTATTTTTGAAAGAAAATAACAAATAAAGAAGAAGTTGAAGAAGAAAGGAACTTGAAAAAGGGTGGTGAAAACATTACCTCTTCTTCGGGTTCTTCCTTTTGATTTGATCAAAAGGGATCCTTAGGTTGGATTTCTGATCAAACTAAGGACTCTAGGTTTAATGGAGGGAAGTTTAGAGATTATTTGGGCAGGGTTTGGCCGAGACAAATGGATTTTAAGGTGTCAATAATTGGTTAGAAGTGGTGTTCTTTTATAAGGGGGAGGAGGGGATCTTTAGGAAAAACTTAAAGTATTATTTTATAATAAATTCATATTCGGTTTCTAAGGGATCCAAAGTATATTATTAAAATTATAAGGTGGGTATGGGTCGAAACCCTTTCAACCAATAGGTTTTAGACAGGTTTGGGTTACTATATTAACCTTGTATTTTAGTTTTAACTCTTAGTTAATTAGTTTGACATTTACCATGTCACATTGTATTTTTATATTATATAGTTAATAAACTTACTATATACATCCAAGTGACACCAAAGTGGTCCATTAATGATACACCTATCATGATATAAGTCCTTTGGACAAACCTTAGATTTCTAGTAATGTAATATTAATTAATAATATAATATTTTTTTTAAAAACTCATTTATGTGAATTTTGACACTATTTGGTATTTGATTTTTTAAAAAATTATAACACCATGATTACTTCCAAATAACATAATTAAATCAATAATAACATGTCATATTAAGCTATAAAATTCTTGGAACTCATTAAATGTCTCAAATTAAATTTATTTGGGTATTTATAATATTACTTATTTTAATATTTCACTAATAAGGTAATTATTGCATCATCATTGTGTCATAAATAAATTAAATTATATAATATCTAAAAATTATAAATAAAATACCATTATGTAGGAAAGATTTTTATATTTCTAATGACTATTTATAATCTAATTTATCTTATGCATAACCCTATATTAAAAATATTTTAGTTATTAAACTTTGATTTTAACTCTTTTAACTCTTCTTTGAATTAAATAATAACAAATGTCCTAATCTAATCCAAGTGGACCTAAATGATAATATCTTATTCATAAGGTTGTTTTTGGTCGAGATACACTTGTCCAATAGAATTAGGACATGTGTTAGGGTAATATTAATATCATTTTTACCCTTAATTACCCTATTTACTGTTAACCGTGGTAAATAAAAGTAAAAAATTATTATTCAACAAAAATTATTTTTATCTTATTGAACCACATTTTACTCCTTGCAATTAACCATTTCTCTCGGATTTTCGAAATTCCACTCACAGAAGTGGAAAAATTATGTTTTATGTGAATTTCAAAATTCTCCTAGGAGGTGTGTAAAAGACGGTGAAAAGTTCAATAAAATTTTTATATACCAAAAATTATTCTAAACTAACTCCAATGAATTACATTGAACTTATATAGGTATTATGTATCTATTTTGAACATAATTGAATTTAAATAAAATAAATAATTATTTAAATAAAAATTCGTTTTTAAACCATAACTCAGTGTTTTTTTTCACTATTCATCAAAAATTGAAAGTTATCAGAAAAATACCAAAAATTCACCCTAGGCTAATTTTGATATTTCGAATCCAAATATGAAGTCCATTTTGAAAGATAAAATTTATAAAATTTCAAAAAGTGAGTATTACTATTCATAATGGCTGCTTTGATTAGTCGTTGTTTGTTAGAGTCTCGAAGTTGGGTACAATGCAAGCTATTGCATTATTCAAAGGGAGACGTACCGTGGATGCTTGGGGTGTTACATTCTCCCCTCCTTCAAATAACTACGTCCTTGGAATTGGAAATTTTTCTTTGAAACTAAAAGGTTGAAAATAGATAATTCCTTTGTGGAAAACCCATATCGGAAATTGGGTTAATAAAATTTAGTTTTAATAAGAGGGAAAGGGAAATGAGAATGTCACCACCAAATTATGGTTTCAAATAGGAGAACATTGGTGGAAATTATAGACACGTAATTAGAGTAAGAACGTAGATATTTATAGGGAGTGATTGAGGCCATCAATCATAAACAATTGTAGAATTGAGGGCCTCAAAGCCATCAATCTATGATGATTTAAAATATAATCAGTTCAACAAAACATAAGGTATTATGATAACACATTTTTGGTCTTAATATCCCTTCCCTAATGTTCAAGAATTAATTTCTTCATAGAATAAGATAAATATATATATATATATACATCTTGACAAGTAGAGTTTTTATCCTTCAACTATTTTCTACAACAAACTCATCTTTCACTCCAAAAGATAATAGAACTCAAAAATATTATATTTATCCTAATAGTATAAGGTTCCAATCATTAACACATACCATTATAATGAAAAAATATTTTGTAATAACAAGGGACTTCATGTAGGCTAGTGGTAAGTAATAAAGACTTGTCACATTATGGTTGTCGATTCGATTCCTGCAGCTTTGTCCGACGTGACGGGTTATCGCCCAACCAGCAAGTTGTATTTTTCCTAAAACTATAGTATCATAATATTCCAAAAATAATCATAAGAAATGTGTTAACCTTGAACAATACTATCCAAAGTTCAACTTAATCCATTCCAAAACATTATAGTTATCCAAAGTACCTTGCCCAGACTCTCTGTAAAAGGTATCTAAATTCCAAAATCAATCACAACGTCAGATTCTCCAAATAGAGTAAATTTTCTCTTATTGTTACATACTGAAAATATGATTACCTTAGTCATATTAAAACCTTAATGAAAACAACAAGTACTCCAATACAATCCTTATATATATCACGTTATTCTCATAACCAGAATGTAATCCTTGAGTCCAAAAACACAAATACATTAATTATTCCTCTTCAACTGTAGTGACAGCATAATCTTGGCCTTGATCCCTTGGCCTTTTCTGAGGTAAGTTTCCCTGAAGCTTAGGACATTCATTTGCATAATGCCCCATTTCACTACAATTGTAGCATTCAACATTGACAACCTCTTTCTTTCCCTTGCAATAACGAGTCTGGTGACCTTTTTCTCCATATTTGTAACAAACTCCCATTCCTTTTAGGCAAGTACCAGGGTGTTTCTTCCAAAAATTTTCACATAATGGAAAATACTTCTTTCCCTTTTTCCGTTTATCTATCTATTGATTCATCGTTCTCTTCTTCTCTTGCTTTAATTTATTATCATAAGATTTAGATAAATCCTTTTCTTTCTTAATAACACATAATACTATATCTTCGTACATTGAGAATTATTGTGAGACTAATGCTCGAAGAAGAAATGGTTTTAACCCAAAAAATATACGATCAATCTTACTTCTTTGGTTACATATATAATCTCCAGCATACCTTTCTAACCTTGTAAAGTTAGCCTCATACTTTGAGACATTCTCATACTCCTTTTGTCTCAGACTCAGAAATTTCCTTTCCATATCTGCTCGATGGTCATGAGGAATGTATTTTTCTAAAAATAGATCTTTGAACTCCCTCTATTCCATATTTGATACTTCATCATCTTCCTTCGTGTTCTGAATCAATGTCCACCATTGATCAGCATCTCCAGTGAGGCGGTAAACTGCCATGATAACTTTTTCCGTTTCACTACTCCCCAAAGCCTGAAATATTTTCTATAAGGAACTTATCCATTGCTCAGATACCAATGGATTTGTACTCCCATTGAATGTTGGTGTTTGTTTCCTCATGAAGCGATCTAACATTGATCCTCCATGGTGTGAATCAAGGTTCTCCATATGGGTAAGGTTATTATTCATAACCTGATTGAGTTGTCCTAGTATGGTGATAAGCTGATCAGCACCAGTTACATCACCAGCTCCACTATAATTATCTTGAACAGGCGGTCAATCCCTACATGGAGTGCATGCATTGATACGGTTTCCATTTCTTCCACTAGGTTCCATTTCTAAAAAATGGCCTAAACTAGATCAGTTTATGAATTAAAATACAAAATTCCATACTTGTAAAACCCTTAACATAAATTGAACTATTTATGGATATAATCTATAATCATAAAAATGTTTTCTTTAATAAAATATATACTCATAAACCCTTCATAATGGTTTGTAATGAAAATTTGAATTATCCTAAGAATATCCCCCGGGAGTGTCGTAACCAAGAGTGCAGCAAGGCCCGTTGTCGTTCACCAGTTCCTGTTTGAGTCTAGCTCAAAGTGGTGTTTTCAGGTTTTAACCCTAGGTACATCTGTGCCAGAGCTGCCTCTACCTTCTCGTATCTAGACAGGGATGTATTGCTCAGAAAACTCAAAAAATCTCTACAATACCAAAATTCTAGAAAGTTCATCTATACTCATCCTCAATGTATTTCTTAGGGCTATGTTCTCTAATCAGAGTTTATGTAAATCTAGCTTCCAAGGTTTGTACTAAACTTCCTCTGATACCAACTGTAACACCCCGAACCCAGTTACCCAGAGTCGGTACATTATTTAATAATATTGGCATGATCACAAGGGATCAAATCCCAAAAGACCGATCAGTTTAGTAGCCCAGGAAACACTAGATATATTCATAAGTCATACATTACGTCATAAATTAAGAAAAACTACAAAAACATATTTTCTTCATATCCCCTCATACTATCCTTGCAGTTCATTCATAAAATACATCTTCACATCCTGGGGAAAATAAAACATTGAAAGGGGTGATCTTAGATGCTCAGTAAGGATAACAATATAGCAGAAACTTGCATAAATAAACATAAAAATTTAAAGGAATGTATATCTAAAACAAAAGCCTTTTAAACGTGAACTTCATCATAATATGGAAAATATAAATTGAAATAATTCCATTTAATTATTCACATGGATATTCTACTAATCTAATAATCAAATGCAATATCAATAACCACCTTCATAATAAGGGAATGCAAAATGCTGAACATTAATTTCTGTGTCAAGGCCTCGTGCCAAGACCTAAGGGATAACTGGAACTGGAACCCAACCTGGAGATCCTCTGTAACCGAACTCCATCCTGGAGAGCCTCTATAATCGGACTCCAACCCAGAGTGCCTCTAATAACCGGACACCAATCCGGAGTGCCTCTAATAACCGTACACCAACTCGGAGTGCATCTAATAACCGGACACCAACCCGGAGTGCCTCTAATAATCAGATACCAACCTGGAGTACCTCTAATAACTGGACACCAACCTAGAGGGTCTGCTATAACCGGACCCCAACCCAGAGGGCTTAATTTTACCGGTCCCCAACTTGGAACATACTAGTCCAACACATTCATCTTAAGAAGAAGATGAAATATAACATAAACATTCGTATTAAAACAAGCATCTGAAATGCCAAAACATTAATCATAAACCATTAATGGCATAAAAAGAACTCATCCATAGTCAAACATATCATAAAACCTTAAATACAATATGGAATATTTTTTTCATTATAAATCAACTTCAAACAAGTGTAAAATTTATCAAAGGATGTTGACATAGATGAAATCAAAACTGTTTGAGAGAAATATCTCTTTTTTTTTGAAATCATTTAAAAGTCACATAATTATAAAAGAAAACATTTAATTTGAAAATGTTCTTATAAGATTTTAAGGGAAGCTTCAAAGATTTTATAACAGCGGAAAATAGACGTACCCTCCGTATAAGTTAAAAACATACATTCTTACCTTAATTCTGTCGAAAAGGATAAAAAGGACCTTGTTTGGAAAACGACTGAAAGATTACTTTATAAACATCTTATAAAAAGTCAAACAATGGTATAAATGATTTTGACCCATATTCTGTAAAATAGTAAGAATGTTTTGAAATACATTTTTAAGAAACATGGATATGGATGTTATATAGGTCCCAGTAGATAATTACGTATAACCAACCTCGGATAATGAAGAGATTGTGAAATAAACCCTTACCTTGTACTTTTACTTGGTTGAGAGTAGGTTAACCTCCTGTATAATGGTGAAATAATTGTTATTAAATTATAAAAGAATCATATACATTAATATGATATCATATATGATCTTTTAACATTTATTTTTTAATAATATCTTTGTATTATCATCATTTCTGGTGTTAACTTACTCGTTTTCTTTTATATATTTTGTTACATAAGACATGTTTGTTATGGATAGGTTGTAAATTATTCATATCCAGAAATATATCAAGTCCTTAAACATTATTTTTAATCATAAAATTAGAATTATAATTGCATGGATACGATGGGGAATGAATCTCATCGCGTTCGTGGAGACGGTAGTCCGTAAGTACGCACGAGCGATAATATCACTCTTTTGATATTAAAATAATATATAATTGGAAATTATATCATATATACGGAATAATTGTCATGTTATATATATTATTTACATGAATTAAACATCATTATTATACCCATCCAAATAATAATGTTTTGAATAACAATTACACCACGACGTGGAGACGGTAAGTCGTACGTACGCGCGTATGGTGACATGTCATTCAAAGGATGGATAGAATACTTAATATGGTTGTACCATATTTATAATAACATAACAGTATATATAAGATACTGGATTTTTTATTTTATAAAGGAAATAACAATGAAAGAAGAAGCTGATGAAGAAAGGAACATGAAAAGGGTGGTGAAAACATTACCTCTTCATCGGGTTATTCCTTTTGATTTGATCAAAAGGGCTCCTTAGGTTGGCTTCCTGATCAAAATAATGCCTCTAGTATGAATTGAGGGAAGTTTATAGAATATTTGGGCCTGGGTTGGCCGAGCCAAATGGCTTTCAAGGTATGAAGAATTGGTTAAAAGTTGTGTCCTTTTATAAGGGGGAGGAGGGGCTCTTTCGGAAAAACTTAAAGTATTATTTTATAATAAATTCATTTTAGGTTTCAAATGGATCCAAAGTGAATTATTAAAAGTATAAGGTTGGGATGGGTCGAAATACTTTCAACCAATAGGTTTTAGACAGGTTTGGGTCACTATATTAACCTTATCTTTTAGTTTTAGCTCTTAGTTAATTAGTTTGACATTTACCATGTCACTTTGTATTTTTATATTATATAGTTAATAAACTTACTATATATAGGTATTATGTATATATTTTGACCTTATATAGGTATTATGTATCTATTTTGACATTAATTAAATTTAAATAAAATAAATAATTATTTAAATAAAAATTCGTTTTTAAACCATAACAGAGTCTTTTTTCACTATTCATCAAAAATTGAATGTTTTCAAAAAAATACCAAAAATTAACCCTAGGCTAATTTTGATATTCCGAATCCAAATATGAATTCCATTTTGAAAGATAAAATTTATAAAATTTCAAAAAGTGGTTATTACTATTCATAACGGTTGTTTTGATTAGTCGCGGTGTCTTAGAGTCTCGAAGATGTGTACAATGCAAGCTATTGCATTAATCAAAGGGAAACATACCGTGGAAGCTTGGGGTGTTACATTCAAAGAGTTGGGACACTATGCGAATCAATGTCCAATTCTTCATAGTATACCCCAAATTCTACTATTGGATAATAATCAAGTTATGAGACTACTGAAAATGAAGAGAAATGATTAGAGTTATAATTTTGTTATTAAAGAATCGTGTCATTTGATTATTGTATTAATGATGTACATGTTATAATAATTATAGAGTATATAAGGATTGTACTAGAGTACTATGTCATTAAGGACTTGAGATTGTGTGGAACCAAGAAGAGTGACTCAATAGTAGGTGAAATTTTTTAGAAAATATATGGTTGAGAGAAAGGTAAACCATTATATGGTTCTGATACTGAGGTAGTGATTTTGGAATAATATATCATTGATTTAGATAAATTATATTGGATATTATGGACTACCTTGAAAATGATTAGTGATTTGAATATTCCCTCATTGTTGGAGTTTACAACATTTTTGGATAGAAGGAGTATATCCAGTATTCTATAAGGAATAAGGGAGCATGAATGCAATCAATAAGGTTTTGTGGTAATTGGGGGTGTTATAGTGTTAAAGAGAATACATGATGAAGGTATTCATTGTTATTACGTGGAAAAAAGGATCTTCATTGTGTTTACCTTATAAATTTCAGACTGTGAGTTTGGGCAGAAGTATTTTGGATAAGTCTAAAGGTTGGAATAGATTTTGTTTGACTTTGGATACTATTGTTATGGTTAAATCATTTCTTGAGATTGTTTTTGGAGTGCCAAAAAAAGGACAAACCAGAGGTCGGGTGATAACCCGTCGCGTCTGACAAGGCCGCGAGACTTGAACCCTCAACCGAAGGGTGACAAGGGTAATCACCTACCACTATCCTACTTGATGTCCTATTTTGTATAATGTAATTTTTTTAAAATATTCTGAAAAATGAATTATAAATTAATTATTTTTGGAACCCTTTACGATTAATATAAATAGAATATTTTTGAATTTTATTATCTTTTGGAGTGAAAGATGAGTTTGTGGTAGGAATTAGTTGAAGGATTAAACTCTACATGTCAAGTATTTTTTTCCTCTTATTATATGAATAAATTAATTCTCAAACTTTAGGGAAGGGATCTTAAAACCAAAAAAATGTGTTATCCTAATACCTTATGTTTTGTTGAACTGATGATATTTTAAATCATCATACTTTGATGGATTTGAGGCCTTCAATTTTACACTAGTTTGTGATTGATGACCTCAATCACTCCCTATAAATATTTACGTTTTCCCTCCAATTATGTGTCTCTAATTTCTACCAATGTTCTCCTAATCAAGATCCTAATTTTGTGGTGATGTTTTCATTTCCCTTTCCCTCTTATTAAGACTAAATTTTATTTACCCAATTTCTGATGTGGGTTTTCCACAAAAGTATTTTTCTATTTTTAGCCATTTATTATCTAAGAACAATCTCAAATTGTGAGGACTCAATTTATTGGAGGAGAGGAGAATGTAACACACCAATATTTCATAGTATGTTATCTCTTCAAAGTAATTCAATAACTTGCATTACACGCAACATCGAGTTCGAGCGCACCATGACTTACCAAAATAACAGTTCAAAAAGAGGTCATGAATAAGTATTAACTGAATTTTGAATTTTATATACTCCATATAATTTTATAATTCATATTATGTGTTTCTTAGACATAATATAAGAACAAATTCATTTATTTCAGATAAAAAAATCATTTTTCAAAAAATAAAATTTTACCGCCTTTTAATGTAGAACCCTTTTTAAAACCAATATTTAACACTTTTATATATTCAATTTAATGAAATTAAATTATTCTTTAGAATCAGGACATAATAATTCAGTTTGGATAAATTTTTTGTACTTTTCAGATAACTTTCATATTTTGTTGAATAGTGAAAAATACTAAATTTTAAATGAAAACATCTTTTTTAATTGAAATAATTTGTAGTGTTAAATTATGCATTTGAATGGTTTGGAAGTATAATTAGATTATATTTTTATAATTTAATTCAATGTAGGTCATTTTAAGTAACATCACATTAAAATTTGCCATAAACACATGTCAATCTTTTGATAGTTTTTACTTTTTTAAAAACCCTCTTTTTTGTTTTGATAATGGGAATTAATTTTAAATTAATTAATGAAACTTCTATGTTTTTAATATGGTAAACTAGAATACATTTTTTAATTTGTAATATCAAAATTAGCTTAGGGTGAATTTCTTGTATTTTTCTGAAAACTTTCAATTTCTGATGAATAGTTAAAAACACTACGTTATTATTTAAAACTGACTTTTTATTTAAATATTTTTTTTTATTTAAATTTATTTTAAGTCAAAATAGATATATAATACCGATATAATTTTAATGTAATTTATTGGATTCAATGTCACGACCCAACCTCGGGGCCCGTGCTGTGACTACCCCAAGCCCGCCTTCTATAGCCTAGGGGTTGGCGACTAGCACCTAAGGCATAAATCCCGATAAAAGGGGAAGGAATTTCCATTATAAAGTAAACAAACACCACAAAGTAAGCCAGCAGAAGTAAACACTAAGTAAACTATGTACAATAGTAAGTGCGGAAAGTAAATGGGCCAGAATATAAACCCAAACTGAAAGTAAAGTACAACTGGAAATAAAGTACAACAACTAAAAAGTAAAGCAGCAACATCGAGCCGTCCACTGGAAATACCACCAGAAGGGGGGGTACAGATAGTCTCCTCAGCTCCACGGGTCCATCCGTCCGCTCCGTGTACGTCTCACCCAGTGGTCCACCTCCAGGTACCTACTTGTTCTACAAGCCTCAACCACGATCAGCAATGTACATCATTTTCATCCAACACAATGTAGTGCGGGCATATCCCGTGCAGGGGTGAGTATACGCTACTTAGTAGGGACCCTGAGACCCCCGAAGGTCTCCCAGAATCCACAAAGGATAATCCACAAAGGAAAGATACAATCACGAAGTAACAACAACACTACTTAGGTATATGCCCATACATATACCTAAGTCATCAATTCTAGTTCGGCTCCAACATCCGAGCCCAAGTTCGATCACGTCCACACAAGATAGTAAAACCCAATCCACATAGGAAAACACAACCCATTCCACATAAGAAAGCAATTCAATCATATCGAAGATAATGATTGAAAGTCAAGACTCAACTCACATAGGTATACTTCTTTATAAGGTGATAGAGATGATCAGATGTAGCCACTGATTCATCTAAGATGGGACCCACGTAGGATACTAGACAAGCTAAGCTGTTGGACCCACGTAGGATACAAGACCAGTTACTCTGCCGGACCCACATAGGATACAAGTACAGAGTCAAACACTGTCGGACCCATGTCGGATACAAGAACATTAGTACTGCCGGACCCACGTAGGATACAAGAACAGTAGTCATCGTCGTCGAACCCACAGAGGATTTCAGTGTGGTCGTCATCGCTACCAAAACCACAGAGGATTTCGGTGCAGTCGTCATCACTGCCGAACCCACGGGGGATTTCAGTGCAGTCGTCATCGTCGTCGCAGTCGTAGTCAGCTCTAGAGTTCACGTACACAACATGCTCGATTTCGGGAGGTTCCGCTCCACCAGCCAAGGGGGTCGATACATAAACTGACACATAGTCTAGAGTTTATGTATCTCAAAGTTCCGTCTCGACAAAAGGAACTCAACACGACAGATGGCGCGTCAATCGGACGCCTGGTCTGAGAGTTATTGGCCTTTTCGTTCCAGGGGCTCGGTTGGTTTTTAAGTCAAAACCAACCCGACCATACTCCAAATGCATCCAAACCTTCAGCGGGGTAAGGAAAAAGGTCTTTCTCACTAAGAGGAATCCAACAAAGTTGACGGCACGTCAATCGGACGCCTAGAGCTCAAGTTATAAGTGTTTCCGCTCCAAGGTCCCGGTTGGTTTCGTGTTTGAGCCAACCCGGCCATACCCAAAGTTCTTTTATACCTTGATTGTAATATACCGAAACGACCACCTCAATCCTAGGATCGCATCTCAATTGAAGGTGCGTCGATCGGAGGTCCATATCCCATGTTACGGGCATTTAAATGAACCTGTCCGGTTTTAGGGGGTTTTGGGCCCGGACCGACACGGCCCAAGACCCCCTGGGGCGTCCTGAACCGGGTCGACCCGACCCGGGCCGGGTCTGGCCCATTAGGGAGCAGCGGGGCCCGGCCCGGCCTGGCGCGGGCGGCCGGTCCGGTGCGGCCGGTCCAGCCTAGTCGGCTCGGCGTGGGCCGAGCGGACGCGCAAAGGGGCGGCGCGCTGCCCACCTTGTTTGTAATGGCGGCCCCCCACATGGGGGCTCGCTCCTTTGCCAGCCGGGGGTTACGACCCCCGGTTCTTCCAAAACGTCCAGCCCAGTGCCGCCGTCGCGGGACCCTGCGGTCCTACCCCTCCGAAGCACCGGCAGCCGGTGATTCCGGCCACCGCTCCCTGCACCGCCACGGCCTTAGGTCGCGGCCTTGTCCGACCAGCGCGGTGCGATGGCGCCACGCCCCTCTGCCGCGGCACCTCTCCGACCGCGACCCGACTCCGGACCTGGCTTATTTTGGACTCAACAGCGTGGCGCGACGGCACCGCGCTCATTCGCCGTGTTCCTCCTCGTGCCTGCACGGTGCCGTTGCACCGCGCCTCCTTCATTCAAACCGCAACGAGTACAACAACAAAGGGGAAGGAGGGTCATCCGTGTTCGTGTGGTCCTCCCCCTCCTATTAATTCGATAGAAAGCAGCTAATATTTTAACATTGTATGGAAAAAGAATAATCACGAACACAAATCCAAACCCCTACCTCAAGGAGTTGTCGAACGATGGTCATCGCAGAAAAACGGCGTCACAGAAGACGGTGTCGCAGAATACGGCGTCGTGGAAGGCGGCGTCGCAGAAGATGGCGTCGTAGAACGAGGCTCCGTATATGTCGTCGGTGCATGCTTGATGAAGGATGCGGCGCCCCCCTCTCCTTTATGCGGAAAGAATATCGAGAAGCATGTCAGTGTTCTTCGCGTTCTTCTCCGAGGAAGAAGAAGATCTCCAAGACTTGAGCTCTCCTCTCCAAATTTCTCCAGACAACGATTCAACAATAATAAAATAAGGCTTTACCTTATTTTATTACCCATGCCAACCCTTTTCAAAATTCAAATGATCACATTCAATTAATTGACTTAATTGAAGAGCGTTTAAAAAATCCAGTTAATTTCGAGAGTTGACATGTCATTAAATTTGTGGGAGCGGGTGTGTTACACATTAAATTGCAAGAGGTAGGTTTAATGGAATGGAAGGGGTGGGACTCATGTGTTCCCCACTTCACTAATATCCTACCAAGTGGAGTTAGGATGTGTTGGGCCCCACTACAACATCCATGCATAGGTTTAAACTACATAGAATAGAAAATAAAAATTGTAGCACAAATTTTTATTTCATTCTTTAGTTAACCCATTTATTTAATAACCTCACCCGAGAAAACGAAACTCTAGAAAAGGTGTTCCTAAGAAATTACCAGCGATGCGATTCCATCGGTGTCCTCGGATTTCAATTCTGAGCACCAGTTCAAAAGTTAGGAAATACCGCTCGTTCGTTCACTGAACGTACCCGAGCTAAACTTCGGAAATTGATTCCGGGCACACAGGGCCTTAGAATCAGGTGCCGTTAGAAACTGAGTACTCGTAAAATCCCAAATAAAATTAAGAGAGAAAAAATCCCTTGAAATTTACGGGTCTTTACTGTCAATTTATAAAAAAATTAGATGTATAAAATTTTATTGAACCTTTTAACCTCTTTTACCCACCTTCTAGGAGGATTTGCAAATTTGCATAAAACTTAATTTTACCACTTCTGTGAGTAGAATTTCAAAAATACCCAAGATACAGTTGACATCAATAAGTAAAATTTTGTTCAATATGATGAAAATAATTTTTTTTGATTAGTAACTTTTGACTTTTATTTACCAGGGTTAAAAGTAAATAGGGTAATTAAGGGGAAAATGATATTATAATTAATCTAACACATGTCCTAATTATATTGGATAAGTGTATTTCGACCAAAAACAACCTTAGGAATAAAATATGATCCTTTTGGTCCACTTTTATTAGCCTAGGACATTTATTATTATTTTATTTAAAGAAGAGTTAAAAGTGTTGAATTCAAAGTTTAATAACTAAACCATTTTTAATATAGGGTTATACATAAGATAAATTCAACTATAAAAATTCATTATAAATATAAAAATATTTCCTACATAATGGTATTTTATTTATAAATTTTAGACATTATATAATTAAATTTATATTTGACACAATGATGATGCAGTAATTACCTTATTAATTAAAGAATCAAATAAATGGTATTATAAATAATAAAATAAATATA
This sequence comes from Viscum album, assembly GCA_963277665.1. Lineage (NCBI taxonomy): Eukaryota > Viridiplantae > Streptophyta > Magnoliopsida > Santalales > Viscaceae > Viscum > Viscum album. Next base: position 369,747,490 of record OY728140.1, on the reverse strand, counting down.
ATTTCAACGTTTTTATGATATATACTAATTTTATAGGTGAATATGAAATTTTATGGTTGATTAAATTTATCTTGTTCTAAGTAATCATGTTCTGATGACTTTCACAAAAAATAAATACTAAATAGTGTTAAAATTGACATTAATGTGTTTTTAAAACAAATATTATATTATTAAATTATATAATATTTCTAAAAATATAAGTTTTGGCCAAAGGTCTTAAATAATATTATATATGTCATTAATGAACCACTTGAGGTTCTCTTGTATGTTTAGAGTAAGTTTATTAACCATATAGTGTAATAATACAAGAAGACACGGTAAAAGTTAAACTATTTAACTAAGAGGTAAATCTAAAAGATAAGGTTAAAATGGTATCCTAAACTTGTCTAAAACCTATTTTTTAAGATTATTTAGACCCATATCCACCTAATTCTCTAAATAAATTCATTTTGAGCCATTATAAACCGAATATTATTGTATAATAAATTAATATTTTAATCTTTTCCAAAAGTGACCCTCACCCCTCTTATAAAAGGGCACTTCCCCTTCTCTCAAATCACACCTCCAAAGCCATTTGGGTCCGCCAACCCCTAACAAAATATACTAAAAACTTCTATCAAATAAACCTAGGGTCCTTAATTTGATCAGAAAGTCAACCTAAGGATCCCTTTTGATCAACTAAAAAGGAAACACCCGAAAAAGAGATAAAAAATTTTCCACCCTCTTTCAAGTTATTTTCTTCTTCCACTTCCTCTTTCTTTAATGTTTCCATACCAGTATAATAACTCCAGTACCTCCTATATAATGTGATGTTATTATAAAGATGGTACAACCATATTCTTTATTCTATCCATCCTATAAATGACAAAGTCACCATACATGCGTACGTACGGCTTACCGTCTCCACGTCGTGGTGTAGTTTGTTATTCGAACACTTCATTATTTGGATGGGTATAATAATGAGTATAGCTTATTTAAATAATTATTATAACATGTTAATGATTTTGTATATATTATATACCATCAAATTACATATTATTTCACCATCAATATAATTATGTTTTCAGTCGTGCGTACGTATGGATTACCGTCTCCACGAGGCGATGAGATTCATTTCCACATTCACCATTCAACGATGATTGTAAAAATAAATATTATTAATAAGTATGTAATATATTACATAATAATTATACTTAATATATATATATATATATGAATGTACCTACATATATCTTATTCGCTTACTTCCATTCAATACGATATGAAAACGGAAATTGCGTTTATGCGTACGTACAACCTACCGTCTCCATAAACGGTGTTTTACATTTCATATATCTATCTATTATACATATTTATATTCAAAATATATATGATATATAAATCATGTGTTATATTCAAGAAGTATTTAAATTGTGATCTAAATTATATGATCAAGAATAACAAGTTAAAACGCTTATGATAAAGAAAGCGATTATTAACCGAAATGTAAATTTAACATGGAAATAATTATTAATGGGTAGTATAAAGTCATAAATTAATCATGTATGATATAATAAATATTAACATGGTTCTGGTATAATTTAATAACATACTATGTTCATTATAAAGGAGGTTAAACATACCCTCGATCAAAGGAAAGTGCAAGGTAAGGGTTAATTCTAATATCTCTTCATTATTTGGGGTTATTTTTACTTGAGTATCTAGTGGGAACTCTTTATCATCCACATCCACGTTTCATAAAAATATTTTCAAAGGGATTATTTTAAGGTTTTATGGAAGGGACTCTTTAACTAGATCATCAGTTTAAATGGTTTAAATATTTATTCTGCTAAATCATTCTCTTTAATGTCCATGTTTTCAAAATGGTTTTTAAGGATTTATATTTATGGACATCAATTTTTTTTAAATGTTAATTCATTTCAAAAGATTAAAAGTGGTATGGGACACTTTTATTCGAAAATATCTTTTAAATTAATTCATTTATAAATTATGTTACTTTTAAATGATTTCATGAAAAAGGGATATATCTCTCAAAGATTTTTACTGATCATTTTCAACTATGTAAACATCCTTTATGGGATATTATTCTTGACCAAGGTTGATTTATTATATAAATCTTCCATATTTTATAGAAGGTTTTGTGATATGTTTGACTGTGGATGTGTTATTTTTATACCATTCATGGATTATGGATAAAGTATATACATTTTGTATGCTGGTTTTAATATGAATGTTTATGTTATGTTTCAACATTTTTATATGAGGAATGTATTGGACATAGTAAGTGACATAGAGAGCCCACTATAGCACCGCGATTCATCGGTTGGTCTCATGAGAAAATTAGACGTGGAATTGGCCGAGGCCTTACCCAATTTGATATATGGTTTTGGCCGAGGCCTTAATCATTTTTAGACGTCTTGGCCAAGGCCTTGAAAAAATGATTCAGAATGTCCCGCATTATACATTCTCTCATTATGAAAATAATATTTATAGTTCATGTGGTTATTCTACTAGTAGAATACCCATTATTATGATTTATTATGGCATTATTTACTCAGATCATCTTCCTTCCATAAAGTGTGCATATTTATTATTTGTAAAGGCATGTGTTTTCAATTAATCACCATGACTAATGTTTATGTTATCTTCCGTTATATTGCTTAATCTTACTGAGCGTTTGAGCTCACCCCTTTCTTATGTTTCATTTTACCAGGATGAAAAGAATTATATTATGACTGACCTGTAGGAATAGTCTATGGGATATTAATGTGGTAAATAGAGACAATGTTGTTGTTGTTTTTCATTTTATAATGTAATGTAACGTTAATGTATGTAATATATTTTTCAAGACTTCTAAACAGATTGGTCCTTCAGGACTTGATTCATTGTAATCATACCAATGTATTAACATAATGCATCAGCTCTAGGTAACTGGGGTCAGGGCGTTACAGTTGGTATCAGAGGAAGTTTAGCATTAACCTTGGAAACTAGATTTAAAAAAACTCTGATTAGAGAACATTACCCTAAGATAGATTCTAAGGATTATTATAGAATAACTTCCTAGAAATTTTGTAATGTAGAGATTTTGTGTATTTTCCAACCAATACATCTCTGTCTGGATACGAGCAGGTAGAGGCGGCTCTGGCACAGATGTACGTCGTATTGAAAACTCTGATAAGGAGTTTCGGGCTTTAGTAGGGGTATCCTGGTATACAAAAATGGGCCTTGCTGTACTCTTGGTTACGACACTCCTGGTGGATATGCTTAGGATAATTTACATTTTCATTACAAGCCATTACGAAAGATTTAAGAGTTAATAATTCCTCAAAGAAACTATTTTATGATTATAGATTATATTCATAATCTTTTCAATTTACATTAGGTATTTTACATGTTTGGAATTATGCATTGCGATTCATAAACTAAGCAAGTGTATTTCATTGTTTAGAAATTGATCCTAGTAGAAGGAATGATAATTCCAGCAATATTCATGATCCAAAGATTAAGAAGTGTCATATCTTTCATTATATTAAGCCAACATTTTAAAGGGAAATAGTCTCTCACGTATTCTCATCATATGAAGAAATATTATCACGTGTTAATAAGATATGTAAAGAATTATCTAAGTCCTATGTATTTGAAGGGATACAAGAGAAGAAAAGGATGGGACAGAGAAATATGGATAAAGGGAAGATGGGAAAGAAGGATTTTCACATATGCGATAACTGGGGAATGAATTACCATGGTAAATGCTTGAAGGGAATGGGAGTTTGTTATAAGTGTGGAGAAAAAGCACACCAAGTACGTGATTTCAAGGGTAAGAAAATGTTTTCAAATATACAATGCTTCATATACAAGGAGTTGGGACACTACGCGAATTGCACCACCCCAAGCTTCCACAATACGCTTCTCTTTGAATAATACAGTAGCGTGTGTTGTACGCAACATCGAGTTCTAACACACACCACAACCAATTGAACTAGCCGTTATGAATAGTAATACCCACTTTCTGAAATTTTATAAATTTTATCTTTCAAAATGGACTTCATTTTTGGATTCGGAATATCAAAATTAGCCTAGGGTAAAATTTTGGTATTTTTCTGAAAACATTCAATTTTTGATGAATGGTGAAAAAACACAGAGTTATAGTTTAAAACCGAATTTTTATTTAAATAATTATTTAATTTATTTAAATTTAATTAAGCTCAAAATAGATACATAATACCTATATAAGTTCAATGTAATTCATTGGAGTTAGTTTATAATAATTTTAGATATATAAAAATTTAATTGAACTGTTCACCGTCTTTTACCCACCTCCTAGGAGAAATTGGAAATTCACATAAAAATTAATTTTACCGATTCTGTGAGTGGAATTTTGAAAATCCAAGAGACATGGTTAATATCAAGGAGTAAAATTTGGTTCAATGAGATGAAAATAATTTTTGGTGAATAGTAACTGTTTACTTTTATTTACCATAGTGAAAAGTTAATATGGTAATTAAGGGTAAAAATGATATTAATATTACCCTAACACATGTCCTAATTCTATTGGACAAGTGTATCTCTACCAAAAACAACCTTAGGAATAACATATTATCATTTAGGTCCACTTGGATTAGATTATGACATTTATTATTATTTAATTCAAAGAAGAGTTAAAAGAGTTAAAATCAAAGTTTATTTACTAAAACATTTTTAATATAGGGTTATACATAAGATAAATTCTATTGTAAATATTAATTATAAATATAAAAAGATTTCCTACATAATGGTATTTTATTTATAATTTTTTGATATTATATAAGTTAATTTATTTATGACACAATGATGATGCATTAATTACCATAATATTGAAAAATTAAAATAATTGATATTATAAATACCCAAATAAATATAATTTGACACTTTTCATGAATTAAAATAATTTTAAAGGTTAATATGAAAGGTTATGATTGATTTAATTAACTTTGATAGAAGTAATCATTCTGTTATGATTTTCAAAAAAATCAATTTTCTAAATAGTGTCAAAATTGACATAAAAGTGTTTTTAAAATAAATATTATATATTAATTGGTATTCAATTCCTAAAAATATAAGGTTCATCCAAGAGACATATATCATTATAGTTGTATCATTAATGGACAACTTTTGGGTCTCTTGGAGGTATATAGTAATTTTATTAACTATATAATACAAAAATACAAAGTGACATAGTAAGTGTCAAACTAATTAACTAAGAGTTAAAAACAAACGATAAGGTTAATATAATGACCCAAACCTGTATAAATTCTATTTTTTGAGTGGTTTTAGACCCATAACCACCTTAACCTTTAAATAATTCACTTTTGAGCCATTAGAAACCGAATAAGAATTTATTATAAAATAATATTTCTAGGTTTTCCAAAGGTTTCCCTCACCCCTCTTATAAAAGGGCACTCCCCCTTCTCACTAATTCACACATTCAAAGCCTTTTGGATCGGCAAACCCCTGCCCAAATACTCTCCCAAATTCCATCATGTCAACCTAGAGGCCTTAGTTTGATCATAAATCCAACCTAAGGAGCCCTTTTGATCAAATCAAAAGGAAGAACCCGAAGAAGAGGTAATGCTTTCACCACCCTCTTTCAAGTTCCTTTCTTCTTCGACTTCTTCTTTATTTGTTATTCCCATTCTAAAATAATAAATCCAGTATCTTATATATACTTTGATGTTATTATAAATATGGTACAACCATATTCAGTATTCTATCCATCCTTTGAATGACATTTCACCATACATGCGTACGTACGGTTTACCGTCTCCACGTCATGGTGTAATTGTTATTCAATAAATTGTTATTTTGATGGGTATAATAATGATGTGTAATTCATGTAAATAATAAATATAACATGATAATTATTCTTTATATATATGATATACCATCCAATTATATATTATTTTAATATCAAAATAATGATATTGTCGCTCGTGCGTACGTACGGACTACCGTCTCCACGAACGCGATGAGATTCATTCTCCATCATATCCATTCAAGTATAATTCTCATTTGATGATTAACAATAATGTTTATTTACTTGATATAATTCTGGATATGAATAAGATACAACCTATCCATAACAAACACGGCTTATGTAACAAAACATATAAAAGAAAATGAGTAAGTTAACACCCGAACCGACAATAATTCTAAGATATTATTAACAAAGCAATGTTAAAAGATCATATATGATACCATATTAATGTATATGATTCTTTTATAATTTAATAAAAATTATTTCACCATTATATAGGAGGTTAACCTACCCTCAACCAAGGAAAAGTACAAGGTAAAGGTTTATTTCACAATCTCTTCATTTTCCGAGGTTGTTTATACGTAATTATCTACTGGGACCTCTTTATCATCCACATCCATGTTTATTAAAAATGTATTTCAAAACATTCGTGCTATTCTACAGAATATGGTTTAAAGTCATTTATACCATTTTTTTTAATTTTTTTAAGAGGTTTATAAATGAATCTTTCCATCCTTTTCCAAACAAGGTCCTTTTTAACCTTTTCGACAGAATTAAGGTATGAATGTTTTTTTAACTTATACGGCGGGTGCGGCTATTTTCCACCATTATAAAATCTTAGAATCTTCCCTTAAAATATTATAAGGATATTTTCAAAGTAAATGTTTTATTTTATAATTATGTGACTTTTAAATGATTTCAAAAAAATAGATATTTCTCTCAAATAGTTTTGATTTCATCTATGTCAACATCCTTTGATGGATTTTAAGCTTATTTGAAGTTGATTTATTATGATACAAAACTTCCATATTGGATTGAAGGTTTTGTGATATGATTGACTGTGAATGTGTTATTTTTATACCATTCATTGTTTATGGTGAAAATATTGACATTTCATATGCTAGTTTTAATACGAATGTTTATGTTATGTTCAAACTTGTTCATATGAGGAATGCATTGGACTTAATAAGTGACGGGTGGAGCCCACTATAGCTCTTCGATGCATCGGTAGGTCTCATGAGACAAACTAGTGTCTTGGCACAAGGCCTTGACAAAATCTTATTTGTAGTCTTGGCACGAGGCCTTGTCTATGTGGTTATGATAGTCTAGAATTATGCATTTCATCATTATGAAAGTGGTTATTGATATTGCATGTGATTATTAGATTAGAAGAATATCCATGTGAATAAGTAAATGTCATTATTTCATTTTATTTTTTCCATACTATGTTGATGTTCAAATTTAAAAGGATTTTTTTTAGTTATACATTGCCTTAAATGTTTATTCTTATTTATGAAAGTTTCTGCTATATTGTTATCCTTACTGGGCATTTGAGCTCACCCCTTTTCTATGTTTTATTTTTCCCAGGATGTGAAGAAGTAATTTATGAATGACCTGTAGAGATATTATAAGGGGATAAGATTGCGGACTATGGAGACTATGTTGTTGTAGTTTTCATTTAATGATGTAATGTAAACTTTATTAATGTATCTAGTTAGTCCAAGGCTACTAAAATAATTGGTCTTTCGAGACTTGATCTTTCATGTGATCATGATAATGTTATGTAATAATGCACCAACTCTAGGTATCTAGGGTCGGGGCGTTACAGTTGGTATCAGAGGAAGTTTAGTATAAACCTTGGAAGCTAGATTTAGATAAACTCTTATTAGAGCACATAGATTTAAGATGGACTTTGAGGATTAGTATATAAGAACTTCCTAGAATTTTGGTATTGTAGAGATTTTGTGTGTTTTCCGAGAAATACATCCATGTCTGGATACAAGTAGGTAGAGGCGGCTCTGGCACAGATGTACCTAGGGGTAAAACCCGAAAACACCGCTTTGAGCTAGACTCGAACGGGAATTGGTGCACGACAACGGGCCTTGCTGCACTCTTGGTTACGACACTCCCAAGGGATATGCTTAGGATAACTCTCATTTTCTTTACAAATCATTATGAAGGGTTTATGAGTATATAATTCCTCAAAGACATTTTTTTTATGATTATGGATTATATCCATAAATAGTTCAATTTATGTTAAGTGTTTTATAAGTATGGAATTTTTTATTTTGATTCATAAATTGGTCTAGTTTATGCCATTGTTTCGAAATGGCGCCTAGTGGAACAAATGGAAATCATATCAATGAACGCACTCCATGTAGAGATTTCACTCCTTCTCAAGATAATTATAGTGGAGCTGGTGATTCAACTGGTGTTGATCAACTAATCACCGTACTGGGACAACTCACTCAGGTTATGAATAATAACCTTACCCGTATGGAGCTCCCTGATCCACAACGTGGATGATCAATGTTAGATCGCTTCATGAGGCAAAAACCACCAAAATTCAATGAGAGTAAAAATCCATTGGTAGCTGAGCAATGGATAAGTTCCCTAGAGAAAATATTTCAGGCTTTGGGAAGTAGTGAAAGGGAAAAAGTTATCATGGCAGTTTACCGCCTCATAGGAGATGCTGATCAATGGTGGTCATTGATTCAAAACATGAAGGAAGATGATGAAGTATAAAATATTGAATGGAGGGAGTTCAAGGATCGGTTTTTAGAAAAATACTTTGCTCGTGACCATCGAGCAGATATGGAAAGGCAATTCCTGAGTCTGAGACAAAAGGAGGATGAGAATGTCGCAAAGTATGAGGCTGACTTTACAAGGTTAGAAAGGTATACTAGAGATTATATATGTAACCCAAGAAGTACGATTGATCATTTCTTGGATGGGTTAAAACCATTTCTCCATCGAGAATTAGTCTCACAATCCTTGTCATCGTACAAAGACATTGTCTCATGTGCTATAAAGACAGAAAAGGAATTCTCTAAGTCTTATGACATTAAAGCAAAGCAAGAGAACAAGAGATCTGCTGATCAATCTAGGAATAGAAATAAGGGGAATAAGGGATAAGTTGAATATCCAACCTACAGTAAATGTGGGAAGAAACACCCCGGTACTTGCTTAAAAGGAATGGGAGTCTGTTACAAGTGTAGTGAAAAAGGCCACCAAGCTCGTGATTACAAGGGGAAGAAGGAAGCTACTGATGTCCAATGCTACAATTGCAGGGAGATGGGACATTATGAAAATAAATGTCCTAAGAGTCAAGGGAACTTACCTCAGAAAAGGCCAAGGGATCAAGGCCAAGTTTTTTCTATCACTACTGCTGAGGTAGAAGCTCTGAAAGACATGGTGGCAGGTAATTTAATGGTTTCCTCAAGTTTACCAAATGCATTATTTGACTCTAGATCATCGCATTGTTTCATATCTTCCCAGTTTTCTAAGAAAATTAGATATTTCCAATTTGATTTAACAAGGGATTTGTCAGTTAAAACTCCTAAGGGAAGTATCATTGCAACAATGTTTTGTGTATCAGTCCCCATTAGAGCACATAAATGTTCTTTATCCGCTAATCTCATAGCCATACCTATGATTGAGTTTGATATAATCCTCAGTATGGATTGGATTTCAGACCATGATGTGAAGATTTATTGTAAGAAGGAGGTTATGATTTTTGATGATGATGATAATGAACACCTTATATTTAGAGAAGAATCGTCCCCACCTAATTATTATCTAGATCCACCCCCAGTAGCTCAACTAAATTCAATTATTGGGGAGGAAGAGAATGAAATGATGGTGGGTGAGGAAAGGAATGTTCAAATATAAGATGTACCATTTGTGAAAGAATATATAGATGTGTTTCTGGAAGATTTACCTGGACAGCCTCCAGAATGAGAAGTTGAGTTTTCCATCGATTTAATTCCTGGATCAAGGCCTATATAGAAGACCCCTTATAGAATGGCCTCTATAGAATTAGTTGAACTAAAGAAACAACAAGAGGAATTGAGTAATAAAGGATTTATTCCCCCTAGTGTTTCTCTACTGGGAGCCCCTGTTTTTTTTGTTTAAAAGAAAGATGGATCTATGAAGTTATGTATTGACTACAGGGAGATCAATGCTATAACAATAAAGAAAAAGTATCCCCTACCTCGCATTGATGATTTATTTGACCCACTGCATGGAGCTCAATACTTTTAAAAGATTGACCTTTGATCTGGATACCATCAGTTGTGTGTGAAGAAGGAAGACATTCCGAAGACAACATTTCGAACAAGGTACGGGAATTACAAGTTTACAGTAATGCTGTTTGGGCTGACTAATGCACCCTCTGTATTCATGGATCTAGTGAAGATGGACATCGGAATAACCATGGAAGGAGAAACCTTAGTGGTTTTTCAAATGGTTGCCAAACCATCTTTACTAGAAAGGATTAAGAGTTCTTATACTGATGATGAAGAATTTCAAAAGAAGATTAAAGGTGTGAATGATGGGAGATTGAATGACTTTGGGTATGAAGATGGAATTTTGAAATTTGGGAAGAGACTTTGTGTTCCCAATATACCTGATCTAAAAAGATATTTTTTGGACGATGCTCGTAGTTCCAATTTCTCTATACACCCTGGGAGCACCAAAATGTATAGAGACTTGAAGGAACATTTTTGGTGGGACAACATGTAGAGGGAGATTGTTGATTTTGTATCAAGATGTATGGTTTGTCAACAAGTGAAAGCTGGAAGGCAACAGCTTGGAGGAGTCATGCAACCTCTTCCCATACCAGAGTGGAAATGGGAAAATATTACGATGGACTTTGTCATGGGACTACCAAAGATTCCTAGAAGGAACGATGTAATATAGGTTATTATTGATCTTCTTACCAAGTCAGCACATTTTCTTGCTATAAGATAATATCTACCACTGGAATGTCTAGTAAGACTATATATTAATGAAGTTGTGAGACTTCATAGAGTACCCCTATCGATTGTTTTTTATCGTGATCCCCGTTTTACTTCAAGATTCTGGAAAAGTCTTCAGAAAGCCTTGGATACTGAACTTCATTTGAGCAATGCCTACCACCCTCAAACAGATGGACAATCAAAATGAACTATTCAAAACTTAGAAGACATGTTGAGATCCTTCTCGCTTGACGTTCAGGGTATGTGGAATCAATATTTACCTCTGGGAGAATATTTCTATAACAATAGCTTCCATTCGAGTATACATATGGCACCATATGTATCGTTATACGGAAAGATATGTCACACACCAACCTGTTGGGATGACATTGGTGAACGAATACTTGTAGGCCCAGAACTGGTGGAGGAAATAATGGAAAAGGTAAAGGTAATCCAAAACCACATCAAAGCAGCTCAAAGTAGGCAGAAGAGCTATGCTGATAACTGAAGAATGGATTTGGAAATTCTGGTGGGAGATCATGTTTTCTTGAAGGTATCTCCATGGAAGGGAGTTATACGTTTTGGTAAGAAAGGTAAATTGAGTCCAAGGTATATTGGACCTTTCGAAATTCTACAACGAATTGGGGTTGTACCTTACTGTTTGGCAATGCCGCCAAGTCTCTACAAAGTTCACGATGTGTTCCACGTATCAATGTTGAGGAAATAAATGTCTGATCCAACGCATGTACTCACCTATGAAAAATTAGAACTGGAACCCGATTTGTCTTATTGCGAAGATTCTGTTAGGATTCTTGATACGAGATAACAAGTACTGAGAAACTGGACGACTCGTCTGGTAAAAGTTTTGTGGAGAAACCATAAGATGGAAGAGGCAATGTGGGAACCTGAGGAACTTATGATGAAGAACCACCCGAGTCTTTTCATGTGGAAGTATTCTAGAAATTTCGAGGATGAAATTATTTGAAGGAGGGTAGAATGTAACACCCCAAGCTTCCACGGTATGCTTCTCTTTGAATAATATAGTAGCGTGTGTTGTATGAAACTTGGAGTTCTAACACACACCAAAACCAATCGAACTAGCCATTATGAATAGTAATACCCACTTTATGAAATTTTATAAATTTTATCATTCAAAATGGACTTCATTTTTGGATTCGGAATATCAAAATTATCCTAGGGTGAAATTTTGGTATTTTTCTGAAAACATTCAATTTTTGATGAATAGTGAAAAAACACTGAGTTATAGTTTAAAACCGAATTGTTATTTAAATAATTATTTATTTTATTTAAATTTAATTAAGGTCAAAATAGATACATAATACCTATATAAGTTCAATGTAATTCATTGGAGTTAGTTTATAATAATTTTAGATATATAAAAATTTTATTGAACTTTTCACCGTCTTTTACCCACCTCCTAGGAGAATTTGGAAATTCACATAAAACTTAATTTTACCACTTCCGTGAGTGGAATTTTGAAAATCCAAGAGTCATGGTTAATATCAAGGAGTAAAATGTGGTTCAATTAGATGAAAATAATTTTGGGGAATAGTAACTTTTTACTTTTATTTACCACGGTTAAAAGTAAATAGGGTAATTAAGGGTAAAAATGATATTAATATTAACCTAACACATGTCCTAACTCCATTGGACAAGTGTATCTCGACCAAAAATAACCTTAGGAATAAAATATTATCATTTAGGTCCACTTGGATTAGATTAGGACATTTATTATTATTTAATTCAAAGAAGAGTTAAAAGAGTTAAAATCAAAGTTTATTTACTAAAACATTTTTAATATAGGGTTATACATAACATAAATTCGATTGTAAATATTAATTAGAAGGATACAAAGATTTTCTACATAATGTTATTTTATTTATAATTTTTATACATTAAATAATTTAATTTATTTATGAAACAATGATGATGTAGTAATTACCATAATAGTGAGAAATTAAAATAATTGATATTATAAATACCCAAATAAATATAATTTGAGACTTTTAAAGAATTAAACTAATTTTCTAGGTTATTATGACATGTTAGGATTGATTTAATTAACTTTTTTAGAAGTAATCATTCTGTTATGATCTTCACAAAAAATCAATTTACTAAATAGTATCAAAATTGACATAAAAGAGTTTTTAAAACAAATATTATATTATTAATTGATATTCAATGCCTAAAAATATAAGGTTAGGCCAAGAGACTTTTATCAAGATAGGTGTATCATTAATGGACCACTTGGGGGTCTCTTGGAGGTATATAATAAGTTTATTAACTATATAATATAAAAATACAAAGTGACATGGTAAGTGTCAAACTAATTAACTAAGAGTTAAAACTAAACGAGAAGGTTAATATAATGACCAAAACCTGTCTAAATTATATTGGTTGAGTGGATTTAGACCCATCCCCACATTAACCTTTAAATAATCTACTTTGGATCCATTAGAAACTGAATATTAATTTATTATGAAATAATATTTCTAGCTTTTCCAAAGGTTCCCCTCACCCCTCTTATAAAAGGGCACTCCCCATTCTCACTAATTCACACATTAAAAGCCTTTTGGATCAGCCAAACCCTGCCCAAATACTCTCTACACTTCCCTAAATTCAACCTAGAGTCTTTATTTTGATCAGAAATCCAACCTAAGGAGCCCTTTTGATCAAATCAATAGGAAGAACCCGAAGAAGATGTAATGTTTTCACCACCCTCTTTCAAGTTCCTTTCTTCTTCAACTTCTTCTTTCTTTGTTATTCCCATTATAAAATAATAACTCATGTATCTTATATATATTTTGATGTTATTATAAATATGGTACAACCATAATCATTATTCTATCCATCCTTTTAATGACATGCCACCATACGTGCGTACGTACGACTTACCGTCTCCACGTCGTGCTGTAATTGTTATTCAATAAATTATTATTTAAATGGGTATAATAATGATGTGTAATTTATGTAAATAATAAATATAACATGATAATGACTCTGTATATATAATATACCATCAAATTATATATTATTTTAATATCAAAAGAATTATATTGTCGCTTGTGCGTACGTACGGACTACAGTCTCTACGAACGCGATGAGATTCATTCTCTATCGTATCCATTCAAGTGTAATTCTCATTTGATGATTAAAAATAATGTTTATGGACTTGATATAATTCTGGATATAAATGAGATACAACCTATCCATAACAAACACGGCTTATATAACAAAACATATAAAAGAAAACATGTGAGTTAACACCCGAAACGACGATAATTCAAAGATATTATTAACAAAGAAATGTTAAAAGATCATACATGATATCATATTAAGGTATATGATTCTTGTATAATTTAATAAAACTTATTTCACCATTATACAGGAGGTTAACCTACCATCAAAATAGAAAAATTACAATGTAAGGTTTTATTTCACAATCTCTTCATTTTCCGAGGTTGTTTATACGTAATTATCTATTGGGACTTCTTTATCATCCACATCCATGTTTCTTAAAAATATATTTCAAAACATTCTTGATATTTTACAGAATATGGGTTAAATTCATTTATACCCTAGTTTGAATTTTTATAAGAGGTTTATAAAGGATTTTTTTCTTCATTTTCCAAACAAGGTCCTTTTTAACCTTTTCAACAGAATTAAGGTAAGAATGTTTTTTAACTTATACGGAGGGTGCATCTATTTTCCGCTGTTATAAAATCTTATAATATTACCTTAAAATATTATAAGGATATTTTCAAAGTAAATTTTTTATTTTATAATTATGTGACTTTTAAATGATTTCAAAAAAATAGATATTTCTCTCAAATAGTTTTGATTTCATCTATGTCAACATCCTTTGATTGATTTTAAGATTATTTGAAGTTGATTTATTATGATACAAAACTTCCATATTGTATTGAAGGTTTTGTAATATGTTTGACGGTGGATGTGTTATTTTTATACCATTCATGGTTTATAGTGAAAGTATTGACATTTCGTATGCTAGTTTTAATACGAATGTTTATGTTATGTTTAAACCTGTTCATATGAGGAATGCATTGGACTTAATAAGTGACGGGTGGAGCCCGCTATAGCTCCTCGATGAATCGGTAGGTCTCATGAGACAAACTAGTGTCTTGGGACAAGGCCTTGAAAAAATCTTATTTTTATTCTTGGCACGAGGCCTTGGCTATGTGGTTATGATAGTTTGGCATTATGCATTCCATCATTATGAAAGTGGTTATT
Source organism: Viscum album (assembly GCA_963277665.1). Taxonomy (NCBI): domain Eukaryota; kingdom Viridiplantae; phylum Streptophyta; class Magnoliopsida; order Santalales; family Viscaceae; genus Viscum; species Viscum album. The sequence goes on along the minus strand of OY728140.1, from coordinate 369,732,466 downwards.
GATATTGCATGTGATTATTCGATTAGTAGAATATCCATGTGAATAAGTAAATGGCATTATTTCATTTTATTTTTTCCATACTATGTTGAAGTTCAAGTTTAAAAGGCTTTTGTTTTAGTTATGCATTTCCCTAAATGTTTATTCTTATTTATGAATGTTTCTGCTATATTATTATCCTTACTGGGCATTTGATCTCACCCCTTTTCTATGTTTTATTTTTCCCAGGATGTGAAGAAGTAATTTATGAATGACCTGCAGGGATAGTATATGGGGATAAGAGTGTGTACTATGGAGACTATATTGTTCTATTTTTCATTTTATGATGTAATGTAAACTTTATTAATGTATCTAGTTATTCCAAGGCTACTAATCTAATCGGTATTTTGAGACTTGATCTTTCTTGTGATCATGCTAATGTTATGTAATAATGCACCGACTCTGGGTATCTAGGGTCGGGGTGTTACACGAATCAATGTCCAAATCAACAGAGTATACCCCAAATGCTGCTATTTGAAAATAATCATGTTGTGATACTACCGAAGATGAAGAGGACTGATTAGAGTTCTAATGTTGTTATTAAATAATTTTTCATTTGAGTATTATATTAATGACGTACATGTTATATTAATTATATAGTATATAAGGATTGTACTGTAGTACTATTTCATTAAGGACTTGAGATTGTGTGGAACAAAGAAAAGTGACTCAATAGCTGGTTAAATTTTTTGGAAAATATATGATTGTGGGAAAGATAAACCATGATATGGTTTGGATAATGAGGTAGTGATTTTGGAATAATATATGATTGATTTGGATAAATTATATTCGATATTATTGACTACCTTGAAACTGATTAATGATATGTATATTCCATCATTGTTGGAGTTTAAAACATTTTTGGATAGAGGATTATATCCAGTATTCCATAAGGAATAAGGCAGCATGAATGTAATAAATACGGTTTTATGGTAATTCAGGGTGTTAAAGTGTTTTAAAAGAATACATGATGAAGGTATTCACATGTTATTACGTGGAAAAAAGGATCTTCATTGTGTTTACCTTCCTTATAAATTTTGGATTGTGAGTTTGGACAGAATTATTTCAGATAATTCTAAAGGTTGTAATCGATTAAGATTGACATTGGATACTATTGTTAAGGTGAAATCATTTCTTGAGATTATTTTTGGATTATCATAAAAAGGACAACCTGGAGGTCGGGCGATAACCCGTTGCGTCCGACAAGGCCACGAGACTTGAACCCGCAACAGAATGGTGATAAGGGTAATCACCTACCACTCGCCTACTTGATGTCCTGGTTTGTATAATTTAGATTTTTTAAAATAGTCTGACAAATGAATTATAAATTAATTATTTTTGGAACCCTATATTATTAGGATAAATAGAATATTTTTGAATTCTAATATATTTTGAGGTAAAAGATGAGTTTGTGGTACGAATTAGTATAAGGATGAAACTCTACTTGTCATGTATTTTTTTCCCTCTTATTATATGAATAAATTAATTCTCAAACTTTATGGAAGTGATCTTAAAACCAAAAAATGTGTTATCCTAATACTTTATGTTTTGTTGAAACGATGATATTTTAAATCATCATAGATTGATAGATTTGAGGCCTTCAATTTTACACTTGTTTGTGATTGATGAACTCAATAAATCCCTATAAATATTTATGTTTTTCATCAAATTATGTGTCTCTAATTGCTACCAATGTTCTCATAATCGAGATCATAATTTGTTTGTGATGTTTTCATTTCCCTTTCCCTCTTATTAAGATTAAATTTTATTAACCCAATTTCCGATGTGGGTTTTCCACAAAGGTATTTTTCTATTTTTAACCTTTTATTTTCGAAAAGAAATTTCAAATTTCGAGGATGCAATTTATTAAAGGAGGGGAGAATGTAATACTCCAAGATTTCATAGTACGTTATCTCTGTAAATTAATTCAAAAACTTGCGCTACATGTAACACTGAGTTTGAGCGCACCATGAGTTACCCAACTAACCATTCAAAAATCAGTTATGAATAAATATTAAATAAATTTTGAATTTTATGTACTCTATATAATTTTAGAATTCATATTATGTGTTTCTTAGAAATTATATAAGAAAAAATTCATTTATTTCATATAAAAGAAGTGTTTTTTAAAAAATACAATTTTACCGCCTTTTAATGGAGAACCGTTTTTGAAACCAATATTTGACTCTTTTATATATTAAATTTAATTAAATAAAAATCTTATTTAGAATCGGGAAATTAAAATTTAGTTTGGATAAATTTTTGGTACTTTTCTGATAACTTCCATATTTTGATGAATAGTGAAAAATGCTAAATTTTAATTGAAAACAACTTTTTTAATTAAAATAATATATAGTGTTAAATTATTAATTTGAATGGTTTGGAAGTATAATTAGATTATATTTTTATCATTTAATAAAATTTAGGCCATTATAAGTAATTTCACATTTAAATTTGGCATAAACACATGTCAATCTTTTGATAGTTTTTTCTTTTAAAAAAACCCGCAGTTTGGTTTTGAAAATGGGAATTAATTTTAAATTAATTAATGAAACTTCTCTGTTTTGAATTTGGTAAAATAGAATTCATTTTTTAATTCTGAATATCAAAATGATCTTAGGGTAATTTTTTTTATTTTTCTGAAAACTTTCAATTTTTGATGAATAGTGAAAAACACATCGTTATTATTTAAAACAAACTTCTTATTTAAATAGTTATTTATTTTATTTTAATTTATTTTAATTAAAAATAGATATATAATTCCTATATAATTTCAAAGTAATATATTGGATTAATTTTATAAAAAAATTAAATGTATAAAATTTTCTTGACCTTTTTAACCTCTTTTACCCACCTTCTATAAGCATTTGTAAATTTGCATAAAACTTAATTTTACCATTTCTGTGAGTTGAATTTAAAAAATTTGAGAGACAATGTTGACATAAGTAAGTGAAATGTGGTTCAATAATATGAAAATAATTTTTTGTGAATAGTAACTTTTGACTTTTATTTACCATGATTAAAAGTAAATAGGGTAATTAAAGGTAAAAATGATATTATAATTAACCTAACACATGTCATAATTATATTGGATAAGTTTATTTAGACCAAAAACAATATTATGAATAAAATATGATCCTTTTGGTCCCGTTGGATTAGATTAGGACATTTATTATTATTTTATTTAAATAAGAGTTAAAAGTGTTAAATTCAAAGTTTAATAACTAAACCATTTTTAATATAGGATTATACATAAGATAAATTTGACTATAAAACTTAATCATAAAGATAAAAATATTTCCCAAATAATATAATTTTATTTATAAATTTTAGACATTAAATAATAAAATTTATTTATGACACAATGATGATGGATTAATTACCTTATTAATGAAAAATCAAATAAATGGAATTATAAATATTAAAATAAATATCATTTCAATGTTTTTATGACATCCATGAATTTTCTAGGTGAATATTACATGATAGGGTTGATTGAATGTATATTTTTCTAAGTAATCAAGTTTTTATGACTTTCACAAAAACCAAATAAATAGTGTCAAAATTGACATAAATGAGTTTTTAAAACAAATATTATATTATTAAATTATATTGTATTCCTAAAAATCTAAGGTTAGGCCAAAAAGATTAAATAATATTATATATGTCATTAATGAACCAGTTTATGTTCTCTTGTAAGATTAGAGTAATTTTATTAACCATATAGTGTAAGAATACAAAAAGACACGTTAAAAGTTAAACTATTTAACTAAGAGGTAAATCTAAAAGATAAGGTTAAAATGGTATCCTAAAATTATCTAAAACCTATTGGTTGAGATTAATTCTACCCATAACCACCTAAGTCTTGAAATAAATTCATTTTGATCCATTATAAACCAAATATTATTGTATAATAAATTAATATTTTAATCTTTTCCTAAAGTGACCCTCACCCCTCTTATAAAAGGGCACTTCCCCTTATCTCAAAATCACACCTCCAAAGCCATTTGGCTTGAGATAACCCTACCCAAATATACTCCCAAATTCCCTCACATAAACCTAGGTTCCTTAATTTGATTATAAATCCAACCTAAGGATCCCTTTTGATCAACTCAAAAGGAAACACCCGAAGAAGAGGTAATAATTTCACCACCCAGTTTCAAGTTATTTTCTTCTTCCACTTCCTCTTTCTTTGTTGTTTCCATACCAAAATAATTAATATAGTACCTCCAATATACTGTGATGTTATTATAAAAATGTTATAACCATATTCATTATTCTATCCCTCATATAAATGACAAAGTCACCATACGTGTGTACATACGGCTTACCATCTCCACCTCATGGTGTAGTTTGTTATTCAAACACTTCATTATTTGGGTGGGTATAATAATAAGTATAACTAATGTAAATAATTAATATAACATGTTAATGATTCTGTATATATGAAATACCATCCAATTACATACTATTTCACCATTAATATAATTATATTGTCGCTCGTGCCTACGTATTGTTTATCGTCTCCACGACGCGATGAGATTCATTTCCACATTCACCATTCAATGTTGATTGTAAAAACATATATTATTAATAAGTATGTAATATATGACATAATAATTATACTAAATAGATATTTTTGTGTGTGTGTGCGTGCTTACATATATCTTATTCACTTACTTCCATTCAATACGATATGAAAACAGAAACAACGTTTATGCGTACATACGACCTACCGTCTCCATAAATGGTGTTTTACATTTCATATATCTATATATTATACAGATTTATATTCTAAATATATATGATATATAAATCATGTGTTATATTCTAGAAGTATTTAAATCATGATCTAAATGATATGATCAAGAATTACAAGTTAAAACATGTACGATAAAGAAAGAGATTATTACCCAAAATGTTAATTTAACATGGAAATCATTATTAAATGGGTTTTATAAAGTCATAAATGAATCATTTATGATATAGTAAATATGAATATTTTTCTGGTATAATTTAATAACATACTATGTTCATTATACAAGAGGTTAAACATACCCTCGACCAAAGGAAAGTGCAAGGTAAGGGTTAATTCTGCAATCTCTTCATTATCTGAGGTTGTTTTTAATTGAGTATCTACTGGGACCTCTTTATCATCCACAGCTGTGTTTCATAAAAATATTTTCAAAAGGATTATTTTAAGGATTTATGTAAGGTACTCTTTAACTAGATCATCAGTTTAAATGGTTTAAATATTTATTATTCTAAATCATTCTCATTAATGTCCATGTTTTCCAAATGGTTTTAAGGATTTATTTATATGGACATGAATGTTTTTAAAATTTTAATTCCTTTCAAAATATTCAAAGTGGTATTGTAAAACTTGATTCAAAACTATCTTTTTAATTAATTCCATTATAAATTATGTGACTTTTAAATGATTTCATGAAAATGGGATATTTCTCTCAAAGATTTTTATTGATCATTTTAAACTATGTCAAAATTCTTTACGGGATATTCGTCTTTATCAAGGTTGATTTATTATACAAATATTCCATATTGTATTGAATTTTTTGTGATATGTTTGACTATGGATGTGTTATTTTTATACCATTCATGGTTTATGGATAAAGTATTGACATTTCATATGCTAGTTTTAATACGAATGTTTATGTTATGTTTCAACCATTTCATATAAGGAATGTATTTGACTTAGTAAGTGATGGGTGGAGCCTACTATAGCTCCTCGATGCATCGGTAGGTCTCATGAGACAATTAGACGTGGAATTGGATGAGGCATTTCCCAATTTGATATATGGTTTTGGCTAAGGCCTTAATCATTTTTAAACATCTTGGCCGAGGCCCTGACAAAATGTTTCAGAATGTCCCGCATTATATATTCCCTCATTATGAAAATAATATTGATGGTTCATGTGGTTATTAAACTAGTAGAATACCTATGATTATGTTTTATTTTGGAATTATTTACTCAACTGATTTTCCTACCATAAAGTGTTCATGTTTATTATTTTTAAAGGCATGTGTTTTCAATTATTTACAATGCCTATTTTTTATGTTATCTTCTGCTATATTTTGTACTCTTACTAAGCATTTGATATCACCCTTTCTTATGATTCATTTTCCTAGGATGCAAAGAATTATATTATGACTGACCTACAGGGATAGTCTAAGGGATATTAATCTAGTCAATGAAGACAATTTTGTTGTTGTTTTTCATTTTATAATGTAATGTAACATTAGTGTATGTAATCTAGTTTCCAAGACTGATAAACTAATCAGTTATTTATGACTTGATTCCTTATAATCATGAAAATGTGTTGAAATAATGCACATGCTCTGGGTAACTGGGGTCGGGGTGTTACAGATGAAATTCCTTGAATTGAAGCAAATAGAGGAGGATTCTGTGGCTATGTATGAAGCGAAATTCACCTGACTGGTGAGGTATGATCCAAATCTTATTCTGGATCTTGATAGAAAAATCAACCACTTTTACTCAGGACAGAATCCAAGGTATCAGAGTGTGTTGGCCTCCTGTGAATTCAAAAGTTATGAGAAACTAGTCTGATGTACTGAGAGCGTATAGATGGAGTTTGCTGATGATAACATGAATTTTGGAAACAAGGATAAGAAGAGGTCCAGATGGAAAATATGGGTAAGAATCAACAAAATAAATATGATGGTAAGAATATTCACCTTCTAGTTTGTGAAAAGTGTGGAAAGAAGCAGCATGGGGAATGTCTTACCAAAACTGGGAAGTGTTTTAAATGTGGTATGTTTGGACATATAGACCACGATTGTAATGAAAATGATCCTAAGACTAATCCTGATAAAAAAACTAGAAAGTGTTTTAAATGTGGTGAGATGGGTCATTATGAAAATGCCTGCCCAAAGAGAGATCTGAATGAATCAAAGAATCCAGACTATAAGCAGAAAGGTGTAGTGAGATCCATTGCCACTACGTCAGCAGATGTCTAGCCATCCAATGAAGTTGTATCAGGTACTCTATTTGTTTACTCATATTTTTCTAATGTTTTGTTTGATACGAGGTCTACACATTCCTTCATTTCTGAGAAATTTCTGGGTAAATTGGAAATACCACCTCAACAAATGAGACCAGATATTTTTTTAAAACACAATGGGGAAATATTATAGAAAATATGAATTTTATGAATATTTATATTGTGGTTTGTGGAAATAATTTAAATGAGAACCTTGTTGTTTTTCCCTTATTCGAGTTTGGTGTTATTTTTGGATTGGATTGGCTTTCTGTTTATCATGCTAAGATTGACTGTAAAGATAAAGAAGTTATTTTTCAGAGAGAGTTTTAGTTTTTATACAAGAATGAACCCATACAATTGATAACATATCAGGAAGATGAGAAACTATTAAAAGATATAAATGAAAGTTATCTTGCTCATATTTTTGAAAACAAGGGAACTGTTCAGATTAATGATGTGCAAGTGGTAAATGAATAACTTGATGTTTTCCCTGATGAGTTAATTGGTGCCATACCTGATCGGGAAGTTGAATTCAGAATTGACTTAGTTCCTAATGCTAATACAATTTCAAAACCCCCATATCGTATGACTCAAATAGAACTTCTTGAATTGAAAAACTAGTTGTAGGATTTTATTGATAAAGGATTCATTCATCCTAGCACTTCTCCATGGGGATATCTTGTTTTTTCTATTAAAAATAAAGATGGTTCTATGATACTTTGCGTTGATTATAGAGCTTTGAATAACATCACTGTTAAAAACAAGTATCTTTTTCCTCACATAGATGACTTGTTTGATCAGCTCTAGGGACCTCAGAACTTTTCCAAGATTGACTTGAGATCTGGATACCATCAGCTGAAGGTGAAGGGGGATGAAATCCTAAAAACAACCTATCATACTAGATATGGGAATTATAAATTTGTTTTTATGTGATTTGGGTTAACTAATGCACCTGCTGTATTCATGAATCTTATGAATAGAATATTTCATGAGTTCATGGATAAATTTGTGGTTGTGTTTATTGATGGCATTTTGCTGTTTTCTAAAAATAAATAGGAGCATGATAAATATTTTAGGATTTTCGTAAAAACCTTAAAAGAAAAGAAATTGTATGGAAAATTCAGAAAGTGTGATTCTTTGTTGAAACAGATTTTATTTCATGGGCACATTGTAAGTAAGGATAGAATAATAGTTGATCCTACCAAAACAAAATTGGTTGATGAATGTCAAAGACCTAAAATGTTACATAGATTCGTATTTTTCTTGGATTATTAGGTTATTACTGAGGGTTTGTCAAGAAATTTTCATGGTTATCTAGCTCTAAAACTAAGTTAATAAGAAAAGGGGTTAAATTTATTTGGACAGAAGAATGTGATGTTTTTTTCAGGAATTGAAGAAGAGATTGGGGAATTCTCCAGTTTTGGACTTTCCTTCCCAAAATGATGAGTTTTTCATCTACAATGATGCTTCATTGAAGGTAATTGGTTGTGTTTTGATGGAGAATGCTCAGGTAATTTCTTATGCTTCAAGACAACTAAAACCTCATGAGTTAAATTATCCCACACATGATTTAGAATTTGTATCTATGATTTTTCTTTGAATGTTTGGAGGAATCATTCATACGGATCCAAATGTAAAATTTATACTGACCAAAAAAGTGTGAAGTATATATTCACTCAAAAGGAATTAAACATGAGGCAGAGAAGATGGCTTGAACTAATAAAATATTATGATTTTATGATCAATTACCATCCTAGAAAAGCCAACAAAGTGGGAGATTCCTTGAGTCGAAAACATCATGCATCATTAACCATGTTACATTTGGAACATGATCCCTTGATTAATGATTTGATGAATTTTGTCTTAGAAGTTGTTGGTGCGGGAAATACCACCCTTTTGTTTCAGGTTTCAGTATAGTCATCGTTATCAGATAGAATTAAGCAAACATAGAAGGAAGATTGTGAGCTATATAAAAATGTATAATTGGTTAAAATGGGTATGTTTCCAGAATTTAACCTTGATAAAGATTGTGTTTTAAGATTTGGTAAAAGTTTGTGTGTGCCTTGTGATTCTCAGTTGAAGAAATATTTGTTGTGTAAATCTCATAGTTCTCCATTTTCAGTTCATCCTGGTAGTACTAAGATGTACAAAGACCTTCAGGCGTATTACTGGTGGGATGGAATGAAAAAGGTTGTTTCTGATTTTACCATGAAATACTTGACATGTCAACAGGTTAAATCAGAGTGGAAGTTACCGAAGGGTATGCTTCATCCTTTTTCTGTGACATAGTGGAAATGGGAGAATATATTTATGGAATTTGTGGTGGGACTACCTAAGACTTATAAAGGTAATAATTCTATTTGGGTTGTTGTTGATTGACTAAAAAAATATGCAAATTTTCTTTCTATTCGTGATACAAAGTTTTTGGATCCGCTTTATCGATTGTACATCAAATTGATTTTCAAGTTACATGGAGTTCCTATTTACATTGTATCTGACTGGGATCCCAGGTTCACTTCTAACTTTTGGAAGGGACTTTAGAATTCGTTGGGAATAGAATTAAATTTCAGTATAGATTTTAATTCTCAATCAAATGGGTAGTTAGAATGAATGATTCAGACATTGGAGGATATGCTTTGAGCTTGTTCAATGGACTACCAAGGAAGTTGGGATCGACATCTTTATTTAGTTGAGTTTTCTTATAATAATAGTTTTCATTATATTATAAATATGGAGCCTTTTGAGGCATTGTATAGAAAGCTGTGTCAGACTCCTGTATTTTAGGATGAAGTCAGTGAAAGAAATTTGATGGGGCAAGAATTAGTAGAGGAAGTTGCTGAGAAAGTGAAGATGATCCAGCAACACATGAGGGAATCTCGAAGTAGGTAGAAAAGTTATGTAGATAATAGAATGAAAGACTTATCTCTCAAGGTAGGTGACCATATTTTCCATAAAATATCTCCTTGGAAAAGTGTGATACATTTTGGTAAGAAAGGGAAGCTAAGTTCGCGGTTCATCGGTCCGTTTGAAATCTTGGTAAAATTTGGACAGTTGCTTACCGATTAACTTTGCCTCCGAGTTTATATCAGGTAAATACTATTTTTCATGTTTTGATGTTGAGGAAGTATGCGCTAGATTCATCACATGTCTTGATCCCAGAAGTAGTTCAGCTATAAGAGAACCTTTCTTATAAAGAGAAACCAGTTCAGATTCTTGATCGAAGGGAACATGTACTGTGGAATAAGGTAATCCACCAGGTAAAGGATTTTTGGAGAAACCACATGGTAGAAGAAGAAATATGGGAGTCTAAAAATGCTATGAGAGAAAGGTACCCTCACATGTTTATAAGTAAATAAAATCGTGAGGATGCAATTTTTAGAATGTGGGGACAATGTAACACCCCAAGGTTTTCTAAAAATAAATAGAAATGAATGAAACTTTGTTTTAAGTAGATATTTATAACTATCATTTAAAAATATTTTTTTCACTTCTATGTTATGAATTTTGAAAAACAGTCATCTACAATTGTGTTTAGTAAGTTATTTGGAGTCTAATGTAACCAACTTGATATTTTGGTGAATAGTAAAATACCCTTATGATTAGTAATATGAATAGTAATATAACCCTAATGAATAGTAAATTTTACTATTATTTTATTTTCTTAAGGATTTAAGATAATGACTTTTTGGTTAATTTTTCAATGTGATATAAAAGTAGTTATAATTTTAAAATTGTTAATTTTTGAATAAAGTGTGATTTTATTTAAAAATTAAATTAATATTATTTAGAAAATTATTTTAAAAAAATGGAGTTCATTTTTGAATTATAAATATCTAAAAATGGTTAGGGTGAATTTTTGGGATTTTTCTGAAATTCTTGAATTTTTGATGAATAGTGAAATACGGTAAAATACTATATATTCAAATTACCAATTAAATACACTATTTATGACATCATAAGTGATTTAAGCCAACTTATTTCGAACTCACATGCCATTATTACTATTTGGGGTTATATTAATTAAGATTATTCATAATCTTGAGCAAAAATATTATAATAATGATTAAAATAACAAAAAATACCTTCTCTCCTCCACTATAAATACCACCCTCATTTCCCTCTTCCTATCACACCTCTAAATCCTTGATCCTTACCTACTTTCTGTCCAATACTTTTCCCAAGTCTCTTCCCCATGTCCTAGAGCTCCTGGTCTCACCAAAAGGTCAAAACAGAAGTCCTTAAGAAGGATCTCAAGGAGAGGAGATCAAGAGGTAAACATCCTCTTTTGTTTTCTTTAATTTCTTTCATTTTATGTTATTCTTTTTCATTCAATTTGTCTTATTTTGGGATATTCCACTCCATAATCCTCTTACCTCTCATATTATTTAAAAATTATGAGAGACCTATTTTCTCTCATCAAAATATTTTATGAAATTTTAAGCGACTATGTTAGGGTGCCGAATTTTCATAAGTGGTTTCTCTTCTTTTATTTTGAGTTCCTTTATTTTCATCTTCTTTCCTCGCCTCCACGTATCCAAGAGGAATGAAAGCTCCATAATCTTGTATATTCTTTATTTTCTCATCTTCATGGAAAATTCATCATCATTCTTCTTCTCCACTCCCACTCGTTCAATGAATAAAAATATTGTATGTGATGTGTCGAATTACCGACATCGTGGACGATGTAATTTCAATTTTCATTAATTATGGAAAGTCTTGTCATGAAACCATTTTTATGGTTAAACCAGGTTATAAAATATTTATTATGTCTCATTCATGGTTATATAATTATTTTTTACATATGGTTTTAATTTATAAAACAAAATGAGGTCGTTATTATCAAAGAACCACTAAAATGATCTAAACGAGCATCATTAATGTTTTAAGTTATGAATCATCTTCATTTCATAATTCAAATTGATAAATGGAATAATTTATAGATTTTTTAAATATGTAAATACCACTACAATCCAATTCTTATGTTTCACTTCCAATCGACAAGAAAATCCATCATGAACCGATCATGGAAAACATGTAAAGAACACACCCAAACAATGCAAGGAACAAAATACTAACAATTAAAGGGTGAAATGATGTAATGAAATGATCATATAAGGTATTAGAAAGATGGAGATGATTCTATAAGATATTAATAACACTTTTTTATCCATTATACAGGAGGTTTAAATGATTTAGAAGTAAGACAAACCAAAGGTAAGAGAATTCTTAACCCGATTTCCATTCTTTGGGTTAACCATCTACTTCGTTATTTATGTGATATTAAAATTGTTTGTGTGATGGGTTTTGTCTATATTATGTTTAATTATGTGTATTTATAGTTTATATACATATTATATCAACTCTACTAATTCTCACTTGAATTATATGATATTTATAAGGGGGTCTTCTTTTAAAATCCTCTTTTAAAATTCTATTTTACAAAATTCAAAAGCAATGTTTTTATGAAATTATTCGTGTTGTATGATTATGTTATTGTTATTAAGAATTTTTTATGATGAAGGGTGGGACCTATATCTCCCTCTAATGCATTGTGCATTTGTATGTTTTAAGTCGGTCGTACGGTTACTCCAAGTGTAACAACAATGGTTACACAAATTGTAAGGTAATCGTGAGGGTTACAAATTATAAGGTAGCCGAGAGAGTTACAGGATTATGTAATTAATTACCCAAGATACATTTTTTGTTCTATTTATGTTCTTATATACTGTTTTAATCTTGTTAAAATATCATGTTTCACAAATTAATTATATATGTGTGACAAGGGTATCTTTTTAAAATGATTTCATACATTACAAGTATTTATGGACTAATGTGCTCCTTCCTTCTTTTTATATCCCTTACTGAGCTTTCTGTTATAATACCATGTTTTTAAATGATTTTCACAATTTATAAGGACGTGTAAGAAAAATAAGAAATCCATGTTAAATGTTTAAGTATTTTTTTAAGAAATCATTTTTATATTAATATTTTATATTTTACAAGAAATGAATACTGTTTTTTATGGTATCCACTCCGTAATAATGTGTATTGTTATGAATGTGTTATGTCCCTTTTCCCTAAATCTCTAAACATGAAAAGATCTTAAATGTTAAGGGAATAGATTTCTTGACTAAATTCAAGATTCTGTAATGTAATAATTTCGGGTCCTTATACTTCATGTACTCAAGAGATCAAAAATAATTTTTTTAATACAAATCCTCTTTTCGGTTGAAACCCCTTTTGATTCCAAAACCATGTTTTCTATAAATGTTTTTTAAAATGTTTTTAAAAATTTTCAAATTATTTATTAAATAAATTTTTACCCATGTTTGAATTTTTTCAAAAAAAATTATGGAATATTTATGTTGTTTTTCAAAAAATTCTCATTTATCTTTCATGAAAAATATGAAAAGAATCATTTTTTAAAATGCACAACATGATCAATATTTCCAATTATGATGACCTCTCAATGATTTCAAGCTTAAATTAAAAGTTTTCAAAATTCTTTTCCAAGAATATTTTTCCATTAATGTTTGTGAAATAATTAAAATTTAAATAAATGATTTCAAAGTAAAAAAATTGAAATTATTTTATATTTTAAAAAAGATCAGTGTTGAAAAATTATTTTCCCTAAGAAATGTTTTAAATGATTTTTAAAGATTAATTTATAAATTTTAAAAGTTTATTTAACAAAAAATATATTTACAAAATATTTTATAAAGTTTAGTTTTATGAAATGATTATCAAATAAAATTTATTTTCATCAAGAAACATTCAAAGTGATTATTCTTTCAAAATCATTCTCCATTTAAGATGACATCATTATAGGATAATTATGGATCACCAGGGATATGATCCAAGGATACCATTATTATTCTTTCTCTAAATGGTTTATTTTTATGATGAAATGATGTTAATGAAACCCGTTTCTTTTCCCATGGTTTATACTAAGATATAATTCTTATGAAACCCACTTCTTTTTCCATGGTTTATGCTATAATGAAATGATGAAATGATTATGAAACATGACTATTTTCCATAGGTTATGATATGATGAAATGATTATGAAATCCTTTCATCACTTATGATATGATAGATATTTTATGATCTTCTAGCACGAAAACAATGATTTTAATTATGTGAGAGGTGGGACCTATGTGTCCCTTCAATGCATTGGGTGATGATTTATATCTCATGAGATGGATAGGACTGGAATGGGGAGTGAACCTAGTTTAATAAGGGACTTTGTATGCTATAATGGTCTTGGGAGTGAACCTTGACTACTATTATGGTTTAGGGAGTGAACCTATTCAATAATGACAGCCTTGGAAATGATCCTTGAATACTGTGGAAATGATTTTCTTTTGTTATGTGCATGCCACAATACTATGACTTAAGCCAATGTTATGCTCTCATGGATCATGTTCTTTAATTCCCTTATGATTAATGTCTTATGAACTTCCAATCTTTATTCCATGACTCAAGATTATGATCTTTGATATATAGGGTATGGTTTTAAAATGTTATGAACATGTTCTGATACCCTTATACTCATTCTAGAACTATTTATCTCTTTTGTTTACCCTTACTAAGAATCTGAGCTCACCCTTTCTTATGTTTTTATTCCCCAAGTTGTAAAGAAAGGTTTTTAAGTAGGATTACTAAATAGTAAGATATTTATGGGATAAATTTAATATCTTTATGGGTTATGAATATTGTGTTCCATGTTTCCAAAGGTACAAAAAAATTATGGTCCTTAAGAATTTGTTCATGTGATGTAATGAATATTCATCCAAAATGATAGGATGGATATTCTTACAACTGCTTTTGGAAGCTCAGAACACTCGGGTCACGTTAGACGATATGAGGAGGGTATCGATATTAGAGACATTAATGGCTACCCTATTATGACCTCAAGTTAGGAAAAAAAACTTGGGATAAATAGATTACATGAAGGCAAAGCCGTGATAGTTAAATGATTTGGTGGATGATATAACCAAATTATATATACATTCTATATTTGTGGAAACAGTGAGACAGATGTAGTCTACCTGCCTAGATCCTCCACCTCCTCTTTCAGATCTAACTGTAAACTATGAGTTTCATACTGGGAATACCCATGTACATATTGTAGAATACATAATTATACACCATACAAGAGATTATGTTTATCATCAAATTATTCATTCAGGTCAGGTGAGAGTAATGGTAAATGACATTATTAATTCAACTGCTCTAGTGTCACAATATAATGAGGAGGTACCATAATTGGATAGAATATTGGTCATTTTTTACCATTTCCATCTAGTCTTTATCATCGGTTTACATTTTATGTATGTATTTTTTTCATTTTATTTTAAAAATTAAATTCAAATTACTTGTAATTTTTGTACACTTACCTTATATGGGAGTATCTAAAATTGAAGGAATCTTTGCAAATAAAAGGAAGATTTCAGGAACCAACACCTTCAGATGCTCCTCAAGATCTTGATGGGATAACAAATTTAACTTAGATTAATTCTATATTATAGAATTATTATACTTTTCCAGTGATTTTTGATATATTTGGAAGAGACTATACATTAAATATATTTAAAAATGACATTATTGATTTTGTAAAGGGTGAGGAGCTCATTATCCATATGTTGCAGTTTTTTCATGTAAGTAAATTTCATTTATTTAAGTGAACATATGTTATATTGACTTAATTTATTACTTTTATAATCTAGTGTCTCAACATTATTTGCATAAAATATATATTACACTTTTATTTATGGTTTTATATTTCTAGAATACATTTCAAGAGCTATGAAATATTTGACCAAAAATACAGAATTCAATATATATATATGAAAGATTGAAAATTAAGTAGATTATGTATTGATTTTTTTCATTCCATGATAGGTAAGAACACATATATAATTATTAACCACTATTAATTATACTATAGTTAATGCGGGGATTTTTATATTTTTGTGGATGATGTGTATTCTTTTGATACACGTTTCCACATCATTTTTTAGGTATTCAATGAAATATTTTATGTTAAAGTGTACTTAAATTGGAGAATTTTTTATCTTGTGATGATTTTTCATTTAAGGTTGTGTTCTATTGAAAACATGTTAAAAATGTGTTTTTTTGTTTTAATCTGATAAATTTTCTATTCCTGAATTTCTAAATTTATTTTTTAATATAAATTTTAAATTGCTCATGATACTTCAATTCATGTTTTAAAATTCCATGGATTTATTTTATACATCAATATTGTGGAATTAAATTTTTAATTCTCATTCATGTAATTAAATGGAAATATCATTCTTTGATTTTTGAATTTACATGTTTTAGTTGATAATTTTAACTAAAAAACTGAAATTTTTATCTTTTAGGACACGTTGCGTAAGAGCGAAAATTATTGTCTCAGGTTGGCTGTTCCAACCTGATGGTCAGGTCCTCCGTGGGATTAATTCCGCGTTTCCATAAAATAACATGGCAGAATATCAAAATTTTAATTAATGTTGACTGAAAATTATTTTTTTATTAAGATATACCCCCCTTTTGATGGGTAAGGGAAACCCAACATACTTCCAAGACACAAATACAATCAAGCCCCACATTTCAAAGTTCCAGAGACAAAAACAAACCAATTCAAAACTTCAAAGAAGGACCCCTCCCCAGCATCAAAATCATTAAGATGAGCTTCAACTTCTCATCGCTGGTCGGCTATCAGTCTCGTGCAATGATGCACAAGAATAGTACTGATGGAAAAATCCATACCCTCTCAAACATCCAAATCTGGATATCCATGACCAATGGAAGCTCCTTGCTCTACAACTCTTTTGGAACCATTCCTTTATGTGAACTGAATGCATTGTCCCATCAACCACGAACCGAAGCACCACCACTCAAATAGAACCCCACAAAACCATTCGACCAAATCAAAATTTCAACCAACACAAAACCTACCATGAAATCAAATAATCAACACCATAAAAATTCCACAGCAATCAAAAGCTCCTCTATCATCAAGCCAACACCAATCACTAAAACTGAAGCAACCTCAACCATTACCCATCCAAGAGTCCGAGAGTCGAACCCAAAGACTCCAAATCCAGCCAATCGAACAACCATAGACATCATCAAATAAAAAACCAAAACAGAACTCACAGAATCAACAAATCCAAAGCCTCCCCCTCCATCCATTCCATCTATCGCCGAGCTACAAAGGAACGAGTCGGAAATGGCACTTGGCCGCACCGGACCGAACCTGGAAGCCGGGACCACTGCAACTGACGTCGTTGAATAATAGTAAGTAAAACTAAAATTATAACAATAATTAATAATTTTTTTATGTTTATAAATATATAATACCTACTCATCATTAATAATTTGTTTTATGTTTATAAATATATAACAATAATTTATAATTTGTTTTATGCTTATAAAAATAATATATAACAATAATTAATAATTTTTTTATGTTTATAAATATATAACAATAATTAATAATATGTTTTGTGTTTATAAATATATAATTACTCAATATTTTTTTAACTATATAAATTTTTTATATTTATTCAATCTAAATTTGTCGGTGGCAATTTGCATTGAAATTTTACATTGTTTTTTATATATTAATATATTATGTATACGTACAGAAAATTTGTATTAAGAATTCCGACTGAAAAAAAAAATAATTTTATATTTATAATATGAAATATATTATGTATGGAAATAAACACTGGAAAATTATAGTGAAAGTTTTCATAGGAAATTTTCAGTGGAAATTTCCACTGGAATTTGTCATTGTTTATTTATGCATTGACATACTCTCACTTAAAATTTAAGTGAAAATCCAAACGTAAAATTTAAGATGACAATTTTATTTTGAAATTTCCACTATAATTTTCCAGTGCAAATTTGCATTGTTTATTTATATATTAATATATTTTCACTTGTAATTTAAGTGGAAATTTGAATTGAAAATTTTTGATGAAAATTTTCATCCTATGATCCTACGAAGTGATGTCAAACTCAAATAAATGTAAAATCTATCATCAGTAGAATCAGCATGCTAGGAATAACTTACACAAAAAAAAATCATACCTAGAATGCAGTTGTCACAACAAACATAGATTCTACTGATTACTTTCAACTTTTAATGTCAATCTCCGACTGAGAATTTTCAATGGGATTGTATGACTTTCCTATGTAAATTTGTACATAAAATTATATTGTATATTTATATTTGTATATATTCATATGTATATAGGTATGTATACATATGTATGTATGTATGTATACATATGTATGTATGTATGTATACATATGTATGTATATATATATACATGCATTCAAATTTTGTACTATAAATTTGCTCTAAAAATTTTTAGTATAGATTTATATTAGTGGGGATTTATAGTGTAAATGTAAAACAAAAAATTCAAATTCAAATTTACATTGATGTTTGTATATACGTACTGAAAATTTTCACTGTAAATTTGCACTTGTAGTTTATAATTTAATATTACCATGTTTATTTGTATTTGTATGTTTGTCATTGTGTTTTTTTTGTTTTCATTGAAAATTTTCATCATACATTGAAATTGTATTGTAATTTTTCAGTACAAATTTGCACTAAGAATTTTAAAAGAAATTATACTGGAAAATTTACATTAAAAATTTTCACTGGAAATTTGAATAGAAATTGGCAATAAAAGTTTCTAGTGAAAATTTGTTGAACTTTGCACTAAAAGTTTTCAGTGTAAATTTCCAATGAAAATTTCTGATTCAAATTTATATTTTTTTATTTATGTATCATTATATCTTCATTGTAATTTAATGTATAAATTTGAACCGATATTTGATGTTTGTACTAGAAATTTCTATTGGAGTTTTGCACTAGAAATTTTCAAGGAATGTTTGCAATGAATATTTCCCTAGGAAATTCACGATTTATGAAGTGTTTATAGACTCTTAGGAATCCCTAAATTTTACACTAGAAGTTTTTAATGCAAATTTCAAATGCAAATATTTAGTAAAAAATCGCATTTTTTACTTATGTATTAATATATTTTCATTGTAATTTTAAATGCCAATTTGAAATGTAAATTTCATTTGTAAATTTGCATATGAAATTTATGGTGGAAATTTACATCAGAAATTTCCAGTGGAAATATACCCAGGAATTTCCAGTGGAAATTTTGACGGGAATTTCTAGCAAAGGCAGTGTAAATAAACCCCAAAATGCATAATGGAGGCATTTTCGTCCAAAACCCCAACCTAAGGGTTAGGTTCAGGTGCCCAACATGAGAGGATTTAAATCCGCGTAAGAGTGGTCACACAGTAACTTAACTAACCGCATGCAAGAAAGAATAAAAATTATGGCCAAGGACATGTGTTGAGCTGTCAGTTACTTTATTGACTGTTAAGAGAACATACCGCATGAAGCGAATGCGGTCACTTAAGTGACTGCAAGAAAAAATTCCAACCTACCATAAGGCGAACTCAGGATCACTTTAGTGATCGTAAAAAATGAATTTGAAGCTCCTAGGACCCCCCCCCCCCTTTCAACCTACCGTGAAGCTTCCATGTGACTGTATACTAAAAGAAATGGCCACAGCTGGCATTAGTAAGTGAATGTGTGTTGGGGATTCTCAAACTATCATGTTTGAAAACTATCACATTCCTATCAATTCCAACTGATCATCTACTCCTTTTCTAAATCTACAGTATACCTGAAGATCCAAGTGACCGTGCAGACTATTAGTGATCACGAGAACCTAACGCACCTGAAATTTTATCCCACCCCATAGTGTAAGAGCATCTCCAACCGAAGGCGTTAAAATAGTGTAACCTTTGCTGTAAAATAGTGCATATAAAGTGAAATTGTCTCCAATCGGTTTGCTATATTTTATGCTATCATATTTATATTACAAAAATAAATTCAAATTGAAATTTAAATAGGCATAAAAAAACTAAACAGCGGATAGTGCTGCAACAGTGCAGCGTCAAATATGGTGTTGGACTGTGTAGCTACTCCATTTTAGCACTGGATTTAGTGCAGGGTTGGAGGAAATTTTCTACTACATTTTAACACTTTTTGCGTGGGTTGGAGATGGTCTAAATCTATGTGGACACACCGGAAAAATGTGTGGATGCCTCTCAAAGTGGAAGATATTGACGCTGACTGAACTGAAGTTAAGCTATGACTGAAGATCCAAATCAAACCCACTTGATCCTAGTCAATCCATTCTTGCAGAAGAAGACTAGCCGAAATAGGTCCATTACCAAACCATTTCAGGGAAGTCAAAACAATGATTGAATAAGATACTGAGCAGCCCTTATTGAAACGATTGAGGTCGGGTGTCTTTGAGAAGCTGGAACCGAGATTCAAATCTAAATAAATCTAATTTTGTATGCAATCAAACTTGATTATTTAGTTCTGGTGTTCATAGAAATTGATTAAATATTAAACATAGATTGTTAAGGCTCACTTATTGAAGCCGCGCAAATTTTTAGTTGAATATATTAAATTCAGACATAGGGGTGTGGAAGAACTGGACATTGCTGGAATTTAGAGGATGATCTTGACTCTGCCTCTGAATCAGGAATTTTGTTAAAGGTATTTACAATGTATGAGACATAATCAAGGGTGTTCAATTGATTGAGGGGGAAAGATATCATAATGGCGGAATGGGAGGCAGAACGGGAGGCGCTCCTCTCCAGAGATGGCGGTTGCAAGGGTTATAGGGTTCTTGTTCAGAAATGGATATCCCTCACTACTTCGGATTCAAGCTTCTCCCTCTTCAAGTCATGCCGTGCAGGTGCCTCGTGCGAAAGCTCCACCTTCACCGTTTCTCGCTTCGTACATCGCTCCGCCTCCGAGGAGATCTGAGGTCGGCGGATCGAAGGAAGAATCTTTGATAGCGGCGACGGTTCCGGGGACCAAGTTAGTTGGTGTGGGGGCCACTCCCATTTGGGAGTATTCAACAGTGGAGAAAGAAAATTTGTCGGCTGGCTATTGTGGAAGTATTCTCCGGCGGCAACCAACTCATCTGTATAGTTGACGCACACCACCTTGTTGAAGCAGCCTTTGTGGACAGCAGCCGGCGACAGATGATTTTCAAGGGTTGATGAACAACCCCAAAACCAACCCTTGACCATGGTTTGCTTCATTCTTTTTAAATGGGATTTAGTCCCATGATTTGTAATGATGTATGTGTATCCTCCGATG
Source organism: Viscum album (assembly GCA_963277665.1). Taxonomy (NCBI): domain Eukaryota; kingdom Viridiplantae; phylum Streptophyta; class Magnoliopsida; order Santalales; family Viscaceae; genus Viscum; species Viscum album. The sequence goes on along the minus strand of OY728140.1, from coordinate 369,711,178 downwards.
ATTTTATCCGGAGAGAAATAGAATGGCCCCTCTCTTCTCCCGTGGACGTAGGCATCACTGCCGAACCACGTAAATTCTTTGTGTGATCCGTTTTTCATTCTCGTTTGTGTGTTTTTCTTCGCCACGAATTACCGCTGCCCCAACAAAGTGGTATCAGAGGGTTCGGAAGTGAAACGGCGACGTGGCAGCGAAATTTTCCGGTGACCAGAAAATTGAATTTGCTCGGAAAAAATTTTGAACCCAGATCTGTGAAGAGCACGGCGAGCCGGTTCCAACGGTGTAAACGGCGTCAAAAACGGATCTGAAACGAAGGAGATAGGCTCGGTCAAACCTTGGTCAAACCCTCGGGTGCTACAGTACCCCCGTGCTGGAGAAGACGGCACTATTTACGCCGCCGGCCATTTTCCGGCAACATTCCGGCGACATTCTGAACACTGCTCCGGCCAGCCACGTCAGCGCCACGTCAGCGGTCAATCTAGGCTGTAGAATCTGTTTTGGCTATAACTCGCCCAATCGGAGTCCGTTTTCAGTGATCCAAGAGTCGATTCCAGGTATTTCGACCGTTCCGGACACATCCGTATGGTTAGATTTTTGAAACTCACACTACATCAATGGACTAAAATACCGGTAATATGATTAAACTTACTGCGTTTAATTATGCCATCTGGAAACCGAAAATGGAGGATCTTTTGTATATTAATGATTTGTGGAAGCCTATTGTGGAAACCACTAAGCCCGTTGCAGCGCAAGTGGAGGAATCTTCAACAAGCGGTAAACCCGATGAGAAGACGACAACCGGTACCCCACTCGTTGATGCAGAGTGGGTCGTACTCAACAGGAAGTGTGCTGCCCAAATCAGACAGTGGATCGACAAGAGCATCTTCCAAAAATTTTCCAACGAACATGATGCTTCTGTTCTTTGGAAAAAAATGGAAAAGATGTATGCGAGGACAACCGCGCAGAATAAAGCAAACCTGATACGTCGTCTTGTGAACTTAAAATACAAATATAGGAACAACGTATCAGAGCACATGAGCGAGTTCCAAGGTACCGTCGATCAATTGAATTCTATGAAAATGATGATTGATGATGAACTGCAGGCACTGTTGATGTTGAGTTCTTTACCGAAGACGTGGGACACACTAGTTGTGTCGGTTAGCAATTCTACTCCAAATGGAACACTCACCGTGGAGATGGTGAAAGACAGAATGTTGAATGAAGAATCTCGAAGGAAAGATGAGGGGCATACACCAGAATCAGAGGCTGTTGTCACTGAAACACAAGGGAAGAAGAAGTTGCAGGGAAGAAACAGAGGAAGAGAACCCCGTGACTAAAGTCTGCAAAGGAGTAAGCGATCGAAATCACGATCGAGATATGACATGAAGTGCCATCACTGTGGCAAGCCCAGACACTTCATCCAGGAGTGTAGAAAGTTGAAGGCAGAGTAGAGGAATCAGGATGGTAAGACCCAAAATAACGATGTTGCTGTTGTTAACGAAGATATTTTCATTGTTCAGGAAGACAATCAGGTTAGTCTTGCCAGTCAAGACTCGACATGGGTGATCGATTCTGGTGCCTCCTATCATGTCACTGCTAGAAGAGATTTCTTCTCATCTTACACTTTAGGGAGTTTTGGAAATGTGAAGATGGAAAATGATGGTGCATCCAGAATTATTGGTATTGGTAATATTTTTCTGGAAACTAATGTTGGATACAGGTTACTGTTGAAGGATGTGAGGCACGTTCCTAATATTCGCCTCAATCTGATATCCACTGGGATGCTTGACGATGATGGATATGTCAGTTCCTTCGGTGATGGGAAATGGAAGCTTACCAAAGGTAACATGGTAATTGCTAAAGGAAGGAAAGATACTTCTCTTTATCTCACAGATGCCAGAACGTGTGGAGGAGAAGTCAATACAGCTAGAAAAGACGTTCCTGCAAATGTTTGGCATAGGCGGCTTGGTCATTGGAGTGAGAGGGGAATCAAAATTCTCTCCAGGAAGGATCTCTTTCCAGGAATAAGAGGTACACATTTGGATACTTGTGTTGATTGCATCATGGGAAAACAACACAGGGTATCATTTCATGGTTATATACCATTCAGAAAAGAAAATGTTTTAGATTTGATTCACACTGATGTTCGCATGATGAAATCTATGACTATGGGAGGTGCTATTTATTTTGTTACCTTCATAGATGATCATTCCAGAAAAGTCTGGGCCTTTTCTTTGAAAACTAAAGATCAAGTGCAGGATGTTTTCAAGGAGTATCATGTGAAGGTGGAAAGAGAAATAGGCAGACGGTTAAAGAGTGTGCGAGCAGACAATGGAGGAGAATATCGTGGTCCCTTTGAAGAGTGCTGCAAGAGTTTTGGCATCAGTCTAGAAAAAACAGTACCAAAGACTCCTCAACATAACGGTCTTGCTGAGGGGATGAATAGAACAATTTGCGAGAGATTCAAATGTATGCTCTCAAATGCAAAGCTGTCAAACACCTTTTGGGGGGAGGCAATGATGACCGCAGTTGATCTTATCAACCTTTCTCCATCAGTTCCACTAAACTACGACATTCCAGAGAGTGTCTGGACAGGTAAAGATGTTTCATATAAACACTTGAGAGTATTTGGCAGCCGGACATTTTTTCACATCCCGAAAGATGAGCAGGCAAAGCTGGATGGAAAAGGGAAGCAATGTATCTTTTTGGGATACGGTCATGAAGATTTTGGATACCGACTATGGGATCCTATCAGCAGGAGGATCATCAGAAGTCGAGATGTGGTGTTTCTTGAGGATCAGACGATTGAAGATTTTGAGAAGCCAGAAAATGCAGAGAAATTGCAGTCTGAGGAAATTCCAGTCAGTCTGGAACCAGTCCCACCAGCATCAGTACCAGCTAATACGAGAGAGATACGCAACACTGATGATACATCACTACCAGGTAATATGTCTCCATCTGCTGATATGTCTTCATCATATGATATTCCAGAACAGATTCCCCTCGAAGCGCAGTTGAGGAGATCCACCAGAGAACGACAACTGAGTCGTAGATACTCACCACATGAGTATGTGATTCTCACTGACAGGGGAGAACCCGAGAGTTATGATGATGCGATCAAGAGTCAGCAGAAGATGGAATGGAAAAATTCCATGCAAGAGGAGATGAGATCCTTGCACAAGAACCGTACATTTTATTTGGTACAGTTACCACAAGGAAAGAAGGAACTCAAGAACAAGTGGGTGTATAGAGTCAAAGGAGAAGATGGCAGCTCATAGCCGCGCTACAGAGCCAGAATGGTTGTGAAGGGATTCGACCAGAAAAAAGGTATTTACTTTGATGAAATTTTTTCTCCTGTGGTTAAAATGTCTTCTATCAGAGTTGTTCTTGGATTGGCGGCCAGTTTGAACCTGGAGGTTCAACAACTGGATGTAAAGACAGCGTTCTTACATGGTGATCTCGATGAGGAGATATACATGGAGCAGCCAGAGGGATTTCAGGTGAAAGGAAAAGAAAACCTGGTATGCAAGCTTAAGAAAAGTCTATATGGTCTGAAACAGGCACCGAGGCAGTGGTATAGAAAATTCGATTCATTCATGGAGAAAAATGAGTACAAGAGGACTACGGCTGATCACTGTTTTTTATCAAACAATTTGCTGAGGGTGATTTTATTATCTTATTGCTTTATGTTGATGATATGCTGATTATTGGCAGAGATATCACCAAGATTGACAGGCTGAAGAAGGAGTTGAACAAGTCTTTTGAAATGAAGGACTTGGGAGACGCTACTCACATTCTTGGTATGACGATTGCTCATGACAGGAGGAATCACAAGATTTGGCTATCTCAGGAGCGGTACATTGAGAAGGTTCTTGAAAGATTCAACATGGGAAAGGAGAAAAAAGTTAGCACCCCACTTGCGAGTCATTTCAGACTCACGAAAAGTCAGAGTCCATCAACTGAGAAGGAGAAAGCAGAAATGGAAACGATTCCTTATTAGTCAGCAGTTGGGAGTCTTATGTATGCCATGGTGTGCACCAGACCGGATATTGCTCACGTTGTTGGCGTTGTGAGCAGATTCTTATCAGATCCAGGAAAGGAGCATTGGACAGCGTTCAAATGGATATTGAGGTATCTCCGAGGTACATCTAGTCATTGTTTATGTTTTGGAAGTGATAAACCTATTTTGGAAGGATACACAGATGCAGATATGGCTGGAGATATGGACACGAGAAAATCCATATCCGGATACCTGATATCATTTGCAGGGGGAGCAGTCTCATGGAAATCACGACTTCAGAAGTGTGTTGCCTTATGTGCCACAGAAGCAGAATATATCGCAGTCACTGAGGGCTGCAAGGAGATGCTGTGGATGAAGAAGTTTTTACAGGAGTTGGGACAAAGTCAGGAGAATTATATTCTCTATTGCGATAGTCAGAGCGCTATTCATCTCAGCAAGAACCCGACATTTCATTCCAGGTCCAAACACATCGATGTGCGATATCATCAGATTCGTAATGTGCTGGAAGAAAGATTGTTGAAAGTTGAAAAAATCCACACCAATGATAATGGGGCAGACATGATGACGATGGTTCTACCGAAAGAGAAGTTGGACACCTGCAAGGAGACTGCAGGTCTAACTTCTACCCCAAATTGGTCGTGAGGGGGAGATTTGTGGGGGCCACTCCCATTTGGGAGTATTCAACAGTGGAGAAAGAAAATTTGTCGGCTGGCTGTTGTGGAAGTCTTCTCCGGCAGCAACCAACTCATCTGTATAGTTGACGCACACCACCTTGTTGAAGCAGCCTTTGTGGACAGCAGCCGTCAGCAGATGATTTTCAAGGGTTGATGAACAAAACCAAAACCAACCCTTGACCGTGTTTTGCTTCATTCTTTTTAAATGGGATTCACTCCCATGATTTGTAATGATGTATGTGTATCCTCCGACGATTTTATCCGGAGAGAAATAGAATGGCCCCTATCTTCTCCCGTGGACGTAGGCATCACTGCCGAACCACGTAAATTCTTTGTGTGATCCGTTTTTCATTCTCGTTTGTGTGTTTTTCTTCGCCACGAATTACCTCTGCCCCAACAGTTGGTGCGGCGGCATTTGATGCGACAAGGGTTTTGAACCCCGGATTTGCTGATGCGGATGGGTGTAATGCGTCGAAGGTTCTGATCCCCATATCTAAGATTTCAACATGATTGGGATTTTTTTCCTATTCTACTTGTCGCAGATATTTGTACTCTGATGCATGCAAATCGGAGAAAACTTTGAAGAATTCATTTTTTGAGTATGGTGCTGAGGGTTTGTGGTGGGCATCCTAGAAGGGGCTTCGTGGTGATGTTCCATTTGGTTCACGCTCATTTTTTGATGTGATGAAGGATTCAATTTCAGATTAGAAAAAAAACGAGGCTCGTTCGCTGCCTTCTTTCAAGGAATCTCATCATAGAAGAAATCTTCGCAGGGGCTCATCTGCTAATGTAGTGGCCAACAACGTTGTTCTTGCTGAGAGATTGACGATGGGAAAACATTATTTAATTTCTCACATTTTTTTACCCAAAGGTCCGCGACCTTGGAAACTTGAGGACTTGTTCAGCAGATTTTCGATGCTACGGGGTTTTGCTGGCTGGAAATGTATCTCACTTGGTCGAGGATTTTTTCATTTCTTGTTTCCATTGAATGACTTGAGGCTTCGTACTTGGAGCTTTAGTTCTCTATTTTTAAAACCTGGGTGTCTTCATCTAGATGAGTGGTCTTTGGATTTTAATGTCTCGCAAGCCAAAAATGATTTTTCTCACGTCTGGGTTCGTCTACATGGGCTCAACTGGGTCCTTTGGCATCCGAGGATTTTGCAAGTACATTGGCACGACAATAGGGTCCCCCATCCGTCTTGATAAGGAAACTGAAGATGTCAGATATGGGAACGTCACCAGGATGTTGGTGGAAGATGATCTCAGCTCCACTCTTATTTAAAATGTAACACTCTCCACTCCCTCATATAACATTTTAATTGATATTGAATATGAGAAAAAACCTTTTCTACTACACTGAATGTATGACTTTTGGGAACTCTTTAGAGTTGTGCCGAAAGAACGCTGCTTTTAAGGAGTGTGGTACGAGAGGCCACCCCTATAACCTTTTTCGAATAAAGGCAACTGCAAAAGACACATCTTTGTCCAAGTCTGCTGATAAGGAGAATGACTCTCCTAAAGAGCCAATTCATATTGTTGTTGATGCTTTGACTTCGGAGAATCCTGTACCTCAAGTGTCTCTTCAGGGAAAAGAGATCGAACCTTCATTGCCAAATCTTGTGCCCGCTTTGGTTGATGACACCTAACACAATGATGTTAAAAAAAATGTTGATTATCAACAGGAAGTCCATAAGTTTTTTCATTTTCCCCTATTACTGGTAAATGGGGAAATGTTTCTGATGATAAAGAGGGAAAGGCTGGATTCACTGGTTCGGGAAGTGGTGGATCTATCTCTTTCAAGGATGTTGTCCTAAGTGGCGAGGCAAGAATTACTGATGGCGAAGATTTTTCCTCTATTCCTTCAAAGAGAAGATCCTGCAAGGACTACACTCATACCCCTAGGAACGTGTCTACTAGATCATCTTCAAAGATGTCAAGAAAGGTTGAAACAAACTGCCATAAGACCTTTAATTCAAAAAAGTCTGAATCTGAGTGGGAAGCTGGAGACTCTGATTATGGGCATGAAGTTTCATATAATGATTTCTAGTTTTGATGAATGATGGAAATTATGGTTGTTTTACCCCGTTCGTCGTTTCTACGTACATTCTTTCACTCTTTTAATAAATGGTCAGAAACTCTGCTTCGGACTAGACCTCTTTTAAAAAAAAGGTGTTCGATTGAATAAATCCTTTATTTTTTCACTCTCACCCACGTCTAACATCAACGACACCAAGAAAAAACTAAGATTCTGATTGGAGATCCCATGGTGTTCGAATCTATGAAGTTGAGTAAGGATGGCGATGAGCGGGGATAATGATTACTAGTTCATGCCACTTATTAGTTTGACTGACACTGAACATCCGTCATTGATGATTTCCTAGATGATTCTTCACGTTGGAGATTCTAGATCGAATCGAATGCCCATTTTTTGTGATTTTTGGTTTTTATTTTCTCTCTATGCAGGTGCGAGGTAATTTCCATATATAATTATTTTTTTATTAAAAATTTGAAAAGGTGTAAATGGAAAACTTATTCTCGGTCTACGTTGGAATGTTGTTGACTGGAGGTCTCTTTTCAATGAATCTCTTTTTTTGGGATAATTCAAAGAAGGCCCTTTATTAAAAAATGTCTTCTATTGAATGACTCTAAAGAAATCACTTTCTTGAAAAGCACCTTCTTCGATATACTCACGAAGAAGACACTTTCCAAGAAAGAACCTTCCATTCGAAATGATATAACCCATCTTCTCTCACACCCTTCCCTTCTCTCCCCCATTTGAATTTTCACCCCCAATTCCAGACCACTCCCACATTCGAAGCCTCACCACCGACCCCCCTAGTTCTTGTTGTTACACGAATCCAGACCCCCAATTTTCCCCTTATTCTATGAATCTTCACCCCTGATTTGGCCCCCTCTTCCACAAATCCTTCCCTAGATATTATAGATATGGTTTTTCAAATCCTTCTCCTATAATTTTTTACCAGTTTTGAGACCTCTGTGAAGCCGTCCACCATTTGTGAAGCACCTCCTATAGTTCATGAGGTCTGTCTGTTCGCAAAATATGTAAAATTTCATGTATCCCATCCAATTTCGTGAAGCTCCTCCTATACGTGAAGCACATCTCATTCATAAAGACCCTTATTTTTCCTCTTTGCAAAGTTTATCCTATTTCGCAATGGATCCCTCCATCCCTATAGTTCGTAAAGGCAGAAAGGTTTGGTTTAGGTTTATTTTAATTTTTTTCTATTTAATATTTAGTATAATTTTGATAGTATTTTTTATTAATTTTTTATGGGTTATATTTTTAATTTTCAATTTAATGTTAGGAATTTAAAAATAAAATTTTTAAAGTTCGATTGATTAAAATTGTGCAATATTTTTAGGTGTTATGTTTTATTTTGGTTTATTTAATATTTTTTGATAGTTATCCATATATAATAATAATTTTAAAACAAAATCCGTAAATCTAGTATATAGGAATTTGTTTCCATATTTTTTTTGCAAAGGCGTTTCCTTGAAAAACATATATTAATTATTATGTTAATAATAACTTAATATTATAAGTTTTCTAAATTAATTTTTTTACAGTGAATTACATTAAAAAACATGATATCTAATAATTCAATTCGATATATGATAATAAATTTAATATTTTTTAAAAATATATTTAAATTGAATGTTAATTTAAATATTAATAAATATTTTTGTTATTTATATGTTCCTTTCATTAGCTAATTATTTCATTGTATTAGTGTGTGTGTGTGTGTGTGTCTTACTGCATTAAATAAAATAAACATATTTATATATATATCGACATATTAATATATAATTCCATTTTAATTAATATATTATTAATATATCATTACATTATAATATATATATATATATATATATATTATTTCATAGTATAAAATACATTACTTTCAATTTATTATTAATATTGTAATTTATATATTTTTTCATTATAACGAATTTATATTAATTAGTAAGTTAATAATAAGTTAATATATTATGCTATCAAAATTCAATGTTTTGTAATTATTTTAATTTAATAAAAACAATTAATCAAATAATTCAATTTGACAGTTGATAATAAATTAAATATTTTGAAAAAGAAAATTGAAATTTAATTTAAATATCAATTAGTAATTTATTTATCTATAAGTAATTTTAATTCGTTAATTATTGAATGATATAGTATATATATGTGTATATATATATTATTCCATTTTATAATATATATATACTATTACATTGTAAATAAAATATTATTTCTTTGTGAGTAATATATTAATATGTTATTGCTTTGTATTTAATATATTATTATATCATATCATGCAGCATCACGGCTGCCCATTTTCATTGTTAGTTATTTATGTTCACTAATAATTAGAATAATTATAATTGAAATATTAATATTTAATGTTTGATGGCTTTAGATTTATCTGAAGAAATGCTTGTGTATATATTTAACCTGAAATTTAATTTCAATTAACAGTTTCAGAAATATGGTCAAACATTTTAATTCTTTTTTATATCATGGAGGTGAAATAATAGACGATGAGTATGGGATATCTTATATTTATGGTCTTTCAAGATTAGTAAATCTCACTAGATTTGATACGATGAGCACAATTGATAGTAAAATTCATGATCGATTGAAGCTTGCTGGGAATCAGTGTATATCATCTGTTGTTTATAGATTTCCTCAAACTCAGGATAATCTATATTACTTGCATCATAATTTGGTCGATGATGAAAATTTGAGACTTTCTTATGATACATATTAAGGGCATGGAAGGCTTTGTGTGACATAATTGCATATTGATGTTAGTACAATTGAAGATACCACTCAAATAAAGAAAAACATGTCAGATGGCGGTGGATTTGCTGAGGGGTATATGTTTACATTTCAGATAGTTGTTCAAGGTGGATTAGGAATACATGTAGAGAAGAGAAATTCTTTTAGATGACCGTACACGTAGATTATCCTACAACATCAATTGTCGTAGCGGATCCACATATGGGTGCGATCAATGATGCATATGATGGTCATTTGGAGGATGAATGACACATGCCTGTCATGGGGTGTGACAAAACAAATATTTCATATGTTAAAAATGTAGTAAAGTGGTTGACCTAGGATGTATCTAGAGAGGAGGGCCCAACAATCAAGTTTTTCACTTGAAATAAGAGAAAAAGATGAGATTTTTTTTAAAATTGTTTTTTTTAATGAAAGAAAGAAATTAAAATAAAGGTTGAACACAAGTTAATGAAAAGAGTGACAGGTTAGGGTAGTATCACCTTTTTCAATGTCATTATGGTCATGAAAATTATTCTCCCTATCTTCCTATTGAATGATAAATGAACAACTCTTCAATCGAGTTTTTAATCACCCTTGGTTGAGGGAAGCAATGGAACCCACTCTTATGTGCATGAAAGTTCATGAAAAATTCCAAAACAACTAAGAAAAGTATCTATTAGGATTTTTTTATCATTAAAATTCTAGAAACAATTCCCTTATCTCACACACGTTCCAATGATCACTAGACACTTTCCACCTAACACAATCTACTTGATTGAGACATACTCTACTAGGCGAAGGGAGTTCAAAGATCTTCAACCAAAGCCATTAATAATGAATACACCAAAAACCAAAACACGATTGCATTAATACAATTGGGAACAACTAAAAATAGAAATCATTCAATATAAAAACATATCTTTACATTAAATTTCAATACTCTGACATTACAAAAGTGAAACTCCCCCTTCCTCGATCACTCAAACGCTTTACCCCTCCATGTGAAGGGTAAGAGAGTTGAAAGGGGATGAAGAGAGAATAATGAAACAAAGAAAAAAATAAAGAGAACATAAAAATATCTTCAATAATATAATAATTCATCACATACCCTCTTGAACCTTCTTCAACACCCTTGAATGGAAGTGGACACTCATATATATAGGGTTGAGAGGTGGAAAAATTTCCCTCCAAATTCATTTTACCAAAATTTTGGGTTCAATTAAAATGATAAATGACTGAATCACATAATTTATTCTTAATAAATATTGTTCTCCTATACCTTTTGAATTCTCCCACAAAATCTCAGCTTGTTTGAAAACGTTTCACAAAAGTGATGCTCAAATTACTGATGAAGGATTTTTCTACCTGACGAGACTGGTCAACTATCTCCATTTTAGATCATGCAATAGATTCCTTAATGACTGAATTTATTCATAAAATTTACTCTCAAGATATATCCCAGAGTCCTATTCCTAATACATATAGAATTACTTCATTTTTAGTTATGTAGGCTAATATATGATTCAATAACTGATGTGGGGTCCATTCTATCATCCAACAAAAGTATTCCACTTGATTTATTATTCTGGGTCATTGTGTGATGAATTGGATCTAGTTCTAGATGAAAAACTTGAATCCCATGAAGAAATGATGCCTAAATAAATAAATAACTCCATTCGGAACAAAATTGTAAAATATATGCTAGAAATACAGAAGATTCATAAAACTATTAAATTTACTGAATTAAACAATTTTCACAATTAAACCCAAAATTCACCAAAAAATACTAAAATGATGAAAATAATATCATATTTATTAATTTTAAGGCATTATATAATTTATAAAAACATTAAAAATAATGAAAATATTAACTCTTTTGATCCCCCCACACATAGCCCTTGGACTCCTGGACAAGTAAGCATCAAAATCGAATTAATGAAAATTCAAAACACATGCTCATGAGATCCACAAATTCAATACCAAGTAACAAAAGATATCATGCCTCATAAAAAACCATTATTTCATGTTCTCAAACTAGACCATTCTTCTTCTTTATTTCTCCTCCCATGCACACAAGACACCTACCTGACATGATTTTTATCTCATCTCAGAAATGTCAATTTTTAACAAGGCTTTTATCATCCAAACCCATGCAAGGGTTGCCATAGGATTTATAAATTCTTACTTCTCCACCTAATAAGTGTCATGGGTATGTTTTTATTATGAACATGTTTCATGGTTGTTCTGTGGATTTTGATTGGTGTAAATGAGGATGTCTTGGTTCTTTTTGAATAAAAATTACAAGATTCTAATTTTCACTCAAGTATGGTCGCCTCCTCACTCAGCATATTATAAAATCATCTCCATCATCAATAAAACTCAAATAATTTTCACACAACTCAACATTTCAAGAGAAAAAATTTCGACCAACTTAATCATTATTATTCTTGAATTTTCTAGATAGGCATAACTTTATTTCTCCATTAGAATCTCTAGAAAGGAACAACTTCTCTTATCATGAAAACGATAGAAAAAGAATAACATTCAACAAAATAATTTTTTAACAAAAAACAAATCTCTTCATTATTTTACTTCCCACCAAAATTATCACCAAATTAGGTAGCACAATACAAGATAGAATCCCCCATACTTAAGTTCAATTAGATTATGAAATTTCACTTCAAGAATAGGTTGGATGGGGAAAATTGGATTTTAATATGACTAACCTAACAAGAGGTTCTTGGATTCTAAGGTATATAAGGATTAAATGTGCAAGTAAGGCCATAATAAATAATATTCTCTTGAAAATGGGGATTTAAAACCAAATAAATTACTTAATCATTTAAAACACAAGTACCACAAACCCTCAAGTTTTGATAGGAATAACACAAATTCTAGTTAAATTAATCATGGATTAGTTCTCTCAAGAAGTGATGTAAATTAAAATAATATGAAAAAAGGGTTCCAAATCCTCATGGGGGTGTGATTTCAAATATAGATATAGTGAGATGTGGCATGGGATTCAAAAATCAGATTACATTTCATGAAATTCCAAAACAATTTAACTTAAAATAAAGTCATTTTGAGCATTAATTAAAGCTCAGTTTCATGAAATAAATTGGTTCACTTGTTGACATGGGTTTTAAAAAAGGAAATTATAATAATTTCAGCTCAAAAGTTTCAAAAAGACACAAAAATTGAAAAAGAAACACAATTTTTTTTAAAAAACACACCTTTTTTTTGAAAAAAAAACAAAAAAATCCTAAACTACAAAGGTTCCCTCCCCCACACTTAAATGATGCATTTTTCTTAATGCATTCAATTGGATTTGACATATAAGAAGATTTGAAATTGAATTTAATCAATAAAGAAAGTGTAAAGTAGAAATACGACCTGATGGATTTTACTAATAAATTGCTTGGAGGAGTGTGATCTCCTCCACTAGATCTGAAGGAATGTTCTTATAGAATTTATTCATCATGTTTCCATTAACAGTGAATGGATCCTAATCTCCACCATTCAAAATCTTCATAGCACTGAAATGATATACATGAGAAACTATAAATGGACCTTCACATATGGAACTAAGTTTACCTTGCATCATCGTGAGTCTTGTGTTGAATAACATCACTTTGTCTTTAGGACGAAAGTATTTCGGTTGGATCAGATTATCATGAGACACTATTTTTCTCTCTTTGTAAATTCTGGAATTTTCAAAAGCATCCATTCTAATTTTCTCCAGCTAATTCAACTGCAATATTCTATCTTTTATAGTGCTTTCAATATCCAAATTCATCTTCCTCACTGCCCAGTATACCTTATGCTCCAATTCCATGGGTAGGTGAAAGCTTTTCCCATAAAATAGCCTAAATGGACTCATTACAATCAGGGGATTATAGTCTATCTTATAATCCCACAATGTGTCTTCCAACCTTTGGCTCTAATCCTTCCTGTTTGGTTTAACAGTCTTCTACAAAATTTCTTGGAAACTCCTATTGGACACTTCAGCACGACCATTTATTTATAGATGATAGATAGTTTAGGTTTTATGATTCACCATATACTTTTTCAGAAAATACTTTATTATCCTATTGAAAATGTGAGTCCCTTGATCACTGGTGATGGATCTAGGCACTCCAAACCTACAAAATATGTTATCCCTAACAAAATCAAAAAATAATTTAGCATCGTCGGTCCTGATAGATTTTTCTTCCACCCATTTGGAAACATAATCAACTCCAAGGAAGATATAAGAATATAAAAATTACATTGGGAAATGTCCCAACAAATCTTTCCCCCATAATTCAAAAATCTCACAAGATTTAAGTGGTTGTTGGGGAATTTATTGTCTCTTTGAAATGATTCTCGAAAACTGACCTTTTGAAACCTTTTGGAAAATTCACGAGTGTCTTTAAAAGGGGGTTTCCAAATAAAATCCGGATTCTAAAACATTTCTTGTTGTGATTTGAGGTCCAAAGTGGCCTTCACAAGCAAAAGTGTGACAAAACTCAAATATAGAACCAATTTCACTCTTAGGAAAATATATTCATATCACTTGTTCATTGCAAATATTCCAAAGAAATGGACCATACCAAATATAATATCTAGATTCAGCTTTCAATTTATGAATTTGGTGAGAATTGAAATGAGATGGGATCTGATATGTTATTAGATAATTGACCATTTTAGCATACCAATGAACTTGTTCTTTAATAAAGTATAACTTCTCTCCTAGAAGGTGATCATTTAGTAGCTCTTTTTCTAGAATTTTAGCTTCAACAGTGTTAGGTAGTCTACTTAAGTGATCATCCACATGGTTATTAGATCCCATATTGTCTTCGATTTCTATGTTGAACTCATTTAGCTGTAACATCCATCTCACTAGCCTCAGTTTAGCTTAAGTATTCTTCATCAAGTACCTAAGATCTTCATGATAAGAAAACACAGTGCATTTATTTCCAAGCAGATATGATAGAAATCTTTCTAAAGAAAAAACTGCTAAAAACACTTTTTTTGGTTGTGTAATTGAATTATGTTGTGTCTATGGTTCTTAAGGTATAGGTTCTTCTCGATCTCCTTATTCACAACCTCCATCAAGATGGGATTCAGCCTCCTTTGGGGCTATCTAATTGGTTTGGAATCTCTCTCATGAAGAATTATATGCGAGTATATTTTTGGGTTTATTCATGGGATATCACCTAAATCCACCGTATTTCTTGGAAATTCACTCTCAAAATATCAATAAAATATTTTTCTTGTGTTTAAGATAGAATATTAGAAATTATCACTTGTAATTTCTCTCCCTCCCTAAGGTACACATATTTCAAATTAGTGGGGAGTTGTTTTAATTCTAGATTAGGGGCTTCTTATGGGATGAAACTAAACTGATATTTCCAAGGTTCCAATGTCTGGAAATAAATGTCAAGGGATTCAAGAATATTTGGGGAACAATTTCTCTTGAAATTAAAATAACCAACCAAACATTCCTTTATCGAAAAACACTACACGATTCATGTCAAGAATGTTACACAATACAACAATACCCAAAAGACCAAGAAAACCAACCCACAAAAATCCATAATCAGAGTACCAAGCAGAAGACTAAACAATAAAAACCCAATGTGTTATAAAAAACTCCATATCTCCACAACAATCTCCAAGCTCCAAGCACCACAACACCACCCAAGCATCATGATGCACCATTATGGAAATGAGATTCTTTACCTTTACTTGGGTCCCAGAGTACATCATCTTCAAAATCACCAATGTTCTAAAGTAGGGGGTGAATAAAAATTCTCATTAGTTTTCCCAAAATGAATTACATAGACTTGAAACTAGGATAGAATAATTTATCACAATTATATAAAACAATTTATATAAAGACATTAAAATATTTCAACAATTAACAACAATCCAAACACATCCTTACCCAAAGCAACTCACCCAAATCAACACAATTCCAAGTAAAGCAACCCAACATGTCTTTACTCATTCCATATTTTCATAACCAAAATAATTTAGTGTGTCTAAACTCCTACCATAACCATACTCATATTTTTCTACACAATATTGGTGTTATCATTGACAGTGGAACTTCACGCCCAACCCTATCCCCTTTTTTTACAGTGGTACTTCATGACCACATTTTAATCCTTGATGGTGGTCCTTTAGGACCACTATACATCCCATCCAAACCATGCTTATACCACATAATCCAACAATCATAACAGTTACTATTTACCTAAACCATATAAACAGACATTTTCCAACACCAAATTCACCAATTATGACCAATAACATTTCAACATAACATGCTGAAACACTTCAATAAATCACCCATTTTCCATAATCACCCAAGCCACTGATTTTAAAATCACAATTTTAAAACCCAACAACAAATCACATTTCACAATAATAACCCATTTTTCTCAAAATACACAAATCATCACAAAAATGGGTTTCAATAAAGCTTCACACATCACAATCACAATAAATTTCAAGAAAAAATATCTATTTTGGAATTAATACTTTTAGTTATATTAAAATGGATATGAGAGAGAATCCACCTACCTATGGTTTGAGTGAAATTGACCAACGCACAACCACAACACAATTTCGGGTGAAATATCCACAAAACCACCTTAAATATCTTTACCTAACATCAAAAACCCAACTCTCATCATTTTTGAAAAAAAAACCATAGATCTACATATAATGGATGTAGATCTAGAAAACTAGGAGAGAGGGAGAACTAGATCTAGATAAAACCACAAAAAACCAAGATAGAAGACTTATTGGAGGAGATTCGCCTATACCGCACAAAGAAATCCCTTTGAAACACCTCCAAGAAGAGTGGAAAAGGTGACATAACCCCTGAGAAGATAAAGTCCTGAGTGGGGTTCGATAAAATCCTGAGTGGGGTTTGAGTGGGAAAAGAAATGGGTGTTTTGGGTAAATCCTGAGCAACCCTATTTTTAAAACCCCCTTTTTAAAGGTGTGCATGGTTATCTCGCATGGTTAGACAAACTATGCGCTAACCATGTGAGTTAAACTATCCCAAAGGGTGCCTTGCACAGTTATACAAACCATGTGTCAACTGTGGGAAAGTACACTATCTCAAATGGAATGGGTTACCTGGGATGCACGTACAGTTTGGAAAACTCTGGGGCTTAATCTTGTTCTATCTTTCGTTCATATACTTCAACTATGCACAGTTACCTAGGTTTGTTTCATGGTTTCCACTAACCATGCTCAAACTATGAACCCCTAGAAAAGCCTCCAAACATTTACAGAACCTTTTGAAACTCTCCCAAACATTACCAACCCACTTTAAACACATAAAAAGGCATAAAAAGGTTGTGTAACTCAAAATGGGGGTGATATATTCTCCCCACCATTGAACTTTACATCCCTAAAACGTATAGAACCATCGATTGACTAAAAGATCTCAGGACATTTCTCAGCCATCTCTTTCTCCTACTCCCAACTCTCCTCATGAATTTGACCATGTTTCAAAAAAACTCAAACTAGAATGATGCTTTTCCCATGAAATACATTCTCTTTCCTATCAAAAATTTCCACTGAAAATTGAACCAAAGAATCATTCTGGTCTAGTTCAGAAAAATCCCAATTAATCACATGGTTATGATCTGACTGATACTTTTTCAACTGTGAAACATGAAACATATTGTTCACCTCACTAAACCATGGTGAAGAAGACAACTGATATGCCACCACTCCAACCTTCCCAAGTATATCAAAAGGTACAATATACCTCGGAGATATAATTCCCTAATTTCCAAACCGATGATGTCCCAATCTTGGCATGATTCTCAAGGACACATGATTACCCACCTTGAACAAGAACAACGATCAACGATGGTATGCATATGATTTTTGACGACTCTGTGCCATATCTAATATTTTCCTGATCAACATAATCTTCTATGTTGTTTCTTAGACAAGGCTCGGACCAAAAAATGATGTCTCGCCTATTTCAACCCAACATAGTGGAGAACAACACATACACCCATATAAATATTCAAATAAATCCATATGTATTGACTCCTGGTTGCTATTATTATAAGAAAATTACACTAATGGAAATTTCTCCTCCCATGAGCCACCAAAATCCATGAAACAATCCCACAATATATATTATAACATTTGTATCATTCACTTAGATTTCCCATTCGTCTGAGGATAATATTTCATTCTCATCATTAACTTATTACCAAGGGCTCACTGTAAAGATTTCCAAAAATAAGATGTGAACTGCGGGTCTTTATCTGATACAATCAATACTGGAACACCATGCCTCTTTACCACTTCATGGATATAGATTTTGGATAGATCCTACACCATATTATATTCACTAATAGGGATGAAATGAGCCAACTTTGTTAGCTAATCCACTATCACCCATATGGAATCATTCTTCCTAACTGTTCTTGGAAGACCTGTAACAAAATCCATCAATATCTACTCCCACTTCTACATAGGGATAAGTAAATACTGAAAAATAATTTACGGTTTTTGATGCTCCACCTTCAATTGATGACATGTCAAGAATCTCGATACAAATGTGGCCCTGTTTCTTTTCATCGCCTCCCACAAAAATTGTGATTTTATCGCCTTGTACATTTTCTAGATTACAAGGTGTATGGCCTATCTGGAATGATGGTATACACTAGGAATTTGTTCTTGAAATGACATTGGTACAACTATCCAATTTCAAAATCACAACACTAAATTCCCATACCGTTTCCAACCCTTAATGGTCTCCCCACCATTGAGTTTCAACCTTATAGCCACACACTCTGAATCATACATCTTATCCTCTTTAAAAAAACCAACCAAGTGAGAAACCAATGAGAATTGAAAGAAAATGGCTACATCACCCCAGTCTTTACATTCCATCCTCATGTAATCTATAACCAATATCCATTACCACTGATCTGATGCTTCTTTCTCCACTTGAGTATATGAATTTCTACTTAATGCATCACCCACCAAATTTCCCATGCTTGGTGTGTACATAAAGTCAAAGTAAAACATCTAGAGATACTTCATACATCTCCTATGCCTCAAATTAAAATATATTTGCAAGAAAATATGATTAATTATATTATGATTGGTATACATGGTGAATTTCTCACCAAAGAGATAGTGATGCCATGTTTTCAAATCATGAACCCCTACTACCAACTCCAAATCATGTGTTGGGTAGTTATTATAATGAACCCTCAACTTTTGTGACCCATACACAACCAAATGATCCCATTTCATGAGAAAACACCCCAACCATGATCCTGATGTATCACAATACACCACTTAACCTTTCCCTAATTTTTGAAAAAACAGGATTGGTGCTGATGTAAGACAATCCTTAATCTCTTCAAAATATTTCTGTCACTACTCATTCCATTGAAATGGGTTAATCTTTCTTTTCAAAACATTCATTCACGAAGCTAATCATGAGAAGTCATGAACAAAGAATCGATAATACTTGCCTTGACCAAGGAAGATCCATATCTCAAAGACATTCTTTGGGGGTTTCCAAGAGATAAAATCCACTATCTTCTCTAAATACACTGAAACATCTCTCCCAAAAATAACATGGCCAAAAAAACAAACATTTTGTATCCAAAAATAACACTTTGATAATTTGGCATACAACTGATGATATCTTAAGATTACCAACACTATTACCAAGTGTTTTTCATGCTCATACCTTGTCCTAGAATACATCAATATATCATCAATGAAAACCACCATTAAATAATCTATATATCTCTAAAATACCATATTCCTCAATGCTAGGAAGGCTGCTGGTGCATTTGTAAGGCCAAAGGGCATAACCACATACTCATAATGACCATATCTACTCCTAAAGGCTGCTTTAGGAATATCCTCATTCTACACTCGCAATTGATGATATCCTAATCACAAATAAATCTTGGAGAACCACTAAGCTCCCCTCAACTAATCAAACAGGTCATCAATGCATGGAATTGTATATCAACTCTTTATTAAGCCTTGGTTAAGATTTTGATAATCAAAACATGGCCTAAAAGTTCCATCCACTTTTTTAACAAACAAAACTAGTGATGCCCATAGAGATGTTCTGGGCTAGATGAACCCTTTGTTTTTTGGCTCCTCCAACTACACTTTCAATTCCCTCAATTCTACTAGTTCCATTTAGTATGACAGAATTGAGATAGGAAGGTTACTTGGAAAGAGATCAATCTTAAACTCCACTTCTCTCATGGGTGGAAACCTTAAAAATTCATCAATAAAGACATCCAAAAACTAACCAACCACTGCCAGAAAAATTCTTCTCCAAACCTGTTACATTGATTCTAAATACAATTCCACTAATTGATATGATATCATCCAAATTGTTGTTTCCAAAAATCATGTTCAACCCACCTTTAAATTTTTCTCTACTCTAAAGATATGCTCAACACCATCACCTATTGTAAAACTATATGTTTTCACATAACAATCGATGTGGGCATTAAAAATTATCATCCAATATATACCTTGGATTATATCATATTAATCCATCTCAAGAACTGAGAAGTCCCACATCATCTCAACCCTATCAACAACTATACAACATGCTCAACACAAGAATTCTCGAGACTCTCTTCAACCCAAAGGAGTTTGATGTTTTCAAATTGAAGGCATCATTTCCACACTTAAACCCAACAAATAAAACACACAAGAATCAATGAAAAAATTAGATACACCCATATAAAAAAACACTTGCATTATCGTAGAAATAAAAATAATCATACCTCACATAATGGATGGTCCCAACTGATCATCCACCATAACCTGCTCAGCTCCAAACAACTGCTTTGTTACCACACTCTAATCTTTATTAACCCACTAAAACCTCCCATGCTAAGGATTTGTGGTGTTCCAAGAACCACCATGACTAAATTGGATATACTAATAATAATTATATTATTACCCCCATCCCATTGAGGCATAGGAAGCATGTGACCTTTGAGGAGTTTCACGAACACCCGACCTTGGAGCATTGCGATAATAATGCTAAAGATTCCCCATCTGCTTGCAGTTATTACATACTTGAGGTTGTGTATACAATCCTGGTTCATGTGGCCTATATAAAAACATTGAAAACAGCATGGATTAATCTAAATCTTTATTGGAAGATTCTCTAATCCTATCATTGGATTCTAATCTATACTCCCACCCTATAAATAAGTGTCACTCCTCCATTTGATCCCCATGTTGGAGTTCTCACTGTTCCTCATGGGTACCAACATGATTCCCCCTCCTGTATCCCCTAATATATAACTTTCATTAATTGATTCCCTATTCACCATTTCTATATAGTCATTTATACATAGCACCACAATTTGGGAACAAATTTCTTACCTCAAGTCCAATTCAAATATATGTTCCTTCAAGGATTCACTAGACGCAACCTCAGGTGCAAACCACACTAAGTTAATAAAATTAGTTACATATTCTGTATCTAAAAGGTTATCCTACCTCAAACTGAATAAATCCATTATGATCTGAATTTTGAATATATGATGGTAGGATTGTTTGTTAAATAATTCCTCAAAACCCTCCCATATCATACCTTGGACCGTTCCATCCTAGACTGCCAAAAATCACAACTGATGTGTAAGATATTCCAACATGTACATCACTAACTTCACTTTTAACTCTTCTAGTGTTCTCAAGAAACCGAATATCTGATTTTTCCTATTTAGCCACACTTATACCCTTTTCGGTTCGAATCACCCCAAAAATAGGTGGATTCAGCTTTTGAAACTGAACCGAGTGATCCAAATGTCTTGGATAATCATTTCTATTCCCACATTATACAGCTTGGAAAGCTTGCACTATGCTATTTAATGGATATTGGTTCACCTGGGGCTCAGGTGAAACCACATTTTCTGCAACATCCTCTGGTTGGTCTCTATGACGTCCACCCGGTTCCATTTCTATGAACACACGAATCACCATAAGTATCACTCCCAATAAATTGAAGTCTCACAATTTAAAATTATATCAAATTCCATCTATCACAACAATTCTTTCCAAAATTTCCATTTTTTATGTTCAACCATTTTGAAAAATACACTATGTTTTGAAAATCAACCCATTTTCGAAATACCACAACCATTCTCTTTTCAAAACCGTACATTTGGAAACAATTTCCTTATTTTTAAAAAAGTAACAATTCATACTACACATAAATAATTATTTAAAATGAAATATGAAATCCTAATGGAAATTCATTTCTACCATTCACTACATTCTCATCTCATTGGCTACACCCACAAAAATGAGATCACACACATATAAGTGTCTTCAAACATTTTATGTACCCAAATCCCTAGTAGCTATAAGTTCAACATAAAAGGGTTAGCTATGTCCTTTTATGATATACATTTCATGTTCTCAAAATCCTGTGGCTTGCTACCATCCCCTCTCATGGAATAAATGAAGAATGAATTCCAACTCCAAGACTGACAATCAACGCTAATGAATTCAAACAAGACTGGTCTCACTTGTAAGTCAAGGACTGAATAGACTGATACCACTTGTATTTTCCTTACCGTTCTCATTATCTTGAGTTGAGGTGGAGGTTTCACTTGGCATTAAGAGAAATTCTCAAGGAGACAAAGGTTTGAAATAAATATTGAGGGCTTCAATAATTGGTTGGGAATGATTTACCCTTGAAATGAAAATAAACAATCAAACATGACTTTACCAAAAAACACTACATGATGCATTTCAAGAATGTTACACAATACAACATTACACAAAAGACCAACACAACCAACCCACAATAATCCAGAATCAGAGTTCCAAGTGGAAGACTAAACAATAAAACTCCAAGATGCTTTAACAAAACTCCATAGCTCCACACCAAGCTCCATGCTCCAAGAACCACAAGACCACCCAAGCATCATGATGCACCACTAAGGAAATGTGATGCTTTATCGTTACCTATGCCCTAAAGTACAACATCTACAAAAGCACCAAAGTTCCAAAGTGGGTGTGTGTAATAATACTGAGCATGTTTTCCCCAAATTAATTCCCCACACCCACCACTAGGATAGAACAAGTTATCACACTTATATAAAACAATTAATATAAATCCATTAAAATAGTTCAATAATTAACAACAATTCAAACACATCCTTACCCAAAGAAATTCACCCAAATCAACATAATTACAAGTAAAGAAACTCAACATGTCTTTACTAATTCCATATTGGCATAACCAATATAATTTTGCATGTCTATATGCCGATAACAACCATACTCACACTTCTCTGTATGAACTCGGTGTTACCATTTTCGGTGGAACTTCATGCCCAACCCCATCCCCTTTTTTATAGTGGTACTTCATGATCACATTCCAATCCTTGATGGTGGTCCTTCATGCCCACTATCCATCCCAACCAAACCATGCTTATACCACATAATCCAACAATCATAACAATCAATATTTACCAAAACCATATCAACACACAATTTCCAACCCCAAATTCACCGATTATTCCCAAAAACATGTAAACATAATATACTAAACCACTTCAATAAATCACCAATTTAATGAAAAAACCCTTGATCCATTATTCATGAGAAAAAATAATTCACTAAAACATAATTTTTATTGAAAATAAATTTTCAAAAACCATTTTACATAATCGCCCAATCCACTGATTTTAAAATCATCGTTTTAAAATCCAACAAAAAATCACGTTTCACAGTAATAACCCATTTTCCCCAAAATCCATAAGTCATCACTAAATGGGTTTAAATCAAGCTTCGTGCATCAAAATCACAATCAATTTCAAGTAAAACCATTTAATTTGAAATTAGGCCTTCTAGTTCTATTAAAATGGAGATGAGATTGAAGTCGCCTACCTTAAGCTTTGGAAAAAATAAACCAATTCACAACCTCAACACAATTCTAATTAAAATCTCCCCAAAATCTTTTTAGTTCTCCTTACCTGACATCAACATTCTCAACACTCATCATTTTTGGCAACAACATCCCTAAATATACATGCGATGGATGTAGATCTAGAAAATAGAGAGAGATAAGGAACTATATATAGAGAAAACCACAAAACAACCAAGATAGGAGAATTACCAAAGTAGAATCACCTTTACTGCACCAATAAAATCCTTCAAAATGCCTCCAAGTAGAGTTAAAGAAGTACCCTAACCCCTGAGAATATAAAATACTGAGAGGGGTTCAAGTGGGAGAAGAAATGGGTTTTTAGGTTAAATCTTGAGCAACCCCCTTTCTAAAAACCACATTTTAAAGTTGTTTGTGGTTAGCTCGCACAGTTCAACAATCCATGCACTAACCGTGTGACTACCAATGTCCAAATGGGTGCCCTGTATAGTAGGCCCACACGGTTGGACAAATCATGAACCGACCGTGTAAATTCCCACTCTCTCATGTGGAATGTGATAAATGGGCTGGCTTCATGGTTTGGAAAATTGTGTACCTTAACCATTCACCATCTCACATGCCTCTTACTCCACTGTGCGTGGTTACCTAAGATTTTTTCACGGTTTCCACTAACCGTGCTGTAACGTCCCGGTTCCGGAATCCAACCATAGGCGGCCCGTACCCGGTTGGTCACATGACCTTAAGCGCATTTCCCCGAATTCCAGAGGATACCGACTAGCAGTGAGGGCCTTGGTCGTGATAGTGGGGAAATTATTCCATCATTGGTAGAGTAACATAATGGAGGTGAACAAATAGAAATAGAAGAAGCAGTAAACATACCATATAATAGTAAACAGCGGAAGACTGAAAATAAGAATCAACTGGAGAACGTATATAAATGATGTATGATACATATGTCTAGGAAAGAATCCAAACAACCACAATGCTAGAATACAAATAGTACTAAACCAAATTACCAAGAAAATAGATAAAAAAATCCTCAGCATTGCAAGCCTCAGCTTGGTCCCATGCTCACCAGCTCTAAAGAAGTCAAGAACCTGAAGTAGAAGGACATTTTCCCTTATCTATATCTACAGCAATATAATCTGTTTGGGCCCAAAAGCATGACCCAAATAGGGTGTGAGACTAAATCCTAGTAGGAAACCACCAAAAGATCTATGCCTAACAATCAGTGAATATGTATGGCAGGCAATAAGTAAAAGAGCAGTAAACAAGGAAGTACTCAGAAGTAAAAAATTCCACAGTTTCAAGTAAGCAGCAAATCAAGTAGGTAACCCTCTGGGAAGTACACATAACCTATACCCTCTATTTCAGTTATAAGGATATAATAAAGTCTCTCTAAGTAAGCACTCACAGTCAATTCCCCTTATAGTCAAAAGTGATTAAATACTCTCCGAGTGAGCTCACATGGTCAATTACTCTTACAGTCAAAAGTGATAAAGACTCTCTAAGGAAGCTCACACGGTCAATTCCCATTATAGTATACTACACCAGGTTCTCACGACCCTGTGTAAGTCAAACGAGTATAGAAATGCAATAATTCCAAAGTAAACCTCAAGAACTACTTAGCTAAATAGTCTACAACATATCAAGCATGTCAGATCAAATAATCACTCCATCTTATAGTACTAGGCATGGGAAAACATCAAGGAATCTTAACAAACTAAAGATGACCGAACGGTCGTAAACAAAACATGCATGGGAAAACACTTCCAAAGCATTGAAATAAACCCTATTCACATTCAATTAACCAATACTCACGCATACCAGTATAGAAGGAAATTAATAGGGTTAAAATGGTAAACACACAATACCTTGTTCAAGGGTATTGGACAAAATTTCACATATAAATCAAATACTTTCAATGGAAAGGCACAAACCACCTACCTCGGTGTTGGGAGATCATTATACATGAACCTCAAGCCTTGAATTTCCCAATAACACTATAGATCTACAAAAACGTCTAAAACTCCCAATGGAGGATAACTTGAGAAAGAGGATAAATCAGGAAACGAAGATCTAGCAGAAGGAAGAGCTTACCGAGGACTTCCCAACGCAATTGATAGCGGTCTAATCGGAGATCGAATGCTCAAACGGGGGCTCAGAGGAAGATCATGGCCGTACGGGTTCTCTCGGACGAACTAGGTTGAGAAGTAGACGGTGTTTTCCATCATACATGACCCCGGTATGTTTAATGAAAAAAATAAAATACACGGTGTGTAATTTTGAAGTACATGGAATGTACTTTCCCTTACTGAGCCCCACTTTAGGTGGCCTCCAGGTCACCACACGTGGATGTGTGCAAGGCCGCTATACGGCCAGCACATGTCTACACGCGGTAACCGAGTACACGACATTCAAAAATTTCCAGAAACTCCTCATTTTTCTCAAAAACACTAGAAAAAGAAAAACATACCTGAAAAGAAATTTGCCCCTAAATTTCCCTAGCCATGCAGTGTAGAAGAAGAATCTCTGAAAAGCTTCGGCCATTGTGATCGTACATCAGCCTCCCTCTCCCAAGTCTCATCCTGTACTCGCCCGTGCTGCCACAACACTCATACTAGAGGAACATATCATCCAAGAAGAACCTTCAGACTTTGATCAACAATCTGGATAGGATGCTCTTCGAAAGATTCATCCACCTCCAACTCAACTTCCTCGGGTTGGAAAGCATGAGACGGGTCTGAGAAGTAATGCTGAAACTGATAAATGTGGAAAACGTCATGCATAGCCCGATACCTCTGAGGTAACTGTAACCGATAGGCAACCAGCCCCACTCTCTCTAAAACCTCAAATGGACCGATGTACCTCATCAAAAGCTTACCCTGTCTCCTAATCCTCCTATGTCCCAAACTCGGCGTAACACACAGGAAAACATGATCCCTGACCTCGAACTCCAGAGGTCATCTCTGTCGATTAGCATACGACTTCTTTTGTGATTGTGCAGTAGTCGTCCTCTTCTGAATCAACTCTATCTGCTCTGTGGTCTCCTAGACAAGACGAGGTCCCATCATAACTGCCTCTCCTGCCTCCATCCAACATAAGGGTGATCGACATGGCTTACCATACAACGACTCATAAGCTGTCATCTGAATAGTTTCTTGAAAACAATTATTGTAGGATGACTCCACAAGAGGTATATGTCTCTCCCAAGAACCTCCAAAGTCTAGGATGCATGATCAAAGCATTTCCTCAATCACCTGAACTGTACACTCGGACTAGCCATATTTCTGGGGATGGTAACCTGTACTCAAAATCACCTATGAACCCAAATCCTTATGAAGCCCCTACTAGACCTGAGAAGTAAAATGTGCATCTCTGTCTGAAACAATGGAGTGTGGAACCCCATGTAGATGTACAATCTCTCGGATGTAAAACCTTCCCAGCTCATCAACACTGAAGGTCTCCTTGATCGACAAGAAGTGAGAAACCTTTATGAGTCTGTAAATGACAACCCAATCTGCATCATTACCTCGAGGCGACCTTGGTAAACCTATCACAAAATCCATCACAACATCATTCCACTTCCACTCGGGAATGGGTAACTACTGCAAAAACCCTGCTAGTCACTGATACTCTGCCTTCACCTGCTGACAGGTGGAACACTTCATGACAAAACTAGAAACATCTCTCTTCATACCTGGCAACCAATAATGACGGTGTAGATCACGATACATCTTGGTGACACCATGATGAACTGCCAAAACTAAATAATGAATGTCCCGCATCATCTCCTCGTGTATGTTTGCTAACACCCATACGTGACCCTAGAAATGCAAGATCTCATCCTCGCCTATGGTCCATCCAGGAATAGGTTTCTCCCCTAACACACTCTCCCATAGGACTAGGCCTTCAGAATCGGATAGCTTCCTCATTCGCACTCGATCAAGAAGAGTAGAGGTAACAACTACAGAAGAAAGAAAAGTCTGCCCCTGTTTGTCGTGAACCTCCAAATGCATCTCAAAGAACAGATCCATAAGCTGCCACTCACTACTGGCCTCCTGAACTACCTGTAGCTGGGTCCTCCTGCTCAATGCATCAGCCACGATGTTGCCTTTCCCAGGTGTATAGGCAATCTCAAAGTCAAAGGACTAAAGGTACTCAACACACCTCAGCTGTCTCAAATTTAGATCATGCTGAGTGAATATGTATTTGAGATTTTTGTGGCCAGTGAAAACCACAAAATGCTCTCCCAGAAGGTAATTTATACAACAGCATAAAGCATGAACAATAGAAGCTATCTCGAGATCATGTGTCGGGTAGTTCCTCTCATGTGGCCTCAACTACCGAGACACGTACACAACGACCCCTTCCCCCTACATAAGCACAACTCCAAAACCGATACCTGAAGCATTATTACACAATATAGCTCTTACCCGACTCTAGAAATACTAGTATCAATGCTGAAGTCAACCTCTGTTTCAACTCCTGAAAGGCTGACTCATAAGAATCTGACCACAATAACTTTGCACCCTTCTTAGTCAGACCCTTCAGTGGTGCTTCTATGCGTGAAAAGTCCTATATGAAACGTCTGTAGTATCCAACAATCCCTAGAAAACTTTACACCTCAAAGACGTTCTTCGGATTCTCCTAGGAAACTACTACTCTCACTTTCTCTGGGCCTATAGATACTCCTATCTCAGAGATAACATGACCCAAGAAGTGAATCTGATCCATCCAAAAGTGGCATATTGAGAGATTAGCATATAACTGATGCTCTCTTATTGTACTCAAAATGATCTAAAGATGTGTAGCATGGTCGTGTTGAGTGTGAGAGTACACCAAGATATCGTCCATGAAGACTACCATGAAAGAATCTATGTATGGATAGAACACTCTGTTCATCAGAGCCATGAAAAGTGAGGCGCATTCGTGAGACCGAACGACATAACCACATACTTGTATAGAACATACCTTCTCCAGAATTCTATAATAGGTATATCAGATGGTTTAATGCGCAACTGATGATAATCGGATCTCAATTCAATCATCGAGAACACCCGGGATCCTCAAAGCTGATCAAAAAGATCATCAATACTTGGTAAGGGATAGTGGATCTTGACCATCAACTGGTTCAAATTCCGATAATCCACACAAAGTTAGAGAGCATCGTCCGCCTTCTTCGTAAACAAGATGGGAGAACCCCAAGGAGAAGTACTGGGTCAGATGAAACCCTTTGCTTTCAACTCCTCCAATTGCTTCTTGATCTCCTGTAACTCAAGTGTAGCCATCCTATAAGGAGGAATGGACACCGGTGCCACTCCTGGCACAAGCTCAATGGAAAAGTCCACCTCTCTCTCCTGAGGAAAACCTGAAAAGTCCTCAGGGAAGATGTCCCTGAAATGATCCACCGCTATAGGAAAGTCCATCTGTGAAGTTCCCTAGTCATCCAGATATATACTAGCAGTCTAGACTGTAACTACTCCCAAACCATTATGCTTGGGTCCCACTATTCTCGTCTGGACATCCCATTCACCATTATGAAGAAACGATTCTCCATCTGGTGATGTGAAACACACCCTGCGGTGATAGCAATTGAAAACTTCCTAGAAGGGAACTAACTAGTCCATTCTGAGAATGAATTCATAGTCCATCATCTCTAGGAAAAAGAGGTCCCATAAGAAGTGACACCCACCAACATCTAGAGGGAACTCCTTTCACTGATGTACACTAGCAGTTCTAGTCCCCAACGGAGTGTCTAGTGTCAAGATATCGGCAAAATAAAAGATACAGAGCCCAAGGCTCTCCACAATAGCAATAGATATAAAACTATGGGAAGACCCTGTATCAAAAAGAGCAGAAGATAAAACTAAGGAAACTAGGATCGTATCTCGAATTGTAGAGGGTCCTGGATCCTGCTCCTACTGGGTCTGCTCCACTTAAAAGGTTTGTCCTACACCGCGACCCTATAACCTTGCCTGACCACTCTGAGCTGATCCACCCTGTTGTCACTGAAAGCCTAGCGACTTACTACCATGACAACGACCTCCACCTCAGTCTGAACAGCCAGAAGAACTCCAGTTACAAGACTAGTGGGAAATTGGTGGTGATTCTCCCAAACGAGGAGTCATAGAAGAACCCCTGTCACCAGCTGCTGGTGAGAAGATTTGAAAGAAGCGCTGAAGATGACCCATCTTGTCGTAAGATCGGCACTCTAATGGGTCACTCAGGCAATGTGGCCTCGCATGCCCACTCTTCTCGCACTGGTAGCACACCACCTGGATACCAAAAGATGAATCCCACCAACTCGGATCTCCTCGTGCAGTCTCCCTACGGCGCTTCCTGCTATCTGCCGGAGAAGAACCAACCCTAGATGCTGAACCGCCCTGGTCCACATCTCCAGAATCCCTCAGATTATGCTCCGTGATCAGCGCTTGGTTGACTATAGAGGATAGCCAAGTCAACCTGAATATGTTCACATAAGATCGGATATCCTGCCGGAGACCATCCTCAAAATTCCATGCAAGGAACAACTTATATCCCCCTAGAAAGGGTGTAAAGCGCTACAGATCGGTGAAGTGAGAAGAATACTCCATAACTGAAAGAGGACCCTTCTCCAGACTCATGAACTCTCAGGCTCGATCAGACCTCAAGGTCTCTCAATAGAATTAATTGTAGAAGGTGCGTTGAAACTCATCCTAAGCCATATTCTGCTGGCATCTCGCCTGTGAGATCACATCCCACCACCTCTTGGTGGAGTCTCGAAGCATGTAGGTAGCGAGCTTGACCATCCTCTCTGGAGGCGTCTCCAAATGCTCGAAGATCGTCAACGTGGCTTCTAGCCATGTCTTTGTGGCCTAGGGTCCTCCATACCCTGAGAAAGTGGGAGGATGCTGGTGCTGAAAGACCCACGTCAATTATTCCATTGACGGGGTAGGAGGAGGCGCTCCCTGGAAGGTCAGCATCATCCGCAGAAAGCCCTCCCTGAAAAATGCATCGTCACACGTGTCAGGTATAACTGCTGGTGCCAAGACTAGCACAACTGGAGGATCTGCCGACAGTCCCGGATCAGCCATATCTGGTGTCTGATCACCGCCCTATAATTGGTATACAATCGGAGGATGTCTCGGTGGCATGACTCTTCAAGGTCAAGTGCACACCTTAGAACAAGATTATTAGGGACTGAAAACTAGAATCATAAGCAGGGAACATGAGGAAGAAAGCATTTTAGTTTTCCAAAACATGGATACATGGTGTGTATGAATCCTACATGACATGTTCCCTTAAGCCTTTCACATGGGCATGTACTTCTGCCAAAACTGGTCGTGTAAAACTCCAAACACACGGCGTGTTGTACAAACACACAACGTGTACTTGAATTCTCTTCCCCTACCCGAGTTTTTCTATATGACTAATCTAACTGGTTCTCCTAGAACAAGAATACACAATGTGTTCGTTCCAGACACGGTGTGTACTATAAAAGCTTCACCGACCCGTGTTGTTAGTGACACGACCAGGTACACGACTCACACTACACGGTGTGTTTCATATAGACACAACATGTATAAGAAAAGACTCCACTGAACCGTGTTGTTAGCTACACAGCCGGCTACACGGGTTACACTACACGATGTGTTCTATACTAACATGGTGTGCATACTTAATATCCATCCATCTGTGTCATTAGACACACAGGTGGACACATGGTCTCTACACACGGTGTGCATGTCCGGTACATGGTATGTTCTACAAAGAAAATCCCAACCCCATGTCTCTTCCCACACAGCGTGTGACACGGTTAGAGATTACACTGCGTTTAATTATAGTACACGGTGTGTACTAAAGAAAAATAGTTTCATCCAGAACAAAAGAACACATGGTGTGTATTTAACATTACACGCTGTGTATTATAGGTTTTTCTAGATAGTAAGCCTCAGAAACTACTCTAGAACCCAGAAAACCCTGAAACGAACATTTAAGTTCCAAATTTTGATCTGTGAGGGCCCATACTCCCTGAGAATCAAAGCTTTGAATATTTTACATGTTATAAACAAGGATAACAGTGCAATGATCCACCAAATTCTGGTCCATGAGGGCCCATAACACCTCAAGAACCAATGTTTGGTGTTCATTCAAACAAACCTTACACAAAGAAATACCCTATTTAAATAGAAGGTATTCTATCAAGGCATCTATCACAATAGCATGCATATCTAGCACAACATGTATCACAACAACATGAAATCACTAATGCACCCTAAATGGCATGGCAAGAATGCATGACATCTGATTTATAGGAAGTGCCTATATAATGCATGAGTTGGCATACCGTCATCTCATCGGGTTGCGATAGAAATAAAACCTCAATAACATTAATTGTAACAACAAAAAACATGTGAGTCACCCAACGATGAAGTCAAATCAAATATAAAATTGTAAAACCAGTAAATTTTAATAAACAAGGTAGATTGGATTTTCCCTATACATGGGTGTTGACGCTCCTTTCGTCACAGAATCTAAAGATCGGAAAAGGGGAATATATGAGCACAAAGTGATTCAACCTTTGAAGAAAACATCAAAAATCGACAAAGGGATGAACAAGGAAAACTTTCCCCATAGGCCGTGCAAGTTTCCTAATGGTCGCGCAAGTGGACTTGCCCGACGCACCTTGGCGCGCAAGTGACTTGCGCGACATAATTGATAACTGCCCGGTAACCGCCCGGGGTCTTCTCCTGCCTATAAATAGACCCTGTGGGCCCCCCATTTGAGAGGATCTTTTTCCAGAAACTCGGATTGAAGCTCCCGACGCCCAAGTCTCTTCTCAAAGCTTCCGGAACACTTCTAAGGTAATTTCTTACCTAGAACGGAAGATCTAAAGAGAGGGAGGAAGGCCTAAGTGTTGAAACTCATCAACACTTGCGCGCCTAATTGGCCAACTCTTAAGGGAAGTGACCACACTTGCGCGCCGCCTTACCCCTTCGATAGAACCTACGCATCCCTTTTTTGGAAGAACCTCAAGAGGATTCTAAAGTGTTTAATAAAGAGTCGCTCAAGTATTTCAATGCTAGTTGACCATCGTGCAAGTACACCATGTGTCGCGCGGGCATACCTGCGCGGCCAATACTTGCGCGCCGCTGCAGTACCTGCGCGCCTTCCAAGACTTGCGTGCCCCTTCCTTTTTGGGTGCCTTTCTTGCCCATTTCATCCCTCTTAAGCCATTACACCTTTCCTTTTCAACATTCAGTCTTTAAGACACTCTCCAAATCCATTTATGGCATGATTTCTTAATTTGACTTCTTTATCTGAAAGGAATTATGTGGAATATCTCTCAAAACCTAGTGATTTAAATATCTTTACGTCACCAAATATGGAGAGTTCATTCATTAAACCTCATCCTTTAAGATGAGAGAATCCTTAAACCTGGGTCTCCTTTTCAGGAATAAGTACCAGTCATAATCTTGGTCTTCCTTTTCAGGAGTAAGCCCCAAGTCCCCTAACCTGGGCCTCCTTTTCAGGAATAAGTCCCAGTCCTAAATTTTGGGCTTCCTTTTCAGGAGTAAGCCCCAAGTCCCTTAATTTCTCTTAACAAGTCCTAATTTACTTTTGATCTGGGATTCCTTATTAGGAGTAAAACCCAGTTATCAATCCTCTCCTAATCTGGGCTTCCTTTTCAGGAATAAGTCCCAAATTAGAGTATTCAAATCTCCATGAAGCACATATACCTTTGTGGACACTGTTCCTAGATTTTCTCCCTAAAGTAAATCCTAATCTTCAATTATTTGGGAAGTCATAAATATATAAGCCCCAAACCATTTCTTATGATTACATCTTTCATGGACCAATTGTCTATATTATTACCAATACCTCTTGTTTCTCACACCGAGCACGACTCACGTGAGCTTAGAGTGTAAAATTAATTGTGACATCCTTCTTTGAGCCATCAATCATAAACATCATACTCCCTTACTCGAACTACGTGGGTTCTGATTCCTTTTTTCAAAACAAAGGATACGTAGGTAGCCCATCTATGGGTTCGATCCCAACTCTGAAATAATTCATGTCCTTCTGAATGACAATAAAATTCAAGTGCCCCACTGAGTGGCTTTAAAACCAGCCTGGTCATCATAATGACCAAGAGACTTTTATATAAATATATTTAAGGATACCATTGACCAAGAATCTCTAAATAAATATAGATGATTTGATATTGATGAAGAACCTTGAATACATATAAAAGATTCTCTAAATTTCTTACATATTTAATCATTGATTGTTAAACTGAAGGAAAGCTCATTTTATACTTGGTAATGTAATAAGGATTCACGAACATAACTTAAATCTATAAAGAGAGTCCTGGAATAGACAATAATTCCCCTCAAAAAGGTGTGATGAGTCCGACCTCCCATCCTCTCGACCAATGCAAATTCCTAAGCCTCATCAGTCCACAAACTAATGAGCACCTACCTTTGGAAAGTAGGTCCAAATGGATGTGGAATCATTGGATGTTTCCAGTTCAACGAACAAACCCGTTAGAAGCTGATCGGAACGTTTGAATCTCCCATCCAGGAGGTCATCCCCGAATTCCAAGGGAAACAAAAAATGGTGAACCCGACGTGAATCCTTAACCAAAGTTAAAATGATTTTTTACCTATTTTGTTAAGACCCTATTTAAAACTCAATAAGAGGGCTAAAAAAACAATCATTGACATATGTACTCATCCATAGGATGAAGTAGCTGAATTTATCTTGATTACGTCTGTTATATAAAACATGCACTCTTTTCTAAGATCTTCTGTATTTCCATAATGGCTTCTCTCAAATTCACATCTGTGAATACTGCTGCTGCAAATACCACTGCTGCTATTCCTACTGGATCGTCATCCGCTCTGAGGATGACATCACCTACTCAGCGTCTTCAACGCTGGGTATCAAATGCCCTGGTTAAGGAGTACCGTCAACACGGTACCATCCCAACTCTGGAGGCTTCCTGACAGGTCCCCCAAGTGAACAACTCACACGGCTCATCCGGACAACGAAGACCAATGATCAAGAGGCAGGCGGTGCTGACTACCGTCTCCAACCGTTTCGGGTCGTTATCCCCGGAACGCAATTTCCATTCGCTCCCTTACTCTGAGGAAGTGAATGAGCAGGTCCCTCAGGGCCTTAATTCAAAAAGACAGGAGTCCTTCCCGAGGGATCGCATCAGCAATCACCGCCAGACTCGTGCGGCAGTGCGCCCTCAACATGATGAGGGTACCGACTCCAGGCATTCAACTCAGGTTCCTCGAACCCGAGCAGGCAAGACGAACCACCAGAGATGGAATCCAGTTAACAATGGGCAAGTTTTCATCCCTGCCATCTCCGGAGAAGTCCACCAACCTAACTTGGTGGCGAACAACGAACAGGCACACACACCTGTCCGTTTTAATTCTGCTGGCCAACAGACTCGTATGGCAGCATCAAACCAATCCCGCCAGGCAATTCCAGCGGAGTACTATAGGCAGGAACATACACCTTCTTATACATCATTAGTTAGTCAGCAGGCTCGCCTTACTACATATGATGGATCTTTTCAACCACGTTTGGCGAAGTGTAATCAGCAGG
Organism: Viscum album; assembly: GCA_963277665.1. Classification (NCBI taxonomy): domain Eukaryota; kingdom Viridiplantae; phylum Streptophyta; class Magnoliopsida; order Santalales; family Viscaceae; genus Viscum; species Viscum album. The sequence goes on along the minus strand of OY728140.1, from coordinate 369,676,151 downwards.
CACATACACCTGCTAGTACTGATCAAGCCTACCAACAGTCTCGCATGGTAGCGCACGGTGAAGTCAGTCGGAAAGCTCCGACGATAAACAGGAGGCAGACTCAACTTTCTACCTCCACACTTGAGTACTGTCAGGATTCACTAACAAGAAAAGGAGGACAGGAGTAGGCACATACCCCTAATCCAAACCCGGAATGGACGTATATCCCCGTTCCGGCAGCTGAAGTCACCAAACATATTTTGTCAATGGTGAAAGAGAAGAAGCAAATTCCTGCTCATATTCTGGATGCTTGTCAGGATATCATAACAGCTTCAGCATCATCTCAGGGACAGACACATAAATCTATCCCTATCAGTGGAGTGACACATCAACGATTGACTCCGGAACACACACACACATCTGTTCCTGTCCAAGAAGGTTATGGGGCATACTCCCCCATATCATACGGACAACCAAGTCAGGCACATACACCTGATTTGAGTGAAGATTGTCAGCCTAACCTGACCATCTTTCCTGATTAGGCACATACACCTGCTCAGAGTAACCACTTTCGTCAACAAGTGGTTTCCAAAGCGTGTAAGAAGGCATCTAAGAAAAAGATCCGCCCAGCACAGTCAGGAGATCAAAGGCCAATCTGTAACAAGGCATTGCTCAATGCTGGAGTTCTTGAAGCCCTCACACATTAATCTGTTGTAATTCAAGATTCTACTCCCTCAGTTCCCAATAACGGGAACATTAATTCTGAAAGTCTTCAACAGACACTTCCTCATGAAGGCTTTCTTCATGAAAATTCGGTCAATCTTGAAGTATCTTCTTCAGATGAGAGCCACAGGAACCCTCTGTGTGGTTAGAAGACCAAGGAGCAAGAGATCTCATCTTTTGTTGTAACCCATTATGGTGTTCCTCCCCATGATGATGAATTTCGCTGCGAAAGTCCTCTCCGCAGTAGTGATTCACATTGCCTGGAAAATACTCCAGTGGACAATGTAGTGCCAAGAAAGCCCTCTTATCTTGAGGCACTTGCAAATGCGAAACCAGTCATGTCTGATGATTTATCGCTAGCAAGTGAAATACTTTCTCAATCAGAAGATAGCCCAGGGTGTAGGTCATTCTCCGAACCACCCCTAAGTCATGCATCTTCTAGTTTGATCAATGATCTCTCTACCAATCTTGTTGAATCTGATGAAGCAACAAGGAAACACCAACTCTGGTCAAAACAGGTAGAAGAATGTTCATTTAATGATAAAGAGGAAATGCTGAACATGAGGAAAAAACTGGCAAAAAGTGAGGTACCGGTCATGTTTTGGCCTTTGGCTAACTCCAAGTATGACATTCCAAAGATGTTGACGGAAGATGGAGTCCATGATATTCGTCTCAACATATGGAAAACTCTTTGTCAATTGAAGAAGAAGGTATTATCTTATGATGAATATGAAAATCATCTTAAGAAAATAGAAGGGCTACAACGTCAAATTGATTTGGCATCTCTATCAGTCTCTCGGTATCCGAAGGCTGAAAAGCAACAGAGATCCCTTCAACATTCATGCTTTGGCGCACTAAGAAAATTGCGTCAGTTAATTGCCAATGCTCCATCTGGTGTTCATATCAGAGGATGGGGTGTTCACGGAGCACTACATTTCACAGTGCTTTCCAGTCAGCAAAGCACGCCGAAAATGGTCTCATGCAATGTTATTGCCCATGGCTGGCCACAGTCAATGGGCTTTGTTCATAATCAAAAGCTTGCTCAAGAACATGCTTCAACTAGTTCCTCTCAAAATCATGCATATAGAGAACATGTTGTTGAATTGATCCTACATCAAGTATGCGAGAATATTTCACAAGCCTCTCGTATGGAGCAAACACATCATCAAATGACATAAGTTTCGGAAATCATCCAACGGTCTGTTAAACTAGGTGATAAAAGTGGATACAGGCTAATGCATCCAGTTAATTTCCAAACTAAGATTCACAAGATCAAGAGAGATTTTAAGAAGGTCTCAGACATAGCATGTCAAGAGCCACCCCAGCTTGTCAGACTGGGGACTCCTTTAACCCAACCCTCAGAGTCAACAAATGGGATTCGAGGAGTTGAGCGGAAGCAGCAGGAACATCCCCAGTTCTCGAGATTGGGGACTCTTTCAAATCATCAATCCCCTTCTCAGAGAATATCGGTCTTTTCTCGATTGGGGAAGAAGCCCCAAGAGGAACAAAGAGCCAAATTATCAGGAGATTCCCTCCACGTTATAGCTCGTCAAGAAGTTCCTAAAAGATTAAATCAACAAAAGGCAATGTCTCATCAAAGACATGAAAGAAGACAATATCACAGAAATGTTGATAGAAGGGATGTGATGAATTATACATCAATCAATGTCATCAATGCCGTTGTTGCTAATCCACCAGAGGAGACTCACTCAGGGGACTCAGATGAAGAGCGTCCTGCTCAAGAAAATGTACGCGCCGATAAAAATGAAGAAGGTGTGCGTACACGAAGTCAAAGGATTACTCAGAACCTAGGTAATCCACTTCCTTCTCTCCAAAAAGTATCCAACAAAGGGAGGGGAAAGAATCAGGTTAAATATCATTCCTCTGGATAAGTTCAATCGCTCTCGTTAGATCAAAGGTTTGCACAACAAGAGGAAGAAATGAATGAATTAAGAAGGTTGAATGCAGAACTACTTCAGAATAGTCTTCTTCTTAATAATGTTGAAGTCCGACAGCCGAAGGAATTTATTGTAACTACTGAGATGGATCAGGAATATCCTCCTTTATCAGTACATCCTCAGAGGTCTAATCCTACGGGTCAAATGCAACAACGGTTGGCAGTGCTACCATCAGTTGCAGCACCAATCACCACATTTGTCCAAGCTCCATTCATTGCACCTACCCAAGACCAAATTCAACCTGATGTTTCTCAAAAGTTAATAACTACTATTGAGTCATTAACAGCTCGGTTAGAAACTATGGAAGGGAAACGGGCGCAAGTTCAACCAGAAAAGATAGCTTACCCTGAATGGGTAGATTCAATTTCTCCTCCATCTATGTAGAGACCCGAAGCTTAACGTACATGGACATTACATTACATTTTCGGAATACTTAGTACATAGAAAAAACACACACACAAGGACCGTAATAGTTTAGTGTCTTTGGAAACTTGGAATATAATCTTCTAATTGTGGTGAAAGATCTTCAAAATCTCCCATAAAGATCTTTTTTTACCTAAAACCTTTCTTTATATCCTGGGGAAAAGAAAACATAAAAGGGTGAGCTCAAATGCTCAGTAAGGGTAAACAAAAGAAATATCAATCACATCATATACATAAGCACATAACTTTTGGAAATCTTAACCTGCAAAAGAGATCATAATTTCATAACATGGGGTAAATCATGGCAGTGAAATGTAATCACAATAATCATAACTTAAAACATGAAACTTTGTGTCATTCACACATAATCATAGAGAATCATTTCTTGTTAGTCAAGACTCATTTGCAAGACTATCTTAGTGGACAAAGTCCCTTTTCTGAATCGAGTAACCCTTGTTTCAGTCCTGTTTCACTGAACCGGTATAACCTACCATTCCAGCCATGTCTATCTCATGAGATATAAAATCTTTACCCAATGCATTGGAGGGAGATATAGGTCCCACCCATCTCATAATGATACCATTCTTATGTGTGCCACAAAATCATAAATCATACATCATTGCATAACCCATGTAACAAAAATGGGAATCATAAACATCATGACATCATAAAATAATTCATATACGATAAAGGGATTCATAAAAATAATTCCATCACAACATAATCAGATCAATGTAATAATAGGGATAAAAACAGAACCCTATGTTATCTTAGATGGAAAATAATTTTGATAAAACACTTGAAATGAATTCTTGAGGAAAATATCCTTTCTTCTTCAAAATCAATTTCTTTTCACAAAACGTCATGCAATTTTAAAAGAAAGAGATTTTATTGAAAATAGTCATGAAATCTTTTGGAGGAAGCTTCATGAAAATAAGGCTTTATAAAACCGTAAAAATCCGTTCGTGCCGTTTAAGTTAAAAAAACATTCTTCTCGTACTTTTGTCGGAAAAGTCAAAAAGTACCTCGTATGACAAAAGATTCCTTTCATATATTTTACTAAAAACTTACCGAAGGGTAAAATTTGATTTAAAAAATTGTAGGTGGATGTAAATAATATTACATATTGAGTAAACATGGATGTAGATGATAAAATACACCCCAGTAAATACCAAAGTATAAACAATCTCGGATAAAAATGAGATTGTGATATTTTCCCTTACCTTAGGTCTGATTTGCTTCGTAAGTGTCCGAACCTCCTGTATAATGATTTAAATCATGTTATTGACTTATTCCTGAATCATATTCATTGTTATTATATCATATATGGTCCACTTATGACTTTATATTACCCGTTCTTTTGTAAATTCATGTTAAAGTAGCGTTTTGGGTAAAATCGTCTCATTTTCCGTTCATCTTTTTAACTTGTAATTATTCATATGATTACTTAGATCATGATTACTTAATTCCAGAATATAAAACATGATATATATATATATATATATATTCAGAATATACATATATAATAAATCAGTAAATGGAAAGAAATACACCGTTCATGGAGACGGTAGTCCGTACGTACGCATGAACGCTGTTTTCGTTTCCTTATTGAATTGAATGGAATTAAGTAGATGACATACATATAAATATAAATAATTCCAGTATCATTATTAGGTCATATATTTCATTAGTACTTATTATATATACTTTAATATCATTCATGAATGGTTAATCATTGAGAATGAATCTCATCGCGTCGTGGAGACGGTAGTCCGTACGTACGCACGAGCAATGATATCGTTCCCATGGTCGTGGAATTGTGTTGAAGTGTGTGTATACTATTTCAGTATCAATATCAATTTATAATAATCATATATAGTTACTCATTACACCTTTATACCCATCCAATTAAGGTGGTGGCAGAAAATAGTTTACACCACGGCGTGGAGACGGTATTCCGTACGTACGCACGCGCGGTGATTTCATTTTTCCGTAGGATGGATAGAAGGTGAATTAGGGTTGTTTCATATTTATAATAACATATAAGTATGTAAGTAATACTGATGTTATTACTTTATCATGAAACAACTAAAGAAGAAGAAGTTGAAGAAGAAAGAAGTTGAAAAGATCGGTAATGGATATTACCTCTTCTTTGGAACGCCTCTTTTAATCATCCACTTAGGGAACTAAGATTGGTCTTTGAAGAAGACCAGGACCTCTAGGATTATTCTAGGGAAGTGGAGAAGGGATTTTGGCAGGGGTTGGCCGAGCTTGAGTGCTCAAATTGGTGTGAGGAGGAGGGGAAGGAGGTGTCCTTTTATAAGGGAGGAGAGGGGCACCTTAGGAATATCTCAAAATATTATTTTATATTAAAGTCAAAATCGGTTTATAATGGTTCCAAAGGGTCTTATTTCGAAGCTAAAGTGGGGATGGGTCGAAATCCTATCAACCAATAGGATTTAGACAAGTTTAGGTTATTATTTTAACCTTATCAATTAGATTTAACTCTAAGTTAAATAATTTAACTTTTACCGTGTCTTTTTGTTTTCTTACACTATATGGTTAATACACTTACTATAACATGCCAAACGAACCGCAAATTGTTTATTATTAATATATATATCCTTATCTAAGTCATTTGGCCGAACCTTAGATTTTTAGGAATAAAATAACAATTAATAATATAATATTTGATTTAAAAACTATTTTGTGTCAATTTTGACACTATTTGATATATGATTTTTGTGAAAGTCATAACAGAATTATATGTTCGAACTAAGTTGATTAAATCAACACTAATATATCATAGTAACCTAGAAAATTAGTGGAATTCATAAAAAGTCTCAAATTATATTTATTTTGGTATTTATAACATCAATTATGTCAATATTTCATTAATAAGATAATTACTGCATCATCTTTTTGTCATAAATAAATTAAATTATTTAATGTCTAAAAATTACAAATAAAATACCATTATGTAGGAAATCTTTTTATCTTTCTAATTAATATTTATAGTCGAATTTATTTTATCTATAACCCCATATTAAAAATGTTTTAGTAAATAAACATTGATTTTAACTCTTTTAACCCTTCTTTAAATAAATTAATAATAAATGTCCTAATCTAATCCAAGTGGGCCTAAATGGTCATATTGTATTCCTAAGTTTGTTTTTGATCGAATTTCACTTATCCAATAGAATTAGGACATGTGTTAGGGTAATAATAATATCATATTTACCCTTAATTACCCTATTTACTTTTAAGTGTTGTAAGAAAAAGTACAAAGTTACTATTCACCAAAAATTATTTTCATCTCATTGAACCACATTTTAGTCCTTGATATTAACCGTGTCTCTCGGATTTTCGAAATTCCATTCACAGAAGCGGTAAAATTAAGTTTTATACAAAATTCAGTTTTTAACCTACCACTTAGTGGTTTCACTATTCATCGAAAATTGAAATTTTTCAGAAAAATACCAAAAATTAGGCCTAAGCTATGTTTGATATTATGAACTCAAAAATGATGTCTATTTTACCAAATTCAAAACATATCAGTTTCATTAACTAATTTAAAAATTAATTATCGTCGTCAAAATAAATAGCGTGTTTTTAAGAGATAATAACTATCAAAAGATTGACACTAGTTTATAACTGGTTTAAATGTGAAATTACATCCAATGACCAACATTGTATTAAATTGTAAAACTATATTCTAAATATACTTTAAAATCACTCAAATTAATAATTTATCACTATTAATTATTTCGATTAAAAAAATTGTTTTTAATTAAAATTTAGTAATTTTCACTATTCATCAGAATATGAAAGTTATCCGAAAAGTACCAAAATTTCACCCTAAGCTAATTTCGATATTACGAATCCAAAAATGAATTCCATTTTGAAAAATAAAATGTACAAAATTTCAAAAAGTGGTTATTACTATTCATAACGGCTAGTTTTAATAATATTTTAATAGCATATTGTTGTTTAGTGAAACTCGTTATTGCGTACTATACATGCTATCGAGGAAGGTCGCGATTGCGTGTAATGCAAGGCAAGTCAAGGATGTGTGTTATGAAAGCTCCTTTTGGTGTAGCGTACAACACAAGACATTAATAAAATTAAAAAGAATATTTTTCATAAAATCTTGAGCTGTTACATTCTACCCCCCTTAAAATGAATTTTTCCCTCGAAATTCGTCTGGGTTATAAATGGTTTACTATTCAAAAGTTTCTTTAATAGAAACCCACATCGTAAAAAGGAATACCAAAACCAATCTTTAAAAACAAAGGTATGAAACGTAATGGTTACCCCAAATAAACTAATCAATGGGTTTCCACATAGGTGAAAATATGGATATGGAAGAAAAATCTAACCATCATGTTCTGATGGAGAGTGGTAGAGAACATGGCTATGGAAAAGAAAACAATCACAAATCCATAAATTTGTGATGATCTAAGGTACCATATGATTAATCAGATATAAGAGCACTAGGACAACATTTTTAGTTTTCAAGATCGTTTCCCTAAAGTTGAAGAATTAGAATAAATACTTACTTTATTTTGGTACAATCTCACTGTTGTTCGTGCCTTGAACAATTTCCACTCCATCTCATAAATTAATGAAGTTGAATTTGTTATTCGTGAAGTGTTAGCAGATCATGTGATAGAATGATGGGTCATTCCATCTATCTCAAAAAAGGTTAGCAAAAGTTATTAAATATACATAAGTCATTCTATAGTGAGATTAATCATATATGGTTCCTAAAATGGACTTATACTTCATATATCATACTGATTAATATAATAAAACTAGTTTCTACTAAACAGGGACTTCCTGTAGGCCAGTGGTAGGTGATAAAGGCCAGTCGCACTTCGGTTGTGGGTTCGATTTCCACAGCCTTGTCCGACGCGATGGGCTGTCGCCCGTCCTGTAGGTTGTCCTTTTTCTAAAACTACATTACTATAACATCCCATCAATAATATCGAGAAAACTTCTATCCTTAAACAATACTAACTTATGTCCAACATAATCCATTCCAATCTTTAGGCTTATCCATAATACTGCAGTCCACTCTCATAACATAGTGAAAACGATTACCAGAGATTTAACACCATCATCGATCCCCATATATCATAAGATATGTTTTGTTGGTCACATTCCAAACATTCAAAGTCCTTAATCGTGTATTCTCTTGAATACCTTAGGGAAAACATGAATGCAGTTAAAAGTTAACACTTTCCACATACCAAAATCCTCAAAATTCAATATACTCAAACCATGATATCACTTAGTCCTTATATCAATCATGAGCTCATTAATACTGTTAAATATCTCAATCACTTTGAATACCACATTAGACCAACACATAAATATTCCAATACTTTATGATACAACATTATTTTGGAATCCCATTACATAAACACTTAATCATTCCACCACATCGTTGTCATATTCAACATCGCCAATAGTGATCGCATGTGACTTACCTTTGTCCTTTGCCTTAAGTGGTTGCCCATGTTGACCATCACTAACCCTTGGATTAGGGCATTTATTAGCATAATGCCCCATTTCCTTGCACTTGAAGCATTGAAGTGTTGGTGGTGCGTTCTCTGCAGTGTTTGCTTTATTCACATCATTAGAATTCCTTTTTCCATTACTTCGACACTCAGCTGCTCGATGACCTTCTTTTCCACACTTAAAACATTTTCTAGTCCCTTTAAGACAATCTCCATCATGCTTCTTTCCACACTTTGTGCATAAGGAAACATTCATCTTCTTTTCACCATTATTTTGAGATTTCTCCTTGAACTCCATCTTTCGTTTCTTTTCAAAACCATGAGATGGATATGTAACACTAACTTCCATTTCTACCTTCATAGCACAACGCACAATTTATTCATAGCTACTGAAGTCTCTTATAGCTAATGCCCTTCGAAGACTTGGTTTTAAGCCACTGAAAAATCGATCAACTTTACTTTCAGGTTGGATGATAATGCCAGATGCATACCTTGCAAGTCTTGTAAAATTCGCTTCGTATATACCAACAGATTCATCATCCTTCTACTTCAGCTCAAGAAACTCCTTTTCCATCTTTTTTCTAAGAATACGAGGGAAGTATTTACTGAAAAACAAGTTCTTGAACTCGTCCCATTCCATGGACTCAATTTCATCTCTTGGCCTCGTATTCTTGATAAGATTCCACCATTGATCAGCTTCACCTTCCAAACGATATACTACTAATATGACTTTATCATGTTCAGAACATTGAAGAACTGAAAATATCTTTTCAGTGGTACTGATCCATTGTTCAGAAACAAGTGTATCGGAAGTCCCACTGAAAGAAGGTGGATGTTGCCTCATGAAGGACTCAATAGAATATTGTTCCCTTCTCTGCTCATTTTGAAGTCCAGAATGATTCATAGCTTGTGTAAGTATAGCAATAAGATTTTGCACTCCATCTCCCATAAAATTTGTTTGTTCAGGAGGGCAATCATTGCATTGTCCATTGCATTGATCAATACGGTTCCTTCGGGTTCCAGCAATCGTCTAAAACCCAAAAAGAATGGTGTGAGAGGCAAAAATCATGCTAGGGAAAACAACATAGTAAAGGGGGAGTACCCTTAATATCTAACATCTTAGGTTAAATTCTAAGATCGTTACCGTAGTTCTAGGACCATATCATATACGTATACTTATCCTTAGGGACATCCCTAGACATACCTTAGAAATATCTCTAGGGATCTCACTAACGTTTTCGCATCCTAGTTTCCAAAGGTTGACTAAACCTTTCCTCTGATACCAACTGTAGAGACCCGAAGCTTAACGTACATGGACATTACATTACATTTGCGGAATACTTAGTACATAGCAAAAACACACACACAAGGACCGTAATAGTTTAGTGTCTTTGTAAACTTGGAATATAATCTTCTAATCGTGGTAAAAGATCTTCAAAATCTCCCATAAAGATCTTCTTTTTTTTTACCTAAAACCTTTCTTTATATCCTGGGGAAAAGAAAACATAAAAGGGTGAGCTCAAATGCTCAGTAAGTGTAAACAAAAGAAATATCAATCACATCATATACATAAGCACATAACTTTTGGAAATCTTAACCTGCAAAAGAGATCATAATTTCATAACATGGGGTAAATCATGGTAGTGAAATGTAATCACAATAATCATAACTTAAAACATGAAACTTTGTGGCATTCACACATAATCATATAGAATCATTTCTTGTTAGTCAAGACTCATTGCCAAGACTATCTTAGTGTACAAAGTCCCTTTTCTGAATCGAGTAACCCTCGTTTCAGTCCTGTTTCACTGAACCGGTATAACCTACCATTCCAGCCATGTCTATCTCATGAGATATGAAATCTTTACCCAATGCATTGGAGGGAGATATAGGTCCCACCCATCTCATAATGATACCATTCTTATGTGTGCCACAAAATCATAAATCATACATCATTGCATAACCCATGTAACAAAAATGGGAATCATAAACATCATGACATCATAAAACAATAAATATACGATAATGGGATTCATAAAAATAATTCCCTCACAACATAATCAGATCAATGTAATAATAGGGATAAAAACAGAACCCTATGTTATCTTAGATGGAAAATAATTTTGATAAAACACTTGAAATGAATTCTTGAGGAAAATATCCTTTCTTCTTCAAAATCAATTTCTTTTCACAAAACGTCATGAAATTTTAAAAGAAAGAGATTTTATTGAAAATAGTCATGAAATATTTTGGAGGAACCTTCATGAAAATAAGGCTTTATAAAACTGTAGAAATCCGTTCGTGCCGTTTAAGTTAAAAAAAACATTCTTCTCGTACTTTTGTCGGAAAAGTCAAAAAGTACCTCGTATGACAAAATATTCCTTTCATATATTTTACTAAAAACTTACCGAAGGGTAAAATTGGATTTAAACAATTGTAGGTGGATGTAAATAATATTACATATTGAGTAAACATGGATGTAGATGATAAAATACACCCCAGTAAATACCAAAGTATAAACAATCTCGGATAAAAATGAGATTGTGATATTTTCCCTTACCTTAGGTCTGATTTGCTTCGTAAGTGTCCGAACCTCCTGTATAATGATTTAAATCATGTTATTGACTTATTCCAGAATCATATTCATTGTTATTATATCATATATGGTCCACTTATGACTTTATATTACCCGTTCTTTTGTAAATTCATGTTAAAGTAGCGTTTTGGGTAAAATCGTCTCATTTGCCGTTCGTGTTTTTAACTTGTAATTATTCATATGATTACTTAGATCATGATTACTTAATTCCAGAATATAAAACATGATATATATATATATATATTCAGAATATACATATATAATAAATCAGTAAATGGAAAGAAATACACCGTTCATGGAGACGGTAGTCCGTACGTACGCATGAACGCTGTTTTCGTTTCCTTATTGAATTGAATGGAATTAAGTAGATGACATACATATAAATATAAATAATTCCAGTATCATTATTAGGTCATATATTTCATTAGTACTTATTATATATACTTTAATATCATTCATGAATGGTTAATCATTGAGAATGAATCTCATCGCGTCGTGGAGACGGTAGTCCGTACGTACGCACGAGCAATGATATCGTTCCCATGGTCGTGGAATTGTGTTGAAGTGTATGTATACTATTTCAGTATCAATATCAATTTATAATAATCATATATAGTTACTCATTACACCTTTATACCCATCCAATTAAGGTGGTGGCGGAAAATAGATTACACCACGGCGTAGAGACGGTATTCCGTACGTACGCACGCGCGGTGATTTCATTTTTCCGTAGGATGGATAGAAGGTGAATTAGGGTTGTTTCATATTTATAATAACATATCAGTATGTAAGTAATACTGATGTTATTACTTTATCATGAAACAACTAAAGAAGAAGAAGTTGAAGAAGAAAGAAATTGAAAAGATCGGTAATGGATATTACCTCTTCTTTGGAACGCCTCTTTGAATCCTCCACTTAGGGAACTAAGATTGGTCTTTGAAGAAAACCAGTGTAACAGCCCAAGATTTTATAAAAAATATTCTTTTTAATTTTATTAATGTCTTGTGTTTTACGCTACACCAAAAGGAGCTTGCACAACACGCATCCTTGACTTGCCTTGCATTACACGCAATCGCGACCTTCCTTGATAGCGTGTGTAATACGCAATACCGAGTTTCACTAAACAACGATATGCTATTAAAATATTATTAAAACTAGCCGGTATAAATAGTAATAACCACTTTTTAAAATTCTGTAAATCTTATTTTTCAAAATGAACTTCATTTTTGGATTCGGAGTATCGAATTTAGCCTAAGGTGAAATTTTTTTACATTTCAGATAACTTTCATATTCTGATGAATAGTGAAAATTACTAAATTATAATTTTTTTAATCGAAATAATTAATAGTGATAAATTATTAATTTGAGTGGTTTTAAACTATATTTAGAATATATTTTTACAATTTAATACAATGTTGGTCATTGGTTGTAATTTCACATTTAAACCAGACATAATCAAGTGTCAATCTTTTGGTATATATTGTTTCCTAAAAACACGTTATTTATTTTAACAGCGGGATTTAATTATAAAATTAATTAATGAATCTTCTATGTTATGAATTTGGTAAAATAGACTTCATTTTTGAATTCGGAATATGAAATATAGCTTAGGATGAAATTTTGGCATTAATCTGAAAAACATCAATTTTTGATGAATAGTGAAACTACTAAGTGGTAGGTTAAAAACTGAATTTTGCATAAAACTTAATTTTACCGCTTCTGTGAATGGAATTTCGAAAATCCGACAGACACAGTTGATATTAGTAAGTAAAATGTGGTTCAATGAGATAAAAATAATTTTTGGTGAATAGTAACTTTTTACTTTTTTTTACCGCGGTTAATAGTAAATAGGGTAACTAAGGGTAAATATGATATTAATATTACCCTAACACATGTCCTAATTCTATTGGACAAGTGTAATTCGACCAAAAACAAACTTAGGAATAAAATATGACCATTTAGGCCCACTTGGATTAGATTAGGACATTTATTATTAATTTATTTAAAGAAGGGTTAAAATAGTTAAAATCAAAGTTTAATAAGTAAATCATTTTTAATATGGGGTTATACATAAGATAAATTCGATTGTAAATATTCTTTAGAAAGATAAGAATATTTCCTACATGATGGTATTTTATTTGTAATTTTTAGACATCAAATAAGTTAATTTATATCTGACACAAAGATGATGCAGTAATTATCTTATTAATGAAATATTGACATAATTGGTAATATAAATACCAAAATAAATGTAATTTAAGCCTTTTTATGAATTACACTAATTTTCTAGGTTACTATGATATATTAGTGTTGATTTAATCAACTTGGTTCGAACATATAATTCTGTTATGACTTTCACAAAAATCATATATCAAATAGTTTCAAAATTGACACAAAGTAGTTTTTAAATCAAATATTATATTATTAATTGTTATTTTATTCCTAAAAATCTAAGGTTCTACCAAATGACTTAGATAAGGATATATATATTAATAATAAACAATTTAGGGTTCGTTTGGCATGTTATAGTAAGTGTATTAACCATATAGTGAAAGAAAACAAAAAGACACGGTAAAAGTTAAATTATTTAACTTAGAGTTAAATCGAATTGATAAGGTTAAAATAATACCCTAAACTTGTCTAAATCTTATTGGTTGATAGGATTTCGACCCTTCCCCACTTTAGCTTCGAAATAAGACCCTTTGGAACCATTATAAACCGATTTTGACTTTAATATAAAAAAATATTTTGAGATATTCCTAAGGTGCCCCTCTCCTCCCCTATAAAAGGACACCTCCTCTCCCTCCTCCTCACACCAATTTGAGCACTCAAGCTCGGCCAACCCCTGCCCAAATCTCTTCTCAACTTACCTAGAAACATCCTAGAGGTTCTGGTCTTCCTCAAAGACCAATTTTAGTGCCCTAAGAGGAGGTCTCAAAGAGGCGCTTCAAAGAAGAGGTAATTACCGTTACCAATTCTTTCATCTTTATTTCTTCTTCCACTTCTTCTTCTTAGGTTGTTCCATTATGAAGTAATAACATCAGTATCACTCATATACTGATATGTTTTTATAAGTATGAAACAACCCTATTTCACCATCTATCCATCCTACGGAAAAAGAAATCACCGCGCGTGCGTACGTACGGAATACCGTCTCCACGCCGTGGTGTAATCTATTTTCCACCACCACCTTACATGGATTGGTATAATGGTGTAAAGAATAACTATACATAGTTATTAAAACATCATATTGATTCTGATATATTGTATAATCCACTCCAATTCAGTTCAATATTTATGGAAATGATATCATCGCTCGTGCGTACGTACGGAATACCGTCTCCACGACGCGATGAGATTCATTCTCCATGTTAACCAATTTAGGAATGATTATAAAGTATATATAAGAAATAATAATGAAATATATGACATTATAAAGCTACTGGATTTATGTATATATATATGTATGTCATCTACTTACTTCCATTTCAAGACAATAAGGAAAGTAAAACAGCGCTCATGCGTACGTACGGACTACCGTCTCCATGAGCGGTGTTTTTCATTTCATTTATCTATCTATATATATATACTGAATATATATGATATATAAATCATGTTTTATATTCTGGAAGTAAGTAAATCATGATATAAGTAATAATAATGTCAAGAACAACAAGTCAAAACACCTACGATAAATAAAACGATTTTACCCAAAACGCTTCTTTAACATGGAATTTACAAAAGAACGGATAATATAAATTCATAAGGAACCATATATGATATCATAACAATGAGTATGATTCTGTAATAAGTCAATAACATGATTTAAATCATTATACAGGAGGTTCGGACACTTACAAAACAAGTCAGACATAAGGTAAGGGGAAATATCACAATCTCATTTCTATCCGAGATTGTTTATACTTTGGTATTTACTGGGGTGTATTTTATCATCCACATCCATGTTCCCTCAATATGTAATATTGTTTCCATCCACTTACAATAGTTTAAATCCAATTTTACCCTTCGGTGAGTTTTTAGTAAAGAATATGAAAGGAATCTTTTGTCGTTTTTTTTTCGTACGAGGTACTTTTTTACTTTTCCGACAAAAGTACAAAGAATGTTTTTTTTACTTATATGGAATGAATGGATTTTTAAAACATTATTTCTAAGAAGAATACTTTACAAGTTTTCAAGTTTATTTTTAATCAAATTCTTTTAGTTTAATGTTTTATGACATGTTAAGAAAGAAAAAAAATGTTTTTGAAGAAGAAAGGATATTTTCCTCAAGAATGGAGTTCAAGTGTTTTATCAAAATTATTTTCCATCTAAGATAATAAAGGGTTATGTTTTTATCCCTATTATTAAATTGATTTTATCATGTTGTGATGGAATTATTTTTATGAATTCCTTTATCTTATATGAATTGTTTTATGATGTCATGTTGTTTAAGAATCCCATTTTTATTACATGGGTTATACAATGATGTATGATTTATGATTTTGTGGCACACATAAGAATGGTATCATTATGAGATGGGTGGGACCTATATCTCCCTCCAATGCATTGGGTAAAGATTTTATATCTCATGAGATAGACAGGGCTGGAACGGTAGGTTATACCGGTTCAGTGAAACAGGACTGAAACGAGGGTTACTCGATTCAGAAAGGGACTTTGTCCACTAAGATAGTCTTGGCAATGCGTCTTGACTAACAAGAAATGATTCTCTATGATTATGTGTGAATGCCACAAAGATTCATGTTTTAGGTTATGATTATTGTGATTACATTTCACTGCCATGATTTACCCCATGTTGTGAAATTATGATCTCTTTTGCAGGTTAAGATTTCCAAAAGTTATGTGCTTATGTATATGATGTGATTGATATTTATTTTGTTTACCCTTACTGATCATTTGAGCTCACCCTTTTATGTTTTCTTTTCCCCAGGATATAAAGAAAGGTTTTAGGTAAAAAAAAGGAAGATTTTTATAGGAGATGTTGAAGATCTTTCACCACGATTAGAAGATTACGTTCCGAGTTTCCAAAGACACTAAACTATTACGATCCTTGTGTGTGTGTTTTTTTTATGTACTAAGTATTCCGCAAATGTAATGTAATGTCCATGTACGTCAGGCTTTGGGTCTCTACAGTTGGTATCAGAGGAAAGGTTTAGTCGACCTTTGGAAACTAGGATGCGAAAACGTTAGTGAGATCCCTAGAGATATTTCTACGGTATGTCTAGGGATGTCCCTAAGGTTAAGTATACGTATAGGTTATAGTCCTAGAATTTCTCTAACGATCTTAGAATTTAACCTAAGATGTTAGATATTGAGGGTACTACCCCTTTATTATGTTGTTTTCCCTAGCATGATTTTTGCCTCTCACACTATTCTTTTGGGGTTTTAGACGATGGCTGGAACCCGAAGGAACCGTGTTGATCAATGCAATGGACAATGCAATGATTGTCCCCCTGAGCAACCAAACGATATGGGAGCCGGAATGCAAAATCTTGTATCCATGATCACACAACTTTCTCAAGCTATGAATCATGCAGGACTTCCAAACGAGCAAAGGAAGGAGCAACATTCTGTTGAATCCTTCATGAGGCAGCGTCCGCCTTCTTTCAGTGGGTCTACTGATCCATTAGTTGCTGAACAATGGATTAGTACTACTGAAAATATATTTTCAGTTCTTCAATGTTCTGAACATGATAAAGTCATCTTAGCAGTATATCGTTTGGAAGGTGAAGCTGATCAATGGTGGAATCTTATCAAGAATACGAGGCAAAGAGATGAAATTGATTCCATGGAATGGGACGAGTTCAAGAACTTGTTTTTCAGTAAGTACTTCCCTCGTATTCTTCGAACGAAGATGGAGAATGAGTTTCTTGAACTAAAGAAAAAGGATGATGAATCTGTTGGTATATACGAAGCGAATTTTACAAGACTTGCAAGGTATGCATCTGGCATTATCATCCAACCTGAAAGTAAAGTTCATCGATTTTTCAGTGGCTTAAAACCAAGTCTTCGAAGGGAATTAGCTATAAGAGACTTCAGTAGCTATGAAGAAATTGTGCGTTGTGCTATCAAGGTAGAAATGGAAGTTGGTGTTACATATCCATCTCATGGTTTTGACAAGAAACGAAAGATGGAGTTCAAGGAGAAATCTCAGAATAATGGTGAAAAGAAGATGAATGTTTCCTTATGCACAAAGTGTGGAAAGAAGCATGGTGGAGATTGTCTTAAAGGGACTAGAAAATGTTTTAAGTGTGGAAAAGAAGGTCATCGAGCAGCTGAGTGTCGAAGTAATGGAAAAAGGGATTCTAATGAAGTGAATAAAGCAAACACTACAGAGAACGCACAACCAACACTTCAATGCTTCAAGTGCAAGGAGATGGGACATTATGCCAATAAATGCCCTAATCCAAGGGTTAGTGATGATCAACATGAGCAACCACTTAAGGCAAAGGACAAAGGGAAGTCACATGCGATCTCTATTGGCAATGTTGAATATGACAATGATGTGGTGGAATGATTAAGTGTTTATGTAATGGGATTCCAAAATAATGTTGTACCATGTAGTATTGGAATATTTATGTATTTGTCTAATGTGGTATTCAAAGTAATTGAGATATTATGCGCATAATGAAGGGAAAACGAGAAAATGAAATGTTTAACAGTATTCATGAGCTCATGATAGATATAAGGACTAAGTGATATCATGGTTTGAGTATATAGAATTTTGAGGATTTTGGAAGTGTTAACTTTTAACTGCATTCAAGTTTTCACTAAGGTTCAATGGGTATTCAAGAGAGTACAAGATTAAGGCCTTTGAATATTTGGAATGTTTCCAACAAGATATATCTTATGATATATGGGGATCAACGATGGTATTAAATCTCTGGTAATCGTTTTCACTATGTTATGAAAATGGACTGCAGTATTATGGATAGGACTAAAGATTGGAATGGATTATGTTGGACATAAGTTAGTATTGTTTAAGGATAGAAGTTTTTTCGATATTATTTATGGGATGTTATAGTAATATAGTTTTAGAAAAAGGACAACCTGTAGGACGGGCGACAGCCCATTGCTTCGGACAAGGCTGTGGGAATCGAACCCACAACCGAAGTGCGACTGGCCTTTATCACCTACCACTGGCCTACAGGAAGTCCCTGTTTAGTATAAACTAGTTTTATTATATTAAGCAGTATGATATATGAAGTATAAGTCCATTTTAGGAACTATATATGATTAATCTCACTATAGATCGACTTATGTATATAATTTTTTCTAACCTTTTGTTTGAGACAGATGGAATGACCCGTCATTCTATCACATGATCTGCTAACACTTCACGAATAACAAATTCAACTTCATTTATTTAAGAGATGAAGTGGAAATTGTTCTAGGCATGAACAATAGTGAGATTGTACCAAAATAAAGAAAGTATTTATTCCAATTCAAATTTTCAACTTTAGGGAAATGATCTTGAAAACCAAAAATGTTATCCTAGTGATCTTATACCTGATGAATCGGATGGTACCTTAGATCGTCACAAATTTATGGCTTTGTGATTGCTAGATTTTCCATAGCCATGTTCTCTACCACTCTCCATCAGAACATGATGGTTAGATTTCTATTCCATATCCATATTTTCACCTATGTGGAAACCTAGTGATTAGTTTATTGGGGCAATCGTTACATTTCATACTTTAGTTTTTAAAGCCAAGTTTTGGTATTCTTTTTTACGATGTGGGTTTCTATTAAAGAAACTTTCAAATAGTAAACCATTTATAACCCCGACGAATTTCGAGGGCGAAATTCATTTTAAGGGGGGTAGAATGTAACAACCCAAGATTTTATAAAAAATATTCTTTTTAATTTTATTAATGTCTTGTGTTGTACGCTACACCAAAAGGAGCTTGCACAACACGCATCCTTGACTTGCCTTGCATTACACGCAATCGCGACATTCCTCGATAGCGTGTGTAATACGCAATACCGAGTTTCACTAAACAACGATATGCTATTAAAATATTATTAAAACTAGCCGGTATGAATAGTAATAACCACTTTTTAAAATTCTGTAAATCTTATTTTTCAAAATGAACTTCATTTTTGGATTCGGAGTATCGAATTTAGCCTAAGGTGAAATTTTTTTACATTTCAGATAACTTTCATATTCTGATGAATAGTGAAAATTACTAAATTATAATTTTTTTAATCGAAATAATTAATAGTGATAAATTATTAATTTGAGTGGTTTTAAAGTATATTTAGAATATATTTTTACAATTTAATACAATGTTGGTCATTGGTTGTAATTTCACATTTAAACCAGACATAATCAAGTGTCAATCTTTTGGTATATATTGTTTCCTAAAAACACGTTATTTATTTTAACAGCGGGATTTAATTATAAAATTAATTAATGAATCTTCTATGTTATGAATTTGGTAAAATAGACTTCATTTTTGAATTCGGAATATGAAATATAGCTTAGGATGAAATTTTGGCATTAATCTGAAAAACATCAATTTTTGATTAATAGTGAAACTACTAAGTGGTAGGTTAAAAACTGAATTTTGCATAAAACTTAATTTTACCGCTTCTGTGAATGGAATTTCGAAAATCCGACAGACACGGTTGATATTAGTAAGTAAAATGTGGTTCAATGAGATAAAAATAATTTTTGGTGAATAGTAACTTTTTACTTTTTTTTACCGCGGTTAATAGTAAATAGGGTAACTAAGGGTAAATATGATATTAATATTACCCTAACACATGTCCTAATTCTATTGGACAAGTGTAATTCGACCAAAAACAAACTTAGGAATAAAATATGACCATTTAGGCCCACTTGGATTAGATTAGGACATTTATTATTAATTTATTTAAAGAAGGGTTAAAATAGTTAAAATCAAAGTTTAATAAGTAAATCATTTTTAATATGGGGTTATACATAAGATAAATTCGATTGTAAATATTCCTTAGAAAGATAATAATATTTCCTACATTATGGTATTTTATTTTTAATTTTTAGACATCAAATAAGTTAATTTATATATGACACAAATATGATGCAGTAATTATCTTATTAATGAAATATTGACATAATTGGTAATATAAATACCAAAATAAATGTAATTTAAGCCTTTTTATGAATTACACTAATTTTCTAGGTTACTATGATATATTAGTGTTGATTTAATCAACTTGGTTCGAACATATAATTATGTTATGACTTTCACAAAAATCATATATCAAATAGTGTCAAAATTGACACAAAGTAGTTTTTAAATCAAATATTATATTATTAATTGTTATTTTATTCCTAAAAATCTAAGGATCGACCAAATGACTTAGATAAGGATATATATATTAATAATAAACAATTTAGGGTTATTTTGGCATGTTATAGTAAGTGTATTAACCATATAGTGAAAGAAAACAAAAAGACACGGTAAAAGTTAAATTATTTAACTTAGAGTTAAATCGAATTGATAAGGTTAAAATAATACCCTAAACTTGTCTAAATCTTATTGGTTGATAGGATTTCGACCCTTCCCCACTTTAGCTTCGAAATAAGACCCTTTGGAACCATTATAAACCGATTTTGACTTTAATATAAAAAAATATTTTGAGATATTCCTAAGGTGCCCCTCTCCTCCCCTATAAAAGGACACCTCCTCTCCCTCCTCCTCACACCAATTTGAGCACTCAAGCTCGGCCAACCCCTGCCCAAATCTCTTCTCCACTTACCTAGAAACATCCTAGAGGTTCTGGTCTTCCTCAAAGACCAATTTTAGTGCCCTAAGAGGAGGTCTCAAAGAGGCGCTTCAAAGAAGAGGTAATTACCGTTACCAATTCTTTCATCTTTATTTCTTCTTCCACTTCTTCTTCTTAGGTTGTTTCATTATGAAGTAATAACATCAGTATCACTCATATACTGATATGTTATTATAAGTATGAAACAACCCTATTTCACCATCTATCCATCCTACGGAAAAAGAAATCACCGCGCGTGCGTACGTACGGAATACCGTCTCCACGCCGTGGTGTAATCTATTTTCCACCACCACCTTACATGGATTGGTATAATGGTGTAAAGAATAACTATACATAGTTATTAAAACATCATATTGATTCTGATATATTGTATAAACCACTCCAATTCAGTTCAATATTTATGGAAATGATATCATCGCTCGTGCGTACGTACGGAATACCGTCTCCACGACGCGATGAGATTCATTCTCCATGTTAACCAATTTAGGAATGATTATAAAGTATATATAAGAAATAATAATGAAATATATGACATTATAAAGCTACTGGATTTATTTATATATATATGTATGTCATCTACTTACTTCCATTTCAAGACAATAAGGAAAGTAAAACAGCGCTCATGCGTACGTACGGACTACCGTCTCCATGAGCGGTGTTTTTCCTTTCATTTATCTATCTATATATATATACTGAATATATATGATATATAAATCATGTTTTATATTCTGGAAGTAAGTAAATCATGATATAAGTAATAATAATGTCAAGAACAACAAGTCAAAACACCTATGATAAATAAAACGATTTTACCCAAAACGCTTCTTTAACATGGAATTTACAAAAGAACGGATAATATAAATTCATAAGGAACCATATATGATATCATGACAATGAGTATGATTCTGTAATAAGTCAATAACATGATTTAAATCATTATACAGGAGGTTCGGACACTTACAAAACAAGTCGGACATAAGGTAAGGGGAAATATCACAATCTCATTTCTATCCGAGATTGTTTATACTTTGGTATTTACTGGGGTGTATTTTATCATCCACATCCATGTTCCCTCAATATGTAATATTGTTTCCATCCACTTACAATAGTTTAAATCCAATTTTACCCTTCGGTGAGTTTTTAGTAAAGAATATGAAAGGAATCTTGTGTCGTTTTTTTTCGTACGAGGTACTTTTTTACTTTTCCGACAAAAGTACAAAGAATGTTTTTTTACTTATATGGCATGAATGGATTTTTAAAACATTATTTCTAAGAAGAATACTTTACAAGTTTTCAAGTTTATTTTTAATCAAATTCTTTTAGTTTAATGTTTTATGACATGTTAAGAAAGAAAAAAAAATGTTTTTGAAGAAGAAAGGATATTTTCCTCAAGAATGGAGTTCAAGTGTTTTATCAAAATTATTTTCCATCTAAGATAATAAAGGGTTCTGTTTTTATCCCTATTATTAAATTGATTTGATCATGTTGTGATGGAATTATTTTTATGAATTCCTTTATCTTATATGAATTGTTTTATGATGTCATGTTGTTTAAGAATCCCATTTTTATTACATGGGTTATACAATGATGTATGATTTATTATTTTGTGGCACACATAAGAATGGTATCATTATGAGATGGGTGGGACCTATATCTCCCTCCAATGCATTGGGTAAAGATTTTATATCTCATGAGATAGACAGGACTGGAACGGTAGGTTATACCGGTTCAGTGAAACAGGACTGAAACGAGGGTTACTCGATTCAGAAAGGGACTTTGTCCACTAAGATAGTCTTGGCAATGAGTCTTGACTAACAAGAAATGATTTTCTATGATTATGTGTGAATGCCACAAAGATTCATGTTTTAGGTTATGATTATTGTGATTACATTTCACTGCCATGATTTACCCCATGTTGTGAAATTATGATCTCTTTTGCAGGTTAAGATTTCCAAAAGTTATGTGCTTATGTATATGATGTGATTGATATTTATTTTGTTTACCCTTATTGAGCATTTGAGCTCACCCTTTTATGTTTTCCTTTCCCCAGGATATAAAGAAAGGTTTTAGGTAAAAAAAGGAAGATTTTTATAGGAGATGTTGAAGATCTTTCACCACGATTAGAAGATTACGTTCCGAGTTTCCAAAGACACTAAACTATTACGATCCTTGTGTGTGTGTTTTTTTTATGTACTAAGTATTCCGCAAATGTAATGTAATGTCCATGTACGTCAGGCTTCGGGTCTCTACAACCAGGACCTCTAGGATTATTCTAGGGAAGTGGAGAAGAGATTTTGGCAGGGGTTGTCCGAGCTTGAGTGCTGAAATTGGTGTGAGGAGGAGGGGAAGGAGGTGTCCTTTTATAAGGGAGGAGAGGGGCACCTTAGGAATATCTCAAAATATTATTTTATATTAAAGTAAAAATCAGTTTATAATGGTTCCAAAGGGTCTTATTTCGAAGCTAAAGTGGGTATGGGTCTAAATCCTATCAACCAATAGGATTTAGACAAGTTTGGGTTATTATTTTAACCTTATCAATTAGATTTAACTCTAAGTTAAATAATTTAACTTTTACCGTGTCTTTTTGTTTTCTTACACTATATGGTTAATACACTTACTATAACATGCCAAAAGGACCCCAAATTGTTTATTATTAATATATATATCCTTATCTAAGTCATTTGACCGAACCTTATATTTTTAGGAATAAAATAACAATTAATAATATAATATTTGATTTAAAAACTATTTTGTGTCAATTTTGACACTATTTGATATATGATTTTTGTGAAAGTCATAAAAGAATTATATGTTCGAACTAAGTTGATTAAATCAACACTAATATATCATAGTAACCTATAAAATTAGTGGAATTCATAAAAAGTCTCAAATTATATTTATTTTGGTATTTATAACATCAATTATGTCAATATTTCATTAATAAGATAATTACTGCATCATCTTTTTGTCATAAATAAATTAAATTATTTAATGTCTAAAATTTACAAATAAAATACCATTATGTAGGAAATCTTTTTATCTTTCTAATTAATATTTATAGTCGAATTTATTTTATGTATAACCCCATATTAAAAATGTTTTAGTAAATAAACATTGATTTTAACTCTTTTAACCCTTCTTTAAATAAATTAATAATAAATGTCCTAATCTAATCCAAGTGGGCCTAAATGGTCATATTTTATTCCTAAGTTTGTTTTTGATCGAATTTTACTTATCCAATAGAATTATGACATGTTTTAGGGTAATAATAATATCATCTTTACCCTTAATTACCCTATTTACTTTTAACCGTGGTAAGAAAAAGTAAAAAGTTACTATTCACCAAAAATAATTTACATCTCATTGAACCACATTTTAGTCCTTGATATTAACCGTGTCTCTCGGATTTTCGAAATTCCATTCACAAAAGCGGTAAAATTAAGTTTTATGCAAAATTCAGTTTTTAGCCTACCACTTAGTGGTTTCACTATTCATCGAAAATTGAAAATTTTCAGAAAAATACCAAAAATTAGGCCTAAGATATATTTGATATTATGAACTCAAAAATGATGTCTATTTTACCAAATTCAAAACATATCAGTTGCATTAACTAATTTTAAAATTAATTCTCGTCGTCAAAACAAATAGCGTGTTTTTAAGAGATAATAACTATCAAAAGATTGACACTAGTTTATAACTGGTTTAAATGTGAAATTATATCCAATGACCAACATTGTATTAAATTGTAAAAATATATTCTAAATACACTTTAAAATCACTCAAATTAATAATTTATCACTATTAATTATTTCGATTAAAAAAATTGTTTTTAATTAAAATTTAGTAATTTTCACTATTCATCAGAATATGAAAGTTATCCGAAAAGTACCAAAATTTCACCCTAAGCTAATTTCGATATTACGAATCCAAAAATGAATTACATTTTGAAAAATAAAATTTACAAAATTTCAAAAAGTGGTTATTACTATTCATAACGGCTAGTTTTAATAATATTTTAATAGCATATTGTTGTTTAGTGAAACTCGTTATTGTGTACTATGCATGCTATCGAGGAAGGTCGCGATTGCGTGTAATGCAAGGCAAGTCAAGGATGTGTGTTATGAAAGCTCCTTTTGGTGTAGCGTACAACACAAGACATTAATAAAATTAAAAAGAATATTTTTCATAAAATCTCGGGCTGTTACATTCTACCCCCCTTAAAATGAATTTTGCCCTCGAAATTCGTCTGGGTTATAAATGGTTTACTATTCAAAAGTTTCTTTAATAGAAACCCACATCGTAAAAAGGAATACCAAAACCAATCTTTAAAAACAAAGGTATGAAACGTAATGGTTACCTCAAATAAACTAATCACTGGGTTTCCACATAGGTGAAAATATGGATATGGAAGAAAAATCTAACCATCATGTTCTGATGGAGAGTGGTAGAGAACATGGCTATGGAAAAGCCAACAATCACAAATCCATAAATTTGTGACGATCTAGGGTACCATATGATTAATCAGATATAATAGCACTAGGACAACATTTTTAGTTTTCAAGATCGTTTCCCTAAAGTTGAAGAATTAGAATAAATACTTACTTTATTTTGGTACAATCTCACTGTTGTTCGTGCCTTGAACAATTTCCACTCCATCTCATAAATTAATGAAGTTGAATTTGTTATTCGTGAAGTGTTATCAGATCATGTGATAGAATGACGGGTCATTCCATCTGTCTCAAAAAAGGTTAGCAAAAGTTATTAAATATACATAAGTCATTCTATAGTGAGATTAATCATATATGGTTCCTAAAATGGACTTATACTTCATATATCATACTGCTTAATATAATAAAACTAGTTTCTACTAAACAGGGACTTCCTGTAGGCCAGTGGTAGGCGATAAAGGCCAGTCGCACTTCGGTTGTGGGTTCGATTTCCACAGCCTTGTCCGACGTGATGGGCTGTCGCCCGTCCTGCAGGTTGTCCTTTTTCTAAAACTATATTACTATAACATCCCTTCAATAATATCGAGAAAACTTCTATCCTTAAACAATACTAACTTATGTCCAACATAATCCATTCCAATCTTTAGGCTTATCCATAATACTGCAGTCCACTCTCATAACATAGTGAAAACGATTACCAGAGATTTAACACCATCATCGATCCCCATATATCATAAGATATGTTTTGTTGGTCACATTCCAAACATTCAAAGTCCTTAATCGTGTATTCTCTTGAATACCTTAGTGAAAACATGAATGCAGTTAAAAGTTAACACTTTCCACATACCAAAATCCTCAAAATTCTATATACTCAAACCATGATATCACTTAGTCCTTATATCAATCATGAGCTCATGAATACTGTTAAATATCTCAATCACTTTGAATACCACATTAGACCAACACATAAATATTCCAATACTTTATGATACAACATTATTTTGGAATCCCATTACATAAACACTTAATCATTCCACCACATCGTTGTCATATTCAACATCGCCAATAGTGATCGAATGTGACTTCCCTTTGTCCTTTGCCTTAAGTGGTTGCCCATGTTGACCATCACTAACCCTTGGATTAGGGCATTTATTAGCATAATGCCCCATTTCCTTGCACTTGAAGCATTGAAGTGTTGGTGGTGCGTTCTCTACAGTGTTTGCTTTATTCACATCACTAGAATTCCTTTTTCGATTACTTCGACACTCAGCTGCTCGATGACCTTCTTTTCCACACTTAAAACATTTTCTAGTCCCTTTAAGACAATCTCCACCATGCTTCTTTCCACACTTTGTGCATAAGGAAACATTCATCTTCTTTTCACCATTATTTTGAGATTTCTCCTTGAACTCCATCTTTCGTTTCTTTTCAAAACCATGAGATGGATATGTAACACTAACTTCCATTTCTACCTTCATAGCACAACGCACAATTTCTTCATAGCTACTGAAGTCTCTTATAGCTAATGCCCTTCGAAGACTTGGTTTTAAGCCACTGAAAAATCGATCAACTTTACTTTTAGGTTGGATGATAATGCCAGATGCATACCTTGCAAGTCTTGTAAACTTTTCTTCATATATACCAACAGATTCATTATCCTTCTACTTCAGCTCAAGAAACTCTTTTTCCATCTTTGTTCTAAGAATAAGGGGGAAGTACTTACTGAAAAACAAGTTCTTGAACTCGTCCCATTCCATGGACTCAATTTCATCTCTTGGCCTCGTATTGTTGATAAGATTCCACCATTGATCAGCTTCACCTTCCAAACGATATACTGCTAAGATGACTTTATCATGTTCAGAACATTGAAGAACTGAAAATATCTTTTCAGTGGTACTGATCCATTATTCAGCAACAAGTGGATCGGAAGTCCCACTGAAAGAAGGTGGATGTTGCCTCATGAAGGACTCAATAGAATATTGTTCCCTTCTCTGCTCATTTTGAAGTCCAGAATGAATCATAGCTTGTGTAAGTATAGCAATAAGATTTTTCACTCCATCTCCCATAAAATTTGTTTGTTCAGGAGGGCAATCATTGCATTGTCCATTGCATTGATCAACACGGTTCCTTCGGGTTCCAGCCATCGTCTAAAACCCAAAAAGAATGGTGTGAGAGGCAAAAATCATGCTAGGGAAAACAACATAGTAAAGGGGGAGTACCCTTAATATCTAACATCTTAGGTTAAATTCTAAGATCGTTACCGTAGTTCTAGGACCATATCATATACGTATACTTATCCTTAGGGACATCCCTAGACATACCTTAGAAATATCTCTAGGGATCTCACTAACGTTTTCACATCCTAGTTTCCAAAGGATGACTAAACCTTTCCTCTGATACCAACTGTAGAGACCCGAAGCTTAACGTACATGGACATTATATTACATTTGCGGAATACTTAGTACATAGCAAAAACACACACACAAGGACCGTAATAGTTTAGTGTCTTTGGAACCTTGGAATATAATCTTCTAATCGTGGTGAAAGATCTTAAAAATCTCCCATAAAGATCTTCTTTTTTTTATACCTAAAACCTTTCTTTATATCCTGGGGAAAAGAAAACATAAAAGGGTGAGCTCAAATGCTCAGTAAGGGTAAACAAAAGAAATATCAATCACATCATATACATAAGCACATAACTTTTGGAAATCTTAACCTGCAAAAGAGATCATAATTTCATAACATGGGTTAAATCATGGCAGTGAAATGTAATCACAATAATCATAACTTAAAACATGAAACTTTGTGCCATTCACACGTAATCATAGAGAATCATTTCTTGTTAGTCAAGACTCATTGCCAAGACTATCTTAGTGGACAAAGTCCCTTTTCTGAATCGAGTAACCCTCGTTTCAGTCCTGTTTCACTGAACCGGTATAACCTACCATTCCAGCCATGTCTATCTCATGAGATATACAATATTTACCCAATGCATTGGAGGGAGATATAGGTCCCACCCATCTCATAATGATACCATTCTTATGTGTGCCACAAAATCATAAATCATACATCATTGCATAACCCATGTAACAAAAATAGGAATCATAAAAATCATGACATCATAAAACAATTCATATACGATAAAGGGATTCATAAAAATAAATCCATCACAACATAATCAGATCAATGTAATAATAGGGATAAAAACAGAACCCTATGTTATCTTAGATGGAAAATAATTTTGATAAAACACTTGAAATGAATTCTTGAGGAAAATATCCTTTCTTCTTCAAAATCAATTTCTTTTCACAAAATGTCATGCAATTTTAAAAGAAAGAGATTTTATTGAAAATAGTCATGAAATCTTTTGGAGGAACCTTTATGAAAATAAGGCTTTATAAAACCGTAAAAATCCGTTCGTGCCGTTTAAGTTAAAAAAAACATTCTTCTCGTACTTTTGTCGGAAAAGTCAAAAAGTACCTCGTATGACAAAAGATTCCTTTCATATATTTTACTAAAAACTTACCGAAGGGTAAAATTGTATTTAAACAATTGTAGGTGGATGTAAATAATATTACATATTGAGTAAACATGGATGTAGATGATAAAATACACCCCAGTAAATACCAAAGTATAACCAATCTCGGATAAAAATGAGATTGTGATATTTTCCCTTACCTTAGGTCCGATTTGCTTCGTAAGTGTCCGAACCTCCTGTATAATAATTTAAATCATGTTATTGACTTATTCCAGAATCATATTCATTGTTATTATATCATATATGGTCCACTTATGACTTTATATTACCCGTTCTTTTGTAAATTCATGTTAAAATAGAGTTTTGGGTAAAATCGTCTCATTTGCCGTTCGTGTTTTTAACTTGTAATTATTCATATGATTACATAGATCATGATTACTTAATTCCGGAATATAAAACATGATATATATATATATATATATATTCAGAATATACAAATATAATAAATCAGTAAATGGAATGAAATACACCGTTCATGGAGACGGTAGTCCGTACGTACGCATGAACGCTGTTTTCGTTTCTTTATTGAATTGAATAGAATTAAGTAGATGACATACATATAAATATAAATAATTCCAGTATAATTATTAGGTCATATATTTCATTAGTACTTATTATATATACTTTAATATCATTCATGAATGGTTAATCATTGTGAATGAATCTCATCGCGTCGTGGAGACGGTAGTCCGTATGTACGCACGAGCAATGATATCGTTCCCATGGTCGTGGAATTGTGTTGAAGTGTATGTATACTATTTCAGTATCAATATCAATTTATAATAATCATATATAGTTACTCATTACACCTTTATACCCATCCAATTAAGGTGGTGGCAGAAAATAGATTACACCACGGCGTGGAGACGGTATTCCGTACGTACGCACGCGCGGTGATTTCATTTTTCCGTAGGATGGATAGAAGGTGAATTAGGGTTGTTTCATATTTATAATGACATATCAGTATGTAAGTAATACTGATGTTATTACTTTATCATGAAACAACTAAAGAAGAAGAAGTTGAAGAAGAAAGAAATTGAAAAGATCGGTAATGGATATTACCTCTTCTTTGGAACGCCTCTTTGAATCCTCCACTTAGGGAACTAAGATTGGTCTTTGAAGAAAACCAGGACCTCTAGGATTATTCTAGGGAAGTGGAGAAGGGATTTTGGCAGGGGTTGTCCGAGCTTGAGTGATCAAATTGGTTTGAGGAGGAGGGGAAGGAGGTGTCCTTTTATAAGGGAGGAGAGGGGCACCTTAGGAATATCTCAAAATATTATTTTATATTAAAGTCAAAATCGGTTTATAATGGTTCCAAAGGGGCTTATTTCAAAGCTAAAGTGTGGATGGGTCGAAATCCTATCAACCAATAGGATTTAGACAAGTTTAGGTTATTATGTTAACCTTATCAATTAGATTTAACTCTAAGTTAAATAATTTAACTTTTACCGTGTCTTTTTGTTTTCTTACACTATATGGTTAATACACTTACTATAACATGCCAAACGAACCCCAAATTGTTTATTATTAATATATATATCCTTATATAAGTCATTTGTCCGAACCTTAGATTTTTAGGAATAAAATAACAATTAATAATATAATATTTTATTTAAAAACTATTTTGTGTCAATTTTGACACTATTTGATATATGATTTTTGTGAAAGTCATAACAGAATTATATGTTCGAACTAAGTTGATTAAATCAACACTAATATATCATAGTAACCTAGAAAATTAGTGGAATTCATAAAAAGTCTCAAATTATATTTATTTTGGTATTTATAACATCAATTATGTCAATATTTCATTAATAAGATAATTACTGCATCATCTTTTTGTCATAAATAAATTAAATTATTTAATGTCTAAAAATTACAAATAAAATACCATTATGTAGGAAATCTTTTTATCTTTCTAATTAATATTTATAGTCGAATTTATTTTATGTATAACCCCATATTAAAAATGTTTTAATAAATAAACATTGATTTTAACTCTTTTAACCCTTCTTTAAATAAATTAATAATAAATGTCATAATCTAATCCAAGTGGGCCTAAATGGTCATATTTTATTCCTATGTTTGTTTTTGATCGAATTTCACTTATCCAATAGAATTAGGACATGTGTTAGGGTAATAATAATATCATCTTTACCCTTAATTACCCTATTTACTTTTAACCGTGGTAAGAAAAAGTAAAAAGTTACTATTCACCAAAAATAATTTACATCTCATTGAACCACATTTTAGTCCTTGATATTAACCGTGTCTCTCGGATTTTCAAAATTCCATTCACAGAAGCGGTAAAATTAAGTTTTATGCAAAATTCAGTTTTTAACCTACCACTTAGTGGTTTCACTATTCATCGAAAATTGAAAGTTTTCAGAAAAATACCAAAAATTAGGCCTAAGCTATATTTGATATTATGAACTCAAAAATGATATCTATTTTACCAAATTCCAAACATATCAGTTGCATTAACTAATTTAAAAATTAATTCTCGTCGTCAAAACAAATAGCGTGTTTTTAAGAGATAATAATTATCAAAAGATTGACACAAGTTTATAACTGGTTTAAATGTGAAATTATATCCAATGACCAAAATTGTATTAAATTGTAAAAATATATTCTAAATATACTTTAAAATCACTCAAATTAATAATTTATCACTATTAATTATTTCGATTAAAAAAATTGTTTTTAATTAAAATTTAGTAATTTTCACTATTCATCAGAATATGAAAGTTATCCGAAAAGTACCAAAATTTCACCCTAAGCTAATTTCGATATTACGAATCCAAAAATGAATTCCATTTTGAAAAATAAAATGTACAAAATTTCAAAAAGTGGTTATTACTATTCATAACGGCTAGTTTTAATAGTATTTTAATAGCATATTGTTGTTTAGTGAAACTCGTTATTGCGTACTATACATGCTATCGAGGAAGGTCGCGATTGCGTGTAATGCAAGGCAAGTCAAGGATGTGTGTTATGCAAGCTCCTTTTGGTGTAGCGTACAACACAAGACATTAATAAAATTAAAAAGAATATTTTTCATAAAATCTCGGGCTGTTACAATCTAGTTTTGGAAACCCTATTTTCCTTACTTTCAATGGATCAGGCGACCCTGAACAACATTTGACGCATTACGTGTCTTGTTTTGATCCTATGATGGGAACTCCAGAGCAGCAAGAAGTAGTGAAACTCAGATGCTTCGTGCTAACCTTGCAAGGATCAGCTTTTGTTTGGTATACAAGCTTGCAATACCAGTCAATCATCGGATGGGAGGATCTTTTTAAAAATTCCTTCTTCAGTTCAGCTCAACTTTGCCAAAAACGACAGTTTTCGATCTTACAAACTGCAAGAAAAGGGAGAATGAAAGAGTCTCTGATTTCATTGCTCACTGGAAGGGATTAACATATTCCCGGAGTTTAGCACTCCCTCAGGAAGAGCTATTGCCAATCTGTGTGGCAAATTTGCGTGACGAATTACGCACGCCATTGATCCATGTGAAATACACTGGAGGGTTTCAAGACCTTACTTCAATCGCTCAGCAGATTGAAGATTCCCTTATACAGGCTAAGGTTAAATCTCGTGTAATTCCATCAGCTTCAGGAAGGAGAATGGGTAAAGAAGAAACTGATACAGTTATGCTTAAACAAGTGCCTGTACCTATTTCTACT
This sequence comes from Viscum album, assembly GCA_963277665.1. Taxonomy (NCBI): domain Eukaryota; kingdom Viridiplantae; phylum Streptophyta; class Magnoliopsida; order Santalales; family Viscaceae; genus Viscum; species Viscum album. The sequence continues at coordinate 369,643,486 of OY728140.1, read as the reverse complement.
TCAAAACCTTCATCTTCTCGAAGTGCTCCACCTCCTGAACACCAACAACAAAGGTTGTTTCATCCAATTGATCAAAATGATCAACGACGAAAACAATTTGAGGATTTGAAGAGTAAAACATACTCTTTCCGAAATGAGCAAGTTCCTGGTTACTTCATTTCAGCTCTGGAAAATAATTTGGTTCAATTACCAGTGCCCAAGAGGCCAAACAAGGAAGGAGATGAAGACCGTCCCAATTATTGTCCCTTTCATCAAATGTTGGGGCATCCTATCCAATAGTGTTTTGTCTTTAAGGACCTCCTGCAAAAGATGGTCGACTTGGGACAAGTCAAGTTGAAAGGTTCTTCGACTCAGGTAGCATGTGTTACTGCTATAGTTCCAGTGGAGGAAGGTGAATGGCAAGAAGTCAAAAGCAAAAATGCACAGAAGTATGATGATTGGATGGTCAGAAAGACAATCAACCGGACTCATGCCATTTTGCGAACACAATTAAAGAAACCAATTGTGTCTTCTGCCATGAATATTGCGGTAAAACCCTCTTCGTCAGAGGGAAAATCCTCAAAGAAATGGTTTGATTCAAAGAAGAAAAAAGAATCAGAAGATGATGAGTATGTGTCAAAGCCTAAATTGTCTTTGACTCTGGCAGAATTTATGCCATCTACTTCAAAACCAGGGGCACCTCCCCATCAAACGTCACAGCCTAAACAGGCTAGTCAGGCAGAGTCTTTATTAGATGAAGAGTTATTCTTCGGTTCTGTTAATATGATTCAATTAACAGATCTGTATTCCAATGATAATTTCAATTTTGATGAGCCTGAATTCCTTGTATCGAATAAGGGAATCCGAGGAAGTTCCCGAGGTTCAGGATACAGGGGAAGACGTGGATCTTTCCAAAGCCACTACTCCAATTCTACCCCTGCTAGCACTGTGTATGAAGTAGAAACTCGTGGTAGAGCCCTTCATCAAGCTCAAAAAGAACAAGCAGGTTTTTCTACTAATAGCCAACTCAGTATTGGCATAGTTATTTTAGAAGACCGATTGAAGGTTCCATCTTCTTTATCTCAGCAAGTAAATGGATCTAATTGGTCTAATCTTCCAAAACCAAGGATGTTGCCAACTTCTATCCCAATACAAGATGCATCAGCTTCCAAAGCATCTGCTTCCAAGGTACCTGCTAAACCGCATATTCCTGTTGGGAAACACAGAACTTTAGATAAAAAGTATGATATATTGAAACACTTGGCCCAAGTACCATCCAAGTTATCAATTTTGGATGATTTTAATCTGTCAAAAGATCTTCGGGAAGCACTCATCAAAGCTTTGTCAAGTCCTCAGGAGTTTGAAGCTAAAATTGCTGCAGCTGAAGTCTATCACATAGAGAATAATCCTGCAGAATGCCATGCAGTGATATCTTTTACTGATAAATATGAAGATGATGTTGTGCATGGGCACATGAAACCTCTGTACTTTTCTGGAAAAGTCAATGGTGTAGATATCCGAAGATCTTTCATTGACAATGGTTCAGGAGTCAACCTCATGCCCATTCGTACACTTTATCGATTGGGCCTCACGAAATATGATTTATCTCCTTCTACCAGGATGTTACAAGGATATTATAAAAATGAACAAGAACCACTGGGCGAAGTTACACTCAGAACTCAGTTTGGAAATCTTGTATCCAATTTGGATTTCATGATTGTTGACCAAGACTCAGCTTTCAATGTCTTTCTTGGAAGACCCTGGCTACATCAGCATGCAGCTATCCCTTCATCATACCATCAATGTCTCAAATACTATTTCAATGGTCAAGATGGCACATTGTATGGTGATAAGACCCCGTTCAAGACATGTGAGTCTCAATACATTGAGGTAGAATTTTATCACATGAAGGGAAGAGAAAAATCTACAATGAAGGAAATTACCAAAGTTAATGCTCCATATGGTTTGGAGAAAATTCCAATAAATCAATTTACACATGTGAGTACAGATTATGTGTTACCTATCAGTCAAATTGACAAAATAGGCCCAAATCAAAATACTCTTATAGAAAGATCCATAATGTCAATTACGGCAATTGAGCCAGACAACATGGGAGAAATTGGTAACCTACCAAACAGTGATGAAAGCACAAGTGGTGACGTCTTCATTTCATCTGATGAAATCGAACAGGTCTATACTTCGCCAATCAGGCCAGAAGAAGTTATAGCAACATCAGAGGTGAATAATGAGGTCAATTCTCAATCCATCATCTCCTCTTTATTTCCCAAAGAAGGCCATTTATCATCAATAGGTTCGGAAATGGAAGCTTCTTCTTCAAAATGTGCAAATTTTGACATCTCTTCTGATCATGAAAATTTCGTTTTGTCATATAATATGCAAGTAGAAACGGAAGAAATAGCACATGATGAAGAGGAAGAAGAAGATCTTAGAGATGCTCCTCCAGCATTTGAAGAAGGTATCTCTACCACTGTGGATGAACTCAGAGAAATAAATCTGGGTATAGAGAAAGATCCACGCCCCACTTTAATTAGTGCGGCCATGACCCTTGAAGAGCAAGAAATGTATACTTATTTTCTAAAGCAAAATAAAGATATTTTTGCTCGGAACTATATAGAAATTCCTGGGCTTGATCTTGATATTGCTACTCATTATTTGGGTTTACCAAAAGAACATCGAGGATTTAAGAAAGTCGCGAGAAGAACACACCCAACTTATGCTTCCAAAATTGAAGCTGAAGTGGATAAGCTGATCAAAGCTAACTTCGTTAGAGAAGTTCAGTATCCCAAGTGTTTGGCTAATATTTTCCCTATAAAGAAGAAAAACGGACAAATTAGGGTTTGCATCGATTTCATAGATCTTAATCGGTATTGTCCTAAAGATGATATCCCAGTTCCGATTACAGAACTCTTAATTGATGCAACCGCTGGCTATGAAGTACTTTCCTTCATGGATGGATATTCCGGATATAATCAGATCCGAATGGCCCCAGAAGATGAGGAATCTATAGCCTTCAGAGCCCCTCAAGTTGTGTTTTGTTACCGAGTGATGCCCTTTGGTTTAAAGAATGCAGGTGCAACATATCAACGCGCCATGCATCGTATCTTCAAACCTTTCTTAGGGAAGTTTGTTGAATGCTATGTAGACGATTTTGTGGTTAAATCCAAACAACGTACTAATCACTTGGATGATTTGGAAGTCATATTCCACAAGCTTCGACAACATAATTTGAAGATGAACCCCTTAAAATGTGCTTTTGGGGTAACCTCATGAAAATTCCTCGGCTTTGTTGTATGCCATCGTGGTATTGAAGTCGATCCTGAGAAGACCAAATCAATCCTTGGTATGTCACCTCCTCAGAATTTGAAAGAATTAAGAGGACTTCAAGGACACATAGCCTATATTCGGCGTTTCATCGCCAATTTGGCAGGCAAAAGTTTACCCTTTACCAAATTATTGAAAAAAGGAGTCACTTACCAGTGGACTGAAGAATGTCAAGAAGCGTTTGATGTTCCCAAGAAATACCTCTTGAGTCCACCAGTACTCATGCCACCTATTGAAGGTAGACCACTTATCCTCTATGTGACAGCTCTAGAGTGATCATTGGGTGCCTTTCTCACTTAAAAGAATGATGCTGGGAATGAAAATAGCCTCTACTATCTCAGTAGAACTATGCTTGAAGCAGAAACCCGGTATTCAAGTAGTGAGAAGTGATGCCTGGAATTAATCTTTGCAGTTCAGAAACTGAGACACTACCTGCAACATCACGAGGTCCAATTGGTATCTCGCAATAATCCTCTCAAATTCATCCTTAGTCGTCCAATGCTTACAAGACGTCTAGCATGGTGGGCAATTATTTTGCAGCAGTTCGACATTCAGTATGTATCTCAAAAGGCAATAAAGGGCCAAGCTCTGGCTGATTTCCTGGCTGAACATCCTTCAGTAGAAGACACGTCTTCAGATATTGAACTCCCTGATGAGGAAGTTTTTTCTATTCAAGAGTGTCCTCAAACATGGGAAATGTATTTTGATGGTGCTTCCAGAAGTCCAACAGGGAAGAAAATGGAAAATCCTAAATTCAACAAAGTTGGTTTAGGAATTGTACTCATTTCTCTAGATAAGGCATTGTTACCTTATTCATTTTTATTGTGGGAAGGTGGTACCAATAATGAAGCCGAATACCAAGCTCTTATCATAGGCTTGGAGTTAGCACTTCAAGCACAAGTGAATCACTTAAAGGTGAAAGGTGATTCAGACCTGGTAATCAAACAAGTCAATGGGGATTATGCCATCAGAAAAGAAGAGTTAATCCCTTTGTATGATTACGTCAGAAAGTTAATGGCGGAATTCCCTTCAAAACCGACATTTTCTTATGTCCCAAGATCACAAAATTCGCAAGCTGATGCACTAGCTAATATAGCCACAGCTCTAGAAGATCTAAATTGGGATGAGACAACCATCAGTATTGCCCACCGTCGTGGAATTTCACCTTATGTTCAAGCCAGAACAGAGGAAATTAATGAAATTAGTCTCATTCCTGAACCGTATGGTCATACTACAGGATGGATGTCACCTATCAGGGAATACCTTCAAAATGGAACACTTCCACCTGATAGAGCAGAGAAAGAACAAATCTGGTGAAGTGTGGTCAATTTTACTCTTTATGATGGCCCAAACCACCTAGAGAAAATTCTCTACAAACGTGGTTTTGATGGAGTTCTCCTCAGATGCATTGATGGTGATGAGACAATGGCTGTCATGAAAGAAGTGCATGCAGGAGTCTGTGGTGCCCACCAGTATGGACATAGATTGTCTGATCAAATTCGAAGGCTTGGATACTTTTGGCCTTCAACGATACAAGATTGTGTTGATTTCACAAAGAAATGTCATTCATGTCAAGTACATGCCAACTTCATTCATCAACCTCCAGAGTTGCTTCATACAGATAAATACTCATTGCCATTTTCCACATGGGGAATGGATGTGGTGGGACCTTACCCTTCAGCTACGGCCAAGCAGTTTAAGTACATTCTTACTGCTACTGATTTCTTTTCCAAATGGGCAGAGGTAGTACCTCTCAAAGAAGTCAGTTCTAAATGCATTGTTAGCTTCATCAAGTCTAACATCATTACTAGATTTGGTGTCCCTCATACCATATTGAAGAACAATGGCACCAACTTCTGTTCTTCTGAGGTGAAGAAATTGTATCAAGAATACAACATTAAATCCAACCATTCATCTCGGTATCATGCGGCAGCCAATGGCCAAATAGAAGCCTTTAACAAGACTCTTTCAAATATACTGCAAAAGATGGTGGATAAAGATAAGAGGTCATGGCCTAATAAACTCTCTCATGCTTTATGGGCTTATCGGACTACCACCCGCAATGCAATGCGGTCAACTCCATATTCGTTGGTATATGGAACAGAAGCAGTATTGCCAATTGAAGTTCAATTGCCCTCACTCAGAGTAGCCATTTGTGATCATTTATCTATAGATGAGCAATCCCAAAAGCGATTGAATGAATTGGAACGGTTATATGAGAAAAGATTGTGCACTTTGCACCACTTGGAAATCTATCAGAATCGAATAGCACGAGCTTTTAGCAAAAATGTTCATCTTCGTTCATTCATTCAGGGAGAATTGGTATTAGTTCTCAGAACTCCAATGATACCAGGAAAGAAACCTCCCATGCTTGAACCAAAATGGGAAGGACCTTATTCAATACATATGGTCTACTCCAATGGAGCTTATTCATTAATCTCGATGGATGGAGAACTCATTACTACTCCAACTAATGCCATATTTTTGAAGAAATATTTTGTATAAAATACAAAGTATTCACAAGATGTCCCCGCAACATGACACTAAACTGTGCAGCACCAGTTCGTCCTTACAATATGACGTTAAACTATACAGCAATGGTCCAGTATGACCTTAAACTGCAGCATCGTCCCACATGACGTTAAACTGTGAAAAAGTTCCCCAAATGGTCCAGTATGACCTTAGACTGCAACTAGGTCCAGTATGACCTTAAACTGCATCATCAACGGTCCATGCATATGACCCTAAACTATTTGTAAGTCCCTTACGTCCAGCAAGATGTTAAACTGTGACGTCCTAACTACATGACTCTAAACTGTATAAAAGTCCCTTACGTACGGAAAGACGTTAAACTACATAATCATCAAAGGTCATGTATGACCTTAAACTACACCACCGTCCAGCATGACATTAAACTACACCATCCACGGTCCATGCATATGACCTTAAACTATTCGCACTTTTGTCCAACATGACGTTAAACTGTAGAAAAAATCCCCAATGCGTCCAACATGACGTTAAAATGGTGCACTCTTTTGTCCTCACTGCATGACATTAAACTGCGCAGTCCCCCTTTTTTGTCCAACATGACATTAAACTGTATTGTCCCCATCATCCTAACTACATGACGCTAAACTGTATAGAAATTCCTTGATACGTCCTACATGACATTAAACTGTATTTTGTCCCTGCTACATGACATTAAACTGTGCAGCACCAACAGTCCTAACTGCAAGACTTTAAACTGCAAAGTCCCTTTATATGTCCTACATGACATTAAACTATGAATCGTTAAGGTTGTTTTTACCTCTTGTTTCTCACACCGAGTATGACTCACGTGAGCTTAGAAAAAACCTCAACCGTAACACTCTCTTTGGGCCACTAACCATGTATAAGTCCCAACAACATTTTTTTAGGTCGTTGTCCCCAGGAACAACTTGATCATTAATTCATTCTTTAATTGAACTACAAGGACTTTGATCCTTGCCTTCCAAGCTGGGTACATAGGCAACCTCCCAAGGATCAAGCCCAAAAACAATCTCTTCACTTCGGTTCACCTTCATCTCATACGATGTTGATTTGTGAAACTGCCCTTAGAATCAATATATTTACATTTGATTCACTTTCGTCCTTGTTATACGACGTTAAACTATACAACACTTTTGTCCGGTACGATAATAAACTGCAATACTCTTTGATTTCCTCATTTGAGAGGGAACTATTTTTGACATTGATTTTTCAATCATGTTTCATTTCAAAAGACCACGTGCATACATGGTAATGCCTAACTTTTTATCTCGGGTTAAACCATCATTACACTAAAGTCCCCTTTCACCCTTCACATGTACGAACCAAATTTGTACAATGGGTAGTTCTAGAACTATGTGGGCTTGATTCCCATCCTTATGGGATATGTAGGAACGTTCGAGTATCCCTCGAATCCAGCCCCAAGTCTTTTGGGCCTAACCCCAAATTTCACTTTTAGTCCCTTGGATGAAAAGTCCTTATGAAAACACACACTGTGTATTCATTATTATAGTCCGAACTCTATGACCCTAAACTAAGATCTCTCATACTTTCGTCCTGCATGACGTTAAACTGCATTTCCAGAACTACGTATGGCTTGATTCTCATTCTTATGAGATACGTAGTGAAGTCCAAAATTTCAATTCATGACCCATCCACAATATGATTATGGTTATTATTGACCTATGTATCTCTATATACATTGGAAAATACCCATCTTTATGTGTTATAATCCTAACCTTAAATATTTTCAGATCTTCATAACCCTTTTCATGACTTTTAGTCACAAAAATGTCAAACTTCTGAGAATTCTTTTTGCCTGACTATGCAGCACGTGCCCATAGGTGGCCTTGCATAAACAGTCTACATAACAGACTTGTTAGACAAAAGATACTATTTTATTTAACTATGCAGCCAATGCCCTTAGGTGGCCCTACATAATTCAACCCCCTAACGGGTTTGTTAAATAATGGTAACTTCATTCTTGGGAAGAATGCCTCTTTTGTCCTTATTTGTCTTAAATGACAGTATGTAGGGATCCACAATAAAATAGCAATCCTTACCATATTTGTCCCATATCCTTTTTCATGATCTGAATGTATTCAAGTCTATGGTTTATTCTTCTTCCCTACGTTTGGGTCAGACCTTCGTAGGAGTGATATTCATCCAGTTCTTCGATAATCTTGTCTGGAAATATCTTCTCCATATTCAAGTACCTCTTTCCATACAACAAACTCTATACTTTAGAAAATTTGAATCTCCATAAACTTTCACTGGCTTTTAGCACTAGGAAAGTAAATTTCTGAGAGTTATTTTTGCCTGACTATGTAGCACGTGCCCATAGGTGGCCTTGCATAAACAGTCTACATAACAGACTTGTTAGCCAAAAGATACTATTTTATTTAACTATGCAGCCAATTCCCTTAGGTGGCCCTGCATAATTCAACCCCCTAACGGGTTTGTTAAATATAGGTAACTTCATTCTTGGAAACTACTTCTTCTAATTCCTTTTAGCTCTTTTTCATATCATTCCTCAGATTCAAATATTCTCAAGTCATAGCTTACATATTTTCTCTCATACTTGAGTATGGTAATATGTTTTCAGATAAATTGTCAAGGAATTGAATCAATTTTAATCCATTTTGGTCAAAGCTATTTTGACCTTAAAAATTAGCCCCTTTATGTCCGGCATGCATGACTTTAAACTGCCCACAAAAGACAAAGGAACTCTGAATAAAAGTCAAGTTCTAGCTCACTAAACATACATTCTGTATGATTTAGGTAATATTGAGCAATTAAAAGATTCAAGGTTTATAGGGTTATTTGTAATAATCCTAGTAAAAATCAAACTATGCTTACTAGGCCCATTGGTTTAAGTAAATTTGAAGTAGGTAGTGAAAGAATGCAGGTACAAATGATTGAAGATGAAAGTGTTTTTCATTGATACACAAGAGTTAGAGGGACATCCACAGACTGGAGTCTCTTCTCTTTTTCAAGAATTACAAGAGGCTTTCAACATAACACTTCATTTGATTTACGGCATCCCGAGCTTCATCAGCAACCACCTGGAATTCATTCATTCAAATAGATACAATAAGAGATTCAGTGATACCAGCTCCTCTTGGAACAATTGTAAATGGATGTTCTTGAGTGCGGTTTGAGAAAATTTTCTGCTGGTCAAACAGTGAATCTGTTTCTGTCCAAGAGACTTGGAAGATGGATACATGGATTTGAGAATAGAGCATTGGAAGTAAAGAGCCATTTGGAGAGAGTACTCTTGTCAGATATTGCTCTAATACCATGTTTGTCTTATCTCCACCAATCGGCAGTGGAAAACATTTCCGCCCATGGGTTCGCCATTTTCATATCTGTAAGGAAATGACATGGAGGAAGAATTTGAAAGTTCACACCATTGTTGTTTCCCTTAATTCACAGCATAACCGAAATGAAGGAGTAGCAGTGCAGCTGCATTTCAGGTGTATAGTTCTTTGCATCTTGAACATTTACTCCTTGCAGAGGACCATGACCATATAGAGGCAGGTAGATGCTCTGTGGGAAATTAAGATGATATTTCTTCAAGTACATAGCCAAATCTGGGAGAGTGTTGTCGCAAATATCATAGTAATCATGGCCAATGATATTCATCATGTCATCAATCCGCTTGCTATCTAGTTCATCAGACGTTTTAATTCCCTTAGGAGCCATTGAATCTACACAAAAATTGAATAAATTAAACTCTTAAATGGGTTTATTTTTTTCATAAAATTTGTGAAAGAATTCGAAAAAAATGGCTAAGGCATTAAGGCGCGCATGTATAAACATGGCGCGCAAGTATTCGTGTGCCGCGCTAGTTTTTGATGCACAAGTATAAACCGCGCAAGTACAAATACCTTTACAGTAGCGCGACATCAAGGAAAACAGTGGAAAACAGAGAAACCTACGCGGCTAAGGTGATCTGCGCGGCGAGAGCTTGAAGTTATGAAGTCCGGAAATCCGGATGCTTGTACGGAAGTAAGTCCCTCTATTTATAGACGCAGCCAGGACCCTGTGCGTCGTACCCTACACGATCGAGGGCCGTATCCCTGCGCGATGCGCACTTGCGCGATGCGCACTTGCGCGCCGCCTCTGTGCCATCAAGACTTGCGCGCACTCCTTTTCCTTTGGATGTATTCGATTTCCTCAGAGTCAAATCCTCTATTTCTCTCCAGATCCAACTCTGAGGGGGGACTTTTGTTGATTCTCCTTTCGTCACAGAATCTAAAGATCGGAAATGGGGAATATATGAGCACAAATTGATTCAACCTTTGAAGAAAACATCAAAAATCGACAAAGGGATGAACTAGGAAAACTTTTCCCATAGGCCGCGCAAGTTTACTAATGGTCGTGCAAGTGGACTTGGGCGACGCACCTTGGCGCGCAAGTGACTTGCGCGACCTAATTGATAACTGCCCGGTACCGCCCGGGGTCTTCTCCTGCCTATAAATAGACCATATGGGCCCCCCATTAGAGATGATCTTTTTCCAGAAACTTGGATTGAAGCTCCTGACGCCCAAGTCACTTATCAAAGCTTCCGGAACACTTCTAAGGTAATTTGTTACCTAGAACGGATGATTTAAAGAGAGGGAGGAAGGCCTAAGTGTTGAAACTCATCAACACTTGCACGCCTAATTGGCCAACTCTTAAGGGAAGTGACCACACTTGTGCGCCGCCTTACCCCTTCGATAGAACCTGCGCGTACCTTTTTTGGAAGAACCTCAAGAGGATTCTAAAGTGTTTAATAAAGAGTCACTCAAGTATTTCAATGCTATTTGACCATCGTGCAAGTACACCATGTGTCGCGCAGGCATACCTACGTGACCAATACTTTCACGCCACCGCAGTACCTGCGCGCCTTCCAAGACTTGCGCGCCCCTTCCTTTTTTTGGGTGCCTTTCTTTCCCATTTCAACCCTCTTAAGCCATTACACCTTTCCTTTTCAAGATTCAGTCTTTAAGACACTCTCGAAATCCATTTATGGCATGATTTCTTAATTTGACTTCTTTATCTGAAAAGAATTATGTGGAATATCTCTCAAAACCTAGTGATTTAAATATCTTTACGTCACCAAATATGGAGAGTTCATTCATTCAACCTCATCCTTTAAGATGAGAAAATACTTAAACCTGGTTCTCCTTTTCAGGAATAAGTCCCAGTCATAATCTTGGGCTTCCTTTTCAGGAGTAAGCCCCAAGTCCCCTAACCTGGGCCTCCTTTTCAGGAATAAGTCCCAGTTATAAATTTTGGGCTTCATTTTCAGGAGTAAGCCCCAAGTCCCTTAATTTATCTTAACAAGTCCTAATTTACTTTTGATCTGGGATTCCTTCTTAGGAGTAAAACCCAGTTATCAATCCTCTCCTAATCTGGGCTTCCTTTTCAGAAATAAGTCCCAAATTAGAGTATTCAAATCTCCATGAAGCACATATACCTTTGTGCACCCTGTTCCTGGATTTTCTCCCTAAAGTAAACCCTAATCTTCATTTATTTGGGCAGTCATACATACATAAGCCTCAAACCATTTCTTATGATTACATCTTTCATGGCCCAATTGTCTATGTTATTACCAATACCTCTTGTTTCTCACACCGAGCATGACTCACGTGAGCTTAGAGTGTAAAAGTAATTGTGACATCCTTCTTTGATCCATCAATCATAAACATCATACTCCCTTACTCTAACTACGTGGGTTCTGATTCCTTTTTTCAAAACAAAGGATACGTAGGTAGCCCATCTATGGGTTTGATCCCAACTCTGAAATAATTCATGTCCTCCTGAATGACAATAAACTTCAAGTGCCCCATTGAGTGGCTTTAAAACCAGCCTGGTCATCATAATGACCAAGAGACTTTTATATAAATATTTTGAAGGATACCATTGACCAAGAATCTCTAAATAAATATAGATGATTTTCTATTGATGAAGAACCACGAATACATATAAAAGATTCTCTAAATTTCTTACATATTTAATCATTGATTGTTAAACTGAAGGAAAGCTCATTTTATACTTGGTAATGTAATAAGGATTCACGAACATAACTTAAATCTATAAAGAGAGTCCCGGAATAGACAATAATTCCCCTCAAAAAGGTGTGATGAGTCCGACCTCCCATCCTCTCGACCAATGCAAATTCCTAAGCCTCATCAGTACACAAGCTAATGAGCGCCTACCTTTGGAAAGTAGGTCCAAATGGATGTGGAATCATTGGATGTTTCCGGTTCTACGAACAAACCCATTAGAAACCGATCGGAATGTTTGAATCTCCCATTCAGGAGGTCATCCCCGAATTCTGAGGGAAACAACGGGTTATCCACTCCCGGGCACAGCTTATTACCAAGTACCTATTCCGTCTTATCCCTAGATATAGGCTCCAAACAGTAAGTCAATAAGAAATAATTCCTTTGATACCACTTTGTAACGTCTCGGTTCTAGAATCCACCCAGAGGCACCCCGTACTCGATTTGTCATATGGCCTCAAGCGCATTTCCCCGAATGCCAGAGGCTGCCGACTAGCAGCGAAGGCCTTGGGTGTGATAATGGGGAAACTATGCCCTCATTGGAAGAGTAACACACCAGAGGTGAAAAAATAGCAATAGAGGAAGCAGTAAACATACCATACAACAGTAAACAGTGGAATACTGAATGTAAGAAGAAACCAGAGCACGTATATAAATGATGCATGATACATATATCTAGGAAAGAAGCCAAACAACCACAATGCTGGAATACAAATAGGTCTAAACCAATGTACAAAGAAAATAGATAAAAAAACTCATTAGCATCGCAAGCCTCAGCTTGGTACCATTCTCACCAGCTCCAAAGTAGTCAAGAACATGATGTAGAAGGGTGCTTGACCTTATCTATAACTGCAACAATATAATCTGTTTGGGCCCAAACGCCTGACCCAAATAGGGTGTGAGACTAAATCCTAGTAGGAAACCACCAAAATATATATTCCTAATAGTTAGTGAATATGTATGGCAGAAAATAAGTAAAAGAGAAGTAAACAAGGAAGTACTCAGCAGTAAACAATTCCAGAGTTTAAAGTAAGCAGAAAATCAAGCAGGTAACCATCTAGAAGGTACACACAACATATCCCATCTGGTTCAGTTATAAGGATATGACAAAGACTATCTGAGGAAGAACTCACAGTCAATTCCCATTATAGTCAAAAGTGATTAAATACTCTCTGAGGGAGCTCACACGGTCAATTCCCCTTATAGTCCAAAGTGATAAAGGATCTTTAAGGAAGCTCACACGGTCAATTCCCCATATAGTCTACTACAACAGGTTCTCACGACCCTATGTAATTCAAACGAGCATAGCAATGAAATACGGCCAATGTAAACCTCAAGAACTACTTGGCTAAATATTCTACAACATATCAAGCATGTCAGATCAAATAATCACTCCATCCTATAGTACTAGGCATAGGAAAACATCAAAGAAGCCTAACAGTCTAAACATGACCAAACAGTCATAAACAGAACATGCATGGGAAAACACTTCCAAAGGATTGCAATCAACCCTATTCACATTCAATTAAACTCTACTCAGGCATACCAGCGTAGAAAGCAATTAACAGGGTTAAAACGGTAAACACGCAATACCCCGTTCAAGGGTATTGGACAAAATTGCACATATAACTCAAAGACATTCAATGGAATGGCTCTAGTAGAAGGAGGATAACTTGAGAAAGAGGAGAAATCAGGAAACAAAGCTCTAGTATAAAGAAGATCTTACTGAGGAGATCCCAACGCAATTGATGGCGGTCAAATTGGATATCAGATGCTTGAACGGGGGATCAGAGGAAGATCGTGGCCGTACAGGTTCTATTGGACGAACTAGGTCGAGACGTAGATAGTTTTTTCCATCAGACGCGACCCCAGTACATTTAATGAAAAAAATACACGACATGTACTTTTTAAGTACATGGCGTGTACTTTCCCTTACCAAGCCCCACTTTAGGCGGCCTCTAGGTCACCACACCTGGTCGTGTGCAAGGTCGCTACACGGCCAACACACAGCTACCCGTGGCAACCGAGTACACAATGTGTACTCATAAAGTACATGACGCGTACTTAAAAAATTTCCAAAAACTCCTCATTTTCCTCAAAACACCAGAAAAATAAAACCATACTTGAAAAGAAGATCTGGGATCTTACACGTGCGCAAACCGAAAACCCCTAGAAAAGCCTCAAATCCTTTACAAAACCCTTCCAAACTCTCCAAAACATTACCCAACCACTTTAAACACATAAAAAGGAATAAAAAGGTGAAATACCTCAAATTTGGGGTATTATAACCTAGATCACACAAATTATTAGAGAAATTTATAGAACCAATGGTGCATGGAATGGAAAACATCTCCTAATATTGACATTTGGTTGGAAATTATGGTATTATAAGGGATGATACACTTCTTCCAAAGTTGATCATTTCATTGCCTTGAAGTATCCACTTCTTGGTTAAAAGATTCTTAAAAAATTTAGTATACTTTGCAATTTTTGAGTGCTTCAAGAAGGGTATATTAATTTCCACTTTCTAGAAGGTGTCCATAATTTATTTTTGAAGTGATTATTCCTATAATTTCTTTGATTCAATCATAATTTATGGAACTTTTGGGGGAAAGTCTTTATTATCCATTTGTTTCCATTGAAATGGTGTTTCTTGTCTCTTTCTCATCATCATATCCTTCTTCTCCTTCTATTTCTCCTCTTATTCACGGTGGATTTTCAAAAAAAATCAGAATTTACAACTTCATTCTCCCTAAACTTAGTTGGTCTTGTTTTAGGTTCATGGGATTCTGGTGGTGAGAGTTGTTTTCCAATTATTTTTTTATCATGATGACATTCAATTTTGGGTTTGGGATTGTCTGGGAAGGAATATTTCCTGGGTTTTTGGACAAGATTTCAACAAGACTTCCCACCATGTTTTCCAGATTATCAACCTTATTCGTCAGGCACTCATACTTGGTTTTTAGATATTCCATAGAATGTTGTGTTCTAGTGGATGGTTTCTCATAGTTTCTTAGGAAATTTTGTGGTTGGTGGTGTGAAGGCTATTTATAAGATTGCTTTTCTTGAAATGGTGGTGGGTTTTAGAATTTTTGCTAGAATGCAGGTCAGTTTTGGAACTACTTTTGGTACGTGGGTCTAGATTAATTTTACTGATTTCCAAACCCATATTGCACTTGGTTAGGATCTCGCCATCCCAGATTTGTTTTGTAACAGCCTCAGCTGAAAGGTTAACATAGAAGTTTCAAGTCCCTATATTTCATCACATTGGTCAATTAAATGATCAGGTGATGATCATAAACCACACTCCTTTATTGGTGCTTGTTGGTCACTCACTTGATTCAGGGCCATCTATCTCACCATACTGGTTAAATCATCAATATTAGTTTCCCATAAATTTGATGGATAATATGTTCTTACCTCACAAATCCCTCTTGTACCAGTACCTCTTGTACCAAATTATTGTAAGTTCTGAGAGATTTTATCAATCAAGACCTTAGTTTCTTCTTGTGACTTATCAATAAATGTGACTCTAGATTATGCATATAGAAGGCTTATGTCATTGTCTAGCAATCCTTGATAAAATAATACATGAAATTGATTATCCTAAATTGCTTGATATAGTCATCTGGCACAAATATTTCCCAATTCTCATAAAGGGTTTCTCTATATGATTGTCTGATGGAATATATTTCCTTTCTGATGGTTGTGCTTCTGTATTTGGGGAAGAATATTTTCATGAATCATCCCACCAATTCATTCCAATCATACCCATATTTTTTTGGTATACCATGAAACCATTCTTTTGAAACTCCTTATAAAAATGGGAATTCCTTCCACATTACCTGCACCTCGGCTACTCCATGGGGCCTAAAAATAGTGCAGATATTTGTGAACTCTTTAATATGTTTGTTTGGATCTTCACCTTCCAAGCCATGAAACTTTGGAAGTAATGGGATCATGTTAGGTTTTATCTTAAAATCATTTTGTAACTCTTCCATGACAATTTGATTGTTTTGATTAAGTAATTGTGGTTCATATAGGTCTCTAAGGGTTTGAGAGGTGAAAAATTTTAACTTCAGATTCATTATACCAAAATATAGAGTTCAATTAAAATAGTAAATGGAAAAATACTAGAAACATTTCTTCATAAAAGTTGTTCCCCTATCCCCTGTTCATGGGTACACAAAATATCAGCCTATTTAGGAATTTCAACAAAAGTTATGCCCAAATTACTGATAAATAATTTTTATACCTAAGGATATTGCTCAACTATCTCCACTTTGGTGCATGAAATGGATTCCTTAATGATGGAATTTCTTCATGAAATTTTCGGTGAAGATTAATCTCAAAGTCTTATTTCTAATCCAGTTAGAAAAACTTCATTTGGATTAATTTAGTCCAATTTGTTCTTCAATAACTGATGCATGGTCAATTCTGTCATCCAGTAAACTTTTACACTTGATTAATTTTTATGGGTAATTGTGGGACCAATTGGATCTTGGTCCAGAAGATAAACATTATGTGCTTGAAAAAGTGAATCCTAAAAAAGGAATCACTCCATTTGGATTAAAATTGTAAAATATATTCTCGAAATACATAAGATCTATAAAACTCATAAATTTCTAGAATTAAACAATTTTCACAATTAACCCCAAGATTCACTAAAAATACTAAAATGATGAAAATAAGATCACATTGATTAATTGGAAGGGATTAAAACATTAAAAATAATTAAAGTATTAGCTCTATCAAAAAAGAAGTATCTGAAAGAGAATATGTGATGACGCCAACCAATGATCCAGAAATACAGCATGCATGACCAGTGAAAACATCACAATATATTACACCGGTGGTGCTTCAGTTTTATTTGGGTGTAGTGACACCAATAACAGAGTTCCTAGATATTTTACAACAAAGAAATGTTTGAATTATTGAGGATGAATTGTATGTTGGGTGACAATTTGAGAGAAAAAAGGAATTACAAATAGTTATAAAGCATTACCATGTGAAGAGGCATTACATTTATCTCATAGACGAGTCTATGAGATCAAAATTTTCTATAAAATATCAACACTTTTGTGAAACATGAAAGATGAAGTTTAAATATAACCTTTTCATAAATTCAACTTATTATAATATTATAAAATTTTCAAGACCACACACTTTTTTTAATCCAGGGCTGACTCAAGATCATAGACACCATGACTCGATATTCATATGCTCTATTATTATTGGTATGATCAGAGTTGATCAGGATGTTCAAGTGGAGTTAATATAAGAATACATGAAGAGTGAGTATGGATATAAAACATCATAAAAGAAGTTGTGTCTTTCTAAGAAGAAAGTTATTGAGAAGGTTTATGGCGATTAGGAAACATCATTTCAGGTGCTTCCTTATTTGATCGAGCAATTGGTTTGAACTAGTCAGGTTGTTTATCAATTTTAGCAGTGGAGTATGTAGTGAACAATCATGTCTTTACAGAAAAATTCCAATTTCATCAGATATTATGGGAATTCCTTTTATTCATCACATCATTTCCTCACTATAAATAATTAATACAAGTGGATAAAACCTCTTTATTTTTAAATTATAATGGATTTATATTGATTAATTCCACTCAATATGGAAATATATGTCTCATGCAACTGCCATTTTCAATAGTATATAAGGATAATATATACTCATGAAGTTTGTTTCTATTTTTTTTCATGTCACTGATATGTATGGAATATTCCTTATTTCAGATCTTCGTCATGATATCAAATAAGAAATGAATATCGAGGATGTTGGTTGGCTACCCCCCAATGCCTAACATTGTTACTACATGAGACATACTTCTAGTAATGTATAGAAAAAAAATTTCATGATGAAAATTTGAAAAATTAAATCATCAAATTAGGCACTAGATCACATTTTCTACACATTCTGTATGTATGCTTATTTTATATCAATGGGAAATTTTTAAAATTCACTTACATGCCTTTGCAGCATATGAACCAGGACGAAATGTTTTCCTTCAATGACTAGAAGAAATAAAAGGAATAAATGAGGATGTATACAAGTACATGATGTGCATCATAAAGAAAAAATGGTTGTTGGAATTTTATGAAGGGAAGAGATAAGCTCACATGAATACCAAATTTTTTGAATTCATTAAAAATGTATTCAAGGGGTTAGAAAATTACTAATCATGAGTATTGTTTCTCATACATTTTATATATGCATCAAATACTTTTTTGATAGATCAGAATACGTGAAGAAACAACTACTACAGGGTCACCGATACTCAAAAAGTATTAGAAATGAGCTTGAGGTTAATGAAACCTGTACCACATCATACTAGTTCCACCGTTTTCACAGGATGGGAAGTCGGTTTGAAGTTGAAGAGGTTCATGATAGTGGGGTGATGATTGTTCTTCTTGAGAACCGCACTTGTGAATGTGGTTACTTCTAAGTGTATAAGATTCCTTTCTCACATGTACTTGCAGCATGTGCTCATATTCACATCTCATGGGAGATTTATGTTGATCCAGTGTAGAGAATTGAAAAATTTCAGAATTTATACATCACAGAATGGATACCAATTGGAAATGTATCAATATTAAATTACCCTATACATCTACCAATTTCTGCTCTGAATCCATCATGTCTATGAGAAAATAAATGGATTGTCCTTAGGAGAAAGGGATGCATCAATGATGAGATAGGTGTATGGAAGAGAGACAAAATCGCTGACATTTTCTGCAAAATAATAACAAGGAGGGTTCACATTACCTACTTGATTTTTTTACTATGGGTTTATTATTAAAATTGTTTTATATACCATGTATAATGTTTTATCAAATGAATAATTTCATTATCTTAATTTTTATTCCAATCAACATATATATTATTTAAAAGATTCACATGTTTATCATTTCTTTATCCATTCTCATAGATGGAATCCACACGACTACATAAATGACCTAAAGATCCATCCCTTATTACCGCACATAGTGATCACATATCACATCATTTATGGGATAGTGGTGAATTTCATATATTGAAATTCTGCAGCTCCCATCACTTTCACCACGAGATCCTATCATACCTTATTTGCATCAGTCTGGTTTCTATAGGTTGATCATGTGTGGGTATATACCCATTGAAGTTTACTCATTTCTACCTTGGTTTGAGTGATTGATACCAAAAACACATACATTTCATACGCCTTAGGGAGAGATGATGATTACATTACATGGTGTATCTATATTATTGGGTCTTCCTATTGATGGGGATGTTGTTACAGGTTTGAGGATATACATATGGGATTAAATTTGAGACATATATTTAAGCTTACCAATACCAGATGTGCTACGGATCCTTAAAGGTGGTGGGTTATGGATGCCTTGGATGGACACCCATTTCTACCCCATTGATCAATATGTGGATGAGGTTACATTTCATAGATATGTATGGGTGTACATTTTTTGATTGATTGGTGGTACTTCATTTTCAGATCACTCTGTATTATATGTTTATTTGATGCACCTACATCTTCTTTGATATTTTGATCATTTTGGGTGGTGTAGATAAGGTTCATCATGTCCAGAACATGTTTATAGTGAGTTGTACATGGAATCATGCACGGATGTGAAGGAGATAGGTGGTTGTTGTTTGTTTTTATAGGTGTGGGCATGGATATGATTCCCTACACTTGCACCTTGGTTTGTCTCCAATTTACCATTTTATGCATGGTGTATGGGTACTTTTTCTTGCAGATACTTTAAAACTTTAATAAACACTTTTATTTCAATATCATATGTTAATTATATATTTTTTTAATTTTTTTTACTCGCAATTAATTGGTGGAGATACTTAAAGACATATTTATATAGCCCTATGCATTCTATTTCATATTATCATCTATTGTTTGATCATCTTTCCATTGATGAGGTATTCATAAATCACTATTAAAATAATTATGTGTTCTTTGTTTAATTGATGATCAATTTTATTTCTCTCTATGTAGATTTATAGGATGCATCATTCTATTGTTGTGGTGCCACTGATCCATTTTCATATTGTTTATTTACACCAATCGAAAAGGGTCATGAGGAAGTTAATATATCAACATCCCATTCTGAGGTCACTGAGATAGGTTGTAGAGGTTCATGATATTCTACTTATAGGAAAACATGATCGAGATTGGCATATTATACATGAGCCATACATATCCCTGTGGGATTCACGTGATTAGTATTGCGTCACTGGATATATTGGAGGAATTATTCATCGTGTCCCCTACACTGAGTAAATTCTATAGTATATTTGAGTGACCAGATGATTTATCACTCAGCTTGGAGGGTTATATTATACCTTGGTAATTTAATTTTATTGTGCTTCTAGATTCTTTTTTATTAATATTTTAACATCTTATTTAATTTTTTTAGGGTGATGGGATCGATCGATTTCATGATATGATCACTCTTGAGATATAGAGTAATTCAGTTTTGATGAGTTAGGTTCAGTTCTTCGGTCGATGATAGTTTTATTACATAGTGCTGAGAGGATCTCTCTACAGTCAAAGTGTGCTTCTCAACATCAGCCCATTCCACCTCAGGCCGCGCTCAATCCAACAGACATTGATGGGGACATACCTTCACACCGACATCGTTTACATCTTTCAACTTCCCAGATATCTCTAGATATGACTACATGTCCACCAACATATCCTTCCTCATCATACATGGTTCCATCTGAGATATTCCCCCACACACCCTTCTTTAGAGTGGGCCA
This sequence comes from Viscum album, assembly GCA_963277665.1. Lineage (NCBI taxonomy): Eukaryota > Viridiplantae > Streptophyta > Magnoliopsida > Santalales > Viscaceae > Viscum > Viscum album. Next base: position 369,622,804 of record OY728140.1, on the reverse strand, counting down.
CCACTACACATCCACCGACTGTACCTTCCTCATCATACATGGCATCATTCAAGACATTCCACACACACCCTTATTCATAGTGGGGCACTGGTTAAGCCACATAGTTTAATATTGTTACCCCTAAGCCATCTGTAGCTCTTGTAGTGTCACATTCCTCAGACTGGGGAACCAGTTGGGGGCTTCCACTCAATGATTTTCCTTGCCCAGATCCTATTATCATTAAGTTGCCCATACAACAATCAAGTGGGTAGGATACCGGTACTTATTCTTCTAATAGACCCACTGCTTAGGAAATTTCACCTATACCTATAGGTGAGGACATCACACCTAGGTTTATAACTGAGAACACTCCAACACCTATCGAATAAACTAATAGATATGGGCGTATTATCAGAGTGCTGAGGTGTGGGACTGAAGGACACTTTCGTACACATATACATCAATGATGTAATACTTTTACACTTCACTAACTTCTAAATTTTAATTATTTATAATAATATATATTATTCAATAATCATTGGTTTTATTTATTATTTAAAAAAAATCTATTGACTATCATTTTTGAAGAACTATTTATTTTGTTTGTTCAAGCACATCGCATGTTGTATTGATATTTCTTTTGCTCACACACTTCAAAAATAATTCTAAGAAAACTATCATAATATTTCACATGAATTGGATATTTTTTCTATGGTTTTAACCATCAAACACACATTTTAGTGTTTTAAATTACTAAAACCGCATTTTTGATCATCTTGAGAAAAAGTCACATTGGTTTGATACATTGTCGGTTCCTATAATCCAAAAATAAATCTAAAGTTGTTTTCAACTGATTTCATATCAATATGAGATTATTTTTTTAGTTTTCACTCTATGGATTGCATTTTTAAAGGCCTAAATTTTATAAGAACTCTTTATTTAGTTTTTTTGAGCATATCGCATGTAGGATTGATGCGTCGTCTACTCACACACAGAAAAAATAATTCTATGAAATATTTTATAATATTTCATGTCAATTAGTGATTTTTTTCTATAGTCTTAACCATAAATTTCATGTTTTATCATTTTAAATTACCAAAACTGCATTTTTGGTCATATCAGATAAACGACAAGTAAGTTCGATGTGTCGTTGGTTACTATAATTCAAAAATAAAGATACAATTATTATCCTATGAATTCAAAGTAATGAAAACATATTTTTATGATTTTCACTATATGTATCATGTTTTTAAAGACCCTGATTTTCGAAGAACTCCTTATTTTTTATGTTCAAGCACATCACAAGTCTGATTGATGTATCGTCTCCTCACATACATAAAAAATAATTATAATACTATTATCATAATATTTCATGTTAATTAGTGATAATTTAATATGGTTTCAACCATCAAATACATGTTTTAGAATTTTCAGTTTCTAAAACTATGTTTTTTATCATCATGGGAAAACAATACCTCTACTTGACACACTTTTTATTCCTATAAATCAAAAATCAGACTAAGGTTATTTTCCTATGATTAAATAGAAATGATATCTCATTTGACTGGTTTGAACTATGTGAAACATGTTTTAAAGACTGTCATTTTTGAAGAACACCTTATTTAGTCTGTTCAATCACATCACATATCGGATTGACATGCTATATGATTGCACATGTCGAAAATCATTCTAATAAAGCTATCATAATATTTCAGGTCAATTGGAGATTTTTTTATATTATTTTAACTATCAAATGCACATTTTTGCATTTTCAATTACTAAACCCACATTTTCAGTCATCTTGGGAAAATGAAACCTCATTTTGATGCACCTTCGATTCCTATAATTCAAAAATCACTCTATGGTTTTTTTCTTGTTATTTCACAGAAATCCAAGTTTGTTTTGATGATTTTCATTATGTGGCACATGTTTTTAAAGACCATCATTTTCGAAGAACTCTATATTTAGTATGTTAAAGTTCATCCCATGTCAGATTGATGTGTTTTCTACTCACACACATTAAAAATAATTCTATGGTATCATTCAAAATATTTCATGTCAATTGGAAATTGTTTTCTATGGTTTTAACTATCAAACGCATGTTTAAGTCTTTCAAATTACTGAAAATATTTTTTTAGTCATCTAAAGAAAATTAAACCTAGGTTTGAAATTCCTTTAGTTCCTATAATTTAAAAATAAATCTACAGTTATTGTCATATGATTTCATAGAAATCTGAGATCATTTGGTTTCTTTTTACTCTATACACACAATTTTAAAGACCATCATTTTGTAAAGAACTCCTCATTTAGTCTGTTTGAGCACATTGCATGTAGGATCGATTCATTATCTACTATATCATTTCAAAAATAATTCTAAGACAGATATCACAAGATTTCATGTTAATTAGAGATCATTTTTTATGCTTTTAACTGTCAAATACATGTTTCAGTGTTTTAAATTACTGAAACTGAATTTTTGGTTATCTTAGAAAAATGACAAATCGGTTTAATGTTTTTTTTCTTATAATTAAAAAATAAATATATGTTTGTTATCCTTTGATTTCAAAGTAATCCAACCTCATTTGGCCAATTTTCACTATGTGGCACACATTTTTAAAGATCATCATTTTCTAAGAACTCTTATTTAGTCTGTTCGATCACATCAGATGTCAAATTGACCCATCATATATTCACACATGTTAAAAATAATTATAATATCACTGTTATAATATTAAATTAAATTTTATATCATTTTCTATGGTTTTAAACATCAAAGGCATGTTTTAGCATTTTAAATTACTGAAACTGGGTTTTCAGTTTTCTTAGGAAAACAACACTCTGACTTGATGCGTCATTAGTTCCTATAATTCATAAATCCATATAATGTTGTTAATACATTATTTCATAGTAATCAAAACTAATTTGTTTAGTTTTCACTCTATGGCACACATTTTTAAAGACCGCCATTTTCTAAGAACTCCTTATTTAGTCTGTTTGAGCACATCACATGTTAAATTGATGCATCGTCTATTTATACACATAAAGAATAATTCTATGATATATTTCATAAGATTTCACATCAATTGGAGATATTTTTCTATGGTTTTAACCATTAAATGAACATTTTTGTGTTTTCAATTATTGAAACTACGTTTTCGATCATCTCGAGAAAACAACACACCATTTTGATGTGTTATCATTTCCTATTATTCAAAAATAAATCTAAAATATTTTTCATGGTATTTAATAAAAATTCAAGCTCATTTGTCCACTTTACACTCTATGGTGCACATTTTTAAAGATAGTTATTTTCTAAGAACTCCTTTTTAGTCTGTTCGATCACATCACATGTCAAATTGACACGTCGTTTTCTCACACACATCAAAAAAAAATTCTAAGATAGATATCATAATATTTCACATCAATTGAATAACTTTTTATATGGTTTTAACTATAAAAATAAAGTTTTAGCATTTTAAATTAATAAAACTTCATTTTCGGTCATCTCGGGAAAACTACATCGCGGTTTGATGCGTTATCGGTTCCTGTAATTCAAAAATAAATCTACACATGTGATTTCACAATAATATGAGCTCATTTGGCTAGTTTTCACTATGTGACACTTGTTTTTAAAGACTATCATTTTCTAATAACTATTTATTTAGTCTATTTGAGCATATCTCATGGCAGATTGATTCTTTTTATGAGTGTATCTCATAAATTTCATTTAAAACCAAATTATAATTTATATTTTATAACCTTTTTTGAGTTACCTACTAATTTAAAAGTCAAAATGTTATTATTTTGAAACAAAATTATTTTATATCATTTATATTATTTTTTGTTTTATTATTTTAATGAAAATATTATTATTTTTTATATTTTTAGTCTATGTTTTAAATTTCATTTTAAATGTACTAACAATTTATTTTTTATGAACTTTAAAAGTCACTCACTTGAAACACAACAAACTTGTTGTGTTTTAAGTAGGTAACTTTGGAATCCTATAAAATATAAACTATAAGTATAATCTAAATGAAACAAAAATATAGACTAAATATATAAAAATAGTTGAAAATAAAATTAATTTCATAAATATAATGAACCAAAAGTAATTTACATGAAACAATCATTATTGATTAAAAGCCTAACATTTACATTTCAAAAAAAATGTTTGTATAAATTATGGAATAAATAATAGTCTAAATTAGATTTCAAACATTTATTAAAAAAAATAAAAATTAATTTAAAATAAAAGGAATGTCAAAAATAATTAAGAAAAAAAATTATTTTCACAAAAAATGATATATGCAAAAAAAACTTATATGTAAAAATGTTATTTTTTTAAATAAAAATTTGTGGTGCCATTGAAATTATTTTTCATTAATTGTTTTTATGAAATTATTTTTATTTTCATTTATTTTTTATATTTTATTCGCTTTTTAAAATGTCATTTATATTTTATTTATTCATTTCCATTCACAGGCTTTCGAAGTCACCTACTTGAAGCATTATTATATTTCAAATAGGTGAATTTTAAAGCGTATAAATTATAAAGTAAAAATATAATCTAAATGAAATTTGAAACAATGACTAAAAATATAAAAAAAATTGAAAATATAAATAATTTCATAAATATAATAAACAAAAAAAATTCATGAAAGAAACATTATGGTTTTAAAACATAATATTTACACCTAGATTTTATGGGAATAATAATTATTAAGTATTATATTATTAATTACATTCCTATGAAGTTTTATTAATTATGTTATTATTATTAAATTTTATGAAATAAATTATTAATAAATATTAAACATAGTATTAAATATTAACAATAATTACTATAATGATTATTAATAATGATGTAAATAATATAATTATTAATGTAACTATTAAAGTAGTAAATAATATACTTGTGTCCATCCATACCTTTTTAAAAAAATAAAGTAGTTAATAATATAATTAAAAATAAATATTAATTAAATTAGTAATAAAAAATATGTAATTATTAATAATTATGTTTTTATTATTAATTTATTATAAAATTAATAATCAGTATATATATAAATAAAACAATTTTTTTAAAAAAAAACTATAAGGAAGGGTTCTATATGAGAGAGCGCCTTCTAACAAAAAATTCTTAAGAAGGATCCCTTAAAAAAAGTGCATTATTAAAGAAATTTACGTGGAAGGTGATTTATGAGAAAGAGCCTTCCGAATCAATATCTTCAAGAAGGTTATTTTTTGAAAGGTGTTGTAAAGACTCAGGTTCTGACCAACAAGACTTTTGAATAATCTTAAGAATATTAATGAAGCTAGGCACTGAGTCGACATGGGAATCTGGGGCTCAGAGAGCCACGGAGCGGTGATTTTAAAAATGTTAAAACGATTTTGTCACACGCACGCAATTTCTCTTGAAATGTAGAATAACTTCAAAGTAGAGTCTTGGATCAGTAATCTGAGGCTACCATTGAGTTTAGAATGTCATGTTTACCCTAGGCGGGTGATAAAGTTGTTCGTACCGAGAGTTTTGGTTGGAGGTGAGTTGGTGGGGTGTTATGTGGTGGATAAATTAATTAAATGAAATTTTAATCAATCTGTTAACCTAATCCCCTTCCCTCTCACATTTGGTATGAAAAAAAAGGTGATCCTTCCTCCTCTTCTCTCCTCCTTTGGAAACTATGAAAACGAGGACGAATAAATGCAATGAAGTGTTTTTGATATATATTTCTGATGTAGGTTGTCATCAGATCGAGGTACAACATGATCTCAGTGTCGTTCTGCACTTAAAGCTTCGGTGTTTCACCCTATGGGTAGGTGGTTTTTATTTTTGGTCTTAATCCCTTTCATTATGCATCGTTATAAGGTTTTAGATCCTAAATAAAATTTCTAGAGATCCATCCTCGGTTAATCTGGGGGTTTCAGGGTAAATGGGGTGAATCAGGCGTTTTTGAAGGTGATTGTCCCCTTTAATTACTATCTACACTACGTATACTCTAGAGAGACATGCCGTGTAGCCCTTCCTATTTGGGGAAGATTACTTTTGGGTACTACACGCTGTGTACCAGGTTTACACGTCGTTTAGTGACCCAAACTGTGCAGCCAGAGGACATGGCCAGGGTCATCCATGTAAAATTACATAGCCATGTAAAAGTACATGGACACGTGGCTGCAGACATGGTCATTGGTAAAACACACATCCTGGTGGCCGTTTGGCCTAAAAACGCCATGTAGTATGGGTTACATGGCATGTAAGGGACATGGTTGGCCAACCGTGTGGAAGAGGAACACAACCAGGCGTCGGGTGAAGCAGGACACGCCGTGTATGGGTTGTACACATCATGTAACCCTAAATGGGTTAGAAAATCATGTAGAAAAGACAAACGGTGAGGTGATCAGGTGGGATCACATGCCGTGTGGAACCCAGTTCACATAATGTACTACTTGAGAATTTATTTATATCTTATTCCATACATATCTCTTTCTTTGGGACTCATATTTAGGCTTTTGAGTAGCCTAACTGAAGCAGTTTTCAATGTATAGTGTGATTGTGGCATCTGTTTCAGACTATGAGATAGGAGGTGGTATTTTTTTAGCATGAAACTTTTTTATCGGTGCTTAACCTTGGATAGTGATCACGGTGGATCACTGGGTTGACTTTCTGGGTCATAACCCATTCATTTCACCTTAGGATGTGGGTCCCTTATACTCTTTAGACCAGTAGAGCAGTGGTCCCCTATTGGATCTGGTCAAGGGTCCCCTACCCATGGTACTTTTGTAACATGAAGTATGATAATCACAATGCTATTTTTAGTGGATCTTGATCAATGATGTATATTGGTGTGGTTTATAAGAGAGATAGTGGGACTGGTACTCCCATGTGGCTTTAGGGCGCAGGTTTTCCTTACCTCTCTTCTTTTTTAGAGATGGGACTCCCCACGTTGTGGGTGTGGGTTCTATACCTTTCTGTAGTTCTTCCAGGGTTGGTACTCTCCTGATGGATTAGGTTGTGGTTTTCCCATATCATTTTTATATATGTAAAATTCTCCATATGCAGTTGCACTCAAACATGACCTTGGTACACGGACATGGGCAGACATGGGGATAACTAGGCACACCACGTACCCTTTTCGAGAGTGCTTATGGATCTTTGTTTTTGTAGTTTGGACCATTATAGGTTGAGTACCTTCCATTGGTCCTTTTCCTTGAGGGTACAGTGTGGCATTACATGAATATAATTGGATTTTAATCCCCTCTATAGTTCGAGTCTCAGATAGAGTTGTGGTGTCACTCCATGAGACTGTAGTGTGATCCTCTATCATTGTTCGTTCCCTGGTTGGAGTTTATGGAATTAGCATGACCTCTCTGAGACAGGTGTTGATCCTCCATCTATTTGGAAGTATCGGTAGTGTTTGTGGTATCATTATCATATGATCCCCTACATAGTAGGTTGATCCAGATTGGGTTTGTGGTGTCCCCCATCATTCTAGGTGTGGCCCCTTATTTTTGTATCAGTGTCTTCTTAGACAAGTAAGCTTTCTTGGGTAGGGCCCATTTAGCTAGGCCTCTTCATAGAGTTCCTCCAGGGATTCGGTCCTCCATTGAATTTGGATCTCCCTCAATTATTGAGTATAGTTATGGGGAGTGGGCCCCTTACACTAATTATGTGAAATTTATGGTTAGGATTTAGCACCCCCTCGATGGATTGAGGCGTGATCCACTCTTTACAAGAGAGCCAGAGGTTTTTTGAGTTAGTTAGGATGTAGTACTCCCTCAACTATAGGGAATTGGTGTGGTGTAGGTCCCTCAATTCTATATCATTAGAGTGACTGTACATAATGAATATTATGGAGTAGTGTTCCCTCAACTGTGTGTAGTGTTGAGTGGGGGCCTCTCCACATGGGTTCTTAGGACTCTGCGTAGGGAATAGGTGAGCGATAGAGAACCTATGTTATGGGTAACTAGAGTTAGACCTAGTGGATTATTCCTAATGGATCGTATCTCTTAGATATGTTCCATATAGTATGTTTAATCTTATGGAGTGTGTTCTCCTAGTTTTGTGTTACCTTTATAACTTCGAGTGGAATCATGTTGTTGGGTATGAGGTCGGAACCTCGTGAGACTTGGATTCTAAGATGAGTATATCAGGATGATTTTTGGGAGTCCTTGTGGTGTTTTCATGTGTCTAGGTTGACACCCCTTATGGAATGATCTGACTAGTCATGTATAGATGAGGATTGTCCAATATAAAGTTTCTCTCTTGATTGGTTTCCATATGGTTGGGTCGAGCGTACTATTGACTTTTAGTTTATCACTTTTATTTTGTTTCTTTTGTGCACCTTATAGGGTCTTGAAAATTCATCCAAGGGAATAAAATGCTCCCACAATCACTTTGTAGAATGAAGTAACTACTCCTGCAAGTATAGCACGGTGAATGGACTCAAATTGAGTTGTAAATTTTCAAATAAACTTGAAGGAACACAAGTTTTCAAATGATTTTAATTAGCCCACATATTATCACTGGGGAGGGTTTGTAGACCGCCTGGATTGCGAACCACCAGTACGCGGAATGATCTGTGTGGAACTGGCCCATGGAATGATGTCCAGCAAACCCAGTGGACCACGAACCGCATCGCTAAAGGACTCATGCACATGAAGGCGATCCATGTACCCTCTAGTGAAATTAGCAGTTCACGGATGAAGAAAACTGATAGGGTTCTGCGAACCATGATCGCGAACCATAGCCTCCGCAAACCTCGGTTGACCGAGTCTTCCGCTGGCGAGGATGTCTCTTCATGGGCCTTCGCAAATGGTGTCACATGGCCAATAAATATGATTTCCCCAATTCTATATAAAAGGAGCATAGAATGAATTGAGAGAGGAGGATGACAAATGCTTGAAGGGAACCTAAGGGTTGGAAGAAATTACTCGAAGAAGATTCTGACATCAGTCTTAAATCATCGGTGAAGCTTGAATCACGAACCACACTCCATGCATGTACAACCATCTGCGAACCATAAAATGGTGGAATTGAATAATAATAATAGAACCGAATACCTAATCAGTGAAACTGAAAACCACATAATTCTTTCGGATGAACTCACCACGAACGATAATCCCCCGGACCCTCTTTCAAAAAGATGTTCCGCATAGTGTATCACTATGACGATTTTACTCAACACTTTGTACTGCACCAGTACATGGGTGGAACCCAAAGCAGCATGAGAGACCACACCCAAGATTGTGTACCACCATGGGGCACAGTGGTACATACCCATGCCCATGTACCGTATCAGTACACGGACGACCCCTCTACCCGCATACCCCTGTGGTATGTGGAGCTTCTCCCATCCCACACAAGAAATCAATATGTGGAATGTGGTGTTTTGGGAATTATTTTTTCCAGTTCCAATCACACCCCTTCGATACCATCCAATCCATCATAATCCCTCAACGAACCTGTCCCCCTACATTAGGCCAAAGCCTCCTCCAAGGCCACCAAACCCATATGATCATACCATTGAGTGCATCAGCATGACCCTTTGAGTCTACATACCCATGTTAAGTAGAGTAATAAAGGCTATCCCCATAGCAATTCGGGCTTTGGGAATGTCTGTGGGTCTATATTCCCATGGTAACCCATAGTCTAACCTTGGGATGACAACGTGAACCTCCCCATTCTAGGGATTAAGGGTGATCACCTACTTTTCCATTCAATGAGGAATTATGATCAGTCAAAGGGGTGGTTTTCACGTCTCCTTTTGATGAGGAAGACACTCCTCCCCTTCCCAGAATGCATTCTGGGGCACTCCCATGAAGGTTAGTCCCCAATATTATGAGGCTGAGCTGCATGAACTTTAATGTCATTTCACATTAAAAGGTTCATCAATTCTCACCCTCTCCCACCATCACCCTGGCCTCGTACACTGTAGGCTCAACCTCTACCACTAGTAAAAGATAAATCACGTGCTTTGTTGAATCTTTTACATCCTATTATTTCTCACACTGAGCATGATTCACGTGGTTTTAGATATTTGTGACGATTACAATATACACATAATATAAACTATGAGACCTCTGATTCCAGATCAAACCAGGATACAAATGAAACCTTCTTTAAGGCCCAAGCTCAAAAGGGTGCCCATTCAAAAGGGTTCACCCAACCATGACCTCTCAAATGGGAAGCTTCCACGCGTAAGCCCCATACAATTCCAAACTATGTGGGCTCTGATTCCTCTCCCAAGGATAATTAAGTAATCCATATTATGGGTTCGATCCCAACATCAAGTCACCTTCCATCCCCGCTGGATGAAAATATAATCCAGAGCACCTTATTGTACGGCTCAAGCTAGTATTACCTCTGTAGCATCAAATATATGTATGTCAACGATGATCCTAGAACTAGGGGTATCCCGTGGACACACTCTTTGGGAATATACCAAGTATTCATGAACATATGAAAATGACTTAAATCTTTAAAAGAGTCATGTAACATGAAATAATCCTCCCCCCAAAAAGGGTACGGTGAGCCTGACTTCCCATCCTCTCAACCAATGGAGTCCTTAAGTGCATTGGACAAATCATCATGCAACGAATGCCTGGATTTGGAAAGAAGGTCCATGAGTCATTAATAATAGGGTCCTTGGGTGTTTATGGATCCACAAATAAACCCGTTGGATACCATCCGAGGAAGTTATATCCTAGGAGGACAGATTGCATCAGTACTTGACCCCATGAAATCACCCATTGGGACCATTTGACTATGGTGTATCCCTTATAATACAGAGGGGAAAAATTGCCCAGTCCCCATAGGGTTAATATAACCTTCCCTAAAATGATAATTATGTAGAATGATCAAAACAAAAGAAATGGTGAATTTGACCAGGAACCTTCTTTGGAAAAAGAGACGGGTGATGATTCTCATCAGACCATTTCCTCATCACCCAAAACGTTCCACCTCAGAGGCAAAACAAAAAATGGTGAACCTGACGTGAATTCTTAAAAAAGGTAGAGGTTCTACCATAATGATAATTGAAAAAAGGATATTTCATGTCGGACCATTTTTCCCACCTGTATGCGCGAAACGCACCACCTTGGAGGCGGAACAAAAATTGTGAACCTAACATGAATCCTTAACAAAGGTGGTAGTCTTACCCTACCCAAGCCCCTTCGCCCCACAAAAAAAGGGGAAGGGGCCCAAGATGAATCTTCAAATATTCATATGCTTAAAATAATGCTACTTTGATGAGGTTTTTTTGACTATATGTCATATATGTATGTTGCAGGTTCCCTCAAAGAAACCTTTGATCCAAATGACATCCCAGCGACCAATGCAGACATGTGCATCAACGATCCCGAAAGCGGCCGATGTCCCAACGAAGATCAGGACCCCCTTACCTACAAAACATCTTAAACGCTGGATATCCAACACACTAATCAAATAGAACCCCTGAAATGGTACTCTATCTATAGTGGAGGCCGCGAGACAGGCCCTCTTGTTTGTGAAGACTCACCAGCCACCTGTTCATCCGCGGTCAGCACCCCAGCATGAGGTGGCCCCAATGGTTGACTCAAACCATCTCCGAAGCCTATCCCCAGAATTTGATAATGAGTACATAACTTATATTAGATAGGTATATGAATTTGATTCCAAAAACATCATCTCAACTGCACAGAGGTCCTACTCAGAGGCCCCCACCAGAGAGCGTCGCCACAGTCACCGGACAACCAGGCCTCCTCCTACCGAAGAGGACCTTATGCTGAGGGAACCTAATAAAGTACAATTGACCCGAGACCCTCAGGATTCCCTCCAATGGTAGAATATATATAATTAGGGACACACTATCATCCTTGTTCCTGAGGATAAACTTTGTCGTACTAACGCGGTCACATTCGATGGGCATACAAACGACTCTGCCCCCTCCATTCAAGCCCACCACAGAAATAGGGTGGCATAATATGAGCACATGCATGTTCCTTCTAGTGTTCTCTAGTATTTATATGTAGATAGAGTGACAAACTAAAAGCAGATGCAGACATCTACCGATGCACAACAACCCTATCAACCAAATAGGGAGACAACCGGCTACACGCAGGCACAAATACCTGCTGATGCATTTCACGCCTGCCATCCAAATAGGACGACAACCAACTACATAAAGGCACAAATACCTACGAATGAATATCAATCCCTCCATCAAAATAGGGTGGAAAAAGGAAAATATTAGTAGAATCAAATTTCTGCGAATGCATACAAATCCCGTGAGACAAATATAGCGGCAAGCGAGCGGGTGAAAATCTCTTCTCAGGAATATGGAGTCCACTAGTCAAATGAAATGGCAACCAGAGAAGAAAACTGGTGGAAGACTCATTCCTCTATCCTGGAAGATGATAAATTCCAGTATCTACTGGAAACTCATGGAGGATCGGATCGAGCTCAAACTCCTGCTCTGATATCAAAATGGGCCTTCATATCCATTCCAGCCAAATATGTATCTCTGCACATCATGGAAATTATGGAATATTAGACATCAATCCTAGAACATATCATCCAAACATTCCAATACATTATTTCATCAGCGGAAAAGGCGAGAAACTAGGCCCACAGCTCAGTTTCCTCGAACGGAATGACTTACTCGCAAAATGAGTTAGTCACACCAGAGCACTTATGCATCCTTTCTCCAGTCCAGGAGGGTCGACAACAATATACGACGATACATGGACAACCAGATTGGGAACAAATACTTGTTCCAACTAGGGGACACCGGTCTAACATGGTGGCCGCTCCAGGGTAGGCATATATCCCTACAAAAATTCAAGATGGCTGTCACCATATCCTAACAACATCATGTGACTGAACAAGACAGGGACCCATATATGAAGGTCGTTACCAAAAAACAGACGACCCCAGTTGCCCGCCAAAGAGTACACATAAATGAAATGTGCCAAAGTAAACTAGAAAATGAAGAGCACATACATGATCCTACTCTACTGGAAGCTGGGGTTCTTGATGCCCTAAAACATATATCAATAAAGTCTCAACTCCCTGTCAGTCCATTAACCAATTATGGAAGTGGAAGTAGTAGTTTCAAAAGTCCTCCCTGCAATATCGTTACCAGCAGTTCTGAAGGTCCTCCCCAGAGTACCCACGGGGGCTCACTCTGTGGGCCCAGAATGATCGATCACGAGATCCTATCTCCAAATATGCGTTGTGGTAGTCCTCCCCTTGACCTAATGATTAGATAACAAGAAGGTCCTCTCCTTGCTGTCGTCCACCCTAATGGTCCGCCCCAGGGTATACACTGCAGATATGCTTCTCTCTATAGTCAAACATCAAGTCATGAAAGTATTCCACTCCATAATGAAAGTCATTATTAAGTCCCTCCCCACAATGTAAGTTGTTGTGAAGGTACTCCACATAGTAACATCAAGCAACGAGAAGGTCCTCCTCTCATTATAGTATATCCTGAAGGCCCTCCCCAGGATGTGAACTGCAGAAATTCTCCCTACATCCAGGTATCAAGTCATGATGGTAGTCATTTCCATAATTATAGTAATTATGAAGTCCCTTACTGAAATGGAAGTTGCTATGAAGGTCCCCCCCATAGTAACATAAAGCAATGAAAAGGTCCTCCCCTCACTATAGCCCACCCTGAAGGTCCTCCCCAGGGTATATGCTGTAATGAAATTTCCTGTGGTTGGGCATCAAGTTAAAATAATAGCCCCCGCCATTACAACACCATTTGTGAAGGTCCTACCCGCAACAAAAATTCATACTAGAAAGAAGGTCCTCCCCTTGCAGGAATAAATACGAGAAAGCCCTCCTATGATGAAGCACTTAGAAAGATGGATTCGGACACATCAGGCACTCCACCTATGATGAGTGATATTCTTTCTCAACCAGAAGATAGCTGGGGGATATGCTCATCTTTTGAGTCACCCCCTCATCATACAAAAATCAATATGGCTCCCACCATCCTAGTTACATGGAATGAAATTATCAAGAAGCAGTTGAGATGGGCATATCAAGTTGAGGATCCCCCATAAGAACAATAGCAGGATATGTTTCTTGTGAGAAGACAGCTAGATAAGGATAATATACTGGTGATATATTGTCCTATAGACACTTCTCACTTAGATATAATAGGAGTGTTTTCTGTTGAATTCATAAATGAAATTCTCCTAAGTATATTTATGAATCTTCTTCAACAAAAGGAAAAATTCCTACCCTACGAAGGGTATGCGGACCATGTCAACATGTTATGGGAACTTCACCATATAATCGACCTGGAAGCCCTCCCATCCATACGGCAGCCATGATCAAAAAGGTGAAAGAAAAACCTTGAACCGGCTTTCCTCCATGTGCTGCATAAGTTGCGTCGCCTCATTAGAAATGCCCCGACTGGAGTTCACATTTAGAGATAGGGAGAATATGGATCTCTACACTTCACCCCACATTCAGTCCAGAAAACCTCATTGGAAATGACATCTTGCAACATCATCACCTAGAGGGAGTAATCAAATGAAACTAATACTTAAGAAAGATGGGATACTCGAAAAAACTCGGCCAGGAGTAAGTCTTAAAAGCATTAGGACCAAAGAGATCAACCCATAAAAAAAGCTTCTGATTTAGGAAACCAAGAACATCTAGTAGGATTACCACCTAAGGTAATACAACCAGTAAGTAGTGATCATGTCTTTAAAAGACCATAGACTTCATACAGGCCCAATTTAATACTTGGCTCTCACTTGCACAAGAGTACGTGAAGTTGAAAAGGTGACAATAGCAGTGGCTACCACCGTGATGCAGGAACAACCCCATCCCACAGGGCTGGAGGTATTTTTAAATCAAAGTTCCCCCATAAGACCAATAATTCCAGGACATAACACATCAATGGAAGAATAGGAACAACCCCAGCCCACAGGGCTGGGGGCATTTTTACCTCAAGTCCCCACACAGTGGACGCCTGTCTTCTCCCATTTAGGAATAACGATGGATAGAAGAGCCACCCGTTCCACCCCTTCTCATGGTTCACACCCTCTGAGACAAAGGCGCATTATGAGGTTGGATCAAGGCTCCCTTCGGGTCAATCTTCACTATGAAAACCAAATAATACTGCATAATGGAAGGAGAAAATACAACAAAGGTTTCAGAAAGTATTCCTACCATTCAACACTAGGTACACCACCCCCAATGCGGTATGACTCAGTGAACGTGGTAAACGTCAACCCCACAGATCTCACAAGAAATGACATAGAGGGAGAGAAATCAAGGGAATATGGTTCCCTCCCAGACACATCCCCCACCGAGCCTGATGGTGTGCATACCTAGAACTAGAGAGCGGTCTTAAATTTGGGTACCCCCTCAGTTAATCTGACACTACCTCCCTCGCTATACCCCAATAAGGAGAAGAATAAATTCAAGGCCGTCTACGAACCTCCTCTTCCTCCCCCTAAGAATGTGTCCCTCACCCTCAAGGAAAGGTTTTCCAAGCAGGAGGAATAAATGAAAGAGCTCAGACGAAATAATGATGAGCTGCATCGAGGGAGCTACCTCGTTGGATGTGTTCTCCCTGTGGAACGTCAACAGGTGCTCCTAGAAGAGGTTCCCTTGCCGCAGGAACTCATCCCTGTGAATGAAGAAAATTTTAGGGGCCCATCCAATCTAGCAACGGGACCTTCAAACTAATTAAACTCAGCCCCGAAAGGACATCAAGACTCCCCCTGCTAGGAAGATAGCCCGGATATATTCAGGGAAACCCACAAAGGATACCCCTAGCTAGATATCCACCCCAAATTCTAGGAGCACTGACACGCCCAGTTTTGTCCATTTCCACACCATCCCAAGATCAAGCACAATAGGATATGCATTAAGGGATCTTGAACACCATCGAGAAATTAACAGCTTGACTAGAAGCCATAGAGGGGTGGTACATTCATATACAACTAGAGTGAAAACACTACCCCGATTGGGTGAGCACCGTTCCACCACCGTCGAATTTCAGAAACCCCATATTCCTAGTATTCAATGGCTCAGGGGACCCTGAAAAACATATAATTCACTATGAATATTATTGTGACCCCATGATGGGTACTCCAGAGCAGTAAGAAGTAGTAAAACATAGATGCTTCGTATAAACCCTGTACGTATCGTCTTTCGTATGGTATAGTTTCCTGCCATCCGATTCAATCACAGATTGGGAGGATCTCTGGTGATAGTTTCTCTTCTAGTTCAATTCAACAATGCCTAAGACAACGGTAAGTGATCTCATGAACTTCAAGAAACAAGAGAACTAAGGAGTCTCAGACATCATTTCCAAATGGAAAGGCCAGAATTATTCCCTGAACTGACCACTTCCCCAAGATGAAATTATATCCATGTGCATCGATAACCTTCTAGATGAATTGTGAACACCATTCATCCCGATGAAGTACACAAGTGGGTTTTTATATTTCTCTACCATTTCTCAAAGGATAAAAGACTCATTGCAATAGACCAATCTTAAGTCATGAGTGGCCCCATCAGCACCAGGGAAAAGGAAGGGAAAAAAATGAAGTGTCTTATGTCATGCTTAAGCCACCCCCTACACCAGATCCAGTTGCAAGGCCCCCACCGAACAATATAGAACCTCCTGGATGCCAGAATCCACCCCCACCTTGTAAAGATGAGAGACGAGGTGCTAAAAGACATTAGTTCAAAGAACGAAGAAATAAAGTCTACTCATTCTGAGATTACCAGGTCCAAAACTATTTCATAGCCTCCATGATTTGCAACTTTCTCCAGCTACTGAATCCAAAGAGAGTAGATGAAGTGGGTCTTAAAAACCATACAAATTATTGTCCTTATCACCGGATACTGAGACACAAAATCTATGAATTCTTTATTTTCAAGGATCTCCTACAAAAGATGGTGGATTCTGGGAAATTCAAGTTGGGACCACCACTAGCACAAGTAGAGTACGTTTTCACCTCATAATAAAGAGAGGAAGAGGAATGGAAAATAGTCATCAATAAGAAGGAGAAAAAATTTGACAATTGGATGTCTTGGAATACAGTCAACCAAGTCCATGGAATCCTCCAAGTGCAGTTGAAATAACCAACTGTGCCCCCAAAAGTTCCTGATACAACACAACCAATATCCTCGGCCCCATAGCCCTCTAAAGGCCAAAATGGCATAAAGAAGGAGCAAGAATATTGGATTACACAAAATGAAAAGTTAGTGTTAATGTTGGAAGATTTCATACCAACAAACTTGGTACAACGGGCATCGCCCCACCAAATGGTACAATGGGAACCGCCCCACTAAACGGTGCCATCAGAAGGGGACAGTCAGAGAGAAACATTGTCAGATCATGAACTGATCTTTAGCTCCATTAATTTCATTAACTTGATAGACCCATTATTTTAAGGGGACTATGTACGCAAACTCGCATTCCCCCACCCAACCGGAGAGCTAGAGGAAGAGGCTGTAGAGGCCAAATGTTTCTTGGAAGACACGATCATGGCAGAAGTCAAATTCCCCACCACACCATAAGTCAAAACATTAACATCATAGAAACTCACGGAAGGAACCTATGACAGACAAAAAAAGAACCAGAATGCTCCTCTTCCCCCATCGAAAGAAATAAAAGTCCAATTATCTTGGAATATCTATCAGGGGAAGAACAAATATCAAATATCCTAAGGAATACAGGTAGACCAGTTTAGCCAAACCCGAAAAGACCACATCACCACTTGCCCCAATCATAGAGGTTGAACCATCTACGTCCAAATCCCAAGCCCCTAAAGTGTATTTGAACAATCAACCCCGATCCAGGAAGCACTGACCTTTAGAAAAAAATATGTTATTCTAAAGTAGTTGGATTCAGTACTAGAAAAACTGTCAATCTTGGATCCATTAAGCATGTCTGAAAATCTCATGGAGGCACTCTTCGAAGCCTTACTAAGTCCCCAAGAGTTGGAGGCCGATGTAGCAGTAGAAAAAGTATATCGGACATAGACTAATCCTGAATAATGTCACATTGTCATCTCCTTCACCGACAGGGATGAAGACACCATCATGAAAGGGCACATCAAACCCTTGTATGTGTTTGGAATGATAAATGGAATTGATCTCAAGAGTATTTTCATCAAAAATGGCTCTAGAGTCAACCTCCTCACACTAAAAATGCTTCATCTACTGGGATACGATGAAGACATCTTGACACCCTTCACCACAACTCTTCTGGGATATGACAAAATCGAGTAGAATCTGCTGGTACGAGTCAAGCATAAAACTTGGCTTGGAGACCTCATGTTAAGATTCTGAGATCCTAGTAGTGTGACAAAGTACGACCTTCAATGTCATGTTAGGGAGGCCTTGGCTACATCAAAACACTAAAATTACATCATCATACCATTAGTTTGTAAAATATTACACTAATGGAAAAATGGGACATTTCACACCTATAAATCCCCATTTGAGTCCTTGAAGTCACATTATATCGACGCAGGGTTATATGAATCGATAGAAAAACATTCATCAACCGACGACGTTGATTGGATTACTGCCCCGAATGGATTGGAAACGGCGCCCGCCGACCCCCTCCAGCAACTTGAGAAAGAGTATGTATTACCCATCAACCAATTTGAATGCATATGTGCAAGTCCGAAATGAAGACTCAATTGCCTGCATGGTCTCTATTACGACCACCAAGTATAAAGACACAAAAGAGCAGGATGACTCCCATGATGTCAGGAAAATCCCTAATAGAGATGCTCCCAACCCGTCTATGGGACCCTAAACTGCCCTTGCCTTACTCTCTAAGGCAAAAAACGATTTCTCTCCCAATGTTGGAGAGTTCGTCTCGAGAATCCTCTCTCCATCAGAAGAGGAATAAGAGGAATAAGAGGAATAAGATGATGAATAAGAAGAAGAAGACCTCAGGGATGCTCTTCCTACATTCGAAGAAGGTTTCTCCACCAAAATCAATGAACTTAAGAAGATAAACCTAGGCACCAAAGACGACCCACGACCCACTCTGATCAGTGTGTCTATTCCTGTCAATGAGAAGGATGAATTTACCTCCTTCCTAAAGAAAAATCAATATGTTTTTTCCTATAATTACACAAAAATTCCATCCCTAGATCTTGATGATGCCACTCATCATCTTGGCTTACCAGAAGATCACAGGGGCTACAAGAAGACCACTAGAAGGACCCACCCAAAACATGCTTCCAAAATAGAGGCTAAAGTTAACAAGCTGATTAGAGCCAACTTCTTACGAGTGGTCCAGTATCAGATCTGATTGGAAAATATATTCCCTGTCAAAAAGAAGAACAGACAGATTAAAATCTGCATTGAATTTAGGGAACTCAATGGACATTTCCCAAAAGACAATTTCCCAATCCCAATCACAGAATTTTTGATCGATGAAACTGTTGGATATGAAGCCCTCTCATTCATGGACATCTATTCTGGATAAAACCAGATCAAGATGGCCTAGGGGGATGAAGAAGCTACTACTTTCAAGGCCCCTCAGGGAGTGTTCTGTTATAAAGTGACTCCCTTTAGTGTAAAAAATGTTGGCTCCACATATTAGTGCACCATGAATCACATCTTCAAGCCCTTCTTAGTTAAATTCGTTGACTGTTATGTCAAAGATCTAGTGGTTAAATCAAGACAGCGCTCAAACCACTTTGTAATGACCAGAATTTTTGAATAAAATTTGTTTCCTAATTTTGTGTGTTATTTTAATTTATACTCAACAAAACTATATTCTTTAATTAACGAAGTGAGTATAATTAAATGAGACTATTGGGATTCAACTATTATATGACCATTGGTCAATATGACCGTTGGAAACTAAACTCTAAACATTACAATTATTGTTTATAAATACAAGTGATCTTGCTTAATTAATATAGAAAGAAGTTTTGATGGACTCATCCAGTAGACTCGGGCCGTTTGAAGCCCATCTGGCAGAACTTGGGAAGGAGGTAGTACCACTGGGCTTTGTTCTGAACCAAAACCAAGCTGAACTTCATCGTGTGAAGATGGAATGGAATCTCCTTCAGAAGAAGTTCAAGCTGATAGAAATTACCACTCAGGCAATGTTTGCCGAGCCGCCCCAAGATTCTACCACCTTAGCACACCTTACACTTATGTCCTATTCTGGTGTTATAGGGGATATGTAATGAGACCTTAGCCACTTTGTGTAATCCTTTGATATAAATAAAAATTGTTATTTCTTCTTATGGTAAAGTTTGTGTTTTTTCAAATGTCCAGATAAATATAGGATGTATATTATTGATGAATTTTGAAAAAAAAGGATATTTTAAAATATTTATGTAAACCTAAAATAATTAATAATTTTTAATGATTTTCAAAAAGCTGGTCTTCTAAAGTTTTGTTCAGTAAGAAATTTAGAGTCTAATAAGATCAACTTATTTTTTGGTGAATAGTAAATTATGAATAGTGATTTTACGGTTATGATTAGTAATGTGACCAAATGGATTATGTAACCTCACTTAATAAAGTATTAATATAATTTAGGCACCTTTATTAAGTAATTTGATTCAATAAAATAGGTAAATAACTGTTTCAGAAATTATTGGTAAAGTATTAGTATTTTTGGGTGAATAGTATTTTTATGTAAAAATTAAATTAAAAATATTTAGAAAATTATTTTTATAAAATGGAGTTCATTTTTGAATTCGGAGTATTGATATTAGGTTAAGGTGATTTTTGGGGATTTTTCTGAAAAAGATGAATTTTCAGTGAATAGTGAAAATACAGTTTTTTGTTTCGGGTGTTTAATGACACCATTAACGATGTAATAATTATGTAATCATTCTCGTCGACTTATTAATATTAATATAAGGTATTATGTGTCTCAAGTGGCTAATATCATGGGAAAATACCATGGGCAAGCCCATGGTTTTTCCAATACCACCGATGAGGTGTCCCTTGGCAATTAATGATTTATTCCCTCACTTCCCCTATAAATACCAAGCCATTAACTCATCCAATTCATTCCAAAATTCTCATCACCAAATTTCTGGTCTCCTTACCTACCAAGGAGTCCTACTAATGTTCCCTCAAGCCTCCCAATGTCCCGAACATCAAGCTTTTGAGGTTAATTTTCAAGGTAAGGGATCCTTTCACCCTCTTCCTTTATGTCATGACTTCTTTTATGTTATGTCTTATAGTTCCATTTTATTATGTGAGGGATTTTTCTTCTATATCTTTAATAATTTCCATTTTATTTCCAAATTATTAGATAACCTTTCTGATCCCATCAATTTATTTTCTGAATTTTTAAGTGACGCCGTTAGGCTGCCAAATTTCTTGTAAAAGAAATCACACCTTCCCTTTCCTTTCAAGTTTCCTTTTCTTGTGGTATTTCATTCAAATATCCATACCATGCTCTTATCTCCTTGTTATTATGTATTTTTATTTTAATTTGATTTATTTATGAGTTGGTTACCCTTGTACCCTCTCTTTTTATTATTTTCTAAAACCATGTTATATAGCTGTTATGCTGCAGAAATTTCATCTCAAAATTTCTCTCTCTTTCTCTCAATAAATTATCTTGTTTTATAAACGTGAATGCCCACACATATTTAGTTTATATGGGTGTTCATAAATACAAAAAAATTATATATTTTATTCCGTAATTGACATACATGTAGCCCTCACTCCCTTTCCATGGGTTATAAATGACATAACAATCTCATTTTAAGTACTCATTAAAACATCATGATTTTGAAATGAAACCCATTTCTTTTATTCTCTATTGGTTATTTATGAAATTCTTGATTATGATCTATGTGGATCACATGAAAGTAAATACATATTTAGGGTGCACCCTGATATCACTCCAATGCATTGGGTAAAGAATTAATATCTAGAGATGACAAGTTTCACGATACCTTGGTGAATAACCTTAGTAATTTTTATGACACCTTGGGGATGGACCTTGGTGATATGTTCATGAATGTATAAATGAATGGTTTTAGCCACATATTCAAGTATGTTTCATGTTATTTTCATTATTATATGCCTATACATCCATTTCTCACGTCTTTATGTTTTTATTCAAGTTCTTATTGATATCACGAGTAAACTGATTCCTTGTTTACCCTTATTGGGCTTTATGCTCACCCTCTACTTTGATATATGTCTCCAGGATATGAGATGCGGTAATTTTACTTAGGATTACCCTATTATGAAGCCTTACAAGTGGATTAGAAGAATGTTTTATGTTGTTTTCAAGTGTTTTTGTTCCTGATTTCCAAGACACTAGACTTTAAATACCCTCTTTTTGTAAAATGTAATAAAAAGTTATGTATTAAAAATGCGGGATTCCATAGTTGGTATCAAATGATAGTTTTTTTATTTATGGAAATTAGGATATGAAAATTTTAGGAAGAATCCTATAGAAAAGTATAAATATAGGAAAACTTACTACATTTTGGTGAGTATTGAGTAAGTGGTTTATCAAACAAATACATCCCTATATGGATATGAGAATGTAGAGGTGGCTATGACATAGATATACATAGAGGTAAAACCCAAAAACAACGCTTTGAACTAGACTCGAACAGTAACTGATACCTGACAACAGGCCTTGCTGTGCTCTTGGTTATGACACTCCCAGGGGATATGTTTGGTTAGTTGCAATCTTTTTATGAATCATTTGGAAGGAATTATAGAGAAATGTAATTGTCTAAGATTGAAGTTTTAAGACTTAAAATCCTTTATAGTTAAAAGATTCATAAATGAAATAATTTTCTCACTATGGTTTTATTATTTTAGAAAATGGAGGGAAATAGGAGGAACCATGCAAATGGTGACCGCAATAGACCATGTGCTGACGACCCTCCGATGGATGCCAAAATGAAAACATTCATGTGAATGCTGAACCAACTGACTCAAGTTATGGGAAATAACTTGAATTAAGCTGAGGGACCGATCTCACCGTGAAGGTAACAACATACTGTTGAGTCCTTTATGCATCAATTGCCACCAACCTTCAGTTGATCGAGTAACCCATTGATTACTGAGCACTGGATCAGATCCATCGAGAAGATCTTTTCTGTGCTCCGCTGTTTAGA
The DNA here is from genome assembly GCA_963277665.1 of Viscum album. Lineage (NCBI taxonomy): Eukaryota > Viridiplantae > Streptophyta > Magnoliopsida > Santalales > Viscaceae > Viscum > Viscum album. Next base: position 369,599,725 of record OY728140.1, on the reverse strand, counting down.
GCAAGAGAAGGTCACCCTAGCTGTCTATCGCTTAGAAGGAGAAGATGATCAGTGGTGGGAAATGATTAAAAACACAAGTAAAAGATTGTAAGTTGAAGCTATGGAGTGGGAAGAGTTCAAAGGGATCTTTTTCAGTAATTATTTCCCTCGTTCCATGAGAACAAGAATGAAGAATGAGTTTCTTGAGCTGAAGCAGAAGGAGAAAGAATCTATCTGAAGCTATGAGATGAACTTCACCCGACTTTCATGATATACCTCTCGATTTGTCATGGATCCAAATGGTAAATTTGATATATTCTTTGGTGGACTGAGACCTCATTTGCTGAAGAATATATCCAACTGATACTATGATAGCTATGAGGAGATCGTGCAGAGTGTGATGAAAGTCGAGTTGGATTTTGGTGAGACGCAGTGGTCTCATAAATCCAATGAAAAGAAGAGATTTATGGAGCCCATATTATGGAGGACTTTTGATTAGGGAAGAGGAGTAAAGAAAGTGAAACTTCCCACGTGTAATAAATGTGGGAATAAGTATTAGGGGAACTGCCTTCTCGGGAGCGGGAAATGCTAAAAGTGTGGAAGAGATGACCATATTGCGGGGAATTTTCATAGTGAGGTGAAAACTCAAATTCCAAAAATAGACAACAATGGTAAGATGGTGCAGGCCCTACCTGATGTCCAATGCTTTAAGTGTGGACAATGTGGGCACTTTTCCAATCACTTTCCAAATCTGAGGGTAGTAGAGGGGAACCACCATCAGCCTCAGCAAAGGCCAAGGGATCAAGGCCATGTTTTTGCTATCACGACAGCTGAAGTTGAAGCACCAAATGATTTAGTGGAAGATACTCTTGTTGTTATCTCAAAGCTAGCAAGTAATTTTTTTGATTCTGGTTCTACGTATTCCTTTATTTCCTCCATGTTTGCAATGAATTTAGAATCAACCCCCATTTTTCTAAAAGTAGAGTTATCAATCAAGACTCATGGTGGGATTAACCAAGCATCGTCAGTGTTTAAAAACTCTAGTATTTACTTTGGTGAGCACAATCTTATCACAAATCTATTAGTCATTCCCATGATGGAATTCAACGTTATACTAGGGTTAGATTGGATCTCAAAGTATAATGATAAGATCAAATGCAGAAGTAAGGAAATCTCAGTAGTATTGAATGGAAAACCTAAAGTTATCTTCTACGGAGAGATACCTCAACCTGGTCCTTTTATAGAATAACCCTCTATATCCTTATTTATGGAGTTGTTTGGTGACGAAGAAGAAGGATATGAGAGTTTAAGGATAGAAAGTGTCCCCATCATATAGGAATACATTGATGTATTTCCTGAGGAGTTTCCTGGACCTCCCCCAGAAAGAGAGGCAATGTTTTCTTTTGAACTCATACCTGGATCTCATCCAATATCAAAGACCACCTATAGGATGGAAAATGTGGAGCTATAGGAATTAAAGAAACAACTCCAAGATCTTTTGGAGAAGGGGTTTATTTGACTGAGTGTGTCTCCTTGGGGAGCACCAGTTCTCTTTGTGAAGAAGAAAGATGGATTGATGCAGCTATGCATTGATTATAGAGAACTGAATGAGATCAGAATGAAAAAAATACCATCTTACAAGAATTGATGAATTATTTGACCAACTTCGCGGGGCTCAATTATTCTCTAAGATTGATCTTCGTTCTGGTTATCATAAATTGAGGGTGAATAAAGAAGATATTCCAAAAACTGCCTTCTGATCAAAATATGGGCATTATGAGTTTGTTGTTATACCCTTTGGACTGACTAATGCACCTACTATTTTTATGGATTTGATGAATAGAGTCTTTAAGGACTACCTTGATAACTTTGTGGTAGTTTTTATTGATGATATTATGATATATTCCAAAATTCACGAGGATCATGAGGATCATCTAAGGGATATTTTTCAAACTCTGTGGAAGGAGAGGATTTTTGGAAAGTTCAGTAATTGTGAATTTTGGTTACAACAAGTCGCTTTCTTGGGGCACATTGTTAACAATGAAGGAATCATAGTTGTCCCTGAAAAGACAAAATTTGTAGAGGAGTGGCCTCAACATACAACAATAACTGAGATTCGTAGTTTCCTTGGATTAGCAGGATATTATAGGAGGTTTGTGAAAAACTATTCATGACTTTCTAATCCATTAACCAAGTAAACTCGAAAAGGGGTCAAGTTCATCTGGACTAAGGAATGTGAGGAAAGTTTCCAAGATTTTAAGAAGAGACTGGTTACTGCACCCATGTTAACTATGCCCTCAAGTGGAGAAGGATTTGTTATTTTTAGAGACGCATCTCTCAAAGGGCTTGGGTGCATCCTCATGCAAAATGACAAGGTCATTGCTTATGCATCTTGATAGTTGAAGACTCATGAGCAGAATTATCCTACGCATGATCTAGAGCTGGCTGCGGTTATTTTTTCTCTGAAGATATGGAGGCACTATCTTTATGGGGATAAATGTGATATATACACAGACCATCAAAGTTTGAAGTATATTTTCACACAAAAATAATTGAACATGATACAAAGGTGATGGTTGGAGCTTCTTAAAGACAATTATTGTTCAATTAATTATCATCCCGGAAGAGAAAACAAAGTTGCTGATGCATTAAGTAGGAAAGACCCAGTTGTTCTTTCCATGATGAGTATTAAAAAATATCCTTTGATTAATGACCTAGTAAAGTTGGACATGGTAATTATAAGTGAAGGGACATCATTAACCCTAACCCAAATGATTTCTCAACCATCATTACTAGAGAAGATCAAGAAAGCTCAGAAAGAAGATCCTTTGTTACAGAAGAAGATTGAAGCTATGAAGGATGGGATGTTTCCTGAGTTCAATATTGATCAAGAAGGTGTATTGAAATTTTTTACAAGACTTTGTGTTCCATCTTTTCCAGAAATAAAGAAGGAGACAATGGATGAAGCTCATTGATCTACTTTCTCTATACATCCTGGAAGCACAAAAATTTATAGGGACCTTCGTGATCATTATTGGTGGGATAATATGAAAAAAGAGATAGCTGACTACACTTCAAGGTGCCTAGTATTTCAACAAGTGAAGGCAGAGTGACAACTTCCTTAAGGGGTATTGCAACCACTACCCATACCAGTATGAATGTGGGACAATATCACTATGGACTTCGTCACTGGTCTTCCGAGAACTTATAAAGGAAACAATGCGATATGGGTTATTGTGGACCGTCTCACCAAGACCACCCATTTTATCTCCATTTGGGAAGATTTCTCTCTTGATTAAATTTACAGGATTTACGTGAATGAAGTGGTAAGGCTGCATGGAGTTCCACTCTCTATCGTATTTGATCGTGATCCAAGGTTAACATCAAAATTATGAAGAAGTATTCAACATGCTCTGAGCATTGAATTGAATTTTAGTATGGCCTATCACCCCGAAACTGATGGCCATTCTGAAAGGACTATTCAAACACTCAAGGACATGCTGATAACGTACTCAATTGAATTTAAAGGTGGATGGGATCAACAGCTCCCTTTAGTTGAGTTCTCTTACAACAACATCTTCCACTCGAGCATTAAAATGGCACCCTATAAAGCTCTATATGGGAAGCGATGTATAACTCCTACTTTTTAGGATGAAGCTCGTGAGAGAAAGGTTCTTGGGTCTAATCTTGTGCAAGAGATGACAGAAAAAGTCCATGCCATCCCACAACACATTAAGGCTGCTCAGAGTCGGCAAAAGAGCTATTTCAACAACCATTAAAGGGACTTGGAGTTTGATGTTAGTGACAAGGTATTTATTCAAATATCACCTTGGAGGAGAGTCATGAGGTTTTGGAAGAAAGAGAAGCTCAACCCTAGGTACATTGTCCCCTATGAAATCCTTGATCGTGTGGGAGTAGTGGCCTATCAGATTGCACTTCCTCCAAATCTACCATATGTTCATGATGTCTTCTATGTATCCCTCTGGAGGAAGTACATACCTGACCCTTCACATGTACTAAACCCAGATGTGGTACAACTGGAACATGACATCTCTTATGAGGATCATCCAGTGGAGATCTTGGATCATAGAGATAAGGTTCTATTCAACAAGACTACCCACCTTGTTAAGGTGTTGTGGAGGAGCCACTAATGTGAAGAATCCACGTGGGAACTAGAGGAGTATATGAGGCAGAAGTACCCACCAGTTTTCTTTTCTGAGGGTACGAGTTAAAATTTCAGGGATGAAATTTCTTAAGGGGGGAATAATGTAACGAACTGAATTTTTGAATAAATTTGGTTTCCTAATTTTGTATGTTTTTTAATTTATACTCAACAAAACTATATTATTTAATTAACGAAGTGAGTATAATTAAATGAGACTATTGAGTTTCAACTGTTATATGACCGTTGGTCAATATGACTGTTGGTCAATATGACCATTGGAAACTAAACTCTTAACATTAAAATTATTGTTTATAAATACAAGTGATCTTGGTTAATTAATATAGAAAGAAGTTTTGATGGCCTCATCCAGTATACTCGAGCTATTTGAAGCCCATCTGACAAGAACTTGGGAAGCAGGTAGCACCACTGGGATTTCCTCTGGACTAAACCCAAGCCTAACTCCATCGTGTGAAGCTAGAACAGAATTGCATTCGAGAGAAGTTCAAGCTGATAGAAATTACCACTTAGGTAATGTTGGCTGAGCCGCCCCAAGATTCTATCACCTTAGCACAAATTACACTTAGATCCTATGTTGGTGTTATAAGGGGATATATAAAGAGACCTTAGCCACTTTATGTAATCCTTTGATATAAATAAAAATGGTTATTTCTTCTTATGGTGAAGTTTGTGTTTCTTCAAATGTCCGGATAAATATAGGATGTATATTATTGATGAATTTTTAAAAAAAGGATATTTTAAAATATTTATGTAAACCTAAAATAATTAATAATGTGTAATGATTTTCAAAAAATGGTCTTCAAAAGTTGTGTTCAGTAATAAATTTAGAGTCTAATAAGATCAACTTAATTTTTGGTGAATAGTAAATTATGATTACTGATTTTAAACATATGATTAGTAATGTGACCAAATGGATTAATTAACCTCACTTAAGAAGGTATTAATATAATTTAGGCACCTTGATTAATTAATATGACTCAATAAAATAGTTAAATAACTCTTTCAGAAATTATTGGTTAAGTATTAGTAATTTTGGGTGAATAGTATTTTTTATGTAAAAAACAAATTAAAAATATTTAGAAAATTATTTTTATAAAATGGAGTTAATTTTTGAAATCAGAGAATCGATATTAGATTAAGGTGATTTTTGGGGATTTTTCTGAAAAATTTGAATTTTCGGTGAATAGTGAAAACACAATTTTTAGTTTCGGGTATTTAATGACATAATTGAGGATGTAATAATTATTTAATAATTTTGGTCGACTTATGAATAGTAAGATAAGGTATTATGTGTCCCAATTGGCTAATACCATGGGCAAATACCATCGCCAAGCCCATGATTTTTCCAATACCACCGATGAGGTGTCCCATGGCAATTAATGATTTGTTCCCTCACTTCCCCTATAAATACCAAGCCATTCCCTCATCCAATTCATTCCAAAATCCTCGTCAACGATGTTCTGGTATCCTTACCTCCCAAGGAGTCATCCTAAGGTTCCCTCAACCCTCTCAAGGTCTTGAAAATTAAGCTTTCAAAGATACTTTTCAAGTTAAGGGATCCTTTCACCCTCCTCCTTTGAGTCATGACTTCCTTTATGTTATGTCTTATAGTTATATTTTATTATGTGAGGGATTGTTCTTATATATATATATTTACTACTGACTATTTCATGTCCAAATTATGAGATACCCTTTCCATTGTAACACCCCGAGCTTCCACGATACGCTTCTCTTTCAATAATGCAATAGCCTGCATTGTACGCAAGTTCGAGTTCTAACACACCGCGACTAATCAAAGTAGCTGTTATGAATAGTAATACTCACTTTTTAAAAATATAGAAATTTTATATTTCAAAATTGACTTCATTTTTGTATTCTTAATATCGAAATTATCCTCAGTTGAATTTTTTGTAATTTTCTATGAACTTCTATTTTTTATGAATAGTGAAAAATACTTAAAACAACTTTTTTAATCAAAATAATTTATAGTGATAAATTATACTATTTAGTGGTTTTAAAGTATAATTAGAATATATTTTTACCATTTTATCTAATGGTGGTCATTATGATTAATTTCACTTTGAAATTGGACATAAACAATTGTCAATCTTTTGATATATATTGTTTCTTAAAAACACGCTATTTATTGTGACAGCGGGAATTATTTATAAAATTAATTAATGAAACTCATATGTTTGTAATTTTGTAAAATAGACATCATTTTTGATTTCAGAATATCAATTATAGCTTAGGGTGAAATTTTGGCATTGTTCTGAAAACCATCAATTTTTGATGAATAGTGAAACCACTAATTGGTAGTTAAAAAACTGATTTTTTGTTTAAATGAAACATTACCACTTTTGTGATTTGATTTTCAAAAATAAAACATACGTGGTTGTCATTAGGTATTAAAATGTGGTTCAATGGGATTAAAATAATTTTTGGTGAATAGTAACTTTTAAGTTTAATTAATCGCGATTAAAGGTAATTAGTGAAATTTAATGTAAAAATGAAATTATAAAAATATTAAAATACCTTTACACTTTTCCTACCCCTATTGGATGAGTCATGGCCGGCCCAGAAAATCCATGGGTCAACTTGGGGACCTCATGGAGCCACTTTGGTAGGAAAATGACATTAAAAACTTTTTATTTAATATTAAAATAAAAATGTCACAAACATGAGTTGTTTTACTAAAAAAAATTTAAATGGGGTTATACAAGTCATAATTTTGACTCTAAATATTCATTAGAAATCTAAAAAGATTTCATACATCATGATAATTTTTTTATAATTTTTAGACATTAAATAAATTAAATTTTTTATGACACCATAATGATGCAGCGATTACCTCATTAATTAACAATTTAAATAAAATGAAAATATAATGTAAAATCTAAGACTTAAACATGTCAAAAACCTATTGGATGAGTATATTTCAAACAATTATCACCTTAGCCTAGAAATATATAAGTTTGGGACCTTTAAAATCCGAAACTCGTTATATAATAAAGTAACATTTCATTACTTTCCAAGAGTGCCCCTCCTCTCCTCTTATAAAAGGCCCCCACCACTACCACCTTACTCACACCTTCAAAGCCTTTTGGCTCGGCCAAAATCTGACCAAATAATCTCTCAACTTCCCTCTATTACTCCTAGAAGCCTCACTTTAGGTAGAATTTTTCCCAAGGAAGCCTTTGGCTCAAATCAAAAAAGAGTTACCCAATTTTATGGTAATGTCTTCTCTTATGTTATTTTGTTTTATTTTGCTTCTCCAACCCCCTAAACTATTTTTATTCATTTAATTTGTAACAACATCAGTATCCTAAATATACTAGGATGTTGTTATAAGAAGTATTCGAGGTACACTTACACACACCAACATCTAATGGTTAAAGAACATACTGTTTCTGTGGATGGCAAATTTCTGCCTCACGAAGTGATGATTGTTCAACACTCATATAACACCTTCAAAGGTGGCCATTAAGATGTAACTATATTTATATATGATATATAATATGTTTAGTTTTTCCTTAAGCTTATGTATTTTTCATTTATGGCATACCTTTATGGTTTCCATTATGGGTAAACGCGATATTTTCATTTAAGGAAGTGCGGACTACCTCCCTCTCAAAGTGATTTGAATCGTTAATGCCATATGTGGGATGTATAAAGGATGGAGTAAATGGTATTATACATTATATTATACTGTAATTATATTATAAATTTATATAATTATAACTTTATTCCATTAAATATGAAATATAAATGAAAGTAGCGTTCATGCGTACGTACGACTTACCGTCTCCATGAACGATGCATTTCATTTCTTACCTCTAAATGTTATGTAATATTATAAATGAATGTATATACTGGATATATATGATTTATATGATATCTAAATCATGAATATAATTATGTATATAATGGATATTTTACCACATGAACAAATTGTAATTATAAGATGTTTATTTTTGACTCAAGTACCAAAGATCGACAAAACGACCGTTATTAACTTAAATAATTACATAATGGTCATAACATGTTAATAAGTGATATAAAAGGAATAATGAACTTGAAGAAGGTTCTTAAGCAGGTATATATTAACTCTAGTATATTATTCAGGAGGTTAAAGAGCGGTCGAGTCAAGTCGGACACGAGGTAAGGGAACTTTTTAACCCAATTTCCATTCTTTGGGTTAATCTCCTACTTTAAAATTATGTCATGATATTATTATGTACTATCTTGTATTTATAATTTATTTATGTGTAAATATAGTGAATAAACATAATATATATATTTTATTTAAAAATTATCTTTTTATGGGACTTCGTCTCAATCTCCATTCATTGAGGCTTATTTTGTTTTATACACAAATTTCTTTTATACAGTGTATAAACCCCTTTGACTTTTATGTTTATTCAAAAGGAATATTTTTATACGAATAGTTTTACTAAACAAAAAAAAAAGGAATGTCTTTCGTGTCGTACGTATGTGGCGACAATGACTTCTCTGCCGCCGTGACCATTATTTGAGTTTCGGATTCCCCTACAAGCCATACCTTTTTTTTAAATGAAAATTAAATACCAAGTTTAAATTTTCTTTTATTTTGGTATTGAAAATGGTTTTGATAAGGTTTTTATTATACCAATGTGTTGTATTGATATCTTGTGATTGAAATGTGGAAATGTTATGTTTCCTTTATGCATGTTTTATGTGATACAATTATGTTATGGTTTATGATATGTTTAAACCTGTTCATATGAGGAATGTGTTGGACATAATAAGTGACGGGTGGAGCCCGCTATAGCTCCTCAAAGAATCAGTAGGTCTCATGAGACAAACTAGTGTCTTGGCACGAGGCCTTGACAAAATCTTATTTGTGGTCTTGGCACGAGGCCTTGGCTACGTGGTTATGATATCCTGGCATTATGCATTCCATCATTATGAAAGTGGTTATTGATATTGCATGTGATTATTCGACCAGTAGAATATCCATGTGAATAAGTAAATTACATTATCTCATTTTACTTTTTCCATATTATGTTGAAGTTCATGTTTAAAAGGCTTTTGTTTTAGTTATAAATTTCCTTAAATGTTTATGTTTATTTATAAAAGCTTCAGCTATATTGTTATCATTACTGAGAATCTGAGCTCACCCCTTCCAATGTTTTAATTTTTCCAGGATGTGAAGAAGTATATTATGAATGACCTGCAGGGATAATATGAGGGGATATGAAGACAAGATGTTGTTGTAGTTTTGTTTTACTTTATGATGTAATGTACGACTTATGAATGTATCTAGTGTTTCCAAGGCTACTAAACTAATCGGTCTTTCGAGACATGATCATTTGTGATCATGCCAATTTTACGCAATAATGCACTGACTCTGGGTAGCTGGGGTCGGGGCATTACATCCACTCTCATCAATTGATTTTCTGAATTTTTAAGTGATGCTGTTAGGCTGCCAAATATCTTGTAAAAGAAATCGCACCTTCCCTTTCCTTTCAAGTTTTATTTTCTTGTGGTATTTCATTCAAATATCCATACCATGTTCTTATCTCCATGTTATTCTATATTTATATTGTAATATGAGTTATTTATGAGTGGTTTACCTTTGTAACCTCTCTTTTTATTATTTTCTAAAACCATCTTATATAGCTGTTATGCTGCAGAAATTTCGTCTCAAAATTTCTCTCTCTTTCTCTCAAGAAATTCTCTGTTTTTATATATGTGAATACCCAGAACTATTTCATTTCTATGGGCGTTCAAAAATACATAAAGATTGTATATTTTATTTTTTAATTTACATACATGTAACCCTCACTCCCTTTCCATGGGTTATAAATGACATAACAATCTCATTTTTAAGTACTCTTTAAAACGTCATTATTTTGAAATGAAACCCATTTATTTTATTATTTATGGGTTATTTATGAAATGTTTGATTATGATCTATGTGGATCACATTAAAGTAAATACATATTAAGGGTGCACCCTGATAGCATTCCAATGCATTGGGTAAAGAATTAATCTCTAGAAATGACAAGTTTCATGATACCTTGGTGAATAACCTTGGTAATTTTTATGACACCTTGGGGATGGACCTTGGTGATATGTTCATGAATGTCTAAATGAAATGTTGTAGCTACATATTCAAGTGTGTTTCAAGTTATTTTCATTATGATATTCCTATACATCCATTGCTCATGTATTTAGGTTTTTATTCAAGTTCTTATTGATATCCCAAGTAAATTGATTCCTTGTTTACCCTTACTGGGACTTCTTCTTAGCCTTTAATTTGATAAATGTATCCAGGATATGAGATGCAGTAATTTTACATAGGATGAACATATTATGAATCCATACAAGTTGATTATAATAATGTTTTATGTTGTTTTAAATTGTTTTTGTTCATGATTTCCAAGATACTAGACTTTAAAGATCCTATTTTTGTAAAATGTAATGAAAAGTTATGTATTAAAAAGGCGGGATTCCATACACCTGGACAATATTGAAACTGTCTTCAACAAATTGTGGCATAATAGTTTAAAGGCGAATCCTATAAAGTGCGCCTTTGGCATTACCTTTGGAAAATTGCTCAACTTTATCGTATGCCATCGTGGCATTGAAGTCGACCCCGAGAAGACAAAATCCATCCTTTGAATGTCCCCACATCACAAACTCACTGATTTGAGAGGCCTCTAGGGGAACCTTTCCTATATTTGGAACTTCATAGCCAACTTAGTGGGTAAATTTTTACCTTTCTCCAGGTTAATAAATAAAGGGGTTACATATGAGTGGGATAATAATTTCCAACAAGATTTTAACGATATTAAAATATACAGCCCTATCCCACTACTGATGATGCCATTGGTTGAGGGGAGACCACTAATTTTTCACACAACCTCGCTGGAACGGTCATTAGGTGCCTTATTTCCACAGAAGAATGATGTCGTCAGTGAGAACATCTTCTATTACCTCAGTCGAACAATTATTGATGCTGAAACTCGGTATTTAAAAATTGAAAAGAACTCCCTAGCCTTAATCTTCGCAGTTCAGAAACTCAGGAATTACCTATAGCACCATGAGGCCCACCTGGTCTCCCACTACAACCCACTCAAATATATCCCAAATCATCCCATGTTAAATGGATTCTTATCATGATGGGTGGTCATACTACAACAGTTTGAAATACGTTACGTACCCCAGAAGGCCATCAAAGGCCAGGCGTTAGCTGACTTCCTGACATATCAACCCTTAGAAGAAACAACATCGTTGGATGCCAAACATCCAGATGAAGAAGTGGTCTCTATCCATGAGGACCCCCAGACATGTGAAATATACTTTGATGGTGCTTCACGAAGCCTGACTGGGAAAAGAATGCAAGATACCAAGCTCAAAAAAGTGAGGCTTGTAATTATACCCATATCCCTTAAAAAGGTCATCCTACCTTACTCTTTCCTGCTTTTAGAAGGGTGTACAAATAATGAAGTAGAATATCAGGCCCTCATTACGGGTATGGAATTGTCACTTCATGTGTATGACAGACATCTAAAGATAAAGGGTGATTCAGATCTAGTCATCAAATAGGTCAATGGTGACTATGCCATTAAGAAAGAAGTATTGACCCTCTTGATGAACCATGATCAAGAACTGATGGAAAAATTTCCATCATAACCAATGTTGAACTATGTCCCTTGGTCACAAAATTCCCAAGCCGATGCTTTTGAAAATGCATCAACGACCTTGGATGATCTAGAATAGGATGAAATGATCATTAGCATTTCCCACTGCTGGAGGGTCTTTCCATTTATCCAGAGCCGTAAAGAGGAGATTGAAAAAAGTAGCCCCATTTTTTAGCCTTATGGTCACACCACTGGCTGGATGACTCCCATTGAAAATTTAATTTGGAATGGGGAACTCCCACCAAATAGGGATGGAAGGGAACATGTCCAAATACGGGCGATCAACTTTGTCTTGTACAATGGGGTAAACCAAGAAAAGGTTCCCTACAAATGAGGCCTTGATGGAGTCCTTATCAGGTGCATTAATGGAGAAGATACTATTGATATCATGAAGGAAATACATGCCCGAGCTTGCGGAGCGCACCAATCAGCAACCAAGCTCTCTCACCAAATTCAAAGGCTTGGTTACTACTGGCCCAATATGATACAAGATTGTTCTATATTCACCAAAACGTGCCATTCCTTCCAATTTCATGCCAATTTTTTACACCGAACCCCAGAGTTACTTCATATAGCTAAGTACTCCAAGATATTCGCCACATGGGGGATGGATGTTGTGGGACTATATCCTCCCACCACAACCAGACAATTCAAGTTCATACTCACAGTGACCGACTTATTTTCTAAAGCCATACCCCTTAAAGAAGTTTGGGAAGAAACATTGTTTGCTTTTTGAAGGCCAATATCAATACTATATTTGGTGCCCCTCATACAATATTGATGGAAAATGGCAACAAATTTTGCTCTGCTGAGTTGAAAATGTTGTGCTAGGAGTATAGAATCAAAGCCAACCATTCGTCCCGGTACCATGCAGCGTCCAATGGGTAGATAGAGGCTTTCAGCAAGACTTTTTCTAACATACTCTAAAATATAGTTGATAAGGATAAGAAATTGTGGCTAGAAAATCTCCTTCATTATTTGTGGTCTTATTGGACCATGACCCGTACTGCCACCCAGGCGACCCCGTACTCACTAGTATTCGGGGCAGAGGCAGTTTTACCAATCGAAATCCAAGTTCCATAACTTAGTGTGGAAATTTTTGATCAAATTTACATGGACAATAAATCCCATAGATTGTTTGATGAGTTGGAGTAGCTAGATGAGAAAAGGTTGCACACTTTACACCATTTGGAAATCTACCAAAATCGGATTGCACGAACCTTCAACAAAGAGGTTTTCCTTCGATCTTTCCTCGAAGGAGAAATGGTGTTAGTCCTCAGAACCCCAAAGGTACTTAGGAAGAAGGCCCCAATTCTTGAACCAATGTGGGAAGGACCATATTTCATACAAAGTGTCTATTCTAATGGATCATACGCCCTGATATAAATGGACAGAAAGCTCATCACTGCTCCCAAAAATGCAAAGTTTTTTATGAAGTATTTCGCGTAATAGCAACACCCAACCTCGTGGTCCAAACTCTAAGACCTTAAACTATGAGTAGTAATAAATCCAATCCATGGTCCAAAATATAAGACCTTAAACTATGATTAGTAATAAATACAAGTCATGGTCCAAACTCTATGACCTTAAACTATGAGTAGTAATAAAGCCTCATGGTCCAAAATTTAAGACCTTAAAATATGAGTAGTAATAAATTCAAGTAATGATCCAAACATTATGACCTTAAACTATGAGTGGTAATAAAGACAAGCCATGGTCAAAACTCTAAGACATTAAACTATGAGTAGTAATAAATCCACATTATGGTCCAATATCTAAGTCCTTAAACTATGAGTAGTAATAAAACCTCATGGTCCAAACTCTATGACCTTAAACTATGAGTAGTAATAAATCCAAGTCATGGTCCAAAATCTAATACATTAAACTATGAGTTTTTGTACTTTCTACATGAATTTAATCTGTAAGGAACTCTTACCTGAAACATGATAGTAAATCATGAATCATATTCTCTTTTTAAGACGTTAAACTGCATGACACAAAGAATCCCAATCACATGATGATAAACTGCATGATCTCTAATAGAAATATGTACGGCTTGATTCCTGCACTTGTAAGATATGTAGCGAAGCCTCGATCCTCGATCTTCCCCCCCCACAAAAAATGCCTTTATCATATCCTATACTTCCCCACACTGGCATGAGAAATGCTTGTTTCTCCTTGTTTCTCACATCGAGTATAACTCACGTGAGCTTAGGATCAGTGGTAAGTATTTCTTTATTCAAATAAGTTATAGAGAAGTATGGTAGACTCAACACAAATAATGAATGAAAAAAATTGTTCCTACCCCCATGTATGAGCTAGATTGGTATGGGGAACGTTCATAACTAAGTATGGATTGATTACTTCCCTTACATGATACATAGTGACGCCCAAATTTGGTATCCCGGCCCAGCCATCATTGAAAAAACAATTCCCTAACATGTCCTCACACATGGTCTGAGTAAGATCAGTACATGGGACGTTTTGAATAATACATGGATTGATTCATTCCATTGTAGGACACGCAGTAACACCCATATTTGACATCCCGACCCAGAAACCATAAAAAAATCCCCCTTTCCCCATGCGTAGGTCAGACTTGTACGTGGATTCTATGAAAGGTCCTGACCACATGACAATAAACTGCAAAAATTCTTCAAGAATTATCTATGGCCCAATTCTCAGTTTTACGATATCCTGTAGATGGCCCCCACTCATAAGAAGTCAAAAGATACTTCTTCCCCATATATACATGAGTCAAACCTATGTGGAATCTACATTAGTTTAAATTTAATCACAGTCTGGGTATTCTTTACATTACTATGAATATCTTTTCCATTTTTCAAACTCCATATTCTGTGAAAACTTGGATCCCCATAATCATTAATGTCCATATGAGATGGAAGGACAATGTCTTGCGGACACCTTTGTTTGACTATGCACATCATGCCCTGGTGGCTCTGTATATGTTTTCCACAAGAATGGCCATCAATCAAAGGAAAATTCATCCCTAGGAGATTACTTTCCTAAATCAGTACGCCCAATAAGATTCCAAGCCCCGTGCCACCCCTCCTGATCCATGTTTCCCTCAAAGACTATGGTTTACATCTTCTATCATCACTCACATATAAGGAATGTCAGAACATCTTGATTAAGATTAACTCAAAGATATTAAATATCTTTATGATAGCATAATCGTCCTCATGACATGAATCTAAACTACACAACATCATGTCCTCACCGCACAATGTTAAACTGTAAGGCCAAAATCGTCCTTGTTGTACGACGTTAAACTACATATCAATGGTTTAATCCTAAATTTCCCTATAATGTTGATTTTTCTATTCTTAGGTAATGACCCAGAATCCTTGTAATCCATTTTTTCTCACACTGAGCATAGCTCATGTGAGATTAGGGATCTTAGCAAGAGGTCCACCTTGACATTATAGAAAAACAGTCCAGGAATTTTGTCCTAGCAAGACGACCCTAAAAGGAATGTCACGGTTCCCTTACTCAAGAGGAACCCCAAGTCCTGGCCATGTGATGTTAAATGACTAGGTACCCCAAATGTGGGATGAAAGCCTCACCCTATATATAACCTAGATCTACGTAAGGGATACCTAATTCCATGAGTAAATTATAGCCCAAATGTCTTCAATATGCATGGATACACTCTTTCTGTACCTCAAACTTCATGCTCTGAGCGATCTTGAATCCCCATAATAATTCATGGCTATCTGAGATTGAAGGCCAGTGTCCTGCTGACACCTTTTTTTGACTATTCACATCATTCCTCGGTGGATCTGCATATGTTTCCCACAAAAATGGCCATCAATCAAAGGTAAATTTTTCCCCAGCAGATTCCTCTCCTATCTTAGTATTCCCACTAGCTTCTAAGGCTCGTTCCATCCATCATGATTCAAGGGCCCTCAAAGTCATGGTTTACATTTTCCTCCCTACACACATCCTGGATATATTAGAACATATGGGCTCGATTCATCTCTGGTCCATTTTGAGGTTTCTAATGATACCCCATCCATATGCGTGAAGTTAATCCACATACTAAAGAAGAGTTCCCACACTCATTTCTGGGTTCCCTTGAAGAAGCTAAGCTAAAATTACCCCTTTTTGTGTTCAGGTGAACCCCTTATCAAAGGTCACATACCATATTTAATAATTTTCCAATCTCCGTAATCTTCTACATTCACCGAAGATGGAAGTCTAGTGTCCTACGAACACCTTTTCTTGACTATGCACATCATTCCCCTGTGGTTCTGCATATGTCACCTAAAAAATAGTCATCAATCAAAGGAAAATTCATTCTCAAGAGATTCCTTTCCAGTTTCTATATGCTCAAATGATGTTCATGTCCTATCATGCCCATGGATTTGGAAAAACTTGGGATAAATGCTTACATACCTTCCTCTTTCTAAATTCCCCCAGACATAAAAAAATATTTCTAACTGAACTGAACATTCACCATCTCTCCCTTACGCAAGTAATAACTGTACCAGAACCGCTTCCCACTTAAAGTCAATATGAATATACCTAATATTTTTGGACACCATTACTCAGACCAGCCACGCACTATGGCTCCCAATATCAAAATAAATTCAAAGTGTTGCAAACCCTACCAGGCCATCGAAGATGGAAGGCCAGTGTTCTGTGGACACATTTGCTTGACTATGCACATCATGCCTCGGTGGATCTGCATATGTCTCCTACAAAACAGTGGTCAATAAAAGGAAAATTTGTCCCCAGGAGAGTCCTTTTTTACCTTCGTATTCCTAAAATGGCTTTCGAGCCTCATGAAAGTCCAAAATTCACAAATTAAGGGTAAAGAAAAATCTCTAATCCATGTCTGAAGAATATTATAAAATTATCAGCTAACAAACCCTGAATTGGGGCCCCTTCCCCCATTAAGTTTGGTTAAATCTGTTCAACCTAAAACATCAGTAATAAGGTTTATTGGCAAGACTGTGAACTATCAGCAAAAAAGATGCTATACTTACCAGAGTGAAAGTACGCAAAGGGAACCTCTGGATAAAATTAAATTATTAGTTTGTTAAACCTACTCCATGTATATTTTAGTAAAAAAATGTGTGCTGAGCCATCAAAAGATATGTAAAGATTGTTAGGTTGAAGACCTGCAAAGGGTGGCCTAAGAAAAAGTCAATTTGTTCCCGCTAAACCCCTATCAAGAAGGCTTAGGAATAAATTAGGGTAATAATGAAAAAAGACATGAAATTTCAGGAGTTTGTTCCATAAAAACTCAGCAATAGTCGAACTATGCTAGCTGAGTCCTGCAGCTTAAGTAAAAATTAGATTCGGAGTCGATTATTTCTGTTTAATAGTCAAGGATTAAAATTAATACCTGATCAAAATGTTATTTTGTGATTAGTTAACATGACAGAAAAAGGAAAAGAATAAGGATTTAAAGGAAAATCTGTTTCATTGAATCCAACAAAAATAGAGGAACATCCCCAGTACAGAGTCTCTCCAATGTATCAAGAGAAAAAAAGGGAGGAGTAAATATCATGATGTGGGAATGAGCTACAACAAGGATCAACTCACCCTTTCCATAAGGATATAATGTGATTTCCACGGTCTATCAATAGTTTGCCCCAAATAAGCTCTCTGCTACGTTTCAGCCTTGACCGTTGGACGTACCTGCTCTAGAATGAATTTAAGGTCCCACCCTTTCTTCTGGATAGCTTTGTAATTGTCATGCGAAGAGGCTAGCTGATCCCTCATCCTTTTTGCATGGGACTCGCACTCTTACAGTACTTCCTTTTAGGTTCCCACCAAATCACGAGCCTTCGCCTCCTCGACCATTAAGTGATCGGGTTCCTCCAAAACATCTTGGAAGTTCATCACTTGATGATTGGAAGAATTAAACTTGGAAAGATTGTCCTTATAGGAAGTGAGGTATTCTTGTGCTATGAAAATTTTGTAGATGAGGAGGTGTAAGTTATAATAATTGAAGCCGGCAGAACCCATCTCAGTGAATAATCAATGAAAATTACCAGTCATGTCAACAAAATTTGTCATAGGTGTCTCCGCAGCAAGAGCACATAACTGGCGCCATGAATACTTTCGCATTGCATGGTGCCTCCCCACGACACCAGTACCTTGATCCTCCCCCACTGAAACATGTCTATAAGTAGGAAGTTTCATCACAAGAGTGGGAAGGGACCTAATATATGTTACCAAAGATGGGGGGATCTCCTTGTCCTCAGAAGGTTTAACCGCTAGAGCTGGGAGTGGAGAACTAGCTGTGACTTCTAAAATATCTGGTGAAACTCTGCTGGGGACATACTCATTGAGGTCATGGGCAGTACTCACAAGAGGGTAGTAGTCTAAATCACTTCCCAATGAGATAGGTTGTACTGATGAAGTTGATTCCAGACGCCTCTACTGATGAACCAAGTGTCTTTTTACCCTAAGGGTAGGAATAGGTGGAAAATCTATCTTGGCTACTATAGGGATGGGAGTAGAAGGCATAGCTATCATGTTATTCATATTAGAAGGAATGTGTGGCATTTTCATTGGGGTTAGGATGGGGTGGGGAATGGTTAAAGGTTTCTACACCCGCTGAACTGGTTCTCTCAGCACCCCATCAGGGTAACAGTCCATCCATAGTTGGGTATAATCTAGTGAAAAAAGGTATTTTTTATCATATTGGGGATGAAAACTTTTATAGTGTCACCTTAATGCATCATCATCAGCCATAACTACAGAATAATTATAGTATGAGACTCTCCCCTTAACTGAGCAGCAGGAAGAAGTGCAGCTTGTTAAAGGCACCCAAATTGCATTAAAAACGGTAAGAGAGGTATGGATCACAAATGACTACTCGATCTATATAAGCTATGAGCATCCCATCCCGAAGCACAATGAGGTATGGGAATTACTCTAAATAATCGCCACTTCCACCTCTTAATTACCCGTGAGGGGTAGGATGCGGTGCAAACAAGGAGTGAGAAGCATCATTCAGCAACCCAACCGCATCAATAACGATTAGAGTCTTGGGAAAAATAGAGAAAATGTTAAGAAGAGCGGGTTGAAAGTCAGAATGAGGAAACTTTGCAGTATGACGATATTTATAACATGGTAAGTGTTCTTCCATCCACCCATACAAGAATTGAAATAGTCCACTAAGATGATATGGGGGATTTCCTTCCAGTATTTGTCCTAACAACTCATAAATTCAGGTGAGGGTAGGAAGGGCCAAATTAATAGATCGACCCTCTTCCACCGTGTCCACCATCATCAAAGTATAGGCCCGAACCCCGGTATATACATCGCAGGATGGGAAAATCCATTATCTCAAAAACATGGAAAAGAAACATGCTAGTATAAGTGCATGTGATATGTCTGGTTAATGTTCTTATCCTCAGGTGGTGTATCATCCTACTTCAAGGGTAAAAGAATATGAACCTGGTGTCTGGAGGGACTGACGGGATGGATGAGTTCTACTATGGTGAGCCTTTGGTTTGGGTTCATTATCCAACAAGAATAACCTTATCCATTCTTTTATTGGGATAAGAGACCGAGCCTGGAGGGTATGATCAAGTAATTCATCTTCCATAACATGTAAACTCTTTGTCAAAGGGGACACATGGTCAGAGTCATTCCAAGTAGCAGTTGTTGGGAGAAACTCATCATACCTCTCTCTAGGGATGGTGAGTCCTTCAAGATGGTGGATATCCCATATGATGATTCCCACCTCCCCATGCGGTAAATGGAAGGTGTTGGTGCTTGAACACTAGTGGCTCAACAGCTCAGGAAGGATTTCACCTGGGGAGAAGACTGAAAACTGAGAAACCCAGAATGCCTAATACAAGCCCACTACCTCCAACTGGTCAGGGGACTCTAAATAGGTCTGATGTACCCAGAATTTCCAAGACCACTCATCAGAGAAACATCCTCCAGCCTGCAGATCCCACATGGTTCTCCACCTGTCGTTAAGGTTTTTTTTGGCAGATGTTGATAATGGATGGATTTTCTTGGGCACTAAGTATTGAGACACAATCACAACACCCGCAATTTCCCTAAATCCATGAAAAACCTCTTATTATGAAGATGTTCTCCTAAATCAGAGTGGTCATGACTTCTCCTACATGGGAAATGTTGGCTCAAACATATCCCCGCGGTGCTTTTGAGAGGATGAAAGGTGCATCAGAGTCAACCAATGGCAGAGGAACATCGTCAAGGATACCAAATCCATAAGGGGAAACTGTATAGATAGTGTGTAAGCTAGGATCTATAGCATCAAGAAATCCTTTAAGAAGCTGTCATGACGAATAATGTAGGCTTGACGATGATCCTCACTATTCCCCACCGTGGTCGCCCTTGTCTTCATCTATTTTATCTCAGCCTATGAAAGAGCCATTGTAGCTAGCACTGGAGAATCCAAAAGTCGACAAAAAGTTAGTCCAATAAAAATTGATGGATAACGAGTATGGAAGAATGGATAAAGGACTTAAAATATGTCCGCATAAGGCTATGTGTACTATTTTTGTAAACGGTATGCGGTGACCATATCTTGCATACTACATAATGAGCGGAAGAAACTGCCACATACGACTATGGTACGCGGAAGAGTCACACC